>OZ007557.1:0-2400000 GCA_963931855.1 Philhelius festivus | reverse complement strand
AATAGGAATATTTCTAGGTCCAACAACATGGATTCCAAGTTATGGGAAACTAGGAACAAAACCAATAAGATGTGACGATCCAAACTCATTAAACAAATATTTTTAAATCCAATTCCACGTTGAATAAAGAAAAATTTAAGGAAAACGTGTATAATTCGTATGGAAACTACTTTTAATATTAATGGATTTTTTAAAAGCAAAATTTAGGTTCGACAAATAATGTAAGTAGAATCCTCTAAGAAAGCTCCAAAAAAAAAATTAAGTTTTGCAGATTTATCTGGGACTAAAAAAGAAGAATCGAAATATTTGATAGACAGCATTTACAGTCACAAAAAATAGAAATTAATACAAAATATCAGTGGAAAAAATGAAACAGCAATATATTTTTTTAATCTTACTCACTCTGAACTGCATAAGTAATTCAATTGATTAGAACTTCTTACCTGAAAAAAAATAAACAAAAATATCGATTAAATGAAATCAAAAATTAGAAACACTGATTTATATAAAATGATCTCACAAATTAAATAAAACAAATGTCTGCATTGATTCGGCAACATAATTAATGGTTTAAATCAATAACAAAAAAATAATATAAGCAATGTTCTTGGGAAGCTTTCAACCAAGACAGAAATTAAAATTGAAGAAACCGCTTTGCTCACTTTATATATTCGCTATTTTAAAATAAGTATCAAATGTCACATTGAACATTTTTCTTTCTACAATTGAATTAAGCGCCATCCAACATTTTAAATGCATTTTATGTTCGCTCTGATTTCTCTTATTTAATAAAGCGCCATCTAAACTCTCAACATTTCAACAATTTAAATTAAGGTTGCTGATCTACTCTTTATATTCACTCTTAATTTTGTTTATATTTCGGTGTTAAAATTCTCAGACTTAGCGATTCATGCTTTCAAAGAACGAGGATATTACTTTTGTTTTATAAAAGTTCCTACACAATTTTTTAAAATTATTTCAAAATTTTTTGACTCCACTGTCGATCCCTCTTTTTTTTGCATACAAAATAAAATTTCAAAGCCAAAATATTATTTACAACTGTAAATTATTTCTGACCTCATTTTATTATCCTCTTTCAATATAGTCAGTATGTCCCATTTTTAATAAGAGATCGATTTGCTGAAATAAAAAAAGAAGAAGAACCCAAAAACTGACCTTAAACAAACAGGAAAAAACCCAGAGTAATGCAGGGAAAATATACACAGATTAAAAGGACTTCTGAAACAAATTAATTCGATTTTTATCCAAATATTCTTTCACTTTTCACCCGCAGCGCTCGGTGCAATAATATCGACACAGTGTTACATGAATTAAATTATAATAAGCGATTTTTATTGAGTTGTTCTTTTTTGCATCTAGCTAAAGGTTGGTTAAACGGTCAAAGGGTAGAGAAAGGGTTCGGTGTATGTATGAGGTGACTTCAATTTAAAGTTGGAGAGATTTTGGAATTGGTGATGGAGCAGATTACCAGCTCACCATATATAGAAATCAATGGACAAGAAGATAAGCCATTTTGTTAAAAATAATGATATCATAGGGTGGCGTCTGTGTGTATTTTTTTATTTTTTTTTATGTTGGTTAAAGCTGTTAAATGTGTTAAGCAAATTCTTGGGTGCAGGGTGTTCTGTGAATTATAAGTTTGTGATTTTGTCTCCTTGTTGTATTTTTAATTATTAAATTTAAGTAAAAGAAACAAATTTTTAGTTTAGTAAACACAATTTTAAATATTTTTTATTTTCAAATTTTAACAACATTTATTAAATAAATAGAGAAAGCGACGCGTTTATGAATTTATTCCATCTTCGGGCTTTTCTGTTCTGCGAAATATTAATGTAAGTTTAGTCAGGCTCAACTAGAATATAAAAAGAGAAGACTGCAAAAAAAACGTTAAAAGTGCACTAATGGCAGAAAAGATCGAAAGATACCAGAAAACGTTCAGGAAAAGCACGTTTTTAGCACATTTTTACTGCAAGAATTTATATAATGAGTTTTGTTGAGAGGCTTTCTTCTATTTTGATTAACTACGTATGTTTTTTTTTAATATATAGTTTTTTTAAATTAGATGTTAAGTGATAAACGAACAGAATTAAAGACACTAAAAAATGCTAAAACTAACACATTTTTAGCACATTTTAACAATTTGAGTAGAAAGAGTTCACAATAATTTTTTTTAGATTTTTTATTTGTGCCTAAGTTGAATTAAGAATGCCACATAAGTTGAAGGGTAGAAAATTATCTTCCCAAGAAATTTGGTCTTACATTGAAGTTTGTTAACATTATAAATTTTAACTAATGAAAAACCTGATTTAAAATAAAATTATGTTAACTTTCAAATAATCGAAGTTTATATATAGAGCATTCTTTTTAATTTAATAATTTCACTCAGAAAATAAACGCCCTGTTTGAATTTAAAAAAAAATCCTTCAATGTCCTTTAGTGTAGTTTTTTTTTTTTTTTTTTTGGTAATAAAAATGCAGTTAAGTTTTTAAATGGATTAACCATCAATATGTTTTGTTGTGTAAACGCGTTAATATCGTGACAGAAATAAATTACCTTGAAATATGTTATAATTGGGTTATCTCGCAAGCGAGCGTTTTATTGATGTAAATTTAAACGTTCGCTTCAACGTTACGGCCGGCGGCGGAACGTTGCGTGCAGGGTAAAAATTAACCAAGTTTTTTCCTTGCACAATAAGGATGGTGATTTATGCGCGTAATTAAAATTAAAAACAAAAAACTGAACTATAATGTGAGGTATATTGTAGTTATTTGTGTTTACATGAAAAATTTACTTCGCTGTCTTCAATTGAATTAACTCTTAAAACAAATTAAATTAATGTCAGGAAATAAAGAGTGCGAGAGGAGTTCGAGTACATTTTTATATGAAATTTTATAGAGCTGAGGTTATGTGGTGTGGTGGTGAGGTTAAACCAAAATATTTATTATTTTAACAACAATTTTATTCAATCAATCAACACCATTTAAAGGGGGAGAAACATTTTTATGAGGTGTATTTTGATTAAATCGAAAAATAAGAAGGACTATCCTTATCCGCCTTTGATGGATTTACACTAAGGACATAAATAATAAAATATATCCAGTAAGACGTTTATTAAAATTTAACAACACCTTTGCCAGCAGGGCATTGGTATTTGTTCAAGGTAGGCTAAGACAATCTCATTTGGTTATGTGGAGTTTATCATAAAATATTTTGTTGCCAAGGGCTTCAAGCTTATTGGATTTTCTAATCGGATCATAAAATAATATCGCATCATAAAGAACTGGGCTTTTAGGTTTTGTGTAGATGTATATATGTATGTACATACATATGCTGAACGAATTCAGCCGAGGCAACTTTCTTCACTTACGATACTTAATTTTCCTCGTTTTATTGTTACAAGAATATAAATGGCAGGTTATGGTGAAAGTGTTTGAAGTTTAAGAAAGGGGAAAGTTGAGTTATGGGATTTGAGGGAAATTCAAACGTTGATATGAAAGATTGATATACGTGTCAGGAGATTGCGAATGAAATGTTGTTGTTAGGGATGTCCTCCTATATTTCTATTTAAAGAGTAAGCTGTAGGTATTTCATATGTGATAATGGTAGTGATGATGATGGGAGTGGGTTGTTTAAAAAAAAAATACTAATGAGCATTTGACTCTTCAATCATAGTCGCAAATATTTTTTTTTTTTTGAGTTAATTTATATTTAATATTTTTCTAATTTGATTTTTCGTTTTCAAATTTTATATTCTGTTGCTTATGTTCTTATTTAATAAATCCTTTGAAATTCCTTTTTTGATAGTAAATTAAAAGGGATTTCAATTTATTGGGATTTAAGATTTAAATTTCTAACTGTATTATTTTTTGGCATTTTGTATAAGCCACTTTTTGGGATTTAAAAATTTTGCATTTTTACCAAAACTTTATGCCATTATCAAAGTCTGATTAAACAGTTTTAACAATTAAAAATTTATTGGGATTTTAAATTTATGGGATTAACATATTTTAGGAAAATATAATTTTTGCAGATTTTTATATAACGAGATATTTTGATACTGAATACTGGCTATATTCTAAATATTTTTTTTTTTTTTGGGATTTACAAATTTTAGGAAACCCGAATTTATTTTAATGTTTTTTTTTTTTTTCTTGGATTTTAAAAATTTGCTCACGATTCATATTTTTTTTTTAAACCTATTTTGAATTTATGCGATTTGAATAACAATTTATATTTTGTAAGGACTACAAGTTTTGTGGGAGTTTTGATATTCAAGGAAATTGATACTTTAAAAATTGTTTCAAATAAAAAGGAAATTGAATAATTCGGAATGGGAACTTTTAAATATTTGAAATTTCTACTTTTTTGTGATTTTGTGGACTTCGATTTTTGAGTCCTTAAATGTATGAACAAAATTGAAAATTGATTTAAAAAAAAAGATTAGGTAACATTAAAAACGCTTCAAAAAAATATTACATATTTAAAAATAAAACAAACACAATGTTTTTAAAGCTCTGGGTTAAATTCTCTTCATTTTAATTGAATACTTATTTTTAATGGAATGAGATGGGGTGTTCATGGATACTGTAACTACTACTACTATTCTCTTCAAAATTTCGTTTACCTAAACAAATTTCGGTTGGCAATTTAAATAAATTCCATTCGATCCATTGCAGAGAAAAAACAAACAAACAAAACCCTAATGCACCAATATTTGTCTGCGCGCAAAAGATTTTCCAAAACGAAACCGAGAAAACAATGCAAAATAAAAGGAATATAAAGTTTCGTTTGTACGGAAAAGCAAAAATTTCAAAGTCTTAAATTACCCTTTTGTCTCGTGTACCCAATAACCATTTTCAACCCAACTACTTAAAACAATAAGCACTCGAGCCCGTCTGAACAATCTTAAGAGCAGCATTGCTCCTTTTTGGGAGATGCTTTTCCTTAGGTCCTCCAGGATGGTCCAAAAAGTTTTTCTCCTCTTCCGTTATAAACAAACGGTTAAATGCATTCGGAAATTGCTTCGAGCAACATCATGTAATCGACCAGGAAATAGCGTTAAGAGCCAAAAACTTACATCCACTAACCAAAACTTAATACACTATACACAATATTTAAGTTTGCAGTGCAAAGGGTAAAACTAGGGGGATTTTTTTTTTCATTTTCCAATATACTAGTAGGTACCCCCTTTCCGATTTACCCAATCGAACCTTTAGGGATGGATTCAGAGTAAATAACAATAATCCCTCTTATTTTGTATGTAATAGTAATAGATAAACCAACGGAACTAAACAAAAAAAAGGACGAAATATCAGAACAATTCGACCGATTATTTTATTGCATTCAATACAAAACCCCTAAACTCTGACATCAATTCTCGTTACCCCCGGCGGCGGCGGTGTTTTTTCTTTTCTTTTTTGTTTGCACTTAGGGGTTCAATTTTGGGGGTTAAATGGCGCCCAACAAAAAACACTAAACTTAGCTTTTGGGAAAAAGTGTATGTCAGATTGTGGGAGTCAATATTGTTCGACAAAATAAAAGAGAAAACTTTTTCCTTCCTATCCCTCTAAACACTAAGTGATGTGGTAGAACTCTGCCATTTGGCCACCCTTTTCTAAATGTGCAGACAGAGTGAGAATTGGGCGAAATCCGACGACGACGGGGGTAGTGCTTAAATAGTCATACCGCTGCGCCGGCCGACAACACATCACTACGCGAGGATAAAGTTCCTTGTATAGTTTTTTTTTGTTTCATTTTCAATGATTTGTTCTTCTTGGTTTTTTGTTCTTCTTCTTTATAAATTACATTGCACTTAAGTAGAAGTTATTGATTCAATAAACTGCTTTTCTGATTCGGGGGTGAGACATGATAATGCCGATAAAATGATTTCGAAAAAAAGAAATTCAAGATGAGAAAGCTGAGATTTTATCATCGGTTTATGTTACAGTTTCAGTAATCAGCTCAAATTAGAAAAAGATTATGGAATTTGCATTTGTCCTGGTGTAGGGTGTCAAATTTCAAAATGGTCAAGGGTTTTCAAATCTGAACGTTGAAACCTGATTCGAGTGGTTGCAAATGTATGGGTGTGTGGAAATAGATTTCCAGTTCCTTATTGGTTGATGTTACATAATGTTTTCGAAGATGTTGATGATATTTTTTCATTTAATAATTTGCAATTCCTCTTGTCTAAACCTACCCTTAGAATAGTACTTACTTAAAAGTTTAAATATCTGCTCTATTCCGCACAAACTATTATACAAATTTGGGAATATTACATTCTCCATTGAAAACTTTCAAGATTCCATTTTCTCTATTTTCTTTAAATTTTCTAAAATTGCTTCAGAGTTTAAAAACAACTGTGTTCAAAATAGAGAAGGAGAAAAAAATTTTTGTTGTTTATTCGATTTTTTATGGACGTCAAAAATGTTTAAAAATTCTTTAAATTCTTAAAATTTATTTTAGAAAACTTAAATTCTTTATTGAAAAGTTCAATTTTTGCTGACTAATTCTTTAATTAAATTTTTCCAAAGGTTAAAATAAATTCTAAAATTTCTGAAAATCTTAGATTTTCAAACTACTCAAAAAAAAAAATTAAACCAAATAGAATACTCAAAATTTTGTTTAAATATTTATTTTGCTTTAGATTTTAATTTTCTTACACCAAGGATTTAGGTTCTGTTTTGCAATCTTAGACCAAAAGGAATGGTTATATATGTTCAAAATTCTGTAGTTTGAATATTTTGAAAATTCATAATTTTTATCCAAATTTCTAAAATCACATTTTAGGTTTCTGCAAATGTTAATTTTGTTATTTTAATTTCTATTAAATCTTAAATATTTTACTTCCAACTTTTGCATATGAAAAATATATTCTGGAATTCAGACTCTGTGAAACTAAAATTTGACAAAATTTAAAATATTGGAAATCTAAAATCTGAAATCATGTGTAGGTGTGCATTTCTATTAAAAATTCTTTAAATTTTTTTACTTCTTTATTATAAATTTCTTTAAATGTAAAATATTAAATTTTAAAAATTACGTTAATGTAAATAACAAAATATTAAATATTAAAATAAACATATTTAACATTTTAAAATTTGTATAATTTATGAATTCCGCACATCAAAATAACTTATTCCAAATATTTGTTATTAAATTTTGTCAAAATTTCGAAAATTATATATAGTCGAAATTTTTTTCATCCAAAAGTCAAATTTTGTGAAAAAAAAATACATTGCTTAAATTTGTTAAAATGAAAATTTTTGTGTACCACTTACAGGTTTTGGTCTAAATATTTTTCAAAAATTCAATGTTCAAAAATGTTTTCAAAACTTAAATTTTCAAAACCAAAATATATTAACATAACATAGTTCCTCCTGATTCCTGTCAAAATATATTCAAAATTCTCCTAATCTTTAGTTTTAGTTTACAAGATAAATAGTAAATTCTGAAAATAACTAATATTTTGGAAATATAATATGACGTACTCGAAATATAGGTTCCAACTTTAACTATAGATTTTTGTATCTGAAATAATTCAATTCTAAGTTTTTCAATAACAATTTTCTTTATATCTAGCACCTTATACACTCACAGGCACACTAATTATAGGACCACCTGCATTTATATTTACCGAGACTCTTGAAGCTGACTATGATTTGTTTTTTGTTTAACGGATATTTTTGTAAAAAACAAAACACTAAAAACCTTATGTCGCCCCATTAAATTGTGTCATCGAAGCGGTTTTTGCAATTTAAGTGTTTTTTTTAATATTGTTTCAGTTACTTAAACTTTTGTACCAAAGTAAGTAAATATCGGTAAATTTAGGTTTACATATACTGGTAATTTATTTATTTTTTATGACTTTAGAAAAATGCCACTCGATGTACCTGGTGTAGCTATAGCCGTGGCTTTAACTGGTGCCGGGTATAGTCGCATTGCTCGTATGCCTGGTGTACCTTAAACTACGATTTCGGGAAACTAGCTCATACACGAGGAGGTTAGGTCAAGATCTTAGTCGATGCACTTCAGCTCGGGATGATCGCTTTGTCGTCAGCAACATACTAAGAAATCGGTTTTGCATCGCTATTGAAGCTCGTAGACGTCTTTTTGAGGTGAGGAATGTTAGTGTGAGTGAACGCATTATCAGAAGAAGGTTGGCAGAACTGAATATCAGAGCTTTTCGACCAGCGCGCGCCCCCGAAATGCTCCCACAGTACCGTACAGCAACACTTCGTTTTACGCAAGAATGTGTTAACTGGACTGCAGAGGAATGGAGGGACGTCCTATTCTCAGACGAAAGCAGGTCTACGAGGTCCAGATGGACGTCAGCGTGTCTACAGGCGAAAAAACGAAAGGTTTGCTCCATGGACGATAACCGAAACAGTGGGTTACCAAGGATAGTCTATAATGACTTGGGGAGACATAAGTTATGATCTTGTTGTGTTCGATAGAGGCCGTGTGAATGCGCAGATATAGATACGTGGAAAACATTTTGCAAGGCAATGTTATGCCTTTCGCACCATGTATTGGTGACAACTTTCGGTTAATGCATGGACAAAGCACGCTGCCATAACGCAAATTCTGTAACTAACTACCTAAATGAGGTCGGGATTCCAGTTTTGCGATGACCATCACGCAGTCCAGATCTCAACCCTATCAAGTATATTTGGGACAACCTCAAAAGACGTGTCCGAGCTAGGAGAGCTTAAAACAGCTGCTGTAGAGAAGTGGCACAATATCCCTCAGTGGGATATTCAGAACATCATTGATGGATTGTCGAACCGGCTCGACGAAGTAATTAGAGCCCGAGGCGCAAACATCCATTATTAAGAATTTAGTTTTTCAATAATTTTACCAAATTTTTAACAACAAGATAACACAGTATTTTTTTTTTTTTTTTTTTTTAATTTAATTAATTAGTTCTTTAATAAACGAGTTTTTTCTCAGATTTTTGTTTTCGTTTTCTCAAAATTTGCTTCCAACATTAATTACACTAAATGTGGTCTTAGCTTGACGGTTTCTTTAAATTTACAGAAATACGAAGTGGTATGTTAAACGTGCCCCTGAGTGTATTACAAAACTCTGTAGAAGGAAAATTCCTTAGGTCAATATTTTTGAAATTGAACCTTCGCTCAAAACGTCTAATCGAACAAAAATTTTTTACTTAAAGTTTTCTAAAATTTTATGTTTCTATAATCTTTTTGGAACAAATCATCTTAAAAAACTCCACCCCAATCAAATTATTAAATCTCAACTTTTAAATTTTAAAATGCCAACGGTCATTATTATCAATCGGTAAAAATATGATTTGCCTCTAAAAGTTAAATTGTTCCAACAAAAAAAAAAAAATCCCAAAGAACAAAACTTTTTTAAACTAATTAAAAACTAACAGAATACAACTAAAACAAAATATGTAATTCATCGAACTATCATAATCATGGCCGAGAATATTCTCTTTCATTTATCAACTTCATTTTTATCCTTCCAGGACATCCATCTAGTTGATATTTTTCATGAAAATTTAGTCTCCTGCAATATCCCAAAGTCTACCTTAAAATTATGGGCAAAATATTAGTCAACCACATTTTGAAGCTGAAATGCAAAAACCTGTTGTCAACATGACATAAATTTCAAGTTTGGCGATCCAAAAGTGTTTTCTGTTGGCCGTGCTATGAGGGGTTTGGGAAGGTTCGATAAGGAGATGAAGTTGAGCTTCATTTTGAGGAGGGGGCGCAAAATCCGAAAATATTGCAGACTGAATGTCCCCACATTTTGCCCTAAGAAATCTGCAGGGAATGTTGTGAATTCTGTGGCCATGGCTGGAATGGTGATGGTAACTAAACTTTTCACTGACTTCTACGGAACGTTCAAATTTGAATAAGTAATTACGAGTTATGGTCGTTTCCTGCCAGAAGCAATGCAATGGAACACCCATTTTTGTCGTTGTTTCCTGTGCCCAGTAATGGTATGGTGTTGGGGAGGTAGGTGGCGCAGGTGGAGGGTGGGAGGTGCTACTGGCCTTCTGAATTTCACACCACTTAACCTAATTAGAAAGTACTGTGCGACAGAGTTGAAAATTAGCACTGCGGTTTTTCTTCACTTTTCGATTTCGTGTCCAAAACCCCCAAACTCTAACCGAAAAGCAACGTTAAAATGGCGTTGTTGTTAAGGGTTTGTTTTAAATTGTTTTGTTTTAATTTTTTTAAGTTGGAATATTGTTCTTTTCCTTTTAACTTTTGTATAATTATTTGAGTAGTGAAAAATTAGTTTTGCTAACAATAGGAATCACGGTTGGTTACTTACTGGAATATTTATTGTAACTGTTTTGGTTTGTCGTACCGCAATGTTAGTAATTGTTAGTTAGCATTTAAATGAGTTTAAGGAAACTAAATATTTTCGAAATTAGATGTTATGACAGATGCACTTTTATGACTTTAAAGCAGATTGTCCGCATTTTATGCATTCATCTACATCTCTAGGAGGGAGAGAGCAGCGGTGCCAGATGTAACCGGGGTAATAAACAACAGCTAAAATAAGCAGTGTCCTTAAATTTACTCGTAAGAATTATGTAAAAGAGATAATTATTCATTTGCTCCATAGATACCTACTTATCTACTGCAGATCTTAGTGGAATGCCATGGCAATGAAATAGTTGTGCCAAAAAAATGCAGATTTCTAACTCTTTTTTTATAGTTTTGGATTATCTCTTCACAAACAATAATGTGGACATGCATTTGCTCGCTGGGCGCTTAAGTGAAGTTATGTGTGTATTTGTATGTAATAAACGTGTGATCTTCGGTTTGTAAAACTTCATGGCGGGGCTAGTTGTAACATTTTTCCGGGGTAGTATGCAACATGCCAAAATGGTTTTTATTTTTCAACTGATTGTTGTGAATGTTTTCTGAATTTTAAATCATATTTAGGGGTGTTTAAGCTTTTAATACTTTCCCACACCTTTTAGAATATTAGCTCATGGCTCTTGGTACTTCTAAGTGTTTCGAACATTAAGGACGGTTTTCATTTCAGAGTTAATTTTACTTCGGAGTCGCTGGTTGTGTGATACAGTGTGCAACATTTCTATTTGAAGTTCACGATCGCAATTTCTTGTGAACCAAGGGGGCTTTTATAATTTCACGAAGCTTATATGCATCGATGTTGTTTCTTTCAATTTAAAATGCCATTGTTGCTTCGAATCTTTAACTTTATCGACTACGTTTTTCAATTTTTCGGTAACGGAGTTATAGACATCAATACTGCAGTATCGCCAACCATAGATGGCCATGATACCGATAATGGCTTAGTAGGTATATGAAAAATATATTGTTTGTCCTAGGGCACTTCCTTGTGGTACTGGCTTCAATTTTCTTTAGTTTCCAGTAATTTTGGTCGTTCCGTACTCTTAAGTATCAGTTAGGTTAGGTTAGGTTAATGTGGTAGTCATTAAAGCATCTGACACACTTAGACCAGTAGAGGTCCATTGTGATACCACGATCTAATAGGGAACAAAAAGGTTCCCTACTAGTTAAAACCATTTGGAGCTTCTGATGAAGCGAAGGAGACTTTTAATGTCTGCTTGGTTCGTTAAAGAAACATTTTCCTCGATGAAGTTTGCGTCTGTAAGAGAGAGCAGAGCATGTAAAAAGAAGGTGTGGGATTGTTTCCTCTTTATCCTCATCCAAGCCACTTCTGCAAAAATCGTTTGATAGTACACCGAGTCATCCGGCGTGTCTACCTATAAGACAGTGTCCAGTTATGACACCTATTACGGAGCTGATATGAGATCTGTGGGGGACAATAAACACTTTGACGGCTTCAAATCCAGTTTGGGCCATATTTTTTTGGTCGCCAAACAAGTGGTAGTGTTAAGCCATCTTGTGTTTGATTGTTCCAGAGCAATTCGCTTCAGCATAGGTTTACTTGTAGCTATAGGCATACTTATGTTTACCCTATCGGGCCAGATAGGTATTTCCGTTCCAATTCTAGCAAGTTCGCCGGCTTTACAATTCCCCGGAATGTCCCTGTGTCCCGGCATCCAGAATAGGTGAATATTAAACTGGCCATCTCCATCAGAGACGAATGGCAGTCTTGTGCAGTAATGGAGTTTGAAGAGACTGATGCGAGGGATTTCAAAGCAGCCTGACTATCTGAGAAGATGCGGATATCCGTACTAGATATCACGTTTTCTTTAAGTCAAGACAATACTTTCTTTATCGCCAGAATTCAGTTAGTAACCTAGGATTTCTGCATCTCCTAATACTGCCTTGGAAGGCTCCTAAGCAGATTTTACTCAAGTCTCAAGTGCCAAACTGTAACAACATCTAAGAATATGATGGTTTAAAAGAAACATAATATATATTTAGGTCTGTAAGATGCTACTTCTGTTAGTTACTTGCCTTGCTAAGGAATAACAATGACTTCTGCAATTTTCCAATAATGTTGCACGTATCTAAGCTTCGATCGTGTCCTGGTGATTTTTTGTTAGATATTTATTTTATTATTATTCAGCAATTCAGAACTGAGCATCTTCAACGAATATGTTTTGTATGGTTATGTTATGTTCACACTTTACACCATTTAGGGTGATACTTTCAGTTCAGACCAATACCTCAACCAACAAGTTATTGCAGTCAGTCCAGCTGCTAGCTGATTGGATCAACTTGCCCACAACTATGATGTGGTCTCCTCTTTCTGCGTATTTTTATAAGAGGCAGAAATTGATATGAGGCTGGTATTTCGATACACTATCAATTTTTCAGGCGTTGAAATTTCAACGTTCTGACCAAGTCGAGGCATTATTTCGTAGGTAGATTGCCCGTCGTACAAACTTGTTTTTTTTTGTTGATCAATGAAATTTTTTAAAGGTAATGCCTAACAGCAGTCACTCTTCACCGAAAATGTTGTTTCTTTGTCTCACTTAGTGAAACCTATCACAGAAACTGCTTTAATGGTAAAATTGAAGTGATTCAATTGGTGATGATAAGCAGAAGTTTGGGTTAGTTATCAAAATATAATTAAGATTTTTATTCAACAACCTTTAGATTTAGATTGGTATGTCAAAATATCATCAAAAAGATTAGGAAATCATGGTTTCCGCAATATTTCTAGCGGATCATACTTTTCGAAGAAAAATTTCTATGTAATCACAGCCTTCAAATTCATTCGAAACCAACTTTACAAATTAAATTAAAATTGAATGCTGGTACTTTAATTTTCAAAAAGACTTACATACTTTATTCTTCTGACTCTGTTTGAGTACTTTATAATGAAAATATTTTTGTTTTTGTTTCCTAATACTCTTTGAGTCAAACCCTTATAAAAAGTTCTGACAATGAAAATACCTTAACTCATAGAAAGCCATTAAAATCTTTTTGTTTTGTTGTCTCTTAAAATATCCTAGCAAAACAACAAACTATTCTTCAAACAATAAACAACATTTAATAGCGGTAGTAATTCACTATTCACACGCATATAATTCCCACCCATTGAATCCTTAAACATAACAAGTGCGTTTTGATTAAAGTCCTTGTTTTCTGAAACAATAGAACTTAAATTATGTTTAAACTAGCTAACATATACCCCTTTGTGTTGTGTGTTGGAAATTAACATTTCCCCGAAATTGTAGTAGATATTTTCGGTCAAAAACAAAACAACTTGTTTATCTTAAAGGCATTGAAACCAGGATACTTGTGGTGTAGTTGGTTTTCCGACCATCAACCATACAATACAAAAAAGGTCCTATATTAAACAACGTGCCTTTTCTTTTCAAACCAAAAGCTTAAACAATTAAATGTCGTCAATATATACATATATTTCACTCAATTAGTGCAGAGTGTCCTTTATTTATATTTTTTTGTTTTTGCAATTCCGGGTACCAACCTATATCCTTCCATTGCTTTGCCATATAGTCCGTGCTTTTAATATTATTTCGTTCGTTTTATTAAATTACATATTTACCCATTTACGTGCTAGGAATACGGCACGTATTATAATCAAATTGAAATTTGATTATGTAAACATATTTGATCCTTTCGGGATCATAACATTGAACATACACTATAGGTAATATTATTGTACTAGTTGTATCTCCATACCGTGTGTCCTGTTTGATATTTATTGGAGGAGAAAATCAACTGAATTAGCTACATTCGGTGTATACTGGTACCTACTCAATTTCGGTTGCATCCAGAAGGTAGAATAAACGAGTACATGCTACAATAATTGTATTTTTGAACAAATATTTTGTGTTTAGATTAGTTTTGCACAGGTATAGACATGATATTCGTATAATCATTTGAACATAGTCATAAAAGTGGGCTGAAAATGAAAATCTAAGGGCTGGAGTTTGCCATTAGACAACATATCGTGAAACTAAAACAATCGAAATAATTGTTCTCTGTTTATTGATTTGAAATGTTGTGTGTTTATTTATGCTTGTGAAAGTAATTCGAGATAATTGATTTGAAAAAAAGAAAAACATTGCGAACAAAAATATCTCAAAAACCAGCTTTTATTTTATTTAATTCCACATTCACATACGAGTACTAACAAAAACTTTCCTGATCGCCAGCGCCGCCAACGTTGACAAATTCCTAACTAATTTGCATATTTAATCAAAAACTCTCAGGGCCTTTCAACTCTATACACGCCATCACGTTGACATACACAAGCAATACGAACTGGATTATTTATTTATTTATTAAACCATACCCGGGAACATACACTCCATGAGTCCTTTTCAACTTTGTACCTTTTTTGTGCCATAAGAGTTAACTCGCTCGCACAGAGGACCCCCTGCTAGTGCACGCCCCAAAAAACGCTGCTTAAAAATATCATTCGAGTTGGAAACTGAAGTGCTACCATTTGGCAAACCAGGTGAGCTGTCCTCTGATGGATGGAGAGAAGAGCGTTCAAAGTGCGGGAACAATTTAAAACCCCATTCACACCTCAACGTAGTTGAAATAGCTTTTGTGCATAGTTTAATCTTATGTGCCCTGTGAAAAATGTTCTGCAAATTAGTTAACATTATTTCCCGCTAACTTTTTTTTTGTTTTCACTTATTTTAATTTTGTTTTAGTTTAGAAAGTGTGTGGAGTGTAGTGAATTTTTTAAGAACGGAAATTGATGCATGCTTGTGTTTTGTCCGATGGGAGGTAATAAGTTTTGAATTTTTGAGTTTGGAAAATCTTCTTAGTTCCGGAAGATTTTCAGTTAAGAAAAAAAAAAAAAAAACAAGAAACTCAAAATCGAATTTGTATGTGCTAGGAATGCGAACTGTTTGCTACCTTCATTCGACTGGTAAAACTGACGATATCACACAGAGGCCTATTTAACTTGAAAACGAAGAATATACCTTCAGTATTTTTCGTCCAAAAAGTCACATAGAATAATACAACTAGACCGAGAGCCCACAGCAATTTTTGGGTGTGATTGATAACAAAAAAAATTAGCATAATTAGATAGGCCTTTTATAGTTATTAATAAATGTGAACATCTTGCATACTCTAGTGGGCGCAATAGTGCATTATAGTGCATCAAGTATGCAGTTGTTTCCAAAGTCTAAAAAATTGGGATACAAAATTTGGCATAACTTCAAATTGAAGAGCTAAGTGCTCTGATTGCAAATATCGAGGTCCAAGACGTTTTGAAGATGGTCTTCTTAGTGCAAGAAGTAGCCTATTCTTATCGCGTCTGGCAGGCAGATGGCTGTCTGTAAAACGTCTTGGACCTCGGTATTTTCAATCAGGGGGCTTAACTCTACATTTTGGCAAAGTTTTTATAACAATTATTTGGACTTGGAAAGAACTGCATACTTGATGCACTTTTATGCACTATTACTCCCACTAGAGTATGCAAGACTTTCACATTTGTAAATAACTATATAAAAGGCCTTTCTAATTATGCTAATTATATTTTTGTTATCAATCACACCCAAAAATTGCTGTGGGCTCTTAGTCTAAACATACTAAACAGAAATTTCGTTCCTACATCCTACAGTAGAAGAAAAGTACCAGTACCTAAACATAAATTCGGGTATATAAATAGAAGCACGCAGTCGACAATTCACCAAGATGATAGAGTTACTGATGTAATCGCGAAGACTCTTAAGTGAAAAATTGTTCGAAATACATTATTGGTTGTATCTATAGCTTTCGAAAGGGTCTGACCGAAGTCCACACATTCATATTTAGACGAGTTCTATTGGATAGACTTTATAGAATTCAAATAGAAAATCTAGACAAGGAAGTTTTTCTTTTAAGGCGTCAGATTTCAAGAAAATATTAGATGAGATACCACAAGGAAGTGTTCTAGGTTCGCTTTTATTAACATGTGAATACGCTATCTTAGCAGGTTTTTCAGACGACACCGCGATTCTAGCAGTTGGAAAAACCATTGTCGAAGCTAGAATTAAATTGGCAAATCATCACTGAATGGACAAAAAAAAATGTCGAAAAGCGTTAAACGATGTAAAATCAGTCGACATGGGTTTAAAGTTTACAAAAATTAATAGATTATTATAACTAATAGCTCAAAAAAAAAAAATGCAAAAAATCAGACCAATCATTAAGATATCTTGAATTCTTCAGCTTTTTGAATATCTAAAGTTCAATAGTTTGACATGGTAATACCATTTACGTACAGCGGTAAAACATGGTGGATAAGAACTTCAGTCTACCAACAGAGTCTATTTTCTATTTCTATTTCTATTCTATTTTGCATGTTGTGACATTTTCTTTTTTTTGACGCATCACTTAGATCTACATTTAACTTTAAAATATATATTTCCACTTGAAACTTGCTGAAACCCTTTCTTTGCAAAATCACCAACAACAAACCAGTGCGGAAAAAGAATACGAATCAACTACAAAAGCAGTTGATCTAAAACTTAAAAAGACCGACAAGAAAAAAAACACTAGAAAACCCTCTCCAAAGACTTCCCCGCTTTATTAATAACTTACAGGAGAGACACCCGATCCATAAGAGAAATCTGCAATTTAACAGGGAAGCCTCTGATCTAGCCGAGTGGTCCTTATTCTGAGAAATCTGTGACCTTAACAGGAAACCTGTGATTAATCAAGGACACATGCGATTTATTAGAGAACAATACAAGAGAAATCTATGGTTTATCAAAGAGACCTCTGATTCACCAGAGAACTATTAGATATATCTGTGATTTTATCAGGAAAAGCTATGGTTTACTAGAGACATTTTGGGAGATATTGGAGACATCTATGTTTGAAGAGAAATCCCGGAGATATACAAGGGAATCCTGCGATTTGCTGGAGAGATCCAAGTTTTATAAAAGAAATTTATGATTAAGTTAGTAAATCTAAAATTCACTGGAGAGATCCGTGGTTTACCAAAGAAATTTGGGGTAAACTAATGAAACTTGTGAAATATGTAAGACATCCATGATTAAAGATAGTAAATCTGAACCATCTGTGATTAACCAGGGTTTGACCCTGACATATCGGCGGTCCGGAGAAAAATCCACTTACCAACAGAAAATCTTTCAATGAACAAAACAATTTTGGGTAGAATACCCTTCAAATGTAAGAGATAAAGCGGTTTGGTAGTATTCAAGCAGAGTAGTACGAACTCAAAAATATTTTTTTTCTCTAGTTTGTATTAAATAATGAGATTTGTATAAAAACACACCAAATATGAATTAATGAACCTTAGGCTGTTCTGGCAGAATTTTTTTTCGGGAGATTTCTGGTCACATATGTGTATACGATCAGGGAGGGAAAAGATACAAAATGAAATGTTCACAACGACAGATCGTCGCAGACAGAGCCATAGAGAACGTATGGACACTTATACTCTGGCAGTACAAATCTTTCGGTCCGCCTCCGACACACCACCCAACAGAAGAATGCGATATCTCAGGTGGTGAACGCAAGTGGAAGGGAGTGTCTATCAACTAACCCAGCCAAGTTGTAGCAAGCTAGCTAGGGACCAAACTAGCTGGGAGAGATTGTTTGATGAAGCATAGGTTTATTCCTAGAGAAGCTTTGATTTAATCATATCTCGCATCTTTTCACAGATTAAGCACTCCACATTTTTTCGAAAAAAACAAGTGTTTTTTTTACTTAAGTCAATATGAATTCTTTAAATGAAAAATATTTTATTTTCTGAACAACTAAACAAGGACTCGCTTTCTTTCGTTCCATTCACCACTGCCATCCAAACGCTTCTTAGAAGCAAAGTTGCAGAAAATGTTTAGCCAAAAATATTAAAAGATTTTCTTCAATAAAACGATTGAAAAAATTTGTACAAAGGAAAGATAAAATATTACATAAATGCTTAAAAGAAAAACCGTATCCTTATCATTTTTTTGTAGAATCTACATTACATTATTAAATTCTTCTTGACTTGAAACGGATGGAATATGTGTGACAATTAATCAAGACTCTGATTGATGACACTCATGTTAACTAAAAAAAAAACCTAGATATTTGTATTTGATACGCCGCCGTCTTCGTCGTCGTCGGCTTGGTGTTTGGAGAATGTCGTTAATTTAAATTTAAATCTGAAAAATACCGCCTCTATAGAACCGTCATTCTTTCGTTATTCATTTATATATTCTCTTCTCTAAAAAAACAGGAATCTGTTTGGGGTGGATGGAATATGTCGGCAGAGGCAAAACCTTTTCTAGGTAGCAAACAACAACATCTTATGGCATTTACAATACTTTTCATCTATAGGATTCTAGGCTTTCAGGATCTGGGTTTTATACTAAAAGTTTCACTTAAACCATTATCCTTTCAGATGACAGAATGTTAACGGAATTCACATTATAATATATGTGGGTTCTACTGATGGGTGGGTGTTGTATTGTCTGTCATTCTTTCGTTTATCTTCAGTTTTTTTTTTTTTTTTTTATTTTGTTTATAAAAAATATATCTTAAATGTATTCCTTGCGCACATGCCCCAGTTACATGGATATGCGATGAATACAGCAATTGTGCATCATGCAACCGCATAAGAATTTCAATTTAATATCATACACACTATACATATATGTGTGTACGAGTATGTATGAGGCTACCTCATAGAGGTGTAGTGGGGTATGAGTGAAAGGACTTTTCCATCATTTTCCTGACTTCTTTGCAGAGAGTGCAGGAATCTCTCGGTGAATAAATTTTCAGTGAAAGCGTTTGGATAATGCAGGATGTTAATCAAGGTGAATTTCACAAATGAGAATGAAGAAATAAAATTCAAAATCTTCTTCTTTTTTTTATAAGATACTTAATCATTTTAATCTTCCTTTGTATTAGCAGAGAATTGAGCTTGTCGCAAAATGTTAAAATCATTTAAGAAAACTCTGAAATCTCTATTTCAAGAAACACAATATTTTATATCTCGAAATGGGGCTTTTCAAAAGTATATTGTTTGTTTGCTTCGAATAGTCTAAGAATTTTGTCTACTAAAAAAACCATACAAGATTCCCACTATTCCGGCTGAATAGAGAATAGAAAGATGTTTGAGCGAAGTCACTAGGCTCTGGTCCTACACGATGAGTTGCGCCTTAAATGTATTTTTTTTTTTTAATTTTCAAATGGAGAGCGAAACTAAATTCACTTTGATTACACTTTGGTCAAATACTTGTGAAAAACGACATGAATTTAGTGAACTAAAAGATTAAATATTAAATGCGATACAAAACATAACTTAACTTCCTTAACTCATGGTCCCTTGTGAAATTCACCTTTGTAAATAGAATGAGAATATTTTCTGAGCAACACAACGATATATTAAAGAAAAAATTGTTCCTGTCCCAGATCTATTCCAGCATCAGCTTCCTCACTTATGTCCTAGCTGTATGTAAGTCTATGAAATACGACACAACAGGCACTATCTTCCTTCATCCAGGAATGACGACGACGACGACGAGGATGACGATGATGATGATGAGGGCGATGGTGGTGAACGGCTATACGTGGACTACCAAAACATGCCCTACGATAATCTTTCAGAGTATCACATGCATAAAGAGATCGAATTGCATGTTCTTGCCAGTATACGTATATGATAGCCAGATGGTTAAAGTTGGATGGCATAAGAATGAACTGAATATGTAAATTCGTTCTCCACCTTCCATATAAAAGGTCTGTATGATAATGTAATGCCGCATGTATTTAACAAGACTTTTCTTCTTAAATGTAATTTAATATATTTTTTTCTTTTTTGTATAATTCATTTTTGAGAGGCTTCGAAGTTCTCCAAAAAGATTTTCAAAATCTTCTTTGATTTTTGAAAAAAATTGATATACTTTTTTAAAAAGGGATCATAAGTTGAACAAACCATGGACATATGTAAGTAACCATGATTTGGCTAAAACGTTGTTTTTCGAGTCCACAAGTTGTTGACGTATATACATAATTAATTCAGTGGCACGCTAAGGTTACTTCTGTGTCACTTTTCTCCTCCCCATTGGATTATTTCCAATTTATAATAAGGATATCAACTGTTTTTTTTTTTTATTTATGATATCATATAACGTTTATGGAAAAGGAGATGATTCTAAGCCCAAGTAGTTTTACTTGAAGACTCTCATTCAATATGTACTCTAACCAGAAGTCTTACGTAAATACATAAGGAAATTAAATATTTGTAAATGGAAGTAGGTATATGAAGATTTATGAGGATCTTCGTTAACTGATGCAGGCATTCTACACTATTGATTTATCTACATTTTATAAAATTAAATTTAAACTAAAGTACGTACTTAATGCAATTATTTCAATCCCATCACAAAACACAGTATTTGCATGGCAAAATCTTATTGACCAAAATTAGATTAATTTAAATGAGCTTTAGCAAACAATAAGGATAATACCTCAATAACCATTAAACTAAAAACATTCAACACAAAAACCTAATTACAAATTGCCACCTGCATACATTCAAGAATTCAATGGAACACATTTTAATTGAAATTTGCTTTAAATACGCAAAACTATAGCCTATATGAATATCTAAGCTATAGGTACGAGAATCAATTAAAACAACGGCTTGCTTCCGACTTTCAAACGCCATTATTATCGAACCGAATTTTCGGCGATTAAAATAGACCATTCAGCCACATAGCTCTACAACTGTTGCATTTCCTTTTGTCATTAAAGTTTTTCTGGTGTTGTTTTAGTTTGCCTGTCATAGAAAATACGTAGGAATAGTTTGCTTATATTATTTAATCAAATAAAAATGACAACGATTTTACGGAACCGCACACATACTAATTGTATGCAATAATTTAACCTAACGACTATAAAAATTCAATTATCCCTCAATTTTATTCGGTTGCATAGATTTCATTCACACACATGACTTGCTTTTCTATTTAATGTTATTTATTTTTTTTTTAATAAAAATTGTTTTGCTCTAATTATTGAAATATTCTAAAATTCTATCATAGGTATTTAATATTTCTCCTGTAAAATTCAACAATATATTCATTTTTTATTTCAAATTATTAATTATGGTTAGTTTTTTTTTTTTCTTTTTTTTTCAAAATTCCTGCGTTTGACAAGGACACACAAGTTATTGTTTAAACCCTAATGTGAAATTCAAACTGCAGAGGTTGGCTGTCTAGTTGGTGTCAAATTAACTATTGCATTGTTGTCGTAATTTTGTCAGTAACATCTAAAAATAAATAATTTAAACATATTTAATTAACTTCAGGTGTTTTGTTTGCGATAAAATTAATTCTCTACTGTGGATGGCAAATGTTCGTTCTTGTTAATTCTCATGTTGTTAGGTGACTCTTTTTTGGAAAGTTTTCAATTAAGCGTTTTCTATCTTCAAACTTGAATAAAACAAAGTGGGAGTAAGATCTCATTGGAAATTTATATTTTTTAGGAAAGCACATACATAGTATATGGCATTATGTATGAAAAATGAAATTATTCAAATTTCCGAACGCGTCTTTGCTGGGTGGCGCGCAACCGAAACCGCTTATTTTACATAATTCTGGCGCATAAATCATTTGACTGAATTTGGTAAATGGTACTAATTATGTTTGATTTCAGGGCATAAGTGATTTGTGGTTTATTGGTATAGATCTTTGACTTAAGTAATCCCCACAAGAAGAAGTTTAAGGCTGCTCGTACAGTGGTGTGACAAAGTGATGCAGTATAATAAACGTTTGCATGCGAGAAAAATATTTGCATGTATTCTTATATACGTGCGCATAGTATAACGATATTTGATGAGTGATGCGATTTTCTCGCATACCCATCGCTCACAAACTATTTTGACAACTTTTTCAAGTGAGTGTGTCCAAGAAGGTTCATACTGTTTGCTTTGACGTTTAAAGGAAAAAATCAAACGAGTAAAATTTTCTTATTTCAGTGCTTGTGTTGTAAAGTGCAATTTTTCAATAATTTTGGTGGCAATAACTATAAAGTAATTAACAGCAAAACCGTACAAAATTGCCTTTACTTACTGTGCGCAATATGTGGCATCTAATGATCGCATCTCGAATTGCTTGTCGTATCGCTTCCCGGATCGCATCGCTTTGTCGCATAATCTCGGTGGCCAATTCACATCGTCTCTGTGTGAGATAACCATGATCGGAAATCCCCGCTAAAAATGTCCATTGTGGAAAGGGCTATGTGGCACGTAACATCTTCCTTTGAAAACCACATTTCTTTGGTGTCCATATTATCCAATTATGGCCGAAAGAAATTGATAATCACTGACCGAAAACGATTGTCGTTGATGCTGTTGGTCAGGTCAAAGTCGTTCTGATAGAATTACGGACCGATTATGCCGCCAGCCCAAAAATCCACATCAAACAATGACTTTCACTTGAGGTGTTGCAATTTGGTGGATTTCGTGTGGATTGTGATCGTCCCAAATTCAACAATTTCACGTTTTGACGAAACAATTCCTCCTAAAATGGGCTGAATGATTTTACGACCGACATCAGAGTCAAAAAAAAAAATCTCATAAGACAATTTGATCATCTGCAACCTTTAACTTTAACCTTTAACAGATTTTATGAAAAACACCTTATTTGACAGCAATATGCCACAGATATATGTTAAAGTTCGGAAATGCTTATTATAAAATCCTCATCAAGAATGATTATCCTCACCACATTCGAACCTCTATTCCTTAATTTTTCTAGCTAAGAGTCCACACTGAAAATATAATCGGTGGCCTCTTAATAGGTAAAATGTTGTAGAGCGTTTGAAGTCGCATAGAGGGACGGTCGAAGGTTTTAAAAGACAGATGATGAAATGATTTGATGAAATTTTAAAACACGTTAATTATTGGTTTCATAATTTGAAAAATTCAATGTCGTTGTTCATTTAAAAAAAAAATAAAAACGCTATTTTTTTTTAAATATACAGTGGTGGACAAGAATTTAGCACATTAATAAAAGAAAAAATTAAACTATATTTACAAAATTTGTTTCTATTTCAATATTTTCATTTTTATGTTATTTACATTATTTACGGATATAAGTATATTTTTCCAAAATACAATCTTATATTTTTTATATATCAAAGAAAAAAATGAAAAAAATAACAGAAAACATACTTTTTTGTCTGGACATGAATTTAGCACATTTCATTAAAATTGCTTAGTTATGTTATTTACCGTTACTAAAACTATATTTTCTTTTATATTTTGTTGGAAATCCTTTGTTCTTTAATACTGAATTGAGTCTTCTTGGCAAGCTCTCGTATAAGGCCTCACAGCGTTGGTTAGGTATTGAATACCAAGCATTCTGTATCTCTTGCCACAAATCTGTTAAATTTTTCTTTTTTTGTTTTTCAATGTGTTGCTCAACGTTATTCCACAAATTTTCGATCGGGTTCAGATCGGGTGATTGAGCAGGCCACTTTAAAACATTCACTTTATTGACCCCTAAGGCACTTTTCACTAGTTTTGAAGTGTGCTTAGGGTCATTGTCGTGCATGAAGCGCCATAAAACCGGCAAATTATCTTCGGCATATGGTACCATATGGTTCAAGATAATATCTTTGTACAGGTGCTGGTCCATTTTGGAGTCTATCTTCACTATTGGACCAATACCGTGCCAAGAAAAGGCAGCCCAGGCCATCACGTTTCCACCCCCGTGATTCACTGTCTTAATGGTGTATTTTGGATCATGTTCCTTATTTTGTGGACGCCACACATATTTTTTTCCATCTGATCCGAATCGACAGAACTTTGATTCATCGCTCCAAAGTACATTTTTCCAGAAATTTAGTAGTTTGCCTAGATATAATTTGGCAAACTCTAATCTAGCCTTCAGATTTTTTTTTTTAACCAATGGTTTTCTTTGCGCAATGCACCCTCTCAAAATTTTTTCATTCAGGCGTCGTCTCACGGTTCTTCAGGATACATTGACATTGTAATTCTCCATTAATCCATTTCGAATGACACTAGAGGTCTTAAATGGATCCTTTGTTGATAATATGTAAATGACTTTATCTTTCCTCTTTGTTGTCTTTCGTGCGCGAGAGGCTTGTTTTACATGTTTTGTCACTTCATACTTTTCAAAATGTCTAAGAGCATTGTAGACCATCTTCCCGGAACATTCTAGAAGCTCAGAAATCTCCGTTACTGTGCGACCCTTTGACTTCATCTTAATGATAATACCCCTTTTGTCCTCAGAACACCATTGCCCTTATGCCATGACTATTTAATGTTTTTTTTTAATTTTATTTGAATTATAACATTAAGAAGATATAAAATTACCTCGAAAATAATTTTGTTCTCTTAAAAACCTACAAATTAAAAAAAATAACCAAAATTTGTACACGTGTGCTAAATTGATGTCCAACCAAAAACAATGCAAATGACAAACTATCAACGATTTTTTCACTATGTAATTGGATTGCATATGAAAATATATAGGTAGTTTTGTTTTCTCTGATTTATTGTCATATATATTAGTTCAAAATGTACCGTTGCTTGGAACAAAACAAGAGAGAAAATTAAAAATATGGTAGTACCCATCTCAGTGTGCTAAATTTGTGTCCACCACTGTATATCTTTTTTTGAAGACACATTTTGTGACATACCTATTTACTAACTTAAGGTCCAGTAAGCTTCTTCCTCTCTTTGGGGTTGGAGTCAAAATTTGTCTGAGTCTACGAGGGCGGGTCAATAAGTCCGTGACTTTTTGAATTTCTAACCTCTTTACTGAAACAGCAACACTGCTCCTGTCAACAGGCATCTGTCAGTTGACTCCTGTCAAAATTTAAACTTGCTGCGTCAGTTAGTTTGTGTTTGACAGCTATTTTTATCAGACTACTCACTAATTTGAGGAGAAAATGGAAAAAAGTGAATTTCGTGTGCTTATTAGGCATTATTTCTTGCGAAAAAAAACCATTACCGAGACCAAGGCTAAGCTTGATAAATACTATGGGGACTCTGCACCATCGATTTCAATGGTAAAAAAGTGGTTTACTGAATTTCGTTGTGGCCGTACAAGCACTGAAGATGCCGAACGTCCTGGACGCCCAGTTGAGGTCTCTACACCCGAAACAATCGAAAAAATTCACGATATGGTGTTGGCCGACCGAAGATTGAAAGTGCGAGAGATTGTGGAAGCCATAGGGATCTCGCATGGCTCAGTGGTTTCAATTTTGAATGATCACTTGGGCATGAGAAAGCTTTCCGCAAGATGGGTGCCGCGTTTGCTCACAGTCGACCACAAACGCAATCGTGTAACAACTTCACAGGAAGGTTTGGCGTTGTTTAATAGCAATATGGAGGAGTTTTTGCGCCGTTTTGTAACCGTGGACGAAACATGGATCCATCACAACACACCAGAGACCAAACAACAGTCAAAACAGTGGGTTTCTAAGGGTGAATCGGCACCAAAGAAGGCCAAGGTGGGTTTGTCAGCCAATAAAGTTATGGCGACTGTTTTTTGGGATGCACGCGGGATAATCCACATTGACTACCTTCAAAAGGGAAGAACAATCAATGGGGAATATTATGCCAACTTATTGGACCGATTCAATGACGATTTGAAAAAAAACCGACCTCATTTGGCCAAGAAAAAAGTTCTTTTCCACCAAGACAATGCAAGGGTGCACACATGTGCAGTTGACATGGCAAAAATCCATGAATTGGGCTATGAATTGCTCCCTCATCCACCCTATTCTCCAGATTTGGCTCCGAGCGACTACTTCTTGTTCCCAAACCTGAAGAAATGGCTTGGTGGAAAAAGATTTGACTCCAATGATGAAGTCATCTCGCAAACAAAGGCCTATTTTGAGGACCTCGACAAATCATTTTTTTTGGAAGGGATACAAAAATTGGAGAAGCGTTGGACAAAGTGTATAGAGCTCAAGGGAGACTACGTTGAAAAATAAAATTATTTTTTTATCAACAAATCTGTGTTTTATTCCTAAAGTCACGTACATATTGACCCGCCCTCGTATCAAAGGAGACAGCCACCTCAGTCAGTGGGTTTTATCCCAGAGAAGAATTCTTCCAAACCGACTTCAGGCGTTCCCATCCTACCTTGACAGTATTTCATAAGGACACACTATAGTTTCTCGAGAAAGCGATTTGCCTTCTTACTCCAAAGAAACAGCGATTGACAAAAGTTAATCTTTATATAATCCCAGTGCTGGTGTCTAAGGTGTCTAAGTATATACGATTTTAGGAAGACTACGTCTCTAACTACCTCAAATTTATACGTTTCTTTCTGGGGTAACATTCTGTCCAAGACCCCAGTGTTGAGTGTCTTTCCTTTTGGACGACATATTATACTCGTACCAATCTACTGCTGCATCTTCTCGCTTCCTTCTCAGAACTCACATAAGCGACACAATTATGGCAATATCACAACACAACGTTCAGTTTATTCTTCAGACCTAATCTCTGTCCATAAAATCCTAATCCCACTTCTTCGTGGTATCGCGTGCATAGTATCTCAACTCAAGAATGGGAATTCAATCTCTTCGTAATGTTGGTTTTGAGTGCTATCGTCTTAATGTACATAAGTAGGTAATCTAATTTTTTTTAGCTTTGAAGTATTTGGATGGAAAAATGTGACGAAATAAGTCAAGCCATAAAAGAGATATAAGTGAATAGCCCAAAAACAAGACAATTTTATCAAATTGTGTAAATTATTTTTAAATGTCATTTATTGAATTTTTTCTTGATACAACTTGGTATCAAATTTAATCAAAATCGTTAGAAATATTTTGGAGAAAATTAAAAAAAAAAAAAACACAAAATAGATGAATGAGAACCACCCGTTCTATAGATGAGCAAACATACAAACAATAAAAATGCTCTGTACCAAATTTAGACTCTAACTCGATGAATATACAATATGAACACGGTATATTAAGGAACACATTTTTTTACTTCCTCATCAACGTTATGTTAAGATTGATTAAAACTTCGATTTATTTTCACACAAAACCAATGCGACTACGGTAAAGTAATAAAGAACATTTTTTGAAGTCAAATAAAATTGAACCCAAAAATAATAAATATAAAATATACTCGTAATAAAAAATAAAAATATTTTAAAGTCCGTATTTCTTGTGCTAACATAAAATATCCCAGCAACTATTTCATGCAACTCTTCATTTTCAAAGATAATTCCCTATTATCCCGGGAAATAAATACGATGCTGCCCCACATTATACATGCAGAGCTTTCTCTTTTATCCACTTTACCATAGTGCATTCACAATTCATATCAAGGTTTGATTTAAAAGAATAAACACAAAACCAACCAACCATAAAACAACCAATATTTCATTAAATATAATAATAAAAGTAAAAAAAATTTTCCTTCAAAACCACCATCACACTGATATTCTTTCGGGTTTGCACACCAGCAGGCCCAGGATAATTCAACTGAATCCTGGATACCATTTTTTTTGGAGTGAACAGCCATTGCCTACGCAAAACGCAATTGGAAAATGGAGAAATAGGGGAATGGTAGGCTTTTTGTCAATTTATTGTCTACACAAAAAACTTTTGCGGTTTTTTTATTTCTACTATCAAACCAAATATGAATCAAGATTTTAAGACTTATTTAGTTTGAAGATTGAAGTTAAGATTGTTAAATTTTCTTTTTAATCTAACAGACACACTTTTATTTTTTTTTATTTAAAAAAAGTCTTTAAGTTTCTTTGGAAGGGGTTCATCGTCATAACTTACTTTGAATAACTACTATAAGAACCCTGACCCCATTTGCTCAAATAAATTTTAGCACATCTGAGCCTAACCTCTCCTATTGACTTTTAATACTTATTTCTTCAAAAGTTGGTATTTTTTTCGGGTTCGCCCATATTGTCCCTTTCAGATGCAGGAAAACCTCCAGCTTGACCGTCAAAATATTCTCACTACCAATAAAATTGGGATTTCCTAGCATTTTTATTTTTCCTCCAATATTGGATATTGGGTCGGTTGGTCGGTCGGTCGTTGGGTCGACAGCGTTGGTAACGTTCAAGGACGAGTACTTCGAATCGAAAACAGTAAACGTATATCCATGTATATGTACGAGTATATGTGTGCACTCTATAAATCCTCTCTCTAGAAGAAGGATAAGTGGATGACAGTGGTTCACTTGGTGAACTCTGGAGGTTGATGTAAGGTTAACATTATTGGAATTTCTGAAATTCAGCCTCTGGCCTTATTTGCTTCTTCCTGGAATGGTGCAGAGTCATGCGTTAATATTGCATGTGTTCAAAAGTCGTTCAATTCTGTATATTTCTACAGAAAAGTATAGTCCTAGAGTTGTTATTGGTAATGATGTGAAGCAAGGACATTCGCAGTATTGGTCTGTTAAATACTCCATATTCACAACATCATTATACGAAAAAAAGCGGTTTAATAATTTCGTACCGGGAAAACAGGATGTTGACATATTTAAATCCATTTTACTCTAAGAACAAAAAAATTGTTAATGCTGTTGCTGGTTGATGATAATATGTAGTAACCTGCTAAGAATAAAAACATCACTGAATTATTTTTTTTCTTTTGGAATGTAATTTATTGTGTATGATATCCTTTTTTATATTCGTTTTTGTTCGCATTTCTACTTATTCCCTCATTTGTCGGATCAACCCGAAATGTCATGCAGAAAATGAAAAATTTATAGGCAAACCAAGAAAAAACACACAGTTTTTATCCTGATTGATATATGAGGTCTTTTCTTGTTGTTTTTTGTTGGTAAATTATTATTCCATTTGATGGGTATTTAAGCCAAGAAAAGGTCTTAAATATTTTTCACTGGGTGGCGATGTAATGAAATGTTTGGTGTGCTGACAACAGGATTGTAATTGATTTTTTGTTTGGTAATATAAATGATTTGCGATGGAGGTTTTATTATTTTTTTCGAATTGTCTGGAATTGCTTTAAATTTAATTAATGTTTTGCAAAATTTTTGTTTGGAAAAGATTGAATGGAATAGAAACCCAAAGAGAATGTAATTAAATATATAAATATAGTTCTCTATTGCGCTCCGAAAACCGAATGTTCATTCAAGGGTTTGTCATCAAGAAAATTGAATCTAAAAATTCGCCGAGATTTTTTTATAAAAGAACATACACAAAAATAGATTTTTAAAAAGGATAAATACTAACAACTAATATCATCTAAACGGACAAAGGTAACGTCATATTCAGCAAAGAAATCAAAAAATCTACAAAGCTTGGTTAAGCAGATATCCCTATCAAAAACTCCATTAAATTCGAATAATTTAATTGATTCAAAAATCATTGAGGATTCTTACAAATTGCAAATAAAATAAAACTTCTTCTTAAATCTACTAACTGCTGAAAACCAAAAATGTGAACAATGTCATTTTAATGTTTATAATAATATTTTTTTAAATCACTTAAATGAGAGTCTATTCAAGCTATTTTAAGAATTTGAAAACCGAAAGAAATCAACATACAAAAGAATGTAATTTGGATGTGTCCACCAAGTTGTAAGTATTTCACGGGGACCAGCATCAATTGAGGATCGAACCTATTATGAAGCAAGCTAGAATTCAATATTCTTCTGATCGCGCTATCAAAGCAAAGCATCATATTCAACTTTAACCTAAAGCATTATATTTTCTAGCCTACTCAGGTGTAGTGTTGTTCATTTGTTTTTTTTTTTTTAATAGCAAATCGCAAGGAGCCATACGGTAGGAGATCTACTTCTGCCGATTCTGAACGGCTAATGAGCAGCACTTTTCATGATGACAAAAGATGCCTACTTCTGGTGGATTTTTCACTTTCTCGTAGAAGGCAATACACCCCTTAAAAACTTTTCTCAGCGGCTGAGCTTCAAACACAAGCCCCTTTTCAAGACAGTCCAACACACACAAAATTCTGCCAATCAGCAAAATTTAATTACCTTAGGAATTCGTGAACAAAAATTTGATTTCATTAATATCTACTTCTTGTATTATCAATACTTAGTTTAAGATAAAATGGTATTCTCAATTTTCTAAGGATCTCTTCTATGCTTGAACACAATAAAAGTTGTTCTATTATCTACTCAATACTGAAAATTAAAAATTTCGGCGAGAATCGGTTCACGAGAAATTTCAATTCGAAATTTCGCTAAGATTTTTCAGACATTTAATTAAAACTTAAAAAGAGTAAAAATGAATAAAGAGATATGTTCATGCTCTTTTTAAAACTGAAAACTTGAAAGTTCCTACATTGGATTTTGGTAATTGTTTTCCAGTCAATAGCGATATTAGTCTTTAAGCATGATGCAAACACTTATCATTATTTAAAATTATTCTTTGAAAATATCTGATAAACTTTATTGATCAAAAGAAAGCCTTATTCTTTTCTAGTCAGGTTTGAAAATAAAAAGATTGTGTAGGATCCACTAAAAAAAGAATTTCAATTTGAAAATTCGCTAAGTTTTTTTTAGATTTTTGCAACAACTTAATTTTTAAAGTGTTAAATACAAAATTCGTTAAGATCTTTCTGCTCACCACGACCCACTCATATCTTGATAAGAAAAAATATATACCTTTTGAAAAAGTATGATCAAAATGCAAAAACATAGAAATCCCTGGTACGAAATACAGTAAATTCTATTTATCCAGCAAGCTTGAAAAACATCTATCCAAACATATTCTTCCATTTTCTGTTTAGCTGAGTTTAACCTGATTTTAAAATTACTTTCGAAATCGTTTGAAAACTATTTTGACTTCAACTTCAATTACCTATTCAGATTCACAAACCGAATGTTTCGGCGAAGTTTGGGTAACGAGAAATTTCAATTCAAAAATTCGCTGAGATCTTCTATCCATTCCTTAAAAAAATTATAAAATCATATTATACATACATACATATGTCTTATAAACAAATGTCAATTCAAGCTTATGTATGCAAGGCTTGAAAAATATATAAATCTCCGTCTACAACTTTAATCAATTTTCTACCCAACGACCTGGAACCTTAGATTCTAATAAGAAACTACAACACAATATAAATCTCTATTTATGCTCTATTTCCCTCTTAAAAGAAGTGTGCGAACTGTAATTGTTAAGAAATTTGCTAATATGTTTTATTGAACGATTATAATTAAGGTGTTTGGAATATATGCCCTGTGAACCACAATATAAAGAACTGTCCAAGGTAAAATCGGCTCTACATATTGAGGTATAAGAAGCTCTATTTCTCATGCAGGCATTTTCGCTCAATTTTCCACCGAAAGTGAATGCAAACCATTTATACAAACACAACTTTCTCTGATATATCATATTAAAGGACTATAAGCTCCCCTTAGCACTTAAACCCTAAATGTTCTGAGGGCCCTGATTATCAGGAAATCTGTTTCCGAAAATTCGCTAAAATTTTCAATGCAATCACCCATAATCTTAAACCTGTATAGAATGAATAATTTTCATAAATTCTGGAAGAACAAAGTCAAATTTTTAGTTCTCGAATATCGAAGTCCTTGAAACTTAAAGCAATTTTATCTGAAGGCAACTATTAGAAATTAATAACTAAAGCTATTATCTCCAAACTTTAACTCTCAATTAGACCTTGAAGTCATAAATTTTGGAACTATCTTCAGTTAGATATCCTATAAATGCAATTTACCATGTTCAAACTTCGCACCACTCTTGGGTTAGTAAATTCATTTGTTCTTTAAGGACACAGACACACACACATAAACATTGACGGCTTGCCAGTGTTTCTGGGATTAAATGAATTTTTATGTGTGAAAATTATGGAGGTACGTTTTGCCAGTTTATGCCATTTCCAAGTATAGCAAGGAACTAGGTACTTCAATTAAGACGTGCGTCGCCGCCAAAATGCCTGCATTCTGATGCTTGCCACACCAAGCAGTGTACCTACATTCTAAAAGAAAATACACAAAAAGTTGCACTTTGTTCCGTTCCTCCTTCCTTCGCCTTTTTACTGAGCAATTAAAACTTTTTCCAGCGTCTTTTTGCTTGAACGCTATAAAAAGGATCCACAACGGTGTGCTGAGTACCTATTTGCTATTAAATGGTTTTACATTACCAACATAGTTAAAGTCATAGTGATTCTGTTTATAAAGGTTAAAAATAGTATGAAATGAAAAATAAAAGCTGGTTGAGTTGAGTGGGGGCTTAAAAATAACGAAATGCCAGTTAACTACATATATAAGGGTAGGGTATAGAGGTTTGTGCGTTCGTTCATTCTGTGTAGGATAGGTCTTATTTAACAAACTTTAATTAAAATTGAATTTTTAATTCAAGTCTCAGTGATGCAGGCATATCGGGTAAAAAAAGAGTTGCGAGCAGCAGGCGGCTAAGGGTAAGTAATATGATTTGAGTTTTTATGTAGTTTGTGGAAGCTATTTTTACGTATTTTTATTTTGTCAGAAAGTGAGGGAGGGGCCGACAGCAAATGCGGATAAACTTACCCAAATAAATTCACTCAAAGAAGTTAATTTGCGAAATGGATTAAGTTGAATAATCATGAATGCCGAGAGAAAAGGGGGGTTTTGTTGTTTTTGGTTTAATCTTACTCCGAGTATGGATATGTGGTTTTTTTGTCACATTTAAATTGTACCATACCAATGCAGATCTACATCTACAATGAATTTTCTCAAATTAAAACTTTTCCAAGTAACTTTTTTTGGGATTGTAAATGCATGTTTGCATGGCTTTTGTGGGTTTAAGTTAGTTTTTTTTTCGAAAAACACACATTTGGATCCATTGTGCTGGTAAACAAAAACAAACGTAAGGATTATTTTGTAAAATTACATTAGCCAAGCAAATTACAGTTTCATTTTTTGTCTTTCTGATGGTTTAAATATTTTATGAGGTTTTCTGACTATTTTTAGTTACCTGAAGCTTTTGAATGTAGAATTACAAAACTTCGGAAGGAATTAAATACAAATTAAAAGGAATTACTAATTCATGAAAATTAATTTAAAAAAAGTCGAACAAGTTCTTCTCGGAAAAGAATAATTATTTTTGGGAGTTTCTTGGAATCATGCACTTAACTTTTTTAGCAGATGAAAGATTTCCGAAATTTACATTGAAGTTTTAAGTCAAGTTTTTATTTAATTGATTGGTCTTTGTCTGTTTGAGTTTGTGAATATCGAATGTAACCTTGAATTCTGGTTGGAGTTCATTCGTTTTAGAACTAAAAGTCAAGTTTTTTTACGTTAGACTTTGGTCACTTTTTTAATTTGTTTTCTAAAAACTAACGTTTACTGCTGTTAAGTCAAATTTTGTTCATTTAGATTTTCCAATATAAAGGGAGTTTATATTCCCGATTTTAAAATGATGTGCTGACCAACTTGCGTATTTAAATATTTTGGTTGAATTTATCAAAGATCTTCGTGAAGTCCTTGTATTACTTTATAGACCCCTGAATTGGTCGAAACCTAGGTTTGACCGATCAAAACTGGGGTACCCGTAAAATAAAATTTTTTGGGCATACATTTTTTATCATAACAAAATATTTTAAAAAAATTTTGTGGACATAAATCGGGGAAAAATGATATTTTCCAACTTGGAATCCGATTTTTAAATTGGCATAATAATTGCCTCAGGAAGAAATTGTTCTTTAGTGAAAAGATGTGTTAAAATATAAGAACAGATGCTAAGATTGCACAGTGGCACTTTTTTAACAGGTTCTGAAGAAATTTCCGTATACAAGAAAAGGATGTATTGGTAATATGATGTCAAGAAATATCTAACAAAAAAAAATATATTACAACTTTTTGTTAGTGCTTAGTTGTCAAATAGAAGCTAAATTGTCAACTAAGTTGGTGCTAACTTTACGAAAAAAAAAACTATTTCAGAAAGTTGTCATTTGTAGTAAGTAATCTTCTTCTAAATTGATCGAATCAAATTTTTGGCCAACAAATGTGTTTTTCGCTAAGTTGACATAAGCTAAGTTGAGGTTTTTTGACAATTTAACGAAACAACTATCAGCAAAGGGTACACAAAATATTGTAATAAGTTACCTATTGTACTAATTACAACTTGTTCAGAAAAATTGGAATTTTCGCTCAGTTAACGTCAACACTTATGAAACATACATCTTAAGCAAATAAGATGGCGGATCGGTTACTAACTAGGTTACTCTGACACTGTTTGTTTTTTACATTTGCTTAGAAAAATTTGCAGCTTACTAAATTAAGGCCATTTTAATGAATCCATTCGAGAAAAAGTTAGAGCAGGCATAGATGAAGTGAAGGTGATTTTCTTTGTGGCTAAACGATTAAAAATAGCTTAAGTGCGAAAGAAATTGGAATTTTGTCCAAATAATCTCCCTTAAAATAAGACTCATCTAATGACTAGTAAGGACCTTGTTAACATCTGTTTTTTGTTAGGTTAAGTTCACGTTATCAAAAACGCTTCGAAGTGCTTAGATTTCTTTGGAAGATTCAAGAAATTTTTGCCCCTCCTATGATCTGTCTGTAATCTATAAGGCCCTTATTCGTTAAAAGCTTGATTACAAATCCCATAAATGGGCAGCTGCTCGTATAACACACTTATGTTTCCAGGATAGAATTCAAAATAGAGCCATAAAAATGAAAGGTAATAGAACTATATAACGCAAACCTTTACATATCTTGAGCACCAGCGTAACGATTTATGTCTATCATTATTCAAATAGTGTTCTAGTGAAATAGCTAAAGAGCTAGTTGGTTTATTTCCCTTTAACAATCCAACGCAATACTCTCACTTCCGAGAATGTCTGTCAGTTTACCTTTGAGCCCAACTTTGGACGTACTGTCAAGTACAGCGGTTCATTCTTTATAGGGCCCATACACTACGCAAACCGTTTGAGCAAACAAATGCCTTTTGTTGTTGTAAAAATGTTTGTGCAAACTGTTTGAGTAGTGTGTAGCGATGTTGAGTATTTGCGCAAACGGTTTGAAGAAATTCAAAAAATTTTGAATTTTCCGTGACTGCACAAACATGTTTGAGTGGTGTGTGTTGAATTTTGCTCAAACAGATGCCAATTTTCATGAAATTAAGATTAATAAACAAGACGAACGAATTTTTTTGGACCAAATTCTTTTTTTTTTTTGTTTTTTCTATTTTTTTTTAATAGAAATAGAGATGAAAAACGTCACGCAAACTAATATCTCTCAAACATGTTTGTGTAGTGAGTGGCGAAAATATGTTTGCTCAAACACACGTTTGAACAAACGTGTTTGCGTAGTGTATGGGCCCTATTAGCCGTACCTTCGTGTGAATGTGGAACGCCAATACTTAACGTTCATAACTTCGAAATTAAGGTGCATTGGTACCCCTATCAAAATTAAATCTTTCAAGCTTGCACTGTGTTAATCATCTTAAGGATATTATGAAAAAAATGGATTAATATAGTATTTATAATAAAATTTGAAGTACAAGTACTACAATTATTTCGTTCTTCGCATAGCAGTTGGTCAAATGGTCTTCACAGATAGGACATGGATTCGCATTAAAAATTAAAAATAAAAAACAAATATTTCAAAGCATGTATTTCAATTGAAATTAAAACTCATATCAGTGAGTATAACAAGATGAGGGATGTAAATAAATAGGACGAAAACTACGTTTACTAAAAAAAATTATATCGGTTTTATTCAGGAAGATTCCAGATACATTTATAGTGTACAGTTGTTAGTATGTACAGATACATCCTGGCATATTTCCATAAGGATATATCAAAACCACGGAATCATTGGTAACATTTATATAGCATATCAACAACAAATGTAGATTTATAAACTCCCGACCGACGATCCATCCGCAATGTCCTTGCAATTCGTTCACATACCACGCATTTGGTTTCCAGGCATCCGTTTATTCGTCCTTATAATAATTTTTTTTTATCAAAAATAAAAAAAAAATTTTTAACTCTTCTCGTTTCATTTTCATGCAAATATACACGATTATAATGCAAAAATATGAGCATGTTCTCAATGTCATTGCAAAATAATATATAAATAAATATATACAAGAATATTAAATTTTTATTGTAATATCCCATTAAAAAACCAAACGTAGCTATACCTACACTGCCATCAAGCATATCACATTTGTGTGCTTATAAACAAAAATATGCAAAAGGATAAATCTCATCTCATCATCGGAATCGTCGTCGTCGTCATCGCATTCATGTTCTCGTATTCTTTTTGATTTTAAAGGACGAGAAAGATGATTTTCCTTACGATTTGCATTCATTGATCTAGAACGAATGCAAAATATTTGGTTACTTTTCTCGTTCGTTTGTATTTTTTTTTCTCGAGTCGAGTCATTTTTGAATGACAATGATACGGTTGTTATTTTTGAAAAAAAAGGTAGACATCATCGTCAAGACTCAAAAGCAACAAGAAAAGTAAGACTCACCGACAAGGACGAAAATGAAACGCGCGATGTTTGTTTCTGACTGGCAATCTAAGACATCTTCTGTAGACGACAAGGACATGCACAAATACACAACAAGTTGGATTTTCGTTGTCTGTTTCTTAGAAATACTCTTACATACATAACAGATTATTTGTATGTTGTGGTTAGGAAGATAATTATTATCAGAATTGAGATTCTTTGTTTTTATTTATTTCACAATCAAGACAAGATTTTGTCAAATCCTTGTTCAATCAAGATTTCTAAGTAATAGAAATAGAATTCTATTTCAAAGGATTTTCTTAAAAAAAATCATTCACAAGAAGTACGAACGACTGTTTTTTTATGAAGAGCGAAACAGTAAAAATATAAAAATTTACCCATTTTCGAATTTATATTTCCAATAAATGTATCCTAACTTAAATATAGCTGGAGTGAATTGGAAGGATGATTAACACGAATTTTCAGATAGGGTGAACTGAGGTTGAAGTCGAAATAGTTAATGTTACAATTGGTTCTCCGAAGCATGCGAGTAATAGGTCGCGAATTGACTCAGCGGTGGACATGGGTTGATAATGCAGAAGGTATCAAGGGGGAGTAGATACCTTCAGGCACCAGACAGAGGAACTTTCGATATCAAGTTGAAGAGGAGCAGATTCATGTATCGACGAAATGGTATTCAAAAACTCGGTACCATGGGCTTAGAATGAGATATGGGAATGTTTGATGACCATTTAAATATCGTTAATAGTAAGAATAAAGAGGACAGGTCCTAAGTGGCTGCCTTATGGGACCCCGGAGGTAACTAAGAAATCATCAGAGAAGATAGACCTGAATCGAACCTTGCAGTAAGTGGCTTTCAGGTAAGAAGAAATTCATCTTAAGAAGATAAATTCAAGCCCAAGGGTGGACTGTTTGAATAGAATAAGCTTATGTGATATTTTGTCAAAGGCCTTACTGAAATCAGTTGAGACAATGTCGACTTCCTTTCCGTTCTCTAATTCTAAAAGGCTAAAGGATACGAATTCAACGGGGTTAGTCGTTTTGGACCTACCCTTAACAAAGCCGTGTTGTCTAGGAATAATGAGAGACCTATAACGAAAACTTAAAACATCATACAAAATGTTTTCAAAGGTTTTGGGAATATGTGAAAGTTTGGCAATTGGACGATAGTTTGTAATTTCACACTTTGGGCCCTTTTTATGTATTGGGATAGTGCTCATCACCACATATTATCAACTGGATTGGGAATTCTACTTAAGGGGACCCGATTTTTTTGAGAATATTCAGGGAAAACAACACACCAAAAATTACATTATTAAACACATTTCATAAAATCTTTATTATCTTTATACTAGCTTAAATTTTTCGACGAACAAAAAAATTGCTGCGTTTGATTTTTTTTTAAATAACCTTTAGTAGTGCTTACTTGACTTATTTGGAAGTCAAGTTTACATTACCTGAAAATGGATCAAAATGAATTCTAAAGTCAATAAGGGCAGTACTTATATTTGTCCTAAACAAGTCGTAAAAAAAAAACATAGTGTCACCCTTTGACAAAAGTCTTTTTTCTTTTAATCTAGCACTATTTTTTTAAAACAAATTATTTGCTATAGAATGTAAATAAATTTTGTTTTACGACAAATTTACTACAATTTATCCAATTATTGCATCTTTAAAATTTTGAATTCTTACTTTTGGTAAACTTTTCAATAATACTCTTAAGACTTATGTGTATGGAAAATTTTTTAAGATAATAAGATAAGTCCCTAAAAAATTACTTCGACATCATTGCAAACATTTCTCTTAAGCTTTATGGAGGGTGAAAAGTAAACAATTTTTGTAAGTGTATTATAATTAAGAAATTCGTACGTATTTAATCGATAATATAATTGAAAAAGTGAGTACTTTAACCAGACTACATATACACATCTTTTTACCTTCCCAAAAACTCTCTCACAAAGAACAATATGTTAACAAACGTAAACACCGACAACAACAATAAAACGACAGAAACAGACAACTGGAGCAATAATAACACTTAGAATATCAAACAAAACAAATATATATTCGAATAACAATAATTTGAAATCGTTCAAGCGAAAAAGGACACATTTCCAGGACGAGGTTAATACTTCCGTTAGAATCCATATATTTGTTGGATAGGTATCTATTATATGTACCCATTTATACAATTTATAAACAAAAACACTTGGATAGGTACCTACTACAACTTCCCTCTACTTGCGAAAACAATTTACAATAAATTCCAATTGTATTTCATTTTGAGTCGTCCTTGCTGGGTTCCTTTCTTACTCTTCGTTCGCTTCCTATTTGGTCGATACGCTAGAACTCAGTTATTCATGTTATGATGATGTGAACACAAACAAAACATCGCGTTGACAGTATACGACAACGAAGACGTGCATTGTTTTATATTCAGTAATACTACGTATCTCGCTAAGGGAAATGCCAACGCACTTAAAGTCCTGTTTAAATATAAACTGTATTTTTTTTTGTTTATTGTAGAGAAGCGTAACAGGATAGATCAGTTCCGTGTGAGAAAATCCAAGCTGTAAGCACTCTTTAAATGGAAAACAATAGACCAGACCAAGCAACTGTGTGGAAACAAACAAAAGTGCGGGCGGTAAAAATGAAACCCTTTTTGCCTTAATTTTTCTCCAGTCACGGATGGAATGATAGATATTTGCTTTGTATTGAATCCTTAATTATAGTTAAACACAAAACGACAGAGTTGATATTGTGTATGGATACCGTACTGTATATACAACTCACTATATACACATAAAAGGATACATCTATGTAGAAGAAGAGGGTCCTTTTTGCCTTCATAGACAGAAAGGAGTGACAAAACATAAGGATTCTATTACAACGAACCATTAAATAATTGAAATTGTTCTAGTTGTTGCTGTGGATTATCTATTCAAATTTAAATCAATGTTGTTCATCATTTCAAATAATGATGACGATGTTTTTAATTATTATCGAAGTTTCTAGAAGTAAATAAAAAGTTGATCCTTTATTCGCATTAATTGAAAATAATTATGAAACTTTTATTAAAACGAGTTGGGATCAAGCGTTTGAGTATTTATCCTCAGGATAATAATAAACTTTTTTTTTTTAATTTTTCCATGTTGTACCTAATTCATGGAATTGATGCGAAAGAATTTGAATAAGACTTAATTGATTTAAAAAAAAAAAGGAAAATTATATAATAAGCAGGAGACTGGGTATTGGCCATTATGAAACAGAACCTGGCGGCCATTTCGCTTTCAAACATAGAGTGACAGATTGGATCCTATCACAAACAACCAAACAGGCTATTAGAAATTGATCAACAAGATGTGGGATTTATGTTCAAATTTTTAATCAAAAAAATATACCATGTACTCGTATAAGATAAGCAAAAAGTCAGTTGTTAAAATGGTTCTGAAACCAGGTAAACCACCACATGAAAAGAAATCTTATAGGGGATATTAATTCTGCACCTGCATTCAATAACACAAAACCTACCCAATATCTACTTAGGATTTAAAAGCAACCACTCAATAATTGACCAAGTGCAGGATCACCGGCGTCACTGAGAAAGCCCCTGAAGAAAACTTATTCGGAGATCTTCGAATGCTTGGGAAGTTTCTGAAAATGTGTGGCACAAACGAGTCAATTTTAAATTAGGACATGTTCTGTCTGATGGACTTTTACGGATTATAAAAGAATACCTATAGAATAGACCACGAGAATAATTATTGAGATTTATAAAAAGTACCACAAGGGTACCACAAGGAAGTGCGTTTGGTCCAACTTTGTTTACACGTAATGTACTTCAAACGGAGGACCCTATATTATCCACGTTTGCTGTCGACAATGAAATAACGACCTAAAAAGCTACAATTATGTTACAAACCGCTCTTTATAGTGTCAATTAATTGACAAAACGAACTTACATTTGTTAATGCAGCTCAAGTTCCAATTTCAAATGAAGGGCAGTATCTAGGAATGAGTCTGGACACGAAATTAATGTTGGGCAAATCGGGTATAAAAAAAGATATGCTCTGAGAAATGTACTGGTGGCTCATGAAGCGGGAGAGACTCCAAATGTCTATATGTATTATTGTATGTCCTTGTAGATCAATAATCTACCTCCATGATGAAGCCTTCATCTATGGGATAGAGCAGGGAATATAGAGAGAAGATGAGGAATTGATTCTACCTCTTTCTCGTCCATGCAGCTTCTTCAAAAATCGATTGTAAAAATGACAAGTCTCGTTGCGTGCTTATCTATAAGGGAGTGGCCGGTTATACCATCGATTTTGGAACTAATGTCCAATCTACCTAAGGACTTAAGGATATCGAACACTTAGAAGCTTTTTAGATCAAGCATTGGCCAGATCTGTTTTAGCATCATGGATGTGTTAATTATTCCAGCATAAGCTTGTCCCTGCTGTACCATCTTGTTTCAGCGTAAGTTTACATGTAGCGATGAGTATACCTATATTATCCTTATCAAGTGTTGTAGGTAATGTTTGTCCACTTTTGGTGAGTCTTTTGACTCTTGCTTACATTTTAGGTTTCCAGATTTTATTTAGAATAAGATTTCGCTTCATGTAAGAAAGCTAGTGAAATGCCTTTGATAGAAGGAAGACTCAGAAAATGGGTCCAGTTCCGTATTGTAAGGGTTGAATGTCCAGCCACACAGTGCTACCCATTTTGTTAGCTTCTTTAAAATATTTTGTAAGAGTTCTTTTAAGATGTAAGGATAATTTACTGATATGGCAATAACAACATCGTCCACATAAGGCAAGTTCAAGGCGAGTGAGCAGCTCATTTTATACCAATTTCCAGAGTTGGGGAGAAAGAACACCGCCATGTAGCGTACCTCTACTCTCAGATCGTCTAGCAAAAAAGCCGCCCAGTTCTGGATAGTTAACCCTGTTAGTCAGCCTTTAATAAGTTCACCAAGCCACCAATCTACCGTCAGATATGGCTTTGCAGATGCGATTGCAGATGTGTCAACGCTTTAAAAAGTACCTTCTATATCTAGAAATGCAACTATAGTGTACCCTTTATGATGGAGAGAATATTCCATAGTTCGTGCTAGTGACTTATTGTGAATTTAAACATAATTAATGACCATTATTTTTGTATACCTATGTAGGTATCAATAACGTTTTATTTATCCATACATCGAACTAAATAAAATATTCCCATAACTTATAATCATATCGAAGCTCAAATCTTTATTCAACTTATTACAAAAAAAAACATGAAAAACAACCTCAAATCGAACACGCATACTTAACACGTTCAAAGTCGGTCCGTGATGTTTGCCTTTCACCTCTTTCCCCTAACACCTTCTGTTTCATCCTCCAAACCCAGATATAACCATCAAAAAAAAAAACCCACCCACAACACATACCTTTCAATTTATTTTGCTACACCACAACCTATTGCCCTAACTTCCTTGACTTCCCTGCACGTAATCCATTGATCCTCTATTTGTTAAAATACTCGTATAAAAAATAAAAAATGTCGAACAAAAAAATGAACAATGCGTATACAAAATGCGGCCATAATAACAATTTACCTCACACTTACACAATATTTTAAGGGTGAAGGATGTTGTTTGCTTTTGCATACAAATAAAAACATAAAATTACTCACATCTTTGTTCTTGTAATAAAATAAAAATCAGTTTCTCTGCATCGAAACAACAAAAAGAAAATCCAATACATTAATGGTTTTGGTAACAATGCTGTCCAGGGCCAAAAGGTCCACAAAATCACCGGCTAACTATAAAAAAAATGCAGATAAAAGCACATATAGGTGTATAGATAAATCATTATTTATATTATCACTTTTAGTCGACACCGGCGGCGGCGGCGTCGTCGTCGGACGCCTACCGGGAGCTAGTGGCTTCCTCTATTGTATGCTAATAGAATACAAATAACAATGAATCTTCCTTCCGCCCTGAGTTTGCCGATATACAAACAGACACACACGAACAAACGGTCCGTCCAGGCGGGACTCTGGCCAGAATCATTGATCCAAATCCACACACATGGTTAAGCAAGAGCACATTTTATACCATTTCCATGTCCATAGCCTCATACAACCATAACCACCACATAAATCAGGCTAGGAAGCATACAATTTGAATTTATGCCCAAAGTCGAATAATTCATGACTTTTCGGACGAACACGATATTACATAGATGATGGAGAAGAACTCTCTGATATTGGCAATTTGGATTGGAATTAGCTATCAAATCATTTCCGGAGAAATCGAGAAGAGGCGTTCATAATGCATTTACGCAAAATTAAAGAAAGATACTCTTAACAAGATGAGAAGCCTCCGGAAGCGGGAAGTTTATAAGGATATCCTTAGCTATTTATTTTTTTTATATATTTTATTTCTTCTTCATTTCTGATGATGACTCTTGAATAGGTTAAACAATAAAATGCAACAAGCTCTCCTTCAAGGACTTGCGCCAGCTACATATATAAATCTAGAAAAGGATTCTAAGAATTCGGCAAAGGATAGCAATTTTATTTTTATTCTCTATCTGATAGCTCACTCTTCTCAGTCCTTTTATTTATAAAGAGAAGATAAAAGATGAAAATTCATTTCGAAAACGAGGAAATAAAATAAATTCTTTACGCTGATCCTGTGTATCGATATATATTTGTATGTATATAGTATAGTAGAAGAAATTGCTCAAGTGGATATTATGGATTTCATGATAAATCTTCTTGTTCTCTGGGTGGATATAATTTTAGCCATTCATAAGACAGCATTCAAAAGTTATTGATATTAAATGTCCAAATAAGTCTGAGGTATTTGCTTCATGTAATCGATGAAGATAGACCTAGCTTACAATAAAAGCCATATTTTATTTTACTGATGCAATCAATTTTGATTCTAGTACCAATTTCAAAGAAATCGTTTTCTGTCATCTGACGCTTTTGGCCAATATTTCTGACGAATACCACAATACGCAACTTTGGAGCGGTTTCTAATTGAAGTAAGTCTGATTCTATTCACCTCTTAAAAAGAGTTCCACAAAATGTTGCACCTTTTCTTTAACTTTAACTTTACTTTAATGAATAGCTGCTTTGTAACAAAAGGATCAGAAAATTGGATTGACACTGCTTCAATTCAACCTAGAATTGAAATTGGTTTATTAGTTATGAAGTTGATGTGTTGCATGAATTCAAGCCATCAAATAACACACTAAGGACAGCCATCACTAACACGTGATAATTATACACCATTAAACAAATAATAACAAAAACAAAAGCTTCCCCGTAATATCCATAGTTGTATATATATCGACATTAAGAAACAAACATTTAGGAAGGTACCACTCAAAAAATGACATTTCAACTCTTCACAATCATGAGAAATTGAAATAGTTTTGAATATTGTTACGATGTAACATAAATAAGTCATTTTTGATGCCCAATACAGGTGATAAGTCATTTATAAATTAAATAAAAAGTAAAGGGTCTAAATGGCTGCCCTGCGGTATCCCAAGTTTAAGGTTAAAAATTTAGTGGTATGACCATTGAAAAAGCCATACAACAAAATGGTTGTTAAATTCAAGCTTTCTTAGTTTTAAAAGCAATATTGGATGCGAGAGTTTATCGAATGCCTTATACTAAAGTTAGCGACAACACAATCCAGTTGATTTCTATATTTGAATGAATCAAAACTAGTTTCAGCCAATTCCATACGAAACGCGACTGCATAGCGCCTTTTTGTTAAACCATGTTGATTTGTAACGATAAATGATTTAAGATAGAAAGATAGACTTCCACAAATTATAACCTCAAAAATTTTTGGAATTAACGATAGTCTTGCAATAGGTCTGTTTTGCCTTTTTACGCAGAAGAATTGTAAAAGAAATTTTACCATAAGATAAAAATACAGCAGAAGACAGGGAAATGTTAAATGATGTACCCAGTTTTTTTTAAAAATAGTGGAAGGTCTACCATCAGGGCAAGGTTAGATATAAACTTCAAAGTCATGTCTATAGGAATATTAAAGTTTACATTAGTCAAGTAAGAGAAAGATCAGACCAAAAACATAAATGTTAAAAAAAGAGTCAAGTTCTTCTATACAAAAACCTTTGTCTAACAAGTCAGCCGTGAAAAGTACTGAGATCTAAAAGTACGCCAAGTTCTTACTTCATGAAGGTTCAATACCGAATGTTTAAAGTAGAATAATATTGAAACAGCTACAATGTAATAGTGAAATTGTATTATTTAGTGATAACTGACTAAAATTTGATGGGCTTACTTGGCAAGTTTTTTTTATGCCCAATTCGAAAGGTTCAAAAAACTTGACAAGTGAACCCATCAAATTTCAGTCAGTAATCACTAAATAATAAAATTTCACTATTACATTGTAGCTTAGCAAATATTCGGAATTTTAAGTTTCTGACTTCATTGGTACTGAAGATAGGGAGGGGTCAAAAATCGCCTCAGTTTGTTCCTGTAAAAAGGGTGTAGTGCCAGAACTTGGCTGGGCACTACCGTGCCCTTTGATTTTAAAAAGCCCATGTTACGGCTATTTCATGTAAATTATCAAAGTTTAAGGTTTCGCACTCGTTACTGACTTGTCTTAAGTTTCTAATATATTGATAGTTATTGACGAGTATCAGTGCACACTCTATGAAAAAAGGGGAAACTAGAGCAAATAGGATTCTTGAAGATTATGTCTGACGATCTCATCAGAATTGATTGATTCGTTCAGATTTTGTTAATATTAGCCAGAAATAATGTTTAAAAACATAATAAGTATAAAAATATTTGACGTGCCAAGTATGTTAAAAGAACACTTTATTCTCGTTTCTAATTTTCAAAGTAGACAGCCCAAGTTCGCATTAGTATTGGGATTTAAAGCTAACTTGTCGGTCAAAGGAAATTTATGCCAAGATGTATGTACGGAGAAGTATTCAGAGGCATCTATAAAAGCTCGCATATGTTATTGAAGTACCAGAACGGTTTTGATGAGGTACGCGACCTTCAAATTTTGGTTGGAATTTCAGCTTCCTTCCTTCCTTCCTTCGACGATAACATCAACTAAAAATTCTTTTTTAGTGAGTTTAAATTAATTTTGCTTATCTCTCTATTGTAGGTTTTTGTATTCTAAGACTTAAAACTGGTCCAGACGATATTACTCCTGCAAGGCTTAAGCATTGATGGGACTCCATATACTCAATAAATCCGTTCAAAAAGGAATTTAAAAAACAAAAATGAAAGACTTGGTCCCTCTTTACAAGTCAGGTGCGTAGAATGATCTACAGAATTAAAGGGGTATCTCTAAACACCACAATTCCTAAGTTTTTTGAAATTGTGGTAAAAAATAAGATTGATTTGTTTACAAGTAAATATTTATCGGAATTACAGCATGGTTTTTTCTCCGGTTGATCTACTATTCCCAATCTGATCTACACGGACTTTAGCAAAGTATTTAATTCTGTGAACCACCAAACACTTCCGAAAAAAAAAACTTGAGGTTTCTGGTTTTCATTCTCAAGTCCTTCGTTGATTATGCTCAAATCTATCATGTAAAACACATTGGCGCAAAATTTTAATTGAATTAGTACGACGCTAAAGCTGTTTTAGTATGATACTGTTAAAACAACGAATTTGCAAATTTTAATCGAATATAGCATCATACTTTCTCTACCCTTTTATTAAAGTTAAAATCATCAAATACCTACTTTATTTTTTTAGTATCGTGCTAGCTTCATATGACTCTTTGACATTTGCAAACATCAAAAAAGGTTCGTGAACTTACTTTTTTACATGAAATGTCATTGTTTTAGGTGTGTTCAGAAGCAATTTATTAAGAAAATTCTTTAAGTTAGAAAATGTTTAAAATTAAGAAGAGTCAGTAAACTACTATAAAGTTAACAAATTGTTAAGTAGTATCATACTAATACCTTAATAATAGGCTGTTTAAAATTTTGCGCCACTGAGTTAAGATTAATAACATTACAAATTCATGAAAATCATCCAGCGTCCTTTAATGTAGTCACTATTGTAGCTCCTGTTTATGATTTTTATTATATCTACATCGGTTTTTAAATATTATGAATGTCTTTATGCTGAGGATCTGAAATAATTTGGAGGGCTCACAGCTGTACCGAACCAAGTCATTTTAAAACAATCTAAAACCAACGCCAAAATTTCCGCAAAATTGACCTCTATTTAGAGCTGTCTTTTACACTCCTTTTACATTACATTACATTACATATTACACTACTCCGTAGATAAATCTACGAAGTAGAGACACTTAAAGCACTGGCAACTGAGGCCATCGGCTTAGACAACACAACAGAGAGAGACAGACAGAAAGAAAGAACAACAGAAGAAACATATGTCAACAGCACACGGTTGGTATTAGAACGGTCCCCCATCCAAGTACTAACCATGCGCAATGATGCTTGATTTCGCTGATCGATGGGAAGCGATGCTCATTTTTTTTATTCAATTCATTCTTATAACTATCTTAATGCTAGACAAAAATTCATAAAATTAGCCTACTTATCAATAACTTACAACTAACTTACTGGCCCCATGCGGGCACTCTAAGTTAAACTATATACTTATAACTACTGCCTTTCGGCCTAAAAAAACTATTTGGAATTGAATAACTATATCTATATTTTTTTGTTTTCTCGAGAAAATTTGAAAAACTCGGATTCTTTATCATTTTTACTTTTTTATATAAAACTTACAAACTAAAATTAAACTAATTAAAACTACCTATAACCAATTAAACTACTTAAAATAAACTAAAACTACCTAAAACCACTTAAACTACTTAAAATAAACTAAAACTAAAATAAAACTACCTAAAACCACTTAAACTACTTAAAATAAACTAAAACTACTTAAAAACTTTTTTTTTTCATTTTTTTTTTTTTTTTTTTTTTAATTTTTTTTTGTACATTTGAAGAATGTAGGTTTTTTTTTTTTTTTTTTTTTTTTTTTTTTTTTTTTTGCCACTGTGCCTATTCTTTTTTAAAACTAAACCTGTGACTAAAAAACAGGTATGCAAGCCGGCCACGGCTCTAACACCCCACCCCGACTACCCATTATCAAATATCGATTGAAGCCACCAAAACTGGTTCTCCTGCTTCACCCTATCAGTTTTGTCCCGTTCGGACACAGCCCTACTGAACCGTAGGAGCTCTTCTCCGTCTTGTGCCAGGACGTCCCGAGTGTATAGGAGCCGCCGGTCCACGGTTCTTCGTCTGACGTGGTAGATTAGCGGTACTGCCAATCTATCCTGTATCAGACCGCATCTATCTAAATGGAGGAATGCCTCTGGAGGAATGAAGCCACTCAAGCGTGCATTTTCAAAATATTCATCATTTGGGTAGAACGCCCCGAAAATCAAATTATTGGTCGAAGTCATAGCCCTCGCAATGTGACCCCGAATAAGTTTTATCACGAAATTGTCAACTCTGTTGATCCGAGCCCCGTTGTATAGAGCCTCGTTCGGATAATAGTGAACATAAGAAGATTCGGGTGTCCGATGCAAACCAGTACAGCGTCGAAGACACTGCCGCTCGAACACCCGAATTCTCTCCATCTGAGATGGAGCAACGTTGAACCACACTGGACAACCATAAACGATCATCGGCCGTATGAGGGCCATGTAGCAAATGACCTTCACTCTGGGGTCAAGCCGACTGCTGTAAAACAGTCGTTTCGTCAGACCGAAGGCTCCTCTGGCCCTGGCCAGCGCAGCATCTATATGTCTGTCGAAATATAGATACTGATCCAACCAGATACCGAGGTACTTCACTACACTTTTGCTCGTTAATCGCTGCCCGTGAGGATCAACGATGACCATCTTGCGCCAATTCTTGCGCGTATCACGCGGGGCTCCAGCCAACGGAGTCCGGAACAAAATTGTTTCCGACTTCTGGACATTTATTTTCAGTTTCCAGTCATCGCAATATCGCTGAATCTTCTCAAAGTCACGCTGCAAGAGAATTCTAATAACCTCAACCTTTCGGGCCGTTCTGTACGCAATTAGATCGTCGGCATACGCTATTGATTGCGGAAGACTACCTATCAGATCGCTGGTGTAAATGCTGAAGAGAATTGGCGAATTAACCGCTCCCTGTTCTAGACCATTTTTGATTTCAAAAGTTGTGGTAGAAGTTACATTGCCACTTTTGACAACAAACTTTCTACCGTTAAGCATATCATAAAGCATATACATCAATGGTTTACTAATGCCAAGTCTGTTCAGTTTCAGATAAAGACCCTCTAACCATACGGTGTCGAAGGCCTTTTCTAAGTCCACCAAAACAGCACCCGTGCATTGTTGTTTTGACTTATTCCATTGGATATCAGAAACGAGCTTAGCCGCGGCATGAATTGTGTCATGTCCCGCCTTGAACCCGAACTGGTTATCCGGAATTATTGTGTTGTCCGCAGCCCATTTAATCAGAGCCCTATTGATGATCTTTTCGAAAACCTTGCTGATGCTCGGAAGAAGACTTATCGACCGAAGATTGGACGGATTGGAGTTGTCCTTTCCCTTTTTCGGGAGAGGATGTACCACAGCTGTCTTCCAATGCACTGGATAATATGCATTATTCAGCGCATTGTTAAAGAGTGTGGTGTAAATGTCAATTGCCTCATTCGGTAAATGTCTTAGTACAACGTTAGATATACCATCGACACCTGCTGACTTCTTATTCTTAATAGAACTGAAGATGAGCTGGAGATCCATCTTCGTCACTAACAAGGGACTTGTCCCTATTCGCTCGGCGATTGTGGCATTTGCCAAAAGATCGTCATTGAACCTCAAGAAACCAGGGTTCTCAGATCGCCATTGCGTTATTTCATTTCGAAGATAGAAGTGATGCAGTAGTGCTCTGTTTTCCAGGTCGTGGTTCGGGCGAATGCAAGCATTCACCTTGTACACTTGCTGAAACGCAGCCCCCACTGCCTCGACCTTCTCCCTCTGATCCTCAACTATAAAGAAGTCATCGTCCAAGACGGCTTCCTCTGGATCAATTTGCGCTGTCAGGAGTACGTCTGTGTTCTCTACTGTTCTCTGGAGTTTAAGACACGGAAGGTCATTTTGATTGTTTTTCCTAAATATCTTATTGATTTCAGGAAACATACCAGGGTCGCTGGAATTTACAGAACGAATTCTGTTGTCCCAGAACCTGTTAATAGATAACCTGTAGTTATCCTTAATCAATTGATTGACATTCTTTATTGACGACTTCAGTGTCCTAACCTCCAGGTCGTGCGGGTCTGTGAATCGTCTGTATAAGTTTTTAAGTCTTGTCAGTAAGCCACTCTTATGTCTATGTAGTGCGTCTATGGTCGCGTTTCTGTAGACGTCCATTTGGTCGCGTTCTTTGTATTTGGGTATTGTCCGTTCCATTGTTCGTTTAATCGTTTCGTCCATCTGTTGTAGATATTGGTCGATTTCTGTATTTGTGAGGTTTCTGTTATTTGGTGGGGCTATGTCACTCGAACGAATTTCTCTCGCTAAGGCGTTGGTGAAACGAGGCCAGCGCATCTTACTGTAATTGTAAGAATGCGTCGCAACGTATTCCTCCAACTCCACGCGTTCGTTCGGAATCTGAATTACAGCAGCCAGTCCGCAGTGATCACTGTCGTACTCGATTGTCTGTAAGCAGTTTCGAGGGTGATTACCCACTTTGTCTGTAACTGTCAGTCTGGTATCGTACAGCAAAAGGTCCAGAAAGGAACCGCACCTTGGATACGACGGCCTTTCAGTAGTCAGCAGGTCAATACCATATTCAACGCTGTAAAGATTCATCAAATTAAAAAGATGATTACCTCTGAGATTATTTGTGGGAAGCGATGCTTTCATCAAAGCCAAGGCCGTTGACTACACTCCTTTTTATTATATAGGAACCCATTGAACACATTCTGGATATGAAATTGTTGTTGTTACAAATAAAACACTTTATCTTGGAATTCTCTTAAATTTCATTGAATATATTAATTTTCCTTAAACTTTCAACTCATTTAAATTCTCGTACGCACTTAAACATTATAGTTCAACTTTATTAAAGTTTCAAATCAACTTTAACTTTACCAAAAAATATCACATATACGAGTATATGAAAATTCAAATAGCAAAACGATATTTGATTGTGTTTTAAATCTAACTAAACTGTCTCCAAATATTTAAACAGGTCAAAAACTTTCCCCAGAAGTTCTTGGTTCCTCTATTCGAGTATGATACCCATGACTACCTCGCATGACCTCTATCTTTGATAATTGTTACAAATAATATTTACCTCAAGCCATCTTCTTTATATATAGAAAAGTTATTAGGAGTTAGAGATTGCTAAACTTTTAGCCTCTCTCTCTCCTTTACAACTATGTGAATAAATCCTCTTACCAAACACCAAAGTTCCCATTCAACCATCACTACATAATGGTGTTTGTTCTATTTTCTAACTATTTGCTCTATCCCTGTATGTCTGTCTGGACTCCTTGTAGCTCTGCTTTTTACATATAGATGAGGACAAAATAAGACCATTTATTCAGTTGGCACTTTGGTATATTTCCGCCATTTCGGCCATTACGGAATCACGCTCTATTTGAATTCTCGGTGAATTCAAATTGCCCGACAAATCCTGGCGCGCTACCAAATTAAGGAATTAGAGAATCGTCATTCATTAAAATGTCCACCCATTTCCTCAGGGGGAAATTGCATTGCCCATATGTTGGTATGTATGTGTGGTGGTGTGCACAGAGGTAGGCTAAAACCATCGATTGCTGAGCTCCACTACAACAAACTCTTTCCAAAAAAAAAAAAGAAACACAGAAAAAGGAACATAACCCGGGTATTTTGAAATCTACTTCTATGCATTCATATGCATCCTTAGCTGCATATGAGGGATTGTCTTTCCATGGGGATAAGAGCAGGGATGTTATATTTGTAAAATATTTATTTTCAATTAATCTATCCTTTATTGAAAACCACAAGTTTAAACAGCAAAAAATATCAATCCGAGGTTTTTTTATGTTTTCATTTCATATGCACCTATAACTTAATTTTAATAACGATCAAACTGCAAAACTATGTAACTCTCCAATTTCGAGTTAAGTCAATTCGTCCGAAAAATGTATAACAACCCTGGATTTTTCTAAGCAAACAACAAAAAGCAAAAGAGATTTTGAAGAAGAAGCCTCCAGCAATGGAAGTTTAAAAGTCAATAAAACGCCATCCGGACTATGTAACAGCTGGATGGACATTATTAGAGAATTGTGTGTATCCATGTGTGCTGAAGAAGTGTCCTGCATCTGGCATGTTTGAAGGGTTTGTTTCGAGAGGATATTTGCTGGGGAGAGAGTAGATGTATGATGTTGGGATCCGTCGTCGTCTGCGGGAAACCACACCGAGAAAAGATTAGGTGCTTGTGTAATAGGGGATAACAACATTTGTGCCAACAACATAAAATCAACATATATACATGTATGTATATTGTATATTTTAGGGGGAGATCTACTCGTACTCGAATATCCTTCTTGATTAATTATAATTTGTAAATTCAAACCGCGTTTTGCATCTCACATATCTATCTATGTACATGGTTTATAAATTATTGTGAATGTTTCGCTTCTATAAACTTTTGTATTGCATATAATACGTAAAGAGGACATGACGTTTTGTAATTGATGGCAACATGCTGGGGGTTTTTCATTTAAGGACCAAGTAAATCATAATCCTTTATAAATTCATTTGCCTGCGCTGTATATGTACGCCATCGTCATAGTTATCGTCATCGCAGTCAGAGTCGTAGTAGTAGCGCTGACGGTGAAATGTGTTCCTTCAGTTTAAATTTAATCTCTATGTAATGCAATGTGCATCCGAATTTGTTGGCATACAAAAAAGGATATGAACATAACCAACCACTTTGGAGGTTGGAATGTGAAAGATTTAAATATATTTTTTGTAGATTTCATATAAATATCTGCAAGGATATCCAAGCTTATTTAAGTCTATCTTTGAAATTGTATTTATAAAAGTTTACAAGGTCAAGTGTTGCAAGGACAGTGAAGATCAAAAGCATAATTTAACATTTTTTAAGAAATCATAATGTCTTCGAAGCTGTCGATCATAGAAAAAAAGCTATAGCCATTTTTATAGAAAATATCTTGAAAATATCGTTTGAGGGTTATATGCGATTCACAATGTTTTTAACATTTTACAACAAATAACTATTTTTTGCATATTTCATATAAATGGTGATGGGAGTTTTTTAGGATATCATTAATCAAAAAATGGTTCCAATTTTAAGCTCTATACATATTTGTCTCAAGTAGAAAGAGATGGAAGTACAGTTTTTGATCGAAAACCATTATTAACCAATTTTCTAGCTAACTTCCAATGTGGTGTGAAGTGGTGTGGAACAGTGTGGAGCGGTGTGGAGTGGTTTGGAGTGGTGTAGAGTGGTGTGGAGTGGTGTGGAGTGGTGCGGAGTAATGTGGAGTGGTGTAGAGTGGTGTTTAGTGGTGTAGAGTAGTGTGGAGTGGGTGGAGTGGGGTGGAGTGGGGTTGAGTGGAGTGGTGTGGAGTGGAGTGGTGTGGATTGGTGTGGAGTGGTGTGGAGTGGAGTGGTGTGGAGTGGTGTGGAGTGGTGTGGAGTGGTGTGGAGTGGTGTGGAGTGGTGTGGAGTGGTGTGGAGTGGTGTGGAGTGGTGTGGAGTGATGTGGAGTAGTGTGGAGTGATGTGTAGTTATTAGGAGTGGTGCGGAGTGATATGGAGTGTTGTGGAGTTTCGTGGTGTGGTGTGTAGTTAATTAGGAGTGGTGGAAAGTGTTGTGGGTGTTGTGGAGTGGAATTTTATGGAGTGGTGTGATGCGATGTGGAGTTTTGTGGATTGGTGCGGAGTGGTGTCGATTGGTGTAGAATGGTCTGAAATCATTAAGGGTGATTTAGAGTGATGTACCTAGCTTTATGGATTTTTTTCTAGGCAGACGGCAAATGCCACGTGTTATCCTCCTGTTCAGATTGCGCCATTCTTAACTGAGTCGCATAGGTTAGCCTGATACTGATTTATTATTCGCTGTTAGCAGGTTAAATTAGATTTCTGAACTATTTTTTTAAGACCACATTTTAGTCATCTTAAGTCTTTTAAATCATCTTTCATTTAAGCTTGTTGGAAAATTATTAAAAAATATATGAACCGAGATTTAGTGGTACCGAAGTTTCATTAAGGCTCTACATATGCCTGTATTATTTTCAAATGACTAAAAAGTTAATTAAATCAGTTTGGTGGTTGGATAGAAAATCTTTGAAGATTGGGTAGCTATATCTAAACTTCAGTTTCAATTAAACCCAATCATATGTACATATATATTTCCAAGCAATATAGGAATTCGTTATCCTAATTAAAACCAAACATCAAATTCCAGTAACAATAAATCCCGGAATAATGATGGCTTTGATAAGTTTACAGAGAGGTATGCAAAGGTATACAAACTTTTGCGATATTTTCGCCTAATACCACAAAAAGGTAAAGATACCATTAATCATAAATTGGCACACATGTGATACTCATATCTAACCGTGTAGGTGCAGATTTTGCTTGTTATAAAAGGATTACTGACAAAACATAACCGAACACAAACAGAAATCAACATTCCACTCGCCAAAGGCATATTTACGGAGGAGTATTCCCGAAAAACCCATAAATGATATAGCTTAAGCTGTCATTGAACAAGTTGGGCCTTCTTCGTTGTGTTTCCTTTCCTTTCCTTTCCTTTCCTTTCCTTTCCTTTCCTCGTCCTTCGTTTTGGTTGCTTTGATTCCCCAAAGTCATACCATCCCACGCCCGCCACATCATCAGGAAGCCATAGAGTGGTGTACCTCATGTAAACACGTGGTCTTACAAGGATATGTTTGCTAACGGCATCAATGTCAATTTCAACGAATACAAAAACCAATGATGGCAAAAGCCAACAACAAACACAGCAACAGCAACAGCAACAAACAAAAAACTGAAAAGGAGCAACTCCTGATTCCCACAGATTTCTTAAAACAATATAATATTGCACGCAGTCCTGCCGTCATTTTACCTTCTCCTGTGGGTTCTTATACTTGTTCGTGACATCTTATTATTGTACGTTTCCACCGGAAGTACAAAAGGTAATAGAAGATGGCTGAGAACATATGTGTGTGAAGTGTGTATGGCTTTAATGATAATCTCGGCTCTTTGCGGAGGATATTCTTTTCGTCAGTTTTGTTTACATTTACTTTTTTTTTTTGAAAAATATATCCTTTGAGCCAATGGATAAGCAAACATTTGAATTCAATCTGATTAGACGATAAATAATGTTAACTTTAAATGAGATTTAAGCTTGCAGACAAGAAAAAAAAACAAAGCTACATTCCCTAGAGTAATTAGGTTCAAAAAGACTTCTTTCGATAATTATTTCTTCCCTTTAGGAAAATATCAAAATATATTTAAGCATTTATAACACTCTCTGGAGGATATTTCTTTAATCGATTTTACTGTCACCACACAGGTATTTACTCCCCCAAGTGCCGCCGTCGCCGCCGACCATACTTGGTGAAAGATGGGATTCTTTATTTATGTATGTGTACTTTTCCACAATAAAACGGTGAGTACAATTATTGTGAACCTATCTTAAAATGCGAAATCTCTAGTGAAGTCCCCAAAGCGATTTTTTCTTATCCTCTGTAGCTTAAGAATGATTTACTTTAAATTTCGATACGTGATCGGATTATAAAAAAAGAGATAAACCTCTCCCAAGGGTTTATATTTTCTTTTTTCTTCGTTTTTGTTTTGTTATTTATTCCTTTATTTAACAGTGAAAATTCTTAAATCACGAAAAGTTTTTTTTTTTTTGTTGTTGTTGTTTTGGAACCACAATTCAAAATGATTTAGTAAGTCTGCCGCTATAGAATGGAGCAAATGTGGGAAGGGAAATGGCTAAGCAAAAAAGCGTTAAAATTTGAAAATTTGATTTTCACTGAATATGGAATTTTAAAGGCAACAACATTTAAACGGAAAGCAATTACTGAGTAGTACAATCAAAGAGAGAAAAAAAAAGCCTCGCCAATTTAAACACTTAAATGTTCTGTGTCTTCATTTAAGACGTCTCAGTTGAATTGAAATAAATTTCTGAGAGTAAAATGTTTCGACATTTTTGTGGAAGTTTTCTTTTCAGCCAAAAATATATTGGCTGTCAGAAAAAATCACTATATATATACATATGTATGTATGAAGATATTCTAAGAAGCATCTAACGTGCAGTCTTGCAGTACGAGATCATCTTAGTTTTGGTTATGAGTTAACACCGAAGATCGGATGATTTTTGGATCGACAACTTCTTACGAAAGGGTCGAAGTAGAAAGGCGCTTATACTATCTCAACAAAACAAATCCAGCCGAAGGGGGTAAGCCCTTCACACTCGAATCTTCAATGTTTGGTGGCTTAATTTGATTTTAATTTTAGTCAAATTGTATATCAAAGGAACGCAAGATCGGCCGCGGTTCTTGAAAGTGTATAGAGGCTCCCAAGGAACTTCAATTTGGCGAATTTTTCGTCGGGATTTTGGCAGATACAGAAGCTCAAAATTCATGATCATAGACAACGTCGTTTGTTCGCCGATTGGAATTCGGAACGTTTGGAATAGGACACCAAATTTGGTGCCATATATGGGACGACATTAACTCACACGATGTTAGTGTCCTCAAAATGTTACAGTTTGGCGTCGTCATTAGTCGGTGCTTTTTTCGAAAACGACTTTCGCGAGGTGACGTGAATTGGCAATCAAGGTCATGCGATTGATTTGACCCCAATACACTTTTTCTTGTGGGGTTTCCTTAAGTCGCAGGTTTATGTGAATAAACCACAGCCGACTGATGCCCTTAAGGTGACTATAATACAGCCAGATCTTGAAAGTTATGCCAATCTTATCCGTGCCACCGTAAGAAGCCGAAGTGAGCATTTGAATGGTGTCATATTATAGATGGCGTTAATAAACTGTTAATTATCATGTTTGAAAGAAAATCGAGCACGGTGTTTTTTGACGCATTGAATTCTCAAAAAAAATTAAAAATTTTTTAAATATAAAAAAAAAAGTTTTAGAGTAAAAAATGGAACTAATTCAGTTAGTACATCAAAGTTGACATTACGATGATAGCGAAGACGAAGACAGAGGGTCTCGCAATTATGTCTGTCTGTTCGACTGCAGCATAAACGGCTTGGCCGATTTTCGTTAAACTTGATAGATATCGTTTTGAACTTACCCCCCCCCCCCATACATTTTTTTCTTTTCTGTTTTAGAAAAAATAACGGTACCTGCCATACGAATTTTTTCCGCAACCTTATTAAAAAAAAAAATTTTCAAAAACTGTCCAACAGATTTTTTTAAAAAATATTCAAAACATTTCATTTAGTAAAAGCTAGGTACCTATTGTTTGAAAAAAAAACATTCCAAAAAATGGTTATTTTTGTTAGCCCCCTTGTTACCATTTTTTTTGTTTTTGATTTTCTCAAAAATGGTACAAACGATTTTAATCATCTTTTTATGCTGAAGCTCCTCCAAAATTTGAATATTATTGCGTATTTAAATTTCAAATTTTTTGGTTTTGGATCTTTTAAAAAATTACCAATTTTTTTGAAGCTCCATATTTCGTAAACACTATAATAGATCTTTTCAAACTTGATAAATAAAAGTTTCTTAATATAATCTACAAGATTTGAGAAAAAAAAAAATAGTTTTACCTAAAAATAAAGGTAAAGAATGGTTTTCGAAAATCGCATTTTTCTCGAAAACGGTTCCGAGAATTGTGATATAACTTTTTTTCTTTTGTTTAATTTTTATGATCTATAATAAATAGTAAAAAAAATTGAAATTAAGATATTCCTGACTACCTACCATGGAACCATTTTTCGAATTTTGAATTTCTCATTATCGGCAGAACGAATTTTAATGAAATTTTTCATATTCAAGCTCCTAAAATGTTTAAGAAACTTGCATTTCAAGACTTTAAAAAAAGTGTTTTTTGAATTAAAAAAAATTCATTTCTTTTGTGGAAAATTCGATGGCTCAAAACGGGGCAATATTTTTTTTTTTGCGATTTATTTTTACTTCGTACAATAATAAAATAAAAAAATTTCTTAAAAATATCTTAAGAATTTTGTATATATGTATCTAAAAGTTTATTTTCTTAAGAAACCACTACAACGACTTACATATAATTTTTTTTCTTGCAAAAACTAATATTTGCTTGAATCAAATGGCATCCTGTTTTAAGCTTTAACTACTAAAGAAGTTGTTTTTTTCTCTAGTAACATTGCATTTTATTTTATTTAATTTTATAACAAATAATCGATAAAGTAAATAAACTTAAAAACTATTGCATATTTTTTTTATAAATCATATTCTTTGGCAAACGCTAATAAGTTAAAGAGCTTTCGAGTATATCAGAAATGTGTACATTGAAAAGGAACGAACCACTGTGTCTTGCTAAAGACATAAGCTATCAACTAAATATTAAAAAAAAAAACCTAAATTTGGTGTTGCAACAGCTCGAAGAGAACCAGGACATAGTGACTTACAACTGTCAACCATTCCTGGGATAAAGCAGGAATGATAGGGACCTATAATTTTCTGCCAATTCCGAACAGCTATTGAGCAGCACTTTTCGTAACAAAAGATACTCTTAAAGAATTTGCCAAGTCCTCACAAAAGGCAGTACACTCCTGAAATGTTTTTTCAGCGACTGAGAATCAAACCAAAGACATTCTACATGACAGTCCAACGCACTAACCATTATGTCAAGCGGTACTACATATCTATCAATATCTCCCTGAAAAGGTATTTATTTTATGCCCGTAGGTCAATTCATCCCGGAAATGTTTACTTTCCAAAAAAGTACAGGCAATTTTCAGGGGCCATTAAAGGTCATCATCATCACCTGTTTCCTCTTATCAGATGTTTTCAAAATAATTTTGAGATCATGTAATCTTTGCTGTTGAAGTAGTTAAATCAATCTTTAAATGAAATCAAATCTTTCTCAATCATTTCGGAATATCTCATTTACCATCTATAATACGCCTACTTTTCCTTTTAAAGTATTTGCTTAGCTGAACATTCTGATATTCCTCACTTAAAATCCCTTAACGCTTATTTGCACAATGTCCATTTGCCTACATACCTACCTATGTATTTCATCTAGATACCCATCAAAAATTCATCAATTTCGAAATCCACACTTAAGCTCCCCGCAGCAAAATCTATGTTTTAATCGTTTATTTAGAAACAACAAACTGGCAATACCACCACAGCCACCCCACCGTATATCTTCCTCTATGATGAAACTTTCATTTCAGGATTATGTCAACCACTTGGAACCATCATTCTAACTGTCAATCGATATTATAGCCGGGGTTGAGGGATTAATTCCTTCACTTTAGATGTGCTCTGATATCTCTATGGTAATCGAAGTCGAAAGCCTCTTCCCTTTACCATCAACTATATGAGAACGTCACCAGTTTCCATCAGCCATTAAATCCCTTGCAACAATATCGTAAATAAACTTCCGGCGTGATTTGTAATCTGTATCTTTGACATGAAAAGCAAAAAAAAAATCAAACCCCGAAAACAAAATTAGTTTCGGATTAGAATTGTCCTGGAAACGGCAAATAATTGATATTTTCGGTCCCATCTTTTTTTTTTAATTTCTGTTTTCAACTTTCTTTTTTTTTATAAAATTCTCCAGAATTGTCCTGGAAACGTCAAATAATAATTGATATTTTTCGTGCCCTGTCTCCTTTTTAAATTGCTATTTTTACAATAAAATTGTCAATCTAAAAGTACAAAAATACTTTTTGTTTGGCTGTAAAAATATTTTATAATTATAAAAAATCTTTTTTTTATTTTCACCAAATCGAGAATGTCCTTTTGTCGTCGCAAGCTCAAAAAATCCTATTTTCTATGTGCTTTGTGTAAAATTAAATTTCGAATCCACTTTCACCAGAGTCAAACGAATTCTAAAATTGGCATCCAAGCCCCTGGCAAAGTGGTTCGCATCAAAAGAGCAAATTTTACAGCAGAATTAAAAAAAAATCACTAGAAAATTAAAATCATTTTTCTGGAATACCTACTAGGGATGCATTCAAAAAAACATTACCCCCCATATTTTTAGCTGGAAGTTTGTTTTTATTATTCGTGTCCTTGTTACTCCAAAAACTGAAAACTGCGAATGAGTGCATGAATGAAACACAGGGAGACTGATGAGAAAAGCAATATGGTTTGACAGTTAAAATGGGAGAATACTAAGTAAAACAATCTCATCCCTTAGCAGGAGATAATCCTGAATGCTGAATGCAAGGAAACCCAACAAATAATGCCCTCAAAGAAACCACGTAAAACCGCATCAAAAGAGGCCGAGCAACAGAAGAATTCCCCTATATAACCAGCAACATTTTATAGTTGAATTCCGAAATGTCCTAGTTAAGGATATTTTTTTGTTTTATTTTTCTTTGTCAACTTATGGCCTACTAAACGTGGCCAAATGTGCTATACAGGTTTCAAGTTAATTATGACAGCTTGAGTTATCTCGAAACAAAAAACGATTAAAGCTTTCATATCAAAGAGCTTTCGATACGAAAATAGCTTCTGGGATATTAAAAGCTCTTGATTTGGCATCAAAGTGAGAACAGTCTGGCGCACTTGGGTCCCACGTGATAATTTTACTCTTCGAATTCTAACAAGGAGTCAATTTAACAAACAAAAAAAAAAAACAACGACACACAACAAAAAGTAAAAGGAAGAAACCTGGAGCCAGCACGGATAAAATTCGGTCCACGAGATACCTAATTGCCCATAACTAAAAATTGGTTCATAGAAGCTTTTGGGGGCAAAAGGCATTCCGTCGTCAGTTAAATATTTGCGTTTTATGCGTTAGCACGTCGCGCCGGATTGTTTGGATTGTTGTGTCGGGTGAATATTATATTCGTCCTTGTTGTTATCGAGTTGGAAAATTCCCATTTGATTTGTTGTTGGAATTCTTACAAGAAAAAAAAATAATTAAAAATATTTGAAGGTTAAGATTTTAAGGATAACGATTTGAAGGATGTGAAGTGCCGAAATAAGAGGATAATAAATAATCTTCAAAATGAATAAAATAATCAAAGTGTTCAAAGCAATGTGTATCCCACTTCTGAATATTTGTCTGTACTAAAAAAGGACTAAAACAAGGATTAAAATTATCATCAATACATATTGATATAAATCATAGTCCCTCTCTATGTCAACCCACAAACTAACGAGGAAGTAAAAGATCAATATGCCAACTTCCAGGATCTACCTTACATTATTAACAGCTGTCATTTTGGGAACAGGTAAGAAGGATATGACATTATCAATCTCGATTGTTTGTTAAAAAAAATGAAATTGCGTGCAAAGGAAATAACAAATAGAAAACGAGATGAAACCCTAGGAATATATAATCAATGAATCATGCCGCTATCTCTGTGCCAGAAGGGAATCCTTTTTTATCCTTTTGCTTGAAAAGATATCAGACTACCTATTCTACCGAGACCAACCGATGAAATTGTACCTAATTTAAATTTTTTTTCTGGTTCAGTATCGCTTCCTAGTTTGTTTAGGTTTTTTTTTTGTTAGAGAAAAAACAAAAAGGATAATTTAATTTTCTTGCCTCTTTGAATACTTAAGCCAGTATTTGCATTCATACCCACGACTCCAGGCATGTCTATACCTAATTCATCTGAAAAAGGGGCCTTTTTTAAATGTTGGCAAAAAGTTTACTTTTTTATTTTATTATTCTGCGGGCTATAAGTAAACGAACGTAAAGGACGATGACCAGAAGAATGTTAACGTAAATCTTTAAGGACTCTTTTTGTGTTTCGCTTTATGTATTTTTTTGTTTTTAACTTTCTGGCAATAACTTTATTAAGGGATGTACTTTTTGCGTGCGATTATAGACGGTTTATTAGGAACAAAAAGTTGCTGCGTTATTTTTTATGATTGTCTAAGCCACAAGGACGACAAACATTAATTAATACAGCAACAACATCATGTATATCGTTTTTTTTTTTTTTTTTTGCTTAGTCTACCACCCGCAATTTTGCTGAGTGTTATCCTGCGGAATACGGCCACACCTCTGACGGAATGTTTTGAATACACACACACGCACACGTACGCACACAGACACATACATATTCAGTAGATTCTATGTCCTTATGAATAATTCAGAATTCAATTTGAACATGGATTTTCGGTTGTTGTTTCGTGTGTCCTTCTAAGCTCGTCGTTTAAGGATGAGATAAAAATAGATAGAAATAAAGATACAGAGACAGAGAGATGGGAAACTAATATGCATGATATGTTGTTATGTTGTTTAATTAAATCAAGGATCCTCGGATTTTTGACTAATCTAATCTCCTTCAATCTTATTTTGGGCTTTTTTTTGTGTATTTAGAATCCTTTGTTTCTTTTTTTTTGTATTTATTCTGCGCTAAAATTGCGTTGACCAAATCTCATTGTTGATCCTTGGGAGAGCGAGCAGAAAAACGAAAACAAATAAGCAAAGAAAAAAAATTCTATGCCAATACGAAAACAATGGCAAACAAGGACTTAAACGTATTTTCTATGGTTGTTTTTTTTTTTTTTTTTTTCATTTTTTTTTTTACTTTTTTCTCATTGCACACACAAAACAACAGAAAATGCCAATTGGAGCAGCAATGAGTACCTTTGTGTACTTATACATTAGGTATGTATGTTTGTAGGATGACGATATGGCAGTGAAATGTTTTATTGCGGTTGTTTGGAAATGGCTTTTAATTAAGCACTTATGTCATGCTAGATAAGCAACAAGAAGCGCTCTTCTAACAACAATAGAGCGAGGATCCTTTGTTGAAATAAAAGAGAAAAAAAAATAGAAAAAGGAGACATTCTTGCGTAGGTATAGCATTTGCTTCCTTGACTGTTTATCTTTGACTTCTTTAGCAAAAACAAGGACTTTTTTTTGTGTTGCTTTGGTTGTGTTCTAGAAAAAAAAGGCGGCATCGTTTTTATCCTTCTTCCCGATAGTGTCTGCACCTTTAGCATTTTGTTTTCTTCTTTTTGAACTAAGCGGTTTTTGTTTAGCTCATTGTCAAAAGCTTGTCATTCTGAAGATATGAGAACGAGCGGATTGAGCTTCTTTGAAGTTAAAGTTTTGCCGTGTTTGCTTTTTAATTGACCGACCGGATGTGGAACAAGGAGGAAGTCTAAGGGTACGTTCATGTTTTTCTACACCCCCATGCATTGTTTAGAGATTTAAGTTAGGTTTGGAAAGAGACATAGGTACATGGTGCATCCCTTCAAACTCGACCTTCTTGACTCTGCAGCTTATTAAGTAACATGAAAAGGATTTAAAAGGATATGATATTGTTGGGTAATTTTGTGTTTTTCTTTTGTTTTAATCCTTTATTTTGTTTTATTTCGTCATAGAGAGGAGAGTTTAGTAAGTTTTTTGTTTTAAGGGTTCTGATTTTCATTTTTTTTTTTTTGAAATGATATAAGGGCCTGTTTTATAATATGACAAAACGAAAACCAAGACGCTCTGCAGGTTGTATTGTTAAGAAGATAGAAACAAAAAGCAAACACAAATTATCCTAACAATGATACTTTTTGGGCTGTTTCATGCAATTAAGTTACTTTTTTATAGCTCCCTCTGGTGTTGTTTTAAACAACAAAAAGATCTAGGTTGAAAATTGGTTGTTAGTTTTTCAAGACGTAATATATGTATGTAAAGCCTATGTATATTGTATAAGCAAATATATAGACAGAGACTTTTGTAATCTTTCAGGATATTGTTGTTGTTATTTTCGGTTTTTGTCTCGTTTGTTTAAGAGTCAGATTAAGTTTTTGTCTTGATTTTTTTTTTTTGACTAAAGGAGAAGAAGAAAACAATTTTTTGTTCATTGTTTGATGGTAATGGAGAAGGATGGACAATGATCGTTAAGGGTAATATTAGATGGTGGGGTTAATGGAGTGTAGTTTAAGTTGATAGGATAATATAGTAGATTAGAGTGTTAAGGCAATGATAAAAAGGCATTGGTCGGTGGAGGATTAAAGTTAAGAGACTTTAAGGGAATAGCTCTTAGAATATTTGATTAAATGGAATGTAATTTGATATTAGGGTGGTTTTTGAATGTTTGAATCAAAATCTATTTATTTTAAATTGCAAACAAAAAATAAACTGGAAGCACTTCTTTAAAAAGGGTCAAAAATGGAAAGTTTAGGTAACCAATTCTTTTCGAATGATTATCAACATTTTGGAACTATTTAGTAAGGTTAATTTTTTGAAAGAGGAACAAAGCGACAGAACCTTACAAGAGTATCATGAAAAGGACTTGACATCTTAGCCAATGGAACATTGTAAAATTCTATATCCGCTTCATTTTAACCGGCAGCATGCACTCAGAAAATGATTTCGAATTGTGAGTCACTATAGACCCTGATTATTCATAAGCTGTTGTGCCTAAAAAATTTTAAAGTTATTTATCCTGTTACACTTTTTTAATTTCATATCTGAATTTGTAGTAGCGATTAAGATTAAGCAGTTGATTTAACTTCAAATTTCTTCTAAAATAAGCTTATTGCTTAAGTGACTTCTGAAGTGTGATGTCTGAGGTTTAAACATTTTAAATTTATCCAAACAAGTATAAATCCCTATTTGTAGTACCAGTTCGTTGGACTGTCAGGTAGAAGGTCTTGGGGTTCCTGCAAGAACGTTTTTCAGGGGTGTACTGCCACTTGTGAGGAATCGACAAATCTAAGAGTATCTCTTGTCATGAAAAGTGCTGCTCATTAGCTGAATCGGCAGAAAATTGCAGGTTCCCTTTATTCCTTATAATACGTACATGGAATGATTGGGAGTTTTAAGTCACTAGGTTTAGGGTTTCTACGAGCCGGTATGTTCTCCTATTTATTATTTAAATCCCAATTTTGTAGCTCGCAAAGTTCTTTTTCTATTTTTATTTTCAAGTTCTAGCTAAAACTTAAGGTTATACAATTGTAAGGATTTTTTTTTGTTTTTAATTTTTAAGATTCCATCCGCTAACAATATTCGGAATAGACAAAATTCCACTTTGCTCTTGTTTTTAAATCTCGAATTCAATATTTAAAAAATAAAATTTGATGAATAGAACGTTTTATCTTTGTATGTATGTATTTGAATGAATCTACTTATACATATATATCACAAATAGTGATGAACACATTGCATATTCTGCTGTAGCTGGTAAATACGAGTAGTTTTGTATTGTGTACATATTGTCATATTCAGTACACGTTTTAGTAGGGAAAAAGCGTATTGAGTTCATAATTCATGCATTGAGTAAAAGTGTTTGACGAGCTTTTTTCAGTATATATTAATTAAAATGTAACCAGTACATCTCAACTGTACTTAGTACAAAGCGGTCTTATTAAAATCCCATGCATACTCTATCTACGTTCAATAGTCCAAAGGTCTGTCTGAATGAATAATCTTGTGTATTTAATACACCTTATAAATTTTCTGAATATTCACTCAATACACGTTCCTTATTTTTGTATTGAGATGACGTGCTTTTAATATTTATGTACTCATTACATATTTTATTGTAGCTGACCTATAATTATGTATTGAGTACATATCGGCTTATTTACTACAGATTTTGACATGTGTTACTGGGTTTCATTCAGTAGATAAACCGAAATGTAACCGGCACACATTAACTGTACTCAGTACAGGGGTGGCCGTGGCACGATGGTTGTGTGCTCGCCTGTCAACCTCAATATAACAGGTTCGATTCCTGCCGTGCGTCGTCTATGTTTTCTTTAATTCCATTAGAACCTTCTATAAATTGTCATCAATGGGATGCTGGTTTACTCATTACATGTTGTTTAGGCATAACACTAACAACATGTGATTGAGTTAAACTAGTATGCCCAACAAGGATGAAAAACGAATAAAATAATGCGAATTATAAGGGACATAGAAATAAGACACGGCAATTCTCCGCTTTAGTTGAGCCGCCATCCCTGGAGATAAAAAAATCTGAGACAACCACCTTAGTCTCAGAACATCGTGCCACACATCTTTCCTATCCTTCTTTCTCTTCCGTAACTTCACGCCCACGCTCTGTTGAAACATTTAAAGGGTATTCATATTCCCTTGAGCGTGAGTAAATTATAAAAAAAAAAAAAAAAAAAAAACATGGCACTCTTTTACCAAAAATATGTAAACTTCACAACATACATAAGTTTTACATTTCTGTGCGAATATAGAATTAATCGTTTTTGATGGGGATTTTAAAAAGGTTGAAATAGTTTGTTAACCCCTAACAAAACGGTAAAATTTTAATAAAAAATATTTTTTTAAAAATAGAAATCATTCTATGTGATAAGATATAAATCATTTCATGAACTTTTAGTTCTAAGATCAAGTGAAAATTAATAACAATACGACTTTATATTACTTTTAATTCAAAGAAAACTGATTGCCGAACGAATTTTTAAAAGCTCTTTAAAGTCAAAAAACATAACACTAACTATAAGATTGTGAAACGAAATTATTTGACGATAGGTATCTCAAAGTACTTTTAAAATAAAAGAAAGAGTTAAATATAAAGCAACTACCCACTTCTCCATTTACCATGTTCCATATAGCTTTTATAGCTTTTTAATGATTATTTAATTAATGATTCATAAAAGGCTCCATTTAATGGTATCAAAATAACTTCCTCTTAGATTTCTCTCCATTTGTGATCCGAGGCCATTTACTGAATAAAGAATTTTAAATACATTAATTTCTGCTTTTAAATACAAAGGGAACACAAAATTTAATAAAAAGGAATTTTAATTTTTATTTAATTGAAGCAACGTGTTCTCCATCATCATCTACGTAGCCTTTGTGTCCTTACTGTTCATCGCGTTTCGAAAAAAAAAAAAAAAAGAAATTAATTAAATTACAATAAGAAATCTCATTTAAATATACGTCATAAAACAATGCCATTAAAATTTCGACGACATTAAATGCGAACAATAGTGATGCGAAATTCATTTAACACTACGCTTTCTTCATCTCATTCAATTTTTTTTTTTTTGTAACAAAAGGACACTTCCAATGTCCTTCATGCAAAACTGTCTGTAAAACACAATTATTACAACAACACTTCACTAGCGTTTACTTATTCGTGTTCTTGTTAGTAAAACACAGAGTGGACCTGTATACCTATAATCATTCTCTCCCAAGCATTGTTCTACGTACCTACACAAAATTGTATCAGTTCACTCGTGTGTCTTGAGAGAAATCAAGAATATCCTTGTTGCCTTGGAGATATGAAGGAAAAACTTATAGTATAATCGGAGGGTTTCGAATGGGAATTTGATCCTCCCATGAGTTAAAGGCGATGAGGCATGAGGTTGTTACACAAAAGTGCATTCGACTAGAAAGTGAAATTAACTCCCTTAAGCAATGTAAATTGACGTTGAAGGTTAAATTGGGTCAATTGTCTCGACCTTTTGTATACTTTTGCTTTATAACTTTGATTTGCAAAAAAGGGCCAGTTTAAATGAGTGTGTGTTTGTGTTCCCAAGCGATGCAAATTGATTGAACATACATTTTATGTGTTTTGTTCTTTATGTATGTCGTCTAGGTTTTGCGGGAAGAGGAAATCTTGGCAGACTTCTAGAAAAAAAAATTCCAAAGAAGTTAAAAAATGTTCGCTACTTGAATGTACACTGAAAAAATATTTTAAATCAAAGATTGACTTACAGTGTGAAAAATGATAATATCTAATTCAAATTATGTACTTTCTATCTTTTATTTCTTTAAATTGGCAAAACCAGACTAACAGCCTCTCATAAGGACTACGATAATCTTTTTTCAAATTTATATTTTTTTTATCAATGTTTGAAGCTTTTCAGTGATAAACTCTTGAAAGATCCTATAACATTTATAAGACTTTCCAAGTAGATTTAGCCTGGATATGATACAACTTCTGAGTCTGAGGTTTTTATGAGTTTTTTTTTATATTATACGCGCACTCAAGGGGTTATGAATACCTTTATAATGTTAAATACACAGTGCGAGCAATTAGGAAATTAGGATAGGATTAGAAAGGAGATACCGATGCACATTGGTTTTGAATGTCTGCACATTGAAATGAGTGGGAAATACTGAGCCAGGTAAAGCATTCCACATTCGTGTAGTGCGACTAAAAAAAGAATCTCTATATTTGACAGTACGTCCGAAGTTGGGCTCAAGGGTAAACTAATGGGCATTCCTAGAAGTACAAGTATTACGGTTGAATTGGGGGAGGAATTACGGTTGAATTGGGGGAGGAATGCAACTGGCTATTTCAATAGAGCACTGTTTATGGAAATAGCGGTAGAATAATGCTAGATATGAAACATTGCGGCGGTGCTCAAGAGATGCAAATGTTTCCGTTAGACCACGGTCGCCTATGCTTTTTATAGCTTTCTTTTGAATTCTGTCTAAGAGACTCAAGTGGGTTTTTAGAGCACCTGGCCTTTGTAATCGAGCTTCAGAAGAATAAAGGCTTTATATATAACAACCAGATCAGATGGGATAAAAACTTCTTGCATTTGCGGAGAAAACCTAAACACTTAGCAACGTTTTTGGCGACTTCAAATATGTGATCACTCCACAAAAGATGGTCTGTTATGCACATGCCAAGAACTGAAAGCTGTTCAGTCTCCTCGATGCAAGTGCCATTCATAGAAAGTGGCATTGGGTGAGTGTTACGCTTCAGTGACAGTAAACAGCATTGAGTTTTCGTAGCATTAAATTCTACACGGTTTTTGGTTCCCCATAGGCCAATGCCATTGGAAGTCTACATCCGAAGGACAAGGATGTGAATCTAAAAACTAATATTAACAGCTGAGGGTACTGTCGTCAGCGAAACAATTAAGTGGATTAGATGTTTCAGAAAAAAGATCATTTATGAATATAAGAAAGAGTGTCGGAGACAAAACGGAGCCCTGGGGCACACCAGCGTTTATTTTGTGGATTTCAGATTTCAAACCGTCCAAAACTACTTGTGAACGATCCGAAAGGTAATTTCTAATTCAACGAAGAAGAGTGTGGCGCAGAAGTATACATAAAAATTGCAGAATTTTCAAAAATCGATTTGAAAAATGAAGAACTTTCAAAGGAAGAATCTTTTTCAGCAATCAAAGAACTTTCAAATGATCCTGATTATGTAGTATGTGAGTACAAAGCTTGTGTTTTCGTTACGTTTTTTGTTATACAATTGATCATAAACGGTTTTGTCAAAATTGGTTTAAACCACTTTTCCAATCCCTCAATTTATTACACCTCATTCCATAGGAGTTAAACCAAACCTCGCTTAAAAAATTCTCAATCTGTCATTATTATAATTCGAAACTTGAAGCTTATTTCACAGTTCCGTTAATTTTTCTTACAAAATGTTTTTGAAATCTCAAATTTTGTCAGAATTTTTACGGGCTCGGTAGTGTCTTAGAAGTGATGTCTTTCCACTAATCTTCCTGATTAGTCGTTGAGCATCGGTCGAAAATTGTAGGTCCCCTCTATTCCTGCTATCAAGCACACACGAATGGTTCAGAGTTAAATGTAAGTCACTAGGTTTAGGGTCTCTTCGAGCCTTCTGTAATTTTGAATTAGAAGGGTTAATTTGATGATTTCGTAAAATATTGGTCAAACCTAAAAATGTGTTAAGCAAAAAATTCTAACAGACAATATTTCCTCAGCTCATCATATTTTTGAATTTTTTTTAAAGACAATTTTCGTTGTATTTTTCCAAGTGTAAACACTTAAAAAATAATCATAAGTAGAAGAAAATTTTAGAGAAACAAAAAAAAAAGAAGCAAACACAATGCATATTCAAAGAAAAATAAAGTTTTTATTATTTCGGTTGAGTGAATTCTTTTCTGGAGTTTTAGCTTTTCTTTAAATTTGATTTAAACTTTCTTTCTTTTCTGAAGCCGATGAATAATTTTATTTATTTTTTTTTTCTTGTATTTTCTTTTCATGTTGTTTTTCCCTAAGTACATTCACATAAATTCAAATGAAAACTCACTTAACTATATAAATATTATTTTTGTAGAGCACGCAGTAGAAGTGGAGACATTCTAGTTTCTAAGAAAGAAAAGTTAAAAATCCATATATATATGTATTATAGTTCTGCGTTGAAGTTTGTTCTTTCTTTGAAGAGTGAAAAGTTAATAAAGTTTACAGTTTTAAGCGGCGTATTTGGTGACAAGGAGCTCTGTTATCAGTGTGCCAGAACTCTCAACTATTATTTATGGGTTTTGAGTACCTCCTTTTATAAAGAGCTTAAGATATTTCGTTCGTTTGATGAACATGACTTCAAACGCTGTATGGATCTGTCATTCGAAATGAAAAATGGTTGTATTTTATGAGTTCAAAGAATATGATTGTATGTTGAAATATTGTGACCCGTAGTAATATCTTTGAAAAAATTTAAAAGTACAGTTTTGATGGAATATCAATTTATTGTATTCAGGACCAAAGGTTGACTTGACATACATGGGTGTATATTAGACATAATGTATGTACATATATGTATATTCTGTGAAAATATTTTTCACGTCATATTTTTTTAACTTCGCTATGACAAAGAAGAGACAATAAATTTTTAATAACAAAAAAAATTTGGTGGTGCAACAGCTCGAAGTGAACCAGGACCTAGTGACTTACAACTCTGCGTGTTACCAGGAACGGAGGGGACCTATAATTTTCTGCCGACTCCGAACGGCTAATGAGCAGGACTTTCCATATGACAAGAGGATATACTCTTTGAGGATTTGTCAATTCCTCGCAAGAGGCAGTACACCCCTGAAAACCTTTCTTGCAGCGGCTGAGAATCATACTCGAGACCTTCCACATGACAGTCCAACGCACTAACCATTATGCCAATGGGTACTAAAATATTAAGGCGAGTGAAAATTTTTAGTAGCGCAATGGAAAAATAAATTTCTGAATTTCACACCGAATTTTGGTTATGGTGTGTTTAGTTAACTTTTAAATGGGCAGGGAAAATTTTGATTTTAAAAAAATTGTTTTACTCCTAAACAGATGTTGTGGAATGTAAAATTTCTAGTTTCACATCTTTATGAGAAAATTTCTTCCAAAATCTAAATTTGTTCACTGATGCGAAAAAATTTTTGACATTGATGATTTATCAATTTACTTGATGGGTTTTGAAATGTAATTTCAAAATAAAATGTAAAAGTGCTTCAAGATGACTATTCGACCAGCATACAGGCCAAAAATTATAAAGAAACGTACAAAGCACTTCTGGCCGATAAAAATACCAAGCTCTCTGCAAAATAGTGTAAGCCAAAAGATATCGACTTGATGCCAAACACTGGTTATGGTTTCAACCAACGCAACGTTACCGTCACATGCTGCATACTAGCTTTAAGAAATTCATCGGTCATAACGTCAAGGAGCTCGAAGTCCCGATGATGCAAAACCGTGTATACTGTGGTGAGATCGCTCATGGAGAGATCGTTGAGATCGCCAAGCAATTAGCCGTTTTTTTTAACGAATCCCAACTGTCGTCTGCTTTTCCAAGAAAATGAAAATATTACATGTACAGACTCTCAAAATATTGGTACCATCCATCTCCAAATAATACAAGATGAAGAAACAATTTTTTGTTTAAGTTAGCAAATGCTAATTTAATATCCAAAAATAAAATGTATACTTTATACTACTAATAGAAATTTAAAAAAATGCTCAAAACGTTAGTTGAACAAACAAGTTGTCTAATTTTGAAAAGCTACCTAAATGCTCTAAGAATCAAGCAAACAAAATGTTAAAAAAAATGATTTTAATAATTTCTGCCGAGTCCGAACTGCTAAAAGGAGAATTACTTTTCAGGACAAGAAATACTCTTGCAGGATTTTTCAGCAGCTCGGAATCGAATCCAGATCGTCTACATAGCATTCCAAAACATTGATCATTGTGCCATGGGTACTGAAAAATCATTTAATATATATTTTTTCACCTTATAAAATAAAATGCACGACTGGGTCGCACGAACTTTCTCCTATGTAATAGACTAGGAATTTAGAAATGAATGTTACTAGAGAAAACTGCTCATAAGGATAAATTTTATTTTTAAAACCCTTTTAGTAGCAAGAGATAGAAACAGAATGTTATACAAATATGAATTTATGAAAGAACAAAAATTATAAGCCGTTTTAGTGGTTTCTTAAAAAAATAAGATTTTATATAAAAAATTTTTAAAAGATTTTTAAGAAAAAATTTTGGTACGCCAATTTAAAGTTTTATTATTGTTCGAATAAAAATTAAATTTACAAAAAAAAATATTAAGCCGTTTTTAAAATATTGAGTTTTCCAAGAAAAAAATTAATTTTTTTTTAAATTCAAAAAAATATTTTCCTTAAAGGTTTGAAATGCAATGTTCTTTAAACTTTTTGGAAGCATCTCTATAAAAAAATTTAATAAGATCTGTTATGTCAATAATGAGAAATTCAAAAAAATGGTTCTATGGTAGGTACAAGCTGTAATATCTTAATTTAAACATTTTTTTATTAAATTAAAGATCATAAAAATTAATTGAAAGAAAAAAAAATTTATCAAAATTCTAGGCGCTGTTTTCGAGAAAAATACGATTTTTGAAAACCAATTTTTAAATTTTTTTACATTTGTATGGTGGGTACCTTAATTTTTAGGTAAAATAAGATTTTTTTCACACATCTTGTTTAACAAGTTTAAAATACATCTAACATGCGGTTTTCGAAATATAGAGCTTTGACAAAAAAATTGAAGTTTTTTTTTCAAAAATTAAAAAAAAATTTTTTTGAAGATTTGAGTACACAATTCTTATCAAAATTGGTTGTACCGTTTTCGAGAAAATCAAAAACGAAAAAATTGGTTCCATGGGGGGGGGGGGGGTACCACCAATAACCATTTTTCGGAAAAATTTTGTCAATTACTACCTAGCTTTATCGAAATAAAATTTTTTTGTATTTTTATTTTTTAAATCTGTCGAACAGTTTTGAGAAAAAAAAATATTTATAAGATTTCGAAAAAAAAGTCGTATGGCAGGTACAGTTATTTTTGGTCTTAAAAAAAAAGAATAAAACGTCCGGGGGAAAAAAATAAAAATGATATCTACCAAGTTTAAAGAAAATCGGCCGAGCTGTTTGGGCTGTAGTCGAACAGACAGACAGACATAATTGCGAGACCCACTTTTTTAGTCTTCGCTATCATCGTAATGTCAACTTTGATCAAAATCTCGAGTTCGATTTTTTTTGCGAATGCATAACTTGCCTTATAGTACCTATAAGTCGCAAGAAAAATTTTACATACCAAATTTATATAATTTTTATCTAAGAAAAAGTATTTAGCAATATAAACAATACAAACTAAGATTAAAAAAAAAGAACTCAAAATTTTAAAAATTACTTTTTTCACTAGAAATCAGAAGTGGAATGTCGAGTTATAAAGTTTCGTTCAGTTGTATTTTTTTAGAAAATTAAGTTAGAGTGGAGAAAAAATGGGTGAAACTTTTCAATAAACACTTTGGTTCTTCAAATCAGAAGGGTTAAATTTTAAAACTCACTTCTCTTTCACTCGATTTGTTTTACAGTGAAAACAAACGAAAGACATTTTTACTTTCTTATAAAAACTCAAGTTACTTTCTTTCTTTTCATCTTTTTCAAAATGCAATAATTCTTAACCCACATTCTATAAAAATGTCCTTGAACTGATATTATTATATATGCAATGGTGTTGATCTGCAAAAGAAACCTCTCACTTACTTCTATATGTATTTAAACGAAAAGAAAGTTCTTCTCTTTCGCTTTAATTTAAGTACAAAGCTCTCATTTTCTCACAAGTGAATTCCCAACATAATTAAAATTTTCCCTTTTCCATACCTTCGGGTGTTTAAGAAAGAAAAAAGCCTTAATATACGGAAGCAGGCCGCGACAAATACCATCTCTTATCGCATAACAAAAACATCAAAGCTACAAAATACCATCAGAAAGCTTAAGCTAAGGGCTGTCGAAACAACACCAACAATAACAACAACAAAAAAAAAATGGAATAAATAAGATTATGTTAAAAAAAACAAAGGCAAAAAAAAAATATAAAATTTCTAGCATTTGAAAAATAAAGTGCATTAAATTCTCAACACTCACAGAGTTAGTGGAGGCATATCCGCTGTTTTCAGGGCACATAACACCCTCTTAATGTTGAAAGCTTATTCTTTGACGCCACCAGCGCGCAGCGCTCAAAAGCGGATACAAAAGGGAGCACTAACAAAAAATTCTAGCTGTAGCTGTATGCAGAAAGGAAACCGTCAAGAGAAATGACGGAACAATCTTATTTGCATTTTATTTGCAAGAAAATAGAATGACCTTTTTGTGTGTGTTCTATTTAATTTTAATGTGGGTTGAAGTAGGGTTCAGGTTTAGAGGAGAATAAAGGTATTCAGGTCATATTTTCTATGGGTGGTGAAATACTCATAAATATTGAAATATTCGCTGAATGGGCTTCAAGGTATCATATTAGAAATAAACAAAGGGCAGCTTGGAAGTGAACCAAAAGCAGCATATCGAAAATATTTTCTAATTAAAACATATAAACAGTGGGCTTTGTGCATCAACCCATTCCATATTCGAGGATAAAGACTCGAAAGTAGGGTATCAGTAAATAAAGGTTCTAACTTAACTTTCCAACTCAACCCACTAAGATTAATTTACGACCTTCCCTAAGGTACTAAACTACCACCTTAGTTCAGTTGCTACCTTCCTCATATCAATAGCTACAACTTTCTCAAACACGCACCAACTTAATATTTTTAAACAACGAAGTACACAACAAGAAAGTTCTTTAAAGAATTTGTTAACAGTGGCTTCGTTTAGAATATATTGTTAAGCCCCAACTTCTCAAGTTTTCCCAAAAATAAATCCCACCACGTAAACGCTTATTTTTATGTCTTCGAAATGTTACCATGGCATACGGTTATAAGGAGAATCCTTGCCTTTTCCTAGGAATTTATAAAAAAAAAAAGAAATCTTTCAAAAACTCCCTAAAAGCCTTGGTGACTACTTTGGAAATCATTTAACGAAACATTTTGATAAGAAACAGAAATTTATTAGATATCGTCATCCCATGTCACGCAGATACAACCTTAACCGAGTAAATTCAACACCCCCTGATCTGTAGGTGTAGTTTAGGTACGACGAGTTCATGTTCGTACTTTTTAACGTCACAGGTGAAATTGCCTGCCGATGTCGAGTTTGGGCACATTTTCCAGCCTGTCACGTCAAAGCTAAAAATCACAGTAGGATTTTGGTTGAAAGTTTTTTTTTTATTATTATGTTTTTTTTTTTAACAAACCCCAATTGCCTTTCACGGAAATTTTTCAACTCAAAAGACATTTCCGTTAACACTTAGGCAATCACGCACTATACACCATAAGGACGACTTCAAAGAAATCACGATTTAGGTATTTTCAGCAGGAATTTTTGTTTCTTCTTTTTTTTTCCGGGATATTTTTTTTCTGTTAATTTGTTGTGTTTAACACGACTCTGCCACGGCAAGTTGAAATATCTTGGATTGGGGGTTTCCTGTACAGTCGTGTCCTTGGTCTTTCGTGGTTTCATTAGAATGTTGATTTTTTATATGTAAATGGGTAAAATATTCACATTTTAGATTTGTTTGTCTGGAGTGATGATAAATAAATTGTTTTCACAGGGAGAAAGAGTGAGAGAAAATGGAATAAAATTTAATTTCAATAAACTTGATTTACATCATGAAATTTTAGGAAATTGTATTTATGATTTTAGATGTTCCTCTTTCAGATCAAATATTAAGTCGATTTCAGAAACTGAAATCAAAAATTTCTAAGAGATTTGTTAACTGTGTACTTGCTGGTGGATGGGCATATGTCCCAAATGAATTAATTCTGTCCCACTTCAAACTTTCGAATTTTTCGTTTATTTCGTTACATTTTGCTAAGAATTAGCCATAGGAGATAGGCCTGAGTCGTTCTCAAGGAACCCTGGCAAATACATACCGCCCAGTGGGACTTTTGTATGTCCCGGTTGCGAATGGGACACGCATAAATCAATATTCGATAATGTGATTAAATCCCAGGTCTCATTTAGGTCTTATGTCAATCACGTTAACGATTTAATTTCCTTGAACTTTTTACTTTTTGTTACCTATTTCATTTATAAGTATATTTTTTTTTATATACATATGTATGTATGTACGGCTGTGATACTAAGGTTAGATCCACTTAGTATATTTTTCAAAGAAACGATTTTCATTCCTTGGGGCCATTTAAATCTAAATCAAACTTCACATCAAGTTTTGCGCAATATAGTCTGACAGATTTGTCATATGTATGTTATTCGACACATTCCTTATTTGAATTTATAAATAGTGTAAGGATGAGGAAGACAATATTCTCAAATTCTCTCTCAAGGGTGTGATACAAATTCATCTTCGAATGAGGGATAAAATGCAACAGTCCTCCGTATTAAAATTTGTCAAACTTTTACTTTACACCGATGGTGTAGGATAGAAGTTTAATATTGAAATTAAAATTACCGAATATTGTTTAGTATTCAATCGGACAGACAAAGCTAAAAAAAAATGCAAGGAAAGAAAAGGTCAAATTTTTTCAGTTAAAATATGTAAGTCATTACTTTCCTGGAAGTCTAAAAGTTGAAATAAATTTTTCAGGGATACTGTCCTTTGCGACAAAGAAACGAATCCTTGAAGAGTATCACTTGTAATGAAACGTGTTTTTCATCTTGGTATTTCGGACTCGGTGAAAATTGTAAGTCCTCTCCATTCCTGACGACCCCACGCACACAGGAATTTTTGAGTTATGTACTACCGTTTAATTCGTAAAGCTTTTACCTGCAACTTTTGAGCTTATGAATCATGCAAAAAAATCGCAATTTCTAAAAGCCCCAAGATTAAGTCATATGCATCATAAATTTGTCAATGGAGCTCTTAATTTTTGGATTAGAAATCGTATCGTTCAAAACATGTTGTATTGGATGGTTTGAAGTCTGACCTTTACAAAATAAATGCTGGTGTTCCCCAGGGCTCCGTTTTGTCTCCGATTCTCTTCCTCATCGTCATGATATCTTGTCTGAAACTTATAATTCACTTCATTGTTTTGCTGAGGACTCTACTCTTAGCTATGCATACTTGCTCTCAAATTCACGTTTATCTGCTTAGGAAGTGGAATTGCAACTATATCTTATGATAAGCACAATAAACTCCGATCATTGCCGAATGGGGTATAAAATATCGTGTTGAATTTAATGCTTCGAAAACCTAAAGTTGAAGTAGAACGTACTCCCTATGCCATTGTCTTTGAATGGGACTTGTATCGAAGAAACCGAAAAGCCGTCAGTTCTAGGTTTGTGTGTCAAGGACGATTTTCGTTTGAATTTGAGACCGCTAAAAACGCTGCTAAATGCTTAGGATTGCTCTATCGGTGTGAGAAATTTTACATTCCTTTTGTTCTGGCTACAATTAATAAGGCGTTTAGACGTGCAAAACTCGAGAAATACTAACTTCTTTAAGCAAGTGCAACGCAAGCTTTTCTTCAGCTATTGGATAGAATTCAGAACAGAGTTTTCAAACTGCTAGGACACAGAACCATCATGGAATAATTCCTTCTTGAACACTGTTAGAATGTTTCATGCCATTCAAATTAATGTTCACTCGAAGTAGTCAGTTTTATTGCTACCATTAATCAGTTAACGGTTTCGCTAGAAATGCTCATAACATCGTTTTGGAGTCCAATTTTGAAAATACCGTCAAATAGAGAGATTAGTTTTTTACTTGCCCAACATCCAATAATCTACCAGGCACGGTTTTCCCTTGGCATTTCAATCTGCAAACATTCAAGACCAATGTTCATGGGCACCTCCTTTATCTCCCTGCCTAATTTCACCATGACTATTAAAAGACTCTCAATAAACTCTGAGCATGGGTGAATTATAACAAAAAAAAAAGATAGGGCCTTTACGAAGCTAGCGGCAATGTTTAGGTTCTCTACGAGTCGTTAGCCTCTAATTTATTTTTTTATTTTAAAAAACACTTTTCTACCAGGTATGGAACCGTTAGAATTTTTATTGAAAATTTGCAATAAAAAATTGAATTTAAAAAAAATATATATTTTTCAAAAATCTGCTTTTTTAAATAAGTTTTCTATAGTTCAGTTTTTGAAAATCTTGGATTGTTTTCAACCTAAATTTTTAAAAACTGAATTAAAAAATAAATCTCACTCTCAAGACTGTGTTATTTATAAATCGAGTTCATATTCGAATTGTAGATTTATGACAAACCGATGTTTGTATGGGAATTATTTCCATTCATATAATAAGGTTTCATACGAGTACATAAGTTTGTCAAAAGATGGGAAAGCCATTTGGTTTCGAAAAACAAGTACAAATAATTAAAATATATCAAAATGAACCAATGTTCAGAGCATTCCGGACTCAATTGAAACTTTACTTCATTGATGGGAATAAATTACTTTAACATGAGTCACAAAAACGGCCTATAGAATAATAATAAATTAATAAGGAGAATTCTAAAAATAGGTAGAATTGGAATATAAAATACCTAGCTGGCAAAATACCTATTGAAAGCCCATCATAAAATACACCCATTAACCAATCTAAATAGCTTATGTCAACATATAACACAAAGCAATGAGCCTATTGTTTCCAAGTAGATAGAATCCTTAATTTTCACCATCTTCAAGGATTTTGACAAAATTTATTCGAAATTTATTGATTACCATTACTCTGATTATAAATACTCAACACAGACATAGTGTTCCCTGCCCTCACAACTATTCCATGATATCATCAAATTTTGCTGCTGGAAGAAAAAAAAAAAAACGACCAATTTTCGACAGAAATAAATTTCATTATAAGAAATTATTTATTGAATAAAATTGCTCTGAGGCAGTTTTATATTTTAAAGGATCGAAAATAGCAATAAAATTCAGTAAGGATACACAAACCACATTATGTGTGTTATTTTAACTTTCATGTTTATTTGTATTAAAAGAGTCTCTTGTGCAACTTCGAATTTATAGCAATTTTAATGATTTTTGTAGGGTCGGTGCTCGGACAAAGTTTCGAAAATGATGACCACAGACAAGAGAGAATAAGTATTCTCTCATCAAAGCAAAAGGAGCGGAGGTTTTCATTAGGTTTTATTTTAATAATTTAATCAAAATCCATACGCCAACATTCAAAGATAAATTGTATTCTTCCAAATATACGACCTAAGTGTGCTTAGTTTTTAAATTTATGAAGGAGAAGGAGTATTTCTTCGAATTTCTATTAAAAATATTCTCAAACTTTGAATTTTGGTTGGGTTGCACGCAGTGGTGTATTCTTTAGGAAAATTAAGCAGCTTGTTAGGGGCCTTTCTCTAAAGGGGCCACTTCAGGTGAGAAGAGTAATTTATTTTAAAAACTCCGTTCAATGCTGCGATTTGTTTAATTTTTATATTTTTCATTTTTTTTTAATACACGCACACTCAAGGGTTTTCGACTACTCCTTAAATGTAAAATTTTTAAACAGTGCGAACGTGTAGGAAATGTAAGTAGTATTGAAAAAATTATGGATTCACAAGAATGATTGTGGGGGAATTGAAAAGCTCCACGAAAATAAAATTTTCCGAACAACGTGAATATTTTAGTTTTCATATTTTTTTTTAAAAACTAATACATTAAAGTTTTTGTTTTTTTTTTTACTTTTTACATTTTTTGTTGTTGGAAATCGTCAAAAGACACTTGGTAATATTCGAAGTAGTGTGGGAAATATCCAGGATCAGGACCAATCTATGAAAGGTGGAAAATGATTTTTCTTTGATAATTTAAAATCACATAGTGGAGAGTTTTTCAACTTTTCGAACTTTCCAATAGCTTTAAGACCAACAGCTCATAGTTCTTGGTTCTTCCAAGTCTCAAAATACTGCCTCGTAAATTAAAGACGGATTCCATTTCAGGGTTGGTATGACTTCGTGTCAGGTATAGCTTTACCGTTCATCAAAGTTGGAACATTATATGAAATATAAAGAATTGGTCCTACGACACTTCCTTGTGGTATACCGGCTTCAATTTACTTAAGTTCCAAGTAATTTTTGTTCATACTGTACTCTTAGGAGTCGGTTCGTACCGTTGGATTTCAGTATTCTGTAGTACTGCCTGGGAAGTTTCGTATGCAGTTTATACTCAAGTACCAAGTGCCAAACCTTGTCAAAGGCTTGATCAAAATCTAAGAATAGAGCTGAGCATACATATTTGTTCTTCTTCAAGTGCCTTTTCTACAACATCCGTAATTCGATTCACTAGGTCCTTCGTGGAATGTTTATTTCTAAGTCCAAACTTATGTTTCGGGATTAGTTATCTTTCTCCTATTATTTTCCTAAGCCTTTTCAGGATCAGTTTCTTCGAAACTTATAATTAGTATAAGCGATATATGCACATAGCTCATAAGATGTTACAGAGGTTAGTGGCTTACCTTGCTTAGGTATAACAATGACTTCTGCAGTTTTCGAAGGATGTGGCATGCTTAAGGCATGCGTTTATTATGAACTGGAGTTTTTTAAGGCTATTAAGTCATTTATTTCAAAACCTGAGCAGCTATTAGATCGTACCCTGGTGATTTTTTCACATTTCAAATAAAAATTTACAAAAGACCAAAAACTTGTAGGTACTTTATTACTTAAATTAGTAAAAAATATTAACTCTCGTTTTTTTTTTTTAAAAAAAACTTAAAGTTCAATAAAACCTTTTAAAAAACTTTATTAAATTAAAGTGTTAGTTTCGGGCATACCAAATTTCAATATTTTTGTAAATAAATGTGTGTTCCATTTTAAATATTTTATTTAAGAAAAAAGGGGTCCAGTGGTGATAGACCCATTACTCATAGGATTTGAGTCTTGTTAGAAAATTTCTATACAAAATAATATTCAAATTCAATTGTAAATTTTAAGATATACAAATTCAAGTCCCTCTTTTTATGTTGTCGTGGCCGAAATTCTCAGTATTCTCTGCTTAAATTTTGAAATAAATCAAGAACCATACCCAAATGTTTATAATACGAGAAGTTAAAGTTAATAGGTGTGATATACATGAACAACATATTACAATTGTTTTAATTTTCAAAAAATACTGAAGTTAAAAATGAAGATAAATGTGAGATTTTGTAGCCAAAAGGTATTTTCCAAACAAGAAAATAAACACCTCTCTTTGAAAGTCTTAGAGCTTTAACATAACTTCTTCCGGGCCTGTTTTGACAAAAACGAATCCCTTTTCATCGATGTTTTTTTTTTGTTTTGTATCTTTCATCATTTCCAAGGAGTCTGCTACCAAAAAGATGAACATCATATCTCAGAACTTCCATCCATATAAAGTATACTTTTGCATTTTAAAATTCTTGTGTGTTTGCTTGTTTGTTTGTGAACCTTGTACACGCTTCATATCACATTTTCGAAAATGTGTTATCCTGTTTTGTATCATAATTTATTCCTTAAAGCAGATCCTTGCAAACACGTTAGACACTCTCATAAGCACACCCCTCTTCAAAAAAAGAAAAAAAAAAGACATTAGGGTGTGAGGTGTTTCGAGCTGTGTTAGGTGTCTGCCTAGCTCACCAGAATAGACACAAAATCAAGATGAAAAATAGAAAATTTAGGAAAATCAAAAAAAAAAAAAAAATAATCAAAAGAAGCTCACAAGGAGAACATCAGGATAAGACGAAGACGAGAACGTGTATCCTTGTTTGCTGAGTAGTTGCGTAGTTATGAGATAATCACACAGCAAACAAATAAACCGAACGAATAAAGACCGGGATAACAAATGAAATTTAGGCTAAGAAGCAGCATGAGGAGGGCTATACATTATAGCTTTAATATAGTGTGGAATGAAAAGTTTGGTAGGGTGGGAGAAGAGGTTTGTCAAATTGAGAGAGGTTAGCAGAATGTTGATGGTAATTTATGCAAGTTCCAGAGGCTGGTTTATGTTATTTCGTTTTCTTATCTGGGTCCTTTAAGATATGCGAGTAATAATTTTAGTTAATGTTTTTCAGTTTAGAAATGGAAAAAAAGGAAACAACCTGGCCAAGGTCGGTCGGTCGTTCGTTCAATAGGTAGGCTCGGATGTCAACATGAGCGATGCAGATTGACAGGGTGTGGCCTTTCACGGGGATAATGTATTTGTCTCAAAATGAGTTTTGAGAGCGAAGTGTGTATAAGCTTTCCAAGAATAGGTATAAAGTTTTTTTTATTATTATTTTTATTATTATTAAGCATAAAAATGACACTTAAGGAAGAGAGTAGCTTTAAAGTAAAAGTAACTTTAGGAATTAAAAAATATTAACCTTTGAATAGTAATTTTATGGAAAGCTTCTCTAAATAAGAACTTGCATACAAGTAAATAGATACCCAGAAAACAAAATTTTTAAGCAAATATCTTATTCTTAAGACTAAACTTTAAATTTCATTATTTGATGATTAACTAACTCCTAATAAAATTTAGTTATCTTGTTTGAATTGGATACCTAACTTGAATGCCGTGAAACATGTACATATATAAGCTTCCAGAAAGCTTCTGTTGTAAATTATAAGAGATTAACTTTTTTTTTTACTTTTGTGCATTTAATACCTTTTGATAAAATTTTATTTAAACTTTTAACAGCTTAATGTGATAGTTTACCGAAGCTCTTCAGAAGGTCAAAATATGCTTTCAATTTTACTTTAATCAAAAAACCGGTTTTGACCAAATTATTTACAAATAACATTGAATCTTCGGGCGTAGTATGATTGTACCACGTATTCTGATGACTGATGCATTCGACTGTCGCATCAAAGTTTTGGCGATCAATTCCCAGACACTCCCACTTAAAAACAAAAATTATTTTTTTAAGGTTCCCAGTCAAATTACCAAGAATTTCCCAGTCGAAAGTGTTTGAATTCAAAATGAGTCAAATCGGTTTATTTAACGTCGTCCACAGGAATTACTTAGATTACATCCTGTCGAATTTAACGAAATCTACAATTTGACTATATAAAATTTTACAAGATCAACTAAACCCAAGAACTTAAGCCTCTTGATCATTTAAAGCACCACCGATTGGGCTCTGCAAAAGACCGATATTACGGCAAATTATTTAGAAAGTTTACCGAAGCTTTTCAGAAGAACAAGTTTTTGAAATATTTCTTCTCATTTTTTATGGTAAAACCAAAAAGAAGGAAATCGAAATTTCTAATACACACTCCAAGGATTTAAATTTAACCAAATCCAATTATTTAAATCACTTTTCTTTAAAAATATCGATTCAAACTATGCAAAATCTCTGTAAATAAAAAGCTTAACAACTTATTAAAATAACAAGCCATTCCTTAAGAAGAAAAGTCACAAGAACATCGTTTTTAATTTAGTGTGCTCCCGATTTGGTAATTGCATCCTTTTTCCACCTACCTTCATTATTTTGTGCTCTCATTTTTCAAACCAACATTGAGGTCACCTAATTATTTTCGAACACAATATCTTGTGTTTGAATTTTTGGTCTCCTTGATATTTTTCGTTGGTAGTACACAAAACAAACATACAGCTTGTTGATTTCATACTCTTGTGTCCTTGCATACATACACACAGAACAAATTATAATCTTCTTTTTTTTTCGAAGAAGAAAAATGAGGTCACGTAACAGAGAAAAAGCTTGTGTACCTTCTTCTTCCTATCAAATGTTCAAAAAATAGCAACACACTCTTAGCATACACGTACCATCAAAGTACGTTGAATGCTCATATATTTTATGCCAACAGCACCCACCACGACACATAGTGAAAATAGCTTTCCAAAAAATGTCGACAAAAAAAGAACAAAATGAACTCGAGTGCTGGTGTTTATGCGTCCTAGACGTCGTTCTGCATGTCCTCAGCACTAAACTTCTGTCAAAATACCCCCAAAAATGAAGGCGAGAGCAAAGAAAGTTTTCGACGTCATATCCCACTTCTGACACTCTGTAACGCTTCCTTACAAATCGTTTCTAATGCACGAAATTACTTTGTCTTGTCATCAAAGCAAAAGATCCAAAAACGACCTAGGAACTAGAAAAGCTGTTGTGGTTGCCTCGAAGCAGAGGCAATAGCGGGTGGATATTTTGTTTTTGCTTAAGAGCACTCTGTGTGTGTGTGTGTGTATGTATGTTGAAAAAGCGGAAGAGCTACAAAAGTAGGTGGACACGAACATGAACGTTGAGCATGAGCATGGCTTAAATGGAATAATTGGTAGGAGTGGTCCTTTCGTGTTCTACCAATTTTAGTTGCAGAACTTTGTAGTTTTTTTTTCGTTTTGCCATCCAATTTCTTGATAGCTCACACATTTGGTGGTCCGCATAATACTAGAGGGTGAAAATTTGATGTGCCTTCGAAACTAAATACATTACATAGATACAAGCACAGCGGAAGGCCATTTGAAATGGAATAGCTATTGGAATTCTCTATCCAGAGGAAATTGTGAAAGGCAAAGCAAAAACGGCATGTTGGTCCAACAGATTTTGGTCGTGGTGCAAATAGGAAGCGAGAAAATGTCACAAACAGATTTTGGACAGCTTTCAAACGAAAACACCAATGGGAATACTGCATTTTATTTGCACACAGAACGGTTCATGAACGCTAAAAGTCATTTATAATGTTGAGTTGTAGGTTAATTTTGTTTTTACTTTTGAAGCATAGTATAGGTTAGCTTTGGTGGACATCATTCCGCTTGTATAGGAACCAGGACACCAAAGGGAATATACTATAAGAGTTGAGGGTGTTTGCAAAGAAAAAGGGCATTCACTTAATTTTTATGTCGCAAAGGAATATGTGAAGTGCAATTTTTTTGATAATTGTTTTAAAATGACTGCTTTTACTGGGTCTAAAACTTGTATGTGTATTTTAGTCTTTTTCAATGCTTAGTTTAATGAGAAAAAGGCTTTTTATTTCTTGAACATTAAAAATAAATGGCAAGGCAGGGAAAGAACTCGCTTGCAAGGAATCTAACGGAATTACAATTCAACTGTTTTCCCCTGTATTCTCAAGAACCACTTAATGGATCAAAGCAAAATATTTTTTTTTTAATATATAAGGGCTTGTTCATTGCTTTAAATTTTTAGAACATTGTATTTTGATATATTTCCAAGCTTTTTACTAAAAAAAATTACAAAAAAATTGAGTTATTTATTTCATCAAAAATTTGTCCTATTTTGACTAATACCATAAAATTGCAAAAATTAATCGATCATAATTCATCAAACAATACTAGTAATTGAACCAAAATGAACTGATCAAAAATATAAAAATTCTGATGAACCGGTTCAAACCGGTTTTTTTCTAACAATCAGTTGAATTATCCTTGTTTAAGTGCATGTTAAATATTTGAGCATGATCTGTCTAGAGGACTCATCATTGTCAAAAATGAACACTTAAGCTTTTAAATTTTTAATGAACCGATTCAAACCGGTTATTTTCTAGCAATTAGCTACATATACAGGTTAAAGTGAATGTTAAATATTTGAGAATGCACTGTCTAGGGCATCCATCAATGTCAAAGAACAAAAATGAACACTTAAGCTTTCAAATGTTCAATGAACCGGTTCAAACCGTTTTTTTTTTTAATTATTAGGATTCAAGTATATTTCAGTATTTTGGAAATTAGCTGTATGGATAAACCTAAAACATCAAGAAACCATGAATTATCAAGAAGAAACAAATGAACCGGTTGAAACTGATTTCTTCGTTAGTCAAGTTAAAGTACTCTACGTAAAAAACACACTAGCGTGAGGCCCTGGTAAGTAGTGCTAATTCTTGTAAATTATTTAATTATATGTCGATAAAGTTTAATAATAATAAGGAAACACAATAAGCTTTCGAAACTTTAAATACCTAAGCAACCGGTTGACACCGCAGTTTTCCTCGCAGTTAGTTGCTCTGGTTAAATTAAATCAAAGTTTTGGGGTATGCACTCCCTCTAAGGAACATCCCATATCATAAAATTAACTGCTAGGCATACCTATACGAGTTCTCTTTACTTACTTTGGCTTAAACGGAAAAGTTTCCCCCTAACAACTTCGAGCACTCCAACTAGAAAATAATTTCCATGCGGCCTGTCAACCTTACAAGAAATATTCATAAATGATTAAAACCTGAACCTAATATGAGGTTGCATCCCTGCACTTTGAAAACGTATGTAAATTTTAAATATTTAAAAATTTTATGATTTTCGTCATTTATTGAACGAACTGAGAGTTCTCGCATGGGGAAGCTAGTAATAAATTATTTTCCTACTCCGCTTTTAAGAAAAAATTGTTGACGTTACTAATTTTTTTTGGATAAATAATTGATTACAATTTTGCATATATAGGAAACAAAATTGTCATCACAAATAACTCCGCTAATTAAAATCTCATTTCAGAAAGGTAAAAACCATATGCTACACACTTTATTGATGGGAACATTTTGTTCCCTTATCAAACATGGATATTTTTTATGTAAGGCAAATCTTTTTGATTTTTTCTCTTTGTTTACTCTTCAACTTAACCTGGGGGATTTGACTTTGATCAGGATCAGCACGTGATGATGGCACATATAATATGATTTTCTCAGATAAAAAAAAAAAAACAAAAAACAAAAAACAAGAAAACAAATCTCTGTTACTTGGTTCCACACTAAAGACATACAAAACCATCGTGTCTTTCTATATAAAGTAAGAACGTGCAGCACCCCCCCACACATTTATAATATACGGCAGAAAACCATGTTGAGTTTGAGCCTACTATATTTCCATCTGGGATCCCATGTTCTTTGTTTTTGTTTGTCAAGTGAATAAATCAGAATAACGATTGTTATTTTTGAATTAAGGTTCTCTCTAGCATCGATAATATAATTTTACCATTTTTGTCGTTTAATGTTGGGATAAGAACGTAAAAAATTGGAGGCGTAGAAATAAAGATATAATATGAAAATCATCGAGCAAAATGTCGGGAAAGCATGGAAATTTTCTTCCTTGAATTTATTTTTCTTCTGTTCTTTGTTGTAGGTGTGTGTGTGTGTGTGTGTTTTTATATTAAGTTATTATTCTTGTAGGGATTATTATGTCAAGCCAGTTTAATGATATTGATATAATACCCTAACTCTCTCTGCCAACCGTTCAATGTGGCATGAAGCAAACCCTTGGAAACGTGTGCCTACTTTTGTCCTCCTTATGCTTGTTATAAATATACGTCATACATTCTTCATTGTCGATATAATTGATACGGGATGATTTAAGTCGAAAAAGACATGTGAATCCTTTTGTTAACGAACAAGTGCTTAATACTACTTGTGTTGATTGTGTTTTGTGAAAGGGTCTAATTAAAGCTAAGATTTTCTTATTTTTTTGATGCAAATGATTAAGAGCTTTATTTGGGAAGCTTCCTGATAATTATCAGACAAATATTTAGTCGTGCTAAATTTAATGCATTTCATGTCCTTTAATAGAATTAGGGGATTGTTGAACTTTTGGGTGCGTGAGTTTTAGTAATGCATTTAGCTGGGCAAATATGAAACATAAATTTACATAATTATAAATTACATTCAAACGTAAACATGTTATGATTAAGGGTACTCTTGATACTTGAAGCAAATTATTATAGTGTTGACAGTAATTGTTGCTTACACGTGGCGACTGGGTGTAGTTGCACTTTACATAAGTATTTGGAAATGGCTGATTTCTTGTTTATCTTGTCGAACAAGAAACAAAACAATCAGGTCATCTATTGAATAAGTGTTAAATTACGAGTCATTATGCATTGAATTTGGTAGGCGTAATAATTTGTAATCATTCATCGATGAATAGGTTAGTTTTGATAATACGACAAGTCTTGTAATGGACAGAACGATAGATGGGAAGATCTCCAGGGGATTTTTAATTTTTAAAGTTAACAACACAGAAACTCTACAGTTAAGTTACGTTTGTCAATATAAGTTTAGCCCAGAACTCCATTCGATACTACAAGCCTAGATCCAAAGAAAAAACATTTAATTAGCCCAACCACGAAGGTCTCCAGATCGTGTTTAAGTTAAAATGAAAGGTATAAGCCACAACTGGATTTATGGGACCCCTTATTTTAAAATTAAGGTCTCGAAAAAGTTCAAAGCATTAAATGGAATTTCAATATCTCTAGAATCTTTACCACGTTCTGTGAGAGTCATACGAAATAAATATCAGTTTGAATATTTCCAAAAAAATGCAAGTTCGTGTCAAATGGCATGTTCAAGACTGAATTTAACAAGTTCCATACTTGTGAGTCTGCAGAATATTGTTACTTTGGTTGTGGAAGTTCGTGTCAAACCCTAGTGCACAGAAATCATCATCATGGCTACAAAAACCCAGAACATGATTTAGAAGCGTTTCAGTTTCGATGCTGGTTGCGAACTCCACTCCACTATAACTATATGCCGAGAAGGCCGCTACCGGCGATCTGTGCGCCACTGCTCAAGCTCAAGTGGATTGGCCGTCTATGGCCTGCTCTGTTTCCAGTAATCTGTAATACAGTACCAAGGGTTGCAAAAAGTTCGGAAAGTTGCGTGCTCAGCCTGCAAAGCCATCGACGACGAAGTCGAGAACGCCACTCCTTAGGTTCAGTTGTTTTGGTTATCAATGTCAAGATCATGTTGCCTTACGACCCGAAGAACAAACCAACAAACCTGTGCAAGACAATGTGTCTGTGGTCGAGGCTGAGGCACAAAAAGATATTTAAAGCGGGAACAATGTCTGAGAAACCTTAAATTTTAATTCAAAAATAAAATGCACTTGGTCTTATGTAAAAGACTAAGAATTTCAAAAATTAATGTTATTAGAAAAAAAATGTTCACAAGCATAAAATTATAAGTCCTTCTAGTGGTTTCTTAAATTATATTATATACAAACATTTTATAACATTGAAAAAAAAAATTGGTACGCCAACTTAAAGTCTTTATTAGTGTACGAATAAAACTAAATTTGCGAAAAAATACTCGTACTAAGCCGTTTTTGAGATATCGAATTTTCTAAAATGAAATGTTTTTCAAACTTTTTAGAAACTTCGCTATAAAAAATTTCTTTAAAATCCGTTCTGAGAAATTCCTGGCTTAAGCTAAATGAAATTTTTGGATTTTCTTTAAATCTGTGGGACAATTTTTGAGAAAACAAAAATTTATAAAATTTCGGTCTTAAAAAAAAAAAAAAGAAAAAAACGTGTGGGGGAAAAATTTAAAAACGATATCTACCAAGTTGCACGAAAATCGGCCGAGCCGTTTAGGCCGTAGTTGAACAGACAGGCAGACAGAATTCGTCTTCGCTATTATCGTAACGTCAACTTTGATCAAAACCTCAAGTTCGATTTTTTTACGATTTTTTTTATAGTACCTATAAGTCGGAAGTAAAAAAAAAGATATTTTTATCTACATAAAAATTAAGAACGTTTTTTGTGCATATAGGATATATTATTTTGAGCGAACAACAAAATAACCACACGATACACAAATTCATATTCAAAAGAGCGCAAGGCAACTCATGAATAAAAAGCTTACTATCTGCGAAGGTTTATGGAAGGCATATTATGATCGATAAAAAAGTATAATAGCTCCAAAGAGTTTAATTACGGTGAAAACTATGGAAGCTACAAGGTTTTGAATTTTTTAAATAAAAACTTGCTTGCAAGAGGAAGTACTCTTTTAAAAAACTTTTGGTTTTTAGGTGGCAGCAGCTAGGAGTCGATTTCGAACCTTCGACTTGACGGCCCAATGCATGTAGCCATTACATCTCAGCTTTTTTACAGGAACAAAAATTTAATATGAATCTATCCCGGAGTCATTTGAAATCTTGATTCAAATTTTTGTTGACAATGCCCACCTGATTGACACGATTATGCAGACCTTTACACGACCTCATGTCAAAAATTATGTAATTTTTGAACTTTCTTCATATAAATCACAGAATCTTCCCCATCACACATGCTCTTGCTCGGAGTCTTAAAAAAAATTCGCCCTTATTCTAATTTACGAGTAAGGTAAATCCCAAAATTAAGTATGTACTTCGCTGTTCGCTGTTTTATGTAATTTAAATCGGCAAACTTTGATTGCTTTCGTTAATACAAATGGTGGGCCTAAAGAAATGTTCCGAAAGCCAAATGTTATTTTTATTTTGCTGATTCAACTTCGGGGGTCAACTTTATGACTATTGTATATTGTTGAAGGTAAAACACTTTATGGCTTTTTGCATTATTTTCTATCGTAAATCCCAACACACCTCTTTCAGTAGAAACTTCTGCAAGGTCTCTGAGCGATGTGATTGGCAAAGTTAAAATATTTCCCCCATCAAAAATATAATACGGGTAAGGCTACTTAAAATTTAAATCTTGTCTGAGTGTTTGGTTGGTTTTCTTTTAACATTTATGCAATTGGGAGAGTGTGTGAACAACCCTTTATTCGATATATGTATACACATACAAGATGTGTAGGTCTTTTGATGGTTTGGATTTTTTTTAACTGAAAGTTCTGCATTAAAAATAATCGGGTACAGTTAAGGCAGATGTAACTTATATAAGGTGGAGCTAACATATGTTAGCTATTTCAAGGGTCAGCACTTAAATTTTATGTCAAATAGCTTTCTTCGAGTATAGATATAGAAAAAGTTGTTTTTTATGGTAACAATTGACTTTATAGTCACTTAAGTTGAATGGCAAATACTGTGTTGTATTTAGGTTGATATAGATAATATTCTGAAATCTTAATATGTAATAATCAATTTATAAATTTTTGCCACCGAAAGACATTACTGCATAATTTTAGGAACGAAGATTTAATAAAAAAAAATGAATAAATTTTTACTAATGGAAGTTTCAAACGTGAATTAAACTGTATAGAACGCTTTTTCTAAAAAATTCAAGTTTTTGTCCCACAGTGTACTTGTCTTCGCACAAATCCTTCCATTTACTATCATTATTTTACCATCGCCACATTTGAAAGTCATTCCCTTAAACAGTGTTGATCCGCTTTATATAAGTCTAGGTATATAAAGCTATTTCCTATTTTCTAATTTATTTTTCATCTCCTGTCAAAAAAATATGCAAGTAAGTTAACGACGATAACAGTCACCATAGGCACCGTTAGTCATTTTATAGAACCACAAAGTGGAACGAAAAAGCCTTCATGATAAACTTTTCCCTTAGCAATAAAGGTAGCTTTAAGGTAGTATTTTGCTATTCCGTCTGTTGAACAGAATTTGTTTCCTCAAAAGGATTGTGTTAAATCCCACTTCTGATCTCTTGTAACTGAAAAAACAATGGATGATAATTTCTGGAAATTCAGAGCTAGTTTGTTTTTGAACAGTTTATTTTTTATTTTCTGTGAAAATTCACTGCCAAATCATTAGGGAACTCTGTAAAGGGTTTTTCAAATTTTAGATAAGTTGTCTAGGCATTGGTATTTTCGGTTTGTAATGATTTTTTTTTTCCTCATAAATATCTCAAGGGTTTTAAATTCTCTCTCAATTTTGTTCTCTTTGACTTTTCGAAAAATCCTTTAATCCCTGTCTTTTTTGTGGAGGACTTTGGGAGGAATTTCGTTTATTTCAAACAACAAATCACACCCTAATGACTTTAAAAGAAAATGATTGACGATCTAAAAACAGAAAAAAAGTTTCATTTTTATTCTTTTTGATATTATTGGAAAATCGCTTGTTTTTGTTTTTAATTGCCTGTTGAGAGAACTTTTTCGATGGGGAATTTATGAAACACTTTTTCAAAGGGATATTAAGGGATTTATTGTAACACGTGGTTTAAGCTATTTCACAGAGCAAATGTGTGTGGTTGTTTTATGGGATTTTCATCAGAATAAATAAATTGTTCAGTTTATTTGACAAAAAATGTTTGTAATTTGTTTTTGGTTTTTGTTTTTCAGATACAACAATAAGTGACGCAGAATTTGTTGAAACATTTACAACCATTGTTAGCAGTAGCAGCAACACAGAATCATCATCTGCAAGTAATTTACCATCGACAACAGCAACAGCAACACAAACACAAATACCAACAGCAAAAACAACAACGACCACGACGATACCTCCACTCTCACAGATATTAGCGCCAGAAGCTTTACACATGAATCAAGATGAATTGTATCTTGAATCGTCATACGCGAATAACCCACCGAAAAATTTTACAGTACAAGAGACGAATGTAACAGTACAAATTGGAAGTCATGCATATTTGCCATGTCATGTAAGTACCTCGTTTGGAGGTTCCTTTCACAGAAATCGATTCGAAAATGGATACATTTTTGTAGTTAAGTTCTTGTATTATTATTTGTTTTTTATTTTTTCGATTGTGTGATTTTGTTTGTATATTCTATATTTTAAATCTATTTTATATTTTATATTTTATATTTTATATTTTATATTTTATATTTTATATTTTATATTTTATATTTTATATTTTATATTTTATATTTTATATTTTATATTTTATATTTTATATTTTATATTTTATATTTTATATTTTATATTTTATATTTTATATTTTATATTTTATATTTTATATTTTATATTTTATATTTTATATTTTATATTTTATATTTTATATTTTATATTTTATATTTTATATTTTATATTTTATATTTTATATTTTATATTTTATATTTTATATTTTATATTTTATATTTTATATTTTATATTTTATATTTTATATTTTATATTTTATATTTTATATTTTATATTTTATATTTTATATTTTATATTTTATGTTTTATATTTTATATTGTATATTTTATATTTTATATTTTATATTTTATATTTTATAATAATAATTTATATTTTATATTTTATATTTTATTCATATTTTAAATTTTGTAGTTTATATTTATATTTTATATTTATATTTTTTTAAATTTTATGAATTGAATGGATCTTAAATTTGAAAAAAAAAGATATTTAAGATTTTATGTTATGAGATACTTTTTCTTAAGGAAAAAATAATTCAATAACATTGAAGTGCTTGATAAAATTCAACAGACAGCCTCAACTTATGTTACCTTAGGTGGTATAGAACATATTTTCATACTTTTCGTAAATATATTTTGCCTTAAGCAAAAAAATATTTATAGATAGAATTTGAACGGATGAGAAACACAAGAAGACGTAGGTTACAAATTCAATGTTATGATGTTGGAATATTTTATAAATGTATCTATACACAAATCTTTTTCAAACATGAATCGTTTTGGATTTTGTAGATATGGTGGTTGCTCTATCGTTATGAAATCTTATTTCAAAGAAAAAAGTTGGCTCAATGATGTACATTGTACCTATAGATATACATACTTATAGAACCAATCGATATATATCTGCATGAAGCAATTTTTTTTTTTGTATCTGTGACGTGCGTAAATAAGAAATTTGTTCCTTTCATCGATTTTCTTTTACTTTTATCCATCGATACAAAAAGTATTTCTCATTTTCTCATTTTTGTTTGTGATTGAAAGAAGACGTTATTTTCTGAGGATTTATTTTGCTCAAGCGTAAGCAATTATGCCAGCGCTAGCGAAAAAAAAAATAAATAAACGCTTTTGAGCTTCCGTTTTCATGGGGTAATAATTGTATCTTCTAATTTTCTTTACATAAAAAAAAAAGATCTGAACAGATTTAATGGGATATTTATAATTTATTTCGATCCTTGTCGGAGAACGCACTTTATCGACAACGGTTAAGTGTTATAAAGGAGAAATACTTATGTAGGTATATAAAAATAAATTACATGCTTAATTGAATGAGAATGAATGTGCTAATGCAGAACAAAATCAGGATGTAAATGGAATGAAATATCTGTCCTTTGATATGTATATAGATTTTTTTTTTAAACTAAGTGAGTGGGTTAGATAAACAAGCTTAACGGATTTGGTTAAAAAAAATAGCTAAGCTAGGAAGGTTATCTGTTCAAAGAGAGTTAAAATACAAGTATTCATTCTCAAAAGCTGGGAAAAACGACAGAAGAGTTTCAACGCCAAAGTGATGAAGAAATGAATAAATACACGCAGAAAAATTATCGGTTAAAAAGAAGGTAACATTCTTGGAAAAATATACAAGTGGAAGAGCTTATATATAACCTGCAAACGCACCCGGTTAAAAATATACGAGTGAACTCTGTTAATTAACCAAATTAATCGAATTGATGGTTTCAACCAAATTGGTGTGAGATTTTGACAATCTTGAATCAGTTTAAATAAGGAATTTGATGAATTGTTTTGACCATCACCATTCGGTCAAATCAAACGAGAATATTATTTAGTTTTACAAATTTTCACCCACCAACTTAGTAATATCAAATAAATCCACTAAATTGTTTTAACCTAGACACTCGTTTAATTTAAACAACAATGACAATTACATTAGAACTAGAAGCTGGTTTAATATCAAATAAGAAATGCGAACAATTGTTAAGATGTAGTTATTTATTTTAAACAAGCTACTCGTTTAAAGTAAACAAGCTTTGAGATTGAGAATTATGGTCTTCTTTCTCGATTAATATAACCAAGTTTTTCGCTGAGTTGTTTGGTTTTTCTAAGTTTTTTGGTTCAAACAATTTCATTTAATCGAGTTAACTAAGTTACTTTTAGCAACATTCACTACGTTGTTTTTACCCAATACTGCGTTGTATTTAACAATTTTTTTTAACCCACAGAAAAACGCTCTCGGTTAAATATTATTTCTTTGTGTGAAAATCAGGAAATTTCAGCTCAGGGCTTAGGAATACTATTTTCAATGTTTTATGGGTCTCTAGAAAAATATTGTACTTTGCCTTAATTAACTGGGTATTTTTTAAAAAAATATAAAGTAGGCACAAGCTAGACGAATGACTTTCAAATTTCAACACTATCCGATGATTTGGGTCAATTTTCAGTAAAATCACTTTGGATGGCCATATTTCGATAACCAGACCACGCACAACATTTTGGCTTACATGTGTATACAGGTATTGACGAGATTTTCATTTAATTTATATCTACCACAGCGTGCTAAGCACTAAGATACATTTTTTACTTAACTCCTAGAGGGGAACGATTATTTGAATAGGCAGACTACCATTAACGAAGCGTTATCTGAACATATCTGAAACAGAATACAAGCTGCAAATCACCAATTGTACACCATTGTCTGTCGAAGTCAGTTGCAAGTTTGAAATGAATTCAAAACTGATTCAAAATTGTCAGGTTTTGGTCTTTATCAACATCGGACATCGTGTGCAGCAGGCCAGGCGTAGCTGCATGGCGAATACAATTTATTGAATTTTAAGTGTTGAAACCGGGATTTTGATAATTTTGTGTTAAATGAATGTCTTTACAGATGAACGCCCACACTCAATTTGAACTAATCTCAAAATTTTGAGGACCAACCATTAAAGAAATACGGCAAAATTGGCTCACAATTCTTTGTCTCAACTTCAAAGCCTTTATGCTGTCCAGAACGTGGCAAGGTCTTTAGATAAATTTTTCTGCTTCTCAATTTCCTTTGGGACCTTATCAAAAACGCTTTGAGCGAGAGCTTAACAATTTTCTAATCGAACTCCCGATCGATATCTTCAGGAAAAATGCAATGTCGAGTGACTTTATGACTTAAATTATTAAATAAAGAATTACAACTGACTGACTGCCATGGGATGTATTGAGACACAACCACGGTCTCAGACCTATCGCAATAAAAGGAGCACAAAAGATAAAATTCATAGCCTCAAAAACTGACTTAATAAAGTGCACTGGATCGCACGAAACTGCTTTTATGCAAGAGACTAAAAAATGTAAAAATGAATGTTACTTTAAAAAAATGTTCATAACCATAAAATTAATTTTTTAAATGGCTAAAAAACTCCTTTAGTAGTTGGAGCTAAAAACAGGATGCCATGTGATCGGCCGAACCGTTAAGGCTGTAGTTAAACAAACAGACAAGCAAAATTGCAACACCTACTTTTTTCGTCTTCCCTATCATCGAATGTCAAGGCTGATCAAAATCCCGAATTCGATTTCCCTACGAATGCATATAGTACATATATGTCGTAAGTAAAGAAATGTTTAAGCATCTTCTCAATATTATATGTCATTTTGAAAGTTATTAGGTCCAAAAATCTGCTTATTATATCAAATGCCACTGACCTTACATACACAATTTTATTCTGGATTTTAATAAGAAAAAAACACAATCGTTATCATTTTGAAAATTGTTCAACTTTGCATTGCTTTCGAATCTTTTGTATCTAAGAGTATATAAATACTATTCCTATAAGAACCATCAAAGACTCTTCCATGCTAATAGGTACATCTTTTACCATTGGACACATAAACCAATTTACCTTTCCTGTATCTATCCGAACCGAAAACTTGAAAAATTGTTCAATTTCTTTACCTCAAAATATTTGCCAATGAAAATGGAATTGGAAAATCTTGTAATTCCTTGCATTATTTTTAATTTTGTATCCTTCCTTCTATAGGCTGAAGCATAACTCGTATTTTTATCTACGTTCTGGAAATCTTATGTAAACGAAAAATAAACATTTCGATATGTTTTTCGTTCTTGAATTTTTTTTTCTCACAAACTACCTACACCCCAGTAGAAGATGAAATAGAATATTTTCCTTTCAGGAATCTATAATCTCTGGATCGAATCAAATTGAATAAGCTGTGTGTTTTCCTTGAAACATTTCTATTCAATTTCTATGGCTTTCAAGTATGGAAGTATGGAATCCTTGTTGCAAAAAGAAAACGGACATCCTTTCCACTGCCAATCATTCCATACCCAGTTATAACAGTTGGAAGAAAAGAAAAAAAAATCAGACTAATTGAAAAGGCCATCATTTTAGTTTATTGAGAAAATGTTCATCGAATTGAATGAAAAATAAGGGTTCCTGTGAATCAGGAAGCATCCATCATTCAATATATTATTATTCTTCAATTTATGAGTATGAGTACACTAGGGCGTATGAGTGATATTTTCAATTATTATCAATTTTCAATGAAACGTAATATTGATGAGAATAAAAATGACCAACCGGATGCATTCAAGACAAATTTTCTTTCAAACGCACACAATAGCCAAGAAAGGATGATGATGGTTATATTGGCTTCCTGGGCATCTGATTGGGATGTACTGTGCTGTGAGAAAGGAATAATAATTGGACACACATTTTTTGTCATTTTTTTTTTTTGCAGTTTCATTCCGGATTTCTTTTTTAATTGAATCGATTATGTTCAAAACATGACACATGTGAATAATGTGAATATTTTTCGCAAGAGAAAAAAAAACTTTTTGACAAAACACTCGGGAACCTAAGGCTAGGAAACAGTATTGAAGAGTTCTTTATTATATTCAGCGAGACAACGAAAATTGGTGAACACTTTTATTTTGAAGATTGATTGTGACTTTGTTGTAATATAAGATAAAATAAAAAATGAAAAAGCAGGCGAAGTTGCGAAGGGAAATTAAAAACTTTGTAAACGCTTGAATGTCAATACCGAACTATTTATAATGTTTATCCAACACCTAACAAATCTTTAAGAAAATACAAATTAAAAAAAGGCCTCTCTTTGATATGATAAAATTGAAACTTAAAGTTTGTGCCAATATTGTTCGGTCCTTCAATGAAAATCGGGTGTGTCAGTCTTAATTATTAATTGTAAATAAATAAAATATTGTAGATACTTCATTTATCCAAAATACTCAATTTTCAATTTTAAGAATTAAGGTTTTTCTAGTCGAATCAGACTTAAGAACTAAAAATATTTGCGAGGCTTCCTTACCGAGTAAATTCTGTCCCAAAATTTGTTTTATTTTTCATTCAAAATATTATTTTTTAAAAAGTTTCATAAGCCTCAAAATTGTATTAATTTGTAGTTAATTGTATTTAATAACGTATTTCTAACGCTCTATTCAAAACTTGTAATTAAAAATTTCTATCAGACTTGGTTACCAGGAGATTTCTGTCAAAAACCAAAAATATATTTATTTATACGTATATAGTCTGCTTAACCATAAAGATCAAAAGATCTGTTCTTGCTTTATTCAGTATTGAAAACCGCAAATTCCTATGCAACTTCGTTGCCAAGAAATGTCTGTCCCAAAGTTTATCAGATTTGTACCAACCTACATAGGTAAACCTTCTAATAATTTTTATCAATAAAATTTTTGTTGGAAATTTTTTTTTCGAAGATGTCTTATTAACACTATAGATCTTTTCTTCCACTGAAACATTTAACATTCTTTGTTAAACGTTTGTCCCAATTTTTTAATAAATCATTTTTCAATCGTCATTTTCAAAATCGTCTAACACACTTTATGAACATAAATACTTTCAGATCCGTCGCCTGCTGAACAAGCCCGTTTCGTGGGTTCGTGTCCGTGATGATCACATTCTCACAGTTGACCAAACAACATTCATTGCCGATCAACGTTTCCAGTCGATATTCAAGGGCGAAAACGAATTCACATGGTCCTTACAAATAAAATATGTCGGCGAAAACGATATGGGCTGGTATGAGTGTCAAGTTTCGACAGAACCTAAAATGAGTGCGAGAGTTTATCTGAAAGTTGTTGGTAAGCCACGAGAGCATTTGTGTTGTCAAAAATGAATCTTTTATCAATCTTTTTTTTGTCAAGTTCCCCGAACAGAACTAATTGGAGATCATAATCGTTTCGTCAAAGCCGGAAGTAAAGTAGCCCTGCACTGCATAGTCAGAGGCTCTCTGGAACCACCATCGTACATCATTTGGTTCCAAGGAACGAAACAAATTATGAACGACAACAAACAAGGCTGGTTCATGCAGATCGATCGAAATATCTTTGGCAATCACACGGATCAACAGAATACGGTAAGGGTGTGTATTTGAAAGTTTTGTATGTTCCCTCGAATAAAGATGATGCGAACAATTCCATTTCGATGGACATTACAGATAGGATCTTTGATCATACCGTATGTTAAGAAAAAGGACTCTGGGAATTACACCTGCAGTCCATCGAATAGTGCACCAGTCACAGTTGATTTGCATGTTCTAAGTGGTAAGTTAGAAATAGAAATTGCTAAACGAATAATAACTTTGCATTTTTTTTGTGTAATTTAAGGTGAATATTCAGCATCAGCAATAATGTCTTCAGCTGTAATCAACAGGCACAATATTTATTATCTTCTAATAATCTTAGTCGTATTGGCTTGTCAAAAAACGTGACTAGCTTATCGAATGTATTCCAGTTGGAAGAACTAGACTATTTTGTAAATATTAAAAAATAAATAAATTTAAATTAATTCTTTTTTTATGAAAATAAAAACAAAAAAACGAAAAAATACGAAAAAGTTGTGAAAGAAAAAAAATAACAGAACGATAATGAAAATTGAAATTAAACGTAAAATCAAAATTAAACAAACTATTAATTAAAATAAAAAAAATACAAAAACCAAAAGAGATAGTAGATAATTCCAAAGATAGACAGAAAAATAAAACGATAAAAAAATTACAAATTTTAAAAGAAGACAAATGTGTAAATAGTTAACATTGTAAAATAAATAAAAATTAAATTTAAAGTATTATTATAAATAAACAAAAAAAAAGTTCCAATTAAATGAACATTTTATGACGAATCGAGTTGAAATTTATTTGGATTTAAGATTTTTTAGTTTGTGGTTCATTGAAAAAAAATCAATTGAAAAAAAAAATCTTTTCGTGGCTTTTTTCACAAAGTTTTGGTAAAGTTCTTATTAGTTGTCCAACAGAAAGTATGTACCAACATTTTTACACAGCACCATAAATCTACAAGCTAAAAGTATACCGAAATTTGTTGATATAGTTATAACCCACCAACAGGGTCAAAACGTCATTGTTAAAAGTTTGCCAAGGAACTCATAACCTTACAACAAAATGTAAGTGTCAGATAATTTTACTAAGGCTGAAATAAGTTTTAAGCATTTATCGAATTATGCACACTGTTTTTTCTTCTTTCTTAAATATTTCAAATCTTTACTCTCGTTCTTTCCAAATTTTGTAATAATTCTGATATTCTGCAAAAGACTTATTTTCTTATTCATTTGGTAAGGTAAGGTTGAAGAAAAGCAAATAGGCTGAAACTGCCAGCTTAAATACTCGTATACTATTGCGAGAATGGATGAGTGAATACATGAGATTTTTTTCTATAGAAGAAGTCTAATTTCGTGTTACGTTTAAGGACATTGTACGGTTTTGACACCTTTTATACGAGTAGAGATAGTGGAATATCTTTTAAGGGATATAAAACTTTTAGAGTAATTAAGATTTAATAATGGCTCAATCTTTTTCGTTTTTTTGTGCACCCTTAGATTTCCCTATCGAATCTTTGTTAAGGTTAAGCTACTATTATTAAAGCTATTACATATAAAAAAAAAGATAGGCAGTTTGTTTTTTTGGTGAATTTATTATTTTATTAGCTTTAAGGTTTGCTGGAATTTACCTTTCCATTGTAAATAAATATCCCAAGTATGCACTGATGAGGCAGATGGGCCAACTTTTCGGTAGAAATTATCCTAGAGTCCCGATAGAGTCTATGTATGTTTTCTTTGTTATGAACAAAAGTTTTTTGTTAACAAATGTGTCAGATTAACTGAAAAAGTGATTTGGCTACTAAAGTGGGAGCAAATTGGAATACAATTTCTTTATTCAGCACAGATTTGTTAATAAAGATTAAACAGAATCTGTGTTAATGAACAGCTCCAATAGACTAATTCGATATCCCACGAACAAATTGAAGACAAATAAAAAAGTTTTGTGGAAGTGAGTTAATCATGGATTAAAAAAAAAAGCTCGACTACATTTTTTTAGAAAATTGAATTAGGTTCTCAAGCAACAATTAGATTATAGTTCTCAGAAATAATAAGACCAAGATTGACAAAGGTTTTAATTTCTTTTCCCACCTTACCCAAAATAGATTCAGTTTTATTGATTGTCATAGCAACTCCGACGATATCAAGATCGATCTGCTTCTACCCTAAAGTCTTCGACTTTTGAAATAAACAGCAATCAAGACTGTTCTGCTTTAACCCTAAAATCTTCGAGTTTTTGAAATAAACAGCAATCACTATGGTAAAATCAAACTAATGTAATGCATTTAATAAAGTAGCGACTAATTTTCATATACCTGGTGTTGAAACAAAGGACTTTGAACTTTGTAGATTATTATATTAAAGCATCCTGTACTGTTAAGTTACAAATAGTTGATTTATAAATTTAAGAATTTGGTATGCATGTACATCTTTTCTTAAACTGTGTCTTCTAGAGAGTTGGTACAATTGTATCCATGATCTTCTTGATATTAATCGCGACTATATACAACAAACAGTGCGGGACTAAGAACACTTCCTTGCGAAACCCTAACATTTATTTCTTCAAACTCGAAATATACTTTGCAAGACTTGGTCTATTTGTTTTCTTCAAAATCACTTATTTAATAAAAAAAGGTGAATAACATTAGTCGAAAAGGAACGATGTTACAATAGTTTAAGTATGATACTAGGTTTTAACGATGGTTTTGCAAATTTCAAGCGAATTAAACGTTTTTTTTATAAAGTGAAATCATCGACCGACCATTTTATAATTTTACGATGAATCTTATTTTATAAGACTCTTTGACATTTCCAAATGTCTTAAAGGTCTGTTAACACAGTTTTGTGAAGGAAGTTATTCCGAAGGTATTCTTCCTCCTTCCCACCACATCCAATCCAATTCCAACTGGGAAAATCTGGCTTCTACCTCACGACCATTTTAGGACCCTCTTGCTTTACCAACCGTTAAGTTTAAGTTAACAAAGAAATTTGTTGACTTAATCGTGGACGGCCGTTATGTTCTTTCTCGCCTCGAAGACCACCGAATCTACTCAAACGTCCTCTGCTTAACTCCATGATAAATATGACCTTATTTGTATTGATAGTATAACAAGAACTAATGTTATGGTTTCCATTCAACAAGAAGGCATTCCTACTGACCCTGATGAGCTTTTGGAAATCTTCGTGCGTTTCCTGGAAGCCTTTATCCTAACTCCTTCATGTGCATGTTAACAGGAATGGAGGGAGCTTACAATTTTGTTGCCGATTCCAAAGGGCTCATGAAAATGAATACTATTGGAGGATTTGTCACTTTCTCACGGCAGTACACCCCTGAAAAACTTTTTTGCAGTGGAATCGAACTGAAGGCCCTCTATATGGCAGTCGAATGCGCTTACCATTACCGCCAAGTTAAAGCTTAACCTTGTCAAAATCTAACTTATCTTCATAATTAACGATTAATTTTTGTATTATCGAAACTTCATCCTTGATATGTCTTTATAACATAACAGGAGACAGGCGGTGCTGTAATTAAATAGTCTCAACTATTTTGAAGATTATCCGTATGAGAGCTGTAATAATCCTAGATTTAGTTTTTGTTTAGCGGTTTTCTGTTCTTGGAGACATTATTTATTTAGGGTCTTTTCATCGTATCATGGAACGTATGAGAGTTTATGATCTGCTTTAGATTAATTAATACCCATTACCCTTTTTTCGGTCACTCACAAATCCGGATCTTGAAGCCTTTTTTGTGGTAAAATTCTAAAAGTGACATACTTCCAAGTTTAAATAATATATTTGAATAAATTTATCTTCAAAACTTTTGCTGTCAGGAAGCAGAGTTTGTTAATATTTTTTTAGGATATAATATAAGTTACAAATTGCTTCTTTATTTTCATTTCTTTTAAGGGTACGAGATTTATTTTGTTCATCAAAACAAATATTAAGAACTCACCCTCTTGAGATTGAGATAAAAATAAAAAAAACTCTAATGACACGAAAAATTTGCAACCATTTTTACAAGTTTAATCGTTAAATTAATTTAGATAAATAGAATGCGCCGATGAAGAACTTCCTAGTCAAATATTTTCATGTCAAAAATAAATTCATGATCCACCTACATATTTGTCCTTCCGCCTTTGAAAAATATGAACCTATTTATCTTACCCTCTCCCACTCTCAAAAAGTGAATTCAAAAAATAAAAATGACGACAATATCAAATCAACCCTTTTCTTTAACTTCCTGGTCAACAAAAAAAAATGGTAGTCGTTAAATTAGGGATTCTATTCCTATTCCCATTCTAGACTTTTGAGAAAGTTTAACAAAAAAAAATAAATAAACAAATAATAATAAAATACGGAAAGGACAAAAAAAGGACAAGCATATATACGAGTTAGGTATTAAGGTTTTTGTTCAAATGCAAATATGTTCAAGGCTTGCTTTATTATGTTAAAGGTAATAAAATAATGTTATTAAATTTTATTTCACAAAAGTTTGTTCAAAAGAAAAAAAAAATAAATACACCCATACATATGTATAAGGAAATACACAATAACTCAGTAAACAATATAAAATAAAATAAGTTGACGAAAAAGTTTCATACACCCAAGACCAGATTTGTATGCCTACTGGTTTTTAAAAAGTTATAAAAATACTTGAAGACCTATGTATATTTATATGTTAGGAATAAATTATAGTTTTGGGTTGGGATGGTGCTTAATCGAGCAGAAGAATGTTTTGGAAAAATCGTCGGTCCGGAAAAAAAATTTCATTAAAATCGCTTATGTGGTTTTCGAGATGTTGCAACATTTATTGAAATTTGCCAATTTCAAAAGATAATTGGCTAGAGGTACTGGCAGTCGAAGCTATCCTTTACCCAGAACTGTTAGGGACAACTTAAGTAAATTAATAAAATTTGGGCAAGACATAGCTCGACACATTATTGTGTAGTAGTGTCAAAGTTGAAGGGCACTCAAATTGTATAGTGCTTCTTCAAAAAATATATATATAGTGTGGAAGTGTGTGGACATAATTTGAAACGGTGTGGAAGTTCATAAGAAAGTTTTCGAACATGAAGAAACTTTTTCTTCCAGACAAGAGATTGTTAGCTTAAATGATTACTGAGTTTGTCTAAATTGGCATTTGTGTCGTCCAATAGTGTAAACTCTTACAACTTCCTTTCTTTATTCTTCCAATTCGAAACTTAAAAAAAACTGAATTTTCACACATGAGAAATGATGCAAGGGCATATCCTTACTGAGTTATTCATTTTAAAAATTATGGGGAATTCTTTTTTATTCCACCTTATCCTAGTTAACAGAATGACAAAAAAGTCCCTGACTACACTTTCTTTGTTTAAACGATACATAGGTACAAAAAAAAAAGAAGACTAATAGCCTTGCACGTTGACAAACAAAAATAAGCAAAAACTAAAGAGGATGGCATGAATCAAAAAAATGTTCCCTTATTTTATTAACGAAACCTGATTATGATACGTTTGATGGTTTTCAACGGAAAAATGAACCTTTATTTACAGTTCGATTCATCTAATTTGTTCTTACCTAATGAGAAGTGATGATTAATTGCTAATCTGTTGCTTGTAATCTTCCGTAACTTATGTCCTTTTTGCCTTTTTCTAATTGTTTTTTCTTTGTTTGTTTAATAAAGAAAATCCTTTTTATGCTTTTGTTATCCCTTCTAATTTCCAAAATATATTTAAGCCATTTAAATGAAAATTAATGAGTCCTTACACCATCTGGGCTTAAAACAGAGAACAACAACAGCTAACCGACTAAGACAAAAAAATAAATCTTCGACACAAACAAAAAATTAAGAAAGAAAATTTCCCTAATCCTGCTCTGACAACAAGGACGATTTTTTTCATCATTTTCATCCTCGAAGAATGGTCATCATCTTCGATGCTTCAATGGTTTTCTTTCATCCGCAAGTAGCAAGAATCTGACTGAGTGAATAACTTTGAATAAGACAAAGCCTTTACACACACACATATACATACATAAGCAAAGGGATATTGGGGAAAGGTATTTTCAGCAAATTGGCTCTATTGTTTCGTATTTTTTTTTTTATTCCTCGCCTTTGAAAATAATGAAAATGAAGTGAACTTTTATAGTTAGCCTTTCGGAGAGTATGTTTCTCTGTCATTTATTTTACTTTCTTTCACATCAGTCTTTAATCGTCTAACGAAATTAGGTATTTTTTTGTTTGTGGCATAAGGAAGAATAAGGATCTTTTGTGGTATTTATCTCTGTTCGCCTGTTTTCTTTCATATTTGTTTTCATATGTATGTTTTATACTTAAGCTTCTATTTATTAAAAAAAAAAACCGACTCATAAATAGCACAAAATTGTCTAAAACTTTTAAAATCAAGTTCGGTCTACACCTTTAGCGGATGATATTGAAATCGAATTCACACATTCGACAACATTTTTAAATCCTCAACTACGAGTTACGTATATATTCATTCAAAATATACGGAAATATATTGAAAATAAAGGACCCGCGTTGGGCGCCAATTGGAAATCTTAAATTTACTGAATAATTTTCAGTGGCGTTTATTTTATTAAATAAGTTTCCTTTCAATATGTTATCTTTGTGTAGTTTTTCATAAAAATTATCCAACTATAAATTCGTTAAAAAAAGTTGTTTTTGGCAACAAAAACAAATTTGTTATTGCATCCTATGGCTGTAATTTTTGTTTTCTAGTAAAGTCCACTTATGGAAGAGAGTAAACTTTAACCTCGAGGAAATTTTGGAGAGTGCATGCAACATGCGTTGTGTAATAAACGCATGAATACATCCTGGGCAAAATTCCTTTTTTATGCACTGCCTGATCCTTGAACCTGTGACTGGGATGTTGGAAGGAATGGAATTCATATAATATATATGCGAGCTTTTGAAACTTGTGTGCAGTGTTTTTCAGTGCACTGAGTGTATTTTATACTCCTTTGACTGTTTTATGCTTTTTTGAATTCATTCTTTCTTTTTTTTAGCCAAAGGACACCACCACTTTGGGTAGTAGGTATAGTCTGTGTTCATTCAGATAGTAGCGCTTTTTGGTAGGAAAACTCACTAAAGCATGTACCTTAATATTGACAGTGGTAGTGGTGGTAGCAGCATGTTCAATTGGAATTCACAGAGCAGAAGACGGGGAGAAGATGAATATGCAATCACACCACATGTAGGACGACGACGACGCCAGTAGCAGGAAATTACAAATAAACTGAACCACATCCACTTCCCTCCCACCGGAAGGACTTTTTTGGGGAATGTTAACGTTACTGTGTAGAGAATTTTTTTTTCCATTTTTCGGGATGTGTTAAGTGGAAGTTACTTTACACACTGGCCAGCAAAATTTGAAAGTTTGTTGGGATAGAGGTTTTTCTAAGCAGAGTTTGTTGTTATGTTGTTTGGCCTGACCATGAAAGGGAAGGGAATTGGCTGTCTGTTTTAGGTACTTGATATTTTGGATTGCGGAGATTGTGTTTTTTTCATGATTAGGTGGTCTAAAATTATTTCAATTATAACCTCGTCTATTTAACCTATACTTATATTAACAAAGATGAACTTTGACATTATGGTTTCTTTGGATCTTTGCTAAAGAAATGTAAAATTCTTTCAAAAAACAGCAAACATTCATGAAAGATGCTGCAGTAAAAAGTAGAGTATCTACGATTCATCCCTGAGGAACACCATTTTCTTTCTCTCATTTCATTACAAATAGTTAGTTTTTGAATTTATAATAAATCATTGTAATTGAATTGTTTAAAAAAAAGCGTGTACTTCTGCGCTTTCTCTTTCTCTTAAATCAACATCTAATTCCTTATTTATAATTCGTAGTTTCAAATGCGTTCTTTTTTGTGTTTTAGATGTGATAAAGTCTGGAAATTGCCTACACAAAAAATACCATAATTTTAAATGCACCCCATTTCATAGTCGTACAAAAAAAAAACTGTTCTCCTCTTAGGACATAAACTTCTCCCTCAGGTAACCTTGTTCCGATTATAGGTGATAAGAATTTGCATAGAAAAGTAATTTTCTTTAACTTTATTCTAATAGTTTGCTCCGTACCGCAGAAGAGAATATTGTGATTTTCAATATTTTAATTCCGCAGTTAAAAATCAAAGAATTAGCATTTAAATTGCAGCTGAGATAGTTGAAAATTTGCTTTTTCGATAACTGAAAATTGCCATTGGAAAGAAATGTATGGAAGCAATTTTTTAGTTTTTGCTCTGCAAAAGCAATTGCTTGGACTTATTTTATTGTTTTTAAATATTTATTTAATTTCATTTTTTTTTATTTTCAACATCACTTTCTGATTCATTTTTTTACAAATATTACGACAAATTTTCAGTCCCCCAAAAAAAAACATGTTAAAATTTAGTGTTGATTGTTGAAGTGTTAAACCGAGGATTTAAGGAAGTTAAGTTTATTATATTAACATTCTTCAGGTGGTTGAGAACGTTGTAGGCACCTCACGAGAGATACTCCAGTTTCGAAAAAAAATGGATTAAAGGAGTTGCCACTTTTCATTAGAAGAGATACTCTTGAAGGATTTGTCACTTCCTTACAAGAGGCCGTACCCCTAAAATTTTTTTTTTGGTGGCAACGTCTGTAAATTAAACCCAGATCTCAAATATGATATTCCAACGCACCCTATGTTGTTCCTGATTTTCACTTAAAAAGATTTCAATTCCATCCTAATTTTTAGCATTATCATTCAGCCCTTTCGTATTAAACGAGGGAACGAAAGTTAAATTCAATTTATCAATTCACGTTCGCTCGACGTCTGATACAACTTGACAAACTATGATTTCGAATTTTTCGTATATCATATGAAATGTCAGATTTATATTTCAAAACTTTATTTTTGAAAAATTAAATATATTTTTAGAAACAGAAAATATAAGAAAATGGATAGTGTTGCGATGTTTTGAGATCCCCATTCAAATGTGAGAATCGAAGGGTACGACGTGACATGCGCAAATGAACAGGACGTTATACTCGTAGTCAAGGCCTTATTACAAGTTTTTGATGAACATTGAAGGCGGAAGCCAATTATGGCGAAGATGGAAGAGGAGCTTTGTGTTCACCGATTCTGCGGCAAAATTGAGGTGAAAACTGGCGTTACAGCTACATATGTATTTGAAAGCTTACAATGGCAATAATTATTGTTATTTTCAAAATTTCAGAAAAGAAAAACACCAATTGAATCTTTTCAAAGGTGCAAGGGTGGAGCTTCGGCTTTGAAAAAAAAACTCATTCTATGGAGTCTCAGAACTATAGTTTTTTTCTACAAAAATAAAGGCTATTTTATATGTGGGTGCATTGAAAAGGTACTTTCTACATTTTTCCAATATTTGTCAAGACTTGTTGCGTTTAAGAATTTTAATTTTTATTTATTTAATAACTTAAAAATTAATGAATTTAATTGATAGAAATGTTATTTATTATCTTAACATCCTGAAACCCAAACTATCTGTGAATCTTTTCAAGTATTTTCTCTCTTGTTTTGCCTGTGAAATTCCAAACTTCTTTTATCTTATTATAGATACTAACTCGATAAAAGCTCCCGAAAAATAATATGCTATTTGTATTTACAGCAATCTGCCATATCATGTGGAAAAAAATACAAAGTATCATCTTGCATCTCTGTAAGCTAATTATTCTATCACGAAATTAATTAAGCCAAGCATTACGTGGCTTGATATTACGTCGACGTAGACGGCGCCACCGTCGTCGTCGTCTTAGTTGGTTTTAGTATATGTAGCTTATGGAAGTGGCTTAGGTACGTCATTTAATATCCATTACACCACCTTCAGCTATTATACTACACCTTTGCTCTCTCATACGTCTACATACCTATAAATCGAAATAAGAAAACATAACCCTAATCTCGGTTAACCAAGCCCATACATTCATTTGCAGTAAAGTTACCGAGGGTGTATTTACCGTTATTGTTATGGATACGATTCCATACCCAACAATACACACAGGCATACATATTAATTGTATAAAAATAGAAGCTATATGAAATTTTCTTCGTGTTTTCGTGTATGAAACTATTTATCTCGCGAGAGAAAGAGAAAACTTTTTTTACGACCCATTTCCGTTAGATAAAATGGCAGCACACAAGAAATGTTAAGGACCGACTACAAGGCAAAATACAAAGATGATAATTTTCATTGCTGCTGCTCGACGAAAAGGTAATTACATTTATCACAGATCTTAGAGCCTCTTGTCTTCTGTTCGTCCTGTCTGGTGTGGGGGATGTCGGTGAAATGAAGGCCAAATGGTTACGAACTAGCTTTCAAAATATTACGCACTTAACCACCTACAAAGTATATTGAGTGATCTTTGGTACTTAAAATGAGTAATGGCGTTGACTGAATTTCAACTGGACTGGAGTAAAGGTCCTGCAAACCTGCCATCGTAGGTACCACGAGTTTATTACAACACCAAAGACGTAATAAATCGAAGTTACAATACTGCTTACCCCCTTCTGTAAGTTCCTCCAAGAGGATCCGATGATGTGGATGTGGAATAAGTTTTAGCACTTCGAATGGACAGAGACCATCATCTCATCATCATAGAACAAAATACAAGGTCATTATTTGCAACAAGGATGAATTTCTATGGTACTCGTGGATGCGTATATTGTACTCTTGGTATTATGTTTGTATGTACATCCATTGCCATTTATTCGTCTATCTTTCTATCTATCAGATTGCTCAACTGAATGGCCATGGCCATATTGGTTTAGTTTGGACTTAACAAAACATTCTTGGTGTTTGTGTAAAAGGTACAATTTGGAGGCTTCTACACTTTGATTTAGTTAAGTGCTTTTACGAAATATTTCACTGTTTATTTATGCTTAGATGGTAAATCTATAAATCGAACTGTAGAAGGAGGAAATTGATGCCTGTAGGTATAGCTCGATAATAAGTTTAATATTGTTAGGTTTATACACATTAAATTAACATCAACAATCCAAGGCCAACGACGACGACGACGGAAGCACGCACAATGTGATTTCAGATATTTGTAGAGATTTCAAATCCAATTTATTAAAATTGATGGGATTTTCTGTTTAAAAAAAAAACTAAATTCTATACTACAAAATTGTGCCAAGAAAATGTAAAAATGAAGACAAACACAGAAAATGTAGTAACTCACAACTAAAAATTGAAAATAATATTTGAAATTGGGTCAAGGTTAAAATTTGTATAGCTCTCGTCAACAAAACAATTCACTGGATTAGAAATAAAGTCGGAGACAAAACGGAGCCCTGTGGCTCACCAGAATTTATTTTCTGAATTTCACATTTAAAATCATCCAAAACAACTTGTGTTGAGGGGTTCCAAAGCAAGTTTCTTATCAATGGAGGAAGAGATTTATCAGTACCAAATGTATACATTTTTGATAAGAGAGCTTGATGCCAAACTCTATCAAACCCTTCTGAAATATCAAGTGTAATAATCTTACTTTTTCGAAAACGATCGATGGAAAGATTTGTGCCACTTTTCGGTGAGATATGAATTCAGATCACCGCTGGACTTATTGCTAAGAAAGTCATACTGCCGGTCGTTCAGAAGCTTTCATTATTTCAAATATTTTTGGAACTTATAAATTTCTCAGCGTTTCCATGACCTTAGAAAGTAGGGATGCAGGTGCAATTGGAAGATAGTTAGAGGGGGAAGAAGCTTCGCCTTTTTTAAAGACAAGCTGGACAAAATCTGTTTTCCATCTTCTCGGAAAATGACCAGTGGAGTAGGACAGATGGAAAAGCTTACGCAAGCTTACCTCTTCCAGAGTTGAAAAACACACCTCTTCAGAACAATAGGGGGATACTATTCGGGCCACGGATTTGTGTATATCGAGATCTTTCAGTACTCTTGCAACTGAACGAGTGCGAAAGAAAAGTTTTTGCACAAGATCGTTTATCACCGTCTGTCAAGCGTCGAATTAACAGCAAACTGTGCTGCAAGCAAATTGGCTTTTTCTTGTGAGGAATTACATTGAAAACAAGCGTAGGAACCAAAGACGAAGCAATATTTCGTATTTTTTTTAGAAATGACCAAAAATGTTTACGAGCATTTTGACATTGTAAAATTTTTTGCCTTAATTTTCAATCATGCAAAAATTTGTTTCATGAAATATGATCATTGGAGTCTTTATAGCTTGTTTGAACTTATTCCAGTTTTCCATTGGAAACTTGATTCTCTAACGCTAATAACCTTTTTACATTTCAAATAAAACCGAGATAGATTTTTCCCTATTCGGGATATACCTTGTCATTCCGAAAAGACCAGTTTAAGTTCCTGAAGAAATCGTTGAGTTGAGACAACTGGGAAGGCCTTTTCATATTTTCAAACGATTCTCTTGGGAATTTTTTCGCTAACTAGGGTTTGTTGACACCAGAAATTTGCAGATATTACACAAGGGTCTGATGTGCCTAGGGGTGATGCTGAACTTATCGTGCATTTGACCAGGGTCAGAGGTAAGAAAAAAGTCTAGAGTTTTGGCTGATTGACCCGCTATGACTGAAATTCGAGAAGACTCCTAAATGAGCTCAGTCTGTTGTTTAACTCAGAAAAAATCTCGACATACCTTCCTTTGGGTGTTGTCTGATCAGAATAGCGCAGCCACGAAGAATTGTGTAGGTACATTTAAATCGCAGGTAACAACGATTTTACTGGGCGGAAAATGAGAAACAATTCCTTGGAAAGAGTCAGAGAATGCATAGAATTGGTCAGAAGTCGATTCACAATCCAAACTTGGCTTGCTAAGCGATAGATAAAACGCTTTATAGACTCAGAATTAAAACCACATGAAATTAAAGTTTGTACTCAAGAAAATGCCATATTGTGGTTGAAGCTGATAAGCAACGTCATTTTGAACATAAATGACAAGGCCAAGTTGACGGAAGAATAGGTTTACTATCCTATAACCAGGGAGGCTGAATTCGTGTGATCATTTTTCGCCCACATGGGTTTTGCTAAGTGACAAACCTAGTGCCCTGTTTTTCACAGTATAGAAGCCCTCGAATGTTCCCACAATTGTGTCTCAATGCACTCAACATTACAAAAAAAGAAGAAAAAAAAAACCAAATCAGACATAAAAGTTTTGGTATTTTCTTTGCCAATCCTTTCAGACTTTTTAAAACCCAAAATCCGAGTGGGTGAAACCAAAATCAAATTCTCGAAAAATTCTTGTAAACCTATGTTTATTTTTTGTTAGACATTATACTAACAGTCTCAAGGTTAAATGTGCGAAGACCCACACTGAAATCCTGAACTTTGTCTATAAGATGGAAAAATTAACTCAAAACCTATTGACTCAAGGCAAAAATACCAAATCTTTAAAATGACTTTAAGAAAACCTCTTGAGCAAGAAAAACATAAAAAATATACACAACATAGCTTATATTTGTTTTTAATTTGCTCCCAAAGGATATTCTGTATCCTCTTCCTTCGATTTTAGGTTATTTTTTCCATTTTCTGCTTCTTCCTCATTTTGTTTAGGTATTTTTTTTTTTTTTGTTGGAAAAAAGTTCATTTTCAGTTCTATGTCTATTTATGTAGGTCGAAGGACCTCTCTCGAAATATTGAGAGAACATCAGACAGCAAAAGCTGCTCTTCGTCGTGTCCTAACTCAACAACAGATGTTGGGTTTGTCCGGATGCAGTGGATATGATGAAATAAACCTTTAATATGAACATCCCAAAAATGACGACCAACAAAAAAATCCTTCTATCTCCATTATATTTGAAAAGAATGAGAATAAATATCCTTCTCACTTCGAAGTTCTTGGTGTCAGCTTGTGATCCTGATTTTATTGCAATTTTGGCTGTCTTTTCTTTTTCTTGTTTCGATTTTTTTTTCTGTTAGTTTTTTTTTTGCTCCTCCTTATGCTGGGGGTATTATTAAAGTGAAGAAGTGAACTTGAAGCTGAGAATGATGTTTATTTTATTATTCTTTTTTTTTTTTTTGCTTCAACCAGCCGCCGCCGTCCATCTTTTTGTGTAGCAAAATGAATCTCTTGGACTGATTAAGCAATATCCTTTTATGATGGATAGAAACGCTTTGCACGAAATTTAACCCATTTTCACAGTTAAGTAAGACAAGGATTTTTAAATGAAAATATCCTTCCAGGGCAGGCATGAAGTGGTTCTCAAAATTTAATATAATTTTTTACAAAGACTAAGTGTACTGGTGATTTTTGAGAAGGCTTATGGACAAGGACGATGTTTTCAAATAATTAAGCAAAATCAGGCGGTAAGAAGGATGAATTTCCACGAGTTATGTGCCACACTCATAGACAAAGTCTGTCCCAAAGACAAGAACTAATTATTTTTTTTTTCATATTTGCAACAATTTCTATTTAAACAAGTTCATTGCTCTATTTTTTAAAAAGAAACAAAAATGAATTGCATAAAGATATAATTAAGTAGGCATTCAGTTGGTGTACCTGTGTTCGTTTTTCCAGTTCAGTTCGCCACTATTCCCTCCCCAAGAGAGCCCTTAATATGTACCTAAACAACTAACAGTTATCCTTTTTTTTATTTACAAGTCTCTTGCGTGAGAATCAATTGTTATATGTTTGATTGCTGCTCATAGATCAAATAAAAGTATAACTTTCACTATAATGAATTTCAAATTGCCAACACAATCAAGCTAAACGATGTTCGCGCGTTTCCTTTTTATAAATAAAAATAATTTATTGCGTGTTTCTGGGTATTTAGTCGTGAAAATATTTTTCTTGGGTTTATTGATTTCTCAATTCGACAGCTTATAGCAAAGTTAGTTTTTGACAACATAATTTGGTTAAATGATTAATGAATAGATAAAAGTTGGAAAGTTCAAAACGAGGAATAGCAGAAATAAATACCTTTCAAACACGCACATCGGCTAATAGCCTGAATGAAATTGACTCTTGGCTTGTGCCAAAGATAAAACATACATTTTGGGATAGAGGTTTTTCGATAAGGAAGAAAATCTTGGTTTTTACAGCCGATTGTTACTTGATAAGGCGTTAAACCTTTAATTGTAAGTCGAACTCATAACCCTATAAGTAAGATATTTTTTTGGTGTAGTTTCATAAGAATTATAGACTGTTTTTGGATTACAGTCCTAGACTTGGACTTGGACTAACCAGTACCGAAATCTTTCACAAACATTTTGGTGTTCGATCCTGCATTGAGTGTGAGCAGGCCTTTGATGTACATAATTAATTTTTACAGCGATTTCAAAAACTATTTTTTTTGCAAAAAATAAGGTAGGTAGTTAGAAATGGCGACCACTGATAGTCTAGCGCTGCGGCCATCTGTACTTTGCCAAGCTAAGGAGATTGTTGACTTGTGCTGAAACACAATCCGATTGAGTGATCAACGTCAGATCCCTCAGTCCTCTAGCTCGGGATCTAAGAAATCAAACGGAGGGCACGGAACATAAGTAACCGAAGTTCGTCCTAGAGCTATTTCGTAGAGTTGAGAAAAGAGATCAAGACTTTAATCTTCATTTCTGAAAATAATGCTTGTGCTCAAAACTTTTGCAGAGCAGGGTATTTGCAAAGAAAATGAAGGACTATTCCCGCGGGTCCCCACAGCTATGACAGTGAGTGTAGTGAGGAATGCCTAGTTTCGTTGCATGCCCACCTATTGGCTAGTGTCGGCTAAAGTTACGAACCTAGCTGTGTTCGGGATATACTAAAGGTGGGCCAAATCTTTCTAGAAATAATGCAGTTAGTTAAACTGTTTGATTCGAGAGAATATTGCCCTTCATAGCTCCAAGCGGAAGCTTGACTTTTTCCGCAATTGTGTTATGCGGTGTTGATCTTTGCCTGCCCAGTTCGTGTGCCCGTTTATTTGAATGGGCCACAGTTACCCGGAACCCAGATAAGAGTGACATTGTAGTTAATATTGGGGCTAGCAAGTTCATTCCAGCATTGCTGGATCAATTTTGAGGATGATTTACTAGAATTAATGGCTTGAAATGGTTTGGATCTTGTTTGAGTACCTTGCGCATGATTCCCTGATAGCCAGTGAAAGGTAAACGGGCGAAAAACCTAAGAAAACTTTAAGACACAGACATTTCTCAGTATTGAAGATCCTCAGAGGATCATCAGAAATTGCTGTGAGCATTTTTCTTCATTCGGGATTGAGGCAATTAAATACAAAATCTGAGAAATGGTACAGAGATTCCTCTGTTAGAAATGTCTGCTTTGGACTTTTATTTTAAAAGATGAGATCTCTCAGAAAAAAAAAATTCTTTACAATCCTGATTAGAGAAGACCGTCATTTTGAGCTGAATTATAAAGTGTATGTGACATTTTCGAAAATATTAATTGTTCCTACAGAAAAAAACGCAGGTTGGGATATTTGCAAGTCAAAAGACGCTGGTTCCTGACGAGCTGTGGCGCCAGCTAATTCATTTACTCTTTATGAAGTACCGAGGTTGAAAAATAAATCTGGTTCCAGTTCCAGTAAAGTCTTGTAAGAAATTCCTTGGATTAAGGTAGACATTTATTTTGTCGTGAACTTCATAACATCGATATTATAACATTTCAGACTCAAGATTGTTCATTAAAAAAGTCATCTTAGAAATCTTGGTTTTCAGTAACAAAGTGTGACTCAAAGTCCTATGAAACATTTCTCAGTAAACTGTCTTTTGAAGTAGGTAGAAGACGTCAGGTAGTTACATGTCTGACATCTCAGAAAATGCTGCGACCCTGTTCTTCGGTAACCAAAATTCAAAGAAATATTAAGGTGTCAATATTCAAATATTTATGAATCCTATTCCACAAATAAGTGTACACATCTCTAAAAAAAAATTGCAATAAAAAGAGAAATGTTTAACAAAATTGCTCACACGTCTCATGACACTTTTCACATATCCTGAAAATCCACTTGCAATTATCGAATCATTCTCTCTTCATACACACAACTGAAAACCTTCATCATCCATCGTCATTCATTCGTTTGGCAAATACAAAAAAAAAATAAAAAGGAAAAAAAAACTATGAAACAATAAAAGTTGTCTTTCAATAAGACCATTAGAGAAAATCCGTTCGAAAAATATCCCCGTAAATGTTGTGCATGCAAAAATTGTATCTGTACGTTTTCTGGCTGGAAAAACATGCCTCTTGGCCTGCAACAAGAGATAAAGGACACGAGAGTGACATATCCGCGAGTGTTAGACACACAAATCATAGATTTTTCCCAAAAAGGACGGTTATTCTTTTTGGTTCGGTTTTTTTTTTTTTTTTTTTGTGACTCTTCGAGTTTAGATTGCGCTAAATATTCTGGCAAAGGTCCAGCAGGGTCTGTGGATGGAAATAAATAAAAAAGAAAACAACGCGAATCAATAGAACTATTATTTTATTTTTGGTATTTATTCTCCCTTTTTTACATTTGTACGTGATATTCCACATTGACAGAAAAAATGTGATTCTGTTGCAGTGCAATTAGAGAAAATCGATGAAATGGGCGGTTTTTTTGTTTTTGTATTTTTTTTTTTTAATTTAGGTGTAGGTACCTACAATTTTTCGAGGGCTCGAAACAAAATACAAAACAGTCTCTATCGTTTATCAGTAGAAGTTGAATTTGATGTATATTTCGATATTTTACCACTGAAATCGAGTTTGTAAATAGAAAGACAAAAAAACTAAAACATAGTTATCAATATTGGCAGAGATTTTTTATATAAAATATTTCTATCCGCAGTAAGGACAAATATTTATGAATACAAAAAGAAAAAAATAATTTTTAGCAAAACACGAAGGGAAATTCAATTTTCTGGTGGTAGATTGGAATTAGAAGTGATATTTCACGCTGAAATGTGTCAGAAAAATGTTGTTGATGTGACATGGTAATGGTATCTTTTGTTTGACTTTGATTGGAAAACAAATTTTAATCTAAAAATTCAATGTTAGAAAATATTTTATAAATTTATTATTCACACTTAGGTATTGCATTTAAAAATATACCCCTCAAAATAAGGAAGAGGTAATATTTTACATTATATAAGTTTTTTTTTTAAATAAAGAATATTTATTTTTAAGATAACTCACCATTGCGTGCAGTTTATTTTCATTGCTTATAAGCTGGTAACCATAATTCCAATATTATCGGCATCTCCACACTAAATTTTTCTTTCACACTTCACACACCTACACAAAAAAAAAAAAAAACACTTCAAATAAGCTTAGCGGCGGTAGCAAAAAACCACTCAGTTCAAGAACTTTTATTAAAGAGACAAAAACAACTCAATGCACAACACTTATGAAAAGAACAAATACTCAATATATTACGGGCTTCTTTTTTCTTTAAAGGGAAAGGGATATTTTATCACTCAAAGAAAATGGCGTCGTATGACTAAAGAAATTTTTAAGAATTTTAACAAACACTTTTTTTAGCAAAAGAAAACTAATTGGAAACCGAATAGGTATCACTTTAATTAAATTAAAACAAAGAAAAACAACATACCAATGGACATTTTATGCTTTTTGACTTACAAAGGCAACACATGAAATAAAAAAAACACTTCAATATTTTCGATAGCCCGACAAATTCAACGTATAATCGGACCGGATACGAAAAATTTACCGTCTCGATAACCTTAGAACAGACATAAGCACTGGCTCCGTTAGATATGAACAGAAAACCCGCCAAAGAAACGATTTAAATTTCGTACACGAAATTAAACTCGCAAAAAACATGAAATTTTTACTAGAAAACACACCCGACTTTGACTTTCTATTAATTTACAATAAATATTGCACTTTAAAGGCATTTTATTATAATTTTCAACTAAAAAAACGAAAATTTATTTTAGCCGAACACGAAACTACAAGCGCTTATTACTTAGACAATGGACGAACTTGAACTTGACGGAGGACAAACTGTGAAATTAAATGAGTGCATTGCACAAGCGCATACATACGCACAACAAGTGGATGCAAGGAATTGGGTAAATGAGAAATGTTGAGAAAAATCCAATATGGAAGCCTGATGGGATGGGTTAACAAATCGCAGTTGACAATTTCTTGATTTAATTTTTTTTCAAGAATGAGTCGTACTTATTAAATTTCCTTAATATTCTAAATTTTCATTATTATTGCAGTAATCATATTTTATGATAAGTAATGGATATAAAATGATAAAACATCTGAAGATTTGCCATAAATGTTAATCCAGCATTAGGGTCTTGCGTAGAAGGCGCAATGTCCCCTGTTAAAAAACAGCTTTAAAACTTCTATTAGATGTGTTTTGTTGAGCTCCTTAAATTAATCATTGGTTTCTAAAAAACTATATTTCTTAAATTGGAACGTTCTAAAATCTCCAAAGTATAATTCTCAACAAAATACTAGCTAACCATTCCAATATCAAAAACAAAAATACAAAACATTTTTGTGCCTAACAACCAAAAAAGACCTCATTTAATTATAAAGCAAAATTTAAAATAAAGCAATAGAACATTAAATAAAGTTTTTCATATAAAAAGGATTTATTTTTAAAATAACTCACCATTGCGTGCAGTTTATTCTCATTGCTTATAAGCTGGTAACCATAATTCCAATATTATCGGGATCTTCACACTAAATTTTTCTTTCACACTTCACACACCTACACAATAAAAAACACTTCAAATGAGCTTAGCGGTGGTGGTAGCAAAAAAACACTCAGTTCAAGAACTTTTATTAGAGACAAAAACAACTCAAAGCACAACACTTATGAAAAGAACAAATACTCAATATATTATGGGCTTCTTTTTTCTTTAAAGGGAAAGGGATATTTTATCACTCAAAGAAAATGGCGACGAAAGACTGAAAAAATTTTAAAGAAATTTAATTTACTCACATTTTTTTGGCAAACAAAAACTAATTAGAAACCGAGTATAACTTTAATTTGATTAAAACAAAGGAAAACAACACACCAATGGACATTTTTTGCCTTTTTTTTTCTAACATAGGCAACAAATTACCTAAATAAAAGACACTTCAATATTTTCACAGACCGACGAATTCAACGTATAACCGTAGGGGACGGACACGAAAAATTTCCGTTTCGGCGACCCAACGACAGACATAGGCACTGGCTCCGTTAGATATGCACAGAAAAACCGCCAAAAAAAAAACGATTTAAATTTCGTACACGAAATAAAACTCTCAAAATAAATCAAATTTCCACTAAAAATTCACACACGACTTTGACTTTCTATTAATTTACAACAAATATTACACTTTAAACGCATTTAATACTAATTTTTCATGAAAAAACCGAAATTTTATTTTTGCCGAACCCGAAACTACGAGCGCTTTCTACTTAGACAATGGATGAACTTGAACTGGGCGGAGGACAAGCTGTGAAATTGAATGAGTGCATTGCACAAGCGCATACATACGCATAACAAGTGGATGCAAGGAATTGGGTAAATGAGAAATATTGAGAAAATCCAATATGGAAACTTCATAGGTTAACAAATCGCAGTTGTCAGGTTTTAGTTTTGTTTTTGGAGGTGTTATATTCTTAGTCTAGATTTAGTATGACAGTTTTTTAGTTAGACGTCTACATAATTCTAACTAATTAAATTTACTTTTATTTTCTTCAAACACGAAAAGGCAGGCGGTGTGTGAATGAATCCGTTTAGGTTTTGTTTTTAGATCGTTTTATTTTTAGTGTGTTGAAGTTTGCTAAGAAACTCTATAAACTGCTTACTGTAACATGCGGTCTCCATTAGCGATGAATCCAGAGCATGCTTTAAAGCATGCGTTCATTATCGCAAGTAGAGACCGCCATCGTAGCTATATTTCCATAGCTTGCGATAGAAAGTATGCTCTCATCGCATACCATTCATCGCTTGCTTTATCGCAAGGAGAACTGTCATATTGTTCTGACGTACCCAAATTTAATTTGAGTGAGCTTGAGTTTTGCGTGCGAAGAAAGCTTTTGCTTGAGATTAACGTTTTTATTCCAAGTTTAAAAAATTTCTCATTTAAAATTGTCCATAGAACTCATTTATATTAAATTCTAATTTGAAAGCCTTTGTTATTTGATCCATTAAAATTATTCAATATACTAAAAAAGTATGCCATGAAATGCCCAGCCAACAAAAATTGACAGTTCTTCTGCTCTCTGCTTTCTGATTTGGCTATTGCGATTGCGATGGATTTATCGCTAGTGGAGACGTCGTGTAAGGACGAAATAACACTTATCTTGGGTGGTATGATATCTGTTGGTATATCGCTGTAGGTTCAATGTATTTTATATGCGTAATACCATCTTCATCTGATTTGATTTGTTGGCATGATATCCCCCGTGTTCATATTATTGCATCTAGTGCAATTTGCGCAAAGACAAATAGTCGGCCACATTTTTTTTTTTAAACTGACTGGACTAACTAAGAATCAATTCACAAACTTACCCCCCAATAAACGTATGTGCTTTTCTTTTGCTAAAATAAGCAATTTTGTGATCTGGGCTGTCAAAATTGCAATTTTGTTTTAAAATAATGGCACAGACACGAATTTATGAATATTCAACAAAAAAATCAATTCGAAATCAAGTTCCATTAGCCGCAAAATAAAAATCAACTTTTCATTCAATTTGTCAATAGAAAACCCCATCTTCAAAAGGTTATACTTTATAAGGAAATGGATAATGTCAGCAGCGGTTGTTGGACACCAATTAAATCACTCGGGCCATTGGAGTTTTTTTTTTTTAATTTACAAATGGCGAGTCAATAAAACAAATTGAACTATTAATTTAAGACTTTAAAGTTAAAATTTGTATACGTGTTTTTCAGAAGAAGAATCTAGCAAGAAAAGTTCCAATCTACTGTCTTTTTTTATGATTAGCAACACAATTGTTTTCGAGCAAAGGCTGTACAGCACCACAAATGATATATGTACATATATTGTATATACGAATAGCAAAAATTCTTAGATGCTATTTAAAACTTTGCTGATTTATAAACAAGTTGACTTCTATTTAGTTGTAAATTGCTTCTGAATAAACCTAAAATAATGAAACTTTGAAGTGGTTAAGTGTTATATGGAGTTATTACAGTACTAAAAACATGAAAAAGGTTCTCGATGACTTAAGCTAGGAAAATATTAGAAGAAGTTTGAATAAAAATCTTCTTTTTCACATAGTATCATACTAAAATAGTTTTAATATCGAACCAATTTCCTAAATTTTGGGCCATAGATTTAAGCTTGAAAAAAAATTATATTCGCCGATGAAACAAAGTTTCACATCTGTTACATCAGTGAAGCGTACAGCAGATGTAGCTTCGATCCTGAGTTATTTTTCGACAGCAATGGACAATAAGATAGTTATCGTTAGAGGTGATATACGTAACACATGAAGTTAAATCCTTAAAGAGCTTGCACGAATTGGGTTTAAAGAAATAATTTACCTTCTAAAAACATGATGTTGTTGGGCTAATAAAGCGCATATGTAGTTGAATAACACTTAAGGTGAGGTGTTTCGTTAATTCGTCAGCGTTGTGAATTTTCCATTCACTGTTATATTCTGTTATAAATTGTTAATGATAATTTTCCGGAGACATCAGAAACAACACCATAACATGTGGCTCAAGTTCTACAGTAAGTTATGCGTAATCCACGTTAGTTGATATAAGTGCTGACCATATACGGACGGTGGACTGGAGTTTCTGGGTTGAACTCGGCATTGAAGAACATGATTGATCGGGTTGATTGTTGATGTTGTAGGCCGCAAAAACAATTGTTGCGTTGAACTGATGTATCAGGATCCGGTATGTTTAATGTGGATTTTTGGACGTTTCTTAATCTATCGACATCGCAGCCATCCTTTGATGGAATTTGACAGTTTTTGGCTTGACGAATAGAGGATGAATTCAGTTATGACGTACAAAGAGTATTTCGTACCAAATGTTAGCCGAAAGCCCTTAAATTGCACTTTTCCGGAGCAACAAATAAAATCTCTTTTTTTTTTTGCTTTTTTAGGCGTTTTTTAATCCATCGACATCGTAACCATCCTTTGATGGAATTTGACAGTTTATGACTTGACGAGGACGAATTCAGTTATGACGTTCAAAGTGTATATTGTACAAAATGTCAGCCGAAAGCCCTAAAATTGCACTTTTCCGGAGCAACAAATAAAATGCTTTTTTTTGGATATTTATAGACGTTTTTTAATCCATCGAAATCGTAGCCATCCTTTGATGGAATTTGACAGTTTATGACTTGACGAATAGAGGACGAATTCAGTTTTGACGTACAAAGAGTATTTCGTACCAAATGTTAGCCGAAAGCCCTTAAATTGCACTTTTCCGGAGTAACAAATAAAATCTCTTTTTTTTTTTGTTTTTTTAGGCGTTTTTTAATCCATCGACATCGTAACCATCCTTTGATGGAATTTGACAGTTTATGACTTGACGAGGACGAATTCAGTTATGACGTTCAAAGTGTATATTGTACAAAATGTCAGCCGAAAGCCCTAAAATTGCACTTTTCCGGAGCAACAAATAAAATGCTTTTTTTTGGATATTTATAGACGTTTTTTAATCCATCGAAATCGTAGCCATCCTTTGATGGAATTTGACAGTTTATGACTTGACGAATAGAGGACGAATTCAGTTTTGACGTACAAAGAGTATTTCGTACCAAATGTTAGCCAAAAGCCCTAAAATTGCTCTTTTCCGAAGCAACAAATAAAATCTCTTTTTCTTGAATTTTTTGACACTTTTTAATCCATGTACAAAGTAGCCATCATTCGATGTTATTTGGCAATTTTTGGCTTATAATAATAGAGTATTTTGTGAGAACTATCAAAGCCACAGGTCAATCTTATCATCGAAATCGAAATTAAAATCGAATAGGAACAGTATTGAATCATTTCAGTGAAATGAAAATGATCGAATGATCGATTGATTGAAATGATCGGATTATAACCTATTGTTGAACGATTCAATCATTTGAAATGTACGATTTACACAGGTCTAGTATAGAAATTGAATTTTTTGGACGGAACACCCTTCGACATTCTCCTAAGATACCTTGATTTAATTGACAAAACTGCTGGAAAATAATTTTATTTTTAATTAATACCCTTTAAATTAAAAACCTTTAACTCATGAATCAATATAGGGAAATTTTTTAAATCAAAGCTTTTAAATTGTGTGGAATTAAGGTGTATTTCATTTGTAAAATAATATTTTAAATTCAACTGCAAGACAAACAGAAATTTTGCATTTATACGCTAATCAGTTATTATTCATAGTTCAATGTAAAAGCAATAATTATTTCAGTGGTCAACATAATTTTGGATATTGGTTTTTCATATTCTTAACATAAATAAATTTACTGACACAGGCTTATAGTTTCAAGTTATTGAGGTAAATAAAATATGACTCGATGAGTTTTTGTGTTTATCTTATCTCCAACTTATAAAAATTTTTTTTTATAAGTCCATTATCTTTTTGCAAGGTGAAAAAGTAAAAAATTAATAAAATAAAGTGTAAATTGTAAATACTTGTACTGAGTATTTGGTGGGTATAATTGGAATATATTGTCTTCTCTGAATTAGCCGTTTAGTAAAATCGCTTTGTTGGTTAAGCCAAGTGATTATGGAGCCACGTGAATGCTATTTCAATATTTTCAAATATATTCAATTTAGTTCGTTATTTTACTCCATTTAATGTAGATTTATTCTGTGTTCATTCTGTTAGTTGTTTACAGTGTAAACACTAATCCAATCTATAAAGAAATTTTAAAGGTTGATTATCTGTAAAATGCCTTCAAACAGCTCCTGAGTATAAATTCGGTATCAATAATCAATTTTCACTTTTAAGAAACGTTATTTAAAGGTCTCTTTACTTTAATAGTATGCACTACGTTTGAAGGTTACATAAACACAATTTAAAGTGTATCTTGACATATCAATTGTCATCTTTAAATTTTGAAGTTTCAATTTGTGAGTTTGTACTGCCCGTTGGGATATTAGAGAATTATAAAATTCGAAAAATTAAGTTACAGAAAATTTGTATTGATTAAATAATGTGTACTCGCAGATAATTTTCGTCCACGCTTTCCGCTTAGCCTTTGAAGTGTTTGTATCGACATTTTTGTCCGCAATTCTTGACATTTTCTTTTGAATAATCTCTCGGAGGAGAATCTTTGTGTAAAATGATTCTTTTAATAAATTTATTTTGGCATATTTTAGAATAAAGACGTTTCCTTGTCGGAAGCATCCCAATTTTCAGATCTTTTTCTTTTGTTTGTGGTCAATGGCTTTTTTCTAAATTTCACAGATTTACATTTAATTGGAAAAAACGTATCTTATAGTGGAACTAACTTGAACTTTCTATTGGAACGTATTCAATTTTTCCAATAAAACAGAAGTAATTTTCTTCTTATATAAAAGAAAATTCATTCTCGTTTAATGATAACAGAGAAAATCTTAGTAACACATTTTTTAAAATGGCGAAGAAAATACACGATTTTATTTCTATAAATTGCGTTAAAAAAATACAAAGAATTCACAAGCCTTTTCATATTATTCATATCATATAGAGTAATCTTGACTGCAAATAAATTGTTATACCAAGAAATCTAATAAGAGTAAATAAATCACTAAACTGTGATTTGTAAACCCCCAGATTTTCGTGTTGCATTTTTCAACATTTCTCCTTCGCCAATTCCTTCCACCCATTTGAGCTTGTGTTAATGTGTGCGCGTGTGCAAGGCACTCATGTAATTTGTCCTCCGACCAGTTCAAGTTCATTGTGGAATAGATTGATGGTGCTTCGTGTTCGGCAAAAATAAAATTTCGGTTTTGTTCATGGAAAATTATAATTAAATGCGTTTAAAGTGTGGTATTTATTGTAAATTAGTAGAAAGTCAAAGTCGTGTGTGATTTCTTAGTGAAAATTTGATTTATTTTGCGAGTTTTATTTCATTTAAGAAATTTTAATCTTTTTTTGGCGGGTTTTCTGTGCATATTTAACGGAGCCGGTGCCTATGTCTGTCGTTGGGTTGCCGAAACGGTAAATTTATTCGTGTCCGTCCCCTACGGTTATACGTTGAATTCGTCGGTCTGTGAAAATATTGAAGTGTCTTTTATTTAGGTAATTTGTTGCCTATGTTAGTAAAAAAAAAGCATAAAATGTCCATTGGTGTGTTGTTTTTCTTTGTTTTAATCAAATTAAAGTTATACTCGGTTTCTAATTAGTTTTTGTCTGCCAAAAAAATGAGAGTAAATTAAATTTCCTTAAAATTTCTTCAGTCTTTCGTCGCCATTTTCTTTGAGTGATAAAATATCCCTTTCCCTTTAAAGAAAAAAGAAGCCCGTAATATATTGAGTATTTGTTCTTTTCATAAGTGTTGTGCTTTGAGTTGTTTTTGTCTCTAATAAAAGTTCTTGAACTGAGTGTTTTTTGCTACCACCGCTAAGCTCATTTGAAGTGTTTTTTTTTTTGTGTAGGTGTGAAGTGTGAAAGAAAAATTTAGTGTGGAGATGCCGATAATATTGGAATTATGGTTACCAGCTTATAAGCAATGAGAATAAACTGCACGCAATGGTGAGTTATTTTAAAAATAAATCCTTTTTATATAAAAAACTTTATTTTGTTCTATTGCTTTATTTTAAATTTTGCTTTATAATTAAATGAGGTCGTTTTGGTTGTTAGGCACAAAAATGTTTTGTATTTTTGTTTTGGATATTGAATGGTTAGCTAGTATTTTGTTGAGAATTATACTTTGGAGATTTTAGAACGTTCCAATTTAAGAAATATAGTTTTTTAGAAACCAATGATTAATTTAAGGAGCTCAACAAAACACATCTAATAGAAGTTTTAAAGCTGTTTTTTAACAGGGGACATTGCGCCTTCTACGCAAGACCCTAATGCTGGATTAACATTTCTGGCAAATCTTCAGATGTTTTGTCATTTTATATCCATTACTTATCATAAAATATGATTACTGCAATAATAATGAAAAAATTAGAATATTAAGGAAATTTAATAAGTACGACTCATTCTTGAAAAAAAAATTAAATCAAGAAATTGTCAACTGCGATTTGTTAACCCATCCCATCAGGCTTCCATATTGGATTTTTCTCAACATTTCGCATTTACCCAATTCCTTGCATCCACTTGTTGTGCGTATGTATGCGCTTGTGCAATGCACTCATTCAATTTTACAGTTTGTCCTCCGTCAAGTTCAAGTTCGTCCATTGTCTAAGTAATAAGCGCTTGTAAATTGGTGTTCGGCTAAAATAAATTTTCGGTTTTTTCATGGAAAATTATAATAAAATGCGTTTAAAGTGCAATATTTATTGTAAATTTATAGAAAGTCAAAGTCGGGTGTGGTTTTTTTGGTAAAAATTTGATATATTTTGCGAGTTTTTTTTCGTGTACGAAATTCAAATCGTTTCTTTGGCGGGTTTTCTGTGCATATCTAACGGAGCCAGTGCTTATATATGTCGTAAGGTTGTCGAGACGGTAAATTTTTCATATCCGGTCCGGTTATACATTGAATTTGTCGGCCTATTGGAAATATTGAAGTGTCTTTTTTTATTTCATGTGTTGCCTTTGTAAGTCAAAAAGCATAAAATGTCCATTGGTATATTGTTTTTCTTTGTTTTAATTTTATTAAAGTGATACCTATTCGGTTTCTAATTAGTTTTAGTTTGCCAAAAAAGTGAGTAAATTAATTTCATTAAAATTTCTTCAGTCATACGACGCCATTTTATTTGAGTGATAAAATATCCCTTCCCCTTTAAAGAAGAAATTTCCATAATGTGTTGAGTATTAATTTGATGTTTGTTCTTTCATAAGTGTTGTGCTTTGATTAGTTTTTGTCTCTTTGAAAAAGTTCTTGATTGAGTGTGAAATGTGAACGAAAAATTTAGTATGGTTACCAGCTTTGTGTTAGAAATGAAAATAATGAATTTAAGGGTGAGTTGTTATTAAATTAATTTTTTTTTTCACCAATTTTTTTTTTATTTAATTTTAGTAGGTATACATATCATTATTTAGTTTGTATTTTATCAAGCAGTCGGTTTAAGTTATGAGGTGATTCGGTATTGAAGTTAATATAAGTAAATATTTTCTACCAAACTATCTGCATCATTTTTTTTAGGAATTGTCAATAAAGATCACAAAACACAAATTTGAGAGGAACGATTCGAAACAAGGTCATGACTCATGACATTATGACTTCAATTTCCTGTACCAATTTGTCTTTATCTTATGTGTGTCCTGAACTTACACAACATGTCTAACCCTGTGTGTTTTAGGACATTCACTTAACGTCGATAGTGTGGTTTTTGTTTTGGTAGTGTTTTATCCAAAGTAAATAAACTGTGCAACCACCATAATCATCAAATTACGATTTTATCCTGAAAAAAAAAACAGACAACGAATTATAATCAAAGCTAAACCTACACCAAAAGATAAGAAGAAAAGGAAAAGAAAAAATAGACATAAAGGCAATATCAAGGTCTATTATCAACATTGAACGTGTTGTGTATTTCCGCCATGGATTACGACCATCACCATCACTGCTGTAACCCGGGATCACAATCGAAGAAGCCCCAAGGAACAAGTGAAATGAGAAAAAAGGCGCCAAAGCAAAGGCAATAAGCTGCTGTATTTGCTGCTCCTTCTGTTGCTCCTGCCGCCATTAAAAATCATAAATTTCGTCTTCTTATTCGTTTTTTTTTTGCGTCTTACCAAAGACCGAAGGATAATTCCTTCGTCCATAAAACGCTTTCTTCTCGCCCTAAATTCATTTTTACTTTTTTTTTTTCATTTTTCGAAGTTAATCGATTTTGTCCATTGAAACCAGCCTTATGTATACAGGACCTTTGTCAGTCCTATCTTTTTTCCTCTTGGTACTGCGTACGGTCCAGTTTAACCATTACCTCGCATTCTCTTCAGAATTGACCTTCGACCCAGAGTATTGTCTATCTCTTTTTTCGCATTAAATTTGTCGTCCTTTTGATATTTCTGTTTTTCGTGGTTTCGCCTTGCTCCTTGGACTTTGGCGCGTGTAAGGTCTTTTTTTCAGCTGAAGAATGTTATCAAAGGCAAACAAACTGAGGATTCATAACTGTAAACCTAAGACTTCTTTTCTTTGCTTAACGATATAGGAAAAGAGCTCCTTTTTCCTTCATCCCTTATCTGGTTTCTCAAAGGTAAATCCACAGACAACGATGACATGATAAGAATCGTCCTTGTTTTTGCTCCTTGTTGTGTATTTCTGTTACCCATATTGCTGGCTGAATGCTTTTCAAATATACCTATATACATTCATAATGTATATCTCCCAGTTCCCATAAGATTATTAGGGTTCGTCCTTTAGAGCTTTTCACCCTCATTCACTTTCTTCATTGCGATTTGGTTGATGGTCATCCTAATTTAGTGTGTTCTAATCGTGGTGCTGATTATTAGGTTCGAAATAAATGGGCTTTTAATTAAAAGGATATTTCCTATGACTGTATATAGAAGACCCAAGTAGTATATAGGAAGGGATCAACGAGGAATATGCAAGGATAAACGATTTGGTATTTAAACTTGGGCGGCTTTGAGATCCTTTGAGAATGGAAATTAAATGAAGTACAGTGGGTGTACCGTGCCGCGCTTTAAATGTTTGAAAAGAGAAATTTAATAAAACAGGGTGAGGCACGAAGATGAAAGAATTCAACACATTTCCATTGAACTTAGTTTTTAATTCAATTAAATAGATCGTGGCCTTTGAAAAAATATATTCGGACTTTTACCCTTTCATATTGTTTCTATTGGAATATATGTTTTTTTTAAACTCTCATCACCCAAAAGAAAGTAAGCCTTCATATAAATGTCTTTATTAAACGCAAAACAACTGGAAAATCTTTGGTAGTTTGCAAAGAATTATCATTGCTTAAAGTATTCAAATATTCCAGGGGGGAATAATAAAGTACAACCGGTTTCTTATTGTTGTTGTTATTTATGATTTTTATTCTTTTCTAAATCTCGATGATGTCCTCAAAGTTTTTTTCTTTCTTCAAAGAATAAGTTGAAATATTCACAAGGATAATAAAATTTTATTGCCCTTGGCATTCGAAAGAAAACAAAATTTATTTATAACATTACAATGTTAATCTTAAATGGCATAAACGGTAAGAGATAAAATAAGAATAGAATTTAGGCAGATAGACTTGTTTTTCCTTATGATTATTCGCTTTTCTTTGAAGAGGATTATTATCATCGATCTGATTGTGTATATTTACCTAGGTAAATTCAAAAGTTTTTGTTTTGTCTTTTCAATGAAGGGGATAACATTGAACATTTGGTTAAAAGACTGATGTGAAATAAAGGCCCTTTTGAGATTATATTTGATACAAAATTATTAAAATAGTGAAGTAAGTTGATAAGTAGATAAACCTACATACCTTCTTCAACCTTTCTTCAACGCCAAGTTTCAATCATTTCAATCTTAAGCTTTTTTCCTTACTCGTACCTAATCCTTTTATTATGGCTACGTTATCATAAATTTTAAAATTTCCATGCATAATTTAAAATCAAGCTCCAAGAAATCTCAAAATGTTATTCATCAACTTCAAAACCATCAAGCCCCGAACCAAATGCCACCATGACAAAGGTATAAAATATAATCCATTTGAATGTGCGTAGCCAGAGGTACCTACTCATGGTATATGTATATTATATCCTGCGGAAAAGGAAATATAAAATAAAAAGTTTGAGAATAATTCAATTGAAAAGGGTTCAAGGAATGCCACCGTTTTGTTGTGACAATCAAAATGATTGATCTTTGAACTTTGTATTAAGTATAAAATTATCTCTAATTAATTATACCAACTAACCACTGGCCACAAGTTCAACTGAATCGATGTGTACACACAAATATACCTTCATATTGGCATGCTTACTTGAATGACCTCATCTATGCGGTTCCTTATGTGAGTGTCAATTACGCAGAAATCAATTAAATTCATATCAAGGTTTATATGGTGGTCAACCTTAAATTGCATACCCTTTAAGATTTTTTCTTTGTATAATTAAACTTCCTGTGAAACATGAGTGTTATAGAGCAATTTAGATATTTAGTTACAGAAAATAAAAGATTTTAATTGAAGGTTTGGTTCTTTAATGAATCACTTCCTAAATTTCTTGGAAAATCAGAAAATTAAAAAGTCTGTTATTCGAAATCTTAAAATCTCAATGGGTTCTTTTGAACAAAGTCGCCAATATTAAGCTTCTCAAAGCACAAAATTTCGAATTTTTATGTTCGCAATTCAGAAGTTTTTAAAAATGCAAGTCTCCTACACTTCCTTATTGAAAATTCTGTGAGTACAACAAAAAATTCGAAATAAAATGTTTGAAACATCTTTCGACTTATTTTTATGGATTTCCTCAACACAAGATGATGATTATTTTATTTGAAGTATCTACTTCTATGAATTCCCTACTTTTTTCTTACAAAAACAAAAATCAATTCTCTCCCTTATCCCCCACAAAATAAAACGACCAATAAAAACTTCCATACTTAGTCGGGGGTCAATCATTATAAGTCCTCATCTTCCAGCAATCGCATTCAATTAAATTAAAATTTTCTAATTGATAATTATTGCGGATCAATTTCAATTTACCAATTGAACAAAAGAAAATCACACAGATGGTAGAAAAGATAGACAGGAAGGACTACAAAAAAAAGTTCTTCCCTATAATAGAAAAATGAACAACAAGTAGTAGGTACCTAGGGGAAAAAAAAATCTATAAAGATTACAATACCCTCCCGCCAAAAATGAAAAGAAGTCAGTCATTCGTCACCATCCCCCTAATAAAAATAGCAGACGGGAAGAAAAAAAGAACAAAAAAAATCAAACAACTGAATCCAATAAAAGGAATCAATTGAGCTCCTTAATTAGGCAAAAGGAAAATCTTGCAGCTTCCTAGGAAATGCTACTTTGCGGCAGCTTTTTTTCGCTGAGTGTATTTTGTGGGTTTGTAGACTACGACCAAGTCCAATTTTGAGATTAGATTATATAGAAAAATGAGTTTCTTTTATTTTCTATCAAGCACATCTAGGATCTCAATGGACGAAGAAGGCAAGAATGGGAAGCTAATTAATTCAAAATTGAATAAAATCGATATAATATTTTATTTCGCTGATTCTGCTTAATTAAAAACAAAAAATACTTCCATACTTTGAAAAGAATCTTCTGATTTTTTTATTCGACTTCTTCTTGAAATTTCAATTTTTGTATTTGTTTTGCTGGCCTTCGAAGAAATTTCCATTAGATTAGATGAAAGGAATTGCCAAATCGTGTAATCTCTGGATTTTCTGGCCAGGATCAGAAAACCACTTGGCAGGACAGTCTGATAGCATCACTTAAAATTAATTTTATTAAGTGGCCATCAAAGAAGAAGACGAAGTTGGAGGAAGAATCCTGCTCAAGAAATTCGGGTCCTTCTTTGATTTTGTCTGTTTCTATTATTTACACTTGGATAATTTTCACTTTGAGAAATATGATTTATCTGTTGTATTCTTTGGGGGACTCACTCCGATATCAAGATGAACTACGTATTTATATTCTTTTCGACTTGAGCATTCAAAAAATCACAAGGGTCATGTAGTCTGTACAATGTACATGGTTACGAGAAAGACACTATTGCAATTCTTTTAATGTGTACTTTGTCTCTTTATCCCTGCTCATAAGCTAGTGATGCATAAGTGCAACTCGCTTTTCAATTGGTTCTTGGTTGATGTAAGACATGAGATAAGTTATATTTCTACATAGTAGCTCTCTTCCAGTGGTGTCGCATGCACTTAATACATTAATTGCTAAAAATTCAAACACTCCAATTATCTTGGTAACTCACAATCTCAGATTTAAGCAATATTTACACAAAATATTCAAAAAGTAAGTTCGACATATTACGTTGGCAAGTATCTGAGTGGTCAAATTTTTCAAGGACGCATAGATCTAGCTGACATTTAGCGATGGTCTGCGAAATGCTCAACTTGAGAGAGCCGGTCATCGCTCGATTGTGGTTTATTCCACAATCCACAGCTGTAGCGGGGTCAAATCGCATCACCTTGGTGGTCAATTCGAGCCACCTCTGCGAGAGAGTACCTGACCCTCAAATCGTTCATGCAGAATGTAAATCTTGGCGTCCGCTGTGTGGGACGTAGTGTCGCATCGTTCTGGTGGAACCTTAATTAAAATTTGGGCCATGAGAAATTAGCTATCATCGTTCTGCAATGGTGGCCATTCTGTCTGTGTCTGTCCAAAATCCATACCAAACAGAATATTTTTGAGAATACATTGCCTCCTGGTTAATATCGTGTGGGTTGGTGTTCTTCCATATATAGTAATTTTGCTTGTTGACACGGACTTTCATCCAAAAATGCGCCTTTTCGCTGAAGTAGATTTTTCGACCAATTTTGTGGTCCTCTTCCAAACGTTCTGAAGCCCATTCAGCGAGGAATTGACTGCCTCAGGTTCTGCTGTACACTTTCACGAATACATTGCCTCCTGGTGAATATCGTGTGGGTTGGTGTTCTTCCATATATAGTAATTTTGCTTGTTGCCACGGACTTTCATCCAAAAATGCGCCTTTTCGCTGAAGTAGATTTTTCGACCAATTTTGTGGTCCTCTTCCAAACGTTCTGAAGCCCAGTCAGCGAGGAATTGACTGCCTCAGGTTCTGCTGTACACTTTCACGGATCGCGGCGATGTTCTCGGCCGATCCTGCGTACCTTTGATGTACGAATGTTGATTTCTGAACAGGTCACTAAATGTTCAAGAGTCAACTGTGAAAAGCCACCAAGTCTACCGTAAAATGGGTTCAACGCGCCCAACGTTTGCATTAACGAAAACTCATTTTGATAATAAAGTTTTATCACTTAGGCTAGTCGCGCACTGGCAACTGTGATCGAAATCAAATAGTTTAATCACCAGTTGAAAGAGAACCGCGCACTGGCAACTCTACTCACGCTCGCACTCTTTTCTCTCTTGCACTTATGAAAAACAGCTCAACTGTTGCGAGGCAATCGTTTAGTTTGTGTCAAAACACAAACTTTTTAGTTTCGAGAATCGAGTTGCTCTAAGTGCGCGGTGTCCCATATAAGTCAATATGTTTCATTTTAGCAACTAAACAGTTGCGAAACTTAAAATTGAATGTGCGCGCCTGGCTTTAGACTTGCTGTTTAATCGTTTAATCGTGTTACTTGCCATGGTGCTTTGGCATCACTTAGTCAATAACAAAAAGCTGATTTGACAATATGGCCACCACTGGCGGCAATTGAAAAGACTTTATTTCCTAGGTTTTATACTTTTTTAAGACATTTGAGTTGGTACATTGTACCTGGTAGAAACTCATTTTTAACTCGGAGCTCACAAGTTCAAGTCATTCCAATGTTAAGAGAGTGTGTATATTTTTTGAACTCAAATAGGGGGCGGAGGGGGTTCCTCAGGACATTTCAGTTTGATTTAAATGGAGAAAATTTTTTTATTTTCAATACCAAACTTTTTCATCAAATCCAGAGTTTTATGGATGCATTCCCAAAAGTGTTTTTATTTTTTTTATAAACTTAAAAAACATCCAAATACACATTCATTAGATTATGTAAAAAAAAAAACGCAAACAAAATCTGTAAAAATATTTTATTCTTGACCAAAATCTTTATGGTTATAATAAAAGTCCTTTGTGAATTTGTGGATTTTTCTTCGACTTTTGCATAGGTATACATTATACATAAATAAATGTGTGTAAGTATTTTTGTTCGAAGACATTTTGGAAGATTGTTTTCTTGTGGGTTTGCATAGTTCCAGAGAGAAAAAAATAAATCGAAATAGGTAGGTATATCAACATGACAATACAATAGGTATAATACAATACGACAAGGACGAGTATATAAATCGGAATAATATAATCCAAAAATACCATGACAACATGTTTTATTCATAAACTAAAAGGACAATAAGGAAACAAAAACAAAAATACAAAAACAGGACGAAGTTTTGTTTGTGAATTTTATACACATATCTACATTATGTAGGTGTATCTAAAGTGAGTGACAATTATCATAAAGAAAGTTGGGACTCATCGTATATTAAGTTGGTATAGGACATAGGGGATCTAAAGGATCAATATAAAAAAATACATATTTAGGAAGGTAAGCAACTGCTGGGCTTTACACAAAAAAAAGGACGACATTTAGGAAGTTAGAAGAGACTACCAACTTTGACTTGCTTATGGAAATTTTTATAGGAGATGAGTATTTTGTATCAGCTTCTTTTGAAATAATGATGGGAAAGAGGATTAACTTTTAAATGTCTTCATTTAACATTTATTCTTAATTTTGCTATCTTCAGAAATAATTAGCTATTTAGAGGGCGGAAATAAAAATTATGGAAATTTTAAGTATCACCGGAATTTCCTATAATTTTGAAAATTTAACTATCAATGATGCAATAGAGTTATTAAATAGATAAATATTTAATTTTATTTCTCTTCATGTACGCATTTCATCTTCTCGTAGTTATTGTCTTCTCAAGACCTTAGAATAATCTCAGGCTGCGATCGTTGCGAAACAAGATGAATAAGTTTTGGACAATTTTTCTTTGTTCTCGATCTCCCTCTATCAATGCTATTTTATCCAAACCCAAAACAAACTTATTAAAGACCCTAAATCCTCATCGAAAATAAGCTAAATTAACTTTATGAGTATATTCCCGACTCAGATGGAATCCCCGCCATATTTATCAAAAATAAAATGCTCTTCTCCACAATCTTGATTTATCATTGTCTCATTTATTGAAGACCTCTTTGATAACCCGCAATACATAAAAAGGACCCAAAGTGTGAAGTTTATATGTGATGTTGAGAAGACTTATCAATCTGTAGTTGAATGTTGAATGGAAGTTGAATGGATTTTTCAACTAAGAACATTTGTCCCTGCTAGTCAATTTACATGCGTATCTTAGGATACGCCCCCCAACATATAATTTTGATTGCCCTTGAATATACCAAAGTCATATACCTAGTTAATAAATTTTACTTGCACCTTTGCAATGACCTAAATAATCACTAACTATATAGTAAAATTTTACATTCTACACATTAACCACATACCTGTATACGCCACACCATACCTAAACGCTCGCTGTTTCTCATTTTCAAATTATAACAGAGAGCATTCCGTCCGGTTTGTCTGTTTAATAACATTTCCTGTCCATCATTATAACGGTGCTCATATTATAGCCAGGGCAAACTTATTCGCATGCTAATTTAGCCCCACAAACATTTCCGTCGGACTGCTATTGAGAATATTATACAGTTTTGCGATGTTATGCAACACCAATTAGTTGGCCAAGCAACCGATGTTAGCTAGCAATTCTGTAGGCAATATTCTGTCCGTTTAGATTTATATTTATACCGACGGTTATACCGCTGCCGCCTATTCCACTCGTTGCTTTCTATTTTGCCAATTAATGCCCACATTTAGCATCCCTGTTAGTCTGTTGTGTGTCGGAAGACTTCGTCTCTTCGTAAACGAACACTAAATTAAATTCGTCCGCCATCGTAATGACGGATATCCGTTTTTTAGTGGTCGATAAAATAGGTTAGGTCCTCATCTGGTTTTTTTTGAAACGATGCGTGTGTCTGTGAGCTGTTATCCCATTATTCACATCCTTCCACCGGAAAATAGAAACAAAAAAACAACGACTCACGATATGACAAGTTTTACGAATGACACTACATACTTTTCTAATACTAAATTTTTCAAAATGATGAATTAATGAGAACCAACAGCTTGTCTAGGTCAATTTGTGTTCAATCGTACACTCAAAAAAAAAAAACGTACTCAACTCACGTAAGATTATGTACTTAGATCACTGAAGCTTGCGAGAACTTATCCTGTACCTGTACAAACTAGTAGTAGTTGGGGTGCTACTTGATCTAAAGCTCCAATCGAGGAGAATTTCATCAGGACTTGTGTTTTTAAATAAAAGAAAATTTAAACTTTTAAGATAAAAAAATGCCTTAGTTCCTGGATTAATTGTTCTTCTTCCTATAAGTTAAAAAAAAAAATAGAATTGTACATTCATAACAAAAACCAGATATTGATTGATTGACTTTGATTTTATAGCAAATGTTCATCTATTCTGAACGAGGAGGCAGCACATTATATTGAAATTCGGTATCTAGTAGAGATTGGAGGAGATTAGCAAAACCTTGTAAGATCGGATGATTATTAGCCATACAAAAAATCAAATTAAAAAAATTTCTCATTGTGAAATTCATGTTGTTTGATGACTGTCACGAAAGGAAGCCAGGGTTATATGTCCTTGTGGCTTAAAAACCACCGAGTCCTTTCAAATGATTTCTGTACGGCGATGGTGATATTAGCGTCCAGGATGGCGCTGCTACTCATATATCTGCTGCTGTTGGTCCTGCTGTTGCTCCCACTATACACAATTTGACTCCGTCATACACCCATACATATAGCTTGTTAAAATATGATTTATGTTGAGTGCTGGGGTATTCTTGGATCATTTCATAGGGGATGCTGTTGTATAGTCATCGTCCTTCAGATATCCACATATGGTACACTTTGTTCCACGCATTATGTCACCCTTGGTGGTACTAACCACTATACGATGAACGATTCATGTGTTACCGTATATGATCTGCATATGTATGGATTGTAGGTATAATGGAGAATTCCATTCTATGGCGCGTTTAGGATAAAGCTTCTCTGGTGGTATTCATATTCGACACGACATTCCGTTAGGTTACACATCTCATTATTTGTTGCTACTGCTCCTGTTCTTTTATCTCATAGGGTTCCTCCATGGTATCATCAGGGCATATACATACGTATGTACTTAAATATGTAGCCCTGTTGGTATTATTGCTTTGCGGCATTATCCTTGCGGTAGATTTCCAAATATCTCTCTTGTCTATTCCAGTGTATCAGTTATCAACCACATATGCTCATACCTTTCAAAGGGGTTATAAATCCAACGCATTCAAAATTCCAACTCGTTTTGACCGAATATTTTTGAGCTTAAGGAATCTTTTATTGTTTTTGATACATCTGGCGAATGCTTCCCAAGGTATTTTAACTTCACTGTTTTGCACATTCTTGATGCCACGAATTTCCATTTGCAGAATGCGTACGTCCCATAAGAAACATTTTGTGCAAATGGAGTACTGGTTATTCCGCGGGATAATTATTAGGATACACTTTTCGGAATTTGTATTTCCGCTGATTTTGAATGGCGCAATGGATTAAGGGTTATGGATATTTGTATGAATTGTTTTTCTAGGAAATTTGATTGCTATTTTTAAATAATCTATAGTTGAAGTTTCATTAATGTAGATTGATTGACTTAAAATTCTTGTTTATAAAATTAATGTCAAAAAGTTATAAGTATACAAAGTGTATGCTCACAGGTAGCTACATATTTGGTATTTGAATTTTTATTCTCAGATGACCGCAAATACAGGGTTTTCAGGGTTTTATGTTCTTGTCTTTGATCAATTGAGCCAGCAGAGTATGTGATCTCACATCGAAATCACACACAACTTGTATCTAAATGCGAATTTTACGAGAAATTTTTCTCGACCAAATATGTAATGTCAAATGTCCCTAAAATCCCCCGATTTGACAACTCCTTGATTTGGCGCCTCCCGATTTCTTCTTATGGCGTAATTTGGGGTAACTTCATATATTTATTCGAGAAATAAGCTCTAGTTTTTGAATCAAAAGTTCCAATATATCATGTCTCCTCCCCAATCTAAGGGGTAGAAATGTGTCTCTAGTTTTTCACTATCTCGATGTAGCATAAGGTGAAGTTGTTAAAAATCTCAGAGAATAAGTTTAAATTTTTAGAGATGCCCAAAATTTTCGATCATCTCTGGTGGAGATGGCAAAACAGTTTAAAATTCACCTTATATGGGTGCCGGGTTTTATAGAGACATTCTAGGTAACTGTAAGGCTGACGAACTTGCAAAAAATGGAACAAGCTTATGTTTATCAGATAGAAAATCTAACATAGGTATAGGTACCTCTAGCTACTTCTAAACTTATTCTAAAGCATGATACCCTAAAGAAAGCGAACCAGAGATGCACCAGAACCTCAACTTGCCAGTCCACAAAACTAATTTGGCCATTGCTTGATGCTAAACGCTCAAAACAAATCATTTCTATTGGTAGGTTGCACACTAGCTCCGTTATAGGTATTCTTACTGGACACTGCCTAATAGGTAGACATGCTTTTCGACTTGGAGCTCCCGCAAATGATTTTTGCAGAAGCCGCATGCATGAAGAGGAAGAGGAGTCAGTCGCTCACCTTATATGTTCTTGTCCTGCCCCAGCAAGACGTAGACTCAACTTGGGAGACTTCTACTATAATGATCCTAGTGATCTAAGAAATTCCGACATCTACTGTCTCAAACGCTTCATTGCTAGCTCCAAATGGTTTAACGAATAAGGGAGATGTTTGGAATCATGTAGTATCACAACGGACAAAATTTCGGTCTAAGGTGTTGGTCTTTCCGGTCAGCAGCCACCTTAACCTAACCTATAGATGCAACAGCATTTTGTTTTGCTTTGATTTGAAATCAATACCTTCTCCATCAGATTTCCTGTTTCAAAAAAAGCAAACTATTAGGTATACGGAACCCCTTTCCACCATCCTCATTATTAACTTCATCAGTTTCTCCTAAAGATATCCTTAGGTTTTTTTTTTTTGATTTTATCCTCACATGAGATTTCAACCCCATTCAAATGAAAGAATACAAAATAAATCTACGCAAAAAAAACGGAACTTTTCCACAATCATAAACGCCTAACAAAAAATAAATATAAAAAAGGAATATTAAAAATAAAAATAACACTTTAGTTTTTTAGCAAAAGAAGAACGAAAACGAAGAAGGAAAAAAAAACGAAAATGATGGATATAAATTCCAAGAAACGAAGATTAATGAAATGTCCAACCTTTGATAAGGAAAATAACAGTTTCTGTCTTCATTTTTCCTTATTCCTGTTGCTACTACTCGGATACTAACAGTTTATATACATAAAAAATGTCAAAATGGAAAAAAAGGTGAAGTATGGAACAACACAACATCAGTAGTGTCGTTCGTTTTTTTTTTTCTAACTTCAGTTTTCTTGTCGTATTGTGTTGGGTTGTATTTTTTTTTTTTGGGGTTGGGAAGAAAGAGGAGACAGGAAAGCCATTTATATTTCGTACTTGAAGAGGACAAAACTTTTATCAGTGAAAAGTGTGAAAAATGATGGAAACTTTTGACAAAACGAGAAGTTTTTCTAGTTTTCTTTATTTTTGTCTATTTTTTTATTCGTCTTCCTTTGGTGCTGCTGTCTTGGAGGAAAATTATTTTCTAGGAAGAAAATTAGCAAAATGTAGGTAGACGGTACTCTTTTGTTGCCATTGCAGGATTAAACATTAGGTGAAGAAAGGCGATGTCCTTAGTGTTTCTTAAGGGCTATAACGTAATTTTATTTTAAATGGATATAAGGTATAATGATTTGGGAAAAGTCAATAAAAACTTTTATTTAAATTTGGGAAAAATTGCAAATCGTTAAAAGTTCAGAGAAACTCAAAGAATATTTCAGTATCATTTTAAAAGAATCAAACTCACAGCTTTTTAAACCTTCAGAAACTTTCTAAAGTATTTCTTTAAGGTCCAGATCAAATTCGAGAAAAAAATGCTTCACCAACGTCTTGGCAACATAATAGGTAATAAGACCAATTTGAAACATGTCAAAAATAGTAAAGAAACATAAAAGATTTATTATTCTCTATAAATTCATTTTATCTAAATAATAATGGTATATACAACATACAAATGTTACAAAATGGTTTTCGAAAATTGTAATTTTTTTTTTAAACGGCACCTAGAATTTTTATAAAAATAGTTTGTTCTTTCGCTTAATGTTTACGATCAATGATTAAATGACAAATGTTGAAATCAAGACATTACTGACAGCACATGCCATATAGGTTTTTACTTGCGACTTATAGGTACTATAAGGCAAGTTATGTATTCGTAAAAAAAATCTAACTCGAGATTTTGATCAAAGTTGACATTACGATGCGAAGACCAAAAAAGTAGGTCTCGAAATTCTGTGTGTCTGTCTGTCGGTTCGACTACAGCCTAAACGGCTCGGCCGATTTTTTTCAAACTTGGTAGATATGGGTTTTAATTTTTCCCCCGGACATTTTTTTCTGTTTTTTTTTTAAGACCAAAAATAACGGTACCTGCCATACGATTTTTTTCGAAATTTTATAAATATTTTTTTTTCTCAAAAACTGACCCATAGAATTTTTAAAAAAAAATTGGAAAAATTTCATTTAGTTAAAACTAGCTAATGGTTGAAAAAAATTTTACAAAAAATTGTTATTTTTGGTAGCCCCCCTGGGTTCATTTTTTTTGTTTTTGATTTTCTCGAAAACGGTACAGCCGATTTAAATCATTTTTTTTATGCCAAAGCTCCTCCAAAGTTTGAATATTATAACATATTCAAATTTTCAATTTTTAATTTGGAAACTCAATATTTCGAAAACCCCATGCTCGATTGTTTTCAAACTTGATAAATAAAAGTTTCTTAATATAATCTACAAGATGTGAGAAAAAAAATTGTATTTTACCTTAATATAAAGGTACCCACCATACAAATGTTAAAAACTACAAAAAAATGGTTTTCAAAAATCGTATTTTTCTCGAAAACGGCGCCTAGAATTTTGATAAGTTTTTTTTCTTTCAATTAATTTTTATGATCTTCAATTTAGTAAAACAAATTTAAATTAAGATATTACAGCTTGTACCTACCATAGAAACATTTTTTCGAATTTTGAAATTCTTATTTTTTATATAGAAGCTTCTAAAAAGTCTAAAACACATTGCAATGCAAAACTTTAAAATAAATATTTTTTGAATTTTTGAAAAAAAAAATCTATTTTCGATAGGGAATTGAAGGTCTTCTTTATTCTCGTCAACAACACACACACTAGAATGGGTGAAAGTTGTAGGTAACTGGGCTAGTCAATTGTTATCCACAATCTACAAAAATAAAAACAACATGTAAAAAATCTTAGAAATTCTGCTTAATTAATATTTTTAGAATATTTGAAAAAACTTTTAATTCATTTTTAATTCATTTTGAAATTTTCAAAATATTATAAGTACTTCCAAAAAACTTTCCAATAATCTGAAAGACTTGATAATTTTCAAGAGGGCCCCGAAAAAAATTTGAATCGGATCTTATAGTCTTCTGCAAAAATCAAATGCGGCCATGTTTATCAGTGCACTCAGTTTGTAGTTCGTTTGTTGTTGAAGTTGAACTGTTTTTTTTTTATCTTTTGTTGATATTTATTGAAAAGGTTTTTAAGATTCTTGAGGATGCTATTGGTACTAATTAAGGTGAAATATGAACTACTAAACAAAACCCTTTCCTTCGACCCCCCAAAGCAAAATGTTTAATCAGCAAAATATTTGCCCTTAAGAAAGTTGTGATTATGTGTCAAAGAAGGTTTCTTTTTAATTTATAGTGAAATTTAGGAAGACTTTATTAATTAAGAAATCGTGCTGCTGAAATTAAAGCATACAAAAGTATTTGAAGAACTTAAAAGGAAGACATACATATTTCGAGTTCAAAGGAAAAGACGTACATAATTCTATAAATTCAACGATAAGAGCGACATTCTTGAACTTATATACTTACACTGTAGGTAGGTAGGTACTTTATTTTTTAATAAAACTTTCTCAGTACTCATAACACCACCCAACCCAACTGCTGACAAGATCTGAATTTGGTAAAATTAAATCACATTATTTGAATAGAAGAATCGACTCGAAAATAACTCTCGAGTAAATCCTTTTTGTCTCTCTTAACACAATTTTAAATAAAACAATCTATCCGTCTAATTTTAAATTGAATTAATTTATAAGAACAAAAAGTATCTTTTGCCACTGTTCCGTAAAATCCTTAAAATAAGTTGAAAAGAAGAAGACATTTTGCTCTTGCTCTTCAAGGACATACTTAATTTTTAAGAAAATTAAAAAAAATGAATCCAAACCGGAAATGGATCAAGTTTCCCATTGAATCGAGTCAACCACAGAGATTTCATCTGACATAAATATGTAGGTCAATGAACTTTTGTACATAACAATTTAAGCTTTCAATTCAAATTAAAATGTCGAAATGTCGAGATTAATTCGTCGTAGAGCTATTATGATTAAATTTACAATTTTCAAGGATTTCGCCTTGTCTTTTAATTTCCTTCTCTCGGCTTTCATTAATTCCAACAGCAAACATCATCAAAGGCATGCATGCAAAATCGTTGTCTATATTTCCTGGCGGTAAAGGAAGAGAGCAAAAAAAAAAAAGAAAACAAGTCTGTAGAGCTACAATAACTTAATCTGTGGCACAAATTCACATCCATTATCCTATTAGATCGAGTTAAAATCCTTTGAGAGTCGGGCGTGGTTAATGAGACAAACGAGCTATTGTAGCAATTAATTAAAATCGAGCAAATTGAAGTAAGGCACATGCACAAGCACACTCTGGCAAATGGAACACATAAGCCCAGAGTCCCTGAAGCGCAAATCGAAGAGAGATTCTTCCTGGAAAAGGGGATAAATGAATCAACATGGGATTAGCTTAACTTATCTGAAGCGAGGTCACACTGAAAGGCTTGAAAAAAGGCTTATTTTAGGTATTCCCTCTGAGGGTGAGGTGAAAATAAGGCAGACTTTTGACGACCAACAGGCCTTGAAGAGGATATCTTTTGAGAAAGGAGGATTTTCAACCGATAATAATCAATGAAGGGACAAAAAATGGAAGTAGATGCCATCCTGATAAACGAATAAGACTCTGCAGAATACATTTTTTGCATTTTCGCTTATCCCTTAATGCATGGCACTTTGGTGGTGGCACATACATTCATACATAGTAAATAGGGTTCAGCTCCATAAAAAAAAATATAAAAGGACTGTAAAGTTCCCAGGCGGTTGGAGCGACACAGAGAGCATAGGTCATTTGTGGAATAAATTTTTATTTTCGATATTATTTCTCTGGAGGATTTCCCTAACCGCACACTCGCGCTGCTGGTGAGAGGAGACCTTTTAGGACTCCACTGCTTCATTTCCCTAAAAGGTGGGTGTGTTGTGTTTGTTTCTCTATAGATTTTGGGGTTCCTTCAAATAGAGTCCTTTTTCTTGAGGGGGATTTGAAAGAGACAAACTGAATATCTAATCAATTACGCCATCAGATAAAATCAGTATTCAAGAACAATCCTTCCTTTTTTGTCTTCTCCCTCTGAACTTAAAACAAGAAAAAGCAAAAATTCAGAAAAGGGATTTGACACGGCAGGACATCCTTAAAATATTGTCCCTGTTTTTCATTTTCAATTGATATGCAGGCTTTTTTTTTTGTTTTACTTGAGAGACAAACTTCAAATAGAAAAAAGTATTCAAAAAGACTTTAACCTCATTTTCGTGAATATTTATCTGATTTTGGTTGTTGTTGCTTATAAGAAGTGTTGTTGTAAAATATCAACATTAAAGCTCCTTGAAAGGTATGACGTCTTTTCGGCGAAAAGTTTTCCATCGAAAAGCTTTTTTTATTTGGATGAATTTTTCAAAACTTTTACCCGCCCAAATTCATTGAAGTTTGAAAGCTTTGTTGGAGCTTTTATTGGAAGTGGAACAAAATTCATTTGTAGTTTGGAATATTCCAGTGTTGGCAACATTGTTGAGTGGAAGCCTGCTTGGAGAAATATTATGTTCTTGGAAAAAAGACTTCCAATAGGATGTTTCCGATTGATGCAGTCAAAGTTAACACTTGCCAACAGGTGCTAGACAAATGACTTTGAATGGTTTGCAATTTTGTAGAGATTCATTTTTGGTAATAAGTAGAAAAACTGTAGCTAAGTTCCATGGAGATTCATTTCATTCATGGATGAAAATTTTATCTGCAATTAAAATATTCCTGTGTCAAAAAAAGATATTTCTGAGTATTCGTACACATTTGAAATTCATCCTTAAATAAGTTTAAAAGATCTTGATAAAGTTGTACCTAATAAAAATCATCATGTTTTCTGTTGGAAAAAAGACACAAGTCGATTTTAGATTTACTCAAATAAATTAGATTTTTCAGAAGGAAAGTTAATTTTTTTAAAGCTATTTGAATTGCAAATAGGAGTTTTTGAAGCGAGCTCAAGTCTGCCTTAAAAAAATTTTTTGTCTATTTGTTGTAAAGATCACGAATATATTTCTTTGCTTTGAATTGTAACTATCCCTTATCAAATTTTGTTGAGGTTTTCATTGGAATAGTATACATAAACCAAACAAGGTTTTCAAAAATATTTTTTTTCAGTAAAATATCTTGAATTTTGTACTTACTCCGGGCTATGATGATTTCCATAGAGCACTGGGTTTTCCATATGGTTGGTCTTCTTTGACTTTGTTTCGATTGACGAACCAGATTGCTGGTCTAAATCACTTGCGAATTGACTTAAATTCTGTATTGTATATTTGGCTCATCATTTATTTCATATTGATCTACATTATTGCACACAAATAAAAAAATTTTTAAAAATAATATTCCAAATATTTAAAATCAATTTCACTTTTGCCAAATAAATGAACGCCTAATCTGTGAACTAACTGCACCAAAGTTCGTGTATCGAAAAATTACTAAAATTAGGTACGAAAAAAAAAATAAAAATTCTCAAAAAAATAAATAAAATCTTCTGACTTTCATAATCGGCATTACTTAATTAAAATACGAAATCCAAAAAATTCAAATTACTTTATTCGAACCTCAGAAATAAATGTCCTTAAATAAAATTAAACCTTTATTGTATTTAAATACAAAATCAATTTAATGAATTCTTGCCCAAATTAACCTTAAATAAGTTGAAAAATCGAATAAAACAAATAATATTAAAAATGTACTAAATAACTCAAATATTAACTAAGTTTGCAGCCAACAAATAAAATCTAATACGATCCTGCAAAGCTAAGCCAAGACAAATAAGTTTAAATCAAAACAAAAGTTAAAGCTGTCCCTACACTCTTAAAGATGGTATTTCATTTTTTATGATTTTTTAAATTGCCCGATAAAATTTCAAAACCGCATAACATCCCATTTTAGCTCTTCTTATTCACACACAAAAATTACAAAGAAAAAAAAACATTACAACAAGAAGTAAAAAGATATTTTTTCCCTTCGCTCATCAATCAGGGATGCCGACTTTGCTCTTTCTCTTCCCTGCCTGTATAATAAGAAATTGAATAAAAAGTTTAATGGTCGTCTTAAAGTTACGATACGAAAGATGGAACTTTATTTTCCAGCCCTCGTCTGCCTTCATCAACAAAAAATCCGCCATGCGAAAGGAGGACTTAGAACTCACAAGTGCGGCAGGACATTTGTATATAGACGAAGAAGAACAAAAAAAAAAGAAATTTTGCTTGATTTTGGCTCCAGGGGTGGTAAATTAAGACATATTGCTTTTTGTGATGTCCGCTGCGAGTTTGAAAAGTCAACGACAATCCCACAAAAAAAAATTACAATTTACACAGTGAATTTCTTAAAAAAAAAATACATATATTTTCAAGGAAACCACAATCATCGATCTAGCACGTTTGACATTCCCACTCGCACTCTGTAAGTCTTTGGAAAAAATCACAGAATTTCAATCCCATTTTAAAACTCCATTGATTGCCGGAATTCTTGAAATTTCAATCCTCTAATGTGTTAAGACAGCAAAATTCCCAGCTTTTTCGAAATCCCCAATAACCCCACCACATACACACACCCACACACATACCATTCAGCTGGATGATGGTGGTGCATCAGCATTACGGAAAAGCTTGCTCACTATCCCCTCTCTATACTATGACCATGGAAAATGCTTGCTAAACCAAATTCAATGATTTCACATTAATTTCTCCAATTTTATCCTTCAATCCCAATGCGGTGGCGGCAGCATCAAATTTGATGCTCAATAGATGCGGCCACAATACTCCTACTGCTACAAATCCCCCAAACATCCTTTCGCCCATATTGCCAGACACAAACAAACCAGCCAGCATATATACTGGGAGCGACAGCGCCAAACGATTGAAGCAACCACATGTAACGAGCATCGATTAGAAGCACCACTAACCGCCATCGCTGATGCCACTGCCACTTTCAGTGCCCGCGGCACTCATCGGTTTTCTCATCATCGCATCGGGCGGGAAGTTTAGCTTTGATTTGAGTTTCGTATATGGGAAATAACTTTGCCATCACACTCGCATGGCACGTAAAAGGATACTTAAAATTTTACATCAAAGGGGTACAGTGATAGAAAAACAGAAGGAAATAAAGGAGTTTTTTTAAACACGTTTTAGTATTGAACATGTTTTATGACTGAAATAAAAAGGGTCAAGTTTGAACAGTTTTTAAATTAAAAATTAGATAATTAAGGTTGTTTTTACCAATGGTATCAAATATTTTTTATATATAAAATGGGTTCTTACTCGTTAAATGAAAATCTCTCCAAAAATGTATAACCTTAAATGAAAAGATTGGTAAAGACCAAGTTAACCCTACTCCTCACACATTCAAATTCGGAACTATTCTTCCAGCAGTGTAATGGCAATACATTCTATTGGGACCTCTTGGTTATCGAAAAAAATCCCTCGAAAATGTGTCTCACCTCAAGTCAAAAATATAGGCTTTTTTAAATTGAACTCCATCCAATATTTAGCAATATCATTCTTCTCTTCAAAAATGTTCCAATATTTAATATCCGACCACCTATTAGATACTTAAGACCCAAACGTTCTACAAAAACGCAACTGATCTGAGGTCCATAAGTGAAAAATGATTTTTGAAAAAATTTCCTTATTTCCAGTATGAACGAAATAACCCATTTAAAAATTAAGAATGTTGTACTCGTATTTGATTTTTCTATCAGTGTAGAAATCGACAGGAACAACAGAGAACGACTAGAACACATCAGAGTGACGCTGCCACATGTCGAATTTTTTTTTCTTTTACAGATTGCTAGATTTGCGCTTTCCGAAATATGTGGGACCCCTATTCATATAAATGACTGTGGATACCTAAAAAAAAATCAGACAAAATTTCAAATACGATTTCAGCTCTCAAGCTACATAATACTGTTTCAATACTTAACTTGACATTTGTTTGACATCTGAATTTGCACACCTCTTTTATGGCAGTTTTTGTTGAAAGGTATAGGAAAATTCCGAAGTTTACAGGGTTTCAATATAATATATGGAAAGAAATAAGGACATTTCTGGGAATTGAAGGATGAGCAAGGGGGGGGGAGGGGATTGAAATCAAATTGGGAACTGAAAATATGGTTTAACTCGATTTTTGTTGAACCCTTCCGTTTTGTGTCTTAATAAAAAAAGATATTCATCTATTATTGAATCAAAGTAATTGCATAGCTTAAAAAGATGAGGGTTACTATATAAAAAAAACAAGTTGGGGACCTCTCATAAAGCTATCAAGTCTAGACATTAACCAATAACGTTAAACTCCATAGCATAGCAAAGAAAATTATTTAATTAAGGTATTCTCAAGGTGTAAAACGTTTTTGTGAAAGGTTTGCGAATAGTGCAGTAAAATGAGCACTTAGGTTCTATCAAAAATACTATGTCCATTTAGCTTTGTTTTTATGAGGAAAGTCTTAATTAAAAAATGTCTAACAAAAATTATCTCTGTGTAGTTCGCCATTTTCAAAAAGGCCTTATAACTCATTAATGCTATTTTTTGTTGATTCGGTTGGTCATAGCGTAGATTTTTACTTGCGACTATAGGTACTATAGGGCAAGTTATGCATTCGTAAAAAAAATAGAACTCGAGATTTTGATCAAAGCTGACATTACGATGATAGCGAAGACTAAAAAAGTAGGTCTCGCAATTCTGTCTGTCTGTCGGTTCGACTACAGCCTAAACGGCCCGGCCGATTTTCTTTAATCTTGGTAGATATCATTTTTAATTTTTCCCCCCACACGTTTTTTTCTTTTTTTTAAGACCAAAAATAACGGTACCTGCCATACGAATTTTTTTTTTCTCAAAAAACAGTTCGACAGATTTAAAAAATAAAAACACAAAAAAATTTCATTTAGTTAAAGCTAGGTAATGGTTGAAAAAAATTTCCGAAAAATGGTTATTGAGGGTACCTCCCATGGAACCATCTTTTTTGTTTTTGATTTTCTTAAAAACGGTACAGCCGATTTTGATCATTTTTTTTACTAAAGCTCCCCAAAAACTTAAATTCAATTTTGTATTAAAATTTTCAAAAATTTTATTTTTGGATTTAAACAAAAATTTTTTTTTTCAAAACTCAATATTCCGAAAACCCCATACTAGATATTTTTTTTAAACTTGATAAATAAAAGTTTCTTAATATAATATACAAGATGTGAGAAAAAAAATTTAATTTTACCTAAAAATAAAGGTAGCCACCATACAAATGTTAAAAAATTTTTCGAATTTTGAATTTCTCATTATCCACATAACGGATCTTAATGAAATTTTTTTATAGAGAGGCTTCTAAAAAGTCTAAAACACATTGCATTTAAAAACTTTAAAATAAATATTTTTTGAATTTTTGAAAAAAAAAATTTATTTTTTCTTTTTTTGAAAATTTGATATCTCAAGGGATCAATATTTTTTTTTGTAAATTTTATTTTTATTCGAAGAATAATAAAAAATTTAAATTGGCGTACCAAATTTTTTTAAAAAGTTTGTATATAAAAGCTTTTTTTTAAGAAACCACTACAACTAATAATTTTTGTTCTTGCATAAATTCATATTTGCATAGCATTCTGTTTTTGTCTCTTACTACTAAAAGAATTTAAAAAATTAAATTTATCCTTATGAACAGTTTTCTCTAATAACATTCGTTTTTAAAATTCCTAGTCTATTACATAGGAGCAAGTTCGTGCGACCCAGTCGTGCATTTTATTTATAAAGCTTTGTGGGATTGAATATAAGTCTTCGAAGCTGGCACAACACTTTTAGCAATTAAAAGAAACTAAGTACGCAGGTAATTCTACAAAATTTGCTGACAAGCATTTTTGAAAAATCTTTCATTAAAAAAAAAACTATCCATCGATGAAATGGCGAAATTTTTGAATTCAATAATGTGCTTAAATGTTCACATTTAGAACTTAAATAAATGAAGAATTTTTTAGTTGTTACCCATTTTCCTCGCACTAAAATCGCTATTACGAGTGATTTAAATGTTCATAATTCTTCTTGGAGATCTTTGCTGAGTTAAGCTAAAAACCCCTTTGAGGAAAACCAAACAAAGAACAAAGTTCTAACATTACCAAAATATGGGTCAAAAAATTCTAAAATGTCCCAAAGGTAGTAAAAACCTTTGGACTTTTGTTGTTATCAGTTTCAACATTTCTTTAAAAAATAACACTCTTTTTGTAATCAAATTGAAAGTTTTTTGCGACCTTTAGTCCAAATACGATTCGCAAAGGCACGACAGTTGGGCTTATCAGTTAGATGCTGTCGTACCCTTCTAAGATGCAATATATTAGTCGATGGTTATCAACACACATACAATTTACAGCTCGAAAGAAAAAACTTATTTTCTTTCAAGACTGTTTGATGATAATATGACATTGCCACACAGAGTTATGACTCCTCCTTGAGAGCGTAAATGGTTCTACAGGACAAGTCTTCGCATTCGTACAATCGGAAGAGTCTTTAAAGATCTTGAAATGCACAAATTCGCTGGTCCAGATTGAAAATCCCTTTTAGTTCTGAAGAGGTGTTCTTCTACGCTGGCAAAACCATTATGTAAGCTTTTCCATCTGTCCTAATCGTCGGGACTCACTCCGAGTAGATGGAAAACGTCATTCGTCCAACTGTTCTCTAAAAAAGGCGAATCTTCCTCTCCTCTAATTATTGAACAACTACCCTAACGTTCCTTTTTTTCGAGGTCATGGAAACACTGATCAACAATCAGCCTAAGAAATGTTTCGAAGAACGAAAGCTTTTTATTGACCGACAGCACGGCTTTGGTAGCAATAGGGCCACTGGTAATCTTATGGCCTATCGCACCGAAAAGTGGAATTTATCTTTACGTACGAGTATTTTAGAGAAATAAAAGCAATTGCACTTAATATTTCTAAAACATTTTATAGAGTTTGGCACAAAGTTATCTTATCGAAAATACATGGATCTTATATCGATAAGTCTCTTCTTCGTAGGATTAGAAATCAACTTTCTGAACGTTCTATTCGAGTTGTTTTGGAAGGTTTTAAGACCTCTGTTAAAGAAAAAACCTGGTGTGCCTCAAGGTTCCATTTTGTCTCCGAGTCTCTACCTTTTTTTTCATATATTACGTTTTGTCTGATACTTCTAATCGACTTCCTCCTTTCGCTGACGACAGTAAATATTCTAGACATTATTTCCGTTGTTGATCTGGCTTTTAACTTTAAGGAATACAATCCTCCCAAAACTTGAGTATAACCAGTATCCACAACTTGGACTTAATCTTTTAAAAAACCTCCAAGGACTCGAAACCAATACACAGACTGTCATGACCAAAGTGTGTCTTGAATGGAATGCCATTAATTTTTAAAAGATTTCAAGAACTCTCATAGCCTGAGGTTTTACTTTCAATAACTTGAATATATAAAAGTGGCATAATGGCACTAACAATATTTTTTATTGAATGACAGAAAAAATACGAAAATTTATTTTATTACTTTTATTGTTTTTATATCTGAACATAAAAAATTTTTGATTTCGATTACCAATTTCTTCAAAGATTAGATTTGAAAAAAAGTTGAAACCAAAAAAATAATTCACAGCTTGCAAATAGAACCAAAAATCATTCTGTCATATTTTGCCCATATAAAGTCGTTAAAATGTTTTGGGCATTCATTTTTGTAGACGACTTTCATTCAAAGATGTTTTATTTTTTCTCTTTAAGTATTCCTTTGAGATTTTGATGGGTTTTTTGGCCCTTTTATATTGCACATGGTTTTTATCGGCTGTTTCGAACGGAGAAAGCCAGATAGTCATGTCATGAGAAAAATATCAAACGACTTGTGAAAGTAAAAGATGTTCTCTTTGGGCACGTTGCACGAATTGATGGTTATCCACTCAATCGAAATTCCTTAGAGATTTAAGAATATTATTATTTATTATTATTATTTGTGTGAGAGGTAATAGGAGAAAAATACAAGACGTCTGGCTGTAAATCCTTACTCTTGCCTCCTCCATGAAAAATAGATTTATCCTCCAAAGTAAATACCTATACAAGTATAATACTATCTTTTGATATTAAAATTAGAAATGAAAAATATTTACAACACTTTTTGTGTAGGGAGTTGTCTAGACAGTTTGATGAGAAATGTTTACCTATTTTATGTTTATCTTTGGATCGGAGGAAATGATGGCAGTTTGAGAAAAGGGTTTTCTGAAAATTTCTTACATCGTTTTAGATAATTGAATCAAGTGAAAAGCTTAAAGCAAGTGTGTTTAGGTATTTTTTTTTTCAGTTCAAAAAAATTATAAGAAATAAATAAGAATCTGAATTATTGAAATGAAACCAGGCTAATGACATGACTTAAGAAACTTAACTTCTACATTAACAAAATATAATCAATCAGGCTTGTTTTTGAAATTTAAGTGCTTTTGTTTTTGAGATATTTTAAATTGTATTACTGGAAAGATCAAAGTGCATCTGTCTGTGTTGACAGGACTAGATTTAGTTTTTTTTTTTTGGCAGGCTTAATACCTCATCCAATAAGTAAGATTTAGTATTCAACTTTAACTTGTATAAAAAGATGAATTTTCAAATGATAATTTTTTCGGATGACTGAAATTAAATAACTTTGGTTGCTTGAAATGCTCCAGAAGTTGATAGCATACGGGGTTACCCCTTCCCCTAATTCATCAAGGATATTTTAATATTTAAGAAAAGTTTTACTTTAGTACACCCGGGCCCATTTCAATAAAAAAATTTCTGTTAATACGAATGGTTGAAATTTAGCTAGGACTATATTTTTAGAAGAAAAAACTTCTGCTCCATCTCGTTGGTCAACTAGTTTGGAAATTAGTCAGCATTTTTATAATCAAAGCTTATAATAAAAGCTTAAAATTTTGCAAGATCCCGCGCGATTTTTGACACCTTATTTATAGAATATTCGCAAAAAATGAATACCACCCGAAAGGTCTGTAGGGCCAAATAAAAGGTCAGCTAGCCTCAGTAATTGATCAGTCATTGTTTTATAATCTTTTAAATTATTTTTCAAGATCGTAGCAATTTTTGGCTCTATATTTGCCAATTTTAATTTTTTGTATTATCTTTCATTGTTATGCCAAGTCCGATCAAAATCTAGAGTTCGATTTTTTTAACGAATGCATAACTTTCAACAAATTTTCGCCTGGCATCTTTTTAAATTTTTCTGTAAACCTGCCATATTTTAAGACATCTTCAAAAGCCTGAGACCGTACTCATACCCATATATTTTGTATGTCTTTTATTCAATTGTTTTACGTTCCAAGTATGAATGTACATATGTAATCTAAACAAAAAGTTTGACAAGTAGTACAAATTTGTGTTCTATTAATTTTAATGATTTGTCCTTAAAAAGGGATCTGTTTCAAGTCAAAAACAAAAAAAAAATATTACAAACACGGTAGTAACTTCAAGTTAGTGAATAAGCGCCCGCTATTCATAAACAAAAACGCTCAAAAGTCCTTAACAATAATTTTGCAATTTATATTTTTATTACCAGAACAAAAATATAAGACATGGAAAGTTTTCTCGCATCCTGCCAAAGTAAATTTCTGCGCTTAATATTCTCATTTGTTATCCTGTCTCAGCGTTGTTTTTTTTTGTTTGTTTCTCACTTTCTTTTTTCTTTGTTTTGTTGCTTCCTTTTCCAAACTAAAGCCCACATTTGGTGCGAAGTTGTATTTTTAAAATAAAAATATTCCCAAAAAGGATGTGTATTAGAATTCAGTTTTTATTTTTCTCTCCACAATCATTCATTTTAATATTCTCATATAACGTTAGCTGGTCCTTTTAGTTCCACCATCCGTTCTTCTACATACATACTACCTATCCGTACTTACTCTCTGTTATACTGTTATTTAAAATATCAGGCACTTTAACGAAACGGCTAACGTTACACCGAACGTGTGAATAAAATGTTTCGCTTTGGTTTTCCAGGATATTCATAATGTTACACTGTTTGGAATGTATGGAAATTTGTATGCATTTTGGGAGCAATAATACAGAATAGCTGACAAGAAGGTGGATACTTTGAAAAAACCGTTCAGTTCTCAGATTTCAAGATTTGTTTTGTGTCACTATTTTTTCTTTTTGAAAAAGACAACTTATGAGAGTTTAATGTCAAGTGGAAATATTAAACTCGTATAAAATATAAAATGCAAAAACTAAAAACAATATACCCTTGCACACACCACTGTTTAAATGTGCGAGTAAAATTTGTCTAATGGAAAATTTATTGAAAGCTCGAAGGAAAACCCCAACACCAAGTCTGAACCAACAATTTAAACTGTGGGTTTATAATAAATTGTTTCGATATAAAAAAAAAGTTGTTCTACTTGGCTGCTATGGATCCTTGCTACTGTTACTGCTGCTGCTCCTGTCATAGACGGACGAGAACGACTAACACAGAAGAAGACGACGGCGACGTGCGAACGAAATGAAGAGAAACGATTTCATTTTGAAATCTGTTTAAATCCAAAGAAATGCGTTTCAGAGTGTGAGATTTAGAAAAAAAATTCAGTGTTGACATAGCGCTTAGGGGATTTTCATCGTTCTTTTTTGTTTTGTTTTGCGAAGTAAGGAAATTGGTTGTGCGGATATTAATAGGAAAAGCACACAATAAATAAGTACACAAAAAAAGGTTAACAGGAGCAAACCAAAAAATGCAAAAATGATTAAACAACTTTTTTGCGGTGTGAGACTTTTGTTTTGATTTTGGCTTAGAACTTTTTGGTGTAAATTTTGGGTTAATCGGTTTAACTTTTTAGAATTTCCAAATAGCTGAATATGATGGAGGCTTTTTCGACAAATATTCTAGGAAGCCATGGAATGATAAACAAAAAGTGAGCGGCGTTTTATTTCAGTTTAAAAAAACGATTTTAGAAATACTTTTGGCTACGGAACATGATACGTAACCGAAAACGCTTACTCAATAAATGGTTATTTAATTTTGAACTTGATTAAATTTTAATAATTTAATTTAAATAGTATAAATGTGTACATCGGTGTTTGAAAGATTCCCGAGTCCATGTTAGATAATTGAAACTTGTCAATTTTGGCTTAATTGTCGTTGAATGTCCCCAGTTTAACACCCATTTCTCAAACCCTTTAAATTAATAGTAAATGCCAACAAAAATGGAGCTACTAAAAAGTCTACTACTGAATGAATTTTGAAAGACAGACCAAAAACATTTGTTTAGTTTAATGTTTTCAATTAAATAGTTTAAAGAGTTTGAAATATCCAATTTTGGAACACTTGAATTTTTGAAACCTCCGAAACACAGATTTCTAGGAAATGAAAAAAATGTAATTTTAAAAATTATAATCTTGCATATACATATGTACCTACAAAACTTTGAAAAAAAAATCTAATTAAAGGTCTATGAAATTAAAAAAATGTTACTAAAAAATTATGAACAGCAAATTTGTATGAGCAATTGAAAAACTTGACCAGTGGTCGAATTTGACAAAATATTTCTATTGCACTTCCAGTGCGCCAATCATCTGAGCTTAAAACAAAATGGCATTTATCCATAGTATTTGGCAACTACTTTAAAAGAAATTTTAAATAAATCAAATCACAGAAAACTAAATAGGTCAAATGAGCCTTGTTTCATGCCATCGCATTTCGGAACAAACTGTTTTAAACTTTAATGTCTGCTTCGCTGATTTGCAGAACTTAGAAATGTAGACTTTTTTTTAGACATATGTATGTAAGTTTTGAGAATCTAGGTACAGAATTTCTGGAGTTATAGATTAAATTTCAGAATAAGAGCTCCATCAATTAAATTAAAAAATCTTTGAAAGAAAACGGATAGAATTTTTGAATAAAATATTTGTGGCTCCAAAATTTGGACTTAATAAATTTTTGATCATAAAATACTGAACTCACATATACTCGAATATTTACAATCTGTTCAAAATAGTTATTAATAACTCAAACAATTTTGACATACTCATAAATTTTGGACTCAAAATATCTAGTCCCCACAAAAATTGAGTCATTAAAATTTGGAACCCAAAAAATTAGACCATGAGTTTTGGGTTCAGAACAAATTTCAAGTGCAGGCTCTATATGCACAATGCACATGCTTGCTTAACGAGACATATATACATATATATTCTCGATTCACCCTAGACTTACCCACACCTTAGGCTAAAATTGCTTGATAATTTCCCATAAAATTTTCTCCCTATTTAACCTTTATTTTTTTTTGTTATTATTTAATAACTCAACCTTTGAAGTAAAAGTGTTGTTTGTCAACACAGCCACCCAGAAACCAATGTCCTTCAAAAAAACAAAAATGAAATATAATCTTCTGTGGACTTCCACAACCCTACGCACTTTGTTTTCTCTGTGCAAACGATTTTCCGGATAAGCTTGCTTAAAATTTAATATCCTTCTGCAAAATTTAAGCTCTCTCCTTACTTTTACTTCCAAGAAGATTTTTTATTTTTTTTTTGTTTAATTTGTTTTGTCCTTGTACCTAGGTCTTCTTTCTTTTGTTTGAAGAAGACAATGAGCTTCACTTTTAGACTTTATTTTCTCAATGTTCATTTTGGTCCTTTAATAAACTTCTTCCTTTGAAATAAACACTGCTGGTTGTTTTGGATTCTCTTATCCTTCAACCCATCCTTTCCCTCCTCTCTACCACAAATAACGAATTTAAAGTCTTTAAAATCAACTATTTAAAATAAGACTTTTATTTTATGTTCTTTTTTTTAATTCTCTCAACCACCATTGCCATTGAGTTTATATCCGCCCTTAAAGGAGCAAATCAAGCCATGTGCCACATTGGAAATTAGTATTTTACTTTGAAAATTCCAATTAGTGCACATTATTCGCGCGTATCCTTTTTCTTGCAATTTATACAATAATTTCTTCATTTTTTTTTTTTAATTTTAATTTTAATCCTTGTTCGTGTTTTTTTTTATTTTCTTTTCTTGCTATGTTAATGCATTTCTTCTCATTATACTTCAGTTATATCCTAAGGCGACAGTCTGTATAGTAATTATACCGAGACCTTGCGGCAGACTTGTCTTCTAGCATTTTTTTTTTCTATACATACATATATATATTTTTCTGTGTGCTCCGTGACTCTTATTATTGTAAGTACGTATCGTCTCTTCGTCCCTACCGTTTTGTTTCTTGTTGCCTTTAGTATTCTGACGGAAAGGAGATATTTACATTTCTTTTCCTTTTCATTTCCATATCTATCCACTTTCTTCGTTCTAGTTAAATGCTTTAAAGAAACCATTAATCATTTTTTATAGACGGAGTGGCGAATAGTGGGACAACGTTTATTGAAAACTTTGAAAAAAAAAATATTTAAAAAAAAATTGTATAAGCTTTCTTAAACGAAGTATTCAGTTGCTCTAAAATTTTTTAAGTTCGACAATTTATGTCCATGAAATCTGTTTACACGAGTTCCATAATTCTTTATTTTAAGTACTTTAAAAAAAAAGTCCCGAATTCTGTGTTCTAAAATAAAGAAATATTTGTCTAAAATTTCTAACGTTTAAATTATTGTAGAAAATAATCTAAATATTTTCCATCAAAATTTTCCTAAAACCTGGTGTTCCAAATTTTTTACAGTTCTTAATTGTCCAAACTTCTTTATTCTTAAAAGGAATACATATTTTATTTTCCAGAATTATTTATAGTAAATAGATAAATTCGTCAAAAATGTTTAGTTTTAAATTTTATAAGCCTCAAGAATTAAGTTGTATTTTCCAAAATTTTGTACCTAAATTATATGTATGTATCCTTAATAAATAAGTACGATTAAATAGTTTAATTTTCAAAAATTCTGTGTTCCAAAACTTTCGGCGTTTTTATTGTTAAAAATTAATAAATCCAAAATTTTATCAATTGCCTATCAGTATCTAAAATCATTCATTCAAACGTTTCAATTTTTAAATATAGCTCAATTTTATGTAATTCAAAAAAAAAAATTATTTTTTTTGAAATCCAAAACTTCTATTCTAAAGTTATAATGTAAGTCAACAATTATAAGTTCTAAAATTCAATACTTTTAAACTTCCGTGGTATATCAAAGATGCCCAATTTAAAACTGGTGTTCCATGAAAATTTCAAAAGCCAAAAATTCTTTATTTCAAAATTATATAAATTCGTAATTCTTAGGGTAATTTTTTTTCTTTTTTTGTTTCCGTATTAAAAGGTTTCTTAAATCTAATTTCTATGTTCTTGAAGTCTCAAAGTCCAAAATTTTTCAATTTTTCAAAATATTGTTTTCCAAAGTTTTGTATCTCCAAACACAAAATCTGTTTTTTTTTTTTCGTTTTGTTTTTACTATATTAAGGGATCTTAAGTGGACATTTACTGGTATTGTACTATTTTTCCAAGTTAAGCTTTCCCGTCTTCCACTGTCCAATATAGGATAAATAGGTGGCGGCGATAGAAAAACGGAACGTGAGGGGAAGAAAAAAAAAGAGAGTCTCGTTCATAAGTAATTTATCGATTATCACATCCTCGTTGGAAGAAGAACTTTGTTTTATTGGGTGTAAAAATATCGAGAAGAAATTAAAAGTAAATTTATCGCGCACTGTGAATATTGAATCCTTTTTTTTTTTTTTTTTTGAGAATTTGCATATTGCTTTTATAATTTTCGTAGTGGCTTTCGATTAAAGGATATGAAGGAGTGCTTTCAGTCTTTCTCTATAGTTGTTGTAATGGGTTCTTTGAAGTTCTAATTTTTTGTATTGATTGTGGTATTATTTTTTATTTTCAAAGTTAAAAGGGATTTTTTACTGTTTTGTTATAAAACTTGCGTTATGAGACGGAAATATTTAGCTCTTGGAAAAATATTTCCTAGAAAAAGGTATTATTAATTAGAACACGTCAGAAAAAATTTTAATGGTTGTGGTTGTTTTTTCTTTTTTCATAAAATTGAAAAACCGTTTTCAAGGGAGGTTTGCTTACTTCGTAGATAAAAATAGCATCAATGTAATATGCAACTACTAATTAAATTAATTTAACAAACTGGAAAGATTAAAAAAGTTCGACAGAAAAGGATTTAGTAAGCTAAAATTGCTTGACTTTCTATTAAATTTAAAGTTCCCATTAAAGATGGGCAATTTGTAAAATTTAATTTCGACTTTTAATTTAAAGTCCTAATTAGGACTTCTTGTGTTAGATGTAATTGAAATTTAGTTTTTTTTTTCTATTTTTAATTTCGGTCTCATTCATTGATTCATTTTTAATGTCGACATTAATTTAAATGGAGAGTTAAAAGTTGATAAGACTGTAATTGCTAATTTAAACCAAAAAAAGTAACTAAAGTTGATAGAACTTGATAAGAGTCCTTAAAAGTATTTTAAATTTGAAGGTCAACCAATGAAAAGTGCAATGAATAGCACGTTTAATTTTTTTAAATACTGCAATTGCTACTAGCTTTGATTTAAAAATATTTCCTACTTACAAAAACCCCATATATCTCTACGTGTTTGACTCCTTAACAAATCTTTTATCCCCGAAAACTTCTCTCGACATCCCCGTTTATTTTCTAAATAATGAATTACCAAAACACGAAATAGCCACTAAGTGAAATAGCTACGTATAACCCTTTTTTTTTGGGGTGCAAATAGCCTGGCCCCCATGAATAAAGCCAGATAAACAATAATACCACTCTTCGTTCCCCTTTTACCTTCACACAATACTGGTTGTTCATCTTTTATTTATTACCCTAGCCTGTATTTAATAGCAGAAAACAATTTAAGTGTCCTATCGTTGGTTTTTTGTTTTTGTTCTTGTATTGTGCCTGCCACCAAACCGACCAAACTATACCGTGTGTCAGAGGTAAGCATTTTTTCAATTCCTTACCTTTAGCCCCACAACAATTACACCAACTATGCTATAAATTTTACCACATTCTCTGTTTGCCAGTTGGAAAGTTAGACAACTTTAAAATATATACAGGACCTCTTATTTATGGTACATACATACGTATGGATAGGAAGTCTTTTACCTTCCTCATTGTGTGAAGACCAACATTTTATTTATTTCCTTGTGAAATGTGAAACCTTTTCAACTCTGGTCAACCATTCATAGTCATCATCATAATAATTCTAGTATATCATCATCAGCAGCAGGATGAAATTGAAATATCAATTGTGATGTGTCCTTTATGTCCTTTCTGGCAAAATTATCTGCTTGTCTTGTGTCAATGGAGATAATATTGGCTTTGGCAGTTAACATTCTCCCTTTCGATTTCGGTACAGGAATCAAATGTCATCAGCAATAGCTAGTGCAATCCATATGGATGTTGAACTGTCTTAATGTGCAAATTCCCTGGATTCTCTGCAATCCAAAGGGTTCCCATTGATCTTAGTATCATCGCTTAATTAACTCCAAGTGATTTGCTTCGTGGGTATACTTAACTCAACTTCGTAGAGAAATTTTTTCCCCAAGTGAAATGGGTGTTCCAAGTATTGGGTGTTGAATAATCGTTTTGGATCACGGAATAAAATATACTGGTTTTGTTGGTAATTAAATAAGTCTTGAAGGTGATTTTTATTTTAAATCACAAACCTAATCATCACTTATAAGACAAATTAAGTTAGACCAAACTTTTGTCCGATATGATACCACATGGATCTAGTAAAGTTTTTCCCAACTTGTAAAATCATTTTGAGCTTCCAAGACTATTTTCCAGATCACTCGAATCGATGCAGTAGATATAAGATACTGGCCAGCCTCCGCGTAATAAACACAAGTCTGGAAATCGATCGTGCAATATGTCCATTGTGGTACATAGCGCCGCTGTGCTTTTGAAACTATGTACATGCCATCGGTGTCATAATCACTCGATTCGGGCCAAACATAAATTGGTTATCATTGACTGATAGAGTTGGCCGTTGACACAAAACAGTGATTTGCTCTGGATACAATTTAGTGCATCTCGTGTGAATTATGATCGTCCTAAATTCGACAATTTTGCTTGTTGACGCACCCATTCGTCCAGAAATGGGCCACGTTGCTGATTATGTTATTTCGACAGAAATTTTGGTCAACTTCCAACTGCTCAACTGCCGAGTTAGCGAACACACGTGCGTGATTGTCTATGGTCCTTAATTCTTCGATCCTGGGTCAGTTGAAATTTGTACGGGTGTAGGCCCAAGTCATGACTCAAAGTTCGCCAAGTTATGGTCTGCGAAACGCCGATTTTGTATGGGCTTGAAATGTTGCTCGAAGAGAAGATCCACTTTTAAAAATAATTTAATCATTTTCTCAGGTTGTTGCCCACTATAACTCTCCAGGTTGAAATACTTAATATATGACATATTTGACAGATGTAGCTTCAACAATATTGCTGCATTCACCTGTCAAAGTTCGGAAATCCCTCTTGAAAAACCCTCTTTATATATCGATGTCTTATCAACTTTTATAAGACAAATTTTCTTCTGAGACACCCTGTCTATAAATCCTTTTGTTCTCTTGCACTATTGAATAACGATATTAAGAACAATGTCTCTATATCGAACCATCATCTTATTTCGAACAGTATTCTGGAGAATACTTCGATGAAGGAACAATTTTGGTCTAACCTTAACCATTGTGAACAATGGACGACGTGACGTACGCACGCACGATGCAACGCTGACACACCTCATCTATCGCTGATACATCTACGTACTATTATAAGCTCCCAACAGATTGAGTTGCAATATTTCAAATTGATTGTCCGAATTCCCAAAGACCTTATTATACCAAAACCCACCTGTAGATCAAAGGTATCTCAAGTATTATTTCAAAGGAGTTCAAGGAGCAACACGGGAAGAAGCCACAATTGTGTTGCATTCATTAGTGAGAATATGGTGATAGCAATTAATTAATCGCAATAAACTGAACCGCTTAAACAATGCAACAAACACGCCTTAACTATACGAGTTGGTATGCACTGCACAACCATCCTTCAGTAATGTTAAATTGTTGGTCATTCCTGAATTAAACTCCTTATAGTTGGAGCCTATCTATACTTGTGTAGCTTGTGTTTTGTAAGGACGCGCTTCTATTGTCTCTTTAGGGCTAATTCAAGTGAAACCCCAGGTGTAAGTGAGGCTCGCAAGAGTGACCTGTCACAAAATTCCACATACCAATCATTATCATGGTTGTTTTGCGTGTTTTTGTAAGGATGCTGGATGCTGGATGTGTGAGTGTGTGTTTGAGCATGGACGGAGAACTAATTAGTTGTTTACATATCCCACATTTGTGTTGGAGAATGGGTTTTTTGTTTAAGTGTGGTTGTGGTTGGTAATCTGCAAATGGAAAATCACTTTTGGTATGCTTAACATTTATGTAAAATGCTTAAAGGAATACCAGAATTGAAAAGCACTGCATTTGATGAGACGTTGACGTCAGACAATGGTTCTGCATTAAGGGACATGAGCAATTGAGGGAAGAGGGGATATGTCCATTGCGAAATTAGAACAATTTCAGTTGACATATTCGGTCACTTAACACTTGAGGCTGTGTTCGAGCCAGGTCACTTCGGAGTTTAGTCAAATAAGGCAGAGCTTTGTTTCTGTACAAAATGGTTGAGGGTTTTAAAAAGTCAGTGGATGTAGGCTTAATTTTTTTTTATGAAACAACTTAAAGATTTCTTTTGAAAAAGTATCGTCAGATCACTTCCATTTCATCAGTAACTGATGACAACCGAACACTTCATTTTCAAGTTTGTATTGTTGTATCGAACACTCTAAACTTGAAAACCGGGTTTTCAATATTATTTTTGAAAAATTTCGACCACAAGGTATTAATTGCAGCCATCAGTTTGTTGCTAAGATGAAAACGAAGATTGAGGTTATGGATTATACTGTGCCCTAGGTACTCATCAATTTTAAAACCATCCAAAGCCCAAAACCCAATCGAAAGAAGGAGTATAAGCATGAAAACCCATAATTTTAGGCATAAAGGTGTTGATTTTGAGGTCCCAACTTATCACAAAATTGCTTCAATTTATTTATTTGAGACAATACTTTGACTTGTAAATCACATTAAAAAAAACTAAACCAAACATATGATTCTTTACATCATTAATAAAAAGAGAAAACTTAAGTGGACTCAAAATACAACCCTGTGGCACTCCTGTCTCAGATCTTCATTGGGTTGATTGATTTTTTCCTTTACACCTTTACATGCCACGGCAGTCATGCTGAAGAGAAGTTGCTCGTTCGTTTTGATACATTTTATTGGCAGCCGCGAGCTTAAATAGAAGTGATCTTCAACCGACTAGAGCCTCTTTTAATTTTGGGTACAACATGATTGCAAAATGATTTCTTGTGGATTGCTGGATTTTACAAATGAGTTAGTACAATGTAGTAACTCAAATTTATATATCGCAACTCTCAAAGACAAGCTCAATTGTAAGCCTACAGGAATGTAGTTTATATAATCCTTGATCCTTGTTTTATCTAGCTCATATATTAATATTTAAACTGTCTTAAAATGGTAAAAGAGTTCCATATTTAAGTTTTGATTTTAATAGGCTCTAATGAAAAGTGAGAAAAGTTATTTTTATTTTGTACAATTTTTTCTTGCATATAATAAAGCATACCTAACTTATTATAGCTGGTTTTTCAACTGAACTGAAAAAAAAAAAACGGAATTTTGTCCCAAACTTAAACGCAATTTTAAATCACAGTCATGCCATAAATAACTTAAAGCGTCTTACCCTCGTTGACTTACCAACAATCTTTTGAGACTCTTCCTATTGGGACATTGCTGAAATTCTACCAAACAATATTGCTAAAAATATGGGGATGGGCCTAATCACGTGTAGGGCGATGCATAGTTCATTGGCCTCTGAAGACGCTGTGTCTGGTTTCAAATCCCAGTTAAAGCTAAAAAGTTTTTCAATTAAAGTTGACACTATAAAGGCTAAGGACCACTAAGAAGGAGTCTGATGATCGGCTTACTCAAATCTTCTATGCAAAAAAGGAGGTTACTTTTCTTTATGAACATTTTGTTGTACTTCAGTTAAATACTTCTGTTGTTTAATGATCTGTTTTAATTCGTGCAGAGTTAAGAAATTTTGTACTAAAATAAATGCCCTATTGTACCAAACCACTTCTGATTGAAGAGGGAACAAATATAAACCTGGGAAATAAAATAGTTCCAATAAAACTGATGCTAAATTGTTATCACCTCTTTCATTGCTATAAGAATTTGTTCAAGTCCAAGTAAATTCCCATTTGTATCTACATACTAAATTGACTTTTTATTCAATCATTCAAGCCATTTAACTTTCTCCATCATTTAAACAAACCACACGATTTAGTAACTGACCAAATAGAATAAAACTCAAACTCTAACTTTCCTTTTTTTTGATATTCCACTGACTTTTATCCAAGATTATCAAACAAACTATACATAAAGTAGTCCTTGTGGGATATCCTTTTAGTGAAATTTAATTTATCATCGGACAAAACTTGCAGTTGATGCCTGTGCTCGATGTATCAAAGTTATGTTTTATATCGTCATGTTAGTATTTTTGCTATAATAAATTGCCTTGATGAAACACTAGAAGAAACCCTAAAGATTAGTTGCGTCAAAGAGGGGCAAATAAATAGTAGGTCTTTGCTGCCTTGTGTTATTCGTGTTAATCCGTATTGAGTGCTACCATCAAATTCCAATGGCCGCACATTATGACGCCTGTGCACACGTAATTAATCATTTTGGTTCCAGCTTCTATATGTATTTTCGGTGGAACTTTATTGATGTAAGAAATAGGGCGGCAGATTATGATTTATATTGAAAAGGAAATTTTATTTAGTATTTTATCGACGGTTTTATTGAGGAAGTTTAGTTTGAGCAGTCTCCAAGGATATAAGTTGAACCTATTAGGGAGGGAAGTTATTTGTTGTTTATTTTTGTATGAAAAGAGAGAAGCGGGATATGTAAGAAGCATATTTATATGTTCCCAATTATCTTATCACGTGCGGGAGATTATCTTGCTTTCAAAATTAGAACGACTTAACGTACCTTCAGACTATGTTCGATTGCTATGATGTCAATGATTCATTTTCAGTAAAATCTCAAAGAGCTTTAATGTGAAAATCTCGCCAACAGTCAGTTTAACTAAAATTCATATTAAAATTTGGGGCTTCATATGAAAAAATTTTGACATAAATATTTACTTGACTTCAAATAAAAAATTTTAAAAGACTCCCTTCTTTATACGCATACAATTCAACTAAAAGTTTGATAAAAAGAAAGTTTAAAAAAATAGATTTGCGAACTCTTAATAGTTTAATTAATAAAGAAATATAACCCTCAGCACTAAGGGTTTGAAGAACTCTTCTTTATAGCAAATTTTAATTCAAACATAAAATTGCGATAAAGCAATCAACTTTCTACCCTCAATCCATTAGTCCTTCAACCCCAATTAAAGTGATAAATTCATTTTTATTTAAGAACACAAACCAATCGAAAAAAAAAAACACGAGACCATTTCAAAAAAAAACCCAAACATCGATAGTGACAGAGGGTTTATACAAAAACAATAACAGAAACTGATGAATAAAAAAAAATAAAAATACAATTTAGCTTTATAGATGCCATTAAATTATTATGCCACTTTGCTGCGGTCTATCAGCCACTGCGGCTGCCATGATCCCATAAATTTTCAGTTATTTATATTTTTATTCCGAGCTGTTAATTTTGTGGTTGAAATTTTTCATTAAAATTTTCACACAAAATAATTTAAAATAAAAAAAGGTTTTTTTTTTTTAAATCGCATTATGAATGACCTATAAAATATGAGTAATGTCTGCTGTCATCCATCAATGGTAATTTCTTTTTTCGATTATTTTTAATTCATTTTCTTCAAAGCTGGTAAGGGTTTTAATTATCTTATGTGTCATTTAAAAATGTTTAATTAAAAACGCTTTTGGTTTTTTTGAATATGAATTTCTATTCTTATTTGACTTAAAGAAATGGGACTTGAATTTGGAGCTTTCCTTTATATTTGAAATAAAAGGTTTTGTCGTCTTTTTACCATGACAGGGACCAGATGCTGCCAGAAATTAATTACTTACATTTGCATGCAAGATATAATTAAAGAAGACTTTATTTGTTACTCGATGAAGTTAATGCTTACCCTATGAGAGATTTGTTTGTTCGGTTTATTTGAGCTCTATTCAGTGGTGAAAATCAAAATCTTTGAAATATTTTATAAGTAAAATACAATCTTAAATTGATGCAACTTAAAAAGGGGTCTTCATGTTATACATAACTAACACGGAAAATATGTAAGGAATAGTGACTTAAAAATCATTTACTCAAAATTGTCTAACGTTCTGTAATCTAAACTATCTGGAAATGCACTGGAAACTAAAAAATGCCTTAGGGATTAGTTAACAAAAAAACTCGGTGAATGTTCACATAAAAATAAGAGACTGTTTAATTACTAAGAACTTGAGAACCAAAACTCTCTATGTTGAGGTTTGTTCACAAGATATTTCTGTCCTAAAATTGGCCCAGTTGGAAAGACCAATATTTAAGAGCCATTGGCAGCTAATTAGAAACGATTTCGTGTTCAAATAAAAACATGGATTTTCTCATTCAATTCTCTAAATATCAACTTTTATTTATTAGCATCATAAAATTTGAAATATTTTTTTTTTTTGAAAATAAAATAGTTTTTTTTTTCAAATTTTCTTAGGAACATATGGTATCAAAAATATTTTTATATTTAAACCTCTTATTTGGCTGAGCCATCTAAATTGAAACTTAATTAAATAAAACAAAAAGTAACAAATAAAACATTCCGTTGGATTTTGTCGGAAATCCTGGCTGCTTCAAAACTGCTGCACATCGTCATTGAATTGACTCGATTAGGTCTTAGTCTTAGTTACTAACTTACTTAGGTCCTCAGACCTTTTATGTCCGCTTCAAAACTGCTGCACATCGTCATTGAATTGACTCGATTAGGTCTTAGTCTTAGTTACTAACTTACTTAGGTCCTCAGACCTTTTATGTCCGTGGGGCATAAGGCGTCCACAACGCCAGCTCGCCATCGAGTTCGGTTCCTGGATATGAGTCGTTCTAAATCCTCTTCGACTGTCGTTCTCCATGAGCTTCCCGGTCGTCCAGCTCTTCTTCCTTCTTGAGTGAGCGAATTCCACTGCATTGCATGCGCCGCAATACAGTTGTCACCTTTTCGAAGCGTGTGTCCGATCCACTGCCACTTTCGATGTCGTATAATAGAATCAATAGGTTCCTGACCCGTTTTCCTGAGGAACTCATGGTTTGATATACGATTGGGCCAGAAAATCCTAAGGATGTTTCGTAGACATCTTACTTTCCAAGTGCTGCAACCGTAAAGTAAAACGGATTCGACGTTGGATCGAGACAGCCGTAGCTTGGTTCTTAAGCTTAGAGAGTTATTCCTCCATATATATCTAAGCATACAGAAAGCAGCCTTTGCGTTCCCGATTCGACTGCTGATGTCCTGTTCGGCGCCACTCTCGGTAGAGATGATACTTCCAAGATATTGGAAGCTCTGTACTTTCTCTACCGGTTGTTGAGAAATATTTATGAGAGAAGATGACTGGGTTCCTAAGCTGATCATCTTTGTTTTGCTGGAGTTGATTTTAAGCCCCACGATTTCTGCTTCTCTCTCTAACCCTGTTGTCATTTGGTGGAGATCCATGATCCTATGAGAGAGCAACCATTCGTCGTCCGAATAGTCAAGATGTTTCAGATGAGACGTCAGAGTCCATTGAATTCCTCCTTTTCCGACATTGCTTATCACCAACAGAAACAATATTGGTGACAGAATGCAGCCCTGTCTGACTCCACTTTGGACTTCAAACTCTTCTGACAGCCTCCGTTCGTGCAAAACGTGACATTTGGATCCATCATAAGTTGCCCTAATAATAGCTATTAATTTATCCGGGATACCCCTTCTGCGTAAAGCAAGGCAAATAAATTCTCTATTGACGCTATCGAAAGCTTTATCAAAGTCAATAAATAGCAGGTGAAGTGGTAATCGATATATTCTACGCACTGCTCAACTATGATCCTTAAAGTATTGATATGATCAATGCATGAGGATCCACTGCGGAAACCTGCTTTGCTTAAATTTCCATCAATACATCACCAAACGCAGATTGATCCACCGCCATGTTTGACTGGCGGTGGAATGTACTTCGGGTCAAGTTCCTAACATTTTGAGCGTCTGAAGTAGTTTCTGCCGAGGGGATTTATCCCGAATGCGATTTATCTTCATCACCGTCCAATCAGTTTGTCTGTTGGCAAACTGGTTGTGCCGCTTTCTTTGCCCTTTAGTGACCATTCGTTTCCTGCGTGAAATTCGTCCATGAAGTCCAGCTTCAACCAAACGACATGTACCAGTTCTTTTTGATATGCGGACATCAGATTCATCCATTATTTCGCGTTGAATGACTGCTGTCCTTTTTCTGGCATCTGATGCTTTCGACAGCCGAAAAATGTGTCTATCTGTATACATTATGATTTTCCTTGTTTTCTTTTGACGCGGAACATTGTCTGTGGTTTTATATTTACGGAAATGGGCAATGGCACCAAACACCATCTTTTTGGAACAGTTTGCTGGGTAGCAATATCTCGATATGATAATAAGCTCAACAATAGCGTTTTGTATGATTTTTGACGCACAATTCCTGCCTTTGCACATTGTAAATACCGTCTATCCGTGTCCAACCGTTTTTTTTTCGAAATGGATATTTTGTATGATAATCAGTTAAATATTCTCCTTTTAATTCACATTCAATTTCAATTATTTTCAATTTAAATTCAATCGTTTGTAATTACCTCCCAACCGCAAAATCATGTTTCTAAACTAAAATCTTACTGGTTTGCAAAAATTGTTATTTATAAAAATTCTAACAATATTGTTTTAAAGAAAAAGAACGAAAGATCATAAATAGATCAAAATCTCACTCAGAAATAGAATCGTTTCTAATAAGCTGTCAACGGCTGTAAGTATCCGACAAACTGATCAAAATAATATTAACCACTGAAATAGCTAGTTTCTTGTAAACTTATATATCTTATATGTCCCAAAATGTTTTGCCAAGTTACCAATAAATGTCTGTCCAGAATTGGTTTACCTGTATGAAGAAATACTGTTTCCTTGAATTTGTGACAAATCTCAAAATAAAGCAATAGGAAACTGAAAATCAAAACTCCATGTTGAGACTGGTGCACGAAATAATTCTGTCCTAAAATTGTCCTAATTATCATTTCAACATTCCTTAACTGATTTAAATGTCCGGAAAATATATCAACATAATAATCGCTTAACGTATTAGCCCTTAAACAGGCGATATCTGCAGAATTTCAATGTCCCAAAATTCGTTACCTTTTCATTCATGCGGAGGTTACCAATAAATCTCTGTCCCAAACTTGCTTATGGTTTTCTTTTGAACTTCTTTTAATGATATGAATTATGAATACAAAAAAAACAGCCTTCTTTAATGTTTTATAACCACATTTTAGTTACCAATCTCTATAAAGTACCAAACACACATGTGCTTACCCTATGGATAAAATAGAAACTAAGTAAATTTACACACCGTCGAAATGCGACTACTACTGCAGTTGAATTGAAACGTCATTATAATTTCGAGGGGTAGTTTAAGGGAGCTGCTCAAACTTCAAGAAACCCATGACAAAAGCATTATCATCACACAAATCTACTCACAAGGCTTAGGAGGATGATAACTCAAAACCTACTTATCTAAATATCTACTGCAGTGTTTTTTTTTTTTTTTGGATGGTGCTTTCGAGAGTGGTGGAGAGGAAAATTAAAATAAAAATTAGAAGCCTTTCGGTGGAAGCAATCTGGTGCAGGAGCTAAATATTAATTAATTTCCGCGAATATTAAAATTGAATTCAAAATAGGAAAAAGAGAGTTGAAGAATTTCAAATTTAATTATTTTTAATAGATAAGCGGCTTCAAATGAATGTATGAGAGCCTTTATGGTGGTCTGTGCGACTGTTTTTTACAGAATCTATTGTTTATACTATTTGAAAACAGATTCTTTCACTACTCGTGCGTGATATTATCTCCTCTGCAGTTGCGAATGCATCAATTCATTATAACATGTACTGTGCAACTTATATCGCTAATCTTAATTAATTATTTTTAAGCCTTTTGATAAGCTTCCGCTGTGTTTCCAAAATAATCCCTTAAACTTATTTTTTGTTTTGTCGTTGATGGTTGCGAGGATAAAATTCCCGTGGTATAATCTCATCTATCGTTGTAGACTTTTAGAAATAAAAAAAACACACAGCACACAGTCACACGAGGTGAGTAAAATAGAATTTAAGATACGAGTATGTATCTGAAATTAATTTTAAAAGATTTATCAAAATTGGATTTGCTTGATATTTCAAAAACAATCATTTTCGTTCTCAAAAAAAAAAAAAAAACATCCACTTATTTACTGAAACACATTCTTACATAACATTTGCCTTCCTTATTCAATTGAAAATCTGTTCGTCCTTGATGTTTCGGGTTGATGATTTTTTTATATCCTTTTTCTCTCTCTCTCTCTCATTTGTTATCCGTCTGACACTGTTTTACGTTCGCATTGTTTTTATTTTTCAAACATCATTTTGCATGAGGATATGACATGGTAGATGAAGGTTGGATATTTTGTTGTTTTGTTTATGATTTTGTGATTATTTATTATTTTTTTTTTTAAATCACTCATTTAAAATAAAAATCTGTATGACGCCTTAGGATGAACAAAAAACATATTTGATAGAATAATACACTTATGTGCAGAAATTTAATGATCCACGTTATAAAATCTAGAAATTTTTGGGACCTTAAAAATATCGTTTTAGTAAATTCTTTGGGACAGAAATATCTCGGTAAGTGAATCCTGAAAATCCTTTGATAGAGCATAAACATCCTATTTTTTATATTGATGTGTAATTGCCATAGTCAAATATTTTAGAAAATAATAATAAAGAAAGAAATTTTGGGACAAATTTTTATATACAAGGGCTTACTGCAAGATAATTTAAAAAATGACAATTTTTAATGTGAAGTTAAGTAGATATTTGGATAAAAAATTTTAGGACAGAAAGCTATCTGCAACGAAATTTGTAGTTTAAACGTTTTGGAGGACATTTAAAAAAGCATAACTCAAAGCGATGCTAGTGTGCTCGATATTTAAGCCACACGCGATTAACTATTTTTTTTAGTATATAAAATAAAAACATAATCACTCGAAAAATATCGAAACTACCTCTTAAACAAAATTTTAAAAAATTAGAGCTGTAGTTGTAGGTATCTTAACACGGTTGTATTGGAATACTAAATTGTGAAGTTTTTATTTTAAGCTTCCAATCGGATTTGAAACAAGCTTAGGTTTATTTGGAAATCGAAAAATTGTATAAAGATTTTAGAAAAAGCTTATTTTTCATGTTAAGTGAGTTGACAGGAGAGAAAATGATCGAAATTTTTGGGACACTGAAAATCGCCTTACCAAAATCAATATATATGTACATTATGTATCCAAAAACTTTTGATTTATGTGACGTTTAAATTTGCGGATATGTATTTTAAAAATGGTATTATTGGGGATAAAGTTAGGTTAGGTTAGGTTGTTGGGCTGACAAATGATGTCGTTATCGTCACACTGAGATCAATGTAGATCCATTGTGCTACCTGTGAGTGTAATCACTCTTTTCTGATAAAATCCTATGTATTCTGTTAATCAGTCAAGCCGTTTTGAGGCATTGACGAAGTTCAATATGTGAATTCCTGGAATATTGGAAAGATCTTCTAGATTGTCAAAGAAGTAACTACCAAGCCATTTCCTTACTCATCACAGTGGCAGAAACCGCTTTTATTGCCGCTTGGCTATCAATGTAAAAGGTGATACCTATCAGTCCGTGGTATCGCCATTATTGATACATGTTTAGCAGCTGTTGTCACCGCCGGGACCTCCGCTTGGAAGATACTGCTATAATCTGGGAGCCTAAGTGAGTTGCTTAGCTTAAGAGATTGCTATTGCTGATTCACTGGTGTAAGGTTGGTTGTTCAACCATTCTTCTCTGCTTGGAAAGGCAGTTTTGAAATGTTTATAAAAGTCAAGTTCGGGTGTTGTATAGTCTGTAATGATACTATGACCTAAATATTTTTGAAGAATTTAAGCATGTCCTATTGTGCTGTTCTTCCAGGTACTATTCGGGCTTAGCCTTAAGGCGCTATATGCTGCGGATTCTTGTACGAAAAGATCTAGGGGTTTGCCTGATCTGAAATCTTCAGCGGGGTGCCTTCATTTGAAGGTATTCTGAAGCTTAGTATTTTCCTTTTGTTTGTAAAAAGGACTAATTCTGTTTTTGACGGGTTAACCATCAGGCGGGTAAAGTTAGAGGCAGTCGGATCTCAAATCTTTAAACATTTTGGGACAATGAATTCGAATCGAGCATGACCTTTTATTTTAAATGTAATCGAAAGGGTCACTCAGCCAATTTCTATTTACTTAAAAATAATTTGAGCTTTTCTTAGGACTCTAAGAAAATGACATTAAGGTAAAATTGTTAAATGGAAAATTAAAGTTTTGGGACAAGGAGTTCTTCCAAAGTATGGCTAATGGAAACGTCTAGTTTCTTAATGGACTTTTGTCCATGACGATTTTAGAAAATTTCAAATAATTCCTCCTTTTTTCTTCAGCCCATGAAATATTACAAATCTTTCTATAATTGAGTCCATGGAGTTAAATTATGCACACCACTGTAATTTTAGTTTTCCATTTCATGTGTGCTAAGTTAATTTTTTATATTTTTTTTTATCATCCACATATCGTTTTTTTTTTATCGCATTTGGCGCAGCAGATTTTCACATTCAGTATTATATTTTTATAATAATTTAGCACGTCGTTGTCGTCGTCGACGATGTCAGTCTATATTAAGTGGCAGAATGCGCGAAACAAATTCATTTTCGTAGACAGGATGTTTAAAATGAAATGCAGAGAATAATAATAAGAATTTCAGCAAAAAAAAAAAACGAAACGAAAAGAAGAAATATGAATGAAGTTGGAGTGTGTCATTAAAAGATTGATTAAATGCTTACTTAAAGGATAATCATCATGTCTGGGAATATATGTATCTGGAAACAAGAAATGATTATTTTGAAAAAATTCTCATTGTCAGTTAAATGATAAAAAGCTTTAAAAAATTAACAAGGTCCTTACTAGTCAATAGATGATGGTCAACCACTATTTTCAATTATTAATGACAAATTTTTTAACATACAGAATTTCAATCTTTTCAAAAGAATCAGACAAAATTAAATTTACACTTAATCTTCATATTAATGTTCCCTCGCCACAAATCGGACTCACCTTAATATTCATGTTTTGGAAAATTTCAACTACTTCACACAGAACAGCTTTTTGTCTGTGCTAATATTGATTCTGTTTTTTTTTTTTTTTTCTTAAAACTGTTTTTTTTAACCTTTTTTAAATTTACCACTCATTTCGTCTGAAAAATCTATGGCCTTCCTTTTTATTTATATCATCTGAGGTTGATGTCCTCGCCAGAGGAAACACGTCTGTTTGTTTATGTAGTGTCAACCTAAATAGAGAAAACTTTAGGTCACTCATAGAAAAGCTGAAAAGCTTCTTTTATAATGTATCTCGTAATTTCAATCTTGTCCAGATGAACAGAAAAATGAAGATTCTCATCAGCCATTCCAGGATACCCGGATATTATCACACTTAAGGTTGTATTAAAATTACATATTTACATACATGTGCATGTGTTTAACTTGTGCAGTATTCATCTTTATGATTGTTTAAGTTTGTTGCAGTTTGATAAGGTTGAAAATGTGTTAGTTTTTGAAGAAACTTTTTTATGGCCTAGATAACAAAATATAAACAATTATCTAGACCCTTTCTGATAGTGTGGACTTTATTCCTTTATGCTTTATTTTGTATTTGAAATTTTATTAATTGTATATATGTACGTATGTGATTCCATACGATGAAAATTATTTACAAATAAATTATTTTTGAATCTGCCCCTTGAAATGCGTGAGTCAAAGTTTCGACATACTTCATTTAACGACTTTTAGATCTTGAAATTGGTTCGCTTAGAACGTAATTCAATTGTCTTTCTCTGAGTGGTTTAACAGGAGCGTAAATAGGATCCGGAGATAGAAGATTAATTTGATTGCAAAGTAGATCTAGATTTCAGTGAATATACAGTGACGAGCAAAAGTGGTCAAATGATTTCGATTTTTTGAAAAATTGATTTAAGTAATTTTTAAATAGAATTAAAATCTTTTTTTATTTTGTTTATTTAACTCACATTTATTATGTACTCGTATGATAAATTTTTTTTCAAAAAAAAATATATTATACAAAAAAAAAAATAATAATAATTTTCTGCTTTTGTCCAATTAAGCACGTTTTAGTTTCAAGAGATTTAACATTGTTTGTTCATTGAGAGATTTCCTTCTCTATTGTGCTCTGTCAGATTACAGCCTAAACGGCTCGGTCCCTTTTTCTGTAAGCTTGGTAGATAGCATTTTTTAATTATTCCCCAAACGTTTTTTATTTTTTTAACCAAAAATAACAATACCTGCCATACGATTTTTTTCTAACTTTTATAAAATATTTTTGTCTCAAAAACTGTTCCACAGATTTAAAAAAAATCCGAAAAGGTCCCCAAAATTTTAGATAGCATTGTGTATTCAAATTTTCAAAAGAAATTTGTTCGATTTAAAAAAAATGTAAATTCTTTTTTTTTTAAAATTCAATATTTCAGAAACCTCATGCTCAATTTTTATAAATTTTAACAAATAAAAGTTTTTTAGTATAATCTACAAGATGTAAAAGAAACTGTATTTATTTTGTCTAAAAACAACGGTACCCACCATACAAATGATAAAAAATGGTTTTCAAAAATCGATTTTTTTTTTCAAAAACGGCACCTAGAATTTTCATACAAATTTTCTTCTTTCAGTTAATTTTTACAATTTATAATTCAATACCAAAAAAAATGATGAAGTAAAGATATTTGTGACTGAACCTAGCATTAAACAATTTTTTTCGATTTTTGAATTACACATTAGGTAGGTATAACGGATTTTAATTAATTTTTTTTTATAGTGAAGCTTCTTAAAAGTTTAAAGAACATTGTATTTCTATTTTTGAATTAAAAAAAAGTATCATCTTTGAAAATTCGATATCTCAAAAACGGGTAAATTTTTTTTTGAAATGTAATTTTTATTCGAACAATAATAAAAATTTTAAGCTGACCTTCCAAAATGTTTTCTTAAAAATGTTTTAAAATATTTGTATATAAAACCTTTGTTTACAAATCTTGGCATAATGGTTAGCGCAGAAGGTCTTGGGTTAGATTCTTAGCCCCGGCAAAAAAGTTTTTCAGTGGTGTACTGCCCCTTGCGAGGAATTGAAAAATCCTCTAAGAGTATCTCCTGTCGCAAATAGTGCTGCTCATTAGCCGTTCGAAATCGGCAGAAATTTGTAGGTCCCCTCCATTGCTGGTAACACGCACAGAAGAATGGTTGAGTTGTTAGTCACTAGGTCCTGGTTCTCTTCGAGCTGTTGCATCACCATATGTATTTCTTATATATATGAAAGCTTATTTGTTCTAACGCTACAACTACTTATAATTTTTTTCTTGCATAAAATAATATTTTGCTATTTTTAGATCCAACTACTAAAGGTTTTTTTTAGTCATTTAAGAAACGAATTCTACGGTTATAAACATTTTTCTCTAGTAACATTAATTTTTAAATTTAAGTATTATACATACATAAGATCAAGTTCGTGCGGATCCAGTCATGTACTTTATTTTCTGATAAATTTGTATATGAAAAAAGCAACATTGAAAAATAAGTGAAGAATCTGTAAATGTATAAATATAATGTGTAGAAAATAATAGTGTTTTAAGGCCTCAAGAAGCCAATTTCTGTTGGTTTTAGAAGCAAATAAAATTTGATTTTATTTTACCCACCTTAAAGTTCTATGGCTAAGGCAGAGTCTGAAATAATATAGATCGAATTATTATCATCGTTAGTCAAACAGATTTCCTTTCGCTAAATGCTTAATATTTAACAGCAGCTTCTGGCACTTTTGACATTAAATAAATCAACGATAAAAAACACTTCAATTATAGGGATACCACATATTTCATAACATCGAGAATTTAAAATTTTAAAAACGCATTTAGATTTTGCTATCAGTGTTTCAATGAACCATCCATCTTTCCCACTGCTGCCCACTTCTAATCAAACGACCATCATTCTAAGGATACACGACCAAATTGACACGAACTTTCGTTGAAGGCACCAGCTACGGATCAACGATGACATTTGGTGATTCCAGAGTTAAACCTAAAAAAATTTCGGGTGTAGTCATATTTCATTCATTAAACATTAGTTTTCATTCCTTATTTTGATTATTATTTGCAATCATATGTTGGATTAGGTCCTTTCCAATTAATTTGCTACAATTCAAACAGCAAACAAAATATCTATTTATGTATGTATGTATAAATAACATTTCTGCCAGATCCCATGTCAGATGTAAAAGTCAATAAAATTTAAAAATAACAAACTTCATTCATTTATATGCCATTAATCAAAAAATACGTATCTCTTGTCAGTGTCTGTATGTAGATGTGTCCCCTAATGACCTTTGTATTATGTTTATATACATCTATCCTCATGGTAACCATCATGTAAATTAACCGAGAGTGAAAAATGTCACAAGCAATTAAATTAGGGTTAAGGGTTCACTCGACCCCGAACAAATTAATGTTTAACCCCCCCAATTTTGAATGTGTGTAGTAGTGGGAAAGAGTTTTAGCAAAGTTTACATAATATTCGAAACATGTGTGGTGTGTTTATATTTCTTTTTACATCAACGACCGACCGACGAACATAATTCTGTGATGTGTGTAAAATGTTATTTATCAACTTCATCAATCCGAATACAAATTAATCATTGAGTTTCCTCGTTAAATTTATTTTGCGTTTGGGGACTGGAGATAGTTTTTGTGATTTCTTTCATCTTTTTATTTAAAAAAATTTTCCAACTTGGTTAGCATTTCAATGATGTGAATTTAATAATGGAAAGGGTCGTTTTTGGGGTTCCATGTAATTGATTACCTAATTAAATTTCAACCAAAATCAAAGACAAGTTAGATGTATGGAAAATATAAAAAGGACGTGTGATACTCTGTTTTATATTTAGAATGTTTTATGCTTTGTAAAAAATTTCAAACTTTAACTTAAAAAAAAATCAATTGAAACGCCTAATAGACTTCAATGAAAATACATCTTTTTGCAAATCAATTTCGCTTCCCTTTAATTTAAATAAGTAAACGTTTTTTCATGAACAGCTTCAAGTGAATTTATTAGTTAAATAAGGCTTAGAGCCTTAAGCTTCCTAAAGGCTTTTGATTGATCTCTTGAGACCTCAAGAACCACGCATTTAAATTTTATCCAAACAATACAATTATTACGTTTATAAATAATAATTTATGATTCACTGTTAAGGATAAATACAATTTTTATGTTGGTTCTTCTGGAAAAAGGTGAAACCTAAAAGAGAATGAGAATTCTCCATTGTTTCCAAAAGTGAAAATAAATTTTCAATAAGCGCACGAAAAATTAAAAATAAAGCACATAAATATTAATTTTCGGTCGTTCTAAAAATTTTCAAAAAAATAGCCTTGCTAAAACAATAAACAAAAAAAAAATTATTTAATATACGAGCCAACAATTCCCATTCTATGGCAGTTTTTGAACAGAAATAACAACAAAATAAAGGTTTGAGGATATAATTCATCACAAGAACGAAGGAGAAACCATTAAAACGACAGTTATTGGGTCCGCTGAATATGTGTGTGTCCCAAAACTTAATGGACCAATTGTAAATCTTTTGATTTAAAGTGTGGTCGAATGGCAAGTTGTAATGTTGTTTAAAGAAAAATAAAAAAATAAAAAAGGCTTATATTTTTGGGAATGGAACGAACTATGGGAATTACCGAGACCTTTACAATTTCATTGCTCTCTGCAAACACATTTATCATTTAGGGTTTCGAAGGTGCATACTCTTGATTTGTGTGGGTGTTTTTGAGGAAGATACTTTAACATTTTGTTTGAGGTATTTAAAGATACATTTACTTTAGGCCTACCATTAATTTGACATATAACACGAACTTATGGTTAGTTTCTTTAGGCCCCTTATCGAATGTGTCAGGAGACTTTTGTGGCATTTAATTTATAAATAACAGATGATTTTGTTTTTGTTTACCAGTTTCGAGAAGTATTGTTCCAAATTATTCATTAAGTAACAGGTATTTTATAAGGATTGGTACTTATGAAAAAAGATCCGACATACAAATTTTAGAGGGTTTATTTTATACAAAAGTCTGGCAGAATTTCACCTCATATCTTGATGAGGGTGTGTGCCAACAAACATCGCCTTTTCCTTCTTTTGAATCTTTTCTATTTTCTCAAATTTTAAACCATCGAAAATGGTCCGTACTTTTCCATATTTTAATGGCGGCTACCTTGAATAAACTTTGCACTGGAATTATGCCAACTTTCAAAATTGTCAAATTAAATAATGTCGAAAGTTTCCCTTGGAATTTATTGATATCGGGAATTAAGTTTCATTGGGGCTTTGGCTCTCATTTCAAAAGGCTCCCACTTTACAATGAACAGAGCAGAAGCACTGTCGTTTCCAATTTTGAAAGATGAGAAAAATTCCGAGGGAAATTTTGGTAACGACAGATAGCCCCCAATCTTCACGATCTTAATAATAGAATTTAAAACATAAGCTTTTAAGGATAGTGTCTTGAAGATTTTTTCTGTTGATTTTTGCCTTTAAATAAAGTTTTCAAAAATTTACAATAAAGGGAGTTTGCAACCCTAAAAATGTTTGAGCACAGTGCGAGCGTTTAGGAAAGTTTGAGAGTATTTGAAAGGAGATACCGATACACATTGTTCGAATATTGTAATTGATGGGAAATATTGGGCATTCTACATTCATGTAGTTCGGCTAAAGAAAAAATCTCTGAAGTTAATAGCACCTCCGAAGTTGTGCTCTGTTTAAATTGTTTAAGGGGAGGAATACAACTCGCTATTTTACTAGAACACTGTTAAAAAAAAGTGGTAATATAATGAAAGACAAAAAACATTACGGTAGTGCTCGAGAGATTCAAATGTTTCTGTTATAATTCTGTCACATATCATTTTTAAGGCTCAAAAATGAGTACCACTGTCAAGTCTATAGCGACTACTTTATTGGAGTTTTATATCGACATTTTAGGAATATGAATGCATGTAGTGCTGCAACAGCTCGAAGAGAACTAGGACCTAGTGACTTACAACTCTCAACAATTCCTGTGTGATTCCGAACGGCTGCTGAGCATCACTTTTCATGTCATGAGATACTCTTAGAGGATTTGTCTATTCCTCCGCAAGAAGATGTACAGTGTACACCTCTGAAAAACTTCCTTAACGCGGCTGAGATTCGAATTTAAGACCTTCTGCATATTGCATGACAGTCCAACGCATTAACTATTTTGCCTAGGGGTACTTAGACATTATAGGAAAGCTCACTTATAATAAACTTTTATGTGTTAATTAATTAAATTCGAAGCAGCGCGAGTAGGGATGAGCTAGAATTTTATATATTTTCTAGAACTACACAGAATTTGTGCTCTTTATACCTATAAGAATTGTAGTTCAGATATTGCATCCAAAAATGGCAAGTACGACTGCGTCCCGTTAAAACAAAGATGTATGAAAAACAACAGGATTCAGAATCTATAGGTACTCCTTGCTGAATATTACATGAATTGCATTTTCATCACAAAAACAAAAAAATACACAAAAATAAAATTAAATATTTTATTTTTTCCTATAAATTTTATAGGAGAGCTATACTTTCATTGTAGTTAGGTATAGAGAGTTTGTGGTTGTGCATCGAAGCAAGAAGCAAACACATTGTGTGCTCCCGCTAAATAAACCAATTCACATTTTATCAAACCAACGAAGTGTAAACGCCCAAAACGACAAGGGACACGGTGCGATAAGAATTTATTGTTTAAGGCCTTAACCCCACTTTCAAACAAATGCTAAAAATAGAAAAAATAGTTGGATGTTTGTTAAGTAGCTATATTACTTCAAACCCTACTGAATGGGCCAAATTTATCGCTCCTTGTCAATTCATGGTTTTCAATTTCACGTAAGAATTTTAAAACATCGTAATTCTGTTGATTCCATTTTTTATTTTTATTGAATATTTGAGAATTTAATAAGTTTGAAATTTAAAATTTTCTTAAATTCATAGGCAAATTTCAAGGGAAACCGCATCATCTTATTTTTGTTAGCAGATAAAGCTCCAACAGAATTTCCATTGAGGTTTTATATTTTTAATATCAAATTGATATCCGAAAGCGATTTATAAATTTATAAAACTTATATCTGATCATGACACCTTTCTACATATCCTTCAATCATTTTTTTTTAATTAGAAACAGGACGGCGAAAAATTCAGATTAATTAAAACTTTTAATAAAAGTCGTAAAATCCATCCATGCATTTTGTTATTATCTCTTGGTATTCAACGATACACATAAAGTGAGGTGGACGAGCCAGAGAATCAGGATTCAAAAATGGAAAGTTTCACCATCGCCAGGTTTTATGTTTTTAGATGTTTTTGCAACTCCTGGAGCTTGTCAGGCTTAAACCACCGCTATAGTATAGCTATGTTGTATATCTACATTATTTGTCTATCTATCTATTCTATCTTATCTCATCTCGTCCAGAAAAGTTCGATGGATTTTAGGAGAAGATATGATGGGATAATAATCGTTTCATGCAGATGCTTCGCTTCATCCTGCATCATCATCATCATCATCATCATCATCATAATCATCAGCTTCGTCCTTCGAATCGTTGTTTTGGGAAAACTTGGACGGGTTTAAGTTAATGCAGATGTTTGCGGATAAAAGTTATGAATGATGTTGGTAAGAGATATTTTGGGAAGAGCGAAGCGAGGAGTTATTCAAGACAACATCTCTCCTTCATGTCGAAGACATAATCAATTCATGTTTTTTGAAAATATCTTATGGTTTCCTTGGTTTTTATACACAAAATATGTCATGTTATCGTTGAAGGTAATCGTTTGCAAGGATAATACATCCTATACACATATTTATATGCAAAAAAGTTTTTTAATAGATTGATACTTAAGAAAGTTTGATATACCTTGTCTCTGTACACAGAGAGAAGCCTGATGAGGATGTTTTCATTTTGAGGATCTTAAAGTTATTTAATATGTTTTTTATAAGTTGCAGTTTAAATTTAATGTGTGTACCTTTAAAGAGAAAATCCCTGTAGGTATGTTACATTAGTAGGTGATTGGCTTAGGGAGGGATTCTATTCAAAATATTTTAAAATGAAGGTATGAACATGGAAAATCCATATAAAAAAAAAATCTAAATTTCACAGCTATTATTAATAATAATATGGAACGAACGTACTTTGGCGTTTTTATGATTGGAAAATTTGTTGTTTTAAACTTGAGCGGGACAATTAAAGAGCGTATTGGAAAAGTTAAATCCATAAAATAGCGTTTGTCTTTTATAATCATTTGCTTTTATGATCATAAGCGGTGAAAATAGTTAAAAATTGATTTTCGAAAAATGCTGAACTTATTCACTTAGCTTGGTAAAATTTTTTTTTCACTTACTGCTTAATTATTATGAAATTTCGCTTCATAATGGTTTTCATGTTAAGTTTATGAAATGCAAGACTGATTCGTATGAACTTTCTCTCATGCTTAGGAGACTTGGAGTTTTTAAAGTGGAGTATGTTATAGGAAAAAAATGTTCATTAATTTTTTAAAAGTTTAAAACAAAACAAAACAGAATGTCATACGATCTTTCAAGAAAATATGATATTTATTTTTATAATATATATTTATGTTTATTTTTTTAAATAAGTTTTTAAAAATCTAAATTTAAAATATAATTAAAATTAATTAAACATTTTTGGACGTCAACTTCAAATTTCGATTATTTTACAAGTAATAATTCAATTTAAAAATAAAAGTTATTGACAATTTTTTGAGATATCGATAGCTAGTCAAGAAAGCTTTTTTAAGTTTTTATGTGCAAAGTTATTTGGCTTCTTAGAAGTAGTCAGTGGCTCCTGCCAGTTTTGATACGAGTACACATGCGATTGTCTGAGGCTCGTTGGCATAAGCGTTCGAGTAGTCAAAAAAAAAAGCAGTCTGGGATGGTTAAATCGGGCGATCTTGCTGGCCATGCCAAATCGCCAAAACGGCGATATCCATTGTGTCTATCAACTCACAAACGCTCGTGTTCACCGTAAGAGTGCCCGGGTAGAATTTTCGACTCGATAATGCCAAGGCCCCAGCTAGTTTTTCTTAGTTTCAATCATGGCCCTACCGAGCAGTATCTAGCTTGTCCCTCGCTAATTTGTTAATGCTCTGTATATAATGGGCCTTGCTAGATGTTCCTATATGGGCCCTAGATGGGTATTCACAAGTAGCACAAGAGCTACGGCAATTCTTAAAAAAAATTTTTTTTTTTTTATTATTGATTATTTTCATTTTTTCTTTGCCTCCCTATTATTCGACTCTTTAAGTGATTTTTTGCTGGAATGAAAGAATTTTTTTTTTTTAATTTACCTCCACTGAGATTCGAACCCGAGTCCTCTCGCTTGCCGTGCTTGTGCGCTACCTATTGCGCCACTGTGATATATAAAATATCGTGTCTCAAAGTGCTACTCAAATAACTCTCTTTTAATTATACTGTTTAAAAGACTTAAATACGTATTAAAGAATCTGAAAAATACCGATTTAGGACCAAAACAAAAAAGTTATGTTTTTAGAAGGATAATGGATAGCCTTTTATAGAGACATATGTATAGGCACATCTAGGATACATCAAGTAAAAACTATATAGCCCCAGTATAAGTAAAATCTGAGAACGCCTATAAAGAGGCGACACTAGCTAAGGCCAATATAACGCCCAGATACAATTCCTTATCCAGGCTACACCAAGTAAAAACTATCCAGGTCCCTTGTAGTTTATTTGTTACAATGCCAATAAAGAGGCGATCTATCTATAGCCAAGATATCGCCAAGAAAAAGTTTCATATCTAGGCTACATCAAGTTAAAAATATCTAAGCCCAGTCTAAGATACTCCTGGAAAAGCCAATAAATAGGCAGTTCTAGCCAGGTTCAATATAAAGCCAGGATAAGCATAAATTAGTCAAGATCTGCCAGGCTTGCATCTGTCTAGGCCCAGCATAGGATTTACTATATAACGGCCAATCTAGCTAGGGCCACGCTATTCGATAGTGTTTCCTAGATAATTTTCTACCCGGGTGGTAATGGCTGGTGTATAGGCGTCCTGCTACAAAAAACAAGTGCATCATTTGGTCTTTCACGTTCGTTCTATCATTTTCGTCCATGACCCTTGTACGTCTTTTGATTAAGGTTGGAGGCGATTTCCAATCTCGCGGTTGGCTGGTTGATAGAGCTTAAGAATTTTCAAACCATTTGGTGGCATTCATAAATTTCAACAGGTTTTTGCTTGGGATGTCAGCGAGTTCCTCCAAGTCGTGGAGAAGTGTCTCCCTAGGAGCTTGTTTCTCAGATGATTTAGCGCAAGGCAGTGACACAAATTTTATCGCTTCTCCTAAAAAAAAAGTGCTCTAATGATATAGCCAGCTGCATTCCTCCCTTGAAACAATTTCGCCCTACTACTCGTCTTGCTAAGAATGCTCATCAGTTTGAGCCTAAAGTTTTTCTTATGAGATAGATGATATTAACACTACCTATATTTTTAGAAATTGATCTTTAAACATATTTGCATAACTACTTATTTTACGTTCCACAATTTTAACCTCAAACAACCTAACCTTTTCGCTTGCGTTCACATATTCACATATTGAAAATTTTGATCGATGTAGATCGTATTCATAATTCATTTCACAAGGAAATATCTTCTGGATTTAAGCCTAGTATCTACTCCCGCTTCATAACTTTCACTTCAGTAATTTTAATCTTAGAATTATATGTGGAACTTATTAATTGAAAAATATTTAGTACCTATGTAGACTATCGAAAAATTTGAATCTAAATTAATAAGTTCCACAATACACTAGTGAACCTCCTACTGCTACTGAACATCACTTTAATTGAGAGAGGAAATGAAAAAGTTCCACATTATTTTACGCTTCATCTTTATTTTAGCTTTGTGTGACACGAATATAAAAACTTAAAGAAATGTGCATAATCTTTTTTACATTTGAACAAATTTTCCTTTTGCTCTGTTTGAAAAAAAAGTTTCTTTTCTTTGAATTTTTATTTTTAATAACGCAGTGATATTTTAAATAAGAAAGTTGAAAAAACTACGCCAAATTATAAAATTTGTAAATTTATAACTAAATTATTCATAATAGAAGCTGCGGATTGTAAATTTCACATCACAGTTTATTATCTATGTCCAATTATTTTTCGAAGTTTTCTTTATTTGAAAAAAATAAAATGAGAGAACTGCTTCTATTCTCCAGACTCACACTTATTGTTGTTTGTAATTTATTTGATTTAATAAAAACAACAACCTCACCAACTTGCACACAAAAACAATCCACAGACGATGAATTCCCTTAAGCAAATATTTAATTTTCAAAGTGAAAATAATTCACTGTGGCGTTAAATCAACGTAAACAACTTTCAAAGTTTAGGATCTCCTAACGCATTAAATACTCTTGTAAGTGAAATGAGCTAGAATCCTTGAATGAAGAAACAAAACAAAAAAAAAAAAAAACAAATGTCCTTGCCACGTTTGAAATAAAATATTAGATCTATCCAATAAGACCCTTGATTCTCTCCCGCAAAACAAAGAAAACGGAAAGCCCCCTTTGCAAACCCCATCTAAACCACATATCTCACATCAGATGGCTTAATGGATAATTTAAAATAAGGATAATTTGAATTGATATGTAACGGGCAGAGTGGCGCAGCAGTGTGGTGACGTGGCCTAATAAAATTGTTCATGTCGAACCGCACACACATGATGATTGCTGGTGTGTTCTCAAAAACCGGCCTAGCACGTAATCGCCGAAAACCACATGAGACTTAAAATATGCCCGCACATATCCTTTGCATAGGTATATTAGAATAGGGCAGCAGAGGAGCCTGCAACCACGAACACCCCATCATCACTGAAGGCCAGAGGTGGGGGGTGGACTGTCATGTGCGTTTCGTTTGCAATAAATCATCGTTGAAAAGGACGACCGTTTGCAGGTTCAGCTGGTGGCGATACGTGGCGGGTTGGTTATCCTCATGACTGTGCCATTGGCGCTTCTTCCGCTTTACATCGTTTTTGCTGCCAAAGTCACATTTGGTCTTTCGCTTGGGGAATCACTTTCATTGAATCGTCTTTTTCCGTGGAAGCTCCACTTGGTCCGTTCTGCCATGCAACGTAACACAATCATCGACATCAGCCAAGGGATAAGGCAAGGATTAAAGGCACGCCTAGCCTATATCAACGACAGGAACAAGGAAATAAGGCTTTTTGCCTGTGTCTGAAAAATGAAGACCTGCACATAGAGCTTAAACTATAGTTGATCGATATACGATATGCGGTGATATCAGACGGAGAGGCAGATAGAGGGACCGAGAAGATGTATACGATTATGGCTTAAAGGTGTTCCTGTACATGAGGATGTAATTTATGGCCTACCGAATACTCAACCCTTTTCTAAACAATCAACCAAAAAGGGAGCAGCAACGTATAGGCAGGCAGGCAGTGGGAGACTGTGTAATCGAATATTGAAGTCAGTTATGGCTGCAACACGAGTATTAGAACATTTTATGATTGAATTTTCAATTTATGTGATTTTCGCTTGTTGCCACCAGAAGTGGTGATTACCAACTAAAAGCTCCACTGGGACAAAGATACATAAATCTAAATGTCATTTTGATTGTATGCCTTAATACGATTAGCAATTAAATTAATATTCTCTTAAAATATCTCCAAACAGTAGTTGAAAAGGGGGTTTTGGAGTATTCAATGGGATGGGCGATTGAGTTTGTATTCGAACTAGTAGGAGATTACTGTTAATTAAATATATTTTTTGGTTGATTCAATAATGTGGGCTGCGAATATAAATAGACAGATTTACAGTTGTGGCCTTTGATTGTGTTTTTATACTTTTCGTATTTCTAAAAAGGTCTTGGATTAGAATTTTCTTTGTAAAAGAATATCATGAATTTCCTATTACCCACGCGATTTCTTCATCTATTTAACGTAAGATGTTCATTTAAAAATACCCACGCCGCACAGTGGGTCTTCTCCATACACATCAGTGCTCAAAATACAATTTTTAATTTTTGCCTTAAAAAAAAAAGAAAAATGTATAATTAATATACATATTATAGCACATGTCATTTGTAAATATTATCTTCCCTCTCTGTCTAATGGCCAAGTTACGGTACATTCAAGTTGACTCTTTGTCATTAGTTTTTATTATACATGCGCAAGTTTTAATTTTGTGTAGTTTTATTTTATTTTTAAAAGTTAACTCCGTTAAACAAAAAATATGTTGTTTGTTCACGAAGGCATGTAGATTGCAAATACATTTTTATTTTCGATTGAAAGGTGTTACTTAGTGTATAAAATACATAAATGGATGACGGGTTTACTCACGGGCAATGAAATTTTTAAAAGTATTTTTTTTTAACTGGCGCAGAGAACTTTTAAATCTAAGTATACAGCATGAAAGAAGAAATATTTGTTATTAAAAATCCGAAGACAGAAGTAAAAGTTAGGTGCGCCAGTTTGAAATATCACTGTTTGAGTTCGCGGTTGAATAAATAGATAATACAAAGGCCGACAAAAAATGTTGGTAGTGAATGTTTAGCTAAAATATGAGTATGTGGGCTTATAGGTAGGTTTATCATGATATCAAATCCGAAAACTCCGGCAGGTTTTTTTCTCAGCCTTTGGTAGGGGATAGGGGTGAAGTTCAAAACTATCTATTTTTCCTATCTTTGTTCCAGGAATGTAACCACTTATATACAGTTGTGTTCATAAAAATAGCAGTGCTGGTCAAACTTTATTAATTAGTCAATAATTTTAAACACGCAGATTCTTACAAAAAAAATTAACCTGTTATTTGCATCTAACGGTCTTTCATTTTTATATTTGAGGCCTTAAGTTTGTAATTGAACCTTACTTTTTCCGTTATAGACGCATTTGTTCAAGCTCTCTGAATATAGCGTGTTCATAAAAATAGCAGTGTCTTGCATTTAAAGTTAAAAAGTGTTAAACATTATCTTTTTTTTTATTTTTCGGTAAGTAAAAATTTTACTTTTTGTAGTTTTTAGTATTCTCAAGATAATATTATAGAAAAAATTATAAAATATTAGCTCAAAAATAAACAATGGGTCGGTCAAAACATTGCAACGAAGAAACTCGAAGTTTAATAAGAAAACTACATTTGGAGGGGGAAAACTTACCAGGATATTCAGGAAATCTTAGGATATTCAGCAAAAAAGATAAGTAACGCTATAAAATGGCGGAATAAACCGGAAACACACGGCCGAAAAAGGATGACGAGTGTTAGAACTGACAGAAAAATTGTTCAGTTAGCTAAACAGAACCCTTCCATAAGCTCAAGAGAAATTAAAGATAAGCTTGAACTGTCTGTGAGCGCTGTAACCGTACGAAGACGTCTTTTGGATGCCAAATTACCAGCCCAAACTCCACGCAAGGTACAATTGTTGACAAAAAGGCATGTGGCAAAGAGAATGGAGTTTGCCAAAACGCATCGAGATTGGCCACGAGAGAAATGGAGGAATATTCTGTGGACCGATGAAAGCAAGGTTGTTCTTTTTGGATCCAAGAGTCGTCGAGTGTACGTAAGAAGACCACAAAATGCAGCAAATGATCCACGATACACTGTGAAAACAGTGAAGCATGGCGGAGCGAAAGTTATGATATGGGCTTGCTTTTCTTACTATGGGGTTGGGCCTATCTATCCCATTTAGGGTATAATGGATGCAGCTGAATATGCTGAAATTCTCGAGGAGGTCATGTTACCCTATGCCGAAGAGGAAATGCCGTTGGTTTGGGTATTCCAACAAGACAATGACCCAAAACACACTTCAAAAAGGGAAAAATCATGGTCCCAGGAGAACAAGTTATGCCTTATGGGGTGGCCCGCTCAATCCCCTGACCTTAACCCCATTGGAAATTTGTGGGGGGATGTTAAGAATGCGGTTCATGAAGCGAAACCGAAGAATTCGAAAGAATTGTGGGAAGTAGTGCGAGATTCGTGGAACGCAATACCAGTCGAGAGGTGTCAAACTTTAGTGGACTTCATGCCACGCAGATGCATTTCCATTATAAAAAACAATGGTTATGCTACGAAGTATTAATGGTAAGCTAAAATATCAATATAGTTTCATATACGTTTTTTACAGTTTTTCTAACTTTTTGCGTTATAGATTCAGAACATTCAGATGCACTGCTATTTTTGTGAACAGCCATAAATTTTAAAAACGCTTCTTACTGTGATAAAAGTAACGGTAAAAAATCAATCTTAATTTTTTCTGTTAATATTAATGAAATACCTTAAATTGTTATTAGAAGCTAAGTGAAATATAGTATAACGTTGATAATGAAAGCCTTTTTGTTTTATTTGGGGAGCACTGCTATTTTTATGAACACAGCTGTAAATAAAAAATTTAAATATGTAATTTGATGCTCTGTAATTAAACATAAGCTAACATACCTGAATATTGACCATCCGACTGATAGAACTTAAAATATAAGCTTTTTAGTGACTCATATCGAATTTTTTGTTAATTTTTTGCTTAATATAAGATCGGTTTTCAGATACAGGCGGAAGAATTTAGGTGTTTTTCCCAGAAACAGCTCGACTTTACGTGAAGCTCTGTCCTTGGTATCCCATGACCACAAGTCTGCACCAAATCCTTATCAATGAAAGTGAAATAATGACTCATGCCCTACTTCCAATTAGCCAGTTATCCGAAGAAGACCAGGAGGTGCGAAATAGAGATTTTCATATATCGGCAACAATTCAGCGGGAAGACATCACAAAAAAAAGAAGGATAACATGTGAGATGTTATAAATAGGTTGTTTATCTCTGCCAATCCCATGATAACTTCGCGCACAACGACAGTCATTCACCGAAAAATGTTTTATCCTGAAGTCATAAATATGTTACTCGAAGAACAATTGTTTTCTTAAAATAAATCTATCAATAACCTTGAAAATATTTACTATAGTCAGAACTATATTAATTATTAATAATATTTTCATTTTCAACAGCAGTTAGTATCTATTTATAACAGTTCTTAGCATTTTAAACAAGATTTTGAATTTTGAGCACTGCTTAGTATGAAGGGGACCCACTGTGCGCCGATTAGTTTGATACACCTCTTCTATTTCCATTTCGATAGATTAGTGCGTGTACCCATGAACCTATTTATAGGAAAAGTTATGTATTCGTGAAAAACGAGCTAATTTGTCTAACATTTTGGCACACATATTGATGGTGGGTAAGGATTTCTATTCAAGTGTTTGTAGTTCTTGTTTTAATTACCTAACAAATTCATACAAGTTTGGGACAGAGATGATTAATAATCTTATCTTTTATTATCTTATTTTATTCCAAAAATATCTGAGTCCATAGCCTTAAATAAATGAAAATTGGGGGCTTATTGCACTGCAACCTAAGATGAGCTAGATGAGTTGCTCACCATACAGCTCTTCCTCCAAGTTTATCCTTTTAAGAAAGTTGATAATTTGGAGTACCATCAGAGGGGATAAGCCACTCTCGCCTAACTGATAGCGTCCCAGCTATTTATTTCTTTGATGAATAAGAGCTCCGCATCTACCTTGTATATGTTTCGGTGTTTCATGAGCAGCGCAGAATCTTTGTATGGGAGCGCTTTCCAGGCCAAGAATACTTAAGTATCTTCTTAGTTTAAAGTAGCTCATGAGAAGATCCGTTACGTTCTTAGGTTGTTCTTACCTAAGATGATACAGCTCATGAAACGATTTTGATTTTAGTTCTTAGTTTAGTTTAATTCTAGTTTTAGTACTAGTTAAGTGTAGTTCTTCCAGTTTCTGAATCTTTTAGGCTCCTTTTCTGCTTTGGTTTCGTTTTTGATCCTGTTTTCTCCTACTCCGTAGTCTGGCTCCATTAGTCTTCATTACAATTAAAAGTCTTTTGTTTTTTTTTTTTACTGTAGAACTTTATCTACGACAACCTGTTTGATTGTACTTCCTTTGAAGATAGGAAACATGTAAATGATGTGTCTACCGACTTAAGCAAGGCCTTTGATAAATTCTGTCTGACTTTAATCAAATAAATAGAGACTTAACGCAGGAATGGAAGGTTGTTCAGGATAAGAACCCAAGCATTTCGCATGCCAATTCATTAATCCAAGGCATATATTAACATCCAAAGTACAATTCTATGATTATATGTAATATTAAGGACACTTACGTTCTCAAAATATTACAGTATACAAATTATTCAGCCATAAAAGGTGCAAAAGATATAGACCTCTGAAGCCAGTTTAAGTAGGAAAACAGAAGAGGTAATCATCATTTTCGCTGTTTTTTTGGAACTAATAAGGGATTTGATGATTTAGGTCCAGTTTCCACTAATCATCTTTACTAAACTTAGATCGATTCTCAAAAATTCCTAACCTTTCTACTAAATCAGCCTTTCTTCTGTTGTGATAATGGTTTCTTGAGAAACACGATCATTTAAAACTTTCCTTAAAAAATTAAGGTTTTGATCAAATTTTATAAATGGTGTTGGTCATACTGTCTATACGGCTGTTAGTCCGTGTAAGGAGCCTTAATAGGGGAATAGATTTGTTTCAAATTTAATGCAGATCACTTTTATTACATTCCATTTCGAAAAAAATTTGTTTTGTTTTCATTTTAACTCACCTAATCTTTTCTAAAACAACTTAAATGATTTTGATTAAACTTTTAACGCTTATGTTCTAAGTGATAGTAATCAAACTGCGTTTCTGGTTTTCAAATTGAGCGCAGTTTTGACATTTTCAAAAACTATTATTTCACTCTTGAATTACGAGTATTATTTTCTGATGAAATTAGTAAGAGAGAGGAAGGAGATCTTTAAAATCGTGCGGGGTAAAATATTCCATAATCGTGTTGTGCGACTAAAAACGAAAATCTGTATTTAACAATATGTCAAAAATTATACTCGACTGTGAGCTGTGGGTTATATTGTACGTTCCTCTAAAATAAGTTTAATGATCCTTCGTAATTGTTAACATCAGATTTATGGTGTTTTGATTACATTGTTTCAAACCCTTAATGTTAAGGATCCATCAAATATTTTTCAAGTTACTTATTTATGACTCAAATTATGTTTAGTGATTTTTTGATTTCCTCTTTAACTTCCGTGTAAATCCGGTAACTTTTAGTAGATGAGATTCCGGCAACTATATCTTAATACCTAAGTAAATCGTTTTTCAAAAATCTGAAAATTTCCATGAACTTTTGAATTTGTGTTTTTTTCGAACCACCGGTAATAATTATCCAAATGAATTCACCACACACATTATAAAAATTGTATGGCTTAACCTTACAAAGGTGACTTGATGAGGAGCCATTTCGAGAAGTTAATCTTGAAGGCTACGTTAAGAAGCTTCAAAAACTTTATTCCATTTCTATTTCTAAAATTCAAAATAAACTTCTAATAATTACTGGAACCTAATTTTTTTTTCGTTTTTTTTTTTTCAGGTAAGCCGATGATCAAATTTATTTAAACTTTCAAAAATTTGGTAAGCACAAACTATTTTTTGACTTTTTATATATTTTTCCCTACACATTTTCTTAATATTTTTTTCATATTAACCAAATTCATAAAAATATATGCCATACAAATTTTATTTATTTTACACTTATCATTTTATATTTTCATATTTTTTTTTTTGTGTCATTTCGTTCACAGTCATTGGGTAACATTTGTAACTATATTTTATATTGGGTTTATAAAATACTTCATGACATCACCATTTGGTATTTAGTGTTTTTATCATTTTTATTCATAAACAAATTGAAGAAAATAAAAGTGGGGATCAAAAGGTTTTTTAAATTTTTGTAGAAAAAATTCAGCGAGGTTCTTACAAACAATCTTATCTTTTCGTTGCCGTAGTGCCTTTTCTGAACTGCTTGTTTCTTATTTGTGTGTTATTCATTAGTTTTCTCTTAGGAAGAATACAGAAAGTCTTCAACACTCTTTCCTCAATCTTCTACGATGAATATTTGTTCACCTTGACAATTTCTATGTTCTAAAGCTCCTTTCTTAACTACACTTTTCTGCCATCTTGCATCAATTGATTTCTCGGTTTGCAGTTGTCCGGTTAACGAAGTGAATATTGCGATGTGTATCTGCTGCCTCCTTGGTTGGTTTTTATATAGTCTCTATTAGTTATCGACTTGTTTAGAATTCCCTTTATCAAAAAAATCGATTAGCCAGAAAATTCTTAACAAATGTTGAAGCTTCTGTCAAAAATATATTGCCGATCTCCTTTGCTTCCAATATCGTGTGTTAACAAAAATCTTATTCATTACATCAATCAATGACAATACTCGTACTTCATTACTCTTTCTACCGACTGTCTAGAAATATTTAAATGGTTATTGAGGGTACCGCCCAAAGAACCTTTTTTTTTTTGATTTTCTCCAAAACGGCACAAGCGATTTTGATCATATTTTTTTTGCTAAAGCTTCCCAAAAACTTGAATAGACTTGTGTATTTAAATTTTCAAAAAAAAAACATTTTTGGATTTAAAAAAAAATTAAAATTTTTTTTTCGAAACTCAATGTTTCGAAAATACCATTTTAGATTTTTTTTTTAAACTTGATAAATTAAAGTTTTTAAATCTAATCTACGAGATGTGCGAAAAAAAATTTATTTTACCTAAAACTAAAGGTACCCACCATACAAAAGTTAAAAACTGGTTTTCAAAAATCGTATTTTTTCTCGAAAACGGCGAGTAGAATTTTAATAAATTTTTTTTCTTTCAATTAATTCTAACGTTCTGTAATTTAATAAAAAAAAATTGAAATTAAGATATTACAGCTTGTACCTACCATAGAACCATTTTTTCAAATTTAGAATTTCTCATTATCGACATAACGGATTTTAATGACATTTTTTTTATAGAGATGCTTCTAAAAAGTTTAAAAAACATTACATTTTAAAATTAAAAAAATATTTTTGGAATTTTTGAAAAAAAAAAATCATTTTTTTTTTTGGAAAATTCGGTATTTCAAAAACGGCTTAATATTTATTTTGGAAATTTATTTTTCATTCTTACAATAATAAAAACTTAAGGTTGGCGTACCAAATTTTTTCTTAAAAATCTTTTAAAAAATTTGTATATAAAAGCTATTTTTTTAAGAAACCACTACAACGACTTATAATTTTTGTTCTTGCATAAATTTATATTTGCATAGCATTCTGTTTTTATCTCTTACTACTAAATTAATTTAAAAAATTCATTTTTTCCTTTCTCTAATAACATTCGTTTTTAAAATTTCTAGTCTATTACATAGGTGCAAGTTCGTGCGACCCAGTCGTGCATTTTTTTTTTTTTTTCAAATAGTCTTAAACAAATTTTCTTAATAAATCCCCATGCATATTTTAAAAGCAGCTACTATTCATGAAGCCCTCACAAGTTCACCGCAATTTCTAGCCAGGAAGATATGCTTATTAAAAAATTATTCTACTAAATATTCTTTTGGCATTTCATAATGTCCGAACTTTCAGGGATTCGTAGAGGTTTCCAAAATGAAAATTATATTCTCTTAAGTTTATGTTATAAAAGTCGAAGGATTTATGAATAAAAATTAAAAAAAAATACAGGTTCTAATCCACATGTGTACATTTACTTCTTTCGGAAAATATTGTTAAAATACTGGGTCAGATTTGTAGGAATCCCTAAGATATAGTTAAACATCGAAGTACATATAAATTAAATATTTAATATTTTGAAAAAGTTTTTTTAGTTCCAATCTTACCTTTTTCCAAATTTCAAATATCCCATCTGCATTGTGAGTTCCACTTTCAATTTGACTAACTTCAAACACTTTTCCACGAGACCTTAGTGGTACAATACAAAAATGACCGATTATTTACGAAATTTTGTATTTTCTTAAATGAATCACCACCGTAATCAGAATTTTGGTATTTCGAAATCTCGCATTTCAACCTCTATCGAATGATAGCTACAAATCTTGCAAATTCAGCTTACTTTCGCATTGTGAATTTTCGAATTATATTCCTTTTTCTTTTCAATTTGGAGTAACAAATAGATGAGTTCATAGAAATTCAATAGTACGAGATTTCAATAAACGAGATCTTCAAAACGATATTTGAAAATGCCGTCAATCTTTCCCAACCCATGTTTTACTCATGTCCCTCATTAAGCACATTAAGAAATCCATCCAAGAGCCAACAAAAAAATATATAGAGCAAAAGAAAAAATATTTGAAGAATTTTTATTATATTATTTACATCTTATGCCTAGCATCACATTACATTGTTTATTACATTTACAATTTTTATGTTTAAATTTTTTATCAAATTTCTAATAATTTTATTTTAAGTTATATTTTAAATTTACTTCTTGTTGATAAAACATGAATTATCAGTTTGCTTTTTAAATGTATTTTATTTTGTATATTTTCATTATTTTTAAAATTTTTTTAATGTTAACCATTTAAAACTAATTTTAAATTATAATGTACATTTGCTATAAGTAGTAATAATTCTTATTTTTTTTGTAAGTTTTTTTTTTTTTAATTTTTAATTATTATAATATTAGTTATTTTTAGTTTTATATTTACAATTTAAAAAATAAAAAAACATAATTATAACTAGTCGTGTTTAAAAATAAAATACAAAAAATTGAAAATTTAATTTACGCGAATTCCTCTAAGAACCAGTGGCGAAGCGTGTCACGATTTAGCAAACGTCAAAACTGACAGCATTAAAACGATATAAATGGCATTTCTGTTGAGAACACTTGCCGATGACATAATGGCCGAAGCAGCATGTTCACCTGAAAATAGAAATAAAAACGAGCATGTTCATTGAATCAATAAATAATATTGTGTAAACTATAAAGAATACAAAATGGTGCCAACAATGACTTCCATTTTGTCGACATTCAGCGTTCTTCTCACATAACACACAGAGACGGATACGGATGCTATGAAAGTATAACAAATGTTATTTCAGCCAGAAAAACATCTGTATATGTAGTAGGTACATTACAAATCGCAATTTGGACTTACCATTTATCACGTTGAGCGTCACAGTGGCGCTGGGACTGTTCGACGGACTACATGTGTAATTTCCAGAATCCCGTTTTTTCGTCACTTCAATGATTAATGAACCCATCTGGTGGACAGAACACATATACGTATTATAAATATAAAATAGAGAAATAGAAAAGGCGGACGGACATTAGGGAGACATTAGTTTTGTTTGATTGTGTGACTCAGCATCAATGCAATGGACAACCATAGTTTGGTTGTGTGCTTTAGAATTTTTGTTGATGGTATAAAATCAGAAACATTTATACGTAAAGTTGTGATGTTTGAACATTTGCAAGTGATGTATGGTACAGGGTTGAAGGCTTGTACACACTTACCGTACTCAATGCTCCTTCAACTTCTGGAAAATTTCTATCGATTTGCATTCGATGCCGGTTGGAATCGCCCATTAGCTGCTCGGAGCCATGATACCACATGATGAATGTTGGCGGTTCTAGAGCACCTCGGATTATGCAGCGTAGGACAACAATGCTGCCAGCTTTGACATAACGATCTGGCTCACCGGAGATTTCGGTTCGAGGGACTGCAATGCAAATAAAAAATCATTTGAAAATTTTTTGAGAAATAAATCGTTATAAAAATGGTTGGAAAGAAAGTTTAGGACAATTTTGAGACAGAGTATATAAATAGGCCTTAATTTTATTTCACCTTCATTGCTGACAGACAGACTTGAATTTGTTTTTGTATACAAAGGCCATACAGTGTTACCCTTAATTTATTGGAAATTTAAAAAAAAAAAGTCAATTCTTTTCGTTTAAGTAAAACCCATTAGTGGGAGACCCATTTCTTCACAAGGCGTGTTTCCTTAAAAGTCAATAATTCTCCCTGCCCATCAACCCGAGAAAACAAAAACTCCTTTGTCATAAAACGTGCAAGAGGGCAGACTGCGCTCTCAGCTCTACGCAATAACCATGCAGTTTATGATCGAACGTGCAAAAAGACACTTAGGCGCGTCATTTAAAGTCCAATCCGCATATAAAACCCTAAGCGATCATCCATAAAAGCGCTCACTCCTTTATCCCCCAAAGGATTTTCATCTGATGTCTTGTTGAGTGTTTTTGTGTGTATTGGGGAGGATTCGGTTTGTCTCTGGGTGGCAGAAAGAGATATCAAAGATAAAAAATAAAACCCACTAAGGAATCCAATAAAAATACAATTTGCAGCAGGAATATGTAGTAGGAATCCTTTTAAGTTTCTTGTGTGTGGATTTTTGTGGTCGTCATCAGAGTCCTTTTTTTTCATTTTTATTTTTTCTGAAATACACAGGTGCTGTTTGTGGGTGGAGGTTATGTGATCTGGGGATTGGCAAATTAGGATTTGGTTTTGACAGGCGGATTTTCCTAGTGATTCGATTTTTTTTTTCTCGTTTTATGTAGAAGAGCCAGACATTGCATGGCACACTAACTCCAACTCTAGGAGGCAATTGACATTTAAGCAATTTGACGACAGCAAGGATGACTACTGCTACGAGTGTATGTGTTCAAAAGCAGAAGATCTCATCTCAATTTAGAATACTTCTAGTTCACATACACGAATCAGATATGGCAGGTCCTTATGATGAGCAAAAAGGACAAAAGCAAAAAAATATATATTCATATGTGGACATTAGAAAATACATAACTAGGACAAGAGGAAGGAAGGAAAGGAGGACGATCGAATGTCTATTTGCCTAATGGAACCCTCAATATAGCTATCGATTTAAGAAGGGATATTAGAGAAAACTGAATAAGTTTGAACCAAGTATGCGTAACGATTTTCAATTTAGAGATTTCTATTTAGTCCGAAAAATGAATAGGTATCATTTGAAAGGACAGAACAAAAGGTTGAATTTAGACAAAAAGGAAATGAAATGGAAAATTTGATAGTGGATTTTATTTACCTATAGATGAGATGAATTTTTTTGTTTGGGTTAATATCACAGTAGCTATACAAATATAATATTCTAAGTAACCTTTATTTAATATATAAATTGAGGATATCGACAAAAAAAGGACCCAAATAGATTTGTCTAGACTTTGAGTAATTTAAGCTTATTCGAAAGAAATAATTTGATATTAGTTTTTCCTTAGCGAAGTGGTAATGTCTGGAATTCTTATTTAATGAAGAAAGTCATTTAGAGGAATGATTTTCGGTCAAACGGTTTGGGCAATAGAACTTGACAAACAAACAAACAAACAAACAAATTTTGAAATTCTAATCTTCTAAATTTATTAGAACAAGTACGTTCGAGCAGATAGTTATTGTCTAGAATAAGATTAAGATTTGGTAGAAGTAACACGTAGTGCGTAGCAAGTCACTAGATTGAGGTTCTCTATGAGCCACCATGGCCTCCAATTCAGAAGTAACTTATGGCGTAATGGTTAATGCGTTGATGTGTCATCCCGAAGTTTTGGCAACAATTACCACTCAATGCCATCTGGAAACAAACAATGTTTTAAGCGTACTGCCTCTGCATGAAAGTGATACGTCCTCTAAAAGTATCTCTTGTCGTGAAGAATCTCTCCATCTAAGTCGGTGACAACTTGGCAGAACATTTCTGCTTTCAACGCACACAGATTGATTGATGATTAGGAGCTTTAAGTTAGTCACTAGGTGCAGGTTCTCTGCGATCTGTTGTGCCTCCAACTTATATATATATATTTTTATTTTTAATTTACATTATACCTACCTTTAGATGCTTCAATATCTTGTATGTACTGTAATAGGAGAGAAGAAAGAAATAATACAAATGTCGAGGTTTTGTGTACTCTGGAAGTTAGTGAGAGTTCGTAAATTCAAAACTTTGATTTGCTCCTAAAGATTATGTGGATAGACCCAGCTTAGCCCCCCACAATGGATGTCTATATATTAAACTTAAAAGACGCGATTTTCTCAATGTTGACTTAAGACTTAATGATATGGGGACGGGAGGCATAATCCAAGAATGAACTTATGAAAGTTACGAAAAAAAATTTAGGAACGTATTGACAAGAAAATTTTTTAGACAGTAGATTTTTACGAAGCCAAAAACTGAGTTAATTTTACTAGTAATAAAAGCCAAAACTTAATTGATTGTCACAAATTGGGCTCAAGTCTCAAATACAAACTACGACAAGAAGATGTTAACTCTTAATAAGATGTAGCCTCTGTGCAAGAGATTGTTTCTTTTGAAATTAAAGAATTGACATTTCCTTCTTCTTTCTAAAAATTTCGATTGCAAGAAAGTTATTTTACTCTGTTTACAGCCAAATCAGTTAAAATATTGCACAAGTAGTCAAAGCAAAGATATCAGGTCCTAAAGGACTTCCCTGATGTATGTCAGATACTGCATGTATACTGCTGGCATTGTAACCATTCCGCAATGGAATTTGACAGTTTTAAGCTTGACAGATGAGAGATAAACTGTATGTTCACATATATACAATATTTCTTATTAAATGCCGCTTGCAAATTAAGATCGAATTTTTAAGGAATAAATACTAAAGTCCTTAAATTCTTAGTTTGGAAAGCTTTTTCATCCTTTAATTGGAATTTGACGGTTTGTGACTGGACAGATGTAGTAGTTTTCCAAACGCAAAGTACAATTTAATTATTTTGATTTTCTATTCCAGTAACATTTTAGCTATTTCTCAGTGGATCTATGAATTTGACCCTAAAAGCACTAGCAAGCACTTAATTCTCTTGTTTTTTAATTAAAAATATCATTTCAAAAACATATTTTTTAATAGACATGTCAATGACTTGCCGAGTCTCACAAGAGTTATTTTTTAAATTATAAAAAATATCGATGAACATACCCCCTTTTTAAGGAATGAATGTAACTAATTTTACCGAAACTTGAGGTATACTTTTCCAGCAACTGTATTACGGGCCATTATCGCAATTTCTTTTCTTAAATTCCACGAAAATGTTTTTGTGTATAATTTCTCTTAAAGTAGTAGCCAAATCTTTTCATTTCCTTGTCTAAACTTGTATAATATTCCCAGACATTTATATCCCTATTAAAACATAAAAGAAGAAAAGGCTTCACAACTTACAGGCATACACTTTTACGATGCATAATTATATTAAAACTACTTAATTTCCTCTCCCTCGACAAAGCTCAATAAAACTAATTTTATCACATACTCATACAAAAAAACTCCTTCCCATTTTCATAATGAATTATTCATTACTTTTTCCATTGACAAATAATTCCAATATTCCTTTGTCAAGAATTTCAATTAGACATCATTTAAACTCTATTTTCTCTTAATTTTCTCAACAAAAACAAAATGATGTCCCGGAAATTGTTGACTCAATTATTTTATCCTTCCTAAAATCAACATCTTCATAATAATCATTCACACTCACACAGTAATATATTTCTATACAGAGAAAAAAACAACAAAACAAATTTACTTACCCACAACCTCGAGATAAACTTTTGCACTAACTTTTGGTTCTGTCGACACTTGACACTCATATGCACCAGCATCCCTTGCCTGAACGTACTTAATCTGCAATGTCCAAAATTTATTCGGTTGATTTAGGACAACAAATCTCTGGTCAGCAATGAAGACAGCTCTGTAAAGATATGGACGATGTAAGAAAATAAAAATAACAAGAAAAATAATATGTAGAACAATAACAGTCAACAAAAATATATGACAATTGCATTTGGGGATCCTGATCCTGAATATTCTGAATCTGAATCTTCTTCCCGACTATAAAGTGTTTGGCCATAAAATGTCTCTGAATTTTATGACTTTGGGACTTGGAACTTAGAACCTCTTGCCCTGCCATACATCTTGCTGGTCCTTTTGCGCCACATCTCTGGCCTTTCTGCCATGCACTTTAACATTTTTCACTTGGAAAGTCACAGAGGGTCTATACGTACGAGTGTACATATGTATGTATATAGTTTATATGGGAATATTAGAGAGTGTTACAAAAGGCAGAGAAGTTGGATGTGATTCTAAAATCTAAAACCCCATCAGCAATTTGTAAGTTTTGCTCGAACTTTGTGTTGTTTCTGGAATTGTTACTTCTATCAGAAACGATGAATTTTTAATCTAGGATAATACTTCTGTATTTAGTTGTTCGGTTTGGTTTTGGTTTTGGGTTTTCTGGGGAACACAAACTCTCTTGGTGAAGAAGGGACGGTTAATGGAAAAGCCGAAATTGTATGCACATTTAAGTTTTTAAATGGGAGCAAACAGTTTTTGTTTTATTTTCAGGAAAAAACGAAATCAAAATAAAATTTAACGAAATGAAAAATATCCTTGAAGAAGGATCTTTAACGTCGCTCGTAATGAAAAGTGACTCAACGAAGCAAACACAAATGCCTTGAAACTTATGTTTTTTTTTTATTTTCAAGCAGGCAATGAGGATGGCAAAGGACCTTCACCGCAAAACGAACTATCTTGGCTCATTTTTATTTTTATTCTATATTTTGAACATAAGGGAAGAAAGTCAAGTGGGTACTAGTAAGTTTCTTTCATGGCCAAGTTGAAAACGAATTGGAAGGAAATGAAGACTGGGAATGGTCCATGCCATGACATAGCAATCTTGTTTTGTTTGCTTTTCATTACTCTTGTGAGTATAATTATTGTCGTTGTCATTAAATTTCGAACGAGAGGAGGTTTTTTTGTTGTTGTTGTTGTACGAGTATTCTAGAGAAAAAGGATTTCTTTTTGCTTCAGGAAATAATTAAATCTAGCCCTTGGTGTAACGTTTTGGGTAAATGGATGAAATTATGTGTCAACGGCTAGAAAATTTAAATTGTTAGTTTTTTCACATGAATATTGCTAACGAGGTTTTAATTGAGAGATTTTTTTTGGATAGGAAGAGATTAAAGAAGAGAAATAGTTAGGTTGGTGTTTTTGAAATGAAATGTTTATTGAAATATTTTTCTAACATAATTTGAAAGTTTATTCAAATAGAACGAAAAACTAGTTCACTTAATCTAGGATTTAAAATACCAAAATTTCTTTACATTAGTATTTTAAATTGGATAGTTCTCCAATGTCTAAGGAGTAGAGGATACATAGGAACATTGAAGAGTTTCCTCGAAAATTTTACAGATTTAATAGAGGTTATCTATTATAAATTTTGTTGATCGGTTGGGGTACAAAATGTTCAACTAAAAATTTTAAACATTTGTTTTCTCAAGCGACAGCATGGGATTCTCTAAGGTGTACAACGATAAGGGAATAACCTCACTGAGTTCGTATCATTAAGCCTCTCAGCCTTAGGGAATGGAATCGAAGTCGACGTTGTCTCAAACGATTTCAGTAAGATCTTTGACAAAATTGTCCATACATTTTCAAACTGTTCACCCTTAGCTGGAAACTAGTCTTCTTGCGATAATTTTTTTCCGGAAAACCCTTTAGTTCAAAGTTCATTCCATATCCGCCTTCTCAAATGATTTCTTAACTACTTGTGGGGTCCCACAGGGCAGCCACTTAGGGCCTCTCCTTTTTATTTTTACTCTTAACGATATTGAAATGGTTATCAAATATTGCCATATCTCATTCTACGCCCATGGTACTAAGTTTTTCAAGACCATTTCTTCGACACATGGTTCTACTCTTCTTCAATTTGATCGGAAGTTTCTCTATCTGGTGTCTGATGAAAATGATGGACCTAAATATTTCCAAAAGCCAATCAATCAGTTTTTTGACGAAAAAACATCCAATCTCCTCCCCGTGTCTATCTTCATCATTATAAACCCCAATCCACTGCCGATTCGATTCGCTTCCTTGGTGTTTTATGAGATATAGAGCTCAACTTTCTCAAACATATTGACGAGCTTATTCTTAAAGCAAACTCAGCACTTGACTTTCTGAAACGATGGTTCAAAGAATTCTCAGATCCTTAAGTGACCCGATCTTTATACATAACCTTTGTACGCACCCTTCTTAAATACACCTATATCAATTATGGTTGTCGTATCAACAGATCCATACATTCAGAATCGGGAGTATTCAACGTCGTTTTCCTACGTTTTGCTCTTAGATGGTTGTCTTGGAATAACTTTCTGTGGGAGTAGCTCCGTAACGAGATCGACTTCACTTAATTAACTTGATTGCGCTAGAAGAACGAAGGGAAATAAGCGAAGAACTCTCCATTCATCGAGTACTTTCAGGATCTGTTGACTGCACAACCCTTTACAACTCCATTTCTTTCCACACGAATCTCCGTAATCTAAAAAATCCTCGTCTTTTCTATCTGCCCAACCAGCGTACCTCGTATGGCTTCAACAAACATATTACTGCTCGCATGCTATGAAGGATTAATTGTAACATTAATTGTAACATTAATTGTTTCGACGCTCAGCTCAGTTCACCCTGTCTTAAACTCCGTCTTCTTAATTATCCATCAAATTCACTTTAGCTAAAAACCTACAGTTAGAAAAGATCAGTAGAAAGTCTAATAATATTTAATTCCACGAAAAAAATCCATCTTTCTTCTATTTCAACTTTTTTTATTTTTTAATAATTTCTGGCATATTTGTAAAATGTTTTAAAATATTTTAATCTTCTTAAAACGACATCTGTATTTTTTTATAAAATTCGGCTAAATTTTTTTAAATTTTCTTTTTTTTTTTGTAATACTTCTTTTTTCCGAGGAAGAGTTCTTAAATCTTTCTTTCAGAATTTTTTCTGTAATTTGTGTTTAATGTTTTTCAAAATATTTGTCGATGATGATTTTGAAAGGTTTCTGAATTATTAAAGAAAATTTTTGAAGTAAATAATTTTGTTGTCTAACAAAACACCAAACCAAAAGGCCAAAAAATCATTTCAAAAAGCACATTATTCCTAGTGATCCTAGAATTCTTCTCAAATATTTTTGTCTTCCCTTAAATAATCCAGCACAAATTGAGAGTTTGCTTGCACAACAATTTGTAAGACTGTTCTTTAATATTTTCCAACTTAAAAAGAAAAACGTATTGGTCTTCTTTTTAGGAACAATAATAATAACTTAAAGTAAAGATATCGCTTATTTCTTAAAGTTCTTTTATATTTTATGGGGAACCTTTACAAAGAAGACTATAGGAGGAACTTAAATTTCTCATTCTTAAGCCTTTTGAAGAGTAAGTACAGGTCTAGCAAAACACAACTGCAAAATACAGAGTATAGCATCCTGAAAATGCTTTCTTTTTTTTTTAATAAAACAAAAAAGGAAAAACTATATTACAAAAGATGCTGAAAGAGTTGGTATGGGCCATAGCATCTTCATGTTTAGCAAGAATATATATAATGGTGCCGTTTTTGCTTACAAATCTTACTGGCATAATATTGTGCTGCTATTGTGTGCTGCTGCTCTTGGGCTAAAAACTGAAAATCTACGAGAACTAAGGACCCAAAGTGCTTAGGAAGTTAAAAAAAAAAATGAAAATATACAATGAGAGAAGAAAAATGTTTATGTTTTGAAGGAATAAAAGAACACTAAAGTAGGGGGAATTGTCGGTACTTTCGACTGATGAATTGTGATTGTTTTTCCCTAAAATTGTTTTCACAACAAAAAGTTTTCTTTTTTTTTTCATTTTCCCTTTAGTCTTGGTTGGATGAGGTGTTGCCAAAGACGAGAGATTCAACTGAAAGTTATTGATCAAAGATTCAATTTTTTTTTGTGTTAAATTATTTTTAATTTAACGAAGAGACATTGAGGAAATTTTAAGCTTTAAATAAAAACAGTAGTATATCTCCCAGTTAGATATCTCATTAAAATATCAGCAACATTTAAAGAAAATTAAGAAAGCGTTAAATCGATTGGGAAATACTGTTTATATCAATAAGTTTAGAATCAGTTTTTCACAATTATGAAAAAATCTAATCCCGAAAACGCACAAAGAAAATCCGGCGTATCTATAAAGCCCGGTGCACACATGCGTTCTTTTAACGCGCGGTACCGCAGCCTGCGAGTCTTTTTACACGTAAAATAACGCGCGATGCCGCAGCGTCATCGCGCTCGTGTGTGCACTACTCAATTCATTCGTGAGTACTGTAAGGTGTAGTTTCTGATGGGATTGGAGTCACATCCTCGATGCGGCCAATCTACATTGAATGCTGATTGGGCCCTGGTCTTTGTGTTGTTGTCAACAATGGAATGGTGCGGAGCGATAAGTGATTTCAAGGGTCATGTATTGTCTAGAAATATCTTGGGCAGCTAACATAGCAGCGTACAGTGAAACCTCATCACGATTAGTCTTGAACTTGTGGTCCTAGAGAGACCTCGTTATGAACTCTGTTCTTCCTTGGTCGCATATTGATAAATAAATCACTTGAACGGGGTATAAAGAGAATTAATTCACTTACTATAAAAAAAATCTGCCATGAACGATTATTGGTTAACTTGGAATGGGCCTATGGAAAATTTAACATTTTTAACAATCTGCGGTAATACAATTTACTGAACTATAAGTTGTAAAAAATAAACACTGGTCAATTAAGAGCATATATTTCAAAAAAAATTTCAGAATTTTGCAGATCTTTAAATTAGTAGTATTTCAAAAACATCTCTGCAACATTAAAAAAAATAATAAGAAAAACTTATAAAACATTTAAAAGATTATATTCTCGGTAAAAATTTTAATCAAAATTTAAGGAATCTTAAAAAATGTGTTCAAAAAAATTTAATAAACATTTCAAAATATTTTTAAGAAGAATATTAGAGAAATATTAAAAAAATATAAAATTTGGAAACTTTTAAGAGCTTTTTCAGAATTATTTTGGACAAATTTCAAAAATAAATGTAATAAAAATATTACAGAAATAATAGGGTTTTACTAAGGTCGGGTAGATGTTCAAATGGACTGACAAAATAATTTTTGTTTTTAAAAGGCCCATATCTGGACTATGACATCGTTTAAAAGCCCAACTCAGCTTCTTGAAGCGCCACGGATCCGATTGGTCTAATTTTCAATGACTTGTGCATAGATCCACCTGATTTTGAGCGATAGCCTGTGTAATTTTCACCTTAACTGCATCGGTCAGTTGTGGTTCATTCTTGTGACTTGTGACTTCAGGAAACCCCACAAGAAAAAGTAAAATCTCATGACCTTGGTAGCCAATTCACGTCGCCTCTGCGAGAGATAACCTTACCCTCCAGTCGTTCACGCAGGATATCAATCGTGGCGTTCGCTGTGTGGGATGCAGCTCTGTCCTACTGGAACCAAATATAATTTTGGTCCATAAAGATCACATGGTTCATAAGAAATTGGTTATCATCGTTTTGTAGCGCTCGCCATTGACGGTGACCGCGTCAGCAACGTTCGTTAAAAAAAAAAAAACGGACCAATCACACTGCTGGCCATTCATCCAAGAATGCGCTTCGTCGCTAAAGATCATTTTTCGTCCAATATTGGTTTCCTCTTCCAAGCGCTTAAAATCCCAGACAGCGAACAAACGGAGTTATCTATGGTCATGAACTTCGAGTCCCTGGGACAGTTGAATCTTGTACGTATAGAGGCCCAAGTCCCGACGCAAAATTCGCCAAGTTCAACTTTGCGAAAAGCGGAGCTCTGGTGCTCAGCGAGAAATCGAATTCCTCGAGTTCTGCTGTATACACTTTCACGGACTGCGGCGATATTCTCGGGCGCTCAGCGTCCCTTTGACTTACGAATGTTGGCTGATTGATACACGGTCACTGGAAAAAGTGCAATGCCCGCCACGCTTTCACTAACACTAATTTTGATGGTGATTTGGCATAAGTGACTGAATAATAATAGTGTCACTTAAACAACATGGCCGCCAAAATCTACCCGCTCCATTTAAAATAAGATTTCTAAAACAAGAACTTTTTTTTAATCTTTAAAAAATATTTGAGGAGAGATTGAGAAATTCCAAAATTATTTCAAAACCTATATTTCTGAAGAAAAGTACAGTGATCCACAAAAGTCTGCGTACAAGGAAGAAATATTTTTAAAAACTGCTGTTATTCACAAATTTAAAGTGATTTGTTTAAAAAAAAAATATTTTTTAATAAAGAAATGTACAAGGTTTTTATTTTCAACAAAAAAAAAATTAAAACAATTATTTACAACAAGAAGAAATTAATAACAACAAAATATACCTCTGAAATTCTTCCACAAAAGTCTGCGTACAGCTGTAACAGAAATTGAAAAAAGTTAGTTAATATAGACAAATAATTATTTTTTTGTACTACTTTCGCTGTTAATATTTTGTCGGATACCTTTTTAGCCTTATAACTTCTTTCAAACGGTTTTGCATGGACCCTACCAGTTTTTCTGTATAAGAACTATTGATCTTACTCCATTCAAGCAACAAGGCTTCTTTTAACTGCGCCTTTTTGCGGATATCGAGGGTTCGGATCTTTTTTTCCAATTCATCCCAGCAGTGCTCGATAGGGTTAATATCTGGACTCTGTGGTGAGGTTCGTAGCAGGTGCAGAGTGTCATATGCCAGCCACATGCGCGTATTATGGGCGGTATGTTTGGGGTCATTATCTTGCTAGAAGTAATAGTCATTGGATATACCCAGAATTTCAGCACTTGTTTTCAAATTTCTTTTGAGGATAACGATGTATACATATTGATCCTTCTATTACTTCCAGCTTACTGACTTTTGAAGACGCCATACAGCCCCAAACCATAACACCTCCACCACCGTGCTTGGCAGTCTTAATTGTGCATCTGGGATTAGGAGCATCGTTTGGTCGTCGCCACACCCTCAAAAGACCGTCAGAACCAAAAATGTTGTATTTTGATTCGCTGGAGAATATAACCTTACGCCAGAAGTCCGGAGGCTTGTTAACATACTCTTTTGCAAATGCTAGCCATTTCTTTCTCTTTATTTTACTGACCAATGGTTTTTTCCTGGGTGCGCGTGACTTAAACCCCTCTTGAACAATAGTTCTTCTTACCGTTTCTGGATGCACTGTATTGTTGTTATATATTTCGAGCCGTGTGCTTATCGTCTTAGCCGTTATAAAGTGATCTTGCTCCACCATTCGCTTGATCACACGCTTATCCCTTTCGGATAGCTTCGAAGGTCGGCCTTATCTTGTCTCCGATTTAATCTGTCCTGCGTTTCTAAAGCGATCTACCGTTCTCTGTATCGTTGACCGAGCTCTTCAGGTTATTTTTGAGATTTCACCATACGACTTTTTTTTGTTTAAAATAAAGATTTGTAACGGATTTAGCTGGACTTATATATCTTTTACTTTACCGGACTGCTCTGAGGTCCACAGGATACCTTCAAAACAATCGTGGATAGATAATAAGCGTTCAGATCGATGTAGTACGGCTTGGCATGCTTGTATGGTCTAGCTCGTCGTTGGGGTGGGTTCTTGTACTAATCGCTGAACAACCGCACATTTATATACATGCCGACTCAAATATAAAAAAAAATCTTCCTGAATGTAATTTAAATTTGGTTTAGCAATAATAGCTTGCTCTTTACTGGAACCCCAAAGGTGTCTTGAAGGGTTCTGAGTGTTTCCCTCCCATAGTCTTATTTCTTAAAAAAAAAAAAAAAAACAAAACAACTCAAAATTATCGAACCACTCAATTAACTTTTCGATAACCCTAATGTTTATGAATGTATTCTAATACAATTCACTAAAACTAAAATCACCTTCGCTTTGCAACATCACAACCCTTAGCCCTCAGCGCACAAAAAAAATCTACTTTATGTTCATAATAATGATCTCAATCAAAGACAATAAAAAGCTTATTATTCATTTAAAATTCATAATAAAGTTCTTGGATTTATTCAATATAAGATTTTATAAAAAATTTAATTTGTTATGCAATTAAAATATGTATAATTTGTTTTTCATTGTATGAAACAAAATAGTTAAAGGAAAACTAAAGAGAAAAAAATAAAACAAATTGTTCCAATCTCATAATAGTCCATTCACTAGGCGAGGGCAATGAACTTTCATATATGATTACCCGAAAACTGAGGCAGGTCAAGATCTAGTCAAATTTGAGATAGAGTGAGAAAACTATCATGCGATATGATCACTTTCTATTAACTTATTAACTCTCTTACACTTTCTCACTCACACTCACTTTGAATTTAAAAGAGTAAATTTTCTTTTTCTTAATTAATTTTTCTTTTGGATTTCATTGGATCTTATCTTGAAATTGGAATTTGAATTTGGTAGATACACATATCTGATTCGTTCAAAGTTAAAATAAATAAATACGATATTAAAATTAAATATGAAGACTTACCGACATCCTGAAGTTGATGTGCACAACAGCTTTTTGACGTCGCTCGGGTATTCTCTTCTCTTTGTGTTTTTTTGTTTTTATATTGCTTCTTGAGGCTGATAAGAATTTATTTATTCACAACTTGAACGAATTTTTCGCGCGCTTTTATCAATATTAGGCTACGATATTACGATATTAGATATTTTGCTTTAATTCTTTTCTTTCTCTCTACTTTTCTATGACTGTACACTTTTAATATATTAATATAAACTCTATTCAATAAAAAAAACTTTAAACAATAATTTAATTTCTCTTTTTCTTTCTTTTAATTTCTTTTCTTACTTTTTTTTTCTTTTTTTCTTTCTCTTTTCTTTTTCTATTCCATTTAATTTTTTTAACTATTTTAATAACTATTATTTTTTTTTCTTTTATTTTAACACTTTTTCGTAAAATAAAAAAAAAGATTATTAGAATTTTGTTAGGTTTGGATTTTTGTTTGGGATTATGATTGGGTTTGGTAGGTTCGGTGCACGTTGGCTTTAACTTTCTTGGGAATGTAACTCGGCCAAATTCCGACACTGACTGAGGATTCAGGTTCGCTTATCGAAAGTTCTTGTTTAGGAGCGATGTGGACAGTAAGACTCTCCACAAAGCTCCGTTGATGGGTCTCCGCAATCTCGCTTGCTTCGAGTTTATGTCTAATAAATTAAGAACAAAATTCTATGATAGAAATTGAATGGAAAATTTCGATTTTGATTTTAGGCGAGTAAGAATTACCTGATTGACTTTTAATTATGAATTTTCGTACTTCCTTGTTAGAAGATTTTTGGTATGTCGGTTTCGGATCGCTTGATGCCAATTACGAAAATCCGAGGTTTATTTATTTTTTTTTTTTTTTATATATAACGAAGGAAATTCTTAATAATATATTAATTATAGCCAGTTGTTAATGAAGTCGCTTTTGTTAAGTCGCTAGTATATATAAAAAAAAGGTTGTGGGAACGAAAATCAAGCACAAGGCACGAGAAAAATTTACCTTGGATGTGGATCGGACTGAAGCTGGAGATGAAAAGAACGATTGGCGGAAATTATGTCTGCTTTCAGATTAAAAAGGAAATTCGAACGTATTCGAAATTGTGAAAACAATGTTCGAATACTTGGTAACTTGATAACTTTTAAACTTGGTAACTTGGTGTACGGAATTCCGCATCGAAAGAAGAATACTCAAAAAGTTGCAATATGGTTTCAAGTCGGTCTACACACAGCATTTCATTTTCTTGTCTGCTCAGACATGAAAATGCAATGATCAAGGCTTACGCACTGTATTCCGAACAGTCGACCCACAAACCCTGAAATTTGGAATTGAGTCTAAGTTGTTTAAGAACGCAAGTCCTTGGCGTGTATCATGCCTAGAGATTCGCCTTGTAAATTTTCAATTTCATAAAGATTATTACTGAGTATTTTCTTAATTTTGCACTGAACAAACTTTGGACATAATTTCGCATTTCTGTTCTTCGACTTATCGCTGAGAATAAAGTTTCGTTTAAAAACTATTTGTCCAACTTGGAATGCACGAGCTTTGCTCCTGAGATTGTAAGTTTTTTCGTATACTTTATGTGCCTGTGCTAAAGATTCTTTCACACGATTATGTATCATATTCATCTTTGTTGTTTTTGGCAAGATTTCGAATTCAGAGTTGTTGAGACTATTGAGTTTCTTAAGCAACTCATAATCAGAGCCGTGTTGAATTTTGGCTTGACCAAATAGTGCTTCATGTGGTGTCATCCCTATCGCTGAATGAACACTTGTTCTCAATGAACTTAAAATTTGTTGTAGGTGTTTATCCCAGTTCGATTGATCGGAACCGATATATGATCTTATAGCGGCAAGTATCGATCTGTTAGCACGCTCACTAGCATTCGCTTGAGGTGCATGTGAAGCCGTTCGAATATGTTTCGTTCCATATGATTTCAAAAATTTTGAAAATTCTTTCCCAATGAACTGTTTACCGTTATCAGATAGTAATGACTCCGGCACTCCAAATAGGGAGAAGACATTTTCTTCCATGAACTGAACCGCTGCTTTAGCTGTAGCTTTTCGAAGTGGTTTTGCGAGAAGGAATTTCGTCAACTGATCGAGACATACTATAATAAAACAATTCCCACTTTTGGATCTCGGGTACGGTCCCAGGAAATCAACGAATATATGTTGAAATGGTCTATCGACAATAAAGGATTGACCCATTGGAGGTCTTAAAACTTGGTTAGGGGCTTTGGTGGATTTGCAAACGCTGCAATTACTAATATAAGTTTTTACTTGGGTTGCCATATTTGGCCAATAGAATCGCATTCGAAGGCGATATAATGTTTTTGTCACTCCGCCGTGTGATGCTTGAGGTGGGTCATGAGCCAATCGGATTAAGTTGTTAGTTAGTATGCTAGGAATCCATAATTTCCAGACACAATCGTCCTCAATCGGATCCCCTGTACAATGTTTAATCTTTTTGTACACAAATTGATTTGAGACCTGAAGGTCAGGTAGTTGGGATTGGTTTTTATTTACCGTGTCGATCAAATTCATGTACTCCTCCGACTTAAAAGACGGATCAGCGAGGTCGACCTGTAAAATATCTAGAAGGTTAAGATTTTTAGTGCTCACAGATGATATTTCATCGGCAGCATAAACACGAGAAAGTGCATCAGGCGCTACATTTTGTGAACCCTTTCGGTGTTCTATCACAAAGGAGTATTTCTGCAGTTTGAGGCTCCAACGCGCTAGCCTTCCGCTCAAATCTTTTTGGCCCATAAGCCACTTAAGACTTGAATGGTCTGTGACAATTTTAAATTCATAACCCTCGACGTACGGTCTGAATTTTTCGACTCCAAGTACAGCTGCCAAACATTCTAACTCCGTAACACTGTAGTTACGCTGTGCTTTATTTAACTTATACGAGTAATAATAAATAGGTTTTTCTTCACCATTTTCGTCGAGTTGACATAAGACGCAGCCAACTCCAGTTGACGACGCATCACAAAGGATTATAAATGGCTTAGAAAAATCTGGATTAGTTAGCACTGGTGAGGTGGTCAAAGCTTTTTTGAGGATTTCAAAGGCTTGTTGAGCTTCTGGTGTAAACTCGAAGGTCTTACGTTTTTTAAGAGTATCTGTAATTGATGAGGCAATAGAAGAGTAATTTGGTACAAAGCGACGGTACCAGCCAGTTAAACCTAAAAATCTCCTGACCTGGCGTTGAGTTTTCGGGACAGGAAACTCTTGAATGGCACTCACTTTGTCTGGGTCTGTTCTTACACAGCCTCCTCCAACAATAAAACCTAAGTACCTAAGTTCTTTGAAACAAAATCGGGATTTTTCCAAATTAATTGTGAGTCCTGCTTTGCGTAAGAGTGAAGCCAGAGTACGTAGTACGTCTAAGTGTTCTTCAAATGTCTTGGAAACTATCAATAAATCATCTAAGTAGACAAATACACTATCTTTCATCTCATTAGGCACTACCTTATCCATCAATCGGCACAGCCGTTGGGCTGCGTTGCATAGGCCAAAAGGCATGACCTTAAATTGATATAATGGCCTGCCTGGCACGCTAAACGCTGTTTTTTCTCGTGATTCCTTGGCCAAGGGAATCTGCCAAAATGCGTCCTTCAGGTCTACACTGCTGATATAGTGCGTTTCTGACTGGCGACTTAGCAGACTCTCTACATGAGGAAAAGGATAGGCATCGTTCTTTGTCACCTTGTTGAGCTTTCTGGAATCTAGGCATAACCGGTTTTTCCCTGGCTTACGGACCAAAACAACAGGGGAACTCCATGCGCTCTCGCTCTCCTCTATGACATCTAATGCCAACATCCTATCTAATTCCTCATGCATCATCTTTTGGATTGCCGGTGACACGGGATAATTTCGTTGCTTTATTGGCTCGGTTTCACCTGTTAGTATTATATGTTGCTCAAGTGTTGTCCGTCCAAGTCCTTCTTTGGCAAAAGACGGGAACAGACGGATAACATTTTCAATCTTTGAAGATTGATCTGGTGATAATTCATGAGCGTTTTTGTCGGGTACTCGTAGTAAAGAGGGACTTATCTCAGAGATGATTTGAGGTGCCAACCCAAAAAGTTTCCAAAAGTTCACACCTAAATACAATGTTTGCATTAAAGTTGGAACTAGATACATTTTTATTTCTTTAACTGCATCTTTGTACTCTATCTGCGTGGTTAATTCACCAACTATCTTCTGTGACTGACCACAGGCTGTTTTCACGTCAGAGCTAAATTTTAATTTTTTGTAAGGAATGTTGAGATCTTTTAGTAATTGTAGACACCCTGATCCAAGACATGAGATACTCGCACCACTGTCCAAAAGACCAAGTATTTTCTTGCCAAAAATCGTTACCGTGGCATAGGGTCTAGGGTCATTGGTATCGTCAATTGTCGTAGCAGAAATTTCGCGATGAATTCTCTTTTTCGTATTAAATCTCTCTCTAAGCTTTTTGATACTGCTTGGCACTTTGGCGAAAATTCTATCACGAGCTGCATAATATTTACATAATCGTTCATGTAAAGAAATAGGTGTCTCATTTACAGTTAAAGATAAAGGTTTTTCATGGTCAGGTATTTCACGTTTTAAAATTAAAATTTTGGTTAAATCTGGTTGTAGGGTACACTCTGGCGTATACGTATTATTTTGATTTTTTATTATTTTGATTCCGGGTTCTTCGGTTGACAAAACTCCCCGGTCGTAGAATTGCCCCGTTTGTAGTTTCCCGAACACTTCATGCAGTTCGGAGTTGTAGTATTTTCCAAGCCACATTTGTAGCAAAATAGATTGCGTTGATCACTAGGACATTGGACAAAAGAATGTCCTTTGACCTTACAATTCCAACACACATAATGTGATTGGTTTTGTTTGGTTTGTGAATTGTTCAAGGCACTAATATCAAGAGCGTTTTCTTCAGAAAAATCCTCTTCCAATGCACTTATTTGTTTTTTTGTGTAGTTTAGCTGTGGCTGTTTGGACTTGAAAATGTCATTTTGGGTTTGTGCATGCTTCTCGATCGATCTGCACACATACACCATTTCAGCCAAGCTTTGTGTACTGAAAGTAATAAGAAGTTCTCCGGTTCTTCTCTTAACATTTTGCTTAATGAGATCGATTAGTTCGCGACGTGATTTGGGGGTATGAAGGCGAGCATTCATGACCAGGATATCATTGTAAAAACTGTCAAAGCTTTCGTTTTGACCTTGACGTCGGTCAAACATTTTCCTCGAAAGTTCCGAGTCAGTTTCGATGCTTCGGTATTGGTCAATCAAAGCAAATTCTAAAGTTTGCCAATTGGCATTAGGGTTCGTTTTGAGAAAGGTCCAAAACCAACTTTCAACACTATCTTTAACAAAAAGATGAAAATGAAGGAAGATATCGTCCCATGTAGCATTATAACTTTCTTTTAATCTTTTCAACCGAAAAATGAAGTCATCTACAGTCATTCTAACATTATCGAACTTTAGACCCCATTTATGGAATTCTACAGCTCGAGATGAACTTGAACGAGATTCACTATTATTATGACTCGCATTATGGGATGTACTCGTAGCATTTATATCAAGTGCCTGAACCCGATTTAGAAAATTTTGTGCATTTGCACTCAATTGGTTTGGGTCTGCGATGTCATCAGATCTAACTCGTTGAGCCGTGCTACTGTTTTGTGGACGATGTTGGTTCGAAAAAGGATCACTTATAACAGGTGGAGTTGGTGCTCTTAGCGTATCACGAATGGTGTGAACAACTTCCTCCCTAATTCGCGCTCTTTCCTCCTCATACTCTATCTTCCTAGTACGTAAGTCTTCAGCTCTGCTTAGGCCAATGGCAGCAGTAACGATGTTGGAGATATATCGTTGAAGACTATCATTCAAAGAAGCACTAGCCGGAACCTGTTCCGAATTTTCATGGATTTGTTCTTGTGCCTCTTGTGTATTGCCAACAAGATTTTGTATCTCAGTATGTCGACTGTCGTCTTCAGGAACTTCATTCGAAGAAGAAGCCATATTGCCAATACTAACCGTATTCGCACTCGAACGCGTATTACGAGAGATGGAATTTAATTTTTCTCTAGATTTAATCGAATTTTGTTTTGATTTATCTTGAGATTTGTCTCTTTTTGGCGGCATTACAAAAGACAATGTGAGATTTTTAAGTCTAGGTTCAAATATAACCTACACTATCAAACCAGATGAGGATATGGAATATGATAAAATAGAAAAAAGTTCTAAAAACTGAACTAAAAGTTTCGTTCTTGTAAAGTTACGTTTATTCAAAAAATTCAAAGATAAAGTGTTAAAAAAAATATACGAAAATCAATCATAAAGTTGTGCTGGGCTAAGCAATTGTGAGGTGCATAAAAACGATGATAATTATAAAAGAGCTAAGTTGGTATTTCCAAAATTTATTAATTCATTTTAGTTTTCCTGATATCTATCGAAGTATTTAAGACGCGAATAAGAAACCGATATTTGAAACTGCTTATTCTTATGACGTCCGTTTCTTCTTGACATAGCTGACGTTTCAGATTTAGATTTAAAAACTCAAAATATTTTTTTTTTTCTATAACATGATTCAAAAATGTAAAAATTCGATTATTTAACTCATAAAAATGTATATAATAAAGTTATATCTATGTATCTTGAACGCGACTGACGAAAATTTGTTGCCTAGAACGCAAATCTTCCGGTCGTCCACGATTTCAACAACTCTAAGACAACTATTGTCCACAACAAATTATTCCGAAAAAAATCAACGCAACGGACAGAGATGTCGAAACGTAGGACTTATCTCTCGGTCGTTGATTTCTAAGAAAGAATGTCGCAAAAAAAACCTCAACTAAGCAAACGCTTCGTGCACGCGATCAACCGACCAAAGCTTGTACGGACGTTGGCTTATAGTGGTAAAGGACAAATTATATGAGCAAGAAGTAAAAAGGTTTTTAGCTGAAGATAAACTCAATTAAATTTAAAATTTTTACGTTTCCTTTCGAGTCCCACACGCTGGGCGCCACCTGTGTAACGGATTTAGCTGGACTTATATATCTTTTACTTTACCGGACTGCTCTGAGGTCCACAGGATACCTTCAAAACAATCGTGGATAGATAATAAGCGTTCAGATCGATGTAGTACGGCTTGGCATGCTTGTATGGTCTAGCTCGTCGTTGGGGTGGGTTCTTGTACTAATCGCTGAACAACCGCACATTTATATACATGCCGACTCAAATATAAAAAAAAATCTTCCTGAATGTAATTTAAATTTGGTTTAGCAATAATAGCTTGCTCTTTACTGGAACCCCAAAGGTGTCTTGAAGGGTTCTGAGTGTTTCCCTCCCATAGTCTTATTTCTTAAAAAAAAAAAAAAAAACAAAACAACTCAAAATTATCGAACCACTCAATTAACTTTTCGATAACCCTAATGTTTATGAATGTATTCTAATACAATTCACTAAAACTAAAATCACCTTCGCTTTGCAACATCACAACCCTTAGCCCTCAGCGCACAAAAAAAAATCTACTTTATGTTCATAATAATGATCTCAATCAAAGACAATAAAAAGCTTATTATTCATTTAAAATTCATAATAAAGTTCTTGGATTTATTCAATATAAGATTTTATAAAAAATTTAATTTGTTATGCAATTAAAATATGTATAATTTGTTTTTCATTGTATGAAACAAAATAGTTAAAGGAAAACTAAAGAGAAAAAAATAAAACAAATTGTTCCAATCTCATAATAGTCCATTCACTAGGCGAGGGCAATGAACTTTCATATATGATTACCCGAAAACTGAGGCAGGTCAAGATCTAGTCAAATTTGAGATAGAGTGAGAAAACTATCATGCGATATGATCACTTTCTATTAACTTATTAACTCTCTTACACTTTCTCACTCACACTCACTTTGAATTTAAAAGAGTAAATTTTCTTTTTCTTAATTAATTTTTCTTTTGGATTTCATTGGATCTTATCTTGAAATTGGAATTTGAATTTGGTAGATACACATATCTGATTCGTTCAAAGTTAAAATAAATAAATACGATATTAAAATTAAATATGAAGACTTACCGACATCCTGAAGTTGATGTGCACAACAGCTTTTTGACGTCGCTCGGGTATTCTCTTCTCTTTGTGTTTTTTTGTTTTTATATTGCTTCTTGAGGCTGATAAGAATTTATTTATTCACAACTTGAACGAATTTTTCGCGCGCTTTTATCAATATTAGGCTACGATATTACGATATTAGATATTTTGCTTTAATTCTTTTCTTTCTCTCTACTTTTCTATGACTGTACACTTTTAATATATTAATATAAACTCTATTCAATAAAAAAAACTTTAAACAATAATTTAATTTCTCTTTTTCTTTCTTTTAATTTCTTTTCTTACTTTTTTTTTCTTTTTTTCTTTCTCTTTTCTTTTTCTATTCCATTTAATTTTTTTAACTATTTTAATAACTATTATTTTTTTTTCTTTTATTTTAACACTTTTTCGTAAAATAAAAAAAAAGATTATTAGAATTTTGTTAGGTTTGGATTTTTGTTTGGGATTATGATTGGGTTTGGTAGGTTCGGTGCACGTTGGCTTTAACTTTCTTGGGAATGTAACTCGGCCAAATTCCGACACTGACTGAGGATTCAGGTTCGCTTATCGAAAGTTCTTGTTTAGGAGCGATGTGGACAGTAAGACTCTCCACAAAGCTCCGTTGATGGGTCTCCGCAATCTCGCTTGCTTCGAGTTTATGTCTAATAAATTAAGAACAAAATTCTATGATAGAAATTGAATGGAAAATTTCGATTTTGATTTTAGGCGAGTAAGAATTACCTGATTGACTTTTAATTATGAATTTTCGTACTTCCTTGTTAGAAGATTTTTGGTATGTCGGTTTCGGATCGCTTGATGCCAATTACGAAAATCCGAGGTTTATTTATTTTTTTTTTTTTTTATATATAACGAAGGAAATTCTTAATAATATATTAATTATAGCCAGTTGTTAATGAAGTCGCTTTTGTTAAGTCGCTAGTATATATAAAAAAAAGGTTGTGGGAACGAAAATCAAGCACAAGGCACGAGAAAAATTTACCTTGGATGTGGATCGGACTGAAGCTGGAGATGAAAAGAACGATTGGCGGAAATTATGTCTGCTTTCAGATTAAAAAGGAAATTCGAACGTATTCGAAATTGTGAAAACAATGTTCGAATACTTGGTAACTTGATAACTTTTAAACTTGGTAACTTGGTGTACGGAATTCCGCATCGAAAGAAGAATACTCAAAAAGTTGCAATATGGTTTCAAGTCGGTCTACACAGATTAATAAATCAACTGCCGCTCACTCAAACTTAACTCTTTATTTGCCATTTTTTGCTTTAAAAACAAAAAAAAACCAAAGACAATGATTTGCAATACGCGTTTAGAACGATTAAAAATAAACAAACAATCATATTATGCAAAAACAAATTAATCGATACTTAAAGAGAGTGTAATGCAAGAAATATTCACCTGTACGCAGACTTTTGTGGAAGAATTTCAGAGGTTTATTTTGTTTTTATTAATTTTTTGTGATACGAATATTGTTTTTTTATTTTTTTTTATTGAAAATAAAAACGTGGTAAATTTCTTTTAATGAAAAATACCTTTTTTTTTAAATAATTCACTTTACATTTGTGAATAACAGCAATTTTTAAAAAATATCTTCCTTGTACGCAGACTTTTGTGGATCACTGTATATTCTAAATGGATATAAATATTTCAAAAACATAAAAAAAAATAGAAATATTGAGGAACTTTACGAAGTATTTGTGAGAAAAGCAGAACATAATACGAAAAGTTGATGAATTTTAATAACATTAGGTTCAAAAAACATTCGTTATCATTTAAAATTTTTTTTAAAGATCTCTAAGTTAATTTATGTTACGAGTATGTTTAAACTATCCATCAACATTTGTCTAATAAGGTATTTCAAGAACATTTTGAAAATGTTAAAAAAAAACCTTCCTTAAATGTCAGTAACAATGTTGGGTTTTAGGAAAATAGACTGCTTTAATATATTTTCCAAATAATACATCAAATTATATAAATTCCTGGGAGGATAATAACTTCACTGATAGTTGAACACAACATAAATGGTGTGTTGTTTATATCAGCAATATACCGTTATGCCATTTACCACAATCTAATTACACATACAACATATTAAACAAGCCATCAAGTTCCTTAATTACCTGTCAACTGTAAGGATATGGCCATCTCGCACACGAATCCAGGAAACTGGTTTATTTCCGAGCTGTTGCACCTGTGTGTTTATAATGAAAAAAACACAAAAAAATAAAATAAAAGCAAAGAGGATGAAACAGAACATAAATTTAATAAGGACTCAACAGACTCTGTGTTAGTTAGGGAAAAGTAAATTATTTGTGTTATATATTATAAAACTGTATGACATACAAGAATGTACTCCACGAGTATGCCAATTATAAGGATAATAAATTTTTGTATAAAATTTGAAACTTACTTTGCAGGGTAGGTAAGCATGCGTACCCAATTGTGATGTGACATTGATACTCAATTGTTCCGGTAAATTTGAACCTGTTGCATGAGTTGATGAAGACGAGGTTGACGAAATTGGGCGTGGATAGTGCTTTGATAGATCAAGGGTGGAGAACATGTCAGCATAGGTTCGGTCTGAAATGATAAGGTTTGCAAAAACTTGAGGGATAGTTTATGGGATTTTCTTGTATGTAATTATAATACAAAAATACTGGTAGTGAATAATCAATTGAAACTTCTGCATAAATAAAGTAGTAAAAAAAAAAACTATTCAAAACAATATCATTGAAAAAAAGATTACAAAAAAATTATAAAAATTTTGTTTCCAAAGAAACGACTTACTCGTACATATGTATGTTACTTAGCTTACTTGGTTTTTAAAAAAATTGATAACAAAATGTAAGACTTGAATGAAGGTTTGTTCATTGTCTAAGAAAGTATGAAATATGTGAATTTATAGATCTCAAGAATACATTTTCATGTCCGTCAAGTTAGCATTACCACTTCAAAATTTTAAAGATGTAACAATTGGATTAATTGTCGTGAATTTGTCGTGAAACTCAAATGAAATGTCACGCTTGTTTTTGAAAAATTAACCCTGGTAATGCTAAATTGACGTTCAAGTTAGAATTACCACCCCTTAAAAGAGGGTAAAATGAACTGAAAAAGAAATAGGACGACAATATTTTATTTAAACAAAAAGAAAAAAAGGATATTGGGAAAACCAATCACTCATCGATTCACAGGAAGTTTTTTTTTCCAAATCACATCTGTTCACAGTTGCAGTGTCCTTTTTTTAAATAAATAAAGCTCTTCATTGGATGAGTTCTCTGCATTTGCAGTGCATCCGACGTACATAATACGAGGTGTTTTTCTTTTTTGGAAATTTGACCACAACGTAGTCACCCACTTTGACATTATAATTTTCGTTGTCCATAATTTTTTCATCACTCATCAATTTTTCATATTGCCAAGAATTCAATACTGTCTGAATCTTCCAGACTCGCTCCAGGTTCAGCGCGTTAATGGAAGTTGGTTCATCTTCAAGTCTTTAAGATGTCTTTTTTTTCAAACTTGTTGTCTTTCACATGGAAAGATTCCACTTTCCTGAAAGCCGAATTTTTAATTTTCTCACCCTTTTCATACAAAAACTGTCCTATGTCTTCTTAACAAGCCTTGGAAACCCTTCTTTTGGGACTGTTTTCTTCTCGAGTTTGCCAGCACTCCGCCGCTAATATTTTGTTCCATTTATTTTTTAAGGTAAAAAGAGGGCTAAATCTAGTCGCTGGGCTTTTTTTTAGGGGTTATGATTATCCGAGGGCTTAGGATAGTTGAAGAACATTTAAAAAGTTATACCGATGCATTCTGGTTTTAAATGTTTAAATATCTTAATGGGAAAGAAATATTGAGCCGGTTAAACCATTCAACATTCGTGTAGTGCGGCTAAGGAAAGAAACTCTGAATTTTACAGTACGTCCGAAGCGTGGCCCAAGGGTAACCTGATGAGCGCTTCCTGAAGCTCGAGTACTACGGTGCAATTTGTGTAGAAAAAGGCAAACTTTATATCATGTTTTCAGCTATTTCTATTAAATCTTCGGAGAGATGTTTACTTTGGATCTAAAAGCTTTCGGGCATGTGGCAGATAGGGCGTTTGAAACCAGAAAACACTTACATATATAAGGTTTTAGATGTTCTCCCTTTCATTCAGTTGTATACACGTTTTAAGCCTTAATGAACGTATAGACGAAGCTGTGTCATAAAGCATGAATGAACTTGGAATGTGACTAAACATGGTCTGGATATTCTACGCTTCTCGAAAAAACATTTACAGACTGTGGAAAAAACATTGACATTGTCGAAACTGATACAGCTGCTTTCGCTGGAGTTATGTTTTGTCACACATGTCGCTGTATGGGCTTACCACTCTTTGTATGGAAAATCGTTGTTAAATTTTTAAACACATTTTTTTCTTCGATCCAAAAGTTCCTGGTGATATAGCGAAGATCAAGGGTTGACAATGGATAATCCCAGTCACTTTTCGTTACCGACATTTTAAGTAGATTTGAACGAGAGCAAAATTAAAAAATTCATTGGATGACTTTTAAGGGATGTCATATCCCATCATTTGCTATTTTTTTTAAATAAAAATATTTTGTTAATTATTTTAATTTTCCGATTTTATTTGAATAAAACCTAGTGTGATAAATTCAAAGTTCATTCAATTATACATGTTTGAAAAGAAGTTTGAAAAAAAAAAGTGGACAACTCCATCATACTTTAACAATATCTTGAAAAAGAATCCATTCAAAAGCCAAAGTCACCCCCAACCAGGCCTAAATCACCCGGGTTCACGGGAATCTGTAAGCAAGTCGTCAACAAAAATTACTTCGAAGAGTTAAGGAAAATTAAACATTTTTTAAATTATTATTTTTTTTGTTTCTTTTCAAAAAAAAAAAAAAACTTTGTTACAAAAGTTGAATTTATAAAATGATGAAAGACGACCAAGAAACGTTAAATTCATGCACAAAATCTGTCATGAAAAAAAACTTTCCGTTATATAATAATAATTAAAAAGAAATATAATTAATTTCTTTATATTCAGTTGCTGTTTACTTTAATATTGCCGCCTGACCTCATTTTCCACTGATCCATGGAAATAATTTTCCACCTCACAGCAAGAAACAGTGAGAAGGAAGGAAAAAAGATCAGACGACAACTATGTGGATAATAAAAACTCCTTATTAGTTGACAAGTTCATAAATTGCCAAAGGATATTAGCAAAATAAAAAAAAAATTAAATTCATATGAAATGTTAGAGAAAAACTATTTCCCCGTGTTCCACCCATGACATCAATGTTACCGGAAATTTCATGGATGAAACTTCCAAGAACACGTCGTTTGTTCTCATCCTTGGAAGTCCTGATGGGGAAAAACATGAAATTACAGAGGAAGAAAAAAAAACAAAAATCCTAATTGCCTGACAGGGAACAGAGTAATGAGATTTTCTTCTCTTAATTATTTTTGACTTAACGCAAACGGGTCTTATGGCCTATGGTATACAGTAATCCCCGCTTAGTTGCACCTCGCTTAATTGAACATCCCGCTTAATTGACCGAAAAAGTGCATTGCAAAATTTCCCGTATTAGTAGCATAGCTTTTTAGATGGTTAATTGAACCCCGCTTAATTGAATTACTCGGTTAATTGAACTTTAAAATATGCACCCGAAAAAAAAAATATATGTACATTTTTCGGATAATTGGACGTACAAAAAAATTATAATGAAACAAATATTAGAAATATTTTATTACTTAACCTACGTCTGAAGTGGTTTTTTAAAAGACAGGTATCATTCAAGATGAAGAGAAGCCGGAAAATGATATCGTGGTCATAGACAACATACTTAAGTACAATGCTTAACAGACGCCGAAATTTTAGAAACGGTTTAAGAAAAAGAAGAAGTTGAAGCCATATTACCATCGACTTTCGAAATTCTTCAGGACATTGCAATTCTACGTTTATACTTCTTACCACTAAATAAATTTACAGTTGAGCTGAAAAACAAGAAGACATTGTTCAAAACAAAACAATCAATCAAAATCAAATCACAAATTTTTTCAAACCAATGTATGCAAATAACCATTATGAGCCTTTCGAGGTACATACCTACATACTATTGTATTTATTATTTTTTTTTATCCTTTTCGAAGCTAAAAGTGACTTTTTTTTAAGCATAATTTATTTCTGTTTCATAGTTTTAATTATGTATGTATGTTTATTTTTTAAATAAAACGTGTTCAAATATTTTTGTGTGTGTATTCTTTTTCAGTTTTTTCAATGTTTTCGTAGGTTGACAATGAAATGTTCATAGTAAATTTCTGGGATGAATATTTTAATTTTTAGTTGGCCGACTCATGCAATTATACGGGTTTCGTTTAATTGAACAGGTCGGTCAATTAAGCGGGGTTTCGTTAATTGAACCACCCGGATAATTGACCGATAAATCTGACAAAATGGTCAGTGCAATTAAGCGGGGAATACTGTATTATTATTAATATTATTTAACCATCAATGGTAGATTCTGAAATATGAAAAGCCGAAGTATGCCTCAAAGACTTTTTTTTAAAGTTTGCACAGTTTGCTGAAACTGGAAGTAATTGCCCTTTCTTTGATGTGGATGATGTTAATTTTTAATCACTAAGTTTGACTATGATATTAATAATGCTATGAGCATTTAATTATTTATTTAAGTTGTTTTTCAAACATTCTCTTATAATCTCTGAAATTTGTTTTGAAAAGCTTTTAAATATGTTGTGTCAAATTAGGGATTAATTTATGTCAATTGATAGCCTGTTTTATATGTTTTTTTTTTTATGGTTTTTAAATAGGTACCTAGAGTTATTTTGGCACTTTGGGTATAATAAATTGGCTTTAAATATTTAATGGGAATTAATGAGTCTATTTAGCAGTTTAGTTAGGATAAATTATTATACTCAAATGAATTAATTGATAGTTTAGTTCCATCGAAGGATTTATATTTAAAATGTCCTTGTTGTATAGAAATATCAATGTTTTATTAAAACCTCAATGATTTATTTTGTGAAAATATTTTGAATGTTTTAGCCAGGGAGAATTATTTTGTTGATTAATTTTGTATATTATATTTTCAATATGCACAAATATTTATTTAGATTCAAAATTATGTTTAATGGTGTGTGAAATGTGAAGTTAGTTTAGGTACAGTGATTTAGAAATTTATATAATTATTAATTTAGATTGATACAGTATGTACATATGTATGTGTGTGTGTGTGTTTTTGTGTAGTTTTCATAGTGATAGAAGTAATGTACTGTTAAACATTTTTAAAGGATTTTAAAGGGTACTGGTCTTTCAGTAATTTAAAAGTTAATAAATTTAATGTCAGGGTTCTTAATGTTAGCTTAAATGAGCCAAGTCGTAAAAAAACATTTGAGAAACATACTGCTTATGGGATATTCTAAAAACATTAATTAATTGACACGTGTAGATTCCTCAGAACTAAAGCCGAAGTGCTGGTTCTTTTATACAAGGCTTCTAGCAATAAAAAGAATAAACCTTCCATTACAGCTGAGAGCAAAAAAAGAATAGCAGTTCAACGGAAAATAAGTATTCTTTTTGAATACTAAAAAAAAAAGAAGTTTGATTCTATAGGGTTTTTTAATATGAGTTTTTATTTTGATATTGAAAAAAGCGAGTATTTAAAAGGAAGGTTTGCTATTAACAATGGAAAACGATATTAGCCAAATGCCCGTCACTGCTACGGTTGCAGCACCATATCCTTTTCATGAAATTTTCCATGACCAATTCGCACATTTGCTGCTGTATGTCCTCGATAATTTTTCACGAGTTCCATTTGAAACGAGGCAGTAGCAGGGATTGGTTAGGTAAGAAAGATTTGGGAAGCAGAAAGGTAGGGCTGAATTTCAAATTAAAAGGATATCAATCGGCCTGGAATAGAATGAGGAATCATCGAGGGTAGAATGTCTGCTACTGAGGCGATGGCATGCTTGCTTCGCTCGACTTAACTCGCCGGATGTGGGGGGGGGGAGTTATCTTGAAGGTCATGAATTGATTATGGATCATTGGCATAGAACTTATCTTTCAGGTGGCCCAAAAAAAAGTCTAAAGGTGTTAACGCACAAGATCTCGGTGGGCAATTGTGATCATCTCTTCGAGAAATAACTCGGTCAGGAAACTTTTTTTTGCAAAATTGTTTCTTTGCTTGTGTGGCACTTAGCGACATCTTGTTGAAGATAAACGTAGTCCACATCAATATTTTCCAATTCCAGCCAAAAAAAAACATTAATCATACCTCGGTAGCGCAATCCATTCACAGTAACAGGGGCTTTTCAACAATCATTTTTGATTGTCCGGGCCCCAAATGCGACAATTCTGCTCATCACTCCTGCCTCATCACTGAAGATGATTTTTCGATGAAAATCCAGATCATTTTGATGCATTTCAAGGGGCCAATCAGCGAAGATACGACGCGACGTTGTTGGATGATCGACCGGCTTGAGTTCTTGTGTTAATTTAACTTTATAAGCCTTAAGACCTAAATCTTTATGCAAAATACAGTGTTGTTTGTGAAATGCTTAATTCCATCCAAAAATTCTCAATAAGATTAAGGTGAGGGGACTAAGCAGGCCACTTCATAACCTCAATCATGTTGTCCTGAAACCATTGCTTAGCTGTTCTGCTGATGTGCTTTGTGTCGAAGTCGGCATATGGTAACATGATGTTTTGCTAAATTTCCACGTAAGAATGCTGGTTCATTATACTTTTTATTCAACATGTTGGACCAATTCTATACGAGAGTATGGGTAGTTTGAGAAGCATCCGCATATCATGATACTAGATCCTCCATGTTTTAGCGTTTTTGTGGTGTACCTAGGATCATATTCGGTATTGGGTGGTCGTCTTACATACTGCTGAGATCCTTTACCACCAAATAGAACAATTCTATTTTCGTCAGTCCAACGAATATTCCTCTACTTTTCAGGAACCCATCCCAAATGATCTCGAGCAGACCTTATTCTCTTGGTTATATGGTGTTTTTTTAGAAGTGGGACTTTCCGTGAACTTCAAACCTCAATCATCTTCTTACTGTATGGACACCGCATGATAAATCAAGTTCACCCACTATTTCTGTTGCTGCTGCAGTAGGATGCATTCTTGAAAACCGAATAACACATTTGATCTAGAAAGGCGTTAGAACTTGTTTATGCCCGCGGGTTTCAGCTTTTTTTCAAATTTACCATTTTCCCTACAAGATCCTGAACTTCCTTCCGATAAGGATGCTTACAGATTCTGCCATCCATATTAAGCTTTTGAATAAGTTTTCGTCTTTCTAGTGTGCTATTATTTTCCTTGGCATTATACATGTTCGTAAACAGTTTTGTCAATTGTCAAATATAGTTTTAAGTTCATGGATGTTGTTGGTATTCATCTCAATCTTTCTAATCGATAACGATGAAGAAACATGTCCCTACCAGTCTTCATTCACGTCCTGACCTAGATCGATATATATTTAATTTCACAAATAAAATGATTGACAGATACAAATTGTCAGGCCATCTTAAAATAGAAACTCCATTGAAAGTCGACTAAAAAAAATCAAATTTCACTCAAGGATCCTTAAATTCCAGAGACCTTTTACCGCCTGGAAGTGAAACGATTGACAACGGATTAGAAGTAGAAAAAACATTCTCCCAAAGAACAATCTCATCGTTGATCAAAAAAAAACAAAGCTATATAAGAACGTACGTAAAAAAAAGATTAAACTGGTATGGTGGCACTGCGAAAAAAATATGAAGTGAACATCGGCATGGCATCGAAAGTCGTGACATTTGCACAATTTCAAATTTGTTTGCTCATCCTGCAATGACCATGACCGCCACCGCATCCTGCTGACATGCAAATTGAACAATGATGATGCAGCAGATTACACTGAGATATGGTGCTCCCTCTCTCTCTCTCACTCGAGTGTGTTCATGTGTGGATGTGCTTGTTCCTTCTTTCAATTTGCTTTCTATAGTATATCCATTCATTCATACAATTTATCCTAGAGTTGATTCTGGATTTCATCCGGATGGATAGAAAGAAGAACTGATCAAATATTTGTGGTCCCCGAAGGACGAATGAAAATTTTGTGTAAAAAGCTTCCTTCTCTTAGATGCTGCTACTGCAGCCGCCAATGCATTCTGCATATACCTACATACATATGAGCATCTATGAAAAGTTACTACATTTATGTTTTTTTTTGTATTTTGGGTTGGGTTAAGTTTGGTTTGGTTTCACCCCCTCTTAACATAAACTGAAGGATATTTGGCCTTGCGCTCAATTTAAGACTATTTGACATGAATATATTTGCATATTTTATGAATGCGGTTGCGGATTTAGTTTTCTACACTGTATGCTTGTGTGTGAACTATCAAAATGTCATCTCAGGAGTTTCGTCCACAAACAAAAAATATATTCTCCACTGGATGGTTGAAGAGAAGAATCCTTTTAGATTGCATACTTCCACTAAATCTGGATATTCAATAAAGATATTTTGTTTTCGTACAAAATTGGATTATGCTTCAACATGGATAATTATAAAGACCTCTCGGAAGGAATTAACACGATTGTTAAAGCTCCCGGATTGCATCTTGATTATCTGATTTAAGACCAATGTTTATCCTTTCAAGGACAGGACAAGAACAAAAAAAGAAAATCTCATTTACTCCGTAATAAGATTAAAAGGCTCATTAAATTATTTTAATTTTGAAAATAAATAATAAAACCATTAACTCATTAACATACAAAAATAATAATAACCTCCCACGCAAAAGTACCACCACCAACAACAACAACAAAAAAAGAAAAAGACACAGACAGCACAGAGTAAGATATATAAAGCAGGAATAAAATATGCATATTTCACTTACCCATGCTAAAGGATAAAATTGCAGCTGCAAGGAACAAATGAACCAAGTGACAGTCCTGTAAATTCATGATGCTTTTTTCTTTATTTTTCATTCTTATTTCTCTTTTTTTTCGTGTCTCTCTCCTCTCTATATTCAACTGGGGTCTTCTTCGTGTTCTTCTTTTGGGCGGATAAATTATGTCCACAATGAATTCTCTGTTCGTTTTTGTTGTCTTCTTTTGATTTTTATTAGTTTGCCTTAAAGTCTGATAATGGATTCAATATATCAGAAGTGGGATACAAAAATATCATCCGGTGTTTCGTTTCGATTTTGTTCATTTAGAATCACTCGCAAGGATGTCACATGTTGTGCCAGAGTATGAAGATTCCTCTCTGTCTTGATTTTGCCTTGCTGTTGATGGATATTTTTTCAGCTTTGTCAATATCTATAAATCCCTGTAAAGAAGAGAGAATGAGAATAAATATTATTTGTTCAGTATAATATTTTTTCTAATAAAAATTCCCTCTCATCGGGGGTCAATCATTTTCATCAACTTGGCCTATTTTTGCATCTTCCTACGGTTTCTGCTTGTAATAATAATAATGATTGTCTCTTCAAAAGTCCTTAAATCCCAAAACACAAAGAAGCAAAAAAAAAGAAAGAGAAATGAGAACAGGAGCAGAAGTGGAGCCGTAAAATGTAAGGCATAAGTAAAAAATTCATACATCATGAAGCATGGGTTAGGTTAGTTGGTGGAGGAAGGTATGCATCATAAATATTTTGCAGTTATCGTCGAACACACAAGCTGAGGGTTCTTCAAGACTTGTAGGTTTTTTTTACTCTTACAAAAATACTCATATACTATAGACATTACATGATATGAAGGAGAATTTCTTTGTTATTTTCAACAGAACGAACTAGGACACCGTACACTTGGCGGCAACCTACCCATAGAGTAGACGAGGAACTTACCTTTCTGAGGTTAGAAAAACATGGTGTAACTTATGGTGAAAAAGATAAATAGGGCAAGTTATTCATGCTGACAAGAAACTATGTCAGTTGCAGTGTTGCATGAAATTTTACTTTATTTTAAAACACGCACTTTTTTTTTTGCTAAACACAGTGTGATGAGACCGGGTTCTTTTTTTTTTGAAGTAGGTAGGAAGAGCTGCGGTTACAGCTAGGAATGTATGGGAGAGAATTTTTCATTTATGTCAGTCAGTGAGGATTGTGGTAATTTTTTACACACCATGTTCCATTTCCATTTATTTTTTGAAATTTAAACTACAAACTATGTGTGGTGTGGTGCTGCTGATGAAAGTGGTTCACACTTTCAATGATTAATTTTTGAAACTTTTTGTTCACTTTTTGAATGCTGAATATGATGTAGAAAGTTTAAATAGAAACCGAGGAACTATTTTGTAATAGAAAAAGGATAGCATGAAAAGCAAAAAAAATATTAGAAATGTTAAGACTTTTTATAGTACCTACAAAAGTATACCTATAAGTAAAAAGCAACACTTGGTTATACGTTCTTGTTCTTATGTTCTAGGAGCTCAGAATTTGAAACATGATAAATATATACATTTTAAATTAAAACATGACTGAGTTTTTAGAGGAAAATGTATAACGCTTTCAAGAGTTTCATTTACGAAATATGAGAATGACTTATGATTTCTTGATCAAAAATAAATTCATGCCAAAAAATGCTGAAAGTTGTTAAAAAATTTTTGTTTTCAAATATCATTTTAAAAAAACATTTTGGTACTAAAATGTGCAAATAGAAAAAAATATCGGATTTCCTAAAAAAAAATATTTTCAAATAAAAATAAAACTTTAAATATGTATATTTTCTTGGAACATTTAGTTTAAACCTGTTTACCTGTCTGATACGGAGAAAGTCGAAAATCAAAACAACAACTTGTAGGGAGTACCTACTGTTTTCAAAAACTAATCAGTGTTACAGACTTTAGCAAGAACGACTTTTATCAGATGTTTAGCCAAGGTCTTTTCTAACTGATGTCTAAAGATACCACAAATTGGATCAGAGGAATACACGCTTGACAGATTATCTACTGAAATTTGTCTTTTTTCTGATTTTGACACCATTTTGTCATTTAAAATTATATTTTGATTATTATTTTATATTAGCAGGGATTTAAAAAAAAATATTTGGCTTTTTCCGAATGACGCATTTGTATGGAGCTGCCAAAGAACGCCTGTTTATTTACCTAAAGTGACCGATGTGATTCGATGTCTCAAAGAATGAAAATTATAATTAATAGTTTTAGTAGTTTTTTAAAAATTAAGTTTTTAGGTATAAAATTTTTAAAACATTTTGAATAGAATTTTAAGTTCTTATAATTGTTCAGATGAAAATTAAATTAATTTAATCAAGCATTTTTTTTTAAGTTTTAATAATATATATATTTTTTTAAACATATTAGAAGCTTCTGTATAAGGAAATTCATTAAACTTCGTCATGTCAATAATGAGAAAGTCCAAATTCTGGAAAATAGTTCTATGGTAGAAACTGTCAATAATGTCTTAATTTTGAATATTATGTTTACTAAATTTTGGACCATAAAGACTAAGGGAAACAGAAACAGGTGCCGTTTTCTAGAAAAAAAATACAATTTTCGAGAACCATTTTCTTACTTTTGTTTTCTTGGGTATCGTTATTTTTAGATAAAATAAAATTTTGTCTTACATCTTTCAGATAGTTTTTAAAAAAATATTACCTATTGATACAAGGTTCAAAAAAATTGAACATGGGGTTTTTGAAGTATTGGGTATTCAAAAAACATTTGATTTTTTTTAAATACAAAAAAAAAATTGAAAATTTCTGTACATAATAATTATCAATTTTTTTTAAAGCTTTAACGCTGTACCGTTTTTTAGAAAATCGATAAGAAAACAATAATTCTATGGGAGGTATCATTAATAACCATTTTTTGGAATCATTTTTCAAAAATAAGCTTCCTTTTATTGGATGACATTTTTTTTAAATCTTTGAACATTTAAGGCTGCAGTTCAACATACAGACAGGCAGGCGGACATAATAGCCAGAGAGAAAAAACTAGCAAAATTAAGCAATTGTATCTTAAAACGAACGAATTAAATGAATCTGATTTAGTTATTAATGCATGATGTTAGACTTTTGGATCCCATTGGATAGGAGTAAGGCTTAGTACTTCTGTCAAGATGCTATTTTGATATAAAAATCAAGTATTCACCTGCTGATTTTTTTGGAACTAGCAAGTGCCAAGTTCTAACTAATATGCCCTACAAAATTGACAAAACTATGGCTTAGTGCTTTCGTGGGGGCATCATTTAGAACCGATTTTAGTACTAGCAATTAATATTAAAACCATGTATTTATAAGATGATTTTGAGGAGCTGGCAAGTCTGGCAGTCCGGTACTGATTTAACATATTAAGGTCTAAGTAGATGCATGTACTTATGCTGAAACAAGATACTATAGAGAGGACAAACTATTCATTTAACCACCAGTTAGTCTGATGATAAAACAGACCCGGCCAATGCATGATCTAAAACAGTCTAAAAAGATTTAACATCAGCTCCCTAATTGTTGTCAACCGGACACTGTCTTAAAACCAAGCAAGCTTGGCGTTTGTTGAAATGATCTTTGCAACAGCTGTATGGACGAGGAGGAAGTAGAATCAATTCCTCATCTTCTATGTACATGCCCAGCTCATCCCACTTGCGTAGGCTCCAGCTTGGAGAGTTCTTCTTCGATGAACCTAGTGGTCTAATTAATACAGACATTTGCAGTCTTTCTTGCTTCATAAGATGCTTCAAATGGTTCAACGAGTAGGGTGACAATCTCTGCATTCATTTGGTATAACAATGAAACAACTCTGGTCTGAATGTGTCAGCTGCGACGTTAGCAGCTACTTCAACATAAGCTTACCTAGTACTTGTTTGAAAAGATGAGGACCGGTACTTTTGAAGAAACCGTTAGTCATTTCCACTTTGGTTAGGACAATAATCTAGAATTTTCAAATTTTTCTTGAAAATTATGGTAGGTTTGAATAATTATGATAGTATGCTTACAATTTTTATTGAAATTGATTAAATTGTTTTCGAGAAAGGCAAAACTGAAAATCCATTTTCCGAAAATAGTAAAATTTCTAGAAAAGTAGATTTTTCTTCTTTTGATATAAATATAAATTAAAATTTTTAAAGAATGACATTGAAGTCGAACAGAAATACAAGATTTCGATACCTAAGTTCAAGTTCTATAAAATTCTCGTCCTCGTCCTTTTTTGTAAGAATTCGTAACTTACACTGTGTCACGCAAGTAAGAATAGGTTTTAATTAGTTATGAAAGCAGAAATATTGCAAAAATAGTGCTATAAAATCTGCGCATGGTAAATTTTCTTCCTCATTTTATTCATTTATTTTGCATCAAACTTTTAGCTTAAAGCATTAAAAATATTTCAGAATGTTTCTTCGGTAAATTTAAAAATAATTCAAATTTTTAAAAATAGGTAAAAGGAATACAATTTTTTAACGATTCACAAAAATAAAATCTGTTAATTTTAAGTATTAACTGAAATCGAACCATTTTCGAAAAACCGAATTTTCCAATTCAACGATTTCTTTCTCTAAAATATTTTGTCTAAAATAAGTGGAGTGGGCAAGGTCTATTTTCAAAACTATTAAACTATTATGAAGTGCAAAGTTGTATATAAAATATTTTATAAAGAATTCAAAAATTCAGAAAATTTTAAATGATATATATGTATGTACGAGTATATGTACACATGCATATAACAAAAAAAAACGATTGCTATTCGGAACCTTAATTCACATATTCATTCGCATTCTTCTTCATATTATTATGAAATACCCAAACGACAATCATCGAACTCTTGAATCCTTTTCCATTGTTCAAAATTCCTCTCACACATCTCCCGCAATTCCCTTAACTCAAAATTTAATTCAAAAGAAGTGAATCATCAATATGAAAAAGGTAAATCACATCAACTTTTCAAATTGATTGATTAAATCAATTTTCTTTTTTCTCGACACAAATGCGATTTGCAAAATAAAACAAGGATAAGGACTTAAATATATATCCATTCTCACTAATGTACCTTCTTTGAATAACAAAAAAAAGAAAACCCTCAATTTATCTGAAATAAGTAGATGGCATGAATATCAAATATTTTCCTTAAGGACTTTCCTTAGTTATCTAGGAAGACATTTTTGTTTTATCTTAAGAGTAAGAGAAAATAACTGATTTGTATAAGAAAATTGCATTTAAGGAATTCCAAGAGAAAATGTATGTACCCACGTCATGGACACATTAACCATTTTACGTTATTAACTTGCTCATAGCATCACGATGGTATGTTTCCTTGCCACATCTGACACCAATATCATTTATAAAGAATGCGCCATTAAGCAAGAGGATCCTGGCAACAACGGTTCTAAGGAATCTCGTCGTACCCATCATCGGCGCATGTAATTTCGTTTTGGTCAAACATAAGATTCGCATTGGACGGGCGGGTGTGTGTGTGTATGCCACATATTCTCTCACAAATTGCTTTGCGTTTATTTATCACCAAACCTTCTGTCCTCGAACACAGCAATAGCCGAAATCCCCCGTCATAAATAGGATAGGATTCAACTCCAAACATCACCTAAGCAATATTCTGGTTTTCATTTCAACTGGCACAAAACTAAGCTCGAATTCTTCGTCCTTCGTTTGACAGGCATCCTTATTGTGAAATTGCTTCAAGGACCCATGGGCGAAGCACGAAAATATTTTCACAGAAACTATGTAATTTGTTAACTCCCCTGCTGTCGAGGTAATTCGCTCTTTATATATGTACATAATGTGTGCTTGGTATAGCAAAACTATGGAAGGGGGTCAGTTATCCTGTCTTCAGGATTTATAGAACTCTATTACGGAGGATCAACTTTGACGGTTTCTATTTTTGTATGAAAAATTCATGGGCTGCTGGAGTTCATGGAATTCTGTATCTTTCAGATAAACGTACGTACATACAAGTATATGTGCTATGGAATGATTAACATCCTCTATTATTATGGGCGCAAGTGTATGTTTTGGCAGTGGTGCTACTTGAACTACAAAGTGATGGTAGTTAGGATGCCTTTAGGGCTAACATACATACATATATAAGAAAACCAAACCTGAATTTGTAATGTTTTGTTTTTATTTTACTGGAATGGAATGTGATTTATGCCTTTGATGGAAGAAATAGAGAGGGTATAGTTGTGGATTGATAAGAACTCTGGGTAGAAGTTTTGATTGCCATAAGCTAGTGTTCCAGTTTTTGATACTGTGTTAATGTGTTCATAAAAGAGTCAAGATTAATTGCGAAGCCAGCAACCTTCGTTAAATCAGGAGAAGTGATGTCAAAACTTGCAGTCTAAAATCAATCTAAAGGGTACACTTTATATAATTTAACGACTCAATCTAAGTGATGAGGAAAGTCTCATAAAATTACGCATTAACGAATTATTTTGAGGCATAAAATATTTAAGTGTTATTTTTGTTTGTTTGTGGAAAGAGATAAGAGATTATGTGTATAGGAGTTTGCTTGTCAAATTTCATAAAGTTTTCATGTTTTATTGAGGTCTCGTTGAATTAACATTCTTTCAAAACCCTGGGGACTCTGATAAAGTTAGGTATATATAATTTTTTGTCGAGAAAATAAAGTTGATAACCCGGTCACACTTACTTGCTTGTGTATCTTATAAATGTGAGGATTTTTAATATTAATACATTATAACAGTTAGAGCATTCGGTGAAAATAGAAAGATGAATATGATATTTTTCACTAGACAAGTATAGCCAAACCTAAGCCTATCTCTTCATCTTGAAGAACCCATCCTACCGTTGAAAACAAGTTATAAATATTAGCATCGATCATCAATAAGCTTCAAATTCAAAGTGCGATGGTTTCGTTCATCAATTTGATGAATATGAAGTGGATTTTAAATTGTTCATCAATATTATGATTGAATCATGTAAATCGCTTTCATCAACGATTATTTCCGCTGCGAAAATATATTTTCGATTTCTTGAGGAACGCGATCATCAATAGTATGTTAATTGTAAAAATTCTTCAATGTGAATAAAAAAAATCATCAAATGGATAAACAAATAACAAAACCCATCAAAATAAGGTGCTTTCATCATATTGATGAAAAATTTTGATGAAATGAGAACATAATTCATCAAAAAATATGACAGGGCCTTTTGAAAATCTTTACTTAAAATTTGTTGAATGCACTTTAATTTTATTGAAGAACGTTTCATCCGTCATCAAAAAGTTTTCATGAATTTTGTCATTATATGGATGAAATGTACGCTTGACCGGATTCTGTGTGATTTTCGATGAAACAACCCTTTGATGGGAAGCACTTTTATTTTCCACCAAACTTTGCCTGTTCTTCCGCGATCTATGCCCTCAGAAAATCTTCATATCTTTAGAACAGAGCCCAGAAAAACACGCTATCGGGTGTGCATTTGCTGTAAGATCCGCCTGCTCCAACATTTTTAAAACAACTTTTGGACATCAGAAATGGCAAAATTCTTTTTGAGCATACACGAACGAGATTTCTTCTTTTCTGTTCAAGCTGAACTTCTGTCAAATGCGCCTAATAATGTTGCAATGTGTAATGTTGGCACCCAAAAATGATGTTTTCAAAATACTTAATGAGCAAATTCCATTGAAAGTGCTCCAGCGAAAAGGTCAAATACAAATCAATCGACACAGTAATGGACGGTGAACAAATTGTCAATTATTCGACTGAATTTTTCAATTTATTGGAACCACTAGAATTTTTAAAATAGAAGTTGCGAAAATCGTTTGCAAACTTTACGTTATCGTTTCTTTTTTTTATTTTAATGGCTTACGTGACAGACCATATCTGCTGGGATAATTAAATATTGGGCTCCGTTTTAGTGTCCGGGCCTTATAGTTGGTCTTGTTCTCATTGAACGAATCATGCAAGCCAATTCAGTTGCTCTGGATGTAACCCCGTAAATTTCGACTTTAACTTCAAAAAAATTCCGACAAAACTAGATTTTACTATAAAACTTTACTTGTTTGCTTTGAACCACAAATTTTATTAGGGCAAACAATTCCTTCAACATTTTTGTATAAAAGAAATAGGCTTTGAGAAAAACGTTGGTAATTAAGGGCTTATTTTTTTTTTGGGATTTGTAGCGAAACACTAACAAAACAAAAACAAACAAAAATTACTTAGAAATGTCTCTAAGGAAAATTAAGTTTGCTATTTCGATGATAACTTTATATGTCTAGATGTTGGAAGTGAGGATGGAGCTATGTCCGTTCAGTGGTAATGTTAACACTTCAAAGTTTTAAAAATGTAATAATTGGAAATGGTGGTGCTTCTTTAAAAAAAAACCCTGGCGATGTTAACTTTTGACAGTCAAGTTTTGACTACCACCCCTGAAAATAAGGTAAAATGAAATACAATTTTAGACTTATATTTTACCGAGTTTTTATCATGAATAAATTATGATGTCATTCAACGTCATGAACGCCTCTGGCTGACTTCGCCAACTTCTGTTCAGCAATTTCGTTTCTAATGTTATCGTTCAGCATCGAGGTTGTGGTTGGTTTGTTGATGCATACCATTTCCTTGAAGCATCCCCATAAGAAGAAATTCAGAGGCGTTAAGTCAGGGCATCGTTGAGGCCCGTCGAAATCACCATTTTTTGACATTATTCGCCCGGGCAAACATGTCTGGCAAAATTTGCATAGTAGCATGAGCTGCATGTGATGTGGTACTATCCATGTTCTGTTGGTATAATTTATACGATTCTGGCACAAGGAAGTTTTCCAACATGTCCCGATAATAGTCATTAGTAACTTTTGCAGCATTGCCTATGACATCATTAAAGAATAATGGCGCACCATACAGGAGGGTGTAGTGGTCTTTGGTGTATCAAACGAGTGTGACAGTGCCCCAATAACGGCTATTCTGTTTACTAACAAAGCCAGCCTAGTTGAAATGTGCTTCGTCGCCCATAAAGATTTTTGGTCAAAACAGGCGGACATCTATAGCAAACTGTAACACTCCAGCAGTCCAATCTTGCCGACTTTGTTGAGACGTTGATGAGAGGTACCCGAACATTCAGCAACACTCTGCCCCACTGCATTAATCTTTGCTGACTAACCTTGGCCTACTTGTCGCACAGTCTTTATCTTATTTCCCTCTGTATGCAAATTTTCAAAACTTAAAATTTTACTCTGAATAGTTGACTTGCTCGGCACATGAATAAGACCAAAAAAGTCTCGTAATTTTCTCCACGTATTTACAGTTATTTGTATTTACAATTATTTAAATAAAATGTTCTAATAATATTCAACACGTGCGTTGGTGCTACGTTAGATGTTCCATAATAACTTTGTATCGACCGCTCTCTATGACTTTCAAATGATAAATATCAAATTTCATTCACACAAGATTTGGCAACCAAATAAAATCGACCTGGAACATAAAACGCACCCTGTATTTGTTTGTATTGAAAGTTTCTAATGTACTTACCTGCATCTTCAAGAAATCTTAGTTCTCGCCGGCCGTTTTCCAACTTTTTTAATTTCAATTATAATTGATTATAATTATTTAAAACATAATTAATTATTTGTATTCAAAATGATTTCTTTCCCAATCAGTTTAAATTTCTTTTAAACTCAAATAATGCTTCAAGTTTAAGACTACAAATGTCCGTAAAATTCAATCCGATTTTTTGTAATCAGTCATAATACCCTTGTTACCCCTCATCAACTGAAATCCTGTCCGTAGTCCCTTTTCATTTGATAAAAAAAAAGAAAAATATTAAAAACAAAAAGAAAACCTTTCAAAAAGTCATTCGGAAGCAATTTAAAGGATCACCAAAGAACCCTTTTCACAAAAGTAAAACAATTCAATTTGAGTATTGCTTAAGTCAATTAGGGAAAAATCGATTTTATATATTTTTTAAGCTTTCCTTCTATGTAGGTTTTTTTTTGTTTTACTTCTCTCAATGACCCTTGTTTAAGGAAATCAATGAATATTTGTTTCTGAAAAGGAAAAAAAGAAGAACTTCTAAAGGGATAGAAGTACAATTCACATTGGAAACCGAGCTCATTAAGTTAGTTTTATATCCTATTTTTAGATTCACTGAAATAAGTTTGGGTGATGTGATTTTTAAAATGAACCGATATTGTTATTAGTGTAGAAAAATATATATATAAAATACCTATTATTTCCTACACCTCAAAATATGTTAATTTCCTTTTTTTTTCCTTCAAAACAAAAATAACTTCCCTGGTCAAAGTTTTGTTTTGAAAATAATATTAAACATTCTTGAGAAAGGAAAAACTTGTTAAGTATAAAACAGTGTTATCACGTCTCAGCCAAATTCAATTTGAACTAAGTTAACATTTCCCTTCGAGTCTCCTCGAAATATGGTGATATGTAAATGATATTCCTTCAGAATAAATCCTAACCAAAAAATATCAAACGACAAGCACCCCACAGAGCAAATAAAACTTTTCTTCTTATTAATTTTTTGGCTCTCTTCGTCTCAAACACAGATTACGAATTGTTTAACATGACAAAAAAACCTCCACGTGAAAAACTACAACGGAAAGACAAGCATTCCAAAATAGCAGGAAAAAAAATTCACTAAGGACGAAAAATCCATGGAAAGCCAAAAAGAGAAAAAATGAATAAACCTACCACACAATGAATGAATTTTGCATATTTAACATTTTTTTTAGCTTCCTTCATCTTCATTTCCTTGACTTTTTGGATTTTTTGTCTTCCATTTTTTCTTGCATTGTGAGTGAGTAGTTAAAGTGTTTGTAGAATGTTTGCATTCATAAAAAAAGACCACCCTCCGCCCAGTAGTATGCTCACAGTTTTTATCTAGGGGTAGGTCGTTGAGTTTTTTGATATTTTAATTTTGTTTCTTTTTTTTGTGGTTTGATTTTATTTTGAAATTCGAAAATTCTATTGTTATATACCAAACAGGGTTTTGAGAGGTTGAAAAATATTTTTGTCGAAAATTAAATTACAGGGCGTAAAGTAATTAATCAAACTCAAGCTTTAATAAAAATATTCCATATAAAACGTTTTGACCCCCAAGGAATGGACACATACATATTTGGTTAAAATTGTGTATCAAAAAAAAAAAAACAGTTACTAATGATAACTCCTATAGAACCGATTGTCTTATCTCTTACTTCCTCTAAAATGATTTACCCGATTTAGATTTAATTTTTTATGAAGGCTTATCTAAGAAGTCTAAATAGTACCTACAGAAACACGAGTTTAAAGTTATACGCTTCAGAGCAATTACCACTTGATATCATATTATGTTCGTAATCCTGATGCTCTTCAAGATATCCCGATGAATTTTTGCGTCGATTCATATCTATGGATTAGTTTTGGGTCAGTCGCCATACCACTGAAAATAAAGAACAATCAAAACTTTCAAAACGTAGCAGCTAATGTTTCAGGAAAAGGGTATTTTGAGGAGCTCGATTTTTCGCATTATATAGATGGTATGTTTCGTTAGAGCACGTATCCATATGAAAAATGTATTACCTTCTCGAAGAGAAATAGTAACTAGTGAACTACAACTTTCAATCATTCCTATGCATGTGTTGTCGGATGGAATGAAAGTGAATTACAATTTTCTCCCGAGTCCGAAGAGCTAACATGAGGAGACATTTTGCATGATAAATGACATTCAGGAGGTATTAGGTGTCAGCGGCTGGGAATCGAACCTAATTATTTTTACGCAAAAAAATTCTTACAAGAGAAAAAAAAACAACAAAATTTAAATGAAAATTGTTTTCCAAATATTTATTTCTAATATTTTCTATGTCTGCATGAAACTAACCTAAGATTGTAGGGCTACACTGGGAGGAAGTCAAACTATTTTTCGTGCGTTCGCTTTTAAACTAAGGCTTTAATATTATATACAAGCGCGACTAGATTTTATTCACATTTCTTATCCCTCAACTTCCTGTCGCTATAAATGGTGTCTTTCAAAAAATATTAAATACTGCCGCTGTCAAAAATTGGAAACCATCCAGATGAATTTTAAAACAACTTTTCTGTTAGAACCGAAAACAATAGTACACCAATATGCAGCTGTAAAAGAGCACTCAAAAAACCCTCATTACTTTTGTTTTTTTTTTTTTTCCAAAACATGGTAGCACGACTTCTCGTAAGTACGAACCTGCTAGGTCTAATTGGATAGCCGACAAAGTTCCATTTGAAGATATTGACATTATGACAACAAAAAATTCGGCGGTAATACTTCTTTGATTTTGAAGCTCTGGTTCTACTTTTAATAACGAAGAAATTGGTTGTCCTTGGTTCTATTGCACTGCTTTTCTAAAACACGAATGAAATGATATCCACTTACAAATTCTAGTATTCGAAGATTCTGTTTATTTTCGACAAATCCGGCTCGGAAACAACAAATCGATGGCCAGTAAAGGTAGAGTTTCTTGTAAATATAAAATGCGTTATGCATCCAACAATACTGCACTCCATAAGAAAATATTTTATTTCTTTTTTATACTTTTGTTCGTTTTTTTTAGAGATAGCAAAATAGCCAAATTATTATTGCTATTTTTGAACGTTGATGCGTTATTTTTAAGAAATTTGTAGAATTGAAATTTGGACTAAAGTTTGATCATTCCGTACAAAGTGGTCTCATACCACGAATTGAAATCTGCGCGGTTTTCTCAATGCAAGTACCGCTCATGGGAAGGTTCCGCTTCAACGACAGGAGGGAGCATTTAGTTTTTAAAGCATTAAATTAAACATAGTTTTTAGTTCCCCATTTCACAATATACCGGATCAGAATTTTATTAACCTATCGTACTTTGTTGTTCTAGATCCACATCCGAAGGGCATGGATGTAAACCTAGAAACCAATATGAAAACCTGAGAGTACTGTCGTCAGTTAAACAATTTAATGTATTAAAAGTGGCCTACAAAAAATCATTTATAAATATGAAAAATAGTGACGGAGACAAAACAGAGCCTTGGGGCACACCATCATTTATTTCTTATGTCATTTTGAGATTGTAAGTTAAGTTCCTACACCAAACAGAGTGTTCTTTATGTATGCACCTTAGCTTGGTACTTTGCTACTTGCTAATGTTAAAATTTACATTTATACATAAAATTATTAAAAATAGAAATTGTAATTTCGTTTTTGGAAAGCCTTAAAATTTCCCCGAATCTGCCTTTGGCCCGTCACTCAAGAGAGTTGCATTTCATTTCCATAAATAACAGTCAGCAATTTCATGCTATTGTTAAGCTTGATCTATACAAATTTCCAGGGAATATAACGTGTTATAAAATTGGGGATGTCTGAAAAGGATATTTTGTTAATTTGCTTAAGTCAAATTTGGTCTTCTTTCATCTTTTTCCCAACATTTTGAACTTATTTTTTTTTGAGATTTCTTGTTGTAGCAACTAGATATGAGAGTTAAAAAATTCTTTTGTTTATTACTGATACACCCTTCGACAGATGATGTGATAGACGGAAGCTAGTACATACAACTGAATCACAATTGAATGAATTCACAAAATGTTGTTTTTTTTTTAATTAAAATAAATTTACTATCTCGTTAGCGTAATAAACTGCATCACAAGGAACACTATAGGCAAACCTTTTACTTCAAGCATCCTTTGAATTCTATAATAGCACTTCTACCAGTGCTTAATTTTCAATCCAAAAAGCCTTCTTTCTTCTATGAACATTTATGCAAATTCATTCAAAAGTCCTTATTTTAGAATATGAAAATAAACTAAAATCCCATCATACATGTTTTTTTTTTTGGTTTAAAGTGAAATTCCCCCAAAAAGAAATGAAAGCACTTCTTTTTTATGCTCAGTCAAATGCTAAATTATCTGCATACACACCAACAACACAATAATATCACTACCACTACTACTACTACTAATGCTATCCACCATTTTTTTTTTAATCTATTGCAACGTAGCATAGTCGAAGGATACTCTCCATTGAAATCATCTCATGTCAAATTAGTTGCATGTTGTATATGGGATTTGGTGTGCTATACGCCTGGCAGGGACACATCAAACTTTTCATTCAAAAAATTTGCAAAGTGTAGTATAATATTATACACATACGCATTCAAACATATCTACATACAAACAAATAAAAAAAAAGAAAAAACAGAGAAAAAGTTCTAAGAACCAGCCATTAAAATTAATTTAAAATTTGAAAAGAGCATCTCATTACGCTACAGTTTTGTATTTATATCCTTTAGAATATGCTTTTTCAACAAAATCAACGCGTATCCTTGTGCCGCTGTTGGCACTGCTGCTGTTGCACACTCTACTCCCTGTCCCTTGCGAGAAGAACTTTTAAGCGTTGATTATAATTTACATAATATTGTGTGTGCTTGTGCATGTGCAACTACTTGAGTCTGCAACCTAACCGATACAGATATGTATGAACAAAAACAACAACGAGAATGTCCTTTTTATTTACAATTTTCCATTCAAGTTGTCGAGGACGACAACGGCTATGAACGATGCACAAATGAGTGTCAGATGAGAATTCTGCGATTTATTTGTTTTTTTTTTTTTTTTTCACGCTGTCAGTATGAGTTATGCCATCATTGACTAGGAAATGACGATGGGGAAATAAGACAAGAAGCAAATACAAATTCCAGGAAAGAGTTTTTCATTGAAAATAAGTTTTTTTTTTTAAGAAGGGAGTTTTTAAAAATTATGACAGAAAGCACAATTTTGAGATTTATACAAAAATCAAATTTTAACTTTTAAAGTTTATCAATAGATCTCACTGAAAAGTTTTGGATTCTCGTTTTCCAACTTACCGTTCATTGTAAATTTGTTTTTTTAAATTATTCATCATTAATTATATTTGACATCGTTTTCAACGAATTTTCAAGTTGATTGGTTATCAAACAAATTGACATTTAAATCACTTCAAGTTTTTTTGTTTCATTGAAGGAAAAAGTTTATAATTGGTTCAATTTCTCATCCTACAAACTCTTTATTTCAAATATTTTCTAGAGGTTCTAATACACTCACAACCTTCTAAGAATTAAAAACCCATGTCAATGTTCTTGGCATAATATTTATTTATTTATATCTTTATTAACAAGTAAGTAAATTATAATGTTAATATAAATTAGAGCTTTAGCTGCCATGACAACCAGCTCTTGCATAATAAAATTAAATCAAAAATCCTATTTTTCACTAATTTGGGATCAGAATTTTTAATTTCCTATTCTTCAATTCTGAATAATGTTTTCAGCCTAAAATAAGTCAGAATATGTAATGAATATATCGGTTTTCACTTCTCGAGCTACTTAAAAGTAATTTTAAGAGACCATCAAGTTTTCACACAAATGGGAACTTAATTATAAACCTTGATTTTTCAAAAAAAAAAAAAAAAAAAAACATTAAAACTTCGGAACGTCGAAATTATCATATATGTAAGTTCATACATAGGTAGTTCTAGCTGAAGTTACTTTTCGTCAGAAATTAAAAAAGGAAAATTAGTGAAAGAAAGATAGAAATCCTTTGGCGGTAGCTTCTTCATTTGGAACTACCAAATCTGCTACCAACAGACATTTAAATATATTTGTATGAGTCCTTTCAGACTTGATTGATTTAAAACAGAGTTTACAGAGATATCAGGGTCTAGGTAGGTAGAAATGCCGACCACCGGTAGTCTAGCCCTGTGGCTCAATTAACGCTAAAGTGAGACATTTTGATACCATAACTCGTATGAACCTGTGGATGGAATTAATATGGAAAATTGTGGACATTCTCACGGAATCATCCAGTTTGGATTAAGTTTAAAAATATGGATCTAGCAGGTTTTGATATCTCTTGTTGTGTTTTTGCTTTTGCACAATCATGCGGAATTGGATCACTCACTCAGCCGGACCACCATCTACACTGTGCCAAGCTATTTAGCTTTTGACTGGTACTGAAAAAGTAGCCAATCCGATTGATGATTTGCTGGCCCCCCGCACAGCACCGTAAGCCATCAAAGTCCTCAGTCCGCTAACTCGGAATCGAAGGAGTCAAACGGAGCGCACGGCACAGAAGTAACCCAAGTTCTTCCTAGAGCATTACGTCGCGTTGATCTGAAAAGATTGTCAAAAATTGATTGCTGATTGTGCTCTAAATTTGGCCAAAGCATGGCATTTGCAGAGAAAACGGGGGACTGTTTCCTTTTCCCGCTGGTCCCCTCAGCTATGACAGTGAGTATTGTGAGGAATACCTAGATTCGCTGCATGCATTCCTATTGGCCATTGTCCGCTACAGGTAGCTACGATCCTGGCTATATCTTGCCTGGGTCTTCATATCAAATTAAGTATTCAGGATTTATTAAAGGTGGGCCAAATCTTTCTAAATACTCGTACAATGCAGTTATTTAAAATTCTTCACCTACGGTTTGATTCTCTAAAAATACATGAGAAAATTTTGCCCTTCATAACTCTGAGCGGGTTGTTGACTTTTTTCGCAAGTAAGATATAAAGAGCCAATCCTGACGCGGAACCCAGATAAGAGTGACATTGTGGTTAAGTTTAGTTCATCATTGTGGTACCGTTTTGAAGTATGATGTACTTCAATTAATGGCTTTAACAGCCGCCTGACTGTCTGTGATAATAGCCGTATTCGGGTTCTGGCTTGGTACTTGTTTGAGTACCTTGTATCTTTTCCAGATAGCCAGTAATTCAGTTTGGAAAACACTAGAAAAGTCGGGTAGCCAGTCAAGTCTAAAATAGCAGACGTAACTTTATCACAATCTGACATAGGAGATGTCTTTAAGACGCATCTTTTAGACTGGGTTTCATCTTTCAAAAATTGGAAGTTTTTGATTGATTTTTATGCACCATCTCGGTAGATCAACAAGCGTGTTCGTTTTCGTTAAGAAGAACGCTTCTTCTAAATTCCATTATTTTTTTTTAAACACGCACAATAATTGTGCTATGTAATGTATGCTTATTAATATTAATCCTAAGATTGTAAGTTAACTGTAGTCTCTCTGCGATATAACATATATCTGATTGATCACAAAAATAACTAAAATATAGTTTGTGTACACACTGAAAAAGTACACATTATAAAACATTTCGATAAGTTCAAGGTCATTTAGAAAGTAGGTTTCCGCCAAAATTGAATATTTTCCAGTCAAAAGCTGCCAAAAAGAGGATAAAGTATGCTGGAAATAGTGGGAACTAAATGTTATTAATAAATCGTTGATTTATGCTTAATGTTTTTATTTGTTGATTTAATCAATAGTTTTACGATAAAACAAGATTTCGACTTATTTTGTTTGGATTTGATATCAACAAATTACTGTTTCTTCTTTGACTCTTATGTCAGCTACCCTGATCTATCTAAGTTGGTCCTTCATAATTCCATTTAAAAAAAAATGGGATAATGTGTTTTTTGATGAGTCGACGTCGGCGCACTCTATAATTCGGCCAAAATTTGAAAATTAAGACAAACAAAATTTTTTTTGTACTCTTGATGCATGTATTCATTATTTAAAAAAAAAATTATGTTATTACTTAATAAAGTTTCTGAGAAAAAAATTCCCAAAAATCGTGCGTTTTTTTGGCATTCTAGACCTTAAATAACATTATACTATAGTTGAATGAACATGGCACTATTTCTGATAACATTGTAGTCTGTTTAACCTGATCAGCCTCCGACGTTATTTCAACATAAAATTTTTGTAAATTAAGAAATTTGCACGATGATTGACATGTGAGTTTTAGTTTTTGATATTTAAAACACGGATTGAGTTAATAATTGCCAGTTTTGTTGCCCATATCCTGCCCAAAATATTCGCCAACTAAATTCATGAACACAATTACAACTGCATGTGTGCAGTCATCTTACTTTGTTTAAAAAGTCATCATAGTTGTTAAAATGGCAAACTTGAAAATAATGGGAAATATATGTATGTAGGTATAAGCTTTTCGTTATGTTAAAGCTTATTGTAGTCTTTCGGAAGATGTCGTAACATATGACAAAAGTTTGGCAGAAATATATAAAATGGAAAATTCGAAGAAAAAGGAAATTGGTTTTGAATACGAAAACCTTTAGAATGATACTCAGGCATATTCCAAAAAATAAGGACTGTTTTAACCATCAAGTAGTTCCTAGATAAGATTTTCCAAAACCATTTTAGCATGACCAGGCTTTCATTTCAAGTAAACCCATTTCTATTCATAACTTTTTCTTAGAAAAAAAATAACACAAAACTTCCAACAATTTGTTGAAGATGACCTTAAGCCTTAACCTTTGGACAATGGATATGAAGCTGGTGCTATACCTTACTACACCTATTTCCCATTTTCCTGCAAATTCAGAAAACTTAGTTAAAATGCAAACATGACCATATACGAGAATTGTTATTTTAATTTTATGAATACAAAACTTGCCATGCTCATGTAGTTTTAATTCAATTTGCTTACAAATATGAATGTAATTTTGGAAGGTTTGCTGTTGTTTTACAACTACGAACTCAGCCACGGTTATCTGTGATTTTAATATCATGCTGACTTATCGTCTCATCGAATTATTTAAACATTTTTGCTTATCTGATAGAATCAACCTGATATTGGGTAAGATAAGCGCTACGTCTGTTCACTTTAACAGAACATCGTGTTGATGTTCGAAAATTGTATTGACTTTACCGAATGTCTTCTGATTTCAACACAAGTAAGCGTTAATTAATGGTTTATCCTATTTAATATTTAACATGATCAATTTGGAAGTAACTGAATTGCTGAATCCCATGCAAAATTGTGTGCTATCCAAAAATAACCCATCTTCCATGGCAAATTTTATCAAAATCAGTTCAGTCATACGAACATAAGAACCAATATCTTTACTTATATTCAAAAAAGGCAATACTATAAAGATTTGATAAAATTTAATCAAACATAAATATTTACCGGCATTTATGCTAGCATGGCGAAATCTATTTGTCTTGTAGTATCTACTAAATAAATTATAATTACACGTCGGAAGTTAAAAATACTTCTAATATCCTTCCATCTCATATAACCCCATCTTCTACACCCACCCTGACAAATTCAAAAAAAATAGCAGGTAGTCCCTTAGGTGGAACACTATTTCCATCACAACCTTAAAGCTTTGCTGAAACAAATACCCCCCTTTTCAGATTAAAAAGAATCACAGCTAAAACACGCTACCACCTAAACACGAAAAAAAAGATTTGTTGATCCGATTTTCTATACCAACGCACGAATCCTTTAATTTCTTAGTATACGAAATACCTGCTGTTAAGGATGAAATAAAAAATGAATACCTATAAAATGTACATTAGTTGGGATAATTATTACCTCCTCTTTCTCCGCACCGAATCCTTTCCGTAGTTCCTGCACTCTCTCTGACGGTTCACAAAACAAAACTTTGCTCGTAAAAACCAAATCTTATGATAGTGACTCCTTCATACATCCACATATGGGATTTTTTTTCATTAATATTTTATTAACACATTCACATTCAGATACATAATGCGTATATCCTTTCTCTACCTCTCTTTATCGTTTTTAGCCATCCACAAAGAACAAGTTTCCACTTAACAATAATCTTTATTGCACATCACGAACGTTGTTTCACAACACACACACACGCAAGCATTTCCTACATTTTTTTTTTATCCTTAATACACATATTCCATATATATGAACTATTCATAAGATTGTTGTCTCGTATATCCTTTTTTTTTTGTAGTAAGGCGCACTCTTGAGCAAGTTGTTGCGAATATGAACTTTCAGGATGAACAAATATAAAATTGCAAAAACGAGCAGGAAAACAAAATGGGTGAGATTAAATATTCCACCGGAAATAGAACGGAATAAATTATTTTTCAAAGTTGATATTAATTTTTTTTTTCAATTTTTTGTGTGTGTTTGGTATTTGTTTCCTTTCAATTTCCCGGGCTAATTTGTGAGGATAATCCTTTATGGAAGAGAAAATAAAACAACCAACACTATATGATAATTAGCTTAAACGTTTTTCCAGAAAGCCATTATTTTAACCACATCCTTACACGCACCATCTTTATTTAATTTTTTTCTCCTTCTTTTACGGCGGAAATATGGCTAAATGAAAACTATAATTTCTCTTGCTCTTTATTTTTTTAATCGTTTTCATATATATCCACTCTAGACACGGTTTATCCTTGTGGGCTTATTATACTCCTTATTGACAGGAATTAATATCCTTCATGACACACCGCACGCCGATCAAAGGGATTTTTTTTTTTTTTTTTTTTTAATTTTTGTATCTTCGATTATACAAAAAAAAACACAAAATACGGATTCCGTTAGGCAAGTGCTGTCCTTACGTGATACAAAAACCAACTGAAAATATGGATACTGGTGCCAAAGTAGGTAAGGCTTTGGCAGAAGGTCCTGTGAAAATAATTTTTTGTCTTGAAGTTCTCAGTTTTCCTCTGTTTCTCTTTCTCTGTGTTTAAGTGTAAGTTGTATATTAAAATGTCATATCCATGAAGAGGGAGAGCACAATAATTGGAAAGTCTCCAAATTGACGGTACCTACATTTCGAATGGAAGGTTTCCAGGAAAATCACTGGAAAACGGATATCGTTTGTGGATGGTTATTTTTTCAGTAGCAAAGATGTTATTTTGAAACTCTTTGGGCACTGCGGTCCATCGTCTGACAACTCCCTAAATACTTATTTAGTGTTGTTGTAATCCTTTTTTTTTTTGAAGATGTTGCTATCGTCCTTAGATTCGTTTTTCTTTAGCAAAATGTTATTTGGATGTTTTTAAGTTATTTGGCAGAGTTTGATGTTGATTTATGTTTTGGATAGGAAAACTTTTTTTAAGAAATATAAATGGAACAAAGTAAAAGGATGTAATCTTAGTTCTTTCACTTTTTTCTGAAATATTTTCTTTGAATTATTATTTACTTGTAAAGACGATTTTATATATTTGTACATGTTTTGTTGTTAGATCAACCGAAGCATAGAATCAAGGCTAATCTGTTTCTTTTTTAAACATAAATAAATAAAAAAAATATATATTCTTGAAGACATATAGAATTTGTATAAGCTGACAGATAAGCTGCTGGGGTCCTTTTTCTAAAGATTATTTACAGGTTCCTAACCAAATTTTTTCTTAACTATTTTCAAGTCTTATGGAAATCGTTTTCATTTATCATTCACATCGTTTGGTAATGCTCTGATGAATTCAAATACAATTTTTTTGTAGTTGCTGTAGATGAAAGATTTAGAATTGCCTGAACATAAAAATAGGGGCATGGGATGAATTGAAAGAAATTTTTACGTTGGTGTTTTTTTTTTTTACATCAGGTCTTACAGACACAAACTATTAAATATTAAACTAAGTCTAGCGTTCAATTGGAATCTATTCAAATTAAAGTCGCTTATGGGAGGTATTTAAAAGATTTCTTGAATTTAAAAAAAAAATGTATATATTTTCTTCTTAGAAAATATTACGTATACGCCATAGGGACTTTGTATGAATTTTGTTTTAAAACTGAAGGGAATAAGGCAGATAGGGCTCGATATCTAGTCTGATTCACATTTTAAAGTTGACAACCTTTCACAAAGCTAGGGAGTGTATTTTCGTATTTAGAATATCATTCTATCTATATCCACCTATAGGATCGTTCAACTCAAAGATCATTATATCTAAAACCACCTATGAATTGGTCAGCTCAATTCTCACATGTGCATTTTCAAAATGCCACTGTCTACATAATTAACGTTTTTAATTTAAATGTCACATGGTTTCTTCATATAAAAGGATATGTATACGCCATAGGGACTTTTGTGTATTTTGTTTTCAAACTTAGCTGAAAGGAACTTAAGAATTAAGCAGATAGGGCTAGATATCTAGTCCTTCACGAATTTATGCAGTCTATTGACTGATTTAGAATATCATTCTATCTAAATCTAGATATGGGATCATTTAACTCAATTCTCACATGCCTATTTCTAAATGGTAGGCGGTACCTAATTAACAATTTGAGTTTAAATGTTAAATGTTTTCATCAAGAAAAAGGGTACGTATACGCCATAGTGACTTCTTGTGTATTTTGTTTTCAAACTTAAGCGAAGTAACTTAAGAATAAGGTAGATAGGTCTAGATATCTAGTCTAGTTTAGTTTACGTTTTAAGCTGACAGCCCTTCACGAAGCTAGCCAGCAAGCTATTAAATCTATTTGCTAATTTGGAAGGTCATTCTTTCTTAATACACCTATGGGATCGTTCAACTCAATTCTCATATGTGAGTTTCCAAAATGGCACCGACTACCTAATAAACATTTTTAGTTTAAATGCCACATGTTTTCCTTAAGAGAAAAGAATACGTATACGCCATAGGGACTTCTTGTTTTTTTTTCAATCTAAAGCGAAGAAACTTAAGAAAAAGGTAGATGGGGCTATATATCTAGTCTAGTTTACATTTTAAGTTGACAACCCTTCACGAAGCTTGGCAGTCTATTAGCTAAATTAGGAAATCCCCCAATGCGATCCTTTGGCACATTTTTCATTTAGTCCAGAGGGGCTTAAAAGTTATGTTTAACCATTGAGCATGACTCAAATTGTAAATTGAATTTCCTTGCATCTGTCCCTTAAGCTGGGTAACTCATTTCGATAATTTCAAGAGACTCGTTTCAGAAAAGAATGTCAGCTGCTCTTGAGAAATACATATGGTATTATGGTAAACGTAGACATTTTTCTTAGATTGAGAAAGAGATCAAGACTCTATTTCACTAATCCTTTTTCACTTTGCAGATTTTAAGAAAAGTACTATTAAAGTAAAAAATTTGTCGATACAAATTTAATTTAATTTGTTAACCTTTTCTGAAAAGTGCTATACATAGGTGCTGTTTATGTAGCCGGTTAAAATTTGATGGATTCATAAAATTAGTATGGACCTGATAAAATATTTTACAGACTCTTAATAACATTAAAACTTAGCTAATAATGAATTACGTATATGAATGCAAATCCAAAAATCTTTTGGGCTGATAGATACATGAATATGTTGGGGATACATAATATCCATTGCACACATTACAATGTGTTGTTGATAATTGTATGTAAAGTTTAATTTACACAATTAAATAATTCCCCCAAACAAACTGCTCATTTTCAGTGCAGTCACTCTCTATTAGTGATCACCTTCTTTAAGGACTTCACCCTTTAATTAACATATAAATGCAACTAGCTGGCTCATGCATAAAAGCTACACCTATAGAAATACTTTCTCTTTTTAATTTTTTTAAGTGCAGCTATATGTACAGTCGTACAGCCCATTAAAAACAACTACAGTAATAAAATTTTCCAATTGTAATTTAAAAAAAAAAATAAAAAAAAAGAATTCATTAAGTTAAAAGTTAAAAAGAAGCTACAACTTTGTATGAAGTCATTTTTTTTCAATTGTATGTTTAATTTTCACATAGGGATACATGTAATCTCCTTAAAGTATGCAGCGCAAATTAACAATTTGTATCCCTGAACTACTACGCCATAAAAAAACGAAGTGAACTCGCGCTACAACATCCTGAGTGCGATTATTTTTATTATTTGCTTGTTGTTTTTTTTTTGCGTTTTCATTACATAATTGCTTCCATTCGCCATTACTATGCTAATTAGTAGCAAACACACAAACAAACAAAAATATTGGACGCAAAATTATCATCAAGAGAAGATATTAATTAATTTATTACAAAAAATACCAACAATTATTATTTCCGGCAACCATTTTGTTTAATACAAAAAAAACACGATAAAAATAATACAGAATGTGGGAACATGTCCCAAATCCCCACTTGAACTCAACCACTGAATGAATTAAAAGGGAATAATACCTCTTGAGGCAACTTCAAAGTGATGATGACGTGATTTTGATCGCACGTGCATTTGTATATTATCCTGGTCTGGGGCACGTGGATTTGAATTAAATCTGCAAAACGCATTTCAATTGTATGTGTGTATTGTATTCATGTACATATATATGTATATATTCGTAGATCTCTTATTCAATTGCATATTAGGTTATTTTTGTAGGTAAGGAAGGATTTTCTATTTCCCGGAATTTTCAAGCACAAAATGAGAATGAAAAGCTGCCCTAATCAAGTGATTCTTATTTTAAAACAGAATCTTTAGCTGGAAAAGCTTTCTTGTATTAAGATTTTCCTATAATATTGAAACATTTGATGAAATCTTTTGAGATAATTTCAGTTCTTAAATCCATGAGTATCTATCTATTGTATTCAAGGACCTCAAATTTGACGTTCGTATACATTTTTATACGTCCAAATATTCAATTGGAAAAGAAATATAAATTTGTAAATTTAAATACTTTTCTATGCTATGCTATGCTTCAAATGGAGTTCAAGTGCGAGTACATTTGATAGATAGGATAGAAGGAGGATCTACATGAATGCATTTTATATTTTCGTAGCGAACAGGACAGGTTTCGTATTTTGATGCTCGACTCCCATGCTACATGTTTTAAAACATCTAATAAACTGGGCAGAGTGGTGTGGCATGGGAGTCGAGCCTCAATACGGAACCTGTTCGATTCTCTACCAAAATATAAAATTCATTCATGTAGATCCTCCTTCTTTCCTATCTGTCAAAGGTAGTCACACTTTTAATCCATCTGGAGCATAGGGCAGCAGCAAAATCATTCCATCTGTCACGATTTGACTCAAGGGGGTTTATCTGTGACCACGTACGAATATCCTGAGACCTTACTTCTACCATTACAGTTGACCTCCAAGTTGTTTTTGGCCTTCCTACATGTCTTGCACCCTGAAGATTCCATTAAAAAGATTGTTTGGAGGTGTTTTTGTCAGATTTCCTGATTCTCCAATCCACTGCCGTTTTCGTGGCATAATGTCTACATCCACCTTTTTATGCCCGGTTTTATTCCACAACTCGACGTTTAATATAGTTTGTGGCGATAAGATCTTCCAAATGTACCGCAGACATCGGTTAATGAAAGCCTGTAACCTGCTCGAGATCTTAGCCAATCACTTCCATGTTTCACAGGCGTATAACAGCACAGATTTTACGTTGGATTCCAAGAGTTCAAACTTGGTTCGTAGTGATATTTTAAGTGATCCACACAGGAGAGTGGATTGCAAATGCACTTGGGGCATTAACTTCCAGATATGTCCACCATCAGTAGAATGAATTCATCATCTTCTATGTACATGCCCCGCTCTATTTCTTAGAAGATGATTCTATCTTGAAGAGTTTGGAAACTAATTCCCGTGAAACGAAAAACTAAGATCCACAACTTTTTTCACACGTTTTTTCAAAAATCTTTCTGGATCCAAAATCCTTGGCATTCCAATTTTTAATATACGGCATTGTAACAAGTTCTTTCTTTTATTTTTGCTTAATTCATAATCAAATTCCCAAAAATAATTTTTTTTAACGAAAATGATAAGAATTCGCTTTTGGGCGATGAGTGTAGTGTAATTAGTCATTCCAATTAAACATTGCACCAATTAACCATGCTGAGCACATTTCTTGTGCAGTCCACGTTGTTGTCGTCGTGATCTACATCACCGTCTTCTTCGCTTCCACCGCTGCCATCACCGACCGTCGTCGTCGCGTCTGCTGTCTCTACCGTAACACTTGCATGAGTTCAAAAATATTTTCCGGGAGAACTTCTGACGCAAAGATCTTTATTAATATTATGCAAAACCCTATTCTGTATATGGAAGGATAAATGAATACCGCACAACTGTCAGGATAAAAGTTCATAAATTTCAACTTTGCCTCCCGCTCCCGCACATCATCTTATTTGCAATGCACTGCACTACACAGCACATTGCACTCAGTTTCTGCCTTAGAAGCACCAGCAGCAGCAGCAGCAGTCAGTATAAAAGCCTGAACTAGGAATTTGATAAATATTCTCGGTACAACAAAATCCTGACCCATCTCCATGGAATGTGTGCTCCTCGCACTTGGTTGATTGCATGCACTAGTTCAAAGTTGCATGTGGCGCTTTTGGCCATGACGATGGCGATGGCGATGGAGATGGAGAGAGATGGCAATGGTGCTGAGGTCCTCTGGAATGCGAGGTGTAATTAATTACTAAATGTTATCATACGACAAGGACATTGCATTCGGCTTAAGTGAAGTTTCAATGTAACGTACCGTTCATATATGAAGCGGCAGATGAGAAGCAACAGCGCTATAAGGATACGAGAAACTGTGGAATCCATCGCTCCTGCTGCTGCTGCTGTAGGACACTACTTAATGAGCTTCAGTTGGTGAAATTTTCGACAACAGAGATGTTGTATTGTTGAAATAGACGAAGCTTAAATGTACATGAATGAAAACGGCTCTATGGAGATTTATAATCCTGTAGAATGTCCTTGGAGTGGAGATGCGTATCATAGCGTGAGTGTGTTACGCGAGTTCCATGTACATATACGCTTGCATAGAGCTAAGCTACGCGGAAAGATAAAGTAACAGGAGGTCAAATCACCATGTTCACCGCACTAATCTCATAAATCTTAAAAGTGCCATGATGGCGCATACATTCCTACATCCGGGTTGATATGGTTCAAAAATCTTTCGCGGCATGGCGGGCGTGCCGTGGCGTGGCATTCGCGACGTATATGTCCTTTGACATTTCTCCCGGGCAATGTTTAAACTGCCATACCAGCAACGTTGGTTGTGCATTAATTCTAACATGAAATCGTGGTTAAGTTGAAGGAATACATTCTGTATGGGGATTTGGGGAACACGAAACTAAAAACATGACTGAAGTGCTGGTTCCATAAATCATAAATGTTGAAGGAGCATTTTATACCAATTTGCGTCAAAGTAAGACACAATAGCTTTTGACATCGCGTCTCATCATTATTAGTGCTTTTGACATTAATTTATTATATGCACACAAACTTCGCAGGGAAATATGTTTCTGTTGGATGACTTTGTGTGAGTATGAGTGTACTCCTGCATACTAGAGAATTACTAGGACACAATACTAATAAATTTATTGATTTAATAATTAATTTAAACTTTAATTATAAGCGTACTAATATGAAGAAAATCTAAGAAGAGTGGAATTAATAAATGGATAAAGGTGTTATTAAGAAACGGAAATAAAAAAATATTTTCCAGTATACGTTTCAGGGCCTTTTATAATTGTCAATTGTAATCAATCGATATAGAAATTGTGTACTTTAAAATTTACAAACTTTGTATTGGTAGTTGACATATTTCTTTAATTCACAACGGTCTGCGTCAAAGCTTCTAATAATAAGGTTGCTAAATTTGTATTTTACTATTTATCAATTGATAGTTGTTAATCGTAAAAATAACCACATTATTATACAAAAATTATTTCTAACCATGAAATTCGTTCTTCAAAATGATTTTACAACTTCTGAAAGTAAAAGGAGGTTTCGTATGGTTACCATGAATGAATATTGAGAGGGGAGTTTGAACTGCGACCTAAAGATCTATTGTTACCCTATCCAGAGCTAGATGAGTTGCTAACCCTACAGATCTTCCTCCGAGTTTATCCCTTTGATGAGTTTGATGCTTGGAGTACCTTAAGAGAGGATAAATTACTCTCTCCGACCTGGTAGCTTCTCAGGTACTTGTTTCTTTGATGCATTAGTGCTTCGCATCCGCCTAGTATATGTTCCGGCATTTCGTCATGAGTATTGCAGAATCTGCAAGTGCGAAAAGTATACTCAAGTGTCTTCTTAGTTTAGAGTGATCTGTGAGGAGTCCCGTTACTATTCGTAGATTATTTCTACTTCTTCAGCCGTACTACGCGAATGTGGAACTCCTTACCACGCTCTGTCTTTCTCAGTCATTGCAATGTTCAAGAATTTAAAACCAATGTACACCGATACCTCCTTTCTAACCCCTCCCTTTTTTTTTAATGCTCACACTGTGTCTCTGGTATATTAAGGGTATAAAAAAATAACCTTTGAGTGTGTGCGAATTATAAAAAAAAAAATTTAAACTGATACAGTTCTTGCAACGATCTTCTTATAGTTCCCAAGGAGTAGTTTGGCCTGCCTCTGTTTTGGGAGTTCTTTAAAGGTTTTTGGATATTTTAATTTCCTCCTCTATTTTGATTTCGTTCTTAATCCTGTTTTCTTCTATTTCGAAGATCGGGATCTGGTGCCATTAGAGAAGTCCTTGCGCCTATTCTCTTTAGACGATTTCCCTGGAAACCTCATGTCCAGGTACCCATTGAAGTGATACATAATTGTTTGTTCTTGCCGTTGTCCGTTTAGCACGTATACACATTCCCACACCAACTTAGACGTGATGGCGTATGGGCTTAGTGCTTTGAGTAGGACTTGGCCATGATAACCATACGTGCAGTTAGGATTGCAATTCTCCAAATCAATTTCGTAGATTTTTAGTAAAAAAAATACATTTTAGTGGCTAATATTTTCAATTTGATCAAAAAACTGTTTTCCCAGCAAGCCGATACCTAATACATCGGGCTCCAAGAAAGCCATCCGATTTCTTCAATGAATTTGAATATATAGGTACTAGAAATACATTCAAATCTTTTTATAAATGCATTAAATGAGCTCAAGTACAAACAATCCAAGCAACGCACAATCGTGTTTTCTAGTAAATGCAAAAAAAAAAAAAACTTTCAAATACTGTCCACTTTAAAATCAAATATTTATCAAATTGAATTCAAATAGCACTTCCCCAAAAACTTACTCTACTCACCTCCAAACACTTTATATAAATATATTGAATCTCTATCGAAAGACACAATGTCACAGAGCAAACAGAAGACATTTTATTGGATGAGCAGAGAGCAAGAGGATGAAACAATGGAATCAAGTGTGAAATACTCGTAAATTAAATGACATTGTATGATTGAGTTTCATTGAAAAGGAACAAGAATCAAATAAATTGTTGGAGTTCTGAAAAAATTCAATAAAAATGATTGAATATTGTCAAGTGGGTTTGTCAATGGAATAAGTAAAAAAATGGTATTTTATTATTTTTATTACAAGGTATTGGAATTCGGAATTTAATTTTTCAACAGGTAAATGAATATCTACGAAATACCTACCTAAGAGGAAATTAACAAGCTGTATTCAATACTGTTCAAAATTGGAATGTTGGAGAATTTCGTTTTCTGCTTCCTCGGGGTTTTCAAAGTGAAAAAAGGAAATACATGTAAATTCATTTCGAAACAAAAAGACCAGAGCCAGCAGTTTGGAAAATGAGGAATTGAAGAGTTGTTTCCGGAAAAGTTAAGTTAGAAAATTTTAAACCATAGTACAAAATGAAAAACCACACAGAAACAAGATAAATATCAAATGTTTTTCTTCATATTTTTTGAATTCTGCTAAATATGAGAAGGCCTGGGATCGATTCCCAGCCGCTGCCACCTAAAATAAAATGAATTAACAATTCTCGGAAAGTTACTCTTATCGTAAAAAATTCTTTATATTTTAAAAGCTTCGATTTGGCTAGGGTAAAATTTTGTGAGTTTGAGTAAGAGAGAGGAAATAATTGTCATTTTTGTAATATAGTCATACATATTTCAAATATTCTACAGAAATCAATACAAAAGTATCATTTTGAGGTCGAAAATTAGAAAATATCTATTTTTAAAAAACAATGCATCATTAATAAAAATTTCCAAAATTTAAAAAAAATAAATTTCATAGTTATTTGCCCATATTTATTATTTTTCAAGTTGATTTTTGATCTAAGTTGATTTTGTTTGCCATTTACCTATGTGTACATACATACAGCTATGGACAAAATTTTAGCAACGTTCCCTAATTTTTAGGAATGTTCTAAAAATTACTTATAAGAAAATATTCAAAAAGTGGTTAAATCTGTTTTATGTAAGATTTTTTTAAAACCTGAGGACATTTAAAAAGTTTCCAAGTCAGTTTTTAGTAAGCTTTTCCACAAGTTGGAAATAAATAAAGCAACATCTGGTTTAATTAACAAGATATTCTGATAACCAATGTCATTTTTCCTTATTTAAACATCAAATTTTATACGAGTATTTTGTTGAAAAACTTTTATTTTTTAACTGCATGCATTCGATTCGGCATAGAGTTTATTAACTTTTGGCACTTTTCTTAGAAAATCGAATAATAAACTTTTTGGACAATTCTCGAGAAATGTTGTTGACTTTGCAGTATTCTTGGGGTCGTTATCATGTTAAAGAACATATTTTCCTCGATCTGGGGAAACAAAACAGTCTGCAGTATGTCCACATACGACCCTTTTATCATTATATCACCTATAAGAAATATTGGACCAACACCCCACTAAAAAAACAACCCCATAGTATTATGCTGCCATCTCCATTTGGTTTTGTGTACCTGCCTGACACCTTGGGCGGCGGAAAAATTGTTTACTATCCATTCCGAATAAATAAGTATTCGTTTCATCGATCCAAAGTATATTCCTCAATTGTTTCTTGAACTTAAGGGGAGGTTCTTCTTTTTCAGTTTCAAAAATGATACTTTTTCATGAATTTTTTTTCATGGAAGGAATGATATAATCAATTCAAATATTTTTTACTTGTTCATTATCATATTAAGTACAAAAAATAATTTTTTCATCAAAAAATACCGGGCCGTTAAAAAAATGACGATCCGTCAAGTAGTTTTAAAGTAATCGTGGCCAACAGTTGGAAAAACGTGGTTTCGAGAAAAACGCATTTAAAGTTTTTTTAAAAAAAAAAGTATTGGGACAAACGGTTTTAGCTAGTAGCTACATATTCTACACATATTTTACTAGAAAAAATGAACAGAAAAAATGCGTTTTTGGTCGCCGAAAAAAGAGAACCTCCCCGTAAGGGGATCGATTATATTGTACATTTTGGCAAAACGAATTCGCTTCTGCATTTATATATATTTCCTACTTTGAAATCCAGCGTGAAGATTAGCATTCTTGTGGATATGACGAACACTTTTGGCACTGACTTGCGTTACTATTTCTTGCTGCAGGTATTTTGAGGACATAAGAGGTTAAGAGGATGCTGTTTAGCTTTTCCCACTAACTTGACTCTGTCTCTGGCAGTCAGTTTAGATGAGCGCCCTTTGCCTTCTTTAGTTTTTCTTGAACTTATAGCACTAAATACCATTCTTGCAGATTGTCCAAAGAGTATTACTATTTTTCAGTATTTCTTAAAAATAAGGAGTGTTGTTATTATTTTGGCCATGATTGTATGTAATCATTCCTAAACAAAATGGATCTCGAGATTTTGATCTAACTTGACATTACGCTCATGGGGAAGCCGAAAAAATTTAGTCGCACAATTCTGTCTGTCTTTTCGACTACAGCATAGATTGTTTTTCTTGAAATTTTGGAAAGTATTTTTTTTTTTTTCAAAAAATGTTCCACAGAATTAATAATAAAAAAAATTGTGTTTAGTTTAAGCTTGGCTAATGGTTGGAAAAAAATTCCAAAATAGGATTATTAATGGTATCTCCCAAAGACCAATTTGTTTTGTTTTTAATTTTCTCTGATTTTGATCAAGTATTTTATGGTAAAGCCCTTTGGTAGGAATCGGTATAGCATGCTTAACTTCTGGTTGATTCGAAGTGTTTTCGATTTCTTATCTACAAGAAATTTTACAGTAAATTTTAGATTTTTTCTTAGATTAAGAACAGATACTTGTCACTAGGCTCTAGTTGCACTTCTGAGTTGGGATGATCTTCTAATGTTCCTGATGATTTCTCAGGAGAGCTGCAGTGAATATTTTGATTTCTCGTACAACTTCTGAGTTGGTTTATAATTTCTCGTCAGTGGGTTGCGGTGTTCCTCAGTGCAAATGTGGGGTATACATTTTTTCAAACGCTTCATCTACTTCATTACTGTAGATGATAAAGTAAACCAGTTGGAAAATGCGTAGGTCAGAACGTGTTGGATAAGTTGTTTTTCCACAAGCAGCTTGGTCTTCTTACTAAGTCCATTTCGCTTCCTGAGTAGCGGATGGACCAATTCCAGAGAATAGTTGGCTCTCTTCAACATAAAGTCTACATGTTTCTTAAATTTCAGTTTGTTGGAAAAGCTGACTCCCAAATACTTCGTTGAACGTGAATTTTAAGCAAGTAAGAGCTAGTATAATAATTTTCATCGAAATCGGTAAAGCAATTAATGAGAAAGTCAAAAATCAAAAAAATGTTCTATGACAGGAACTGTTTATTAATTTTTTTTTTTTTTTTAATTTTCCTTGACCAAAGTGTAGACCATATCTACTTTAGAGCCCTTTTCGAGAAAATTACACGATTTTTATAACGCGGCTACACAGCAAGTACCGTCAGCTTTAGAGCTTAGAAAATTCAAGTTTAAAATTCATTTAGCGGTTGAGACTGTAGGTCAAAGTGTAGATGTACAGAATTGGGTGTTCTCTATCATCTTTATGTCAACTTTGATCAACATCTCGAGTTCGATTTTTTTCTAAATGTAAAACTTGCCCTTTAGTATTTACATATTATGTATGTATATCGTAAGTAAAAACATTTGATGATTGGATAAGCTTCCCGTCCGTCTAGACATGATTGAAGAAAACATAAGTTGTTGCTTTGAATGCAGAATTTCAATACATCGCATCAGACAATTTTAGGTTTTTGAAATAAATTACATGGATATTGGAAATTAAGATTTTTCTATCTGCCAATGAATAATTCATCAAAAAAACAAATCCATTAAAAGAAGATGACATACATACATAACATATGTCGGCTTTCGATGTGTCTTTCTAAGCAAAGTGCTTCTTCTTTCAATAAACTAACTTTCATCATCTTGCTCAAAGTCCACTTAACATCCAGCCTGCTAACAATCACTTAACAAGATTAACTTCAGCAAATGATGCAATAAATCACAACTATCCCAACAATCCCCCAAAAGTTAAACTCTCATAGAATCAACTACAAACACAAATTGTGTATAAGTATTATACCCAAACAAAAAAAAATCAAGAAACCAGACTGGTCAAATGGCCCAAATCAAAAGAAGAAACAGATGGCTTACTTAAGGGACTCTCGCTTCCTTTCAATAACAGACGAAGAAAAAAAAACAAAAACTCACTTCAAGAGGAGATGATGACAAACGATCTTTTTAATATTCAAAACCACCACAAGCACAATTTAATTTCTCGCACAGTTAACTTAGATGAGGGAAAAATAAAAATAAAACAAAAATACGTAAGAGTCCTAGAAAATCACCAACTTATTTACACCATCCCTGCATTGGTTGCTTTTCTAGCACCACGAAATAGAATTAAGTGCACAACTGGAGTCGTAGCCTTTTGAGGCTAAAAATTATCATAGTAGGTATATAAAATTTAACGTCCCTTCAAATATAAAAGGAGCAAGTTTCGAGGAAAATTAAATTTGGGCTTTTAAATTTTTGAAGTTTATGCTTACTGTCAGAGTAATTTTGGCCCAAGTAATGTTAAAAATATAGAAAGGTTGTTGCGATAAGGAATCTTCGTCACTTGGAATTTGCATATGGATGGGTAGTCAGTAATCGGGTCAATTGTTCTCCAAAGCCTATTATTTGCTGAAACGAAACTTGGATATTGAAGCCAACTTGAAAAATTTATGCGACAGTAGCTTACACAAGAAAAACTTAAAACTTATGTTTCATATCAACACAAGTTCAAAAGAAGCTGAAGTTAGGAGAGTTGGATTTGATAATTCAAAATATTCAGCCGATTAAGACATTCCACATTCGTGAAGTGCCGCTAAAAAAGAATCTCTAAGTTAAAGAGTATGTCCTAAGTTGGGCTCAAGGGTAAGATGGTTTGCATTCTCTGAAGCACGATTATTACAGTTCAATTGGTTCAGTGGGGTGCATATTTAATTTAAATAATCTCAGTGTAAATTTTGTATGAATACATAACTTAGCCTTAGTGATAACATGTAATTATTTTGGAAGAAAAAATGTTTAAAAAAAAACAAAAGACTAACCTACCCCCTTTTGCATTTACTTGCACTGTCTAAAATACTGGGAGAAGTTTCTTATTACTATTTTTTTTATGTGTCTTTATTTTTTTCTCATTTTTTTTTCTTAATTCTAAGAACAATTTAAATGAATCCACGAAACCGGATAAAGCTTTTAATGGCCACAAAATTAGTCGACGCCTTTGCCTTGTTTTGCATAGATATATACCATTTTTTGTTGGCCTTCTTCTTTTTTACGTCCTTCTATACAATTGCGCCTCGGCAAACTGCCTTCTAACCACAGAAAGTGAATAAAAAATTAATTAGGAGTTGTTTGAGTTTCTTGAATCCTTGGTTGGTGGGAATATCTCTTTTTTTTTTTTTTTGTTTTTTGTCTGTAGGTCCTTGTTGGTTCTACAAAATGCAGACAGCAGATTTGGATACTCGTAGATGTGTTTTTGTGTTTTTTGTTTTAATATCAGTTTTGTGTTGCCATTAGCATTATTAGAGTTTTTTTTTGTTTTAGTGTCACTTCATTTTTTTTTTTTGTTGGTTAATATTGTTAGGTATTGTTGTTGCTATTGCTGTTTTTGTTGTTATTTATTTTATTCTTATTTAGATTACACATTAACATAAGTACATCTCTTGACTATAGGAGACACACACAAAAAAAACATTAAACAGTTTAGAAACAATGATGACATTCATTTGGCACCACTTGTGTATTGTTTGAGGGTTTTTCTTGAGGAATTTTTGTTTCCTACTTATTGTGGGAAATTATGTTTAGTTTGGTGACCTGGGGATTTAATGCCTTATTCGTTGTTTTCTTTGTTAATTGAAGGAAATGTGAAGGTGGGATATGTATTCCTTTCACGTTCAGACAATTGTATTTTCTACGACGTTTGAAAAATAAAACAAAATTTAAAAAAGGAATTTTTAAAATATAAGCGCAACCTAAGTATTTAGACAAGTGTGTTTGGCGTTTGGTCTTAATCGACTTTAAATAAAGAAAAACCAAATTCTCTAGTTAATTTTAGGTATTTATTGTCATCAATGTTAGCAGTTAGTTAAATATTCTCGTTTTTAACCAAAAGTTTATCTAATTAAATACCAAAAAATGTTGAAAAAATGTAAATGAAATGTTTTGTTTTTTAATCCGAAAAGTCGTATTTTGCTATAGATACTGCGACTGGGATTGAAAATCATCCCCGTTGACTATGCCTGGACATGGACATCTGTGATTTATTAGTTTCCAAAAATGTATGTTTCGATAAGAACGAGGTCTATTTACCCGGCTTATGACGAAAGGGTAGTGGTCACTTCATTTAATTTTTTTTTGAGATCTATGTAGGTATTAAATAGCAAGTTTTGCATTTAAAAAAAATTGATATCGAAGTTTTGATCAGACTTATCTTTACGATGATAGAGAACACGTAAAATAAGTCCCGTAATTCCGTCTATCTGTCTGTATGCCTGTACCTTGACCTACAGCCCAAACCGCTCAATAGATTTTCTTCAATCTTAGTACGTAAGGGTTTTCAGTGGTTTTCTAGAAGACAAATTAACAGTTCTTAAGCCCAAAAACTAACCTTATTTATCTCAAAACTGCTGTTACGAGTTTAACAAAAAATTTGTGTAGGTACTTAAGTGGACATAGCCTACATTTTGTTGGAAAAAATTATAAGAGAAAATGTTATTTACGGTACCTGTCAGAGAACAGTATTTTGGTTATCGATTTTCTCGTTAACCACACTACCGATTTTGATTAAAACTTTAATAGAGAAGAATCCTCCAATCTGAAATATTTTTTTTTAATCATTTCCTTAAATGTTTATCATTTAGTAAAATTTATTGTTTATAAAAAATTTGAAGGAATTTCGTAAGAAATTAATTTATTAATAAAAATCCTCTTACGATTTTTTTTATTTTTGAATACTATTTATTTTTGAGTTTAAACTATTTTTGTAATTTAAACAATGAGTTTTATGCATTTGAGCAATTTTATCTAATTATTGTTTTTGTATAGAATTTTTTTTAATCCAAAAGTATTTATACATAAGGCAAGTAGAAGAAGTGCTTGGTGTACGTCTGTTGGTTTTTAACTAGGACATTGGAACTCGAACTCAAGATCGAGCTGTCCAGAAGCCGATGTCCTACCCATCAAGTTACCGAAGCCATCATTCTTTGGAACACTTGTTATGACTACCCTCTAAATGTTTGAACACAGTGTAAGTGTTTTGGGAAAAATGGAGACGATTTACAAGGAGATACCAATGTACTTTGGTTTTAAATGTCTGAACATCGCAATGGGAGGGAAATATTTGGCCGGAAAAAGCACTCAACATTCGTGCAGTGCGGCTTAGGAAAGATCCTCTGAAATTAACAGCACAATTGAAGTTGGGATGGAACGTAAACTGTTCGCCCCAACAGCCTTGAAAAATCATGATTTAATGCCTATCTGCCAACGCAATTGATTTTTTAACTTCGTAAAGCCAGCGATTCAGGTAATTTTCAAATCAATAATTTAATTTAAAATAGAATAGGTAGTTTACCTAAAATTAAATTGTTCCTATGGTATTTTTACGCACATCAAGATCTACCATTGTCCGATATTACAAGGTTCTACAGTGCCGGAGAGTGCTCCATAATTTTGATGATCTGTCAGTGAGTCAGTTAGTGAGTTATGGTTTAATCGATTTTTGAAGTCCTATATTTTAAACACCACAAATGTTAAAGACTTGAAATTTGGTGAGTTGTCAGTGTTTGATCAGTTCAGCTTATTCTGCGAATTTTGAGTTTCTGACTTTATTTTCAGGTATTGGAGTTATAAGGGGGATCCAAAATCGCCTGAGTTTGTTCCTATAAAAAGGATGTAGGGCTGTAAAGTTTCTTGTCACTAACGTCCCCTTTGATGTGCATGTTTCTAATCCTGCACTTGCTAAATCTGCTCCTCATAAGTGAAAACTCTGAGTAGGTATATCCATTTTTCAATGTTTATCAATGCAATAGACCTAAGCCTCAGTGACAGCAAGTCAGTTACATGTGCAGGTTTTTGTTGCCGCCCATATGTAGGCCGAATCCCTTTAAATAAAAGTATGAGTTATTAACAAGTGATTCTTTTTGTTGTGTTTTTTTTTTGCCTGGACAAAGCGAACAAGTCTTAAACGATCATTTATCAAGAGAGCAATTTTGATTAATTTTATATTTTTTTATGAAAAAAAAAAAACAAGAATCAGTTTTGTATTATTGTGTATAATATTTTATATCATGGAATTAGACTATAGAGATAACGATTACATCATTAAAAACACATCTTCTTCAATTCTCTTTACCTTTTAGGCAAAGATTTTGGATGTCAAACGCTGCTCAATCATGTTTTGACATTAAAAAAAAAACCTGCAAACTAGTACATATATGAGGAACTTCCATTATATTTTTTTTTATAAAATGTAACTAAATCAAAACTCATCCCCGATTTGTTGCCACTTGATTTGAAATGAAATAACTCCTATGTGCGAATGTAAGACAAATTTTCTTTAACTTCACACAGCAGAGACTGAACATGAATAATGATTAGCACTCCATAAAACGAATCACGTTTCCAAGTCCAATTCCACAAAAGCTTCCTTGCATATTCAGTAAATATAGTACACCATAAGTTAAGCGAATGAGATGCTAATGGAGCATCTCAACTCCTGATGTCAAATGTTGTCTAGGGTTCTTCATCCCCACATCAAAAATTATTCATGAGAATTTTCAATTACTTTTTCCCCAGTTGAATCCAATAATTCATCAGTGATGCAGCTTCTCATATCAAATCGTTCTCGAGGGTGTATGTGTGTTCCAAATCGTTCATTTAATTACGTATCCTTAATAACTTGCTCAATTATGCTTATCCCGATAAATTGACTATACCTACTACCACCAGCACCAGCAGGAAATTCCAGAAGTCTCGAGCGCGAAGTATGCCATGCATAGCAGAGGTGATTTGATATTTTGCAACCATCATCGTGAAAAGGAGAATTAATAAATTGCTACCCTAGTATTTTTGTTGTTGCTGATTTTATTCATAAGCACTTGTTCTGTTGAAGTAGGTATAATGAGTCACAACTTGTCATCATAGCATTTGCAAGAACCTCTGTTTTTATCCCCCAGTAAAGCAAATTCAACCGTAAATCCCCTTTCAATCCCGCCCAACGCCTTACAAACAATATTTATAAAATAACACCGTCTAGATGTGCAAAAGTCCCTGTTTCGTTCGTTACACTAGTACCTTTACCTCATCTCGTCGTTGTCGACGTGTTGTCGTCCTTAAACCACAGCTCTGATTCCATTTATTAGAATCAGTATAAATGTCAACAGAGGGAATAGTTTTTTTTTTTCTCTAAGAATTTATTGGTTACGTCTGCAAGAAAAATGGAGACATTTGATTTGCAATGGATTTTGAATTTTTGATGCACTCAAAGAATTTCAAAGAATATCAGAAAAAGAAATAGTGGCAGTGTTTTTGAAATCTATTGCAATAAGGAAAAGTCTTGGTGTTTAAAGTTGGAGAAAAAAATTTATAGTAATTATTTATGCGTAGGACTATAAGGAACCCAACCACGGTACATATTTTTTTTCAAGGGTAATGATAATGACACTTCCAAGGAACTGAAAAATTCTTCAAGAGTATCACTTGTCATGAAAAGTCCCTCTCATCTTAGATGTTCGAATTCGGGAGAAAATTGTAGGCCTCCTTTATTTCTCCTAACACCACTCAAGGACGGTTTATAGTGAAAGTCACTCGCATCTGATTCTCTGAAAGTTTTAGCGCCATGAAATTAATTTTATTCTTACAGTGGAATCCCTATTGGTACTCTTCGGGATTTTTTGAACTAGAATTGATTTATTTCGGTCCCGTTTTCGAGAAAATTTAGAAAAAAATAATAAAGACTGTATGACAGCTAAAGCCTTACAGTCCCAGTTTGTAATGCTAGATACACACGAGGCAACCGTTGCAGCAAAACAGCCATGTTGAAGCAAACGTTGCTTCATGTGTAGCTGTGTTGCCCATTGATTTTGTGTTGCTACAACCGTTACCAGAAATATAAAGAAAAATTTGGTATTTTCGATCGGTTGCTCCAACAGTACTGTGGTTGTAGCAACAGTTGCCTCGTGTGTAGTGAACAAACGAAACACGTTACAGCAACGCGTTGCTGCTACGGTTGCCACGTGTGTATCTAGCATAAGGCTTTGTTTCCGGGGCTTATAATAAATAGAGTATTGGAGCATATGTAATAAGGACAACATCTGAAGTTTGTAACCACGTAGTTGATGGATTGTTTCATGCCTTTTCTGTTTTATAACTTCTTTCACAAATCGAAGTAGCAACTTGCATTTTTACTCTCTCAACTAGTTCCCCGTAATACCCTTTTCGTTAGGAATGCTCATAAGTTCTCCATTGAGCCTATTTTTGGACTAATTTTGGACTTAACGTCAAACACCGTGATTCGATTATGGAATAATTTACATGGCACGGTTTTCCCTTGCCATTTGAATTAACAAACATTCAAGGCCAATGTTCGTCCATACCTCTTTTCTCTCCGTCCTCAATTTCCCAGCTTCGTGCTTTTTTATTGTTGAACATTACAAGTATCTCAATAAGTCCTTGAGCGCATGTGAATTATAAAAACGAAAATTGGACGTGTTCTATCATTCCTGATTCAACTTTCAAAGTAGAAGTAGATTGGATGCCAGACATTTTTTTTTTCAGAAATCTCTAGTAATGGGTAATGACTTATCAAACCAACCCATCTTGGTAACTCAGTCATGTTTTCTGTTCAGTGCAGGTCCATCCAGAATTGACTGAAGCTTGCTTTCTCTCTCTCTCTCTCTCTCTGAAATCAAATGACACTAAAGCAGTGTGTAAAGTATTCGAAAGATGTCCCACAAGGTTCAATACAGAGAGTGTTTATATTAACGATGTAGGTTAGGCTGAAATAGCTGTCAGCATCGTATTGTGATAGCACATGAATCTAAAGATTTACTCCCTACTTATTGAACCTCCCAGAAAGATCTTGACGGAATGGTGGTGACACGGAATTTTTTTCCAACCTGCAGTTTTGGGACAGCGTAATCGATGTGACTTGGATATGATCCGAATGAGTTCAGAATGAAAGAATGGCCAATTTCGTTATTGCTGTGAACGTCACTGTTTGTTTTCTAAAAATGTCGAGGGGTTTTATGATTAACAATAGAACTAGAAATATATTTTCTAGGTCTGTTGCTTATGCAGATGACTTGAAAATTTTTAATGTGGTCAACAATGCTAGCGATTGTATTATTCTTCGAAAATACCTAAATACGTTATTTGGATGGTGCCTTGAAAATAACTTGGATCGGAATATATCAAAATATTCAATAATAGCTGTGTTTTATTTTCCCCCTCTGATCTGATCTAGATTAGATCTTCATTCAAAATTACATGTTATCAAAAACAACAAAAAGCCCAATTTTGTTGGTATTTGTTGTTTTACATGTTATTTTGAAAACAAAATCCAATCCGGATCAGATCCTGGGGGAAAATAAAACACAGCTAATGTCTTACTCCAGGAAAATTTACCCCATTGGCCTTATATGTTGCATAAACCTTGGGATTATATTTGACTCTATAGATCATTATTTTAACCAGATTATGACTAGACTACATTATTGAAAAATCTTCAAAATTATCGGCTTAATATTAAGAGTCGTAAAGTTTTTCAAAAACCTCTGAATCTTTAGCCATAGCAGTGGCTGTAGGCAAAAAAGTTACTGTGATGGAATGGCCCCGACAGTGTCTACACCTCAAACATATAGAAAACCTTTGCTATAATGTAAAAAAAATACGTTGCTTGTGTCAATTTGTTGAATAACAGTGCCTTTCAGGAAGCTATATAGCAATCATGGAGGTCGATACCCGTTAATGGTGTAGAAACCATTTAATCTCTTTGCAGCGCCTTTGTGTTGCGGTTATTTCTAAAAAAAGACGAAAAAATTTGTTCAAAGTTCAAGAACGTAACTAATTCTATTGATACAAATTTTCAATTAATTTGTCTTCTTTGTTATATTTAAAGGGTGATCTCCAGAACGTTACAAAGTTCTTAGCGCTATTTTCCTAAAATATTTGAGTAAATTGGATAATGTCCAATCAAATGCTAAATTTGAAATTATTTTTTATTCTGGAAACAAAAGCTTGAAAATAATAATTTATTTTCGATTTACAAGATGCACTACTATTAGTTTGACCACAGCTACATATATATTACCCATCAGACAACAAATCATAGTAGGGCTATCTATACAAAGGCTTTCCTTCCCATAAAACCAATCTTTTAAAGTTTTAACAAATATTAAATAGCAACAACGAGTTCAAGTTGAAGATGTTATAAAATCATGAAAATCTAATATAAATAATATTCTTCTTCCCTCTTTCTATGATTGTTTCCTCCTATTTGAAGATTTTATTCAAAATTTAGAACTTCCCATGACCTATTTTTCTGATGGAGTTCAAATAAAATACAAACCCTTCGTCTGTTGTGGAAAATAAAGGAAAACAAATTCTTCCTCACTTAAAATAATAAGTTTTGGAGTTTTCTCTTTATTTGTTTAGGACGATTGATGATAATAAAAAGAGACAAACATATAAATCTTAAGGACGAAGATAAACAGAAGTTTGTTCTTGAGAATGAAAATATTTGACAAACATTACAAGGAACACAAAAACTGTCTTGTGATGTATTATGGAGCACAATAAAATATCTTCTTTAATGTATTTCCACTATGGAATGTGTATATTTGTCTCTTGTAAATGGTGTTAAGTAACCTTGAAAGGAACTTTTGTAAGGACTAAGGTCCTTATTTTTGCCCTACTTTTTGATTTAAGCTGTACATACATACATTAATGGAATAAAAACACTTGCTTTTGGTGAAAACTCGTAATAAATCATATTTCCAATTATACACATGAAGGCGCTACTGTATATGCTCAGAATTATCCTTGAGAAGGATGTCATCATCGATCATTCATTTTTTTTTTATTATTATTATTAGTTTATTGACGACAAAAAGAAAAAGGAAAAATTATATGTACATATTTTTTTTCTTCTATTGATGGAAGAAAAAGACAGTTTTTTTATTTTATTGCTGACACGAATCAAAGGTCCTTGCGGAATGAAATTTTATTTTGTAGACAATTTGAAGTTCAGAAAGATGAATTTGTAAATTCGATTATTTATTTGAGGAAATCTCTTGTGTCAAAGATAGATGCCTATTACATCGTAAAAGAATAATAATTTTGTATAGGTTCTTTTTTAAAGCGCCTTGAAGTCCTTGTTCAATGTTTTTTTTTTTTTTTAATTAATTGTATTAAGCTTTATCGAAAAAAAACACTTAAACGAAATGACTGTTATACGTATTTTCTTTCAAGTCTTTTCTACTTGTCAAATGAAATAAAGCTGTGATGAAGGTATGATATGTTCCACATTATTTTACATTGAAAGTTTGTATATACCTATTTAAAGCAACTCAGCGAAGGCTAAAATGCGGAATAGATACTTTCCACTTACCTTAATTTTAATTTTAATTCAAATTCTCTACATTCAAACATAAAAATAGATCTGTACTGAAAATTAAGACCTCCAATAACAATTTTCCTTCTGTTGATTACAGTAACTTTATAATGAAAAGAGATACTCTGGGAGTTCGTCAAGTAGAGCAATCCGCACTTCTAGGAATGCCCATCAGTTTACCCTCGAGCCCAACTTCGGTCGTACTGTGAAGTACAGAGATTCGTTTTTAGCCGTACTACGCGAATGTGGAATTCCTTACCACGCTCTGCCTTTCCTAGTCATTGGAATGTTCAAGAATTCAAAACCAATGTACACCGACACCTCCTTTCTAAGCCCTCTCTTTTTTCCTAATGCTCACACTGTGTCTCTGACATATTAAGGGTATACAAAAACCTTTGAGTGTGTGCGAATTATAAAAAACAAAACATCAGTGACCCTGAAAAAACACGTTAAACTTGGATTATGGCTGAAATTTTACCCCAGACTTCTGTCATGTCAGTCCAAGGCAATAATGATCAAGCGCAGAGCTACGAACAGTTAAAAATCAAAAGTCGTTATACATAAAGTACCTTCTACTATCCTTTCACAGTCTGTCAAAGTTATACAAATTAATGCATTCCACAAAGAAAAAGCTAGGCTAGTTTCAAGAATTGATTTTTTAAATCAATCGGGTTTGTTGCAAAATATAACATGTGGAAGGTAACATCCTAAAGTCCACTCTTACAGATATCCTTTACTATTATTATATTATCACTTGAACAACCTACATCAAAACCGATGCAGCAACTAGAGTCCGGAACTAATTTCCTTCAAGAACAAATTTTGTTGATTTATTCTCTGTATGTCATTCTAAGTGGATTGTACACTGAATAGGTTCCACAATCTTTTTCACTCAATATTTGGAATTGTTTGAAGCGCAACCACAACCAATTTTTGTTGACTTATTCTACATATCTCACTCTATGTGAGTTCGACCTAGATTCAAACGGGTAGAAGAGGAGCGGGGATAGATATAAATGGGGTAAGAAGTAACAGCTGAAAATTAATAATGGCCTGAAAGAAAAATATGTTCATCTTCTCCATAGCTACCAACTTAACTAGGTACTTCAATTGTTAATTGGAGGTGATTAAAAGAAGATCTTAGAGTTATCCCAAAGATTAGCAGGTTTCAAACTTTTGATTTACAGTCTGACTCTTCTCACAAAAGAGATACGGTGTCGGTTGTTTTTTGTCGACATGAATTAGCTTTTGGTTTAGTAAATAATATATGTGTGACCATGGTGTTGTTTTGAATTGTGTTCTTATTGTTAAATTTCATGGCGGGGCTAGTTGTAACATTTTTATCGGGGTAAGTTGTAACATGTAAAAACTGATCCCGTTCATTTTTTTCAATTGATCATTGCGAGGCATTGACAAATTCTCTAAGAGTATCTCTTGTCATGAAAAGTGCTGCTCTTAAAACGTTCGGAATCCGTAGAAAATTCTATGCCCGCACCACTCCATGCCTGGTCACACGCACACAGGAATAGTTGAGAGTTGTAAATCGCTAGGTCCTGGTTCTCTTCGATCTGTTGAACCACCGAACTTATTTATTTATTACTAAGAATTATGTGATTTTGATTATTTTTTTTTTAAATAATTTTTGTTACAATTTACCCCGGCCCATGTCATAGCTTACACCATAGTCAGATTAATTTGCAACAGCAAGACTTATTTCTTTAAGTTTATTCTTGATATTTCCTCAGCCAGCTTTGCTACACTTATTTAGGGAATTCTGCTGGAAACATGGCTTTCGAAATGAATATAGAGGTTTGGCTGAAATATTTTTTACAAATCTTAGGTGAAGTATTAGTTTTAGTAAAAAGATTTGCGTTTAGCTCTACTCTTCCCTACGCAGCAGATTTTCTTATAATTCGGTGCAAAGAATTTTTATCTGATTCCCTAGAGAGAAGGTTCTGATCTAGAAGGCATATCAATTTCACTTTTTCTTAAACTTTCTCAAAAACGTCTCTATCGATTTTGATTAGACATTTGAAAGCTGCCATTCAGGTTTTGTGTAAGGGAATTCAAATAAAGAATAAAAGGCTTTCAAGTTTTTAGAGAAAATAATTCTACTCTATTTAAAATTCTTCTTCTTAAGGTATTTTCCATGTCTTATAAACCATATTACAATTTTGAACCAAAAGAGCAAGCTAGTGCGATAGTAGTTGTGGATTTTATTTAAAGTTGAAAGGCCACAATTCACTTGAGGAATTGCAGAGTGTTTTGTTTGTGTTGAAATCTTCATCTTGAAAATTCCAATTATTTATTTTGTTCGAATTCTGAATTATGTCCATTTCTTCTTCTGAAGGTATATATCCATATGTGTAACTCTACAAGCCATGTGTGTCTTTCGAAATGACATTGTGGTCCTTGTCATGTTTACTTAACCAATCCTCTGTGTTGCGCGTCAATTACGGAATTGTTTGTAACCTACAAACATGCCCTAAGCACCAACCCTAAATACAACAAGTACATACAATAAAAAAAAAACATGAAATGATCGAATACATTGGCAACAAAACCGAAGTGCAAAAGATACATCCATTAGATAGAGGAAGGAGTATCCGGTTCCTGTGTCATAGTCTAGTCACGCAAATGGTTGGCGTGTTGGGTTGTGCTGTGCTTTGTATAAATTGAATGCACTTCGTCCTGTCATCAAACAGATATACCCTTGCTCGAAAAGTAGGTAGGTAGGTTAGGACTAAGGACTCTTTGACAACCTTTGTTCGGGGCATGATTGGAAAACATGTACTTTTTTGCACTTTGTAAGAGCTTCCTATTGAACTAAAGGTGCGCTTTTTGAAAACTTTTATCATGAAAAGGCATTCAAGTTGATCGGATGGGATGGGGGAGGTGATTTGTGTGAAATATTGCAAATGAAATCAGATACCATCAGGTTGGTCGGTAGCACTCATTTGTATAATTTAAATTGAATTCACTGCAGAGTCCTTTTTTCTCTAATTAAATGAGAAAAAAAAAAGAGAAAGGACGCGCCGTAAGGAAGGAATACTTAACATGCAATTAGCCTAGTCTATTTCACAAATCATGCGCGCCTAGGAAAAGTCCTGCAAAACATGCTAAACATGGTAAACATGGCTGCTTATCTTTCTCGGTTAATTAAACACCACTTAGTGAGGCTGAATTCCTCTGAGAAAAGGACATGCACATTTACAACGATTCTCGGGCTTAGTTCATGGGTAAATAAGACCATACAAAAAGAACGCTGACTCTATTTATCACCTATGGGAAGCAGCAAGAAGCTGTTGCCTGGCTCCTCGACTCTCGACTTAATGCATTACCAGAGCACAATATGTGTGCATTTTAGATAATAGCTTTGCATATTTATATGCCAGGCAATTGTTAATTAATTGTCCTGCTGCAGGCATGTTTTGTATTTATTTATTGCGCAAATACACAGGTTAAACCAGAAGCACTTGGTCCTTTTTTGAAATGAGTTTGCACTGGCTCCCGCTCCACATATCAAAGCATTCGTTATGATGGCAAAATAATTACTACCCGGCTATGTTGAGTCATTATGCCAAGGCATATTTCCTTTTTAATGTACGAGTATTTGGAGTGCGGAGGAGTGTAACGGAATTTAGATGTTTAATTAATTCTGACTCGTGGAGTTATTTTATTTCGATCACCAGGTGCTGTACTCGTATTTTGCATGAAAATTAATGATAAAATGTACCATAGAGCTGTAGACATACTTATGGTATAGGTGTAAAAGGGGTATTCTGGGATTCATTAGAATTTTGAAACATCGACTTGTATCAGTTAAGCGGATTATATTTGCGTAACAATATTATTTATGTGTGAGTTTGTATGCCTTCATTATTATCTATGAGGTATTGAATAATTGTTTGGAAATTTATACATACATATATCTATTTACCTACGGTAATTTAATTGAGCCTAAGCTTTGTATGAGTCTTTGAGAAGTTGAACAAATTTGTGCATATTTGTTTTTGAATTGAAATGAATACTCTTAAAATTATTTGCTCACTAAGTCTGAAATAAATTGAATTGGTTTTTGATTGATATCTTAGCAATCAAAAAGAACATAATGTCACAAAATATTCATATTCGACCAAAGTTTGTGAGCAGTCAAAGGTCCCTAGAATTTTGCAGGTTATACTTACAGTAGGGTGATTCATTTTTCCAAAGATTTGATTTTCATATATGTATAAGCCTACTCCTCGAGTCTGAAAGCTATGTTTACCGAATTTCAAGAAGATTGGATAACATTTTAAGATCGCGCTTTTCGAAGGCTCTGAAAGAAGGTAAAGCACATGAATTTTATTGGGAAAACGAGAAATCGCAAAGCTCAAAATATATTAAAACTACACAGTCGTAGTCGACGATGCAATCCCGTCTTTTGTTTGCTTGATAACGACTTGTCTTTGATGCCCTCAACAAGAATTGAAAGAATGTCCTTATTTTGATAGCAACGAAATTGCTCAGGCGTTTTCCTTCAAAATCTAGGACCTAAACCTCTAATCTAGGCTCTAGTCTAACCAAGGAAATGACTTAGTCCTTACTATTTTGCATTTTAGCTTTGTTCTTATATTTTCCTTTTCAGTCTTATCAGTTCAAAGGTGTCTCGAAGAATCCTTGAAAGCAACTCTTTTGAAGTCTACATCTGGGTAACTGGTAAGAAGCTATATCATATCTGTGTCATACCTTGATATGCTGATACAATTTGCAACTCGTTTTATTCCTTTCAAATCTCTATGAGGAGTATTCAATTGTTTGATGGAGAAGACAATTTCATTTGCATCGCCTTTGCCATCCACCTTATTTGATCCAGAACTCCTGGGATCCTGAAACTGAAGTCATTTTGAGAGCAATCTCCTAGGTACGAGGTTAGAGTTGTAAAAATTCTTTGGAGACTTCTCTTGGGTGACTTCCATTTTTTTAGGACATTTTGAACGTAGTTAACCATTTTCACTCGTTGTTCTTCTGGAAACCCTTGAACGGGCTCTTCTTCATCTAGCATTGTCATAAATGACTTCTTATCAGGTGAAGACCACAAACTTTTGAATTTCCGAAAAATTGGAATGTGAGAGGCACAACACTCCTTTCATTAAAAGTTAAAATTGTGATTGCAACAAGCCAACCACATTAATGTTCGTCAGAATTCAGTTTCAATTCTAGTACATGCTCCTTGGATCAGTCCTGTATTGGCCGCTGTAGGATGAACAGACATACCAATTATATTGTTACATTGCCAACATCTGTCAACTTGCTTCATGCATTTTTTCACCAGTGTCTTGCAGGACAATAGGGACTCAAAATCTTTTCCAGTCACTAGAACTGCAACTCTTTCTTCCAAAGTGTTGACAATCCCATGGATAACTTAATGTCCCAATGCAACACCAAGTTAGGAGGATTTTCAATTAGTGATTCTTCGATTTCCTTCGCCATTTTATTTCAATTGATCGTCCGAGCTCGGTGAATGGAATGAGGATACGGAAATATTTGAAACATCGAGGCTAAGGCAGTTGCTTTAAGTAAAGGACTTCTTTATGGAATAGAGAGATGCCCTCGACCCCAAGCAGACATGTCTGACAAGTCTGATAGAGCCGTATTTTTCTCGTAGGTGGAATTGGAGGTGAAAATTTGAAGATATTAATCAGTTAGGCCGCCATTTGCATTTCCAAAATTTGACTACTCAGGGCGTGGGTTCAGTCATGTAGGCCATCTAGTTGTTTTAAATACCTGCGATTGAGGTCACCTAGTTTTCCGAGAACAAATAATTGGGATTGAAAAATCGTGTTTGCATACCTCCTTTAAAAAAGTCGTCGAAAGCGCAACTTCTAAAAGTTATCCAATCCTTTCATGAAAAAGAAATACTATTGGAGTATTTGTCACTCCCTGAAAAACATTTTTGAAGCGGCTGAGAATCGAACCCAGGATTCTATGTACAAGAATTTTTGTAAATTTTAAAAGAGCTGCTATATAAAAATGATGATGGAAATCGGTGAAAGCATTAACGATTGTATAGCAGATTCCTACCATTGAGAAAAGTTTTCGATAAACATTTTAAACCAAAAGTAGACCATACCTACAATATGCCCACACATATTTTTTTTTTAATCAAAATCGTTCGACCCGTTTTCGAGATTATTTCAATTGTACAGGTTTTGAGCCCTAAACAAACTTGCATCTAGTGTTCACTTCAGTTACTCGCTGTGAAGTCTGAGGTCAGAAAGAAAGACACCCAGAATCCGGGACTCCGTTTCCTCGCATGAGACTCTCTTCCATCATAATGTTGGTTTTGATGAAAATTTCGAGTTAGATTAACGAAGTCTGGTTTTTGACATATGTACAAAATACCAGCTCTCGCACGCTCTTTTAGCGTTCTTTTAAGGAAAAGCATCAAAATACTTCAACTACCGAGGCCATTTTACTTTCTTACTTTCATGGCCTATTATGAAAAACTGAAAGTTTTATTGATGCATTATTTTTATAAGTCTTAAAAACGCTTAAAAAATGGGAAAGCAATAAATAAAATTTTCACTTAAGATTGCTCAGCAGTTTCAGGTACCTCTACTTATTTGAAAAACTCTAAGATCTTGGAAATCAAAAGTGTTTTCTTCGTTCTCAATCATAATCCTTTGCCAGCAAGTCGTTGAACTCATTTTGTATGTAAAGAATAAAGTTAATCCTTCAGGCTTAAGCTGTTTTAAAACTAAACTTATATTTCAAAACATTTACATGTATAGCCATTTTTTTTTTGTTCAATTCGGAAAAGAGATCTTATCATCTCAGCTTCTTTATTCCATTAACATAACACACAGAATTGAATACGATGTAGGGATGATAACGATTCTAATGATGATGGCGATGGTGTTTGTTACGTGTTACGAAGTGGGGTGGTGTCTGCCTTAATTAAAACTTCAAGTTTAGACACTTAGATCCTTAGATGCAATCAAAGTAATTGGATGACTGTGTTTTATACCTTGTGGGTGGCATTTTACAGCTTTAACTTACTTTCAAGTCTAAAACACATACAATTTTCATTTTCGTCTCGTTTACTTTTTATTTGAAAAGAAAAAAAAATTAGAAAAAGCTACTTTTTTTCAAGATGTAGACCATTGACAAGAGTCACAACTTCCCCTAGGGATATCCAACTACTTGTGTGGCAGTCTGAAGGTAGGTTAAGTGTTGAATCGTGTTTGACTGAGTCTCTGTGTGGATGGAGTCTCTATGTTGAAAAAGATTTTTGACATATATGAGGTGGGGGTGCCAACTTTCTTGAAGTTCAGTTTTTTTTTTTTTCTCTGACTTCACACTTCAACTAGGCTATTTCTTTTTGAAGACCTGCAACAGGTTCTAGTAGAGTATATGTGTAGTTTTTTTTTTTTTGCAGTCCTTCAAATCGCTGAAGAGTAAAAGCACCCTCTTGAAATAGTCAAAAGCGATGGGAATGACGTGGGTTTTTTTTTTTAATTTTTCAATTGAAACCATGTGAAGAGGAAGTCGTCTTTTATTTTAATTGAAGATTGATATCTACAAGCTCATATGCATGTATTATGCATGTATGTATATGACGGTATAAACAGCTCAACTCTTGGTATAATGAGCTTCACTCTTCATGTTAAAAAGTCGGAAATTAATTAGATTGCATGTTTATTGATGTGCTGGCATGGCATGGTAATGGTGTTAAGATGCATTGAGCTGTTAAATTAGAATCCTCTAAGGGATTATACATGTGTGCAATAAAATTTTAATACTATAGCTACTTCGGTGCAAGAATATCGCTTTCCTTCCATCGACGATTGCATCAAATTAAATTTGAAGAATGCAACACGTTTAAGGATTCAATATTATCAACAGGTTTTGTATTGTAGAGCAAGTGCCTAGCGTGATTGGAAGCAATACTTCAAATAAACTGTTCGAGTCGTTAAGGAACGAACATATAAAACTATGCAATTTATGGGATTCCGTTTATAAAAGCTTGAATAGGTTGTTTAAACTTTATAATTTCGTTGAGTTAATTGAAATGAACTATCGCAATGTATAGCTATTGAAATGTATCTTGACATTTAGGTAAACCTTAAGTGAACAACCGAGCCGGATGTACAACTTAAACCAGGGCTTAAACTTAAAGTGGCTTTGAATTGATTACTATCTACAAGTTTCTGAGAAACTGCAGATTCCATTGAACAAGTTTTTAGATAATGGCAACTACCAATTATGTCTTCTCTGTTCCCGAATTTCTTTGACTTATTAAGAATTTTGCATAAACCCTTCATCCGAGATACTCAGGATTTGATAAAACAAGTTATGTGTAAGATATCAATGATCCTTTTGTTTTATTTAAAAGCCCTATCAGTCGATTCATGTTTGAAATTGCTTAAATCGACGCTGCGGGTTCACTGTGAGGTGCTTACCTAAGTTGTCTAATTTTAATGAATTTTGTCTCCCAAAGGCGACTTCATAAGAGAAAATTTAACCGGGTAAAATCGTAAGAACTCGACGGCCAATTCACATCGACTTCGCAGGAGCAAACTATGTTCAAAAATCGCTCGTGCAAACTGTCCATTGTGGCTGAGTGACACGTAGTGCCGCCGCTGTTCTGTTGAAACCACATTGTCGTCGGTGTTAATATCATCCTATTCGGGCCAAACAAAATTGGTTATTATCGACCGATAGCGCTCACCCCTGACGGTGATGGCCAGGCCAACGTCGTTCTCATAGAAGTATGCCCAAACACACACCAAACAGTGAATTTCTCTGAATGTATTCCAATTTCTGAATCTCGTGGATTATGATCGTTCCAAATTGTACAATTTCGCTTGTTGACGAACCCATTCATTCAGAAATGGGCCTGGTCCCTGTATATTATTTTTCGACCGAAATTAGGGTCAATTCCCAATCGCCCGAGAGCCCTGTTTGCGAACACACATCATTGTCTATGGTCCTTAACACTGAACTTCTGAGTCACCTTAAGTTTGTACAAGTGTAGGCCCAAATCATGGCGCAAAATTCACTAAGTTGTGGTCTGCGAAAGGCTGAGTTCTTCTGTGTGGTGCGAAACTGACTGCCTCTGATACTGCTGCACACGGAAAGCGGCGGTATTTTTTTTTTAAATGATACTGAGCAACACAGTGCGGGCGTTAAGGTAAAGTGGAACAGATTTAACAGGAAATGTGCAGACAGAAAGGCCTTGAAAGCATGTACATCTCTATGAGGCTCGATTTTGTTTTGGTTCGTTTATTGTATTGAAATCTTCTGTTTGACTTTACTCCAGCATTTATCATTGATGACTTCAGCTACACGCTCTTCGTCTTTGCATCAATTAATCAATACTTTGCATCGTCTATGTAGTACCCCTTGGCATAATTGAAAGTGTCTTGGACTGTCAGGCAGAAATTCTTGGGTTCCATTCTCAGCCGCTACAGCAATGTTTTGTACGGGTGTACTTCCTCTTGCGAAGAATTGAGTCCTTCAGCAGTATCTCTTGCTACAAACATAGCTGTTCAACAACCTTTAGAATTCAGCAAAAAATTGTAGGTCCTCCGAATCCCTGGTACCACTCACACAGGAATAGTAGAGAGCTTTAAGTCACTAGGCTAAGAATCTCTTTGAGACGTAATTACCTCTTATAAATTTCTTTTTGCATCTTCAAGGATTTACCATACCGAATTTTGAATAATAAATAAGTGAAAAACTTTTAGAACTTTGGTTCTTTTGATATTTGAATATTGAAATATTGAAACGAACTTGTTTAGCTATAAAATTAGACTACCTAACCATTTTAATTAATTTCACCATAATCAGGAGATCGAAAAATGAAACAAAAAAATAAACATCTCAAAACAACATTCCCTGTTTCAAAGTAAGAACACTTCACGCATTTTATCCAGGAAGAGAAAAAATTAAACAAAAAGGATAATTTATAGAATCTCATAGTCCATGTTATTGCATAGCTCTTTTAACCGTCCACCGCCATTATTATTACGTTTCCGGCACTTAATAGCCAAAACACTTTAAGTGTCGTAGTCAGAGGTGAAAAACTTTACCAATTCGTTTTGCCATCGTATACGAGTTGCTATAAATTTTCTCAACAATCTCCCTCAGGGTAAGCTGTTTAAAACAAAAATACACATATAAAAGTGAAAAAGAAAAACTGTAAGAAGAGTGGAAAAATTAAAAATTATAGTTGTTCACGCTTAAGGATGCTTCGGTTCGAAATCAATTGCAGCACTTGAAATATATTTTTTTCCTCTCGTTCCCGCTCCTTCTTCACTGGATTCTTATGGGATGAGCTACGTATCGTTTTCTTTTTTTTCCTACACTTGTACTTCATTTACGACCTATAGAGATGAAGAAAAAGAACTTGAAGAAAATCGACGGAGATAAAAGATGGTTCATCTGAAGCATCATTTTCCAGATTGAAATGAGAATAAATTGTTAAGTAATTGTTGTTTATATAGCTGGAAACGAAGAGGAGCAGGAAATTGAGTTCGAATTGGGAAGAAAAAGACTAAAGCAACCTAATTGATTTCTCTCAGCGTGAATTGTAGAGTTTTTATTAGTTGCTTTTGAGCCTCAATATTCATTTTATTGCAAATTAATTTGAAAATTTTCATGAACACAAAATTGGATTATGATTTTTTGAAAATCAACGTTTTGTATGTACTTTGAAAAGAATATTTCTGCTATCATCAGAACTTCAGCTTTCTGCACCATTTAAATTCTTCAATAGTCCTGCATTGGAGTTCCAGTACACTGCATCCTGTTGTGCATGGCAAAATCAAATGAAAAACAATCTGACTTTTGCATAACATAACGTAATGGCAGTGTGCTTCCTTCCCATTCTCTAATTTCAATGAAATTCGTCGTTTTTAGACCGAAAACATACCTAAAATGAACATTTCAATTTGACACTTTCAAACTACTGTACATACACATTTGTACCTACCTGCTTTACCCACATTGAATTGTAATCAGTTTTGACGGGGTTAAATGGGTGTCTTTGTTGCAAGTTAAATGCATCACTTACTAACAACACCACTTTCAAAAAGCCAGTTAAAGTCGATTCGATGCATTTTAGTTCAATTACGTTTTCTAAATTCACGAGGTGAGAACGTGTAATAGGTGGTAGAGAATAGTGAAGCTATTCAAATTTCTATACTTGGTGCAATGTTTCGTTTGAAAGGACATCATGTTATGCAAAAGCCAATCTTTGCAAAACATACCATTTTGTGGGTTTGTTTGTTTTGGGAATTCAGTTAATGAACGTTACATGTTCGTTTTTGAGGTGAAATGGCGTAGATAGATAGAAGTGCTCTTTTACAAATGATAGGGAATTTATTTTTGGAAGGAGCAAACATTTGAAATCATAAACTGTCATGAAAAAAAAATAAATCAATTAAACAGAAGGTGGAAATTTAGAATTTTTTGTTGATTTTTTTCTTTTAATTTTTGCACATTTAAAGACTTCAATCTAGAAAAAAAGTGTCGTCTTATTTTATATTGCACTCCACATTCATGATGTGCGGTTTAAAAAGTAATCTCTGTACTTAAAAGAACGTCAGAAATTGCTGTGATTTAAATATCTCCAAATACTCAGGCTTCCTTGTGTGTCCATAAGATTATCTTTTATCAAAGTATTGGAAGTTTTGTCAAGTTCAGAGTTTTTTCTTTTGCCACACTTGACGAATGTTAAATGCCTTATGTAGCTCTAGTTTTCTTTTTTCTATTGTAATACCCTTCATTCCCAATATACATTGCTTTCGGCTTTTAAATTCTGTTTTTCTGACGTTTCATGTTCAACACTGTCATTTTATTGCCATTTCGATTGCAGAATTCTAAACTTGTTTCTCTAATAAAATATCTCTCATTGAATTCAATTTTTTTTTTTCATTTTTGTTAAGATTATTATTTTATTGATGAAACCCACCTTAAAACGCGTGTGTGACTTTTGTACACCCTCTACAAGCACAACTTATTTTACTTTATTGGATCTTGAAAAACCTTTTCAATTAGGTTCAATTCTTCTTATTCATCTTTTTGATAAGAAATCAAATTAAATTCAATTATATTTCTTCTTGTTAAAAAAAGAAATATTCTTTTGTAAACTTCTGAAGATGATGATGATGGCAAATAGAAGACCCTAATGGATATGAATGTATATTTCAATTAATTTATAAGATGCTTTTCAAATAACTGGAGAGGGGAGATGAAATGTTCTTCTTAATATTTACGAGTATATTCTGTTGATTTCATTTTGTTTTGTTTGTTCTTTCTTGTGTTTCTTTTTATTTGATGATTCCATTTTATTATTTCTAATTTCTTATATCCGATTTGTATTTTGGATTCTTAAATCTTGTCACGAAGATAAGACTTAAAACTATTTAATTGGACTTGCTGAATTATTGATTGAAAACAGTTTCCTGGCGTTAGGTCCACAAAAAATGGCACTTTATCCGAGGGATCCCACTTGGCCATATCTGTTGACTTGTGAGGAATTTTTTAAATAGCATTTTTTAACAAAAAGCCAATGAGATCAATGTGCGAGTATATCCAAATGAGATTAAAATTTTAAGTTACAAAAAAAGCTTTTTTGATTCATTATATCGTTTTCTTGTCTTTATTTTGTAATTATTTTATTCTTCTAATTGCACTTTTATTTTACGAGGAAAAACCAATTAATAACGAAAACCATTTTGTTTTCTAAATATCAACCGTCAAGATTTTTAATCTGAGTCAAATTCGAATACATGAACCAGAAAAACTGACAATGTTTTTAAAAGTATTGGCTATTTAAGAGTATTTCGAATTTTTGAACATTTGAACTTAAGTTTGGTTGGCAACTTTTAACGGACTGTAGTGGGTGGTATAGTCTCAAAAAAAAAAAACACATAACCGCGGAAATGTCCACCTTGAAGTCACTGTAGTTAGATGTGCAGTTAGGGTCTACTTAGAATTTAAAATTGTATCCGCCTTCCAGCCTTGGTTCCGGAAATATATGTATACATCCGAAGAATATTTTTTTAATATATGAATCGATATTGAAAAAAATCATTTTGGATGAAAACATTTCAACAACCAGACCTCCCAGAAGCTACGGATTTTAATAAATAACAGTTCTTGAATAGATGTAATGAATTTTGAAAATTACCACCCTTTACTAGAAAAAAAAATATATCAAACTATTCCTCCGCATTTAAACAAAAATATGTTTCAAAATGAGAGTGAAAAGATAGATAAGAAATCCGAGACGGAATTTTTAAATAAATTAAATTTAATAAATATTTGTAATGATTTGATTTTTATTCTATAGCTTTTTTAAAAAGAGCCATCCGATTTCTAGTTATAATTTTAGTATGAAAGTGGACCTTTTAGTTGCAACATTTTCTGACTTGCTAAACTTTGGGCAAATGAAAGATAGCAAAAAAAATAAACCATAAAGCTTTAAGAATAATTTTAATCTAGTTTTTAAAAAACTTCAATTTTTTTTTTCAAAACTCAATATTTCGAAAACCCCATGCTAGATTTTTTTTTTAAGCTTGAAAGTTTATCAATATAGTCTACAAGATGTGAGAACAAAAATTATATTTTACCTAAAAATAAAGGTACCCACCATACAAATGCTAAAAAATAAAAAAAAATGGTTTTCAAAAATCGTATTTTTCTCGAAGACGGCGCGTAGAATTTTGATAAAATTTTTTTTCTTTCAATTAATTTTTACGATCTTTAATTTAATAAAAAAATTTTGAAATTAAAATATTACAGCTTGTACCAACCATAGAACCATTTTTTTCGAGTTTTGAATTTCGTATCTTAATGAAATTTTTTATAGAGAAGCTTCTAAAAAGTCTAAAACACATTGCATTTCAAAACTTTAAAATAAATATTCGTTGAATTTTTGAAAAAAAAAATCATTTTTTTGTTTTTTTTTTTTGCAAATTCGATATCTCAGAAACGGCTTAATATTTTTTTTTGTAAATTTAATTTTTATTCGAACAATAATAAAAACTTAAAATTGACGTACCAAAATTTTTTCTTAAAAATCTTTTAAAAATTTTGTATATAAAAGCTGTTGTTTTTTAGAAACCACTACAACGACTTATAATTTTTTTTTTCTTGCATTAATTCATATTTGCATAGCATTCTATTTTTGTCTCTTACTACTAAAAGAATTTAAAAAATTAGTTTTATCCTTATGAGCTGTTTTCTGCAATAACATTTGTTTTTAAAATTCCTAGTCTATTACATAGGAGCAAGTTCGTGCGACTCAGTCGTGCATTTTATTTTTTTTGTTTTCAAATTTGAAATAAAAACTGCATAAATTCATCTACAAGAGACATTATAAATTTGTTTTTTAATAATATTTCAATTTTATTTTATTTTGTAGAAATCTAATGTGATAAAACTAAATCCGCTGAGACTTTTCTAAACACTTTTTAAAAAAAGCAAATTTAGCACTTTTCTAGTCAATTTTGTTTGCCTAGCTGACCTTGAGTTTGAAAAAATACACTTTTCATAACAAATACAGTTTTGAAGAATAAAACAAAATTTTCAACTTGCTTCAATTTTACAGAGATATATTTTTTTTAAATCACACTCAATGGAATTGCCCCACTGTGTGTCGACCGTGCTCAATTCAATTAATGCATTAAGACACCTCTTCCCAATTTTTTTTTTTAGATATGAAGTTTGAGCAATTCAGTCTCTGTTGACCACTGTTCGTTTGTGTCCTGCAAATTCTTTATGCAAAAAAAAAAAAAACCTGGGAGGAAGTTTTGGGCAGTATAAACCCAAATTTGGGAGAGAAATTTAAATTTTTTTGCACTACCGATTTCATCTTAAGAACAATAGTCTAGTAGAAACATACATAAAGGTCTGTTTTTAATATTTCACTCAAGATCTAAATCTATCATTAATTTCGACCATCAATCATTTACAGGTTTGCCATTATCTTGAACTAAAAGTTTATTATTTATTTATTTGTCGAAAAACACAGCCATAGCAATTTATGACAAAAATATGAAGTCACAATAAAATCGTTCAAATGATATATACATATGTAGGTATTCAAAACAGAAGCTTACACTTCCAGTGAATATCTTTAGGAAAATCTAGAAAGAGATGATAGTCGAAAACACTAATCGGAGATTCATATATGGAATCTACTCTAACCTTTGGCAAAACAGATTAGTGCTTACCCAATAATATATATTAGGGGCCTGAATAATTGAATTCTTTATATTTGTTTCTTGATTTCCGTTTCAATGATTTCTAGCTCATGACTCCTCACTTCTCGATTTAATTCTTGAAGTTAGTTTTATTTCCAGTTAAGTTATTTTTTTCTGTATTTAATATTAAGTACAACTTTTCTCTTCCTGATTACATCTTCTTTCATCATTTTCCAAGATAAAAACTTAAACATTTTTCATTTAAATCTTCGGTCTATTCAAATCAAGTTTTTATTTTCATGAAGAAATAAAAATAGTAAAAGTTTCAAAAGGATAACAAACGACAAAGATTGTTCAATAAAATTTCGTTTCATCATTTACCCACTCGAACAAAATACCCTTTACAAAGTAATAAAGTATCTTTCAACTCATAAAAGACCCCGACGAAAAAAATGTATCAACAAATCTGTGAAAAACATATTTTTTAAGCTTCCAATCTACATTTTTTTTTTCGCCCAAGCAAATCAGAAGGTATTGTCTGTATAAATTCTCCATCGGAACAACCAACGAAGCACTTAACTTGTCCGAGAAGAGTCAAGTAAGTCTCTTGCTTCACAAAATATATAAAGTCCTTTTGCATTCTTATGTTGTAAGGAAATAATTTGATTGAACTCTCAAAACACCTCCATCGCATTTTATACAATTCCTTCAATAAGATACTTTGAAAACAAAGATCCTGAAAATCCATTTGAAAAAGAAAAAAAATGAAATTTTCTTCTCCCTAGAAATAAATGAGAATAAAACGTACATGGGTTAGGACAACAAGGTAAATAAAATAAAAGTTCAGGTACCTCTATCTATATAGATACCTACTTACATATCTATCTGTGTTTTCCTTGCTGCATAACTCACTCGATTTAAAAAAAAAATAAATAAAATAAAAAAAGTTTTCTTTATTTTGTCTGTTTGGTCTAGGATCTATAGATCCAGGTGTGGTAGTTCCCAAGATGATTAGGAATTGAAAATAAAAATAAAATGAAAGGAATGTAATGCCCTTTTGCGCGCACAGTGATCAAAGCATTCCATATAACAATGGGAGCTTAATATGGAATAAGAGTCCTCACAATAAAATGCATGGGTCTCTTTTTATTTGTATTATGTTGTCATCTCCTTGTAGATGTTAAACTGTGAGAATACATAAAGGAATATTTTATGTATTTCAATGGGTGCTAAAAACATGAACTAAGACAATAGGAATAGCCGCCATTTTCGTTCAGTTTGATTAGGGTTGTTTATTTGAGTGAATTTGTTAATTATTGTTATGAACTTTTGCACTGTGAACTCATAAAACACGAAGGTCGCGAATTGACTCAGAGGTGGATATGGGTTTATAATGAAGAAGATAGACTTGGGGAAGAGATTGGATGCGTTTTCGTGAAAATACTGATTGATTGGCATTTGGCAATATTTAGCTTCAAGCAATTTTTCAAGAACCCAGACAGATAAACAGTCGATATCAAGTTTAAGAGGAGTAGAATCATGTATCGGAGAAATGGTCTTGAAAAACTTAGGACCATGGCCGTAGAGTGAGATATGGGAATATCTTACAACCATCATTTCAATATCGTTAAGAGTAAAAATAAAAAGGAGAGGACCTAAGTGGCTGCCTTGTGGAACCCCGCAGGTAGTAAAGAATTCATTGGAGTAGAAATATATGGAACAAACTTTGTAGTAACGGGTTTTAAGGTAAGAAGGAACTCATCTCAAGAACAATCGAATGGTTCAAATCTAAGGGTGGACAATTTGAAAAGAGTATGACAATGAATATGAAAAACTTAGGATGCTTAGGAGTTTTAGCTAAAAGATCATTAATGAAAATGAGAAAAATATTTGGAGAAAAAACAGAGCCCTGTGGCACACTAGCATTAATTTTGTGGAGGTAAGATTTCTATCCATCTCTCATTAATACTTGTATTGGAATGTCCAAAAAATAATTGTCAATCCATTGCCTTGGAAATGCCAAGTGCAATAATTTTGCTTTAACCAAAGTGATGCAAAGATTGGTTCAATTTTTTGGTCAGAAGGACCATCATATCACCGGTTGACATTTTGCTTCAAAAACTGTATTGTCGATCATAAAGGAGCTTTTATTCTTGAGGATATTTCATGGCCAGGCGATTTATCAATGTTTTTATGACCTTATAAAGTACAGATTTACAAAAGTGCAATTGGTAGATAATTAAGGACGGAGGATGATTCACCTTTTTAGGTACGGCCTGAACAAATGCAGTTTTCCATCTGCTTCAAAGAGACCAGGAGAATAGATCAGATAGATAAGCTTACGTAGCGGTTTAGTCAGTGTTGAAGAACACTTCTTCAATACAATAGTAGAAATGCAATTTTGGACCATCGGATTTGGTAATGTCAAGATCTTTGAGTACCCTTGAAACTCTGCGAGTGCCATACAAAATTTGTATTCTTGTATTGTTTGGGGCCTTCGCCAGCACTAAAGGAGTAATATTGCTCTTGGGCAGCGTGGAGCTTGCGGCTTTTTCTAGAGTGCTAACAATAGATTTGTTGTTGAAAATAAGCTTTAAGATTGATGTGATTGATGAAGGGCCAAAAATGTTTGCTGTGCTCTTAGGACATTCAAGTAGTGTTTGTATTTATTTCTTATGGTGCAAGAATTCCGACAGCTGAATTATAACATCACAAGAGTGTTTTAATTGTCGGTATTCAAGGCGGTTAATTTCAGTTAGTTCAGCGTCGAAAGCCACAGCTTAACTCTCTCAATCCAATAGTCTCCTTGCAGTCCGAGTTGTGATTCTTCTTTCAGTTTTATTTTGTAAATAAAAAAATATGCATGTAAATAAAATGATATTAAGTACATGTAGTCTATTTCTTCACAACTTCCTAATTTTTCCGAAGAAAATGTTCTATTACATATCAACAAAATTGATTTCATATTCTTTCTATTTGATCTCCATCCAAGAACCTTAACTCTTCTGTTGCTGGTATTTCATCACACTTGAACTCGATAACTTTACACTTTCAGAAGTGACAAATTATTTAACCTAAAGTAAATGAACTCTCCAAAACACACTCATTTAGTAAATAGAGTCTCAATCAATTTCATCAACTCGCATAGTTAACAACTTTTTGCATTCATCTAACACAAAATCCTGTCCGCTTTCATCTACCCTTTTTCACCCACAACCCTTCCATCTAACATGTACAGTACATAATATGTATGTATACACATAAGCATTAGACGCAGTTGTGAAATTTCCTGATGCATAAAATTCTCTTGTTTCCGCATATTTCGCAGTCTCTGGGATGCAGAAAAACCCACTCGCATGTGCAATTATAAATTCACGAACACCTGCAATTTAATTAGGTTGAAGTTCAGTGTGAAACTATACTACACACAACTTTATCAGAGTCCTTACTCCATTTATATGACATATGGATGTACGTAGTTACGTAGTATCTAAGGGATACGCGTGCTAATGCACACAATGTGTGTGTAATTGTTTATTTTTTGCTCATTCAGAGCCATAATGTTCAGATTAGAACAATTGTTGTTTTTTTTATAGTTTGTTCAACAATATTGTACTTAATCTAAATTAATTTAAAAATAATTTGCCCTGTTTATTTGAGTCCCTATGTTTTTTATTTAATGGCAGAATTAAAGATGACTCCATTCAGTTTTTATTTGTTAGCTTAAGGACTTTTGTATCCCATTTGACATGATAGTGTTGGGGGATTTAATTAGTTTTTTTCTTCAATGTATTTTATTTGAGTTGGATTAGTTGGTTCTGTGCAACGAGTATGAACATACTGTATAAGGACTTGAGAATGATCAAAGCAAAACCCCTTACACAGAAGGAAAATCATTTCTCTCTTCATTTTTTTTTTTCAATTTTAATTGGATTCCAATTTAATTGATAGCTTGTTTGTTAGTTGTATCTGAGAACGTTACACACAAAAAAGAGTAAATATAAATTTGTTCTTGAGAGGGATTATGGGTCTTATGGTAACAAACTGATAGTTGAACACAGTGGTGGTAAAAGCCACAGGTCAACAAAGTTTAACATTTTTTCTATTGGTTGTCTATTGATGTTTTCCAACAAAAACGCTTAAATTTAAAAAAAAAGTTAAAGTTCATTTGATGATGAACTTCGAGAACAATAAAACTTTCATTGAGTCAGTAATATTTTGCATTGAGCTAACGAACTTAATTCAATAATTAGCTTGAAACGACTTCGTTTGTTATTTATTTTTTCGATTGTTAATGATTGATTCGTTAGTTAATGATTTATTCATTCAGTCAACGAATTCATTCGTTTTTAAATTAGTATTTAATTGTTTTCTTAAGTTTTGTTCTGGATCATTTGTTACAGTTCACAACAAGAGAAATATAAAATTCCATGTTCACGAGTTGCCTGACAAGTCAAATGATGATTCACAATTGGTAATTTAGAACCATCAATCAAAATGTGGGGCAAGGTTCCAACACGCAAATTTGATTCAAGAATCAAGTGTTTCGTTTTGAAGTTGAAACTTGATTATCCAGGGAACTTGCTCTACGCCTTCAATGGTTTTTACCCAACCTCACCGCTATATGTAAATGGTAATAAGAGGTGCAGCTACGGGCATATTCCTATGATTCGTCAGGGAAGGTACTCGTACTGGAATGGGTTAATATGTACGATCTAGAGAAAGAGACTTCATATCAAAATTCGCAGTACCAAGGATATTAGACATTCCAAGAAATGGCAAAACGTAGTTAGACAGCAAGAAAGATTCGCTAGGCGAAAAATTATACTACTCTATCAATGCAAATCAAATCAAATGGTAAACTGATGGATCAAGAACTTCGCAAGGGACAGGTCCAGGAATTTTTGGGCCCAGAACCAAACTTTCTTTGTCAATTAGACAGTCAATAGAAAAATGTGCCGAACGAAATCTCTAAAGAAATTGCCGGAACCACAAAACATTGTCATCATTGACAGTCAAGCAGCACTCAAAGCGTTTAACTCTTAAGTCATTAATTCCAAAATTGGCATGGGAGTGCGTGGGCAGGCTCAACCACTTCGGTAAGATTAATATTGTCACACTGAATTGGGTACCGGGACACGTTGGTGTCATTGGAATTGAAGAGGTAGACATTATAGCTAAAATAGGAGCAACGATACGGGCCTAAGCTCCATTGTGGAATAGGAGGGAATGTGATTTGAAATAGAATCAAAAGGAAAAATGATGTTCCAAGATCAAGAATATGGACTCTCAAAACTAATGCAGGCCAAATAGCTTTTTCGGAGCTACAACTCAGAACGTATCGGATTAAATAGAAACCATCATAGAATGATTACGGATTGCCTCACTGGTCACTGCAAACTGAAAAGACACTTCAGTATTATTGTCCTTGTTACCAGTTCCAAATGCAGTTTCTGTTAAGCTCACAAGGAGACACTGAGCCATATATGAGGTAGATGTGATGAACTCATGGTTCGAAGACATAATTTATCTGCGACGTTACCAGCTAAGGCAGTGCCATACAATATCTGAAAATACTCCCATACTTAGGTTTCTCAAGAAAGCAAGCCTGGAGGAAGAGCTGCAGTATTTTTTTTTCATAAAATTATGAATGATTTCATTGAAATAATAATGTCCATTCCGAGTAGTTCACAGTAAGAGAAAACATTTTCATTGAGGCATTTAAGTCTGAAAAAAAAATAATTCATAGTATCAAAAACCATTTATAGGTATAAAAAAGCGTAATTAAAAAAATCTTATATATTCTGGGGCTATGTACGAGTATCACAACAATGGGATGTCCGGTCCGTGCTCTCTTCAGGGCGACTTAAACCATATGGTTTGCATGTCTAAAATTCTCTGATTAAACATTTTTCGATTTCGATTATTCAAATAATTTGTTCTTAAACTTTTCTAGAAAAAAAATAAGCATATCGCACTCCACATATTTCAAGTTCCGAAAACACCCTAGTGACATCTTTCAATCAACGAACTAAAAAAAAATATAAAAATTGGCATTTAATCTCAAGTACATATTCAAATAAAATTTTGCACTGATAAGAAATTTGAACGTGTCAAGTATCAACACCTTCATAGCCTCAGAGCTTGAACAAACAGTATATGTGTTAAAAAAAAGGTATGTTTCTTAAATTGTATTCAAATAAAAAAGAGATTCTTTACTTTTATGAAGGAAACACACATATCCATTCATACATTCCCCGTACCCATACCTAACTTAAATACCTAAAAAGATACAATGATGTTATATGTATATATGCAGATGTATCGTTAAGCGTTCGTTTTTTCGTTTTGATAATCAAGGAAGTCATAGACAATGCGTCAAATACCCGAAGGGCCTTGCTTTTTTGTAAATTTCAATTTCAAATCACATTCCCACTGCCATGCAAATATTTGGTAACCTCTCTCTCTTCCTTTGTAAACATTTCAAGCTAAAATGAGGACACCAGGGCCTTACACCCACCATTGTTTACCTGCCTTGAGAGGGCAGATACAATTTTCATAAAATCACAATGTTTGTATTCAAAACGTATCTTCTAGCAAAGAAATTTAGTTAGGCAGGAAGGTATGTTCTTCGGGATACCAATGGCCCATAGAAATGTTCGAGGTTCCTGGGAAATTCTTGTTCGCGACAAAATTCTGTAGTCTGTTCTTTTCGTAGCTAAAGCTCAATGCAATATGTCTGCTGGCAGGTAGTGATTGTGAAGACCTATACACTTGCTCCTATTCCTCCAGGGCTGGGGGGTAATTCTTTGGTTTAAAATAAAAGGACTTAAATTGAATTTCAGGAAACACGTTAGGATGGTATTGTCAAAGGAATCGGAAGAGAATTAACAGAAGAAAACATTTTTCCATAAACGTGAATACATTATCGTTAGTTTGTTTTTTTTTTTTTGTAAGACAAGTTGAAGTGTTATTTTTCTGTGGGGAGAGTTGGATTGAAGTTTAGTACTAGACGATATGCTAATTCAAACACGTACTAGGAAAATTCGGTTGAATGTGTTTTTTTAATGTGCTGTCCTGTAACACCTTTGCAATATTTAGAAAGAAAAATTATTGGTGTTAGGATGATTTGAAGTTAATATTTTATTTTAAGCAACAAAATTGGCATTCAACCAGCAACCAAAACATGTTTAGTATGTCACCTTGTTGAACTGAAAATAAATTCGTACTAAGTGCTTAACTCTGTTAGTCCTATAGGTAGTTGGCAGACTTAGCAAGTCGTTGATTTGAAGTTATGAAGTAGCACACTTATCACTTTCTACTATTGTATTAAGTTCAATGTACACATGTATTTAAGTTGACTCAAAGAAGGCGTTTCGTACCGGCTACCTCACTTGAACTTATCGGTTTTTAGTTTGAAAGAGGATTTCTAAAAATTTTGGAGAATCTCTTTAGTGGCCAAGACTTGCAAAACCGTATGCCTTTTGATGGTGAAAAAACGCTTGAACAGGTCTTAATATGTGACAGGATTCAAATAAAGCACTTTTAGACAATTTTTGGACAAAATATTTTCGATAATGAATGGGTGCCGAGATTATTGATTATTTTGTGATGAATTCAGCTGCTGATTATTCACAAAAACAGTCCTTAGCTTTTTTTTTGTATCTACAATTTATTGGTTTCAAAAGTTAGAAAATACTCTTTAATCTTCTATTGAAATTTTTAATTTTTTGAGACAGACATTTTCAATATCTAAGGCCGTTTTCGAAAATGTCAAATCAACGCTGGTTTAATTGTCCAATAATTGACATTTTTTGTTAACATCAACTATGGAATCGCTCTGCTTGTTCAAAATCTCTTTGCTCAGCGTCAATCAGTTTTTCTTGTAAACACATTTGACGTTTAGGAACAATCTCTCTGGTTTATAAATTTTTCGTGTCTTCAACTCGATTTTTTTACTGTTGTACTGCAAATGATGTAATCGAAAATATGACCTAAGCAAAGTGTGATATCGAAAATAATTCATAAAAATTACGTTTTCGGTTTTTGAAGGGTTGACTTTTGCAGTTTGCGTTTAAGAACATCTTGCAATAACATTTTTGACACAAATGACGTTTTCGTCTAAGTCTTCCAATGTACAGCAGTAGGTGTGTACTGCTTCCTTCAGGACAGTGATAAATTCTTCAAGGGTATCTCTTTTCATAAAGAGCTAAAAAGCGAAAATTTAAAATCTATCAATAGGACTTCAGTAGCAATTTAAAACCTAATTATTTTAAAGACATTTTAAAAAATACGTTCATTTGAAAATTTTATGTTTTACATTATGTAACGAAGCGTTCCATGCTACTCCACTCTATACGACTTCTGCATGATACCAAGAATTGTATTTCACTCAAATTCAATTCACAAACACCATGAGCATATGACGTCACAGCGAAATCAACTATATGGATATTTTTCGTTCACCACTCATATAGTTCACATTCAGTTTCTACTGAAAAACCATCAAGAGGACCTACTTGGGTGAACGAAAAGTACCTCTTCACTCATACACACAGTCAGGCGGCCCAGTAGATTGATTGAATAAATCTTTTGAAAACCAGTCGTAGACGATTAGTATAGACGAGTTGGTCATTTAGTTTTCCTTGCTTTGTGCGGAACTTCCCCCCACCAGTGGTAAGGGGTTTCGTAGGAAGACAAGTTAGGTAGGTGAGATTGTCCAGCTATTTCTTGTTGAGGCTTCCCCACACCAGTGGTAAGGGGTCTTGACTCGAAGTTTAATGTCCTAATTGCCACCAGGGGCTTCGGTACCTGCTGATCAACCAGAGCGTTTAAGCCTGCTGTTTTAGTGCCACCAGGGGCGTATAGTACCTGCCGATCAACCAGAGCGTCTAAGCCTGCCGTTTAGTGCCACCAGGGGCGTATAGTACCTGCTGATCAACCAGAGCGTTTAAGCCTGCCGTTTAGTGCCACCAGGGGCGTATAGTACCTGCTGATCAACCAGAGCGTTTAAGCCTGCTGTTTTAGTGCCACCAGGGGCGTATAGTACCTGCTGATCAACCAGAGCGTCTAAGCCTGCTGTTTTAGTGCCACCAGGGGCGTATAGTACCTGCCGATCAACCAGAGCGTTTAAGCCTGCTGTTTTAGTGCCACCAGGGGCGTATAGTACCTGCCGATCAACCAGAGCGTCTAAGCCTGCTGTTTTAGTGCCACCAGGGGCGTATAGTACCTGCTGATCAACCAGAGCGTTTAAGCCTGCTGTTTAGTGCCACCAGGGGCGTATAGTACCTGCTGATCAACCAGAGCGTTTAAGCCTGCTGTTTTAGTGCCACCAGGGGCGTATAGTACCTGCTGATCAACCAGAGCGTTTAAGCCTGCCGTTTAGTGCCACCAGGGGCGTATAGTACCTGCTGATCAACCAGAGCGTCTAAGCCTGCTGTTTTAGTGCCACCAGGGGCGTATAGTACCTGCCGATCAACCAGAGCGTCTAAGCCTGCTGTTTAGTGCCACCAGGGGCGTATAGTACCTGCTGATCAACCAGAGCGTCCAAGCCTGCCGTTTAGTGCCACCAGGGGCGTATAGTACCTGCTGATCAACCAGAGCGTTTAAGCCTGCCGTTTAGTGCCACCAGGGGCGTATAGTACCTGCTGATCAACCAGAGCGTCTAAGCCTGCCGTTTAGTGCCACCAGGGGCGTATAGTACCTGCTGATCAACCAGAGCGTTTAAGCCTGCTGTTTAGTGCCACCAGGGGCGTATAGTACCTGCTGATCAACCAGAGCGTCTAAGCCTGCCGTTTAGTGCCACCAGGGGCGTATAGTACCTGCTGATCAACCAGAGCGTTTAAGCCTGCCGTTTAGTGCCACCAGGGGCGTATAGTACCTGCTGATCAACCAGAGCGTCTAAGCCTGCCGTTTAGTGCCACCAGGGGCGTATAGTACCTGCTGATCAACCAGAGCGTTTAAGCCTGCTGTTTAGTGCCACCAGGGGCGTATAGTACCTGCTGATCAACCAGAGCGTTTAAGCCTGCCGTTTAGTGCCACCAGGGGCGTATAGTACCTGCTGATCAACCAGAGCGTCTAAGCCTGCTGTTTTAGTGCCACCAGGGGCGTATAGTACCTGCCGATCAACCAGAGCGTCTAAGCCTGCTGTTTTAGTGCCACCAGGGGCGTATAGTACCTGCTGATCAACCAGAGCGTTTAAGCCTGCTGTTTAGTGCCACCAGGGGCGTATAGTACCTGCTGATCAACCAGAGCGTCTAAGCCTGCCGTTTAGTGCCACTAGGGGCGTATAGTACCTGCCGATCAACCAGAGCGTCTAAGCCTGCTGTTTTAGTGCCACCAGGGGCGTATAGTACCTGCTGATCAACCAGAGCGTTTAAGCCTGCTGTTTTAGTGCCACCAGGGGCGTATAGTACCTGCTGATCAACCAGAGCGTTTAAGCCTGCTGTTTTAGTGCCACCAGGGGCGTATAGTACCTGCCGATCAGTACAACCAGGGGTGGAACACCGTTGAATCACATCATAAGCCGAATAAGAGGACCAGTTTGAAGCCGAAGTACCAGAAACGAAGTACCAGTAACCGAGTACCAGATTCAGGACAGCCGCAACTAGTACGACCGATACGAAGCACCAAGAATCCCGTGGATTATTCAAATACCCAGAATAAGTGAAATATTAGCAGTAGTATATTGTGTGTTATAGATTTAAGAGTTATTCCCAATAAAGATTTTGTAATAAGGTTTGAAGACCTTTAAATCTGGAGTTTCGTGTTTTCTTCAGAAAGACCCTGGCAAGACCGACGAGCAAAACCTCGGCTGGAAACCAAAAAGCACATCACAAATTGGCGCCCGAGCAGGGACCTATAAGGTCCAACCCCGTAAAAAAACAAGATCCGGAAAACTCAAACTATAACACACAACCGCCGCCGCCGTCCGATAAGAACCAGTTCAACATGTCTGATAGCGAAGAGGAATTCGATTGTTTCGCTAGCCTAGGAGCCATATATCTCTTAAGGAAACAAGAGTTAATGGAGCGAATGAGCCAGCTAGGAATAGAAACCGATGGTTCAATCACCGCGTTAAGAGCCCGCTTCAGCGCTTATATTAAAGAGGCCAGACAGAGGAAGTCCACCCAAAACTTATGCGAGGAAATCGTAAAAACCACTACCGACCGAGAATACAAAGAAGAGGACAACACAGTTCCAGCAACATATAGTTCGAAAAAGACCGAAGATATTGACATACCGAAATCTCCTAACTACACGGAAATATTTTTCCAAGTTCCACCTCGTCCCGCTCCAAACATGGCCGGCCCTAGCCAAATATACTCCAAGCCGCCCGAGCCACACCCCACCGCTAGCCCAGACGCTATTACCGCCCACAGTCGACAGCCTGTAATTCAAACTTCGAGTGCACCCGTCGCCAGACTCGCTCCCAGTCACGATGCCGAGGTCATGAATACGGTAAGGAAGTGGGGGTTGAAATTTGATTCTTCAGGGAACGCGTTAGCATTCATGGAGAGGGTTGAGGAACTGACCGAGTGCTACGATATCCGCCCAGACGACCTGATAAAAGCTCTTCCTGAAATTCTAAGAGGAACGGCATTAGAGTGGTTCAGGATAAATCGAGATAGACTCAGAACATGGCGAGACTTCCGCACATGTTTCTTGGAGCATTACCTGCCAGTCCGTTTCGTTTATAAATTAGAGGACGAGATCATGCGTAGAAAGCAAGGTACCCGAGAGAAAGCCAAAGAGTTTATACAGGCAACTCAATACCTTATACATCAGCACCCCCGTATGAGTCTTTTGGAAAGTGTCGATAGAATATATGACAGTCTTCGTCCAGAATACCACTTATACATCAAGAGACGAGACTTCCAGAATCTAGACGAGCTAATGAAGTTAGCCGAAGAGTACGAGTACATACAGGGCCAAGACCGAAACCAACGCCAACCTACACCACGACCGAACCCAGGGATAAACATAGTATCCACAGCAAACCAGCGGACGTTTAATAATAACCGCCCTACACCGCCGCCGCCTAGAGTACCGTTTAACCGTAACAATTATGACCGACCCGCCGTCCCTACCGTCCAATACGATCGAGCAACGCACTGCTGGAACTGCAAACAGCGTGGGCATACCAAGAGGAACTGCCATCGTCCTTTCCGGCTGTTTTGCTCCTTCTGCGGTGAAGATGGCCGCCTAACCGATGATTGCACCTGTCACCCACATCAAGCATCTATACTGAACTCGCTAAGTGAACAACCGATACAACAAGGAAAGAAAAGAATGTACAAAGACACCAGACTAGCTATAAAGGAGCCAGAAAATTTAAGAAACGGTAATGTAGAATATCTACTAGAAGAAACAAACCAGAACCAGAAAGCCGAAGTACAAGCTGTTAAGCAACGGCCACCGCCAGAGGTGTTGAAACCAAGGCAAGATCCCAGATGTTTCATACCAGTGAGAATTTATGATCAAATTGTTATGGCATTATTGGATACCGGAGCTACCAAGTCTTTCATTAATACAAAGACCCGCCGAATTTTACATAAAAACAAAGTACCAATCCAATATCGGAGACAGCTCACGCAGCTAGCAAATGGAGAATCTGTAGCTAGCCGAGAACACTATAATTTGATTTTGTACATCAATGATGAGCCATTTCAGGGTGAACTAACGTACATGAGTCAACTCACCGAGGATATGGTTATTGGTGTAGACCTGCTAACAAGTGCGAATTTCAAGATGACTCTACGTGGTAAAGAAATTCCTATGATAAGTAACGTTCAAGAACAATACCGGAACCAACTTTGTCTAGTAAGAGGAGAACGGAAACAAGAAGAATTCCTTGGCGGAATGCTTGATATCAAACCCCAAAAGCTCGACCGTCCGCCCAGTACAAAATTAGCACGTGGCTATGATGACCCTTGCGAAGTCACCCGATATGACTCTACCAGTATTGTAGTACCGAAAAGATTAATGGGAAGCAGTAAAGTTCGATCAAACTTAAGGAATCTTAAAGGATTAGCCGTACAGAAAAATAAAAAGAACGACAGAGGCAAGCTAGCCACCAGTAAGTTAACAACCGCCGAGCAATCAACAACTCAAATGGAGCAGTCCATTAGCAAAAATACCGACCAGCCATGGAACAGGCCACTTACGCGACCAGCAAAAATGCGACCTGGAGTGAAGTCTAGCCAAGGGAGAACAGTTGGGCCACGCGATAGGCCAACAAAATCGCCTCAGGACCATTCTGCAGATGAGCTGTCAACTGCTGCTGCTGTTACCAAACCCAAAAAGGTTGGAATAAGGCGCTTTAATCATAAGCCAGATAACGCTGCCCCAACCCAACGTTCATACGAACCACCCAAGATACAAATGCCCATCGCTGCGGCCACCACTAAAATCGCTAGTACCAGAAGGCCTCTTTGTTCCATTCTGTCCGCCGCATCCACCGTTACGACTACCTTACCGAAAACCACTACACCAAATACCGCCGCCGCCTTTGCTGCCAAGGTATCGACCGCCGCTTTATCGGTCCCCTTCGCACCAGCTTCCAGCAACATGATACCCACCGCCAGACACGTTACCAACGATTACATGCCGTCAACATCCACCGCCGCCGCCGCTCTTGCAACCGCTATGACCAGATCTTCGACCGTACGGAATCTTAAGTTCCCAACTAGTAAGACCGAGCCACGAGTAAGCAAACCACGTCCGAAAGATGATCCTTTCGTGGGAATCTCCATCAAGAAACATCCGACATACAATCCACGGTATAGACGCCAACGATTTACGTTTATACAGCGCTATGGACGAGTAGACGTCAGAATCATGAAGCCAGGAGTAGCCATTCTGACCCACAGTGAAAATGGCGTCAAGAAGAGAGTAACCTTTTCGCCATAAATTTATCAGACAAACATTTTTTTTCTTTAATTAAGTTTTTTGAGACAATTTTTTTTTAATAATGTATAAAGGTTGAAGTCCTAGTTTTAAAGTTGATTTAAGTTTCCGACAATTTCGATTTTTTTTATGAAGTGATTTAAAGTTTTTTGTAATTGTTGAAGCGAATTTCAAGACGAGAGGGTTCTCGTCTCCGAAGGAGGAGGGGTATGTAACGAAGCGTTCCATGCTACTCCACTCTATACGACTTCTGCATGATACCAAGAATTGTATTTCACTCAAATTCAATTCACAAACACCATGAGCATATGACGTCACAGCGAAATCAACTATATGGATATTTTTCGTTCACCACTCATATAGTTCACATTCAGTTTCTACTGAAAAACCATCAAGAGGACCTACTTGGGTGAACGAAAAGTACCTCTTCACTCATACACACAGTCAGGCGGCCCAGTAGATTGATTGAATAAATCTTTTGAAAACCAGTCGTAGACGATTAGTATAGACGAGTTGGTCATTTAGTTTTCCTTGCTTTGTGCGGAACTTCCCCCCACCAGTGGTAAGGGGTTTCGTAGGAAGACAAGTTAGGTAGGTGAGATTGTCCAGCTATTTCTTGTTGAGGCTTCCCCACACCAGTGGTAAGGGGTCTTGACTCGAAGTTTAATGTCCTAATTGCCACCAGGGGCTTCGGTACCTGCTGATCAACCAGAGCGTTTAAGCCTGCTGTTTTAGTGCCACCAGGGGCGTATAGTACCTGCCGATCAACCAGAGCGTCTAAGCCTGCCGTTTAGTGCCACCAGGGGCGTATAGTACCTGCTGATCAACCAGAGCGTTTAAGCCTGCCGTTTAGTGCCACCAGGGGCGTATAGTACCTGCTGATCAACCAGAGCGTTTAAGCCTGCTGTTTTAGTGCCACCAGGGGCGTATAGTACCTGCTGATCAACCAGAGCGTCTAAGCCTGCTGTTTTAGTGCCACCAGGGGCGTATAGTACCTGCCGATCAACCAGAGCGTTTAAGCCTGCTGTTTTAGTGCCACCAGGGGCGTATAGTACCTGCCGATCAACCAGAGCGTCTAAGCCTGCTGTTTTAGTGCCACCAGGGGCGTATAGTACCTGCTGATCAACCAGAGCGTTTAAGCCTGCTGTTTAGTGCCACCAGGGGCGTATAGTACCTGCTGATCAACCAGAGCGTTTAAGCCTGCTGTTTTAGTGCCACCAGGGGCGTATAGTACCTGCTGATCAACCAGAGCGTTTAAGCCTGCCGTTTAGTGCCACCAGGGGCGTATAGTACCTGCTGATCAACCAGAGCGTCTAAGCCTGCTGTTTTAGTGCCACCAGGGGCGTATAGTACCTGCCGATCAACCAGAGCGTCTAAGCCTGCTGTTTAGTGCCACCAGGGGCGTATAGTACCTGCTGATCAACCAGAGCGTCCAAGCCTGCCGTTTAGTGCCACCAGGGGCGTATAGTACCTGCTGATCAACCAGAGCGTTTAAGCCTGCCGTTTAGTGCCACCAGGGGCGTATAGTACCTGCTGATCAACCAGAGCGTCTAAGCCTGCCGTTTAGTGCCACCAGGGGCGTATAGTACCTGCTGATCAACCAGAGCGTTTAAGCCTGCTGTTTAGTGCCACCAGGGGCGTATAGTACCTGCTGATCAACCAGAGCGTCTAAGCCTGCCGTTTAGTGCCACCAGGGGCGTATAGTACCTGCTGATCAACCAGAGCGTTTAAGCCTGCCGTTTAGTGCCACCAGGGGCGTATAGTACCTGCTGATCAACCAGAGCGTCTAAGCCTGCCGTTTAGTGCCACCAGGGGCGTATAGTACCTGCTGATCAACCAGAGCGTTTAAGCCTGCTGTTTAGTGCCACCAGGGGCGTATAGTACCTGCTGATCAACCAGAGCGTTTAAGCCTGCCGTTTAGTGCCACCAGGGGCGTATAGTACCTGCTGATCAACCAGAGCGTCTAAGCCTGCTGTTTTAGTGCCACCAGGGGCGTATAGTACCTGCCGATCAACCAGAGCGTCTAAGCCTGCTGTTTTAGTGCCACCAGGGGCGTATAGTACCTGCTGATCAACCAGAGCGTTTAAGCCTGCTGTTTAGTGCCACCAGGGGCGTATAGTACCTGCTGATCAACCAGAGCGTCTAAGCCTGCCGTTTAGTGCCACTAGGGGCGTATAGTACCTGCCGATCAACCAGAGCGTCTAAGCCTGCTGTTTTAGTGCCACCAGGGGCGTATAGTACCTGCTGATCAACCAGAGCGTTTAAGCCTGCTGTTTTAGTGCCACCAGGGGCGTATAGTACCTGCTGATCAACCAGAGCGTTTAAGCCTGCTGTTTTAGTGCCACCAGGGGCGTATAGTACCTGCCGATCAGTACAACCAGGGGTGGAACACCGTTGAATCACATCATAAGCCGAATAAGAGGACCAGTTTGAAGCCGAAGTACCAGAAACGAAGTACCAGTAACCGAGTACCAGATTCAGGACAGCCGCAACTAGTACGACCGATACGAAGCACCAAGAATCCCGTGGATTATTCAAATACCCAGAATAAGTGAAATATTAGCAGTAGTATATTGTGTGTTATAGATTTAAGAGTTATTCCCAATAAAGATTTTGTAATAAGGTTTGAAGACCTTTAAATCTGGAGTTTCGTGTTTTCTTCAGAAAGACCCTGGCAAGACCGACGAGCAAAACCTCGGCTGGAAACCAAAAAGCACATCACAATTATTAGAAAAAAAGCATCTTAAAATAGATTTGTTTTCATGGCAGATATGAACATGAATCAGTTTTTTTGTTTGTATAATTCATATGAACGACATTTCAAAAAAATTTGATCTGCGAGAAGTTTAAGACAGACATCTTTCGACTATCAAGTTTACTGAAAAATGTTGGTTTTCAGTATGTCCTTTAAAAAAAATTAGAGGCCAACAGCTCGTAGAGAACTTGAGAGAACTTAGCGACTTAGCTTAACTTTAACCTTATGTACGTGTCTTCAATAAGAAAGGGCCTTCAATTTTCCGAATCCGTACTGCTAAGTTGCTAAGCATTTTTTATGACAAGAGATATTTTTAGAGGACTTGTGATTTCCTCACAAGAGGCAGTACATTTCAATAATTTTTATAAATTGATGCTTAAGTGTCAGTGTTTAGAGAGTGAAGGTAGAGCTACAACTTGACTATCCACTAACCATTGTGTCAAAGGGTATAGTCTAGCTGTGTGTCCAGTTTCTTAAATTTAGACAGTATTTAGAAAAATGTTTTTAATGTTTAACTTAAATATATGTAAATAAAAATAGTATTTTTTCAATTTGTATTTTGATCTTTTGAAGTACAAATTAGACACATTTTTCATTGAAACCAAAAGTCAACACTGTTCTACAGTAGTTGAGAAATTTTCTGTTGCAGAAACATTTAAGTTTTTGAATTTTTTAACAATGTGGTATGTCCATTGATTTTTCCAACAAATTATTCAATACAAAAGTTTCATCAAATACTTAAATTTGTCAAATTTACCTTCAATTGATTTTGTCTGATACATACTAATAGGCGCATCAGTCTTTGTGTACAACCTAATCAAACTTCAAAATTTACAAATTTCATCAAAGTTCAACAACAGACTCCATTCAATCGAAATTCCATGGGCTTTCATCCGAATTGTTAATCTAACATGTGTTAATCAGACATTTTGCATTTTCTTTGTTGTGAAAAGATAGACATTTTGACATAATATGCCTTCATCTATTAACTGCACTTATCCTTCGTGTTCTTTTCTCGTCATCGTCGTCGTCGTAGTCATCGTTGACGTTCCTTTTAAAATTCATTTAGAACAACCCTCAATTACAAGAGTGCCTAACATACACTCGACCAGAGTTGCTCCTCTCAGCTCACAGAGGGAGCCTGATTTTCCAGCTCAAAAACAAATGACAGCGTACACAGTCGGCTATAAGTACACAACCCAAAAAGTGCAAACAAAACACAAGGATCAGCTTGAAAAGAGGGTCATTCACTGAGAAACAAAAGGACGACGACTTTTCTACTACTACTACTACAAGTCTTGCTGTACCTATATCAACAACAAAACAACGCAGACACACACACAAATCTCATCCACCCACATATTTGACTTTTTAATTGGAAAATCGTTTCCAACTCGTCTAATTGAAGAAATATTTTAATTCAAATTGAAAACATTTCTACGTGCAAGGACATTCTGTAGGTTTTGCTGGTTTGTATTTTATGTGAGTATGTGTGTGCGAATGTAATTTTTTGGTTACAGACAGTCCACTTGAATCTGTGTCCTTTGTCAAACATATTGGGAGAAATGATTGCACTTAATGAAACCAAACCAATTTCTATGGACGGAAGATCCTTGTTCGGGATATTGCTCCAGATTGACCAGCATCAGGAGGAGACTTGAACGGTTTGATTTTTTTTTTCTGTTTTGTTTGTGTCAACTTTAAATGATACTCTCTGGGAACTTAGTGAACGAAATTTTCCAAATTGGTACAACTATATGTTCTTGGGCTCAGGATTCTTGAACAGGATGCTCTTACATCCTTCCATTGCCGATGTCGAACCTGGTTTCCAATTTTGTTTTTTTTTTCGTTTCTTTTTCAATTTCGATGTTCCCTTCATCATCATTGGTCGTCTTCATCATCGTGTGGGATGTTATGCTGCCCCAGAAAAGCCAACCTTTTCTTCTTTTCGTAATCTCTCCTCCTTGGACAGAGAAGGACGATTTGAATAAGTTCAGCTCTCGAAAAAATAATTGGAAAACTTTTTTTTTTGTTCTCATCTGCTTTTGGCCTGATTTTTTCGTGTTCACAATATAAAGACGGAGTTTATTTAGTTGGGCAGATTGAGAGAAGAGGTCCTTTGAGTTGTATACAGTCAGAAGAGGAACATCCGATTTCAATTTCATTGTTAACATGTCAAATGTTGAAAGCTCTAGAGAGATAAATGTATACCTTTTTGGAGAATTATTTTTAGATAAATATTTTTTTTTCTCTCCGACAAAAATGTAAAAAAAAAAATCTCTTCTATTTTTGGCAAGCAAGTTTTGATTAGGTTTTGGATCGGAAGACGTTTCACTTCACTAGGCTTCAACTAACTGCAGAGAACATCGACCTGTTTTTCGTTGGGAAAAGATGTGGGAAATAATTTATAGCAATTAGTGTCGAACTTGAGGTATGGATTGAGGAGTTGTGTGTGCTTGCTCATTCGTAAAGGACGATTTAAGAGGATATTTACTTCGGATTCGGTTAATGGATTCCCATAAAACTTGTGTTAGTTAGTAGATCGAAAAGGAATGATAATAATTTTGGCTAAGTGAAAGTATACAAAAATAAGAAAAAGAATTTCTTCATTAATGGTATATACATAATTAAGAGCCTTTATAATGTTAGTATTAGATAAGCAATGAGACAAAAATTATTTTTGTTTCCTGAACCTGCAAGTGAGTTCCGCCAATGTGTATGTCTTTAAAATTAAGAATTCAGTGCCTTAAAAAAATCGTCGACTTTCTTTCAAAACATAGCAAGTCCAAATTTAGAAAAATTTAAATATATTTCAGATCAATAAGGTTTTCACTCTGGATTCATTACCCTTGTATCAACTCTTAGTTAAAGCCTGTATAAACCTAATAACCACTCTGCATTATATTTCTAGAGTTTTATTTTAAATTGCAAAAGCTTCTTCTCATCATAATAATTGTTTTCTCAAAAACAAACACTATACCTGTCCTTATTTTAACAAGAATGTTTCATGGAAGTAATACTTGAATATATTTATATCCAAATTGTAATATGATTGCACAAAGGTAGCAAAAGCTCCTTAAAATTAATTAAATTTTGAAAATTTGTTTTCAATCACTTGAATTCACTTATTTAAGTGAAAACTGATCCAAAACTTAATTAAGGCAATGCTTATTTATCTACTCAAAGCAAAATTTTGGATAATCCCATAATATTTCACTTCTAGAGCTTCAATGATTTTGAGTACCTAACTATACATTTTGAAATTACCTCTGAAGCACGTAGCAGATATTGTGTAGATACAGACAAAGGTAGAGAGGGGGTGAAAGAGTTATAATCAGATTGTTTGGTCGATCCTAATAATTTTGTTTGTCGAAGGCAAATACCTGCATCTAAAGTTTGGCAAAAACTTTATAAAACAATTTCAAATCAAAGGATTCCAAAGGACTTTGAACTCTATTTTTTTGTGTCTTGTCGCATTCCTATCAAACCCACCAGACTATGTACATATCAATGCTTGCATAAGGATTCTAATTAGGAGCATCTGACTTCCTTTTTTTTTTTTGCTCTGTACATCCTGTCTACAGGTGCACTTCCTTGAAAACCTTTTGAAAAAAGCAACAATGCATTGCCATCTTTGGCTAGGAGACGAGGACGACTCTACGACGATGAGGAAGGATTGCATATCTAGTTTCTATAGGTTCGGCGGAGTCAGTCATAAAAGGGATTGTATCAAAGCCATGCAAATTGGCATCTATGATGAAATTGTGGGTGAAATACGAGTAGTATCCCTCGTTGAGGACAGAATGAAGATGGTAAAGAGAATGGATCGAAAACAAAAAAGCCTTCAACGATGTAGTAGGCTTCGAACAAGGGTGTTTGGAGGGTTTATTCGTTTCTGATTTCGTACTTTAGTTGTAAATTCATCCTTTTGTTTTCGCATTGGGGCAAGCAAAAAGTGTAGCAGTTTATATGTTTGTATTTCGTTCGTCCCATTCGTTAAGGTATTACATTTTTTCAGGTAGTTTAGACGGAGTGTGGAACATTAGATTCACCGAATTTACATGAACAAGAGACAAACATGTGTTCTTAGGTAGAGCGCCACCTCTTCAACTTGATGAGTAAGAGTTATAACCATTTAACTGATCTGTTTAAATCTTGGTCAATTGCAAACTGAAATCGCCATCCTTTTCTTTTTAACCCCATTGTCTCACCAACAGAGTTCCTTTTTTGAAAATACATAAACACACCATTTGGTAAAATTGGTGATTAATATTTCATACTTCACTTTTGTTCACCACAAAATGTAATCTGTGCTTTGATTATGAAGAACGAATAAAGTGTTTCCCTTTCAATCATAATTAACGCTATAAATGCGTATCCTGAAGGATATTTTTTTTCTTCCAAACCAGAAACAACAAAATGAAATCCAAAACCAGCTTTCATTTTGGTTAGCAAATAAAAATAAAGAAAAATGAAAATAATGTTTGAGTAATAACAGATTCGTGTCAGGATAATAAATCAATGCTTTATATACGCGCTTAGCGATTCATTTTATGGAATTATGCGTGACATGTAAGTACTTCTCATCTCTAAACGAATATGTATACGAATTTTATTGTTGCTTCTCAGACACCTCAAGCTGTTTGTGATGGTTTGAGCAAGGTATAAGGAATAATAAATCATTTAACAATAGGACTTCTCTCACAGAGCCATGATCCTTCATCAACTCAGAAAGAGCATTAAAATTTTAAAGATATGCTATAAAAAAAACGCAGATGACTAACGATACACTTAAGATTTTTCCAAAAAAAAAATACAACAATAAAAAAAGGAAGGCACATTTACATTTACACACATCGTAACGCGAATAAAATTTCATTAAATCCTGTCATGTGTTATATTGCTTAAGCAGTTAAGTAAATTGAGATTGATTTAGAAATCCTCGAAGGAAATGAGTATAATAAGGGAGAAGGCCCACTGAGTCGAGGAAATACGACTCATCTTCACCAGTTTGGTTTTATTATTTTGTATTTACACATAAAACTTATTCAATCGTATTTATTGGTTCGTTGTTTTTTTTTTGGTATTGTATTGTAGTTCAAGGATACAAAAAGTCTTGCATTTAATTAATCTTCTATAGAGTTTTAGAACTTAACTTTTTGTTCGTTTCAGCTTTAATTTATGTATAGATAATGCGGAATGTTAATATTAGCAATAATTAAAACAGATATTAGGCGTATGTTGTAGGTATATACATATACATATATGTACATAAAGCTCTCTAATTAAAGAAAATCAAATCTGAAATCCATTGCTTATTTGTATCGAAGACAACAAGAATATCAATACGATTTCTCAAAATTAAAACAACTTAAAGGCCGTTAAATAAATCACCCTTTCTTCTTTCGGAGACTCTCCAATAAAACAAACTAAAATGTCTTTAATGGAGACCGCCTTTCTCTCTTCCCTAGCTGTCTCTAATTTTGGATGATTGAGACTTGTTAGGATGTGCCTACTTGCATTCAAAATTTGAAAGAAATAAAACGCACGACTGGTTCGCATGAACTTGCTCTTATATAAGAAATGTCTTTGAAATTTTTCAAAAACAAAATTTGGGATGCCAATTTTAAGTATTTAGTAGTATAGATTTAGTAAATAATTTCAAAAAATAATCGTTCACAAGTTTTGAAGATATTGATTTTACAAAAAAAATGGATTTTTTTTTTCAAAAATCCAAAAAATATTTTTTCATATTTTTGTATATTATCCACAATATTAAACTAAGCTTAAAGGGGCTCCAGCTAACGAATTTTGGTTAAAATCGTTGGAGCCGTTAATAAAAAAGTCGAAAATCAAAAAACGGTTCTACGACAGATACCGTTAATAACATTTTTTCCTAATTTTTTTTTTGACCAAAATTTAGTCCATGCCTATAATAGCACACCTATTTTTTTTATTAAAATCGTTAGAGCCGTTTTTGAGATAAATAAGATTTTGCATTACGATTGTATGGTGGTACCGTTAGTTTTGAAACTAAAAAAAATTTCAATTTCCCCTCTAAGTAATCACCAAAAACCCTTAAGTACTGAGTTTGAAGAAAATACCTCCAGTAGTATTGTTTTGGAAAACGTCAAATCAACGTCAATTTGATCGTTAAGTGATCGTCATTTTTTGACGCAAATATTGCTGTCGTCAAATATGCAATTGTCCAGCTTGCACAAAATTTATTTGATCAACGTCAGTGAATTTTCTTTTCTTGGAAATGCATTTGACTTTTACGAACACGGTCAACAAAATAAAAAATGGATGCTTAAAAGTTTTCAAAAGTTGTAGTTAAAAATTGTTCGAAAAATTTAAATACGTGCTATCATAGCAAAAACAAATAATCTTTAAACAAAAAAAGAAGCAAGTTCGAACCGTAAAACTCCAAAGGTGCGTATTCGTAATTACATAAAAACAATCAAAATGTTTTTTTACATCGTATGGATTTTTGGCATCTAATATATTTCCGTCAGGTTGGCAGCAAGCTTCTGTCAAATGTAAGGACCGCGTTTGGAAATACCTAACAATGTCAAAGCAATTATTTCTTGTAAAAAAAATGAAAACAAATGAAAGGTTCCAACAAATCTATCAACTTCGTATTTCATATTTTAATTAAAACTTTTAAAAACGTCTACGTTTAAAATTTAACTACTTACGTGGGCAAAACAGCTTTCCAAACGTTGTGAGTGCAATCGACTGGACCCATATCTAAAAAGACAATCTAAACTCTATTTTCTGAACTTCAATTATTTTTATCGTCAACTCGATTTGTTTACTGCAGAGCTGCGCCGCAAATGATGTTATCGAACATATGACGTTATCAAACTGCGTTATCGAAAACTATGCTTTTGCATGAAAATTTCGTTTTGGGTTTTCGAATAGTTGACTATTGCAGTTTGCGTTTAAGAACATTCGGCAAATGCATTTTTGATGCAGATGACGTTCTCGAAAACGGCAACAGACATACAGACAGACAGACAGACAGACGGAATTGCCGTACCCACTTTATTCGTCTTCGTAATGTAAACTTTGATCAAAATCTCGGGTTCGATTTTTTTTTTCAAATGCAGAACTTGTCCTATGGTACCTATATCGCAAGTTAAAAGTGGAGAAATTTACAACAGGAAAGCACCTATGTACAGAAGAACTTATGCACAATGCGAAACAAAATCTTTCGGATAGTTCCTTATACCTAGTACATCTAAGTCTTCCTTATATTAAATCATAAATATTTAAGATGTATGAAACTTTTTCTCCATGCCAAACATTAAGGTTTAAAATAACCGAGGTGGTTGAGTTGTTATTCATGGAAATTTTTAAAGAATATACATAATTTGATACATAATTTGATTTGATGGTTTTATTACATTCCTTGCAAAAGTAGGCGTGTCAATGGGTGGATATTTACTGTGCTGATTTCTGTTGACTTATAGCATCAATTGTTATTTTTGAAAACCATTTATCACAACAAGTCAACATTTGATGTAAGTTTGCCGGTTCTTCGCCGACAGCCACTTCTACCTAACCTTTCAAAATCGTTAGATTTGTTGAGTTTGTTCGTTTTTTTCCGTCGTCTTCTACGAACTGCCCCACTGGCGGCATACCAAAAAGCACCTTCAACTTTTAGATTCATTTAAAATCTCGAATTGAGTTTGTATTCTACTCCAACTTCCATCCTCCAGTAAAATTATCCTTTTTTCTCTTCTTCTATTACGTCTTATATTTGTTTTGAGATTTTTGCATTTTGTAAGCAATTTTGTATTATTAATATCTTCAAAAGTTTTGAACTCAACAAAAATAGCAAAACGGGAACTATAAGGTAGCTTCCTTAATATATTTTTCTTATTTTGTTAGAGACCTATAAAGTTCTTTTAACGCGGAAGAAGTCTATCTAATAGCTATACGGAAAGCTGAATACGAGTACAATATTGTTCAATTTTTTTGTTATTGAAAAATCAAAATAAAAATTCGAATATTTTATTATCATTTCATATTCAGCGTAATTCTTTACTTAGAAGTCTCATAAGAGACTTCAGACTTATTAGAATTTCTAAAGCCCACTTTCAATATGTAAAAATCAGCAAACAAAATGTAAAAGTATTTTAAGGGTCTTTTGTACGAGTATTCTGCTTATTTTAGTTTAACAAAAATACGATACACTTGAGTTTCGTGACCTTTGTTATGTTACGGATATTTTATATACTTCCTTATATTCTTTTATTGATGACTTATTTTCTTTTACAATTTTCAAAGATACTTAAGGATGAAAGATAGTCTCTTTTCTTCACTTCCGCGAATAAAATTTAATTTGGTTATTGACTCGCAGTTATCATCTTTAGAATTATACGTGGGGGGGGGGGGGGGAATTAATCATCATTTAACTCTCAATTTATTTAATAAAGGGTGTTTTTAGAGCCGGTGAACTTTAGTTTGAAATAAAACTCAAAAATATTTTTAAATTCCCTGAGATTGGCTTAATTTGAAAGATAATTTTTTGTCAATAACGTATGAATATGATTTCAGGCATGTGGTGGCCACACGACTGGCGAATAATCTAGAGGTTCAATTTTCACCACACTCTTCGCAGTAAATCACACTGTATTTCACCAATAACGCAGTGAATGTTGGGTTGCAATTGCTCAATTGTTTCTGCTTTATCAGCGTAGACTGCACATCAGCTATCGTTTGTTCTGTGCGTACTTTCCAACGTCTTACGGGATGCGTATAGTTTAGAGAAAAAGCATTGCGAGAACGATCCAAAAATTCTCGAATACATTACTCTAATGGACTATTATCAGCACCATAAAAGACACGTAACGCCCAATGTGTTTCTGGAATTGAATCATGTTTTTCAAAAACAAATTTGAAAACGTTGCTCCGGCTTGAGTTTATTTATAAAGAATTGCCAAACAAAACTCACGTCAAAACAAGCGAGAACTTTCAAATCCGCTACCACATAATAACCTGGCTAGGGAGAGGTATATGCCTTCTCAGGGGGTATTCCTTTCCCTTACCTCCAATTGAGCAATCATTCCCCTCACCAGGCCCGTAGGAGCATGTGGATCCTTGCAACGTCTGGTAGATGAGTTTGAAAAGTCAGTGCTTGGTGTATATGTTCGTTTGTTTGGTCCTTAGTTAAGTCGAAGAGGCTGTTTCCATGCCAAAGAGGATTATACCAATCTTAGGTAGAGGTGGCCCTATCAACCCACTGATGCTCGTGTTCATCGTAGGAGTGGCAGGTGTATAGGCGAGGTGCCCATTCTCCGTTGGTGCTGCTCCTACAAGGAGCACGTGCGTCGTTGTCGTTCGTACTACACTATCGTACTGTAGTTGAAGGCGGTTTACAAAGATCATGAATTCTCAAGCCATTTGAAAAGTATCGTTAACGAATTTTAACATGATTTTGCTTGGAATGTCGGAGAGCTCCTCCAATTCGCTGAAGAAGTGCCTCCTTGCTACATACATATGTATGTATCTTATTTTGGATTTGAACAAATATTTAAATAATTTTGGGGCATTTTTTCTTTATCAGTTCACAAAACGTTATTTGTCAAACATTTAATATGTTTTCACTCAGAGACATTCGAGCACTCAACTGCTCAATTTATTTGTTTCTTGGTTTCAGTAAGATCTTGCACGAAGGCATCTATGAGTGCCTTTGGTAGAGACCCTAAACCTAGTGACTTACAACTCGCATGCATTCCTGTGTCCGGGTTACCAGGAATGAAGGGGACCTACAATTTTTTGCCGATCCCGAAGAGCTAATGAGCAGCACTTCTCATGACAAGAGATACTCTTAAATGATTTTTCAGTACACCCCTGAAAAACTTCTAAACATAATATCACATTTTAAGGATCAAGGGTCTTTCAAAAGTAAACTGGAGAGCTCAGGTTATAATCTGCTTAGAGCGGACTTGACTTATCCTTTTCTCTACTGAGAGCTAAAAAATACATAAAACCGCCTAGTTTGAACAAGATCGGATCAGCAATTCTGCATATGTTAAAAAATCTACTAAATCTCTGTCAAATCCATCAAGTGGCAAATATGTAGCAAATGATGGAACATAATTCTGAGCTATAACCCAAATTATCTCACTTTAATCATAATTACAAAATAAAAACACAAATTCAGAATTAAAATTTTTATGTTGCAAGACATTAACCTCTGAGTATAACTTTTTCAGCAAACAAGTTTTACGTCTTAATTAACAATTATTTGTTGATCCTCAAAAATTTTCAAATTCTCAAAACCAGACTCACCAAAATAAGACGTAAAATTCAGAATCAAAAAGAGCCCGTATTTCATTTTATTGTTGTTGGTTAAAATGTGTAAATTCATTCCACACTCCATCTACCCCCAACTAAGCTAACAAAGTTAATAATCTTTGAATGGCAACAAAACTGCGAAAGGATATAATAAATACTCTGGCATTTCACTCATTTTCATTCATATTCATATATGAAAATAAAAATATAAAATTTCATGGATCTTTGTGTACAAAGAAGCACTCGTTTCTATACTTCGTCTGAACACCGAAGTGGTTTTGTGATAACTTTATTGCATTTAAAGTGCCCAATGAAAGCAGAGATGTCGTTGTGGTACTTAAAGAACGGGCTACTACAGTATCTCAACCATAGCTGAATTCTATAAAATTTTAATGTTCAAGCTCTGAATAACAAATCAGTAGTGCTCCATTCATTCTAAAGAAAGAAAGTAAAAAAAGTCAGTCGTATATTTTTAAATAAAGACCTCGAGAAACCGAGACAGGAGTTTCTCGGAAAATGTAACACAGATTAAGAGGTTGTGTGTTGGAAACGGCATATTACCTCTGGAAGAGTGTTAATGCACGAGTTACTTTAAGGCTTAAAATATCTACATCCTCGAAGAATCTATACATCGAAAGTGGTTGGCTGTGTGTGTTCGTGACTGGCAAAAGGAGGCTTTGGATCTTGATGACGATGGAAGTAGGTAGTATCTGAATTTTATTATTTTTTAAGGAACTTTAATTTCCAAGGTGACGTTCATAAAAACACCATTAAGTCTTGAAAATATTATGTAGGAAATTATTATTTAACAGCAAAGTAGTGATGAAGTTATGGACGAACAGGCACAAAACACGACTTGACATCAATGTAAGAGACAATTTTCTTCAGAATTGCAAATAAAATCACGATTGCAAGGCTCATAAATTTGTGTTGAACACATAAAAAGTTCATGGAGAGTACATAATATTTGGAAGGTTTATGAAAAATTTTCTGACTTGTGACGAATGGAATGATGAAATTAAAAATTTAATGCATTAAATCAAGAGTTGCCATTGGAAGATGATGACTATTTTGTTGCAAATTTTGTCGAATTTTAGATCAATGGATGAATCTTTTTAAAGCATGGTTTGGGAAGTTTCATTGTCATATTTGTATGCTATGTTGTTTGCTTTTACAAATTTCAACTGAATACCTTCAAATAGTGTAGCTTCCTAGATGGTCCTATTGAATTGGTAAGAGGTTTTTACCAATTGCACAAGAGCCCCCTTCTCAAGATTTTGGAAGCGCTAATGAGCAATCAGTTTTAGAAAAGTCACGAAAAACGATAACTCTTTGATGACCATAGTGCGGCTTTCTTAGAAATAGGTCACTGGTGATCTGAAAGTTAATCTCAGCGAAAAGTGAAGCCAATCTTTGCATCATTTTGGGAACACAAAAATATTAATTTGTCCCCTAAGTCGTCGATAACTCAGTTCTTACTGAATTTTGTCTGCTCTTTTCCTCCTCACTGCTGGCGCAATTCAAGTTAACTGTGCGCGTATATAGGTAGAAAAGAAAATAACTTTATATTACCAGTATAAAACTCACTATAATCACTTCATACCATTGCTACCCGAATTTTACTATTCCTTAAGCTTTTCTCAAAGTACCCAACTCACAATTCGGTAGCAAATCATGAACGATTCGGACAGTCTATGATTGAATTCATTTTCGGGTCAATTTTTAACAATACGAAAACCCCAAGAAAAACTTAAAAAAATGTTTGTTGAACTTAACCATAGCTCACCTATATATCAGCATTGAACCAAATATCGACATCATTATGCCTAACTTAGCTCGTAAATCCCAAATCAATTGAACTACAATGATTTCACACCTTCATCAACAGCAACAAAAATTTAGTTCTTTGTTGTTCCTTAATCCCAAATCCACAAAAAAAACCACAAAAAGTAGAAGTCCTTAACATTTCTGCGGAAGAGAATGTTTTCATATCGCACTTGACTTCACATACGAGTGAGGTTTCAGGGCCAGACTCGAACAAGGAGAAAACAAAGGGTTAAAAAGTTTTTTTCTTTTCATAAACCACAACCAATCCTTCTATTGGCATTGTTCACAATATCGGAAAATCCTTTTTATTTTTTGTTTGTCCAAAATTCCCTCGAAACCTATCATCTTCATAATCATTCTTTTTCTTTCGCATGTCCATTGTCCAGCTGAGAGAATTAAATATTTCTATTGTTTGAGAGGATTTTCATTTGGTTTCGAAGTTACGATTAGACTCGAAGGAACATTAGTTATTCGGTTGACGAAAGGACATTGTTTGCGGTAACTTAACTTTGGAAGTTATTCCGACAAAAGTGGGAAGATGTGTTATGTTTTTTTTTTTATATTGTTATTTCACCAGCTGTGTGAAAAAAACTAAGTCTATAAATCTTTCAAGAGTAAGGAATTACATGATTGTATAATCCAGTGAAGGTATTATTGTGTTTCGGATACTGACAAGGAGTATTTGGTGTCGTATCATATTATATTCCGAACACAGTAATAAAATCAAATCAATTAAATTGAAGGAAGTTCAAGAAGATTATAATCGTCCTTTCATTCTTGAAAAAAGGTTTCAACAAGTCCAATTAATTGTCTTCTATTTGGTTGATGTTGTCAGTTGTATATATAGAACTAGTTGAATATAATGAATATACTACATATGTATTGCATAATAATTGTTAAAAATTAAATAGGGGCATGTAGTCTCTCCCGATGTATTTATCCCCAAACAACAACTGACATTTAGTAGAGGAGGGGTTAAGGAATTGTGAACTATTTTTGTTTTTCAAAATACAGACATGGTTCACCAACTTCTGGATTTTGAAAAGCGAAAATATAATTGAAGGCAGATTCAATCTGTCTTATATTCTTATCAACTTTTACTAAGAAGTTCTGACAATTTAGCTTCGAAAGACTGCCAAAAATAGGGTTAAAGCTGAGAGGTTGCATCTGCGCGGGCCATTTTACAACTTTACAAGGGGTACCATAGATATTTAGGTCGCAGTGCACAACCCCACTCAATATTCATTCTAACAACTTTACAAAGTCATTCAGTGATTTAAGGATGAACAATCAATAAGTAATTTGTTCTCTTATAAAAGATAAAAAGTTTTAAAATTTGTCAGGTTTTTATTCAAATTTGTATCTTCATAAATATTCAAAATTTGGAAACTGAGTCAGATATTATAGTTTTACCATGCAGTATGTAGGTACTAAAGGGCAAGTTTTGCCTTTCAAAAAATTGACCTCGATATTTTGATTCCACTTGACAATAGATACGTAGATAGAGAACACTAATAAATTGTGTCCCACAATTCCATCTATCTATCTACTTTGTGTCTTTACCTCGACCTACAACCTAAACTACTGAAGTGATTTTCTTCAAAATTGATATTTATGGGTCTTTGGCGATTCCCTAGAAGAGAAATTCAAATCTTTCCAGTCATCAAATTTATATGATGGATTCAACTCAAAATTTTGATGAATCTTACACTTAGGTTCTTCGCATTGTCAAAATAATCTTTGGCAATATTGTTCAGCATTAAGGTAGGGAAATAAGACAATTCAAGACATTTTTGGAAATCACGATATACTTAGACTTGGATGGATTGATATATAATTCATTACTTTTGCACTAGTCTGAAATCGTAGTAAATCCCAATTTAAGTAGTAAACACAGTTTTCCAAGGGGACAATTTTTTAGGAACTTAGTCATCCACATACAAGTATCCATAAAAATTATCCGCAGAAAGAGATATATCATTAATGTAAAAAGCAAATAGTAGTGGACCTAGGATTGATCCTTGTGGAACACTTGGCAGAAGACAGATAAGGTCAGAATATCCATTGTAAACAATCACAATCTATTTTCTCCAATTTAAGTATGAAATAAGCAAAGAAATAAAGACAGAAGACTATTTGTAAAGTCTAGAAAGTTTTTTTCAAATGTTTTAGAGAAATCAAAAAGAGTCAAAAATGACACAAAATCTGCATCAAGTGCCCCTCTTACATCTTCCATAACATTTTTAAGAACAGTTATACAATTAAGCTCACAGCTATACCCTGACTGGTTTGGAATCAGAAACTTATGTCTGCTAATGTGGAAATGAATCTGTGTTTGCTTCTTTCTAAAAATTTCGAAAAAAATGGGATTATGGTTATTGGTCTGAATTCTTTTCTAGTGGAACTTTTAGGTACGGAAATGACTTCTGCCATCTCCTAATAATATTATGAAACACCCACAGCAAAATAGTCATAATAAACGTTTAGCTGCAAAATTAGCGGCATTCCTCATAGAACTGTTATGAAAAATCTTATTTATCTTTAAGACGACTCTGACGATTTTAATAAAAAATATGTCTACTATTCTGGGCATGGTCTACATTTTGTTCAGAAAAACTGGGACTTGTCATAGAACGGATTTTAATATGTTTGACTTCTCGTTAATGACTCTACCGTTTTCGATAAAAAATTAAGACAGAAGCACTTTTAAATTGAAAATAATATTGTATATACAAATCCTCGAAAAAAATATATCTAATAAATAAATAAATAAATTTGGCGGTGCAAGAGCTCGGAGTGAGCCAGGACCTAGTGACTTACAACTCTCAACCATTCCTGTGTGCGTGTGCCGATTCCGAACGGCTGATGAGCAGCTTTTTCCATGACAAGAAATATACTCTTGGAGAATTTGTCAATTCCTCGCAAGAGGCAGTACACCCTTGAAAAACTTTCTTGCAGCGGCTGAGAATCGAACTCGAGACCTTCTGCATGACAGTCCAATGCACTAACCATTATGCCAAGGGGTATATCTACGATATTTAATAAATATTGTTGCCTTTAATTCTGACTTAATCTCGATTTTATAGTATTTAAAGTATGTAGTTAGACTTAAGATGGGGAACACTTTTAAATTGCATTGATCTAAAAAGTCAGCTCAATGTTATTCAAATGTTTAATACAATATTGGATCTTCATCGAAGAATTCTTAAAGCAAGCTTAAACTAGTGACCAAAGATTTTCGTTCAAATTAATAAGTTTGCAAAAGGTTCTAGCAATCCACGATGAGTACGATTCTAAACTAAGTTCATTAAATCAAAACTACGAACGTTGAGAGCTCTTCCTCGATTGTTGAAATTTATAGAATTTAACCAATCAGGTGCATCAATAATACTAGTTTTTAGTTGGTATTTAAATACATTCATTGTTAACCCTACTTGTGCCAAAATTTGAGTCTGAAGAAGTTTAATCCGATGTTTATTAAATGGGGGACTCAAAGGATCAGACCATTGGATCATTTTAACGCTAAACGAATATAATACTGCTCTATTACTTTAATTCTATTTTTATTCAATACCAGGCCGAACTAAATAGTTGTTAATATCGAGTGATATGTAAGGATCCTGAAATCCATTAGCCCATTTCCTTAGAAATCCTTACATAGAATTGAACTTTAAATAAACGATTAAATTGATGTGCCCTAAGAAATCATGGCTAGAATCAAAAAGTTCTTTAAGGTCTTTGACACTTCGAACACGAAGTAAGATAGGAAATCGTTTTTTTTTTTTTCTAAAAAAAATTTATGGTCTGGCATTTAATTTTAAGTTTAAGATTCAAACCATTCTTAAAACAGCGTACATCAAAATCATTAAATCCTTTTGCATCCGCAAAAATATAAAGCTCGCTATCTAATATGAAAAGAAGTGGCCCTTAGTGGCTTCCTTGAGGAACTCCCGATTTGTCGATGAGTGGGTTTGGAATTCCACTGATAAAATCTATTTTAGAAATAATACGATATCAAAGTGATAAGTTCTGGGATCACACCAAAAAAATCACCAGTTAAACAAAATGGTTTATTGATAGAAATGAACATAAGCCTTAGAATAGTTCGTGTAGACACAATGGAGCTTATATCCACGTTCTAACAGAGTTGAGCACTTGTGCAAAATTACAAGCACATTCGGCATGAAACCAAGTTAAATGTTAAACTATCTATCGCACACAATCTGTTCAAAAAGATTGAAAATGCAAAATAGATTTTCTTGATTAACTACATACTATTATTATTTCAAAAACACATTTGTTCAAATTCTAATCTTGAGATGGTATTTTTTAAGCATTTTAGTTGTATTTAAATTGCCATAATTTCTCATTTCTTAACTTCGTTAAGTACGAGTATACATACATACATATATACAATATTTTACAAAACTTAATGAAATCTCCATCTGTCATAATAATTAGACTATTCATTTCAATTCAAGCAGAAAACCACAGTTTCAGTGAATTCATTTTCCATTTTCCACATATCGCACAAGTTATTTGCGCTTATACTCGTAGCATTGAAAATTTAATTTATTTGGGTTTTTTGGGGATAAATCATTCATCTGAATAATTCGAGCAAGTTGTATACACTCGTATAGCTTCAGTGCTCCTCCATATAGGTACCAATTGGGGGTTGATTGCCCGAAAACCAAATGGTTTAATTAGGTTCATTTCGAAATAATCATTCTTCGAATTCAAAATGGTAGAGTGGCGAAAAAGCCACGATGGCCATTTGTAAAATATTTAAATTCATTATCCGCATCTGATGGGTGAATGTCCGGCGCGGCGCTGGCAAAAGCGAATGTGTTGAGGTTTTCTCCCAATACAACCTACAATACTGGCTCTCTTTTTGATATCATGCGCGAAATCAATTAGTTTGTGGTTGTTGAAGTTTTAATTAAGTTCGACTTCCAATCGACACAGAGAGGGTTTTTTTTTTTGTTTTTTGTTGCAATAATCTTGTTAGTATGCAGATTGGAGATGGGTATTTCTCAAATTGTTGCAAATACAATCGAGTGACCTAGTTTTACATACATATTTTGTTTGCCAGACGAGGCTTATTAAGTGTGTGATTTAATCAGTGGTTTGCATCAATGGAGACCCAGTTTTAACCGGAGGCGGCGACAAAAGTATTCCCCTGGGGTGCAATAATAGCACAACTTCTCAATTCGTGGAAAAAAGTCAACCGACTCCGACTAGAGTGTTTGTATTTGGACTAAGCTATGGACTTGTGTCTTCCTTTCCTCTCAAAAACCGTGTTTTGACTATAAGGATTTAATTATAGTAGTATTTTCACATAGAAAGTTGAAGTTGAAAACCTGCAAAAAGCAATTCATTCTTAGACTTTTCTAAATCAAAAAAAGGTGGTGGATCCTATGGTCCAAAAAGTCGTGGCAAAAATCTTAAATACGATGGCATTTATTTTTTGAACATAAAAAACTGTACTCGTATTAATTTCTTAGTAAATTTTTTGGAATGATCTTAAGTGCATTGGATTGCCATGCAGATTTATTTGCTTCTCAACCGCTGTAAAAAAATTTCAGGAGTGTTCTCCCTCTAGAGAAAAATTGACAAATCGCCCAAGAATATCTCTTTAGGTCCCCTCAATTCCTGGTAACACCCCAAAACGAATGGTTGAGCGTTGTAAATCACTACCAAATGTATTTATTATTTATTTAATAATTTTTTTGATTTCAAGGTCTTTTCAAAAAAAATTTTAAAATTTGTTCTTGGGTACATACACGTCATTGAAAACGTACAACATGCTGCTTTCAACTTTGACACACTTTTTTTGTGACACGAATATGTTAAGTCCCTATATTCAGCAAGATATTCCACTCTGCCACAACTATACAATCTTTCAGTTTAATGGAAATCGGTATTGACTTGGGTTCATGGTCTATAGATTTAAATCTAGTTGCGCAACTGTGAACTTAATAGCCCAACATCTAAAGGAATTCAACAAAATCTAAAGACTTGCCTTAAGTTGTTTTGTAACTAAAGTGGAACGAAATAAGTTCAGATGGCTGTCGCGGTCTCGAAAGATCCATTATCTAAAAGGGTATCAGGTGCCATTTTACCATTTACCATTTATTGCTTCATTTTGTCCCCTTAATAAATTTTTAAACAATTGTTATAGGCTGCCATTTATTTTTAACTGTGACTGTAAGCTTTTAAGCTCCTTATAAATGGCCGCAAAGACATTGGCCGTTCTTTTTTTGGGATACAGTAAGAAATTTTCAAGAGAAAACCATCCGTAGTGGTTTAATTTTTTTTTATACTTGACATTTGGTAGTATCACACAGCTGTAAGAATTATTTGACAAACAAAACATAAATGGGGTTTGTTCGTAGATAATGGTCAACGTAAAATGTCGTCATTTATGTCTCATAGTAGATGTTGTAGATGGCGTCATCGGCTGTAATTTTTATTTGATCAATAAAAACATTGAGGTATTCGTAATCTTGTGCAATAGTGTGCAATATGTCTAGTCAAATTATAAAGTTGTATATTTTGTTGCTAGATCTTGAATGCACACTGAACCAAATGTCAAAAGTGGAATGTCAGTTGGTTAGAAAAGCTTCTTCCCAAGTACTTCGTTTGTGATTTGGCTGTTACTTCAATGTTGTCTGAAAACTTTAGATTGATCGCATCACATCGTGTTGCAAACGTTCGTCTTTGAAAGACAGTTACTTGTGCTCAAATGTCGATGAGTTCGGTCTTTTCGTTTGTCCCCGTTTATTTTGTGTTTATTTCGAAAGCCGTGTTGGAACTCCGGGATGACATCACTTTCTCTGCTGTAAACGTTGAATTTCTTCGGTGCAAAAGTGTTGTTAGATTTTAATCGGTATGAACTTTTTAAAGATTTTATTTTTTTGGTGATACACTTTTACACAATCACTCAATGAACACAGCCATTAAAACAAAATCACAAAAATTTAATTCGATACTCGGATAAAGCCCGAAAACCCATCCCCAACAGGATTATACTTTAGTTTTTATTGGCAGAATTCCAACTGCCGACGTTGTATCTTACTATACTTCTGATAGCTCTCCCAAAAATCACTGCTCCTGAAAAAGGACTTAAGTTGCCAAATACCATTACCATCTAAAATTCTGATCAACATTTTTTTTTTGAAACATTAAGCTTGAAGATTGAACAAGTTCAAAGCTAATGAGACAAACTTATTTAACATACCTTCATGTTAATCAGAGTCGTAAGGAACTCAAATTTGCTAACAGCAATAAAGTGATCCTGGTCGCCTTTTTGGTTCCATTTGAACATCCATTTTTTTGTGGAACCTCACTTAATATAATCTAGATCCCTTTTATGTATCGTTGGACAAAAAAAAAAAAACTTCTCAATAACTGACGGCATAAAAGAAAAGATGACTTCCCAATGGCTTATTTAATTGTCTGTCCTTTGGAGAATATGATTTAAATCTTTCTCGCAACTCAAAATCCCAAGAAGAACCGAAACCACAAGATTAATCCAAGCATCTTGAACAACAACAACAATAAAAACCAAAAAAAAGGTAGTCTTAAAACGAATTAAGTCCTGTTCCTTATTTGCTTATCTCCCTCCTTCCACTACATGAATCTCAAAATATCGAAATCATTTTAAACTTCAAAACGAATTCTGTCTAGCAATAATAATAACAATGATGAAGATACCTCTGTGGAGCATCGTTTGATGTCATTAAATAAAGGACGATACCATTTCGTAAGCTACAAAGGTCATTTTTTGGTTTAGAGAAATAAAAACAAAATGCAGACACCACGATATAAATCTTATTTTCTATTCAATGATTGTGACTCCGCTCATCATCATCATCATCATTTCTTTTTTGACAGAAAACAATTTGCAAAACTGAACAAAAAAATTCTCATAGCTCATTGTGTCCAGTAGGCGGGTCCGGAGGCTGTGGGCGTGGGATAGAAGACAAGAAGAAAATGATATAGGTATTTGAATATTTTATAGATAGCAAAACTCAGTATTTGTGCCTGTTTATCTTCTTAATACGTTCGGGTCGTAAATTCCCTGAGGGATAAACATTCAACATTCAGAAGAGTGAGCTAGGATTTGAACGTGTAGCGCACGTGTAAACTCGGAAGTCGACAGCATCGGCTGAACGCAGCCGCCTTAAATTGTCACCACAGCGTGACTGACTGATGTCATTCGGGTGTGGCGCATTCTCACTTCAGACGGCATTACGAGAGGAAATAAATTCAACCGGTGTATAAAGTTTCATTTGATAGAAAGTTTCATTTATTTAATTATATATATAAAGAACAGCTATAAATTATCAAGACGAGTTACAACTAGGATTGTATAAAAGGAACAACTGAAAAATTGTAACCACGTCATCAAGCCAAATCAATCTAGTGTTCAAATCATTCGTAATAAAAATTATTCCACAATTGTACGTGTTTCACTGGTGCTTCATCGGCGCCGTAAAGACAGTGGTCAACGAAGCAACAACGCAGCATTCCCAAATTGGTGACCCCGACGTGATCTACGTCGTCACAGTGGCACAGCAGCACCGAAGCACCACCAGTCAGCACTCTTTCTCAAACATCATTGCAGAATTGCAAGCACGTGCAAATTGCAAATTCACCGCTGCAGGTATCGACACACCGTTAGGTTTTGCTCAGCAACAGCACTATAATTTTCTGCGCACTTCGCCCAAGCCAGCGTCACAAGCGACAAGGGTGAAGAAAAACTCCTCGTCGTCATACGTTGAAGTAGAGGAACACCACGGCAGCATACCAAAACGTGCATGCGAGTTTTCATAGCAACTTTAGTTCAGCATAGGCAACAGCAAGCAAAACGAATATCTATTCTGCCCCAGAACACAAGCAAGCAGTGAAATCTTTGTGTGTGCCAACAACAGTGTGTGAACGCGACAAGAAGTACCGCTGTATCATTCGATGTTACCAAGGCAGACCTACACAAAGAAGCCATTTTGTCATCAATCAACAGGAACCAACAGCAATAAATTTCATTTTTCTTCTTTACACGAATTGTAGCGCTTCTCGCTGCAAGTTTGTTTTTTTTTTTATTATTAAAATTTATAGCGCATCTCGCTCAACTTCATTCTTCCAATCATTGTTGTTCTTTTAACTTTTAAAATAAATTAACTAACCTTTTGTAACTCCTTTTTTTTGCAACCTTTTTGTAACTCTTCTAAAAATCATCCGTTCATTTAGGATTTCGATTTTTTTTATCGAGTCAGTAATTTTTTGTTTTATTTTTCATACTTACAGTTCGTAAGCTCTCCGAAGTCGGAATGCCGGATTCACCGAATGACGATGCGGGCTCCCAGCAAGGTGCAGCTGACAACCGAAACTCATCAGGCTTCGCCAGTGGTGCAGGAAGTGGAGGAGAACTCCCAGTCGCTCAAGTAAGTGCTTTAGCCCTAAAAAATTTGCCTTTTTGCCCGGAAAATCCGGACGTGTGGTTTAGAATTTTGGAAGGGCAGTTCGCGGTCGCTAATATTAGGTCGGATAGCTCGAAATATTTCACGGCACTCGGTTTGCTGGATACGCGTACGGTTAACTTGTGTAGGGATATAATATTGAACCCGCCCGTAAACGGTTTGTATGATCATTTGAAAACGACAATTCTTGCTCGCCTCATCGAATCAGAGGACGTTCGGTTACAAAAATTATTACACGACACCGCGTTGGGTGATAAGAAACCCAGTGAGCTTCTAAGAGACATGCGTGCGCTAGCTGGTAATCAATTTCCAGAGTCAATCTTAAGAAGTTTATGGCTACAACGCCTGCCAGCGACCGCTCAAGCTATTTTGTCGTGCTCAACAGAAAAGTTGGATGTTCTCGGTCAGACAGCAGATAAAATCGTTAGTCTTGTTCCAAATTCCAATGAAGTCTTTTCAGTAGCCAATACCAACGGCACTAGTGCGTCCGTCAAGAAAGAAATTTCGCCTTTCGAGGAGTTGCGACTCGAAGTGGAAGCCCTGCGTCGACAGTTTAGTCAACGGCCTAGAAGAGAAAGGTCATCGTCTCCGCGACCGAATTTTAATCGCAATCGAACCAATCAGCAATTATGTTGGTATCATCAACGCTTTGGTACTCGAGCTCTCAAATGCGATCCGCCATGTAGTTTCAGAAACCGAAATCGTAGTGTTTCGGAAAACTGATTGCCCAATCGCTAGCGGCTTGCGAATCGGGCATTACATTTTCAAATTGCCGCCTATTCATTCAAGACTCAGCAAACCAATTGAACTTTTTAGTTGATTCCGGGGCGGACGTTTCGGTTGTTCCCGCGACCGCGGCAATCAAAAAACGCCATCCCAAAGCAGGTCATCTTTTTGCCGCCAATGGCTCCGCAGTATCAACGTACGGTCGCGTACGACTGGTATTAAACCTAGGTTTACGTCGAAAATTTTCTTGGGTTTTCATTTACGCAAACGTAATCAAACCTATCTTAGGCGCAGATTTTCTAAGAAATTACGGACTTTTAGTGGACTTAAAAAACAGTCAGCTCGTTGACCCTCAGTCCAATTCACTTTCGTCAGGCAAGCTCAAGCGAGGCGCAACACAAACGCTATCGGTTTTAGCTCGTGGCTCAATTGACGAAAGCATTCATCAACTAATTAAGCAACACAACATCGTGTCGAAAGAAAATATTTTCATTCGCCCCATACAACACAGCGTTAAGCATGTTATTCTTACCGGGTCTACCCGACCAATTAACAACAAGCCTCGTCGTCTTCCTCCAGACAAGCTTAAGATCGCTCAAAAAGAATTCGAATTCTTATTGCAACAAGGCATATGTCGACCAAGTAGCAGTCCCTGGGCCACACCTTTGCACCTGGTGCGTAAAAAAAATGGCGAGTGGAGACCTTGTGGCGACTATCGGTCGCTCAACGCGGTTACGGTACCCGATAGCTATCCCATCTCGCACATCCAGGATTTCGGTCATCAACTGCATGGCCAAACAGTCTTTTCGACAATCGATCTTGTTCGTGCTTATCATCATATTCCCATCGACGAGGCTGACATCCCCAAAACGGCAATCACCACTCCATTCGGACTTTTCGAATTTACTAGGATGACATTTGGTTTGAGGAATGCGTCCCAAACTTTTCAGCGCTTCATGCACTCCATCCTTCGAGACCTTCCGTTCTGTTTCTCATACATTGATGACATCTTAGTCGCTTCCAAGAATTTAGAAGAACATCTCTGTCACCTCAAAACTCTTTTTCAGCGCCTAGAAAAATACGGCCTGGTAATAAATACAGAAAAATGCAGTTTCGCCAAAACCAACGTCTCATTTCTGGGGCACCTTATTTCAGCCGAGGGTGTTAGGCCATCTCCTGACAGAGTAGAAGCAGTCGCAAATTGCAAGCTTCCGAAAAATTTGTCCGAGCTTAGGAGGTTTTTAGGAATGTTAAATTTCTACCGGCGATTTATTCCCAAGGCAGCTTTTATTCTGTTTCCATTAACCGAGCTACTTAAAGGCAAAAAGAAGAAAAACGATAAAACGATTATCGAATGGTCATCCGAAACAACCGACGCGTTTCAACGCTGCAAGGAAGCTCTTTGTCAGGCAGCTTTATTAGCATTCCCGATTTCAAACACTAAACATTCGCTCTGTGTCGACGCTTCAGATCGTGCAGTCGGAGGTGTCTTGCAACAATGGAACAAAGGGGCTTGGCAACCACTTTCCTTTTTCTCAGTTAAGCTCAATCGTGCTCAAAGCGGCTACAGCACTTATGATCGAGAATTATTAGCTGTTTATCTTTCCATCAAGCACTTTCGACACTTTCTGGAAGCGCGACCGTTTACAATCTTCACCGATCACAAGCCTCTAACTTTTGCTTTTCGTCAAAAGCCATCCAAAGCTTCACCTCGTCAGCTTCGGCATCTCGATTTGATCGGTCAGTTTTCAACGGACATCAAATATATTCCCGGATCAGAAAATGTAGTTGCCGACACACTTTCGCGACTCGAAGAGATATCGTTGCCGACGCAGATAGACTATCAGACCATCGCTAAAGCCCAGGCCAGCGACCAAGAGCTGCATGATTTGCGCTCTTCGGATTCGTCTTTGCGTTTCGAAAATCTCACGATCCCCGGTTCAACGCAATCAATTGTATGTGACACTTCATGCCAAATGCCTCGCCCATTCATACCGCAGCCTTTTCGAAAATCGGTTTTCGAAACCATTCATGGGTTAGCTCATCAAGGTGTTCGACCAACGGTCAAAGCAATGACTAGAAAGTTTGTCTGGCCAGGAATAAATAAAGATTGTCGCAGTTGGGCAAGAGCTTGTATAGCCTGTCAAAAGTCAAAAATTTCAAAACACGTCCGGAGTTCGATTGGAAATTTTCCTCCAGTCTCCAAGCGATTCGATGAAATTCATGTCGACTTAGTTGGACCTCTTGCACCTTCCGAAGGTTTTCGCTACTTGCTCACTGCAATTGACAGGTACACCAGATGGCCGGAAGCAATTCCGATTCCCGACATTACAGCAGAGACAGTCGCGAACGCATTGTTCACAAATTGGTTTTCTCGTTACGGAATACCCTCCGTTGTCGTCACGGATCAAGGTTCTCAGTTCGAGTCCAGTTTGTGCAATGAACTCTGCAAACGTCTCGGCATCGAACACCACCGAACCACCGCGTACAACCCCAAAGCGAATGGTTTCCTAGAGCGTTGGCACCGCACTCTCAAGGCAGCACTCAAATGCCACAATGATGTGCAATGGTCTAAAAAGCTTCCACACGTATTAATGGGATTAAGAGCAACGTTTCGCGAAGAATTCGAAGCTAGCGCCGCTGAATTAGTTTTCGGGCAAAATATTCGGCTACCTTCGGACTTTCTCGTCGCTAACAATGCAGTCATTCCGCAATCTGAGTTCGTCAAGGAATTATATCGTCATTTTGAAACCGTTCGTCCATCCGCGCCTACACGACACTGTAATTACAAACCTTTTGTCTTTAAAGAACTCAAACATTGCTCTCGTGTGTTCGTCAGAGTGGACTCGGTACGCAAGCCTCTGCAGCAGCCCTACGACGGGCCATTTGTCGTTCTCAGTCGCGACGCTAAAACCTTTAAGATTCTCATTAGCGGCAAAGAATCTACCATCGGAATTGACCGTTTGAAACCGTGTTTTACGGAATCAGAAGCCGAACATGTTATTGATCGGAGTAAGCCACCACCAACGGTAGTAAAAAAAGTTTCCTTTTCTGATGCTCAAAGCCACACGTCCGCAGAACCCGGTCAAAGAACGCGAACAGGGCGTACTATCCTACGCCCAAGCAGATATCGTTGTTAGCAAGAACCCTTGCACTCAACTGGCGAGGGAGTGATGTAGCGCACGTGTAAACTCGGAAGTCGACAGCATCGGCTGAACGCAGCCGCCTTAAATTGTCACCACAGCGTGACTGACTGATGTCATTCGGGTGTGGCGCATTCTCACTTCAGACGGCATTACGAGAGGAAATAAATTCAACCGGTGTATAAAGTTTCATTTGATAGAAAGTTTCATTTATTTAATTATATATATAAAGAACAGCTATAAATTATCAAGACGAGTTACAACTAGGATTGTATAAAAGGAACAACTGAAAAATTGTAACCACGTCATCAAGCCAAATCAATCTAGTGTTCAAATCATTCGTAATAAAAATTATTCCACAATTGTACGTGTTTCACTGGTGCTTCATCGGCGCCGTAAAGACAGTGGTCAACGAAGCAACAACGCAGCATTCCCAAAAACGCACCAAAGCTGGCCTTGACCAAACAACAGATTTTATGAGAGCTAATCCAAACAAATCACCTCTCTGCCGTTTGTCATAATATTTTGTACTAATTTGCATTTAGATATGGAAACAGCAACAGCCATAGATATGTATATCTTGTTACAACTAACTACAGACATTTGCAAATGATAGTCATCTTAATGTCATTAAAATTTAAGGTGAGAGTGAGTTGCGTCAATAAATTGTTATTAGATTGGAATAATATTGTTTTTCAAGGATAACCAGATAAGGGGTGTGTGTTTGGTTCTGTTGGATATAATTCCATTTGATGTTTGATGATGAGGTTTCCAGAATGTGTTTACAGACGTACATCAAGATAAGGGAGGAACGACTTCTTCTCTTTGTGAGGAATTCAGAGCAAGTCCATATATCCAGGTGGTGTCAACATATCTGGATTTATAGTGGAAATATGATTTATAATTAAAGAATAATAGTTTTGCATAATCTTTTCAAGGCTGAAAAGTAAAAAGTTCCTACGAAACTTGGTTGCAAATCAAAAGCTCCGAAATCCATAAGTTTTTGCTCTGCTTAGTAACTTACAAAAATCTGTCCCAAAATATTTTTTTTGATTTTCTATCTTTGAAAAGGCATTTTTTTAATTTCATTTAATAAATAATGAGCAGGAGATACACAAATCATCAATTTCGGGGTTTTAAGCTTTATTTATAGAATCGCAAAATGTGTCCCAAAATTAATGCGTTAAAAAACGAAGCGTTCTCTGAAAAGTTTTTTTTTTTTTAAGTAGTATGTAGATACAACTATAGAACTATAAATGCTAGCAGAAAGAATTTCCCCTCTCCCTTCATTGTATTTATATTTTCGGAAATTCTTGTTAATGCATTGAAGTAATGGTAAATTCCAGAAACATTGCAGCATTTTGTTGGCCTCAATCTGTTCTAGAAATTTTATTTGTATTTTAAAACTTAGTTTTTTTTTTTCTAAAATATATTTGAAATTAAAATAAAGCAGTTTTAAAACAATTTTTTTTAAATAAAAACCAATATTTGCATATACGCTACTGTAAAATCTTTGTCCCAAAAAATGTCAAAAATATTTTGTTTTGTCTTACTCTTCTAGCTAAATATTAGCATTATTTTATACAATTTATAGAATTAATGGATTTTCTTGTATCAGGCCAGCTACAGTACATTACAGATTTTGTTTGAGATATTTAAAGCCTTTGCGAGCCTTAGGAATTAGAGAACCTTTGTTCCGAAATCAACTCCGTAATTGATGTCATAACTTGACACTGTCTTGTAGGCAAGCGCGCAACTAGGCTTGGCGTTTATTAACTTCCCATAGGGAGTTATTGTAATCGGTCCGATTTGTCAAATTGGAATTTTTGACATTTCTCGACGTTTCAAGGTCCCTAGAGGCTATATCAATCATTTTTAGAGAGATGTCTGTGTGTGTGTGTGTACGTACGTTCGTACGTTCGTACGTTCGTACGTTCGTACGTTCGTACGTCCGTACGTTCTTGTACCATTTTTCGTCGTCGATATCTCAAGAACGCGTAAAGATATCGACTTCAAATAAATTTTGTTTAATAAATAATAACTTCGAAAGAGGCTGAAAGGGCGTTTATTAAAATTCAGTGAGTAGTTTTTTCACTATAACAGTTTAAAAAAAAAGTAAAAATTTTGGTTAGTTTCAAATATCTCACGAAAAAATAATGCTATTGACTTCAAATAAAATTTAATGTACTCATTATAAGGTCATACAGATTTGATATGAATATGGAAAAAAATGAACTTACCGTTATTTTTTTAAATTAAAAAAACTGAAGAAAAAAAAATTTCATAACCCATATTCTAAGAACGGAAAACAATTTGAAACTCAAAATAATTTTATTTTACGAAAATAATGTATTTGACAACTGGTGAAAATTTCAAACAAAATCAATTTACAGTTTTTTTACAAAAAATAAAAAACTATATAAAATTCTATTGAAAATTGGTAAAAATTGTTTTTCGACTCAAATTTCTCGAGAACTAGTAGTGATATTGACTTCTAATTTAGTTTATTTTATACATAGTATAAATTTGTACAATTGGTAAAATGTTGACAAATATTGAATTAATAGTTTTTTTTTTTAAATAAAAAAACTATTAAAAATTCTAGTGAAAACTAGTTAAAATTGTATTTCAAGTCGAATTTCTTGGGAATGAACACCGATAGTGCCTTCTAAAGTATGTTGTTTTATACATCGATACCTTCCCGTAAGAATGTATACTAAGCGACATTTCTAAAATTGTTCAGGAAACGAAAAAAACTAAGAAAGTTCTAGTTGAATCATAGTGTGCTAAGGGACAATTTTGGTTAAACTAAGTGACATCTAACAAATTTTTTTGCTCACGATCAACATCAACTATCTCAATTTCAAATCTCTTTAAATAATTAAAATGCTTTTCAATCTTAAAATAATGTTTGTTTGAATTTTACAGCTAAAGTTTGTTTCGCTGAAAATTTGGTTATTTGAAAAAAACTAAATATAAAGTTTTCAAGACCACAAATGGGAAGTTATCAGTGTGGGTCGCACCCAGCCTCTTTTTTAAACGATTTTTTCAGAAGCTGTATGGACGAGGAAGAAGTAGAATCAATTCCACATTCCAAGTAGGTATAATATGTTCATCCCATAGACGTGGGTTCCATCTTGGAGAGTTTCTATTCGAGGAACCTAGTTATCTTATTAATTTAAACATTTTTAGCTTCATTAGAAGTTCCAAATGGTTCAACGCGTAGATTCATATGGTATCACAATGGACCAACGCTGGGACGCTGGCAGTCTCTTTAACCTAACCTAACCTTGTCCCAAAATTGTATCAGAATCATTAAACAAAACTATGAAATTAACCTGACCTACTTAGTATTGCAAATGTTTTTTCTAATTTGATGTACCAAAAAAGTTTGTCCCAAAAAATGTTTGTCCCAAAAAACGTCTGTCCCAAATTTTGTATTTTCTTTGTAAAATGTCACTTAAATCATAAATCAATTAAAAATAGCACTAAAAGGTTTTGCGAGGCATTGCTTCCAATAAATGTCTGTTCCAAAAATGTCTGTCCCAAATTTTTTATTTTCGTTCTAAGACATAGCACATTCTTAAATGTCTTTAAATCAAAAAAGAAACATACATAGCTACACTAAGGTTTTGCGTGGGCACCTACAAATCTCTGTCCCAAAACTTTCTACTAACTATGTACAACATTCTATTTTAGTTTACTCAAGCGTTTGTTGTTAAAATATTTTTTTTATTGAAAAGCCTTCACAAGATGTATCTACTTAACCTTCATTCATACAATTTTAAAATTCCAAAGTACAAGAGACGGACAAAATTTTCATTTGAGAAAATTCAATAATTTTTTAATAAGGTTCTAAAGTCATATCAATAGTGATTTTTATTTTTTGAAATTTCTAATCAAATGCCATTGATGGCATTCGCATTGCTGATTTCACAAAAAATAAAATAAAAATTCTCAAGTGTTATCAAATACACAATTTTCTGCCCAATTATATCCCACTTATAAATCTCTGCTATTTATAATCATCGGCAGAATCATCAGCAATCATCGGAATCATGATTATACTTCTATTCATCTCTTCTAAAAGGGATGGGTGTGTATGGATCTGTGTAGTATTTTTCGCACAAAACAACCGCTGGAGCGAAAAAGGTCTGGGTGCGTTTCCGAATCCAATTGGTTATACTCGTAGATATAGGTATACTGGATCGGATGATGATGTTATTATGATATTTTGAAATCTGATTTCCGCAAAAGCATTGAGTTATCAAAATCAGGATATATATCCTAGCAAATTGATTGATGCACAAAAGGGTTTTTGTATTTTCAAATACACCGAACAGAGCTAGAGATAATTTCAAAAAGGATGATGGTTGTTGTGCTGTGCACAGGAGCGAATTGGATTTCAAGTAATTACGCGATTGAATTTCTAAAATGTTTTAACTTTCCATCATTTCTTCTCAGAAATGAACTATGAAGTCTACAGCTAATTATGAAATTACTTAAGGAAAGGATATTCATTTAGTTTAATTCGAAGAAGGACAGGGGATCAAATTTTCATTAAGGATTATATTGTTGGCGATAAAATTCGAGGAAATTGGTGAAGAGGAAGCTTTTAACTGTGGATTAAGTATCTATACGTGCAAAAATGGGAATGCGAGAATTGTAAAGAGAGGAATTTAGTTCTTGTAAGATCCGGACCCAAGAGCCCACCTTAGAATATAGGGTTGGTCTTTGTTTGAGAAGATTATGTTATATGAAAGCAAACTTAATTATGAATTCGATTCGGACTAGTTATTTCTCTGAATTTCGAAGGAATTTTTTCAGCACCAAAAACAAGAGTGAATGGTTAGAGCTTCTAAGTGGAGCAGAGAGCAAATAAAACAGGCAGGTGAACGACGCCAGGGGCAAGTGAAATCAGATTCGATATCCGGATTTTTGATATTTGCAAAGGATTCAAGGAGCTATCGAATCACTACAAACCATTCGCTTCTACTTTGTTTGTTATGGGGAAATATCAAAGAAAAAAAAAATATATAAAATTTGTAATGGTAGATAAAGGGTATCGCCAAAACACTTCAACATAATTTTTTCAAGCTCGAATTTCCGCAAGAACCAGGGGAATGTAATTCGAAGACTCTTGGCAGGAGCATTCCCTCGATGTCGAAGCATTTTTTTCTAAAAACCTATGGTATTAGCAATCCATTTCTGCTTATAATACAACACTCAAAGGCGTCGTAACCCTGGGCTGATAGCATAAGGATTTTGTAGAGCGTGCATTTTGTCTCACCCTTGCGGAGTTTCAAGTACTTTTTTTTCGCTAGACCGAAGTAATTCTTCGTGAGATCTCCAATAAGGTGTCGTTTGTGGAGTAAATATTAACTCTGAGGTTGATAAACTGCTTAACTTCTTCGAAAGCTCTTGCTACCAATAGTGACGTTTTGCCCTCGTTTGAGGATAGATTTTTTTTTGTTCGTTGATAGCATGCACCTGAATGTCTAAGGCAGACTTTTCTCCTTTTTCCTTGCGATAAGTTATGCATTCGTTAAAAAAAATCACACTCGAGATTTTTATCAGACTTGACATTACGATGGTGTGGAAGACGAAAAAACTGAATCTCGCAATTCTGTGTGCCTGTTCGAATACAGACTAAACGGTTCAGCCGATTTTCTTTAAACTCTGTAGATGACATTTAAAGAACTTTTCCCCGTAACGTCTGTTGCAAATTGTTTTCGAAATAAAAAAAAATATTTTTCCCAAAATCAGATTTAGAAAAATATTCAAAAACTTTGATTAGGTAAAAAATGGCTGAATTTTTTTTCTAAAGTTACCGTTTTATTCCACTGAGTTTTTGACGAATTTTCTGATTTTAAGTCACATAATAGCCTGGCTAGAGAGAAGTAGACGCCTTTTTGTGGCGTATTCCTTTCCTTTACCCTCAGTTGAGAAATCATCCCTCCACCAGGCCCGTAGGAGCATGTGGCTTCTTGAAACGTCTGGTAGATGAGTGTATATGTTCGTATGTTTGGTCAGTAATCGCTATGTCGAAGAGGCTGTCTCCATACCAAAGATGATTTTACTAATCTTAGATAGAGGTGGCCCCATCAACCCACTAATGCTCGTGTTGAATGCAGGAGTGGCAATCGCAGGTGTATAGGCTGGGTGCCCATTTTCCGCTGGTGCTGCTCCTACAAGGAACACGTGCATCGTTAAGTCGTTTTCGTTTTTACTACACTATCATACTGTAGTTGAAGGCGGTTTTCAGAGTTTAGGAATTCTCAAGCCATTTGGTATCGTTAACGAATTTTAACATGATTTTCCTTGGAATGTCAGAGAGCTCCTCCAAGTCGCTGAAGAAGTGTCTCCCTAGATGTCTGTTTCTTAGATGATATTAGTGTCCTCATGTATCTCCTCGTCATCGCATCCTCTGCATAAGTCGTCCATACTACGTTTCATCTTTTTCTTGTGGTAACCGAGTTGGTTGTGACCGGTGATATGATCACGAGAAGAGAAGGCGATGTTTTATTTAGTCTGATGATAACTTCGGTCTTTTGTTTGCTGAAACTATGCCTTAGTTTTTTGGTTGTAAGGCAAGAACCGAGATACATCTCTTGTTTGTTAAGGCTAGAACTTTGCTCTCGATTACAGGGTGGGACTTGAACTGTTTGTCTGCTCGATTAAGAGCAAGTGTTGATCCTATTGTTGTCACCTTGTCAGCGCTTTCATTACCTGGGACACCACTGTGTCCAGGAACCCAGCAGATCCTAATGTTATGCTGTGTACCAAGAACCCTTAGCTCTTCGCGACAGCAAGTTACAATCTTCGATTTGATTTCAATGGCAGAAATCGCTTTTATTGCTATCAATGAAAAAAGTGATATCAGCTTGTGGTATTGCCATCATTGAGATTTGTCTAGCAGATTTCGTCACTTCCAGGACCTCTGCTTGAAAGACACTGTCGTAGAAGGAAGCCTGAATAAGCTGGCTAGTCCAAGGTTTTCTGAAAAGAATCCTGCACCAACACCAGTTTCCATCTTGGAACCGTCGGTATATGTATATTGATATCATCGATTCGCAGGTAGATGGCTCGTTGATTTGCCAGTCCTCTCTGCTAGGAAAGGAGGTCTTGAACGGCTTCTAAAAGTCTAAGCGGAGTGCTATGTAGTCAGTACATAACCTATTTCCCGTGTATTTCTGTAGAATCATAGAAACTTAAAAAATAATATTTTTCGGATTTAATTTTTTTTTTGTTAATTCGATACCTCAAAAATTTTGTTTTCAGAGTTAATATTTATCTGAAAAATAAGAAAACCTTAAATTTGCATACTAATTATTTTTATTATATATACACAATTATTTTTTTAATATTTGCTGAGAATTCTGTAATTAGGTCAAACTACTAAAGGAATTGTCTTAGACATTTAAAAAAATAAATTTAATGCCTATGAAAATTTTCCTCTATTAACATCCATTTTTAAAATTATAAGTCACAAGAGTAATTCGTGTGACCCAGTTATGCATTTTATTAAAGTCTTTTCTTGGCTTTGTTAGTTAAACTGAGAGTTGCAAATCAAAAAGTTCACTTTCTGGAAAGATTTGCCCCGGGTCCTTATTTAAGGATTTCAAACTGAAGGAGAGAAGGAGATAGATTTAGAATAAATAGAATAATTTGTCTTTTTCCCGTAAGAACCACAAATGCTCCTAGCGTTGGCAAAACACAAGTACTGGTAAATACTCGCACAAATAAGAGGATAGGGGATACTGGAGCAGGATGTTGATCAGGAAAGATTTAAACAAAGATAAAATATTGCCTGTCAAGAAACCACAATATTTTGTAGAAGAAGAAATTAATTTCAGGATTCTTGAAAATAATTTCACGCAAAATATTTTACCTAAACCAGTCATTTTTTTTTCAATCTTTTTCTATGCTTTTTAAGATCGAAGCGGCTTTTATATATTTTTCTCCCCTTTTAGTTTGATACAGAAATAAATATATAGTAATATGTAAATAAACATCTAGTAGAATTAAATTTTTCCAAAATCATATTACAAAAAAAAAAATTATTTTTTGTGCAACTTCCCTCAGTATCCCGTATTAACAAAAATTCTCATGCTAGAATACTATAATATGAAATAATTAACATTCATCTAATTTTAATGAGGACGTAATGAGTTTTTTCGTTGTTCACATTTTGTGGCAAAGCGACAAGACAAGAACACAAAAGTTTGTTGTTTCTTACTCTCTAAGCGATCTGTACGACATCTGTTGCACATCTCAGAGGAATTATACTTTCTACGTAAATGAGTATAAATATTAATACAGTTGTTTTTAATGAAACTTACGATAGAATGAGATAAGGACTGAAGAGACGAATGCATTTATACTCGTATGTATGTACTGTATGTACATGACTACATAACGTCCTGTTCTATATCCTAGCGACAAGTAGGTATTTTCATCAACATACATAAAATGAAAATCCACGCAGTCAAATATGTTTTCTTGGGAAAATGTTTGCCATTAAAAAGTTAGAAGAAGAAGAAGAAGCAGAGGAAGACGTGTGCGTGTGTGTGTGTAATTTTTGAAGACTGCTGAGCTGAGCTGTCATTAAAAAGTTCTTTAGGTTTTTGTTTCAGTTTTTGGTTTTGGCACGCTGCAAGTTGTTAAATTATAGAAAATTATAATTTTCAAAATGCGGCATGGGAATTTGAATAATATTCCAATTTTCATCCTTTATTGAAGCACATTTGGGGTTTATATGTGCACACACTTGAGTTGAAGCCAAACATGGTATAACAGCGTTGTAGTTTTGCAACCTACTACACACAAATTCCTTATGGCAAAAATGAGACAAGTTTAAAATGACATTGCTTTAGAGAAAATATGGGATTAAGGTGTCGTTCTTATTAGAAAATCACAGTGATTCTATTGATGTTCACGGAATGGAGGAAGTTTGCCGGCGGGAATTTAATGAAAATTATAACACACAGAAACTTAAAATATACGAACATTTTTGAAAGTACATTCCTGAGTGTAAGAAATAACAAAATTTGTTCCAATGGAAATTTCGTCAAAGAATTCCTTTGAAAAAATTTAAAAAAATAATCTTTAAAGTGAAAAAATATTATAAAATAAATAATTAAAAAAAAATAATTTAAAATATCGTAATAATGTTGAAATAAAATTAAATTTGAAATAAAAAATATAATATGTGAAAAGACATTCCAGGGATTTGAACACAAAACTGACATTTTTTTTAGAAAAAAGCATTTTTATGTCCACGGCAGCTTTCCATCCTCTGCGGTCCCGATCAGGCTGCTTTCAGTCATCTAAGCCAAACGTTCTGCTATTCTCGATTGCCACCTGGGGGCTGGGATTCGAAGACTCTCTTAGCTGGAATATTGTTGTCTATTCAATCAATGTGGCCAAGCCAATGTAGTCGACGTGTTTGGGCTTTCTGAACTAAATCCACATCTTGGTACAACTGATAGTGTTCGCGGTTATATCTTCTCCTCCATTCTCCCTCCTTGTACAGAGCACCAAACATCCGTCGAAGAATTTTTTCTTTCGAAAGAGCCCATTCTGCTTATATAGTCGAGCTCTCGACTCCGTAAAGTAGAACTGGTATTATAAGGGTTTTGTAGAGCGTGCAATTGGTTTTACGAGTGAGGAGTTTTGAGCCCATTTGCTTTGCTAAACTGAAGTAGCAGTGGTTTCCTAGGTTAATTTTTCGTCGGATCCCGACTAAGATGTCGTTCATAAAGTTAAAAATTAATCCGAGTTAAATAAACTCCTTAACTACCTCGAAGTTTTTGCTATCAAGAATGACTATTTGCCCTAATCGTTGGACAGATGTTTGTTTATTTGTTGATAGCATATACTTTGTCTTGACCTCATTCACTTCAAGAACTGAGTCTCGCCTGATCTTCAACAGCCGTGAAGGACTCTGTTACAGAATGTTGAGAGCGGCCGATGATGTCGATATCGTTGGACAGATTTGTTGAATATAGTGGTTCCCGTGTTAACGCCTGCCCTGCGCTCAATCTGCTTTAAAACAAGATTGAAGAAGTCACTTGATAGCGCATCTCCTTGCTGAAACCATGTGCATGTTTGGAAGTTTGGAATAGTTCAGAAAAGTTGCTCCTTAGTTGCACATTGCACAGCGTATTTTCGAATGTCACGCGACACAGTTAGACTAGTTTTCCCCCGATCCTGAGTTCGGCCATCGTCATGTAGAGCTCCTGACGATGAATGCTATCATATGCAGCTTTTAAGTCGATAAATAGATGGTGAGTCTCGACTTTAAACTCGTTGGTCTTTTCCAGGATTTGTCTCAAGGTAAATCTGAAGTAAAATCATATAAATAATAGTCAATAAAATCTTTAAAAATCATAAATATTTTTAAAGATTAAACCAAAACTTTTAAAGTACGTATTAACTTTAAAATCTTTCTTCAAAAACATATTTCTCGTTCAAAAAAGATTTCAACAAGGACCTACACACTTTTATAACAAAACCTTGAATCACATTTACTCTTCCAAGGAAATATAAATAATACAAAAAGAATGAATAAGCTCGAGAAATGCATGGCCACTTAGGAAAACCACAACACATTTTATTGTATTGTTACCTTTTCCTTAATGGTCCTGTTCCTTAAGAAATCTAAATATTTCAAGACGCATTCATCTACCATAAAAATTTTTCGCATAACTTAAATAATATAAAACCCAAACGAACGATATATGCCACCGCATTTCCCCACTCTCCGAATCCCTTTATGAAAAGAATTTTCCATCAGTTTTCTGTGACCAGTTGATGAATGAAAAAAAAGAAGAAAATTGCAGTGAATTTTCGACAACAACAAAAAAGGACGAACGAAAAAATTAAGGAAAATGGAAATACATTTTCCAAATGTATGTCGAGACCACATTGGTATAGGGAATTTCTCTTTGTGATGGTTAAAAAATTCGTATTTGCACAAGATTGCACATTTAAGGTAGGTATGTAAGTAAATGTCATTTTTCCTTTCTCTGATTTCCATTTAAGTGTGCCCTTGTGTGTAATTTCAAAAAATTGATGGAGATACATGTGTTGTACTTGATTTAATTTGTTTCGTTTTTGTTATTTACAGAGGAAATAAATTCATAAAAAATTTACTTTAATGTTCCACATACGCATACGCCACCCACTTAACTTCAACAAATCACTACAAATTGAACTCCATTCTTCTCTATTTTTGACATTTAAAAAGGATTTAATTTGCCGATATAATTTGTGACACTTTTTACAGCAATTTCTGTAATCAAAAGCAAGTCGTAGTGAATGATGAATCCGTGATTGTCCTTAATTGAAGGACTATCACAGCTGAAATACAAAATACAAATAGCTCATTATAGAGCTTTCATTACAAAGAAACTTTCAGTCATTCTAATCCTTTCACAACAAAAACAAACATAACAAAGATACAAATAAATGGAAAATTGTTTTTTATTTGTGTTCATAGGTCCCTCCATCATTTCGGGTTGAAGGTGGTTGGAGCGTTTGTTGTGAAAAATTGTCAAAGATTAAAAAGTTTTTTTTTTTTCCTACATCTTTTAATGACTATACATATGAAACGAAAGACCGAGAAGAGCAATGGCTTCTATTTCTTTTTTGTGCACACACAACCAGAAAATGGATGTTGTTGCAAAGTTGCAACGTCAAGGTTTCTAAAAATGTGCAAGTGCATTTTGTTTCTTTATGTTGCCTGATGCCTCACAGTAGGGCAGTAGAGTTTCTTTGATATCGACAAAATTCTACTAAAAAAAAAACTATTTTAAAGGTTTTTATTCAACAACCAACTTTCTCGAATACCCAACCCTGTGAGGGCTTTGAATTTGCATTCGTGACTTTTGACACTTTTTCGAATAGACTTTCAACCTGTATTTATATAGGTATATACGAGTAAAAATCAATATGTGCATGACGTATGGACTCAGGAACGGCGACTCCGATTTTGATGAATTTTTTAGGCGATCTTAAGATTGCTGATCAGTTGCTGATCCAGTAGAGTTAAGTAGTGATCAAATCAACATGATCCAGTAGAGTTAAGTAGTGATCAAATCAACAGACATTTTTTTAGCAATTTTATTTTCTATATATGTATATAAAAATCGATGTGTGCTAGAACTCGGCTGAATGGAAAAAGCGAAACCTGCAATACGCCCATAGGTTAGTTTGGCTAGATCAAAAAATCGTGGCTAAGGACATGTGCAAAGCCATTACCAATATAGTTCCTCATTCTTCAGAATATCAGCTTCGATAAGGGACGGACAAAATGTCCAAGACACCAAGATGTGTAAACTCAAAGAAGCAAGTTGATTGCTGATCAAAGAAAACGCGTAGTATCATCGGAAATTTGATGAACGCTATTGAACGTTGACGAACTGCGCACTCAGCAAACAAGCTTCCATTGAATTTGAACAAGACAGAATCACCAACTTGCAAAATTAACAAGAATTCATACATGGCCACGATCCTTAAAACATGCAAACTCATCACTTGGGACGAACAGATAATGTCCAATAAGAAATCGCTCAAGGTACTTTCCCGAACTCAGCGTGATTTTCGAGAAAACATCCAACAAGAAGCTTATTCATGTTACTGGTGATTCGCGTGGTATTCTGCGATCAACGCCCGTGGATGCGTTGGTTCGTCTTAAAATATTGGCAATAGTGTCATCTAGAAGCCTTTGATGTGAATATTCCCTACGACTGATATTTCACTAAACATTAAACAAAGCTATTTGATTTGGGTTTGTTTTAAAGCATCGACTTGTGTCGGTTCATTTATTCGTGAATTGAGTGAATACGGAAAATAATGCAAATACCTGGTTTTAATGCCTTTCTTGTGGTTCTTACCTGAGATGCGCACCAATTTAATAGAATTAGTCAACTTATGTATTCTCAAGAACTCTAGGAAGTAGGTATACCTGGGGATCTGTATTTTTTTATAGAAAACAGGAAACGAAACGCCTTACAGCTTCTCTAGACGGAGATCTTCTAACATTGACGCGATTCCAAGCCTATCTATGTATCTTTGTATTAATGAGGTTTACGGAAAAGATCCACAACGAAAATCCGTTTTTGGATTATTCAATGGTATACCCTATTAAATACCTCCCTACTAATTCTTCTTTATTTCCTTAAAGCTCAACTGTGTTAAACGTATTAAGGATAGGCTGAACCTCTATAGTGCCCCAAAATAATCTAAACGTTTCTCCAATAGTGCTCTCCGATCTTTGTGGCCATATTTTTGAATCTACATCTGTCAAATTGGCTGTCATATATACAGTCTGTCAGGTCAAAATGTGCCGTGGCACATTTCTGGATAAATTGGTTCACATCAATAAGTAAAATTGTTGAATTTGGGCCGATCAGAATTAACACGAGATCCAGCAATACGCCCAGAGAAAGTCACTGTTTGATGTGGATTTTGGGATGGCGTCATCATTGGTCCATAGTTTCTTCAGAACGGCGCTATCATCAGGCTATCATCGACAATAGCGACCACCATCGTTCGATGATAACCAATTTCTTTTGACTAAAATTGAGTGATATGAACACCAAACACATGTGGTTTCAGCAGGACCGTGCTAAGTGTCATAAGGCCCATGTCACAATGGACATTTTGCACGAGCTATTTCCAAACATGGTTGTCTCAAATGGAGGCTATGTGAATTGGCCGTAGAGATCGTGCTATATTTTACCCTGTTTTTACCCTGGGGTTTTCTCATGTCAAGCGTATATGCTAATAAATCACAGACCACCACCCTTGAAGCCAACATAATTAATACTGTTGGTCAAATTCAACCTGATTTATGCGCTGAGATATGTATCTCACTCGCAGTTTGTCTGATTCAAATTTAAAGCTTCTCAAAGCTTGATGGAAAACTCTTTAGTAAGAAGGAGAATAATATTTTCCTGTTACCACAGCATAAGTCAAGTTAACCGTAATTCAATGTTTTTTTACCCTGCCGTGTAATTCTAGACCTTGTTTCCCTTCAATAAATTGTTAAGTTCATTCCGCCGAGCTTTATTGACGAAATACACTTTTAGGCCAACTACCAAGCCATTCCACCCCACTGTACGTAGTTCAAAGTAAAATCCTGACATTTGTTTGGAAGTTTAATTTTTTTTTATAAATATACATTTCAAGTTTTCTTTTATTTTTGTTTTCTGTTCTCTATCTAGCTTTGACTTGACGAATGACGCATTTTGCTCAGTGACGTAGATTTTTTGTTCTGTTCTCGAGCAAAGGTGCAGAATAAGTGACAAATAAAAGTTTTTTCTCTTTGTTGCTCCCTGTCAATTTGTAAGGGATTTTAGTGTAGTGACTTGTCGTTTTTATTATCAAGTTTTAAAAATTGTATTTGACTTTAAAAAGGATTCAAATGATAAAAATATTTTTTAACAAATTCGACAAGGAAATAAAAAATACTTTTATTTGAAATTGTGAACTTTAATTTGTATCTAAAGTCGTTTTAATTGTTCTATTTTTTTAACAAAATTCAACAACAGTTTGAAACAAATAATAAATCAGTTGTTCTCCAACTGTCATAAACAACTTTTTCATATAACTTCCTACATAAAATGTCCTCGTTCCCACGGCAATAAACTTAATAAAAGTAATATCGAATATTGTTGGAAAGTATAACGAAATAATAATTCCGCTGGCTGTTTTCGACTTTCCATTTCACACATCATTTAAAATATTCTCCCCATTCTATTCATATACAGAGCTTTGTAACATATACTTGTGCATGATAAAAGAATATTATGAATGTCTCTATTTTTTTTTTTGTATTATACTCGTATATCCTTGCTCGTATATTCAAAAAGGACCCCATTCTAAGGGAATTCATCCTCTCTCTCTCATATTATTTCTCCATCGTTGGCCACATTTCTGTCTTTAGACGAAGAGAACAAAATATCTCACTTCGATTTCAGTACGAAAATGAAAAGAACAAAAAAAAAAAAACAAACAACAACAAAAGATACAATATCTTATGCTTCCGTTGAGAATTTTGTTTATTGCAAGTAAAAGAATAAAATCAATACTTTTATATCTTTTTTATTTTCATTGTGTTTACTTCTATCGAATTGGAAGGATTCATGTTGAAGGTGAAATAGAAATTATACACTGAGTGAAAAATAGTCGAATTGCATATTAAATTTACACCTTAAAGAAATTTATAATGTGATTTTACATATTTTTACATTTTACAATTAAACTTTTATAGTAGGTAGAATTTTATAATTTAAGTTATTCTCTGCAATAGAAAAGTGGAAAAGGGGTCAAAAAGGGTTCGACAAAAGTTTTTTTCTGAAATTTCAACCGAATCCGTCTGTAAAATAAATGTAAAATAAAGTGTAAAATGTAATGTTTAATGAAAGAAATCGGAGGGTCATAAAGACAGACTGTAAGAATGTAATTTAAAATGTGTAAACTCTTATAATCCTTACACTTTCAGCACTATACATACATAAGTATACAATACGTTAATACTCCAAAAGCATCTTTTGCTTTTCTTTTTCATCAGTGTAGAATATCTGGCGAAAGAGTTCTTGTCGTACGCCTTGCAAGTGAGACGAAACAATAATGGTTATCAGGATTAAAACTTCTGTAAAATAACTCCACTCGTTTTGCGATATGTTCTCCCCACTCTCTTCTCTCTACCTTCCCCCCTCCCCTGCGCAAAGGATCGTATTATTGCCGAAAAATAAAGCATTGCATTGGCATTATTTGTCTCTCAGTGTAATAAAGAATTTTATAGCCAGAAAAGCAACTTGGTAGATTATCATTGGATTTGGGAAGAGAGATTTTCAAGTCACTGCAGATTGTTAGCCAATTTTACTTTTAGAAAACACAGATGAGTTTTTAATCTGTGATGAAAATCCATGCATGGAGATTTTTAAAAATGCATTATACATTATATCGGTAGCAGATGTATACATACTTTATTCTTTTGGCTCTTGATTAACATCCTTTGATTTTTTTTCTGGTTCTGGTCTTGGAGTTGGTTGCCATCGGAATAAAGAGGACACATCCCAGGAATACAATAATTGGCCGATAAAATGTATTTTGTTTCAGATTTGTCAGGGATTTTTGTTGGAAAGGAGTTAAATTTTTGATTTAGAAGTTGAAATGATTGTAGACAGAAGGTTATGACATGAGATTTCAACTGTTGCACAACATGGAAGATTGGACGGTTTATCGAAATTGGTCTTTTGAGATAAATGATGCTCTAATTCAGGGGTTAGATCATTGCAGAGAAAGGTAGTTAAAAAAACCGAAAATTAAAATCGTTAGGATTTTTTTTAATTTTCAAGATTGGTATCTGCTAAAGATTTTTATGTAATATGATGTCCTTGCATTAACTTTCACTTGAGATACATACTGTGTACATGTGTATAAGGATTCGTAAAAAAGTCTAACTCGAGATTTTGATCAAACTTGACAAAACGAAAATAGGGCTCAGTCGAGTTTTCTTAAACTTAAAAGATATACATGTTGTTGGTCTTCCTCGCCGGTCCCGATCGGACACAGTCCTACTGTACCGAAGACGCTCTGCTCCATCTGGTGCAACGACGTATCGGCTATAAAGGAGCCACCTATCCACAGTCCTATGGCCGGATGGATTAATTAGCGGAATAGCCATTCTATCCTGGACCAGCCCTCGGCTATGTTAGTACAAAAAAGCATCGGGTGGGATAAAGCGCATATAATAATCGTATTTAGGGTAGTAAGCCCCAAAAATTAGGCTGTTGGTCGAGGAAATCGAAATTATCAATTCTGTTTGTGTTGCCTCCGTTGTTCAGAACCTGGTTGAAATAATAATATTTGTACTCCGACTCTGGTGTTCTGTTCTGTTCTGCCTTTCAAACACCTGAATCTTTGTCATTTGAGATGGGACAACTTTGAACTTCGCCAGGCACCCATAGGCAATCATCGGCCGGATGAGAGCCATGTAGCAAAACACCTTCACCCTGGCGTCAAGCCGGCTGTTGTAAAACAACCGTTTCGTCAGGGTCCTGTTCAGAGCAGCATTTACATATATGTCTGCTGTACAACCCACTTAATATTACACCAAGTGGTACCACCATTTCACACCTTAAAGTTTTTTAATGTTACATGTTTCAAAAATTCTAGAATTTTTTTTCTTTTATTCTTCTTTTCTTTTATTGCTTGTTCGTTTTGAAGAATATTAGAAAGCAAAGAGCCTACCTGAGCAACGAAAAATAACCATGACAACTTGATTTCGAAAATAGGTACTTATTTTATTATAATATACATATGCTTTCGGAAGCCATCTTTAAAAAAGTTGAGAAAGATTCTCGTCCCGACATCTTTTCATAATTTTTTCTTAAGAAAAATCTAACTTTAGAATCCTTACTGATATTCAGAACCTCAATAGGCGAAGCAGAGGGATAACTAACCGTCAAGTTTTGACAAATCACGCAACAAAAACAATTAAATAAAGTGGGAAAAACTTGATAAACTCAGAAAAACCTTCCCCGAGTTGGGAAAGTCTCAGGACATTTATTTGTTAAACGTCATACAAGTTATGTTTGAGGTTTTCATATTCGCATAACATTAAATTTTTAAGTAATTTACATTTAAAATTGAAAAAGTTTTGTTATAGAACTTTTTTTTTTGTTAAAAATCTTAAAGGTCAAATTTTATGTCAAAAGTAGTCACGTCCATAAAATGGAAATTGTGTGTTTAACTTATTCTACTGCCCTCAAGATTTTGATAGCATGAATTTTGCATTATACAATTGTATACACAAAAAAAAACAGACATTTGTATCTCTCCTACAATTATTTAGGTAAGTTCTACACGTGCCAACTGCTGAACAAAGATTCGAAATGAATAAGTTCTTCTTTTAACAATCTACATACTTGGGTTCTTCTCTCTTTGGTTCAGTTACATGTAGGGATGTACATATATTCTAAAAACACAAATGAGTATAATTATTATTATTATCTCCCTGAGAACACGTGTTACGACGACAAACAAAATTGAGTTGCTTGAAAAAAAATTGCTACTTAAAATCATAATAGATGCACACACGTAACTGAAAAGCCATAATAGAGGGCCTCTTATAGACTATAAAGGATGTGCACATGCTTTTCGTCGAGAAGCAATGAATCATATGATATCTTATTCATCCTGGATGGCACATGGAATGATTAAGTTTTCTCTTTCGTGCCATATTCAATTAAAGGTTCTTATAAAATTCTTTAGGGAATACATATGTATATCCTTGAGAGACAGAGATTGAGTGAGAAGACTTGGAGAAAAAAGGTTAAAATTGGTATGAGAAAAAAATTTTGTTTTTATTATTCGAGAACAAACTTTTTGGAGAATCCTTCTTCAATTCCTATTGTAACTTAAACATGGGTGCAATAAATTTGTTGTAAGAGGCACAGCTGTTTGGATACATAATTGAACAGGTACATAATATAATTTAGTCTGATCTCAACAAAACAAGAGCCCAGGTGACCACTTGGTCTTAATTTTATAAACAAAAAACTGAATATATTTCTTTTGCTATTTTTGAAAAAAAAAATGGTTAAAAATGTGTAGGAGAGGATCATCGAACGATGTTACTTTTTGATTAGTAGTCCTACCGCATTGTTACGGGAGGGTGTATCTAAGAGTCTAATGCATAAAATTCATTTCTTAAAAGGCAAAAACAACTCCTTTCGTAGTTGAAGCTAGTAACAGAACGCTATGTGATATTTCAATCAAATAGGAATTTATGCAAGGACAAAAATTATAAATCGTTTAAGGGTTTTTTTTTAATAAATAAGTTCTTATGTATATAATATTCTTAAAACATTCTTAAGAAAAAAATTTGGTACGCCAATTTTAAGTTTCTGTTATACTATGTTAACAAGTAAAATTTAATTTCAAAAACAAAAAATATTTATTCGTTTATTCGAATTTTCAAAAAACTTTTTAGTTTCAAAAAAATTCGTATAAAATCATAGATCATACAAATTAGGCGAAACACAAAATCTTAGATGCCATTTTCGAGGAAAATATGATTTTCGAAAACCACTATTTAACATCTTCATTTAGTGGGCACTGTTTTTTAGATACATTTTTTCCTATATCTTCTAGATAGTATTACAAAAAAACGGTTAATAATCAAGTTTCGAAGTTTCGAAAAAATCCGCTATGTAGTTTTCGAAATATCTATTGATTTTTTGAACATTTGAATACATAATACCATTCAAACTTTTTTAGAAGGAGTCTTGTATAAAAAAAAAATTATCAAAATCAGTTATGCCAATTTTAAGAAGATCGAAATTCAAAACAAATATTTCTGGGGGGTTTTCCAACTTGATCCATCTTTGATAATTTTTTTTTATAAAGTTTTATTGTAGAAAACTGTAGTTGAACAGAGAGAGACAAGCAGATTTACGAGACACTCTTTTGTGTCTCTTCTCTATCATCGTAATGTCTTGTGAAGTCATCAAAGCCTCGAATTCAATTTTTTTACGAAAGAATAACTTGCGAAATTGTACCTACTTATGTCGTAAGTAAAAATATTTTTGTCTTATTCTTAGATTTTTGAAGGCAAACTTGTTCGTATCACTTAGGAATACCTTTATAAATAATTGGTACAAAATTCTTAAAACCTTTAAGAGAATAACTAAAAAAAAATATGACTATTTCTTCAAAAACGACAAAATCCTATTCGCCAAAATCTGAAATGCCAATTCAATTAGAATCACGGGGGCTTAATAGAAACGAAGTTTGATGAAAATTGTAAGAAAAACAAAAACTCACCATCTAGATAAGCTAAAACAGAAATTCAAAACAAATACGTTTAAAAGCTCTGCACAAAATTTGAAGCCAATCGGTCTAATGGCTAAGTTCTAGCTCTATGTACCGTCGACATACCGACGGCTAACAGGCAGCAAAAATATTGAATCACGGATGCATAGTCTGACGGTCAGTATGACGACTTCTCTATTAATGAATTTTTTTCACACCAATTACTCGCCGCCGTGTAGGGCAAGGTAGGGTTAAGGAATCTGCGGCAGTTTTCTAGTGAAATAGCCAGCTGTATTCCTCGACCACAACAGAACCGTATTGTGTTTAACTTGGACACCTGTCAATTAAGACTTAATTCCACGGTTGGCCTACCCACATAGGAGTCAGATTGAGCGCGGACCATGAGATCTGATATAGCCGAAGCCATATCAGTAGCAATGCTGTGATATGTTGCAGCATGTGCACACCTTTTACTATGAGGCGAGGTCTATCTAACACATCTTGAAATCAAGCACGCTTGAAAACCATGTGTCTCCGCATTCGGAATAAGCCACAGCCACCATTATACTCCCACTAGGGGGCCTACCTCATATATAGTCAGAGGCAGAGGGGTAGGCATAGGTCTAAGCCAAACCAAGCATACAAGATGCAGCAGCCCTCTACCTCCTGGATACTATCTCCCATGGTGCCAGAAATTAGCTTCTGGTAAAGCTTCGCAACCGTGAGGTCATTTCCAGATAAGTTACTGCAAAACTCAGGGCCTGTCAACCCTAGAATACATACACCCAGCCATCGATCGAAGTAGTAATCAACAACTAAGAGGTGCACCCTTTAATAGTCTTTATTCGCCCTACAACGAACTAGGAACGATAGTCCTAAGCAATCTTTCTTAATCTTAACGGTTATTTTTAACATAATTTATCCAAGATTGCTGAAACCAAAACATCATAGCAAAAGAGATCATTATCTCAATTGCTTTTCTTTATGCTTTGGCTGTGACTTCCCATGATCACTTTTTGGGTTTTCTTAGTTGCCTAAATCCCCATCAGCTGGATTGCCGGAGAAATAGACTTAAGCCCCCCCACCACGACAAGATAAAACCCATCGGGGAGGCCTCGACAACAACAATTCAATTGTATAACTCACGGTTCAGTTTTCCCTTGAGTCCAAGTTCGGACGTACCTTACCTCGCCCAATATTTCCCTCCTATTGTGTGTCGGTATTTCCTTTTTAATTTTCTCCAACTTTCGTAAATCCTTGCATTGTGCTTAAAAAGCTCAAGGGTAGTCATAATGCCCTTAGTGCGCGTAAAATATAATAAAAATAAATAAACAAAAAAAGAGGTCTTTAAAATAAGGGGTCTTGGAACAAAAGCATGGTTCAATTTAAGGATATAATAAATCCCCAAATCATCAAATCCTCGATCTTATACCTCAACGCTAGTTTGATAAAATGTGTATAATAAAACTTTTAGAGACGAGTCTTATGTGTGACTCAAACAGTTCCATGAATTTAGATAACGATTTCGGGAAAACAACAACATATTATAAAGAAAATTAAGTCACTCCTGAAAACAGGATAATCTACCATCGGTCACTCCTTTCAATTGAAAACCCCGTCCTTGTATGAAGTGAGAAAGCTTGACTGAAATTAATAAACAAATTCAAACAACAAAAATAATAATAAAAAAAAATAATTTTTTATAAATATTTTTTTTTCTTTTAAAAATGAATCCCAAAGACTACTTAATTTTTATCTTCAAGCAATTGATACTCTCAAAAGTCCTTCTATGATTTTCCTGTTTTTATTTTATTTTCCAACCCAAGAAAGGACACCCAATTGCCATTATTGCCAAACTCTAGAAGGACAAATTTCACAGACAGCTTTTTCTCTATTGAATTATATTATCTACAGCCATCAGGCATAGAGAGATTTCGGTTTCATTGGACTACAATTCAGCAAGCTAGATGTCAATTGATTTTAATTCAGATGTCAGTTTCTTGGGCGTCATATGGGCGGTTCATAGAAAATATTCCTTCAAGTTATACAGAGGAAGGGAATACTTACTTTTGAGTTGGCAAAAAGTCAAAAGTAATTTTTTTTTTCTTATGTATTTTGATTTCTGCAACCATATTCGAAATCACTATTAATGTATGTATTTACATACGAGTATATTCGAGTATGCGTGTAGTAACAGTTTCATAATTTATTCAGACTATCGATAGACTCCACTTGACTTGGAATAGAAAGAGACTTATTTTTTCAAAGGGGAATTTTCGAGAGGAAATGTTTTAATAATTTCGTTGGAAATGGCAAAAAAAAAACATAAAATTTCGAAAATTGTATTCCTTGTAGTAAATTCGAGTTTAAAAATTCTGAAAAAAAAAAAATGTTCATTACTTATTCCAATAATAGCTATTAAGAAGAGGATGTCTGAAATGAAAATAAAGTATCAGCGCAATGATGAGCTCATGCATGCATTTGAGTAGACATGTCAGGCTTATGAACATAAATTTCAACTTATTTTTTTAATTCTCAGTCCTAAATAGTTTTATTTCCTGTATTTCCAAGCTGATTCAAACATAAGTAAAGAGGTTGAATGAAAATGTTCTAAGGGTTTTTTGGTACACAAGCCTCTGAAAAAAAATCTGATCTTTGGTACAAAACAGCTGAGTTCATAATGATATTCAAATGGGTAGAAAACCTTGGTTTAAAAATATGGAAATATAGAAGTTAACGAAAGTCAAGTTTTGTATTTCAAACGTCTACCTTAAAATGAGCACAAAGAGCGCAACGCTTGCACTAACGAACATTCATTTTGATAATAAAATTTTATCATTTGGAAGTGCTGTTCAATCATGTTACTTACCCAGGCGACATGGCATCTTTAACGTTATAGTAAAAAACAGATTTGACAGATGTCAACAAAACAACATGGCGGCCAAAATCTACCCGCGCCAATTGAAAAACCCTTTATAAAGCATTTCAAGACTTTAGGTACAATAAATTGTAATCCTTAGTTGCCTAATGGCTATTGTGTTCGATTGTCACACAGAAGATCTGAAAACGATTGCCAGCCGCTGCCACCCAAAAAAACCATTTCTTATCAAGCATACCTACTGCATCCTACGAGGAAGTGCAAAACTCGCCGAGAGCACCTGTTGTCAAAAAAGTACTTTTCGGTAGAAAACAATAGGTCCTGCCAACAGTGTTGTCAGTTACTATGCCCAGGTTCTCAAAGACCTTTCCGTATTAATTTTGTTTTAAACAACTTACGATGATTGAGAAGTCTAGCATAATTTCTTTTATGGCTCTATCGATTTATTACTTATTTTGGGCACAGGAACTTGTTTGTAGTTCTAGTATTATTGCTTTTCAATTTCAATAAGTTACATCATTATTATCAAAATTTATCCCTTATACAAAAATCAATTTATATTTTTACGACTTGGTCACACTTTTTCTTTATAACTACTTTAATCCTTAGCCACTAAAATTCTTGTACCCCAAGAGCAATTTTGTGCGATCCAGTTATGCATTTTAATTTATTTTATTTTCTTCTTAATTTCATTAGAAATTACAACCTTTTTATGTTCGTTTTGATTGAAACTTAAGATCGCTTTGCAGGACTTTTCCTTCTACAAACTTCTCACATCCTCTTACTAAAGGAAAAAAAAAAAACCTAATTAGTAGGGAAAGAAAGTGAAGAAAAATAGAATCCATCGTTTGAAAGTTTCGTTCACAATTATGTATTTTGTTTTTGCTCTTTTGCCAACTCGACAACGTTGTCCTATCAAATCCTTACAGAATATCAGAATCGCAAGAAAGTTCAGTTAAATTTTACGACATAATTGCGAAACTATTAAAATAAACATTCTCCAAGATGCAAAAAGCCGACCAGGGTGAAATCATTAGAACAAAATTACATCTTATGTTTGGTATAATGATATTCTGCAAGAGTGTGAGTCTTGTGGAGGGAGGAAAGAGAAAAAGAGACAAATAAAGAAACTCGTTAGCGAGCAGAATAAGAAGAAGAAGACGAAGCCCATAACCATATATTTCTATCCTTAAAGTTTGATGCAAAAATTCCTTTATGGTGGGGAATTGATTTTGCTGTCGAGAAAGGAAATTGGAACTTTTGCTTCTTTGGGGAGGTCGAGGTGGAATGGGTTCAAGAACGCAACTTTTATGCCTTGACTTTGTAAATTAACCCCTTCGTTTTCAGAATGAAGAGGTTGTAAAAGTTAATATTTACCCAGACCTATAATAAACGAGTCCTTTTTTTTCTCGGTCAAGAGGTCTTTCGTTGCGAGATAGTTGATTTTCATTTCAAATTTAAGGATACCTTACTCACTAAACCCACCTATCGGCGTTTTTGTCTTCAACCAGAAGAAGGTTTATTACGAATTTATTGGCGGAAATTAAATTTTCTTATTATTGTTCTCCATGGACTGCCAGAACCAAACCCATCGGTAACGTAATTATAGTATACCTTCTATTTTTTCATCTCAAGCGGATGATTTCATATTTTATTGTTCCTACTGGAAGCTGGAAGTTCTATTAAAATTGCTTTTCTTTTTGTTCCTTAATGTAATAAAACACATTACAAATCAATGGAATAAGAGATCTAAAGGAAGTTAGGGGGGTTAGAGCAATAAGTGAAGTTAGGCATTTTTATGTCTTGACACTTTAGTCGTCAGCGGTTGTTTATTGCTCTATTTGGTATTATGGTAAAGTACTATTTCTGGACAAATAAAGCTTAGTATCCTTAATGGAAAGACAAAACAAACAAAAAAAAACGAGAAAATAATGGTCATCTTTGCCTTCTAATGCCATTTAAGGGCTTCATGTAAGTTTTGTAGGAAATAAACGTCAGTTAGGGTAATTACAGTTCAGTTGTAATGGTTACAAGAAAATGTTATCCTTTGAGCCCAGTTAATAAAAGATTGAAATTCATTTGTTGGAAAAAGGTTTTGTTTTTGTTTCTCATAAATAAATGGGTGGGCCATGAGTAAGAAAATAGTACCAGTCTAGATAACATAAGGTTAACAAAATAAAGGTTTTTCTCTAGTCAAAGCCTCGTGGAAATTTGTAGATTCTTGGTGCTAAATAAGTATTAAACATACATTTACCACAGATACCATAGTTCCATAGATATTGTACGCTGAGTAATAATGAGGAAGCTGAAGTAAGAGTCTGCATCAAAAAAGTTGTTAAAAAGTGATCAATTTTGTTTGCATTGGATGCAATATCTATGTTAATCTATTGCCCATGAGCCTTAAGTTTTGGAATTAAGTTTACCTTTCTTTGGTATCGAACTTTTAATCGCAGAAAAATTATACTAATTTCGGCTTAAGGAGACATGTCAGTATTAAGGTCATATCTTGGATATATGTAAATATGGGAGACTCTATAAATTCTATAGCTTATCCCAGTCCTACTTGCAATGAATGCTGAGCCATGAACATTTTCAAATATGGATAAAGATACATTCCTTGCATGGTATTTGGTGTAGTTTAATTTACCCATTTCTAAGAAAAAGTTTCAATGAAGATTTTTACGAATTCTTCCGCGGTATAGCAATTGTTAAGATCCTCCAAAATCATCAGATCAGGACATAAAGCTTGTAGGCTGAGCTCGTAATTCAACCCCAATTTAAGTGTTTTCCAAGTAACCAGGCAGAGATGGCAGACATTTTTCAAATTTTGTGTTTTTCATAAAAGAGCCTACAAACTCATTAAACTAGACAGCTAGGCCATGAGGCTTTTGAGTTGAGCCCCTAGTATAACTCCATCTTAAATATAACCAAGTAACCAAGCAGAGTTCATAGCCAGTTTTCAAATTTTGATTTTTCATAAAGAAGCTTACGAAATCAGCAGATCAGAAAGACATCACATGAGGCTTGTAGGTCGAGCTCTTAGTTCAACACCAACCCTAGTGTTATCCAAGTTATTAAGCAGAAGTGACAGATATTTTTCAGATTTTGTTTTTTCATAAAGGAGCCTACCAATTCGTGAAATCAGAAAGCTAATACGTATGCTTGTAGGTCGACTTTCTAGTTCAACTCTAACTCAAGTAATATCCAAGTAACCAAGAAAGTTTTAGACACGTTTTATAAATTTAGTTTCTCATCAAAAAGTCGCTGAAATAATCAGATCAAAAAGCTACGACATGAGACTGTAGGTTTATCCAAATATGAATTTGAGTTTTTTTTATAAATTTCCCTAAAATTAAATCTATCATATCTCAAGAGTAAAAAAGTGAGAAACAAATTTGTGTAATAAACGCCATGAACCCTTAAAGAAAATAAAATGTTTTTATGTTTATCTGGAGTAGGTTACAAAAGGAGAAAAAATTGTGAATTCTGATTGGGGGAAATAAAAAGTTCTTGAAATTTCTTCTAAAAGTTTCAATTACCTATTCATATTAATTTTTATTTTTAATTTGAACAAAAACACATTCTTGGCAACCAAGCCTTGCTGTCTTTCTGGAATTACTTTTTAAATATTTTCGTATTTTAGAAATCTAGTGGTGTCAGAAGGATTCTTAGTATCTTTCACAATATTTCCTCATATTTTATCACAAATTTATCACAACTTTAAAATATTTGCCACAGTAAAATTCAACTTAAACTTTTAGCAAAAGAAAAGAAACACTATGAGTGTATATCATGCTTCACTTGACTGAAACTAAATGAACCAACAGAGAAACCCCTTTTTTAAGTTTATTTTCAGTCATCACAAAAGAACAAATCAGAAAGACATCACATTGATGTCAACATAAAGTCTAAATACTGAAAGTTGGCAGAAAGTTTTCTGAAGTAGTTGGTATCCTTTTGGGTAGTAGACGGTTAGTTTCGAAAAATATGATAGTTCGAGGACCAACATACTCGTATATACCCACAAACAAATAAAAACTAATTTTGTTGTTCTTATTAAAAAAAAATTCTCAAAAGTTAGTGTTGTGAGATACTCGTTTTGAGTTAGGGAATAATACACTCAAGGGTTTGTTTTGCTTGGTGGTTTTATGGCATTCATTGAAATCTACAGAAACTTCTTACCGAGCACGATTTTCTTTGGCTGCATGGATATTGCTTAAAACGGTGTATGCCCTGTTTGTAAACTGCAAATTTTTATCAGTTTAAATTTCATAAGCGGGTAGTCTTAGAAGCAAATTCAATGAATCTGCGTTGAATGGCTTCAATGCGAACTTAATGATAATGTGACCAAACCTGATACGTATATTAAGCATGTGACATGGGTATTAGATAATTTCTTTGAACAGTATTTAACGAAACCCAGAATTAGAAAAGATCTATTAATAATAAAGTGTTTTTAATAGGGAATTCCGAACTTTGACAGATGATTGTGGCCATATTCTTGAGGCAACATCCGTCAAATTGGCTGATATTGCTTAATGCTGTTTTGCGACATGATTTGAGTCTGCACCCGTACAAAATTCAACTGACACAGAAGCTCAGAGTTATCGAGAATAGGCAACGACTTACGAGTATGTTCGATACCTGGACAGTTGGAAGTTACCCCATATATTCAGCGACGAGGCCCATTTCTGGATTAATCGGTTACTCAACAAGCAAACTTGTCGAATTTGGGATGATCATAATCCCGAGATTTACCCCAATATTGTAATGCATCCAGGAAAAGTCATTTATGGGTATTAAATTTGGGCTGGCGGCATCATGGGTTCATATTTCTTAAAGAAAGACTGGCTAGGCCATCACTGTCCGTCAACGGCTAGCGCTTTCGGTCGATTATACCCAATTTATTATAACTCGAAATGATTGATAAAGACACCAACGACATATATGTAGTTTCAACATGACGGTGCCACGTGCAACACAGTCCGTGCTACAATGGACATTTTGTACAAGTGATTTCCGAACATGGTTATCTCACGCGAAGCCTATGTGATTTGACCTACGAGATGGTGCGATTTGACCCCGTTGGACTTCTTGTTGTAGGGTATTCCTAATTCATAAGTCTATGCCAATAAACTACCACTGCCCTGAAAGCCGACATAATCAATGTCATTGTACAAATTCAGCCTGTAGTAAAGGAAATTTGAAAGTTTCGGATTCGCTCCACCTAACAAAGCCACGGTGGTCGATATTTGAATAATTTTGTATTCTATTCATAATGGAATATACTCGTATATGGTCCTTCTGAATAAATAAAAAAAATCATTGATATCTTACCCACAGTTTACTTTAATTCAATTTAAAACCCTTTATAATCAAGCTTGGAAATTCAGCAAATTGTTACAAATAACAACCAAGTCAAGAATAGAAGTTACAACAGCAACTTTTCATTACCCATGAAATAATCACGCCGAGGGAAAGAGCGGTGTTTCCGAAAACATGTAATTTCTTGACTCTTACTAACTAAATCCTAAGCTCAAGGAAGCACCAAGTAAACTAAATATTTAAGTCTGTTTGTAGTATCTGAGCATCAGCCGTTCTTGAAAACTGCTTAAAAATATCCAGATCAGATCCCATAAAAGTAGACTCAACGCCCGTTTATATTTAAAAAGAAAAGCAAAGGACCGAAGTGACTTACTTGCGGTACTCCTGATATACCGTTAAACAAAATTGTATAAAGACGATTGTTGAAATAGGACTGAACCTCAGATAAAAATGTGATGTTATTCCATATGATTTCGATTTTAAAATAATTTCAACATGGGAAATTTTATGAAACGCTACAATCGGTCGCAATTGCATCAATTTCATAAGTCAATTCCATGACATATATAAATTCAATAATATAAGTTGTTGTTGATCTACATTTGAGAAAGCAATGTTCTTTATAAAAAAAGGTTAACTTACAAAGAAGAAGTAAGATATCATTCACTAATAACTCGAAATAATTTGGGATTACTAAAAATTTAGTAAGAAGTCTATAGTTTGAGACACCACTCTTCGATCCTTTTTATGGGTAGGGATAATGAAAGAATCTCCGCACTGTTTGGGAAACATACCGCAAGACATGAATAGCTGAAAGTCAATAGTGACTGTTTAAGCAAGATTTGAAATGCACTTAAGAACATTAGGAGGAATCCCGCCAGGACCAAACGACAAATCTTCCTTAGGATAGACCGGTTGCTCGAAGTTATTTAACATAAAAAATTAAACCGAACATGTCTTCAAAATAAGTTTAGTTCGACTTCTCGTCAGCTAAAAAAGTATTTCAATGTAATAAAAATTATGTTCTCACTCATAAATCTGTCATTAACCAATTAAAAGTAGACAAGCTCAATTATACTTAAGAACAATTTGTTAATATTTTCCGAGTGAAGTTTTTATTTTTAATTCATCTTTATCCTCATTAAAAATCCCATCATCGTCGATGATGAAACATTTTTTTTCTTCATAATTAAATTAAAATTCCATTGCTTTTCCAATTAAAAAAAAGTCCTCTTTCTCAAGTCCCCCATAGTATCATTTTCAAGGTTGCGGTTTCAGAGATGAACACCAACCAAGACCATACCTAAGAATCATTCAACATCATCTGAATGTTGGTGTTGTTTTTTTTTAACTTAAATATTAAACTTTTTTATTGCAGCAATGATTATTCATGCTTTATAAATTTTTGCTTTCAAAACGAATTCAAACTTTGAACAAATCATTTTGTAATGTTTTCATTTGGAAATTTGTACCTTTTTCATTTATGCTTGAATCTGAAGTCCTGCAAAAAAATGAATCAAAAAGAAAGCACAATTTACATAGTCCTTAGGCTGTTTTTTTTTTATTCTTAGATACCTGAATGATTAACATATTTTCATGTAAAAAGAAACAATAAAAAATGTTAAAATTAAAATATCTAAAGGAAAAGAAAATTCGCATAAGAATTAAAAAATAGAAATACGAGTACCACGACAGATCCATACATAAGTACGAGATTACAATAAAAATCTTAAAATTTCTGCATATGTATGGATAAACAAACATAAAGTACATTTGTTTAAATATTTAATGAATTGCTTTTACTCATGAAAAATAAGTTTTTTACGGCTGAATAGCTGAATTAATGTTTTAAGTGAAATCTTAGAAAAATTTCAAAAAAAGTCTTGTTAACTATACGGCTCGGGGAATAAGTACATTTGAAATGTGTAATATCTAAATACAGATGCTATTTTTCATGTATGCAATTAGTAGTCCTTGGATGGTATATTTCCGATTTCCGCGCTGAATCGGTGAATTCAGAAAGAGCATAATTGATTTATTTACAGAGAAATTTGTTGATATTCAAAATAACTTTGGTTGAATGGCTGGTAGCCATAATTTGCGTTTTTTTTTCTAAATTTTTTCGTTTTTCCGTTTAGAAATGATTTTTTCGGGAATCAATCAATTAGAAAATAGCAATTTCAAGTGCTTAATTAAATACTGTGTTTACAAAATTTACTTTGCTTCTAATAAAATCTAGATGATATACATATAAACCCTAGAGATTGGATAGGAAACCTTCTGGAGGGAAAGTTTCTTAATAAAAAAAAAACGTCGAAGAAACTTTTCGATGCCATTGCTGAGTAGCTGAATTCTTATTATTATTATTATATTTTGAAACACAGTTATATGCGTTTAACTGAAATAGTTGAAGAACCCAAGAATTCTTTTAGTTGCGCTGAATTGCTGAATAAGGTTGGAAAGCTTGAGGAAAATCTAAAAAATTAAAATTAATGTCAAATTTTCTTACGTTATAATTGCTGAATAGCTGAATTCTTATAAGTTAAAATTATATAAAGGTTTTTATAATACAAATTCTATATACTACTAGAATAATTCAACAAGTCCATTAATAGTGCTAAGTCTTCTACTTGGCTGATTTATTTCAGCAGTATATAGAATTTGTATTATAAAAACCTTCATATAGAATCAATGCCAGGCCACGGGCAAAAACTTCCAACGTTAATGATTACAATTTTAATCTTGGTTGGATATAGTTCACATTCGATTTTTTGTCAAAAAATCGATGTAAGATGAACTGAATTTAACAAAAATTGCGTATTGACAAGGTCCTCACAGTCAACTGATGAGTCCATGTGAGATCACCCGGACGAAACGCCAATTCTTGTGGAATAAAGGCCAAAAAAGCTATTTTGAATCAGTTAAAATTATATTTTAAAATAATATTATTTAAAACAGGTAGATGTGTTTTGCTGAAATTTTTTCAAGAAACCAAGAAATTTTTAGTTTCACGCTCTGAATTGCTGAATAAGGTTGAAAAGCTTGCAGAAATTTTTATAAATTAAAATTAAAGAATTCTGTTGATTGCCCAGCGACAGTTGGAAATATACGTAGGTTCTTTTGTTTGCAAGTGCTCAATGGCTGGAAATTCTATAATTCATACAAAAATTTTATTTGAAAAAAATATATTCCGAAATCCAGAATTTTTCGTTTTCATTGCAGAATAGCTAAATTCAAAAGAATTAGTTTTAATTCTCAGAAAATAGATCCTATATATTTTGGTTAGAGATGGCATTTTTTTTAGAACTACCAAAACACCCTCTTATTCAGTCATACACTATTTTAGTTTATTTTTAAATGAGGAAACAACGCGCATTGTCAACCACTAACAAAAAGAATCAGGACACCAAACACTCAGCCACTATAAACAACATTCCAAAAGCATATTCGCCAAAATTTACCCTCAGGATAAGGAATACCAAAGGAAGCTACTCTCTAGCAGAAGATATACTCGTTCATACATACATATGTATGCTGTTGTTCATTTTTTTTCCTCTCTGAGGCTCTCTGTGGCTGACTGCTATACCAAACACCATTTTCTCATAATTTTTGAACTCACTAAATGTATGTGCACCATTTGTATGTTGCAGCTATTTTTCATTTGTTTTCATTTTGTCTTTTTTAGTCAAGAGGATTCAGGAAACGTACCTATCGTACATATGAGTGTATCCACTTTCAAAAAAAAAAAAAAAAAAATAGGAAGAAGAAAAACACAGCGAGGACACTTCATATTCGGGACAGAATCGAGTGTGCCACTTTCTTTCATATTTGCTATACAACCAGCGACAGCAGTAGCAAACAAACGCACGTAGAACTACTGCAGGCCTAAGGCAAAGGATGTTAAATTTTTGTTTAAATGCCACGAATATTTTCCTGAGTAGCAAAGGATGCTTTGTCTTTAATGGAAAAACTTAAAAAAAATTTTTTTTTTTTCAACTTAGTTTGCGTGGAAGGATATGAGTATCCCGTTTGGTTACTTTGATATAAATTGAAGTTTCACTGATACATACGTCATAGTTGTATTTAGTAAATCGTTTTCGAGAAACCTTCGTAATGGTTTTTTAAACAACACACCTAGCAGCCAATGCAAAAAGAAAAGCGAAAAACAGTTAAAATGAAATGAACATTATCAATTCAACAATTCAACAAAAAGAGCCTTCATAAGATCGTTTTCTTGAAGAACCTTACAACAGGAATAAGAACCCAACAATGGTGAAGACTCTCAACCTGTAAACAACTTGCTTACTATCTTTCACTAACCAGAGCCAAGTTGATGCTATTTATATAGACTTAAGAAAGTCTTTAGATCCAGAATGTCACAGTATCAAGTCTACTTTGATGAATCGGTTCATTCCTAATTGGTAGATTGCAAGAAGTGAACATTGGAGAATATACTTCAAGGCCTATTAGATTTACTTCAGGTGTTCCTCAAGGCAGTCATCTGGGGCCTTTTTTGTTTATTACTTCTGTGCGTTCAGGTAACCATTGCTTCTAGAGAAATCATGGCATTCCTGGGGGACGATTCAATTCCTTTTTAAATCGATGGATCAAAAACTAATGACTGGGTTGGTGTAGGTTTCTACTCAGACAGATTAAATTTAAGTCCCTCTTTTCATCTTCCCAATCACTGTAGACTGTTCCAAGCTGGACTTTTGGTGATTAAAGAAGTCCTGTCTTGGCTTTAAAAAAACATGATTTCAATCATAGATATCCGCATCTTCTGGACAGCCAGGCAGCCAATAAATCACTTGATTCTGACTCTTCCAGCTCAGTTTAACATTCACCTCTCCTGGGTGCCGGATCATAGGGATATTTCAGAAAATTGTAATTGTATAATGTGCTGAAGCAAAATGCTTACAGAGACCAAACCTTAGGTGGAACAATATCACCCACTGCTTGGCGACAAAACAGATTTGGCCAATGCTGGATCTAAAACGCTCCAAAGATTATTTAAATCTTTAAGCCAAATCGCGTATAGGCTGGTCTCTCACCTTCTCTGTACAATTTTTAATTTTTATCTCTTTTTAATTCACTGTCGTTCAAGAAATCAGATGTCATCTTTTGTTTAGTTTAAATTTTTTCACGAGTCGTTTTAGAAGTTATATAGTTGGTTTTATGTTATTTTTTTTAAATTTTGTCTTCTCCACCCATTTTTGAAATTCTTAGGCTTTTGAATTGTTAAATTAAGTCGGTTGGACCCGGTTCTGTATTTTATTTTATTTTTAAGGAAATCTCTTTTTTTTTTGTTCCTTCTGTAGAACATAAAAATCAAAAATAGATACTGATTACTCTAGCCCCCTGGGCCAATCATATCCCAAATGACTATACGAAGAGATATAACAGCTAATGTTTTAACAACAAAAGAAAATAGCATTAAATATTGAAATAATTACAAATTTTACAGCCTATTATTAGGTGCCAATTGAGAGATCATAAAATATATTTCTTACATCATCATCAAAGTACCGTTTTTAACAATATCTGTAACCATATGTATTTAAAGAAAAAGAAGATATAACTGAACGACTAAGCACTCGTTTTTATCTCAGATTAATAGAGCCTAACGATGCTGAATAAGTAGCTGTTAAGATCTATAAATCAGTACATCGCAAGGCAGTATAACATTTAAATTGAACCCCTTCCTTAAGAATTACAACACACACCCTTACCAATAAAAAAATATAAATTTCAAAAAAAAAAGAAAAAACACGCGCTTATTTCCCTGGTAAATACTTTCATTCTTTTGTTAAGCCCAATTTTATTTGTCGACAAACACATCAATCTCCAAAACACTCCCTTGGGCCATATTGGGGATGTGAATTTCTTTTTTTTTTTGTCTTCATTCAAGGGACTTATCTGTAACAAGAAAAGAACACCATTGTTATAAACACATTTCAAGAAGAAATCCATTTTCGAAGATATCTACTTTCTACTATTTTGTATCTTTTTTGCATAAAACTTCCCACACACACCTATGTATGTATTTAAATGGAATCGTTTTTAACTCAAAATCAAACAAAAAATATCCTTGGGGCGTTTCTTTTTTTCTCTTCTGAATGTTGTAACTGTGTGTAAAATTTGAACTTCAATTGAAATTGTATAAATTGCATATTATATTCCACGAAAGAGTGTGTATCTTCTTTTGGATCCGTTATCGAATTACAAAAGGTGAATTCTCGAAACCTCCCGGGCATATGTGTAATCTGAAATCAAAATGTTTATAGTCGTTTTGATATTGTTCAGTGGACGGAAAGGGGCGTGGTGGAGGAGATGAGATGGTAAATTTAATCCCAAGGATCCATACATTACACGTAAAACCATTGTCATAATGGCATATAACACATTTATTCAACCACACCGATACCCCTACCCACTCCACTGAGCGAGCTGTTCTGTGCAATGAAAACCAAAGGTAAATCGTTTTTGAAAGGATCAGTGATGGTGCTGGGCTGGCTACGACGACGGCGACGTGTATGTGGCGAGAAGAAATCCGATTTTGATATCTTCAACTCCCACATTTATCGCATTAGCATAATCAGAATGTGGATTGCAGATACTTTTGTTTTTGTTTTTTTTTATTCTTTAAAATGGTCCCTGCGGGAAAATGTTTCCAAAAAAAATCTAAATATCTTATATCGGCGGACGATTCGTATTTCATATGAAATCAGAATGAAAATACTGAAATTTAGACTCTTTGTTGAAGGTTAAAAAGCTGTTCCTCTGGGGCATGCAAAATAATTGAATTGAAAACAAAAATATAATTCTGTATTGTTTTCCACTTGATAGAAGTATTCAGGCTTAGAATACAAATTCTGTAAAAAAAGAAGATAAAAACACACTTTAAATGAACTTTATCGTAAAAGCCGTCACCTTCAGCCACACAATGGTGCATAAAAGAGTTGATAGGTCAACTAACTGACCTTTCGCTTATTTAATGAAAAATTCGCTTGCTAAATGAATAACTTTATTTTAAATAAAAACTCATATAGTGGTCCTATATCTTGTAGATAGTACATATTTAAAAACTGTTCATTGTCAAGTTTCAGAAATGTTAAAAATTTGTTTGAAAATTTAAAAAAAAATTTAAAATTTGATTGATCAATACAATTGACACTTTTAAGGACCTTTAGCATACAAAATTGATCCAAATCAGTTCCACAGTTTTTAGAGAAAATGGCAAACAAAAAAATGCTTCTATGGGAGAGGTACCATTAATAACTATTTTTCGGATTTTTTTTACAACTATTAGCTAGTTTTTACTAAATCAAATTTTTTGAAATTTTGGCAAAAATTTTTTCTCAAAAACTTTTACACAGACCTTACAAAAATATATTTTAAAATTTGAAAACCAAAATTCATGAATTTGAATTTGAAAATTCTAGCAGATTTTTAAGTCGCCCAAACACTGCTTCTAAGTTAACAATATTTTTTAACCAATAGAGGCACCCCAATCAGACGATATGTATGTCTTTCTTGGCAATCGCCTATTTGGTAAGCTCCCACATGTTTTCAATGGAGTTTGTGTCTGGTGAATTCCTTGGTCAAAGCAAAACAGTAATTTTTTTTAAGAAAAAAGAGGAGTAACACCATTGCCTCTGTGGCATGTTCCGAATCATGCATACCAATGTAGCCGTCATCATCTGGAACACAATCACTGAACTATGGTGGTAGCCGTGTTTAAAGTACCCACTTTTACTGATCTTGTCTCGTCGTCCCTTTTACGATGTACAGAAGTCACAGGCCTTTGGCTAAGATGACAGACCAAAACATAACATTAACCGCGTGTTTGACCCTCTACACAAGACAATCTGCGTTCAATCGCTCTTCGGGGCATCGTCACTTTTATCGACGAAAATTTGAAAATTTTATTTTATAAAAACAAAAAGGTAAAATAAAATATAATATAATTCAGCAATACAAAAAATTATAATATACAAATTTGTTTCATATAGGAAAAGCTCACCTGTTATATATTGCAGTACCAAGCACTGACTTCCCAGGACATAGTCCCAGTTGCTTTTTATCTGGATGAAAGGACGCCACCCCCTTCCAGCCTCGTGCAAGACTAGATTCCTAAACAAACCACCTCCGCACCGCTACTAAATGCTTCATCGTTGGTCTTGTCTTCGGAAAACGAGTCAGGCATCTCCAGACTGTTCCAAATTTGTACTGTGTAGGCAGTGCTACCTTTGGTACTAGATCCGTTTTATCTATCTACTGCAACTTCTGCTACAATTGCCAATCACGTATCTCGATTGGTATAACCACAGCCACCTCGAGCCCTCTTTATAGAGGGCCTTCCCAGTGACAGTGATTCCATGTTCCTTACTCCATGGGGGCTATAATTAGCGGGGGATTCAGCAATCACTGTCCCCGAGGTACCCAATTAGGGTATTTCATTATTTTATAGATATAATATGGAATATCTTTATTTTTATTATTATTATTTTATAGATATTAATAAACAATATCTTTATCTTTATTTTGTTCTTTTTCTTGTTACTTGTTACTAATATTATGGAGTTATTTTAAAAATACCACCAATAATATTACAAGCGCTTAATAAATTACGCAAATGGAGTAAAAACCCCGTGGTGCAGATCACAGCTGACCGAAGCCAACCACAATCTGCACCGAAATTTTAGATTAGACTTGTATTTTGCCCTACAACAAATACTGATAGAGACACTCCCCGCAATCTTTTGATTTCAAGTACCGGGAAGGACCATCAATTACGATTGCTTTGACCAAGACGACTCAGCAAAAGAGACGCCTTCGCTCAACTACCTTTTGTCTTGGCCCGTGACCCCCACATCACATTGTTCAAGATTTGTATACTGAGATAGGAAATACCACCAACATTTTTTCGGACATAGCTACTCGTACAAAGTACGTCAATTCAATAGATTGCTATGCATACATCAAACGAAGGAGATGTCTCGATCGCTTTAAATTATGTATGAACGTGACACTAAAGATCTTATTTGAGTTTTCTTAGTTGTCTAATCTCCAGCAAGCCGGAGAAAAGACGTAAGCCAACCCACCACGACAAGGTGAAACTCGTCGGGGTGGTAATCCCTATAGATAGTGGTACCAAAATGGACTTCTACTGGTCTAAGTGTGTCAGATGCTTTAAATGACAGCCACTTGAACCTATTCATGGATGGAGCTTGCTTCATAGAAACTGAAAAGCTATCAATTCTTGGTATGTGTATTACTGACCACCTTTTGTGGAATGACCACATATTGGATATTGCTGAAAATGCGGCCAAATGCTTAGGTTTCCTAAGACGATGTAAAAACTTTTTCTCCCCCTCTGATCTGGCCACAATTTATAAGGTTTATATACGTCCTAAACTAGAATACAATTCTCATATCTGGGCTGGTGCATCAAAAACATCTTTACAATTACTAGACAGAATCCAGAATAGAGCTTTAAGGCTGATAGGTGACAGAGTAATTTCCGAAACAATTTTTTCGTTGGAACATCGTCGAAATGTCTCTTGTCTGTCACTGTTTTATCGTTATTGCTATAAACAATGTTCTATTGAAATAGCGAGTTGCGTACTCCCCCCCCCCCCCCCCCCCCTAAAAAAATTTCACCGTAATACTCGTGCCGCAGGGAATGCTCATCAATATACCCTTGAGCCAAACTTTGGACGCACAGTTAGGTACAGAGATTCTTTCTTTTGCCGTACCACTCGAATGTGAAATTCCTTAACCGACTCTGTTTTTCCTCCCCATTTCAATGTCCATAAATTTAAGACGAATGTACATCGGTTTCTCCTACTCAATTCTCCCACTGTTTTCCAATGCTCGAACTGTGTTCAACCAACATTTAAAGGGTAGTCATAATCCCTTGAGTGCGCGTTAATTATAAAAAAAAAACCTAACCTCGCCGTAGCCGAAAAGACTGCAACTGATTATTACATTGAACTATCGGATCTAAATTTTGTTTTTTAAATCATTAATTTAAAATAGTTTTAATGGAATAGTGTTAATTCTCTCTTTTTACTGAAAATCTATTAAAATATACAATTTCATTGAAATCGTAAGAAGAGTTCTTAAGAAATGTTGTTCTCTTTTTACAGTTTTATATCATAAAATAAACCCGCACTTTTCGACAAGAATACCCTCCTTTCTTAAATACAAATTAGAAAAGAAAATATGCAACCATATTCACTCACTAATGATGTCTAGGACCTTCTTATAAACAAACAAAATAATTCCATTTCAATTGGAATAAAGTAATATTTTCTTCTGAATTATCCTTAAAATAGCATTTTATACTCATGTCGTCTCTATGGCTTTCAGTACTCAAAAATAGGTATCTATACATAGATTTCCAGACATCTTACTTAAATAAGAACCATTCACGTACTTAAGTAACGCCTACGACTTACTATTCTAACAATTCTACACTCTAGTACAATAAAATCTTTGCGCATATTCACTTAAGGCAATCGTTAATAAATACCATTTAATATTCAAAGTAACTCGTTGAAAGATGCAACTTGAGAAACAAAACAAAAATATTCAACCACTCCTTAGGTATTTTATCCCTAAAGGTCTTCTTTTTTTTTGTGTGTCGACATAACTGAATTATAACAGTGATTGCCCAGTCGAAAAAGAATCTTTTGATGATACTCGTAAAAGACATAAGATAGTCCTTGTTGTTGTTTGCAACAATATTAGCCAACGCACAAAGTTCTAGCTCAATAGTCTTTCACTCTGTTGCATCTATTGTTAGTGTTTATGGCTTAATAGGCTATAAGTAGGTTCATTTTTCGTTTTTTGTAATACTCTCTATGTCTGTCTGGAAAGTATTTTCGTACTTATTCGTCCTTGGGTTAGAAAAATTAATATCGAAAGTCCAGCAGACAGTCCTTTGAGTCCATCGAACGGCTTGGAAAGTATACAAAAAAACACTTAATATTCTAAATTACATTTCAACTCCATATCTCCTAAGATTGATCCTTACATATCCACCTGATGTATTCCCACACTCTCTATCTCTACGCCAATGAAGCTTATACTATTTGTATTTGGTTATTTGTTGTCTGATTCCTTCGATTTCAATTAATTACAATATTAGCTCATCTGTCCTATTAAGGGAATCCCTAAAGGATTACAAATGGATAATGGATGGAAATTACAATAGATTGTGTTTGTGTGTGAGTGTTGTATTACGTCAGATGACTTAAACCCTCCGAAGTCGGTCTACTCGTATACCTATCATCGGAGTATAAATGAGAAGCATAACTCATTCTCTTTAATGACATCTCCAATATTGGTTAAGTATTTTCTCAGTCACCAAGACTGATGGTCTAAGTGAGTTAATCCATTCGATGTCCTGATTGGATTTTGATGATATCCTATCAACTGCTAAATGCTAAATGAATTGTAAATAATAGTAAATGGAAGACCGATTTGAAGCAATCTCTGAATTTAGTAAAACGTGAAGACGTTAAGATTCAACCACACGTTTAAATCTTTTTGTTTCAAATTGAAGTTACTCATAAGTCATAACTGTCAAGTCATTCTTGTGGTATTTCTTAACTTTTATGTGTATTGATTTTAAATCATATAATATCTACATTCGAAAGATGCACGTTCCACTTGTCAAATTTGAGTTTAACAGGACTTTCTCTCTCAAACTGCATTTATTTTTATTTTATTAAAGGAAATCATTTTTATCAAAAAACAAAAATACACTTCACAAAATAACTTGAGGTAGGTAAGGTAACTAATAAATTCACAGAAGTGTAAGAGAGAAGAAAATACTGTTTCTGAGTACTTTTGTTGTGTGTTTTGATATCCGAGCAAGTGACATGTGAATCGAAGCAGAAGTTTTTCAAATTAACTTAAGGGATTTCAGATGAACGAAAGGAATTTAAAAGGATTTGTTATGTCCTTACCTGTCGATGAAATGTATTGTTTGAGTTGCATTCAATTTAGCCATGGATTTGTGGTGAGTTGTGGGTTTCTAAAGAACTTACGCAAAGACTCAAGGAGTATTTGTGTTCAAATCAGTAGTTGGTTGGTTGGGTTTTTGGTAAAAGTTTTAGTTTGAAATTTCTTAGAAATATTTATTTACATTACATTTCATCATATTTCGAAGAACACATACATATATTCATTTCTATTCTGGATTTCTTGTAGATTGATCTTTTATCTATCTTAACATTTGTTTAGTTATTTCCGAAAATGTTGACCGATGAAAAGATAAAAATAATTGATAAATATTTAAGAAAATAGAATCAGCAGAAAGAAGATTAAAAACTACACCCTAAGGCAGAATGTATATGTACATATTTATGTGGCGCCCAACGTTTAAACCTTATTTTTGTTGCAGGAACTTATGTTCTGTTTCTAACCCACAAATTTTAAACTCCACTTTTGGATTTCATTAATAAATTCCTAGACTGTGAAGTTATAAATGGCGCCCAACGTGTGACTTTCATTTTTCTTACTTAGCATGCAAATTTAATTGCAAAATATTTTTTCTCATCTGAAAACACCAAATTGGCAATTAATTCGGTTTTAAATCAAAATTTCTAGACTCTTACATGGGCATAATGGCATAAAATAAACATTGAACTCATTCCTGTTCCGAGACCTTCGAATCTTCAAATTATTGACTTGAATTTCTAAATTCCTAAACTTAAGCCGCATTACAGACGTTTGTCTTTTTAACATACATACTTAAGTCATATTCTGATTCGTCATCACCTAATATACCATTTTCTTAGTTTGTTCTTGATTTCTAGAATGAAGTTTTATTATAAATGGCGCCCAACAAATAAATTCAAAATAACTTTTGTCGGACCTAAGTCTATACAAAAAGTTCTTGATTCATTCCCAAGATCTTACCTGTAATAATAAACTAACTACTGATTTTTTTTTTTTTTTTTTATAATCTACCCGCGCTCAAGGGATTATGATTACCCTTTAAATGGTTCAACACAGCGCGGGTGTGAAGTTACGGAAGAGAAAGAAGGATAGGAAAGATGTGTGGCACGATGTTCTGAGACTGAAGGTTGTTGTCTCAGATATTTTATCTCCAGGGATGGCTGCTGAACTAAAGCGGAGAATGCCGTGTCTTATTTCTATGTCGCTTATAATTCACATTATTTTATTCGTGTTCATCCTTGTTGGGCATACTAGTTTAACTCAATTACATGTTTTTAGTGTTATGCCTGAACAACATGCAATGAGTAAACCAGCAACCTATTGATGACAATTTTAGAAGGTTTTTTTTTTTTTTTTTTTAATGGAATTAAAACGACATAGACGACGGCAGGGATCGAACCTGTGATCATGAGATTCACAGGCGAGCACACATCCATCGCGCCACGGCCACCCCTAATTATACTGATTATCTTCTTAATGCTGAATTTCTGATTCTACCAACCATCTTTTATAGATTCTTGGCCAAACTCAATTTGTACCTTATGAAACTAGATACAAGTTCTTTTAACAAAAATTAAATATTTTTTGTTGCCTATTTATATCCAAAGTAAATATATCCTCCATATTAAAACAATCCAGTATTTTTCTCATAATGGCAATCTTAATGACTTAAATGGCGCCCAACGTGACATTTCCTTTTTTTTTAATCAAAACATTTTTTAAATCATTTTCTTTAACAAAAATCAACTTTAATAAAAATGTCAGCCTAAAAGTAGTTCTGCATTTTCAAAGGGCTTGACAATAGTGGTAGGCATAATGTGAAATTTGAGTCTGATGAAATTGGATTCTCTGAAAATGTTTTCTGATTTTTTAAAAGACAAAATTTGTGATATTCGATGAAAATTTTTTTTTATCTGAGAGTAGTAGGATCTTTTATATACAAATGAATATACAGTTATATTTATTTTTCAATCTTAAAGCATCATCGTCAGTTCCCGAGAAAAAAAATGTATTGAAAAGAATTTTGTAATCCCGTATAGCACCCTTAACGGCATATTACTTCATTTAATTAAAATATTTTCATCAAATAAATATTTCACATTATCCATAAGCGATTACATATATATATATGTACAACATTCTTATAGAAATAATTTGTATAATGATTTTTAAATTATCTGAACGTCAATCTAAGTGCAAAATCACAACCTATATGAATTTTGTATATACATATTTTAAACTCATTTGGGAATTTTTTTTTTCAATCCCCATTATCTGAAAACCGTAAGTGCTTTCCGTGAATCTGTACATGCATTTTTAAACGAATAAAAACCTAACAAGGGCTTTTAAACTCGATATGAAAATGAAAAAACAAATTAAAAGAGATTAATTCCATATTAAAATACCCTCGTGCATTATGATAACACAACGATTACCGGAATTTTCTTTTTAACATTTCCGCTGTAAGGCAAACATGTACTGACCACTTAATAAAAACCACATACAAAAACTGTGGGAATAAAATATGATTGTATTAATTATTTAAATCAATTATATTTTCCATTTGTTTTGGGATTGAGTCTGAAAGACTTGTCTGCGTATAAAATAATTTTTCAAAGATCTGTGCATACATTTTTATGAAGAAAAGTACTGAAAATAGGTGGTGGATCAATATTTTAACAGTCGCTAATGTGTTTATATAACTTTTGTCTTATAACACTTTTTTTTTTCTACCTGACTTTCAATGAGTAGGAATACTATATGGCTTTGTTGACTTCGTTTCAGCATAACTCTGAACTTTAAGTACAAAATATGGATTTGTGTTGACATACCTTTCAAAATTCCCAACCTGTGTCGTATTTTTAAATGGCGCCCAATGTGTGACAGTCAGTTGTGTATAATTCTCACTAAAAATTCTAAAAGTGTGAATTTAATTAATGTTTAATTAAAGAAATGTCCAGAGACAGAAAATCTACATCTTGTGTTTGTTTTCTCTTAATGAGTTTTCATTGTTTAAAGTGTATCAATGGCGCCCAACGTGAGCCATTTAATTTTGTCTCATGAACTGGGAGCATATATTTTAGATTTATGTTCTGAAAATATTCAGCTTACCTGAGCTTTTACAATGTCTGTGTTGGCAGTGCCACGTTTCTAAATGGCGCCCAACGTATTAATTGTATTAATTTCTCCCAAGAGCAAACGAAAATTGAGTTTCTCTTAATCAACATATTGAACCTTATTAAATATAATAACTACTTCAAAGACCATGGTTCTTAATAAATTTCATTCATATCAAAAAGTCCAACGAGACAAAAAAAAACTAATTACAGTCATTTTCTATCTACGAATACCTTATAAGCAGAGAAAGTTGAAAAAAAAGAACATTCGGATTTTAAATTAAAACAGAAAAAAGTGATGAAAGTGTCGTAAGTATTTGCATATTTAGCCACTTTCTATGATAATAAGATTTTCTATATAAATACAGATATCTCTACCTTTATACAAAGCCACCACACAAAAAAGTCCAACTTGGCGTTTCAAAAAAAAAAAAAAAATAACTGACCTTGTTCCCTCAACACATCTAGCAGCTCATTGAATATTCAAAGATAGAACATCAACGAAAAAAAAATTAAAAGGAATGCATTAATTAAATATTCACAAGAAGTACAAGGAATGTAATTAATAAAAATAAAAAGGAGTCAAGAAAAAGAGAACACAAAAAATCAACAACGACATCTATTGACAGGATATTATTAAAAAAAATTATTCAACTCATGTCACAAAACCAAGTAGGTATTTATTTCATTTAACTTAACAGAGGGAAGGTAGTTTCTTTTTATTCTAATGCAAAAGGACATACCAGAAAGAAGAAAAAAAACGGGAAAACGTTCTTGAAATGGAAACTCGCAATTATCCTTATCGACCCAAAGGGGAAAATAAGGCTTTTGTTGCTTAAAAAAAAATCATTCAAGTGGAATTATTTGTCTTTTTTTTATATTTCTGAAATAATAAGGATACTTTTTCTAAGGGTCTCGCAAAACCGGATGAATCTCTTAATGGGCGACAAATTAGCAAGGACATTTCTATTGTTGGATGATTTTGTCTTGAAGAAGACAATAATTCAAAACTAATTGGAAGATGAAAATGTTCGTTTAAATTGTTCCTGATTTTCCTGCGATCGGTCATTGTGATGCAGTGAGGTGAAATAATTGAAATGACATTTTTCTTCCGGCCTTAATTTTCAGTTAAATTAATTATTTTTATTAAATTGACAAATTTTTAAATCCTTCCCGTTTCCGATGGCGCTGTATTTAATCATTTTAAGGGTAGTCAACATCGAGAGAACAAAAACTTACGATTACCATAGTAAACCTTACATTTTAGTTATGTCCTTTTGATTCTGACAAAAAACAAACTGAAATCCATTTAGGACGACGCAATTTTCAAAAATTATCTGCAACATCATCAGTTCCATCAATTTTGTATTTGCTTACCGGGAATTACTTAAAAAAAATCACATTAATCAAATTGAGTCTCCAAACTGATCTAACCAGCAAACAAAACTCAACCAACCAAAAGGCATAATAAATCCTTAGAAAATCCTTAAAACGGAGACATTTATCCCAATTCGTATTTTTTTCACTTCATATAAATAGATGGATGTTCTCTGTATAAATGTGGGTATGTATGTGTATCTAAGGGTTAGAGAGGATAAAAAGTTAACAAATTGCACCACAGGAACGACAAAGTAAAATAGCAATAAAGCTAAGCCAAGCAGGAGGCGCAAACTTGGTTGTTTGTCATATACACGAACAATCGACACCATTGTTATAGAAGCAAACTTTTGTGTTATAGGCAATAAAACAAAAACAAAATAAAAACAGAAGGATACTGTTTCCATCGCTTGTAAGGATTGAGGTGAGAATGGAAATGTAAGCGCTAAAAAAAGTAAGGTGAAACAATTATTGTCGGCAGCAGCAGCTTTCTAGACAATCTAGGGATGTTGAGAGGTGAAGGCAAAAAACAAAACAAAAAAATCTTTCTCGCTAACAATCGATATGAGTTTCCAATTAATTTCCACCAAACGGTATTCATGTTTCACCTGCCACCACAATACTTTTTTATACTTTATATACTTCGTTAAACATGCATTCTAGCTTAGCTGAACATTTTCAAGGTAACAACTTCGTATCAGACGTTTTGGTAATTTAACAAATAAAATTCTATCAGCATACTTTAATAGCATCAGTCGACAACAAATTTATCGCTCTTGAATGATGTCAAACCTTTCGTTGATGGAATATTGGCATTTAGCACAATTAAAGTGATTATTTATTTATTTCCCTAAATACGAGTATCGACAAAGTTTATCACTACTTCGCAACTTATCCTATTTGAAATTGGCAAAGGAATGTTAAGCACTTTGATTCTAGTTTGTCATTTTACATTACATTACATTACATATTACACTACTCCGTAGATAAATCTACGAAGTTTTGTTAACAAAACTTTAATTAAAACCAATCGAATGTCACTATTTTCAATCAAATAGTAAAAAAATTGTTATTTTTTTGTTCTTGACAGTTCATTGATCAGTATAATTTATTTATGATTACGGCAGAAATTTGACAATTGTCAAGTTGCCAATTTACAAATTATTATCACTTGAAATCTGTCACACTTTTCAGTTTTCATGAAATGTAGTAGATTGTTTGCTAATTTACCAAATCTCTATAAACTTTTTTTTTTTGATAAATAACAATACCTGTGTACTTATATTTTTTTATTGAGAAAAAATATTGAAAAAAAAAATTAAATATGCGGAGATCGGAAAATATTTTTTTATTTTAAGAACTTCTGGTAGGACTCACATTTTCTTTCCAACAATTATTTAGTCAGAATAAAGATTTTATTATTTTTTTTTAAATTCGATTCCGCCTGGCAGTCATTTGGCACCAGAGCAAATATCTGGGAAATTCTAAGAGACCCTCGGAAGAAGACCCTTAAAGAAACTTAATTTGTAATCTTAAAATAAAACTCAAAATGTAAGTCTTTGACTTTACACATTTTGAATTCGTCTGGCAGCCTCTTGGCACCTTGATGGCAAGAAATTTAAATCCTTGACATATTAGTTTTTTCGTAGTTTACAATACATGAGAGATATTTCTTATCATGAAAAACGTGTTTTACATAGAGAGATACATTGGAAAAATTGGACTGACCAATCGTATTTTTCGACCACACTGCAATTTTTTCAGACTCCTTCTATTAAATATTTTGAGAACGTCTGGCCGGTTTTATTTCAAGGCCAAAAAGTTATATGTTTAAAACAAAACCATTAAATTCTGGTCGGCAATCTCTTCTTCTTTGAACTAAAAACAAATTTTCGAACCGCTTAACACAAATTATATTGGACGGTTTGAAGTCTGTAATTCATAAAATAAATACTGGTGTGCCACAGGGTTCCGTTTTGTTTCCGACTCTCTTCATATTCATAAATGATCTTTTGTATTAAATTTCTAATCCATTACATTTTTTTGCTGACGAAAGTACTATCATCTTCCAGATTCACTTCATTGTCTTTTAAATGTGGATTTAGAAACAAAAACTATCCATGAGCGGCACTTGCATTGAGGAAACCAAACAGCTCTCAGTTCTCGGTATTTACATCATAGACCACCTTGGATGAAATGAGCACTTATTCGACGTCCCCAAAAACAGTGCTAAGTGCTAAGGTTCCTTCGACGTTGTAAAAAATTCGACACTCCTTCTGGTCTTGCTGTAATCTATAAGGCTTACGTTCGTCCAAAGCTCTAGAACAATTCCCAGATTTTGTGAGTTTATGGATTAGTTTTAGAGTCGAAAATCCATCCGAGATCTTTCAGGTTATCAAATGTTTTTAACAAAGCCTTTTTCAATTTGTATTCGAAAGCCAATTTAGCTTACACCATTGAAGAATTTTATTCCGATCAGCTGGGAAATTATTCGTATCTGATAAAGATTTTATGCAGCTAAAAATCTTTAAATCGTCAGCATACAAGAGACATCTTGAATAATAAAGAAGACTTGGCAAGTCTTTAATAAAAATAATAAACAGAAACGGTCCAAAATGACTGCCTTGGGGTTCACCTCAAAAGCTTAATATTTGGTTTAATAACACTTTGCCAATTTTTACAAACATAAACATCGCAACTTTCTTCAGAAGAATATTATGCTGCACACGATCAAAGGCTTTTGGAAAATCGGTATAGATAGTATCGACTTGAAAGCGTTTTCCATGTGAGTAAAGCAAAATTTTTTAAAAATCGATTAGCAACTATCGACCTTCGGTATTCTAATTGTATTAAGTTGATATTCAGATATATGATTTTGAACTAAACTGTATTCTTTAGGGATCTATTTAAGTCTTGCAATAGGTCTGTAGTTTTCCTTTTGAACCAGATTATTGGTGAAAGTAATAAACGAAACTTTCCATGTATCAAAAAATACTCCTTGAAGACATGTAAAAGATAAAAATAGTGTGGTTGCAAGGTTTAATCTACAAGTCTTTAAAAGAATCAGCGAAATTTTATCCGACACAGAAAAATTAGTTATCCAGAGAGGACAACACTTTTAGCACATCTTATTCAAATAAACAGAGATTACTAGCTTCAATGAAAGAATTAGAATTTCCCATTTCATCACAAGAAGCCTTATTCTCAAACTACTGCTCCTGAATTTTATGAGAGGGTCTGGCAGATATGTGACATCTTACGAAATTGTGGGACTTATATTTTCCTATATGAAACACGACTTCTATGGCAGGGAAAGGTAGCCTAAAATGGCACCCCTAAGGAAAATGTGTCATATATCGCAAAAAATGTGACATTTAAACTTAAATGTTATATTCTTTTCAAAGCTAGATCAATAACGCTTACATTTTTTTGCTTTACAAGTTTAAAAAGTTTCAAAAAGTATTCAAAGTATTTAATTTTCAAAAACTCTTCAAATTCCAACGATCAAAATTGCAAGTAAACCAACTAGGCAAGTAAACCAAAAATCATTTTCAATTTAATTTAAACTTTATTTTAAACAAGTCATAGTTCAAAGTAAAATAAACATAAATAATACTCAACAAAAAAAAACAAAAACAACAATTCATTTAAAACAACTTCACTTAAAACAAAATAAGGAAAAGTAGAAATTATAATAATACTCAATTATTGCAAATATATCACAAGCGTACTTTTTTTGGACGGCATTTAGGGCTTTTGTTAATGCATTATCCCTCCAGAACTGCTTCTCTGTACATCGTTTATATTTTCCAAACATTTTCACTACAAAGAAAATGAAATTGTAAGGATAAGTATAAAATGGCACGCTATGCCATTTAAGGCGAGTGCTTGAGGGCCATTTTGCCCATTTAGGGTTCTTTTATTTAAGTTTTAATTCCGAACACACTGAAATAGTTATAGGCCAACTAATTTCAGTAAATTAATAAGAAATACTTAATACTTACATACATGCATTTACTGTTTTCTCCAAAATTTAATGTTTTTTATAATTTTTTTTGTCAAACTTTTTACGACATTTTATTGGTACTACTTTTGTAGATGGCTAGAGACAGTTTGACCTGTAAAATTTCAAACAATGGCTTGAAGATGCTAATATTTCGTTTATGTCAGTGATGGCAGATAAACTAAAGAATTGTGTTACCAAAACCTTCTAGCTCTGTTCGATTCTACAATTTCTAACAAGGGGGCCATTTTACCTTGGTGGGCCATTTTAGGCCATCTTCCCCTATTAAGAGATCGAGTTTTTCATCAACATGTAAATGTTTCAAAAATGTTTCAAAGAAAAGAAAAATAACAAAAATCGGATCAAAAAGCACAAATTAGCTTCTAAATTAGATTTTGACCTTTTGACCACAGACTTATACTATTTGCTACGCTTTTGTTTAAATAAAGTTCTCTTTCATAACTAAATCAAACAATTTGTTTTGAAATTTTAATGACATCTGACAGTCATTTGGCAAATTAAATCAATCAAACACAATCACAACCAAAATGAATACCAATAAGAATAATATCCTATAATTTAACCTAAATTCAGAACCACAATTTGACTCAAAATCGACCCCAACACATTATCTCTGAGTGAAATATTATGGTCCTTGAATAAATCTGTCAGTTGATATTAATGCTTAGAAATACATACAAATTATATGCCCTCATTCTCTCAAGCTCACGCTCTCGCATGGTAGGTACCTACCTACTGAAACATATACCGGAAAAGTATATTAATGTGGTTAGGACAAAGTTTGTTTGTTGTTGTATAATATGTGTGCTTCAACTTATGACAACAAAATGGAGAGGAAGAAGGCTTTAATATTAATAATATCCTTAAGGAATCTAATTAATTGTTTATTTTGCAAGTCAATTTCCTCTTATTGGCGGTGTAAATTTGTGTCTGTATGGGTTTGTGCAGTATGTTTACTTCAACCCTCTACTATTGACCACAATCTAATTACGCGCTACATAAACAACTTATCATCACCTTAATGACCTGTCAACCATAAATATATGTATGCAAAACGTCTTCGTAAACAACATTATAACATCCGGTGTGGATGGATGGATGATGGCGTTCCGTTTTGGTTCTGGTCTAAGCTAACCATCATCGCACACAAACTAAATCTGATTGCCTTTAGGGGGGGCTTGAAATGTATATTTACCATGACGTGACAATGGCGATGCGAACCACAATGAAAGGGAAGCATAAAAATTGCTTTTTATTTGTTTTATATGGCTATAGGTACTTAAATATATACAATATACATATTTTTTTTTTCTTGGAGGGAGTTTTTCTAAGGGCAGAGGACTTTATCATAAATTCTAATTAATTTGAAAGACATACAAGTAATTAAGACTTCTTTAGATAGAAAATCAACAGACGGAAAGCAATTAGTCTATTAAAAAACAAGGTTTTAGAATTAATTAAGGTAATGAGATGATAAGTCCAGACAGACATACATACATACATATATAACAAGATCTATTCAAAATAAAAAAAAAACAAGTCAAAGCATAAGTACCGAACTTTAATAAGAAGTTGCTAGAGGTGCTTAATTTGATGTAAAACCATTACATTTCCATAGATAAAAAATTAAAATAACCAATATTTTAATATTTTCCCAGGTATACATACCTATTTAAATGCTTGTAAAATGTCTTCAGTTCAGCCCTAGATCTGTTCTTAACAAAGGCAATCAAACAAGAATATAAAGCCAGGAGAAAATTTCAGTAGTTTTTCGTTCTCTTATTACTTTGCTTTATATTTCTACATCAGCGCTGAGAAAATTTTTGTTGTTTCTGCTCAACTTTTGATTCCTCTTTCAAGCAGAACAGAAAAGGAGAAATGCGAATTTGGTAAATTACAAAAACAAAAATATCAAATAAATAAAAACTTTCTAGTTACTTTCCCCTTTTCTGATATCTATAGAAAAAAAAATGCTAAGTATTTGGCGTTTTTCAAAGGCGGAGCTTAGCAACGAAAGTTTTGACATTGTAAAACCAAAAATCATTTGATATGTACTGCTACGCATGCTCGCCTGGTGGCTCACTTTTAAATATCGTCATTTTTCTTGAATTTCTTAATTTTTGTTTGTGTCTCCCTCCCTCCAATGAAATAAAACCTTATCACCAGGCGAGCATGCGAAGGTAGTAAGCTCCTAAGTCGTTGCGAATTTGTTGTTCGCTTTAATTTTGGAAATTCGCAATCAACTACATTCAAATTGGCAAGTAGGAAACCAAAGAACAACTACACTGACATTTCTTGGTCTTGATCCCCTGATCGATGACAAAAACCTGACTGTGTATTTATTTAAAGGCGGATCTTAGCAACGAAAGATTTGCAATTTGCGAAACCCAAAGTAAAGAAACATTCTAGCCATACTGCTATGCATGCTCTCCTGGTGATTGAAACCTTATCACCAGGCGAGCATGCGAAGGTAGAAAGCTCCTAAGTCGATGCGAATTTGTTGTTGACTTTAATTTTGGAAATTCGCAAACAACTACATTCGAACTCGGTAAGTAAGGGAACCAAAGAACAACTACACTGACATTTCTTGGTCTTGATCCCCCGATCGATGACAAAAACCTGACTATGTATTTATTCAAAGTCGGATCTTAGCAACGACAGATTTGCAATTTGCAAAGCCAAACATAAAGAAACATTCGCGCCATACTGCTATGCATGCTCGCCTGGTGATTGAAACCTTATCACCAGGCGAGCATGCGAAGGTAGAAAGCTCCTAAGTCGTTGCGAATTTGTTGTTGGCTTTAATTTTGGAAATTCGCAATCAACTACATTCAAACTCGGTAAGTAAGGGAACCAAAGAACAACTACACTGACATTTCTTGGTCTTGATCCCCTGATCGATGACAAAAACCTGACTATGTATTTATTCAAAGGCGGATCTTAACAACGAAAGATTGGCAATTTGCGAAACCCAAAATAAAGAAACATTCCAGCCATACTGCTATGCATGCTCGCCTGGTGATTGAAACCTAATCACCAGGCGAGCATGCGAAGGTAGAAAGCTCCTAAGTCGTTTTTAGAAATTCGCAATCAACTACATTCAAACTGGAAAGTAGGAAACCAAAGAACAACTACACTGACATTTCTTGGTGTTGATCTCCTGATCGATAAGAAAAAGCTGTCTTTGTATTTATTTAAAGGCGGATCTTAGCAATTTGCAAAACCAAAAATAAAGAAACATTCGAGTCATAATGCTCGCATGCTCGCCTGGTGAATTTTTTGCTTAAATTTCTTAATTTTTGTTTGTGTTTTCTGTAAAGAAATTAAACCTTATCACCAGGCGACCATCAATGGTAGAAGGTTAGTGTTAGTTTTAATTTTTGATTTTCGGGAACTTCCATTAATAAAAAGCAAAAGTCCGCCCTCAAGCAGCGGTAAAGCATTAGTGAGAATTTATCTATCCTGGTGTAAATAAAGCATAGCAAATTGCGGGTGCGTAGAGGAAAAAAAATAATTTTTTGATACTCTGTCATCTTGATTTCGTTTCATAAAAAAATGAGCCTACGTTACAAACTTAATTTATGTAATTTAATTTCAAATTCTGAAGACAAAATTATAATTTTTTTACCATAACAGAATTCCATTAATTTTGTTAAAATTGTTCAGTTTGAAATTTTGATCTTGACATTGATCAGACCCTCTGTACTTAAGCCTCAAATGATTGAGGGCACTGAAGTTCCCAAGTTTTGATACATAAACGCGAAAGAGATTTCCTTTAAATTTGGTTCTTAAAACTTTAGGAAATTTAGCTCAAATAATAAACTCATTTGTTAGATAAACAGCCGTTAAGAATAAAATTTCTTTATCTCAAAAACGGATCTAACAGTTTTAATACGAGTAAAAATTTAAATTCTGGTGTCCAAAAAAAATGGACGTAAGAAAATGTGTTAGGAGTCGATTTAAAGATCCTGTTTTTTCCAAGAATACATCTTCTTGATATAAAGCCGCACTAGTATGGACTAGTAAGGGGTAGAGAAAGGATTTAGTGGAAGTTTCAGTTATGGGGTGCCTCCCTGAACTGTCCTGATTTCTGAATGAAGTAGGAATGCTTTTAAGTGAGAAAAATGGGACATTGCTCAGTTCGTCGTCGAAAAAGTATTCTACGAGGGCATCTTTTTTAGTTCTGGCTAAGATGGGGTATTCACAAAGAAAGTGAGATGAGCCCTCTTTCACCTCTTCATCCTGTCTCCTTCTGCAAAAATCAGATGTGCTCTTGCCCATTCTCGTCACGTGGGTTGTCGTTGTGTTGTTACGCGTAAGGATTCTATCCAAGAGAGTCAATTGAGGTCTGCTAAGCTTGAGTAAATTCTCTGTTTTTTTTTTTTTTGATATATCTGTCCTAAGTACTCTATGAAAAGTACTAAAATTTCTATTTTTAAGATGACAGCACTGCAAATTAACAAACTTAAACATAGATTCCTCATGAATTCACAATGTGACTTCGGACTTATTTATTTCCCAAACTAACATACGAGTATCATAAAAAGAATACGATATTGAAATTATTATTAATTTCTCATTTGGCAAAATAATTTCACCGATTATAGTCTGCTGTACCTACTTAATCCTCTTGCAATAGTATTGATCTCAAAATGAGTTTGTGTGAATAAGACCCCATGTTTGGGGTCGAACATAGTATGTATTTATACCTATTGCTATTTTCATTACTTTTACATCACAAACGTGAGCCATCCCTGATAAAATCTAATTAAATGTTAAGCTTCCATATTTCATGCGGTAACATTTGTGCCGGATTATAAAAGCTGCTCCATTCTCAATTGTAATCACGTTTGACATCATGGAACTCATTTTGATTTTAAAAGCCAAAAACTTTTGTAGATGAAGCAAGCGCAGGGTTTTGTGTGGGAGGAGGGGTAGGTGGTGGTTTTTTGGGCGTGGCAGTTTTCAGTAGTTGCATATTTGCAGCTGCAGTGGCTGATGGCAAATAATGAAATTTTATAATTGCAAAAGATCACATTGTGCTGTGGGTGATGTCCTAAAAGTACACTGAAATTACAAAACCTCTTAATTTTACGCAATGCACAGTGGGGCAGGTTATATGAAAAAGTTGGAAAAAAATAGAAAATAGTATGAGAAGGAAAATAAATAACTTAATTACTGTGGGTATATTTTTCGTGACTATTGTCTATGTTTTTTGGCTTCTTAGAAGCTTACATTTATAATAGCAGAATTTTGACGAAAAAAAAAACAAAAATTAATAAAGTGGGTGTGGTGTTACATTTTAAATTTTTTCTTGGATCTTAGCAAGTATTTTGTCTTGTCAGTCTTATGAGCGTTTTCTTAGTCCAGGAACCTGAAAAACAAACAAGTTTTGGTTTTATGAAAACTAAATTTTACAACTTTTTAAAATGGGCGTGGATGTCATGCACTAGTAGTTGAACTAGTAGTCGGCAGATTTATTGGAATGTTCCTCAAGGAAATAAGTTTTTGAAGCTCTTAGAAGAATATTTTTCAAATAAAAAAATATAATTTCGTTAACAGATATTAAATATGAGAATATTTCAAAAAGAAGGCGTTGTCGGTGGGTGTAGTTGCGTGCCACTCCTCTTTCCCTAATGTGAATGTCTTAGCGATTGATAAAACTAATTCAAATGATGAATCTCCAGTTCATGTTTTTAATGAAGTTCTAGGTCGTTGATATGGTTTTTTGAGAGAACTCTCCAAAAACTCGAAATTCTCTTCGTTTTATTCCAGTTTTCACTAATTAACGTTCCACTGTTTTGGCTCGTAACGTTGCTCATTTAAACCCGATGCATACATAAAATATATTGAAATATTATTACCTACATTATAGACGAGCCACGTTTTTTTTTTAAACAGAAAGTTCTGTATAAAAGCCGTTCAGAACCTTACACACCTCCGTCAGGGAGGATTATAATAATTCAACGCACATGTGACGTGAATAAAGGACGAGCATCATCAGAGACAGGACACAGAGAACACAGAGGCACAGGCACACCGCATCACCGCAAATACACAAACCGATTTTGATTTGCCAATGAATAAAGTTATTCACTCATATTAAATGCGAAGACCTCCATCCTGCAAGCCAGCCAGCCAGCCAGCTTGGGTCGAGGAGAGTTAGGGTATTGGTTATAGGACCAACACTGCTATGCAGACAGCAAGAGAGAGTGAGAGTGGAGGCCATGGCATGCAAGCAAACCGAATCGAATCGAAGGAAACGGATGTGGCGAGCATTTACTGTTTCCGGTTGTTGATTTAAACTCCCAAATCGGATTTCAAGAATTTGCATTTTGGGTCTTGGGAGCATTTTGCATAAGTGAATATGTGTGCACAGTGCTTAAAACATTCGTGCTCGCCTTTCTCTCTCTATCTCACTCACCCTGTCACCCACCTTCTCAGTTCTTCCTTATAGAGAGCTTTGTGAATTTATTGATTGAACTTCCATGGACAGCATATAGTGTGTTAACATAATCTGGGATGGAATTATCTGTTTGGTCGATGATGATGCTCTACTGAGTGAAGGATATTAATACCTCCTATTCCTGTGTTTACAGTTGTTTAACATCGAGGTTTTCACAGAATGATTTTGTATATGTGAGCTGAGATGAGTTGAGGAATTTAAGATGTTGATTTGGGTTGTCATTATGATTTGACAATGCAATTGAGGTATGTGTACGGTCATTTTGGGCTAGATTCTAAATGCTTCATTGGTTTTTCGGTTATCGGTTAAGCAAGGTAAATGGACCGTTAAAGGATATGCATTTCAAAGATACTAAGCTGTCGTTTATCATTGCAGGTATGAAAATTATCCTCTGTTATGGATGTGGGTTTTCGTTTTGTATATAGTGGACCTTTGATGCGTTGCCAGATTTTGAATCCTACTTCTTGTGTTTCAAATTTTTGAATAAGATTGTTAAAACATTTAAATCATCTGATATGTATGCAAGAACCATTGTGGTAAGCCACTTTGACCATAAGAGTGATCTGACAGTATGGCGGATTGACCAAGATAAAATCATACCTTTCGGTGTGGTACTCCGTTGTGGTTAGTGCAACAATTTAAGTATCGAAAATATAAGATTTTTAAAGAGTTGTGAGAGATTGGATTTTGGAACACACAAAATTAGGGTATTCTCCCCTAAACACATCCCCTCTTTTCCAAAAGACATGATGAAAAAGTTGTTTAAAAATGTTCATTAGTGCCTAGAAATATGTAGATGATGACCAAGCAAGAAAAATCAGACTTTCGCCGCCCTCTATGTTTGACCTTAGAAAAGAGAGATGTCCATTGATTCAAGTTGATCATTTTCTGTCAAAACCTTCACATTTTCCCTCCGATTAATGAAATCCAAATATATCAATATTTTTGAAGTTTAAAAATGGAGGAAGTGCTTAAGATTTTGAGAAACATAAAAAGCCAATAACTTCAAACTAATTTCCCAAACCTGTTTATCTCATTAATGTGTCTCTAGAACTGGTATCTCAAATCAAAGGAGTTCATAAAGTAATTTGTCTTCTTTTCCGAAATTTTAAACGCTGTATCTTTTTGAAGACTTATCTTTGTCCAAAAATGGCTTTTGATTTAGATTAATTTTCAAGGGTATAATACAGCAGGCCAGATTGAACCATCGTGGCAATACTTCACATTGCGCTCCATTAACTTTCATTATCCAATCGATTTAAAAAAAAAATCTCTCTCCGTTTGTGGTATTAAAAAAAAATGTATCTTGTATTTTTCAATAAATTTTGCCATTATACATCCTGTTTACCAACTTATCCTGCTTAAGTCTTCTACCAACATCAAGCCCATTATAATGCCCATCTATATCTCGTCAAGAAGGAAACTTCTTAACTTCGTCCTTGTCGTCCAATATTACTTTAAACAAAAAAGCTTGTTTATACTTGTAGGTATATAGAAGCGATTCAAGACCGTAATAAATTTTATTCCAAAGCAGCAATTTAATTTTTGTTCTTCTTCTGCCTTCAGCTCTCGCTTGCCCCGTAAATACTTATCGTCGCTTATAAAGTATCTTCTATAAATACAGGACAAAAAAAAAAGCCTTCGTTCTCAGCAGCGCAGCAAATAACCTTTAACGGGTGGCGTAAATGTGAGGATTGCATGCCTCTCAAGCATCGAGCTATAGAGAGCGAGTTTGCCACAGTTAACATGGCTGAAATTAATGAATATATGCAAAGAGGTCCTTCCCATAGCCATGGCCGTCCATAACCCATCGTCGCCAAAGCAAGCAACCACTCAAGTGCATGCAATAGTGGCCTCAACGGGCACCCCCTGCCGCCATAATTAATTACACAGAATACCATGCGATCCGTTTTCGTTGCGGTTCAAGTAAGCTCTCTCGCCCGGCGAAAGGATATCGTTTTATAGCACGCCTGTTAGCCCATCGTTGAAGGGTGGCGGCGAAATGAGCGTTTTGTTTACCCTTAATTTGATATGCATAAAGTCCCTGATGATGGCCAAACGCAAAGTTCTTCCTTTAATGCATCAGAAATTTATCAAAAATCTGCTGCGACTACGACACAGCAGACAGAGAGATTTATTGACTTTGATTGCATATTTTCAGGCTTTGATTGCAGCAGAGTTTCAGGCTGAAATGCAGTAGAGATGAGGTCTGGTGGCGGTTTTTGTGGGCGCAATATTATTAATTATATACAGTTTCCCAGGCCATCGTCCATCAGAGTCCTCTGTAAACATCAAACACAATTAATAGGCTACGACGGGGTTCTTTCATGTTTTGCAGAGGCATCAGGCTAAATAAATGTTTATATTTTATGGTGGCACGAACACCTCTCTACAAGCACCTATTCTATCTATATCTGCACCATCCAGGTCCTCGTTGCCTATATGTTGGCAATCAGCTTCGAACTATATTAGCCAAGAGTTGTGTTTATCTATCAACTGAGGTTGTTCCAATAAATAATTGTGAGTGACCTAATTTATTGGTTTTAGAGATGAAACCTATTGATTCTAAAGGATTCCTGATGTCACTATTTGTGTATGGGTTGGTAATGTGTGCCTGTTCATCAAGTGGTATTTGTGAAGTAAATTGCGATAAGCTTCTGTAAATATGATTCCCCTCTGATGTGTTACGACCATTGTAAGTGGGTATGTTTGATAATTCTGTTTGATATGGGGAAAAAGGTTCACCACAAAAACCTCAAACGTTGTAGTTCTATACATCACAGTCAAAGAGGAATGATGTGGCGAATATTGAGGTCGTTCATTCTAAATGGGTTATTAGATCTACGATTTGAAGACATAGGTTTCTGTGGTACCTGTGTAGATTTAATACCTTTAGGTCTATTAAATCACACATTCGATCGTTTAAGAAGACGCAAACACACACCAACAGAATAAGGGTTACAGTTTTACCGAAATCCTTTTCTAATCAATCAATCTGGTTTATCAAGGTTTGTCTAGACAAAAGCTTAGGGTAAATCATTTATCCAATATTCAATTTGGTTTTTGGGATTTTATCTGGAAGGTAAGAAATTGAATTCAAGTAAAATTCTTTGTTGACTTTACCTTTGATAATATAATTTTGAAAATTAAATAAGATTGGATTTACAGTTATGTACGTATCAATGTTTAGCGGTTTGAGTATGTTTAACCACATTTTCGATAACTTGGTAAATAAATATAGTAAGTCATTCTCATCATTTATTGAAATAAATGTAAAGAAATAACTCACGTTGGGCGCCATTTAAAACAACAAATCTCAATAGCGATTTGAAGAGTATACAAAAACATTCTTAAAACAGAAACTAGTTAGGTAAATTGATTCAGAAATTGAATTTTACAAGGCAGAAGATGACTCCCGTTGGGCACCGGGTAAAAAAAAAAAACAAGATTAAAAGATTATCTAAGTCAACAAATAAAGTCATTATTCGTAAAAATATGACTGACGTTGGTCGCCATCTCACTTAAAAAATTCTCAGTGGGAATTTGAAGACTATACACCAAATTCCTAGACAAGGAACCTTGTAATGTAAATAAATTTTGTAATTCAATTTAACAACGTTGGGCGCCAGTTTGAATGAAAATCAGAATAAGAATTTGAATGATTTCCAGCAACATTCTGTATTAGAAGGTAAACTTAGTCAATAATTTAAAACATTTAATGTTAATTTAGGGAAAAGAAAAATTACTCACGTTGGGCGCCATTTAACACAAATTATCATAAGCTTGGGGAAATATATTTACAGAAGAAGGTGTTGCCTATAATTCAATATTTTTCACAAAGACAACACATCAGTTTTAAAGTCAGTAAAATACATAATATTTTACTCCTTTATTCTAAGAGAGAAAAAAAAAAAACACCTTATGGTTTGAAAAATTTTTCTTCTCTATTTGTCGATTTTGCTGGCAAAAAAAAAAAGTTTATAATCTCTATTAATCCAGTCGTATTAGAGTTTTACAAACTAACACCTATAGGAGCCTTATTCATCGACTTACAATTTGTATTTCAATCAGCTTCTCAGGAATATTCGATGACTTTCTTTTAAATTAATTCAAAGAAACAACAACAAGAAACATTGAATGAAAACCCACAGAGTACTTTTGCATAATCCGAGTAAGTACTGAAATCTGGTGAGTAGTTCTTGTGGGCTTCTGACCTTCGGGTTTCTTCTATTCTTCCTCGATGGAAGCTATTCAATGTTTAAAAAAGAAACAATTTTTTGTTGCTTACAGAAGAGGTGGTAAAGGTGGAAGGCGGTAGGGGTAGGGTTATATTTTGCTTGCTTGTCACGTTTTTAACTTGATTTATGCCCATGGAATTTATACAACATTTCTTATTTTATTTTTTTTTTGTTACTGCAAATGTATCCTTTGGAACACAACAACTATGATGGTATTGTAAGAAAAGGACGACATCGAGGTCACCGCACAGTATTCAGCAGCATGGTTTAGTTTGCTCATCATCATCATCGTCGAGGAGAGCTATAGGAGCATCACAGGGCTTCTATATATCCAAGAAACCAGGGTAGGTTTCTGGTGCAGATTTAAACATTTTAACCCTATTTCAGTTGGGGATTTGAAATGGGTAGAAGGGGTGCTGATGAGGCCATACTGAAGAGTTATATCGGGGGATGGGATATCCAAGCACATTGTCCGATCCAGCGAAGCGTAAGAGCTTAAGTGACAAGGGACATACAACGATAAGAATTTATTATGCTTGGTTTACCCTATTTCCTTATTCGCCTGCTCCTTCTCTCTGGCTACACAGGTAATCGAATAAGGTTATAAGGATTCGTAGGGTATGTCTGTGCAGATAAATGTTTCTATTTTATTAACTTTTCTTCATCTCTGGTTGGGGCTCATGCATTTAAAATAAGAGCTCTCCTGATATTCCTCCAGTAACAACCTTTGTCCTAAAGGAAATCAGGTCCAGGCTGTCATAGAAATTGCAGTCATTAGTACGAACTTATCTAGGGCCAGTTTGAGATGAGTTAGTTAGATCATTTGTTGGACTTTAGCCTATGAGTAGAATACTGTTGTAAGATTGTTTTAAGTTATATCTTAAGAACTCATTTATCAATTCGAATTTATTCATAAATCAAAATAAAGAAGCAAGGAATTGTGAAGGACGCTTGAAGGGACATTAAGTTGATGAATTCCACTTGTTTTCTGGAAAATATAACTATGCAGTGACAGCCGATTTGAAAATATAGTCTTTAAGTTCAGAAAATTGGCAATAACTTCAAAGATACTGCTGTAATAGACTATGAAATATCTTGATCTCATATATGAATCTAAGACTTGGGGGCATACTACAAGGCACTCCGAAATTGAGAACTGTTATCAAGTCAAAAGGAGAGATTAAGGAGACACTTCAACTAGGAGGCAAGACTTATGTACATGCTTACTTAAGGTGGTGCTATAGTCCGGGGTGTACTAGGGCCTCAACTAACAAGCTTCTCCAGCTAACTCCGTTCCTAGCTAGCTATCTCCAGTTTCACACGTCAAGATTGTTAAGGTCCTCTCCCACTTGTGTGCGCCACCTGGGTCGCGGTCTTCCTCTACTGCGCCGTCCATCGGGGTTGGACTTTGATTCGTTTGACTAGCTCGGTTTCGCTGTACAGCCTTAACAGTTCGTCGTTATATCTTCTCCTTGACTCCCCGTCTATGCAAACGGGACCAAAGATCACGGGAAGAATATTCCTCTCGAAACATCCTAAAGCGCTTTCATCCACTTTCGACAAAGTCCATGTCTCTGCACCATAGAGAAGGACCGGGATGATGAGGGTCTTATATAGAAACACTTTAGTTGCTTGAGAGAAAACTTTGCTACTCAATTGCCTTCTTAGTCCAAAGAAGCAGCGATTGGCAAGTGATATTCTCCGTTTGATTTCAGCGCTGGTTTTGTTTTCTGAGTTTAAAGTGGCGCCTAGGTATATGAAGTCATTCACTACCTCAAATTTATAGCTGTCTATAAAGGCCAGACTCAAAATACTGCCGACGACAAGACTTGCCTTTGGTTTATTGAATATGTAAACAAACTTTACTATCAAACTTACAGCGGAAAATTGCAACCTTTACACCCTAAGTGACTTATAGCATTGAATACGGCAAACTTTCACTCTGTATAGCAGCAATTTCCAGCTGGTTAAGAAATGTATCTTCTGGGAGTGAACATTATCTCAATTAATATTCCACGAGGTGTTCCTCTTGGTTGAAATCCTTACGGGTCGCAACTTGATGAAGCTGTACTACGCAGAGGTCAGCACATCGAGCTTCTCTAGAGACACCCAGAATGTGATATTAAATCTCATAAAATCCCATTAATGGAAGCATAGTTGACAGTTCTATACTTCTAAGAAAACATCTATTCCATCGGAAATACTTAATTCAGCCTTCAAAACCAAATAGTTCTGCTAGTCTTAGTTGCCAGATTTAGTTCGCGGATTATTTATCATCCATCCAAGCACTCTTATGAAAAGGATGCCTTTTAATGCAAGCAAGAAGAATTTGAGTTCCTAGGTTGGAGCTTCAGCTATTTTACTATCATTAGGCATCATAATACAGCATCATACTTCATTGGAGCCCAGTTTTATTTGTTAGTTTTTAAAGTCACTGATACAAGAGCTTCCTATTAACCAATCCGATACAGGTTTCATTACGTATCAACTGCATGAAACAGACTAGAAGCTTTACTAGCCCACCGCCACTAGGCTCTTCTTAAATGTGACAAAGCTGGATTTTAGCTATATTCTGCAGACTATACTGAAAACTTAAAAAAAGAGGTCTGTCAATATAGCCTTTTCCACAGTAAAACACCAAAAATAATTCTGCGTTACTTGGTGCTTACCGCTGCCGAAAAACCTCCATCCAACACTTTTCTAAGACTTCATTCTAAAACCCAACATTTTCCAACAAAACCGTACACTTTCAAATTATTCCAGTTCAAGCTTAATAGTTTTCCTTGTAACTGAGGTCCAGAATTGAAAAGCTTATTTCCGACAGAATTGAACCGAGCTAACTTTGACATTTACAACAAAAAGATACAATTGACTTACAATCCAAACTTTTAGGGTCACCTTAGATAGCATTGAAAAGTTTACATCTCCTACTGACATCTTCCAAATTCCATTAGAATTCCCGTGCTGTTTATGGAGACTTTCCATGTTCCAATGAAGGAACCTCTCTGAGAACTTATTTACTCAATGAGAGAACTCAATTAGAGAATGAGAATGAGCGAGAGATTGAGAGATTTTATTCTGTAACCAAAAAACTGATAACTGGGTTACCCCAATTGCCAATCCTCACCTACTTGGCACTCTCGCGGCCTTCCTTCAGCACTTTCCATACCATCAACAATGGACGGTTAAAGGCATGCGATGGCCATAGACGTTTACAATAAGGATTCGAGGAATACGTGCATTGTCTTGGTCAGTTTGCGAGTCATTTAACCACGACAGGATAACGAAATGTGTCATGAGCGGGATAAGCTTTGTCCTATCCACCGCCCACCCCCTCTGCAAGTGTCCTTTCTCCATTCCGGGTCCTGAATTTTCTATATTTTATGTGTATGTGGTCAAATGCATGACTGATTTTATGTACAAACATATAGTTTGATCCTGGTGGCAAAGGATATTCATAAATATTTCTCAGAAATCCTTCTTAGGACATAATATTCCACTCTTTCGATATGATTCCAACGAAATGGTTTGCTATTCAATGAAATCAAAAGAAGGAGAAAAGTCCTTTGAGCTCGAAATGACCTACTTACATACATACATACAGATGTACTGAAACTGAATAGAAGCTGCTCCTTAAATTGTTATTATACTCGTATCCTGGCGAGTTAATTATGCATTATGGAAACATTGCTTTGAAGGAACTATACTACCGTATCAGTATGTGTTAACAGGGATTCAGGACTAAGTCACAGGAATTACCTACACACATACATACCTGTGCCATTCTTGTGGCTGGGTTTGCTGCTTAATTATTAATTTGCTCTTTTCGCTCCTGACTGGCCGGGCTGTGAATCAAAAAGTTCCGTGTTATCTGGGTGGTTTTGGTCATTTTTCAGATTCCCTTTTTTTTTTTAATTTGTATACAAAAATGAAAAAACTGTTTAACCCTCACAGTTTTGTGTGTGACAACGACAATTTTCACGTGTGGTTGTTTTATTTCCCTTCTTTTTTTTGTTTTTTTTTTTTGAGGTTAACAAAAATTGTTTTGATTTAAATTTTGTGTGTTTTTGTGGTGCATAAAGTTATTTAAAATATGATTTCAAAAAAAAAACTTCTGAACACAGAGAGAGACACACACAAACAGAACGGCATTCTAACCCTGCTTGGGGGCAAATAAGTCGGTTTCAGTTTTGCGTGGCAAACAAAGTTTTGCGGGTAACCATGATTGGCTGCTGCTGGAAAAACTTCGTGTTTCAAAATGATTGTACTTAATTTGTGGACATTTTTATGGTTTTGTCGGTGTGTGTGTGTGTAGAATAAATTTAGTGGGTCATAGTCACTGTAGGTACCGGTGAAATTGCAATTTAATAAAATAAAATAGCTATTGTTTTAGGTTTTTTTTTTTTTTTATTTTATGTTTATGGAAAAATTGTTATGGTTTCTGGTTTACACGGTGTGAACGTTATGTTTTTTTCAGATATGTTTATGTTTAGTTCGTGTTGAATTAGAAAATGTTTAATACACAAAACGAAGAGGGGATTGTGTTTATTTAGAATTCATGCGCTTTTAAAAAATAATAATATTTTTTCATAAGAAGTTAAAGGTGGTTGAATAGGAACTTATATAGAAGTTGTTAATACACAGAAATTTGTTGGCTGTTGAGACAGCTTGGCACTTATTCTTTACAGCTGAAGACAAAATAAAATTAAATAAAAAAATATGATGCTCGAGGAAATGGGAAACCTCTGAAAGATTTAACAAACAGTGAGCCACAGTATCAAAACGACACACTCAACGAAGTCTAAACACAAAGCTGTGAATTGAAAAAAGATCTTAATGTTTGGAAGCCGCAAACTCCCTAGGGAGAGAACCAGAGGCCGTAGTTAAAAAAATATTTCCCACTAAATTCATTAGGGCTATGGTGAACAAAATTTCCCTCTTAATTTTTCCCATCTTCGAAAATTGGACCCAATAGTACTTCTGCACTGTTCATTGCAAGCTGGCTTTTGGCCTTTTGAAATAAGATCTAGTTCCTATGACAACTAATATGTCCGATATCAATAAACTCCAAAGGAAACTTGACATTATTTAAGTTGAAAATTTTGGAAGTTGGGAAAAATTTCGAGGGAAATTTTATTCACGATAGCCTCCATTATTTTACTGAATCAAAGCAAGTCGACAACTATAAAGAACAAAAATCACTCATCAATTTCCCAAAAGTTTGCGAGAGCCTTCTACTGAAAAGACCTAGCTGAATCGAAGAAGACACAAGCCTTATCCCAAGACAAATCATTACTTAAGATATATAATCATTCCACAAAGAGCAAGTGCACAGAATTATAAATGATGTGGAGATGGATATGTTCTGCCCAATCGTACTTCCATAATTGTTAGTTTGTTGAACTGTCATGTAGAGGGTATTGGGTTCGATTCTCAGACGATGTTAAACTGTTTGTCAGGGGTGTACTTCCTCTTTCAAGGAGGTGACTATGTCTCTTGTCATGAATAATATTGTGGTAGGTTCCCTCAGCTATCACACACAGGAATGGTTTACAGTTTAGGTTCTCCACGAGCCGTAATGGCCTCTGATCTATTTCTACTTGCGACATTTAGGTACTTTATGGCAAGTTATGGATTCCTTAAAAAACTTGAACTCGAGATTTTGATCAGACTTGACATTTCTATGATAGAGAGCACTTAAAACGTGAGTAATATGTCTTTAGTTTAAGCCAACTTAAGGATATAATTATATTAAATTATTTATTTAAAAAAAAAAAGTGAGTTTCACAATTCTGTCTGTCTGTTCAACTTTAGATTAAACAGTTGGGCTGATTTTCTTTAAATTTGGTAGATATCATGTTTAAACAAACACCACATCCCCCCAAATGCTTTTTTTCGTTTTTTTTTTAAGACCAATAATTTTCGAAATTTAAGAAAATATTTTGTTTTTTTTTTCAAAAACTGTTCCATAGAATTTAAAAAAAAATCCAAAATAATTAAAACCTAGAAATTAGTTGAAAAAACTTAAAAAAAAAAAATGGTTATTAATGGTACCTCTCATCAAGGCATTTCTTTGATTTTCGATGTTCTCAAAAAATGTTAAACGGATTTTGATGAAATTTTTTATTCAAAGCTCCTAATTCATTTTTTTTTTCATTTTCTTATAATTGAAAAAAGAAACAAATTTATTTATTAAATGCTCAACATTTCGATTTTTTTTTAATTTGGAAATTTTAGAGATTGCTAATACTATCTATAAGATATGGGTAAACATTTTTTATTATATCTTAATTGTACCTACCGCAAAAATGTTGGAAAATGTTTTTGGAAAATCGAAATTTGTCCTTAAAAATCTATAATACTTACTTGCTTTAGATGACGCTCACAGTCCAGGGTGGACTACGACCTCAACCAACAAGCCCCTCCAGCTAGCTCGGTCCCTAGCTAGCTGCCTCCAATTACGCACTCCAAGTTGGTTGAGGTCGCTCTTCACTTGTGCGCGCCACCTGAGGTGGGGCCTTCCTCTGCTGCGCAGACCATCAGGGGTGGATTCGAAGATTCGACGGGCTGGTGCGTCAGTGTCCATACGCTCCACGTGTCCCAGCCATCTCAGCCGTTGTATTTTCAGCTTTTTGACTAGGTCAATGTCGCTGTAAAGCCCGTACAGCTCGTTCTTGAACCTTCTCCTCCATACTCCATCGATACAGACTGGACCGAAGATCAAACGAAGAACTTTTCTTTCAAAGCAGCCAAGCAGATTTTCATCGTTTTAGACAGTGTCCATGCTTCTGCCCAATACAGCAGGACCGGGATGATGAGGGTCTTATCATACAAGGTCTCCTTGGTTCTTTGAGATAGGGCTTTATTACTCAAATGCCTTCTTAGCCCGAAGAAACAGCGGGTTGGAGTAATTCTTCGCTTGATCTCTGCACTGATGTCGTTTTGCGATGTTATAGTGGAGCCCAGGTAGACAAAGTCTTTGACGACTTCGAAGTTATACCTATCCATCGTGACGTTTTGCCCGAGTCGACGATGTTGAGATTCCTTTCTCGATGATAGCATAAATACTTCGTCTTGTCCTCATTAACAGCCAAACCCATTTTCGCCGCCTCCAGTTCAATACTTGTAAACGCATCGGTAACAGCTCGCTTCGTCCTCCCAATGATATCAATATCATCCGCATAAGCAAGCATTTGAACTGACTTTTGAAAAATTGTACCTCTATTTTTGACGTTTGAGTTTCGCACAATTGCATCAAGAGCGATGTTAAATAGGTTGCATGATAGCGCTTCGCCTTGCCTCAGACCTTTCGCGACATCAAAAGGTTCGCACAAGCGGACGAGCTTGGCAGGGATTCCGAGATGAGACATGGCTCTATATAATTGTTCTCTGTCCACGCTATTATACACGACTTTGAAATCGATAAAAAGGTGGTGTGTATCGAATTGGAACTCCTGGGTTTTTTTCAAAAATCTGTCGAAGTGTGAACATCTAATCCAGGGTAGATTTTCCGGGCCTAAAAACACTGATAGGGGACGATCAGCTCATTGAAAAACAGTTTTAGGCGCTCACACAGTACAGACGAAAAGGTTTTGTATGCGACGTCGAGGAGACTTATACCTCTGTAAGTGGCACACGTCAGAGCATCTATCCTTTCTATAATGCAATAAAAAAAAATATTTAATTAATATGTTACTCGACTGTAGTTAACATAGAACGTTTTTTTTTTTGGTTTTTGGCTTTCTTAGTATTTACATAACGGATTTTAATGAAAGTTCGTGGAAAATTCTTCTGTGCTGTATAGAGTACCAGCAGGGCTTTATTTTTAAAGTAAAATCATCAAGCTTCAAGAATATTTAACAAAAGCCTTTTATAAATAGTAAACAACATAAAATCCTGGAATTTAATTATTTAATTTAAGGAACATTGTAAGGAACGCTCAGTAAGTCTTTTCGAATATTTTCATTACATAATTCTTAAGTTATCAAGAATTCGAAAACATAAAAAATAATTAATATCAATTAGATTGATTTTCTGATTGCCAGACGACATAAGAATGTTTCTTCATCTTCACCTAATAATTATCTCGAGGCCAGGTTTTCTTAGTATTTTGTCTTTTTGTTTGCTTGAATGACCCTTGCCATTTTGTCAATTGATTGACATTGACAATACCTTTAATTTAAAGTTAAACCAACATAGAATTTTAGAATTTCTGAATACGCAGAAATGCCCTAATATTTCTTATTGAAGGCCATCTTATATCTCAAGTTATTTTTTGGGAAGGTAGTTTTCTTTAAAATTCCTAACCCTAGAATTTAGAAAACCTAAAGCAGTGATAGACATGTGTCAGGAAAGTATTTTTTTTTTTGCCACAGTCAAAAACTAGGTATTTAAAAGTAATTCCAGCACTTAAATGTTCCACATGAGTCCTTGATTCCTTTTCTTATTTTTTTCGAAGGCTTCTTTCAAAATGAATTCCCAAAAAAAAAAGAAAAGAATTCCTTTCTGATTGCCTTACTTAAATTGCTTTCGATTTTTTTTTTTCCTATTTAAACCATCACGTTTGGATCAAGAAGACTCTCTCGAGGAATGAAAATCGATTAGAAAGTCAGCTTATTTTTTTTTTTAAAGTGCTTCTGATATTATAGCATAATGTTGGGACTTTTATGCCTCTTTCTATTATATGGAAGCAGCTTTTAATGCTCCTTAATAACAGTATTAAAATAAAAATAACATTTACATATATAGCCAAGCATAGTCTGGGGAGTTAAATTTAACGTTCTGTTTTTTTTTTCTTGTTACTCCGTCACATCAACCAACCACCCAGTTTCTTACATCCGGTATAGCATTTACATATACATAGATTCCTGTTTTAACTTTCTCTGTAGGACAAGTATTGGTTTTGTGTAAGAAAAAACATTCGACTTTCTAATCGAACTTAACGCTACGATGATGAAGACGTCGTACAAAGTGGTTTCGTCATACCGTTTGTTCTTCGGTACTTCTACCAAACTTCATATGCGGTTCAGACCATTTTTCTCTAATTGTTGTTTAACCTCGTCTTAAACGGCCTTACAAGAATTTGGTTTATTTCAAACTTTCTCGAAAACGGCTCTAACAATTTTGATTAAACTTTTGTATCAGTTATATCGTAAGTGCTTGTTTTAAAACTGAGTTTTTGGCAAATATTTACTTAACGGAAAATAGGGTATTTTTGTATTAATTTTGCGCGCACTTTAACGGTTATGACTACCCTGAAAATGTTTGACCACAGTGCGAGAGTTTTGAAAAGTTGAAAAGGATTTAAAAGGAGTTTCCGATGCACATTAGTTTTTAATCTCTAAATATTGTAAAAGGAGGGAAAGAGCATTCACATTCGTGTAGTGCGGATTAAGGAAGATTCTCTGAATTCAACAGTAAGTCCGAAGTTGGACTCAAGGGTGAACTGATGGACATTCCCTGAAGCGCGAGTATTACCGACTATGCCTGTGTATTACGTCAATGGTGTTTTGTCTATTTTGCACAAATGTACTCCTAATTGATACAAATATTATTGCATTCCATTGCATTAAATGAAAAATTCATTCTACGGTACTTTATACTTTTCTAGGATTTCTTGCAGTAGGTATTTATTTAAGGCTGCATGCCTTTACTTCTTGACAACATTTTAGGATTCAGCCTTAAGAACAAGTTCATGCGATCCAGTCGTATACATATATTTTTTTTTTTCTCTGTGGAATTATATGGAACAATAATATAAATAAGAGGGTCAAAGGCAATTGAAATGGAAATTTCCACACACAAAAAAAAAGTAGAAGGTAATTGTGGATTTAATTGGACACAATATGTACAACGCCGAGCGGAATTCCAGAAGAATTATTTGAAATATTATGACTTGAAAAGGACATTACCAGAAGTTTTTGAAGGATCTGGGAATTGCCATGATGAATAAAAGGTCTTTTATGACTACATTAGGCTAATATGCAAATTCTCATCAAACAAATTTTTGTTCGGCAAAGGTTGCCAAACTTAAATATCTTGTTTTACTTACTTCCATAAAAACTCCTGGATTTTGTGTGCTTGGAAAATATAAATTCCCCACGAGAATTTTGTTTAATATGGGTGTAGTTTGAGCTTGACTAAGTGCTCTTAAGAACTGTGGCATGTGTTTATGTTCCCATTCTCCATGAAATATCCTGAATTCTCCGGATAATTGGACAGGAATTGTTGGACACCTTTTTCTATTCTGAGATGCAAATAGTTGAGAATTAGTTATAACGACTTTAGATTAGCAATTCTGATGACGATGAGAACTGGTTAAAATTTTTACATAAATTTATAGTCTAAGGAAGTAGTTAGCTGATTCTGAGAATAATGAAAAGGTATACGCAATGGAAGTAAAAAGTGAATAAAATGTTCTGGACTAATCTGAAAATTGCCTGAAAATTTCACCAAAATCTATCACGCCGAAAATCCCTATAGAGTCAAACCATAGTTATTTCGTTCAGCTTATCAAATCAATCTATGAAGCTATTAGAATCATCATCATCGATAACCGGGTTCCGGTCCTGGCCTATTTCAACAAGTCTCTCCACCTATCTCGGTATCCAGCCGACGCCATCCAGTTGCGCACCCCAAGGCTTCGGTCGTCCGCCATCTCTCCAGTGCATGCATGGTCTACCACGCTGTCGTCTACCATAGAATGTACCACAAAGAACTTTCCGAGGAGGTTCCTCTTCGCTCATGCGAGCTAGGTTCCCTGCCCACCGGAGTCTACCGAGTTTAATTTTTGTCACGATATCTGCTTCTAGGTAGATTGCGTACAGTTCATGATTGTACCGTCTCCGGAATCGTCCTTCCTTACATATGGTGCCAACAATTCTCCTTAAGACTTTTCTCTCGAACGCAGCTAAGAGGTCGGAGTGCCTTTTGCTAAGCACCCAAGTCTCGGATCCATATGTGAGTACTGGCAGGACCATGGTCCTCTACAGCAGCAGTTTTGAAGTTATGGTGAGATTTCTGGATTTGAAGAGCTTTGACAGACTATAGTAGGGTCTGTTGGATTTGAGAAGCCGCCCGCGTATTTCTTCTTCTATATTGTTATCGGCTGCTACTATTGACCCAAGGTATTTAAAGGATTGCACCACTTCAAATTCGTGCTCCGCAACCTTGATTGTTTGACCAACTGTTCCTCTCGCATTCGACGCCACCATGTACTTTGTTTTACCTTCACTAATGTGCAGCCCCAGATTTTGTGCCGCCTGCTCGATCTGGATGAAGGAATCGTGTACAGCTTGTTCGGTTCTTCCGATGATGTCGATGTCGTCTGCGTAAGCCAGTAACTGGCTGGACCTGTTGACGATGGTCCCTCTTGTTGCCGTGCCAGAAACACGGATTGCTTTTTCCAACGCCAGGTTAAAGAGGAGGCAGGCCAGACCGTCCCCTTGTCGGAGTCCATTAAAGATGTTGATTGGTCTGGATAGCAAACCGGCTATTTTTACTTGGCTTGTTACGTTGGTCATGGACAACCTACATAGTCGTGTCAATTTATTTGGGATGCCGAATTCTCTCATGGCTTTGAAAAGTTCTACCCTGGCTATGCTATCATAGGCGGCCTTAAAGTCTATAAACAGATGGTATGTTGGGATGTTCAATTCTAGACATTTTTCCATCGCCTGCCTAAGGGGGTAAAGATCTGATCAGTTGTTGATTTGCCTGGTATGAAACCACACTGATGTTGTCCGATGACGGTTTTAGCGTATGGGGTTATCCGGTCTTGTAGGATAGAGGAGAGTATCTTATAGGCGGTACTCAACAACGTGATACCTCTATAATTGCTGCACGTTGTGACATCTCCCTTCTTATGTATGGGGCATATTAAACCTTTTCGCCAGTCTTCTGGCATTTCTTCCTGCTCCCATGCGTGTACTATATTATCATGAATTGCTTGACGTAAGGCTGGCCCGCCGTGATGGAATAATTCGGCTGGTATGCCATCGGCTCCCGGGGCTTTGTTCTGTTTAAGCCGGCCTATAGCCTTCTCAACCTCTTCTATGCTTGGTGGCGGCAACATAGGGTATTCTTCTTGAAGTAGTGGAGCCTCCACTTCTGCAGTGAGCTGACCATTTAGCAATTCATTAAAGTACACTTCCCATCGGTCCAGTATGCTTTCAGGATCGGTGATCAGATGTCCCTCTCCGTCCTTGCAGTATGTGCAGCGTGGTGTGTACTGCGTCATGTTTCGGGCGGATTGGTAGAACTTCCGCGCCTGGTGCGGACCTCGCTCTCGGCTGTTTTCTATTTCACAGAGCTCTATATTCCTCTTCGCGTGCCCGCGTTCTATGAGATTGTTGCATTGCTTGGTACGCAACATTCTTACGTTCAGTCGCTAGCTTGCATTCATCATCAAACCAGTCGTTCCGAAGTTATTAGAATAGGCTACAAAATATATGTTGAGTACTTTAATGTGAAAATGGGGTGATGTGAAAATGCATGCGAAACGAAGTATAGCCGGAAATAAGAAAATTGGCCTAATTTCGTTTTAAATCTGGAAATGAATCCAAACTTTCGATTTGGCCAAATTTCGATTTCGAAAATGAAACACAGCCAATTTGGTCTTTTTCACTTTGAGATCAGAGAGTTTATGTTCAATCGTTCGTCAGTCATTTTTCTTTGACAACAGTACCTTGGGTAAGCCGCTTGGTGTTTTCCAAAGAAATTGGCTCCCTCTTTGAGTCCTCTCACGGTGCTCCACTTTGGGTATGTTAATAGTTTTCATAGACAACAGTACCGTAGGTGGTAACTTTGGTGGTATTGTTGTCCAAGAAAACTGTTGACATAGGAGCAGGCCTGACTATTGAACATATTCCAAACTTATGTGGGGTAACTGAGTTGCGCTAGTGGCACTGCCTACGGAGCTGGAAAAACCTAAGCGCGTTCTAAATCCATATCGTCTGACGAATTAAGAAAAATCCTAAGCAAATATCCATACAGGATGCTCAAAATTTATTTTCAAATTATTGTTGGAACTATTTCGGTTATCGAAAAGAAATAAAGTCATTTTGGCATTATTTCCTTTGCAAAAGCGAAATAAAATCAAATTTCGAATCCTAATTTTCCGTCGCCTCAAAATGAGATGTATGGTGCGCTTTTTCCATCAACTTTGACATTTTGTTTTTAATTTTTAAACAATGCCAAATTGCTTTAAGCTTTAATTTTGTTTTTACCTCCAGAATTTTGAAAGATGGAGTTTTTAAACTTTTTTTTCATGCCAACACTTTTGTATATGTTTTTTTTGCTAAATAAATTTATATGCCAAATAGTCATTTAAGCTCTTCTTATGCACTGTTTCTCCCCACATGTGCCACCATTCTGACTGAATTTAAATTCCATTTTCACATTGAAAATAATAAAAGAAAAATAATTTATTAAAAAAAGAAATCAATATAATGCGAATTTTTTTTAGATTTATACAACAGCGCCATGTTTGCATAATTTCTGTTTAATTTACATAAACCCAAATATTTATCTGCGAGATTTTTGTATTTTACTTGATGAATTATGTTATATTTTTTTATTTTTTGTTATTAAATATTCGTGGAATCTAAAAAAAAATTTATATCAATATCAAAATGTGTTTACACAATGAAAATGAAAATTAACAAAATCAAATGTATTTTTTTTTTTTGTATTCTGTCTCGGAAAATAAACATTCGTTAATTAAAATCAGTCCAGAGAATTAGAGACGTATGAGTATGTGTTTGTTTGTATTAGATGAAATTGTAAATGAAAAATTAAATCATTCTCGTTTATTGAAGGTTGGTATGGAAATAAGGTTTTTATTTACACCCCATCGCTCTGGCTATGATTTTCTTAAAGTATCTCTTTCTCTCTCTAATTGCATAAATAGGCTAAAATGACAAGAATATGGGTTTTAACCTCAATTCATCACCAACCCCTGTTCCACATATTGATTTACTACAAAATTATAGGGGTGTGAATGGACGGCCAAATCTGATATCCAAGCAAATAACCCAAGGATATAGGATTTCAATTAAAATTGTATCTTATTTCGTATTAAAGGAAATCAAGCAGAAACAAAATTAATCGGCACAACAACAAAAACAAACCGAATTAAAAAAGGAGAATGATACAACAATAATAATAATGAATCCAAGAACATGTCCCCATTGGGAATTTTCATTAAAATGATCCTTTGGTCGGTTTAAATTTAAATAAGCAGTGAAGTGATAAAATAGGGTGTTTTAAATTTAACTGCCTTTGTTTACGATGAGGTTTTTTTTTAAAGGTTACAATATTGTTCCCATCTGTACTTTTTTAGTGATGAATCAACTTTTTATTTAAAACTGAAACGCAGTTAGAAATAAAACTTGTTTGGATTTTTTTTAGGAATATACTTTTTTCAAAAACTCGAATTTTGTAGATCTTAACATTGCACTTGTACGTATGAGTTCAGTTTAAAAAAAAACATCAGTAACTCGGGATATGTACTCCAGTAGGCATAGAACTCGAAAGAAGACACACAGTTTTGCAGATCAGTACTTTTAAAAATATTAAATTTCACGTGAAAAAACCTCGTTGGTCGGCTGTCATGGATAACAAGAGTAAAAGTTAACACAACTGTGCTTAAAATAAAAAATTAAAAAAAAGTCATATTTATTTTTTTTTTTGAGTTCTCGAGGGACTCACAATAAGAATTAGTTCGTACAACTTTTTTATTCCTTTTTTGTAATTGTGTAGAATCGAATGTCAAAAAAAATATTCACTTGGAAACAACCTGTAAAAACATGATATTTGGTAAATACACACAAAAACCATATTGACAATGGAAAAATAGATAAAATGGGTTGACTTCACAATTTTTTTTATACATTTCAATTTTGATGTCCTTCATCATTATGGTAAAGAGAGAATGGTTTTTATGCCGAGCATTAAAAAGAGTATAGAAGAGGATAGTAATCATTGATGCCTGATATTGGGTATTTTTTTTTTATTTGGAAAATATTTGAAATGAAATATTTTTAAAAATATGTGGTTTTGTTTATATTTACTTAGCTGTGAATTTCATTGAATTTTAATAATTTAAAAATATTTTTAAAGTTGAATGATTTTTTCCATTGATTACATACCTAACTATTTTCTAATTTTTTTTTTGACATACATATTAGGATATCCAATCAAACGGACATAGAATCGATAAGGCTGTATTTACAACACTTAATTTGAAAAACTTTGCTCTTTTTTTTATTTTTGATAAATATTTCATTAAAATCGTAGAAGTTATTTTGGAAATAAGACTTAAAGAAATTGATTAAAAACAGTTTATATACAACATAATAAATGCCTATTTATCTATTGTGTCAAACAAGTAATTTGTTATTTCTAGTTCTTCAACAGGGTTGTGCTTATGATTTAAAAACATTCTTCTTTCTTAAGTTGGTAGTGCTGGAAGTACCAACTAAGATAGAATTATAATGGACAAATGGTCATAGTCTTTTTTTACAATTCGCTTGCAACTCTTCATTGAATCAGGTTGACTTCTCATTGCATCTCGATTTCAAAAGTGAGATATTACTTAGATATACAGAATAGGCCATCGAGTGGTTTCTTTTTAAATCATACGTTATATTGACACTGACAGCTATTTAACGCTCGAAATCTTGACAGAAATTCATACCTCTGCGGAAGGAAATGAGTCGTTTATAGCTTGAACAGCGTTGGGAAATATTGAAAACTTATTTCTAAAGTGAGTACTGTGTAGCCCAAGCAATGCTTTTTTTGAAAAGAAGTTTTGGCCCAAATTAAGCACCCACCGCGTCTGGTATGCTGGTGGACAACACTCATAATCCCTGTCGTCGTACGGGTGCCACAAACGAGAATGTGGCTGCTGTGAGACTTAATTCACGATTATCACCTCGCCATCGATCTCAACAGCTCAATATTTCACGCACTAGCCTAAGGAGAGTTCTGCACAAAGATCTCGGATTATTCGCTTGCCGTAATTACTGGCAAGGTTTGCTCTTACTAATAAAGTCATAACACTTGGACAAAACTTAATTTTGTTCATTTTATTGCATTTTTGTATTTGGCCCACCCATATGTTTTACTCAAAGTTCTATACCTCTAAGAAATAAGTATCTTTACAAACTTGACTCAGAAATACGAGGGCAAGTCAATAAGTCCGTGACTTTTTGAATTTCTGACCTCTTTACTGAAACAGCAACACTGCTTCTGTCAACAGGCATCTGTCAGTTGACTCCTGTCAAAATTTAAACTTGCTGCGTCAGTTAGTTTGTGTTTGACAGCTATTTTTATCAGACTACTCACTAATTTGAGGAGAAAATGGAAAAAAGTGAATTTCGTGTGCTTATTAAGCATTATTTCTTGCGAAAAAAAACCATTACCGAGACCAAGGCTAAGCTTGATAAATACTATGGGGACTCTGCACCATCGATTTCAATGGTAAAAAAGTGGTTTACTGAATTTCGTTGTGGCCGTACAAGCACTGAAGATGCCGAACGTCCTGGACGCCCAGTTGAGGTCTCTACACCCGAAACAATCGAAAAAATTCACGATATGGTGTTGGCCGACCGAAGATTGAAAGTGCGAGAGATTGTGGAAGCCGTAGGGATCTCGCATGGCTCAGTGGTTTCAATTTTGATCACTTGGGCATGAGAAAGCTTTCCGCAAGATGTGTGCCGCGTTTGCTCACAGTCGACCACAAACGCAATCGTGTAACAACTTCACAGGAAGGTTTGGCGTTGTTTAATCGCAATATGGAGGAGTTCTTGCGCCGTTTTGTAACCGTGGACGAAACATGGATCCATCACAACACACCAGAGACCAAACAACAGTCAAAACAGTGGGTTTCTAAGGGTGAATCGGCGCCAAAGAAGGCCAAGGTGGGTTTGTCAGCCAATAAAGTTATGGCGACTGTTTTTTGGGATGCACGCGGGATAATCCACATTGACTACCTTCAAAAGGGAAGAACAATCAATGGGGAATATTATGCCAACTTATTGGACCAATTCAATGACGATTTGAAAAAAAAACCGACCTCATTTGGCCAAGAAAAAAGTTCTTTTCCAACAAGACAATGCAAGGGTGCACACATGTGCAGTTGCCATGGCAAAAATCCATGAATTGGGCTATGAATTGCTCCCTCATCCACCCTATTCTCCAGATTTGGCTCCGAGCGACTACTTCTTGTTCCCAAACCTGAAGAAATGGCTTGGTGGAAAAAGATTTGACTCCAATGATGAAGTCATCTCGCAAACAAAGGCCTATTTTGAGGACCTCGACAAATCATTTTTTTTGGAAGGGATAAAAAAATTGGAGAAGCGTTGGACAAAGTGTATAGAGCTCAAGGGAGATTACGTTGAAAAATAAAATTATTTTTTTATCAAAAAATCTGTGTTTTATTCCAAAAGTCACGGACTTATTGATCCGCCCTCGTATCTTATATGTATTCTATAAAAAGGATTTAATTAAAATCAAGTGCACCTGTGTTCCAAAATAAACGGACAAATACGCAAGCTTTTAAATCATTTTCAAAAAAAAAAAAAACAATAAGTAAATAATTTTCTTCTAAAAATGACATTTGTAATCCGACAGTCGTGAAACGCCACATAACTGACAGTGACGAGATATGGGTATGAGTTCATGACTTTGGCAAACAAATAAATCAAGAGTCATCAGAGTGCAGGAAAATAGGTCTCTTCATTCGGAAAAAAAATGAAAACGAAAAAGAGTGTGAAGAATGGAATGGAAACTGCCTAAATCTTTATAAATAATTTCAGAATATGACGTTTGTTGGCGTCTTACGGATAGTTAAATATTGATAACTAAATAATTCCACGTATTTTGGCTGATATAAGGTCTAAGAGGACAAATTTAACTTTTCGTAGAGTTCTTTCCATTCATCTGGGACAAAATTATTTAAAGAAAAAACCTAACCTAAACTTCGTTGTTACGAGGTTTGCTACTTAAGTTTTGAGATAACTATTCACATTTGAAAATGGCTTTATTGTTTTTAAAAATATTCTCCATGAAAATCAATATACCTTTGCATTGGTTTGAACCAATTTTCGAACGACTTTTTCAACTCTGATTGGGGTACCTCCAAAACATGTGTTCTGAATGCATCAACCGCTTCTTTTAATGTCGAAAAACGCTGATCTCGCATTCTTTGTTAGATCTGCGGGAGTAGGAAAAAACTATTGGTTGCCGAAACAGGAGGATTGTACGGTGGTTAACCCATCAACTCGAAGGTTTGAAAATGCAAATAATTGAGCCAATGTGTGAGAGTGCTGGAGAATGATTCGTCTTCTGCGATAAATTTTTCTAAACACAACTTGCAACCAAATAGTTCATTCAGAATTGACCGTTCTGCGTTGTTCTATTGTCGCATTGGTGACATGCTCCACTCTTCCGACAAAAAAAGGCGACCACTCACTTGGAAGTGCATCGTGTGTGAAAAACTTTTGTTGGATTTGTCTCGCCTTGAAAGAGCCATTCAGTTGCTTGATGTTTAGTTTCGGGTTCATATATACAGATCCATGATTTGTCCCATGTAATTATTTGAATTTTTCAAAATGTATGGCCTCTAATCGATAAGAAAGAGCAACTGTCAAATCTTTTTCACTCTGAAATTTTCATGCAATATTGAATATATGCGAGTGGAACTACCTAATGTTTAAACATGTCTTAGCCTTACGGTATTTATCATGAAGTTCTTGAAACACGCATAGAATAATTTTCTTCTGTCAGAAAAACCAATTTTGGACGGGCTTTACGAAACTCGTCCTTTGCGACCTCGATTGAATTCGGGAAACCAGCGAAACATGGTGGTTCAAAGTGATGCTTCATTCCCCAAAAGTCGAAGAAGAAAATCAATTCCATTTGCTCAATAAAATTCATGTATTAAATAACTGTCAGGAATACAAATAGCATCACTTGTATGACAAAACGTTCTGACTGCGATTACCAACAAAAATCTCAAACTTTACAATGATAATGTGGAATTTAATTTATTCACAATAGTGTTTCCACGAGTAATTGGTGCTTGTTTGTTGACCAACAAAGTCTTAAATTATTTTGCGATTTCTCTTTCGGAAACATCTTCCAATTTTTTTTTTTAATTTCTAAACATTTCTTTTCGACTTTATAAACTTATTAATTTCAATTTTAATTTATACATTCCATCAACAAATCCAGAAAGGCAGCCATTTGAAAATAAAATATTCCCTCTATTTTTTTTTGTTTTAAATAAGGAACTCAATTGTTTCTGATTGCATCGTGAATTCCAGAGAAAAAAAAAATACTAAAAATCACAAAACAAAAATATGAAACAAGGATGAACAATTCTACTTTATCCCTATGGAGTAGTTGTGTTCCATCAATGTTCACCACTCAAAGTCAAGAGTAAACAGGAACAAATAAGTAGAGTGCAGAGCAGAGCAGAACAGAAAAAAAAAGGAAGAGAAAATAAAATCGAAGAATAAGGAAAATATTGTAAAATCAATATCTCCTCTACTCCAGTCAAGATTTATAATTCCCCAGATGGACATAAAATGCTTGATATTGTGTTTGTTGCCATGCTGATTTGCTCAGAAGTGTATAGGCACATGGTCAGGTCAGTGGCGTACGTAGAAGAAATGATGTACAAAAAAATAAACTTGTCTCTTAAAACCATATTTGGCATTTTCACCTTTGAAATTTTTAATTAATAAACGCTAAATAAGTTGCGACTAAAAAAGTGAATTCTTATCAGAAGAACAGCATAGTTTCATTTCCCGTCGAACGTCTGTTACCAATCTGACTTATTTTACTTCGTATGTCACTAACGCTGTATAACAAAAATGTCAAGTAACACTGAATTTAGTAAGGCCTTTGATTTTCTGAACCACCGAACACTTCTGAATAAACTTGAGATTTTTAGGTTTCATTCTCACTTTCTTCGTTAATTATCATCATACTCATCTGATAGAACACAACAAATTAAGATTGGTATCCCTCAAGGTGGCCTTCTGGGCCAGTCTTTAAGTATTGTGAATGCTTTTGATATGCGGATGATCTGAAACTGTTTCTAAAAGCTTCTGATTTGGATGATTGTCAACTCATTCAATCTGACATTAATCCCCTATCCGACTGGTGTGTCAGATAAATGGGCTTAGATTGAATATCAAAAAGTGTAACGCGATTTCCTTTTCCGGAAAATCTCAAAGTTTTTTATCCAACTATGTAATACAGTAAGTGACTTTAGGTAGGGCTTCGATTATTAAAGACTTGGGAGTTTTACTTGTTTAAGCAGAAGTTACCTTTCTACGCCACTGTGCGTTTGTATCCTACATCCAACAGACTTCGCGATTACAGTATTGTTTTGGAATTCAAAATGACGAATTGAGTGAAATAAAAACGAACAAGCAAAACACATTCGGTGAACAAAAATCACAAAAAAAACGATGTAGCTACAGATATCTACATAGAGCACCTACTACATAATGTAAGTGGAAAGGAAAGTCCATGTTTTCGCATGGAATTTATTCTTATTCCCATTCACACACTGAAACACCAATAATTCATTCAGGATGTGGGAAGTTCACTCCTCATCTCCATATATGAGTCCATATATATGTAGGAATCCATTGAAAGGATTCGAAAGTCGTATTTTATATTTTATTGCGATAGCAACCTTTTTTCCAACGAATAAAGTCGAATACGAGTATAGTCGTACCCGTTTCGATCTTTAAAAAAATGATAACCGGAACTAGAGCTAGCTATACTAGACATGCATACTAAGTATATATAGTTGTCTGTCTGTATCTCAAAAATTGGGAAGAATGAAAGAATCGTCAGTTTATCATCATCATCTGCTTGGTATTGTTTTTATGAAATACGTCCTTAAATGTCCTGCTCTTGTAGAAATCCTAAAAATCTACATGCAAAAACAAAATACTACTCAAGAAATAATATCGAAACAAAATGAAATTGAGTGTGAGTCATTAGGGAATCTCCTCTCTATCAATCCTTTACTCTTTCGCCTGCAAATTCAAAAAGGATATTCTTCCTCTCATTTAACATTATTTGTATGAGTTTTGAAATATTTTCGATATTTCCCATGAGGAATTGGGTGGACCAAAAAATTTAGGTCTACAACCGAACTACTTGCCAGCTCCTCTATTCAAGACTTAAAAATCTTTTTTTTTTTAATATCGTGAAGGAATAATTCATAAGGAAAAAAAAATAAAATATTTTATAGATTGCTTCCGGAAATATCTCCCCAAAGAAATGTATATAAATTTAAACATAAACCCCATCAAAGGCAAGATGAGCAAAAAAATAAAAAAAAACTGAGTTCAATGGAATTTTCAAAAGTTGAATGGTTCAGTTATTTCACACCAAGGAACTTTGCAAATTCTTTGATGTGTTATTTTGAGAATTTATTTTTGTTTCTGATTTTTTTCTTTATTACTTCAATTAGAAATTTGTAGTGTATTTCATCTGGAAAAAGTTTGTTTGAATGTAAAAACTCTTGAAATAGCAGAAACGATTGCTTTAGAGGTTTAAGTTTATTTAGTGAGGAGAATTTTTGATGATTTAAAAAAGTTATTTAAGTAAACTCATTTCGAGATGTTTTCATGTGAATAGGCGTGTTTCTTTTTTGCTTAATAATTTATATAGTCCTAGAAGACTGTCAATAATACGAAACTACAATGACTGAGCTTTGAAACAAAATACATAACTAATACAAAATTTAGTGGATAGATGTCTATCAGGGCTTATGATGTTTATTTAATAATTAATGTTGCTTCAAAATCAATAGTTAATGTTTCAACTTAGCTTTTGTGGTCTTACATTATTGAACTGTTTTGTATGTATATACAATACATATGTATGTATGACTGTCCACATTTAAGTATTCGAAAAATTAAAATTTCTAAAAACATACAATATTTTTTATTCTATAGGTTCGAGTCTTCAGATATTTTAATTCAAAACTATTTTCCTTAGAGTGTTAGACTATATTCTGTAAACTAAAATCCGAACAATTTTAGTTAATTAAGTATGATTTTAAAACTATTTTATTGTGATAATAAGCTTAAAAGACAATTCTTTAAATTTATAGTTCTCCAAAATGTATTAAAGTTAAAATCAACGTTTGTCCATTTCATTTTTTTTATTTCTTTTAATGTCCCTTCGACATTTACAAATCGCCGCCTGAGTACTTAAATGCCCCACAGACCACTTTTTCGGGAAACTGAGTTAAAGATGCAGTTATACTAATTCGAGTATTCTCTATCGTTTGGCGCTATCCCCGTTGCTCTATCTTCATTATTGAAGAAGTTACATAAAGCCAGTTTGCTCCGTATACCACTAATTTGTGGGTCCTTTTAGTGCTTATTTGCCGCATATTCAAAATTTGTACTAAGTGGGGTAATCTTTGTAGAAGAGTTCTCAAAACGTTCATTTAATGCATAAGTGCCCCATATCCACAGAAAATGGGATATAGAGCATTTAAGCTCTCATATTTATCGTAACTAAGTTACATTTTCAGCGCTTATGTGCTCTATATCCTCTATGTCTCTATATGCTTTATATCTTTTAACATGCAAGAACAACATGTGGTCCAGGTTTCTATCGGAGGTTATTTCAATAACCCAAAAGTAAGTTTTCGCTTTGACGATGGTAAAGAAAAAAGAAATCATTAAAGTTAAAAAACAATTAACCATGGGGTAAATAGAGATGGGTGCATTCAATGCAGCCTTGTAGATTTTTTTAACGATTTAATTAAAGCATTTTTTTTTATTTTTTACTAAAGTGGATAAAATCAAAAAAGCTAAAAAAAATTTAAATTTAAAAAAAACTTTTGAAAATAAATAATACTTAATACAATGAAATGTTGACGAATTTTTATAAACTATTCCGAATTAAAAAAGACGTCTTTTTCTGGAAAATTTTAAGGACCAAAGTTAGCTTTAAGTATTTTTCATACTTTAGTATTAAAATACTTAAGCATATTCTTACTTATTTTGTTGACTTAGAAATAGTCCAATATGAGATTTAGTAAGGTATACCCACTAAATTTAATATTTTTTGTTTTATGTTCTTATCAATAAAAATAAAATTATAAAAAATAAATAATGCCAGTGATTGTGAATTTTTTGGTTCTTCTTGCTTACATTGAATTACCTCCTTTCAGTGCACAAAAGTCCTATATCCATAGGAAATTTTCAATTTGGTTTTCATCGATTTCGCATTCGTATGGAAGAGGGTCCTATATCCATTTCTGACTTTTTTCATACTTTTATTTTTAAAAAAATAACCGTTACAGTTTTTGACTTCTTTTCTTCAAATTCCAACAAAGATATTTTCAAAAAATGTATATTAAAATTCAAACATTATATTTCTCAAGAAGAAAGTAAGGAAATTATTTTTTAAAGCTTAAAATTCGTTTTCTGGGGAACATTTTTTTTGGATATGGGGCATTTAAGTACTCAGGCGGCGAAATGTCAAAAACGGTTGCTTAGTTTTGCAATAAATGTCATCGTTTTCGGTGTGCTCAAAAGCAGTTTATTAAAATAATATAACCGTAGTACCGTACCAGTTAAAAAATATTCAAAATTATCAAAAAGTATTTTTTCAAATAATATTGCAGAATTTTTGAAAAACAATTATTTTTTCACAACAAATTTTCGTATTAGATGTGACAAAAGTAAAGAGCTTAAGCTTTATTGACCCGCAAGAATGGCTCTTTTTTCAAAGGTCGAATATTCAACTGAAAACAAGTACAGTGGTGCTAGAAACATTCCGGATTTGTTGGTCAAGTTTATTAGTTGTTGTTTTGCTACACAAAAATGAACAAACATTTTTTTTATATTTTATATTAAGGTGTTTAATCATAAAAAAAATTGAAACAACGTAAAATAATCCATACAAAAAATAATAGTAAAAAAAATTAAATAAATTGATAAATTCATCTGATAAAAACTAACCGGATTTTTTGGTTAAAACCTAAAAATTAATATTTTGTCGAGTAACCGTTATTTTTAATAACTTCTTGGCATCGACGAGGCATTGACATAATTTAATTCTCGATAATAAAGGGAGGAATATTCTCCCACTCATTCTTTAAAGCTGCAAAAAGAGAACTTGTTGATGTGTCCGTTCTCTTTCCAACCTGCCTTTTTAAAATCGCCCACAAATTTTCGATGGGGCTTAAATCGGGAGATTGGGACAGCCACTCTAAGACATGAATACTTATTTTTGCAAATCACTCTTTTAGCATCTTTGAAGAATGTTTGGGATCGCAAGGCATTTCTTCCTCAGCGTATGGCAGCATTTTTGACTCCAAAATGTCCCTTATATTGAAAACGGTCCATAATTCCTGTTATTTGATGTATATGACCAACGCCTGCACCTGAAAAACAACCCCAGACCATCACCGAGGCGCCACCGTGCTTAACCGTAGGGAGTACTGCCCTTAAACGTGTCCCTCTTGAGCGTGTTACTGTTCTTCCACACTTGGAGTAAAACAAATTAAATTAGCTTTCATCACTAATAGACCAGTTCAGATGATTTTTTGCAAATTCAACCCTGATGAAATATTTTAATTACGAATTTGAAAGCCTTTTCGAAATACCTTTCATACTCGTATCTTACCTTTTTCTACGATGTTTTGCAGTAAGTAGTGGCTTTTTTGCTGGTCGAAACGCGTAAAGACCACATTTCCTTAAACGACACCTTACCGTAGATGGTGTTATAGGCAAATTAAGATCTTCAGACACAAATTTTTTTTGAGGACGCAAAAGGATCTTTAAGCACAAAATTCTTTATGCGCCTATCATACCTTAAAAATCAAAATATAAATAAAAAAAAAGAACTTACGAGTAGTAAATGACGAATCTAAACTTTACGAAAGGTCTTAAAAATTGTATAATATTCACATTTTGGAAAAATTTTCTGTATAATATTTTTGTTCAAGATTACTGAAGACCTCTAATTCTGTATGTTCAAAAATACTTGAAAATTCTTAAGACTATAATTTTTGAATCGACTTGGTTCTGATAAAATGAAAAACCTTAATTCTGCATTGGAAAATTTTCTTATTCGATAATTATTCATACTTAGAATTAATGTAAATTATTTTAGAATTGAGTTTACCAAAATTCTGAACTAAAACATTAATATAAGTACGAAAAATCCTCTTTGAAAATATGTTTCTGTGTTCTACTCTCGAAAGTATTCTAAGATGCTGAGCGCCTTTAATTGTGTACCAATTGATTTCCGTTATCAAATGTTAAATTTAGAATTTAAAAAAAAATATATGAATTACTTAAAATTCAGTACAGAAATAAACCAATCCATTATTTTAAAATTTGGTTCACAACTTAAAAAATCATTTTTGAAAAAAAGAGGACAAGTTAAACAGTTCGGAAAATTTCCAATAAAAATAAAATTTTTATTTAAGCTCAATTTAATAGGTTTGTTAAATTTGCGCCATTAAGTTTCAGGCTTTTGTTATGCACTGGTAAAAAAATCGAACTCGAGATTTTGATCAGACTTGACATAACGATGATAGGGAAGATGAAAGAACAATTTTGTTTGTCTGTTCGAATGGCTCAGTCGAATTTCTTTAATCTAAGTGGATAGGATTTTTAAATTTTTCCCGTGACAAATTTTTTTCTTAAGACCAAAAATACTTTCCATATTTTTTTTTTTTTAATTTTATAATATATTTTTTTTCTCAAAGCTTATCCACAAATTTAAAAAGAAAATCAAAAAATTCATTTAGTAAACGCTAGCTAATGGTTGAAAATGAATTCCAAAAAATGGTTATTGATGGCAACCCATACAACCATTTTTTGTTTCGACTTTCTCAAAAAAAGAAGTGTTCCCACGCTGCGCTGGTAAAACCACTGCGTTAGCTTTTCCATCTCTCCAACTCTTCAGGTCTCTTTCCGAGTGGATGAAAAACAGCATTTGTCCAGCCTGTCCCTGATAAAGGAGGCGAATCCTCCTTCGCCTCATACTATCGACCAATTAGACTTACGTCCCTTCTTTCCAAGTTCATAGAAACGCTGATCAATTTTTAGCTTGTTCAAGCTTCTTACTGAAAATGCGCACAATTAGTATCAATGAATCTCTTCTTCGTTGGATTAGAAATTACCTTTCGGACCGTTCATTACAAGTAAGTGATATCAACAAAATAAACGCTCTGGCGTGCCACAGGGCTCCGTTTTGTCTCCGACACTCTTCCTTATAATCATAAATGATCTTTTGTCTTCAACTTCTAATCTACTAAATTGTTTCGCTGACGACAGTACCCTCAGCTTTTCATATTCGTTTTTAGATTCACATCCCTGTCCTTCGGATGTGGACTTCCAACGGCAACGCATGATAAGCTCATTAAGTTCTGATCTCAACAGCATTGTTGAATTGAATCAAAAACCATGTAGAAAACTCAATGCTGTCCGCATTCGAATCTATCGAGCACCGCCGGAATGTTTCATGCCAGTTGCATTCCTCCACTCTAACAATTCAACAGTAATACCCGCACTTGTAGGAATGCTCATCAGTTTACCCTTGAGTCCAATTTCGGTCGTACTGTCAACTGCAGAGATTCTTTATTTAGCCGTACTTAACGAATGTGGAATGGTTAACCCGTTTCAATATTTCCCACTCAATGCAATATGCAGACTTTCTAAACAAAAGGTCATCGGTATCTCCTTCCAAATCCTATCCTACTTTTCTAATTGCTCGTCCTGTGTCTAACAATATGAAAATGGGATTCCGTCAAATTTTTGTATTCCTATTAAAATTTGCCTCTGAAACTTAAAAAGTTGGAGAACCGGGAAAACATTTTTTCAAAATTGATTTTTACAAAAATTGTAACAAATTACATCGCAGAATTGTAATTTTTGTATACAAATTTAAAAAAGCTGAATCAAGTTCAGAATTTTCAAGAACAATTAAAATGCTAAACCTTGACCTAATTTTGCGATTTAAAAAAAATTAAGACACCTACAACGTTTTACATAAATTAAGAAAGTTTGCGTGTTCTGAGGTAATTATACGGACTTTTCCTTGAAAATCATTTTGATAAATAGCAATTAGCAATACGAGAATGTATATATGTAGGTGCTTCAACTTAATGTTCCTTTAATTAACGTACAACGACATTTGATAAGTTAATTTCGACAAAATAATTTTGTGATATTATGTTGCTATATGTATAAGTGTAGATTGATATTAGTGTGCTATGACTTGTCGTCTACACTTCCGTAATAAATACATTTTCGAATGATTAGGAATTATTCTCCTATTGTATCATAAGACACAAGGTGAGGGCTATATTAAGTTTATTGCTTGACTAATTGGAAGTGGAATATAATTGTTATGTTAACCGGGTAAAAAGGCTTCATTATACTCGTACTTTAATTAAGGATTACTTCAGCTCACTATACAATTTTGTATTAATTACCTAGAATTAAACACATAAGCCCTCAATTCGAGCTCAAATAAATTTTTTGAATATGTTTTGAACATTGTTTGAGATGTAGGAACATATTATACCTAGCAATCTCTTTTACAACTGAGACTATATTCTAGACTAAAAAAAATCTTTTTAAAACAATTTAATATTCTTCAATTAACTACCGACGAAAACGCACTATCTCACCAACTACTGCAGTCCAATTTTAGTTTCTTGAATTTTTCATTCAACTTTTCCATTGTTTACCGCCTCACAATATTTCGCAGAGAAATTGAATGAAAATTCCCAGCCACATAGGGAATGAAAATATGAAAATAGAAAAAGTGTGTGTGGTGATAAATTTTGCGAGGGAAAAAAATAAAATACCCATCCAAAGTTGGTGTGGAAAATTGCAACGCAAAAGGAAATGAACCAAGAGCTGGCTGGTTTCGGTAGATCTGTATATGTACAGTGTGAATTCATGATGCAATTTCCCATTTCAGTGTCCGGACGAACGACCGATATTTTTCACTTTTATTCTCATTCCCGAACACAATGTGCTGTGCTGCTATCTGCCTAACGTATCCTTTGCTCGCACTCAGGCTGTAAGACACTTCTTGTCCTGCAGCAGCGGTGGTGTAGGTACTCGGCAAGTATCTCTTCTACTTGCTTCCCAGGTTTGCTTCATTTTTTTCATTTTTTTTTTTGTTCAGTTTTGCGTTTGAAAGTGCTCCTGAATCCCTTGGAATAGCACGTCAATATATCAGCTAGCAAATGTCCTAGTTTTCTAGTTTTTTTTTTTCTTCTGTCTTTTACTGCTTTGACTGTTCATCCTTTTGGTCATGATGGTGTGTGCAACCAGCAGCAGCAGTTGTAGTAGCATCAGAGGATATGGGTTTTTTGTTTTGTTTTCAACATTTAGCGATAAATAATCGTCGAGGATCGATAGGAAGCTATAATTTGCCAATCTTTTGTAGGATTATTTTGGCTCACCGATAAGAGGAGAAGGCAGATTTTTTGTCTAAAGTGGTTGTAGTTGAATTGGAAATTTCTTCATTTTTGCATGAACGAAAGAATGAGGTCAGCTATGTAATTTGTATGGAGAATGAAAATAGTGAAAGGAAGGCAATATGGTATTAAAAAATATTCGCAACATTCCTTTGGTTTTGGTTGAATTGCCCTTTACAGCCCTGATAACTGGGAGAGTGAACCTGGGCAAGCGGAGAACGAAATTGTATCTGCATTTCCAAATTAGATTATGTTGTTATCCAGAAAAAAACATTTCTAATAGCTTCTTTGCTGAAAGAAGTAGGAATTTACCTACTGATTCGTTTCTGGACTTAAATCCTCGTTCTTGTACGTAGTGTTTCCACCACCGTCGCTGTCAGTCGAAATGAAGTTCAGTGCAGGTCATTTTGGAATAACTTGAGCCTTCTTCATGTCTGTTTTAGAGTTTTATATAAACTTCTACTTTTTAGAAAACATTCTGAAAACAGCGAGCAATCCGAAACATTCAAAAACTTTGTATTGCTCCCAAAAAGATGGGTTTAGTGCTTTCTGTTTTCTTTTGAAACTAAGTCGTGGGCTCCATAAGAGTCGAACTTTTATCTATCAAGAAAGGCCTTAAAGCTCTTAAGACATTAACAGAATGTAGTTTATTCTGCATTCTTGTACCGTTTAAAGTTGTGTTTCTCGCTCAGCTTTATTTCCTATGTCCTGGTGATGTTAAGGTTTAGGTAGCTATCAATTTTTTCTGAAAACTTATTCCTGAAAAATGTATAGTCGTGGTTTCCATGGTGTGTTCTGAATTTCAAGTAGAGTTTTGAAATCTTTGGTATTCAATTGTGGCAAAAAAGTAAATGAATGAACAAAACTTTGATTGAATGTGGAATGCTTTACCCGGCTCAGTGTTTCCCACTCATTTCAATGCGCAGACATTCAAAACCAATGTGCATCGGTATCCCCTTTCTAATCCTATCCCATTTTCCTAATTGCTCGCACTGTGTTCAACATTATAAGGGTATTCATAACCCCTTGAGTGCGCGTATAATATAAAAAAACGGGGTTTCTACTCGGCTAAAAACAACGAAGGACTTGTGTAGAATTAAACAAGTGAGACTGCTAATATAAAACCTACAAACTTACTCTGTTAAAATGACATGATTTAATTGGTTAATTAATTAAATTAATCTCATTGATTGTTTGTAACCAAATTAGTTGGCAATTTCAACAATCTTAAGTCAGTTAAAATAAGGAGTTTGATGTCTTATTTTTCTATCACCATTTGGTTAAATCAAACAAGAAGATTATTTTGTTTTAAAACGTTAACCCATTTACTTGGTAAAGTTAAATAAATTTGGATAATTGTTTTAACCTAGATACTCATTTAATTTAAACAACATAACCATTCTTTTTAACCAAGAAGATTATTTAATATTAAATAACTGAAGGTGTTAAATTAATCAAGTGTAATTATTTGATTTGCCCGTGTTACTCGTTTAAAGCATACAATCTTCGAAATCTCAAGTTATTAACCTAGTTTCTCGATTAACATAATTAAGTTTTTCGGTAAAAATTACATTCTTAGTTTTTTTTTTCTTAAAGAATTCAATTTCATTTAATCGAGTTAACTAGTTTCTTTTAGCAACATACACTTCCTTGTTCTTACCCGAGACTACGTTATTTTTAACACATTCTTTTAACCTACCGAAAAATGCTCTCGGTTAGATTTTTTTCCTGCGTGAAGTGGACTACGGTTGGTTTTGGACATCATTCGAACAAAGTTAAATCCCAAACCAATATACTGAGATTAGATTATTAAGATTAGTTTGTCAAAAATGTATCTATAAATATTACCAACAGTAATCTCTTAGAACCAGGAGAACTTTCTTATCCAAATTTCATATAACCATCACTTAGAAGAAGATCTGCATCTCAATTCCTTCATAAATTTCTAGGTAAGTTTGTTAATAAGTTTTCCTTTGAAGTCTCGTCATCACAACTTAGTGAGTCATGTCACAAAGCACCAATTAGGCCTTAACTGAGTTTGAAATCTATTTTGTTTCACATAAACTTTATACACACAAAGTGTCCGCTGCACGAACATTATTATGTCAATTTTCTACAACTTTGAATATTTTCCCTTTAGAGTTTTCATGCTGATAAAAAAAAAACAAAAACAACGAAAAACCAAAGGAAACGCAGGAGTTCACCATAATTATGTTTCATGTTTCATTACTTTCAAAAAGGACACACATTGTGTTATATGGATGGATGTTTAGGAGACATGCAGGGCTCTGATTGAAAGCTTCCATTTCCGTTTTGTCTGTATGCAATATCTACACACAGAAGTACCCTTGGCTGGGTACTTTTTTTGCTCTCCCCAAAGATGAAAAGATACAAAAAAGCGAACCTTTCATAGAGAGACACGCATCATCTGGATGCATTTTAGTTGATTTCTCTGCAACTGAAACCACTGAATAGAAGCATAAGAATCAGAGTCATCTTTTCTACCACCTTTCAACTTCATATACGGCGTATATCATGAAGCAAAAGTTTAACATAAAACACGTCTGCTATTAAAATAAAAAAAAATTCTGATTCACACTTTTTTGAATAGTGTTTTCTAAGACTTGCATTCAACATTTTATTCGGATAAGATCTGCTCTGTTCCACTTTGAAGAGACTTAAATAGATGATGCGAAAAATATTTTAGATAAACCAACCACAGAATACTGCTGCACTTAACCACTCGTGGGCCTGAAATGCATCTCCTTGAAAGCCTTGCAGTACTGAGGTTTATTAAATTCTGTTGTAGAGTTTATTTTCAAAGAAACCTTTTTTCAAAACAATGGGTTTTCGAGAAAAAATTAATATAAAAACTTATTTGAAATAATTTTCAGAAGTATATGTACGTAGACGTACACAATTTGAGCTTCAAAGTCAAGGCTAGGTTATGTTAGGTTAGGTTGAAGTGGCTGTCGGCGGAGAACCAACACTCTTGGACCAAACTCCCTGAGTTTCTATGAGGTGTGTAAGACCACGTATTTCAGTATTTTCCAGATCACTAGGATCATTTTAGCAGGGGTATTCTGAATAGAGTCTAAGTCTTTGTGATCGAGCAAGTCAAGTTCATAGAAGGTGAGCAATTTCTTCCTAATTCTCTTCATTCTTGCAGCTTCTGCAATCATCGGTTGAGTAGACGCAAATACACTCAGCGTGCCTACATATTTGACAGTGTCCGGTTATGTCCGGTTATCAATGAGATAATGTGAAATCTACTTTTTTATATAATTCACACGCGCTCAAAGGTATTTTAAGAGACCCTTATAATGTTAAACACAGCACGGGCTTAGAGCGCCTGAGATCCAACGTTCCAGATCTGTTTTTTCGCGAAGCAAGTGCTACTCTTGTTCCGCTTAAGGTTTGCAATCCTTATAGCATCTTACTTTAGCATAAGTATACATGTAGCGATTTTTAGCAGTTGCCTGGAACTTCTCTATGACCCAACATAGATGAATATTGAACTACTGAACCATCTCAACGAGAGATGATCGGCAGTTTAGAGTTGTTTTAGAGTTTTAGAGTTTGTAGAGACTCTGTAAGGAGATCTTAAAGCAGTTTGCCTGTCTGAGAAGATCCGGATATCTATTGCAGATATCACGTTTTCTGTAAGCTGAGATTAATCTTATTTATTCACTTCAAGTTCCACTGGGATACGCTTCGATTATTAAGAAAGCGAAATGAGAGGTCTAAGTTTAGTCTGTCAGAGTACACGTGTCACGCTTCCACCAAACCTCTTCATCTCGGCTCTGTATAGGTCAGTATAGAAGTAATCGAAATCATCATTCAAGAATGTCACATCATCCCAAGTACATCTGGATCAGCTCGTAACTTCAAAGTTTCCAAAAAAAGGACAAAATGGGAAAACTTTGTTCTATAAGCTTGAGACCGTTTTGGAAAGCCCATTCCTTGAATCCCCACATTTAACAAGTAAACGCCATTTTTCTAGTTCACGTACGCATTTGAGAAGTCAATGTAGTAAACGAATTCAGCATACTTTCCGGGGCTCACATTCCCAGTCTACTGTATTCGTAAGAAAACAAACCGCCCTTCTCAAGAACCATTAAACTTGCCACACTAACAAATGCGTCCTTGCCTGCAAGATGCAACTTATATGATAAATGTTTCTAAAAGTAGAAAAGTGAATACGGAAACGTAAACTGAAGGACACTCATGAACGAAATTTGATGAGGTCTGTTCATTTTTCTGACATTCAGATCACAGAGATAATGCATCATAAGGCAAGTGTCACATATGAAAAAAAAAATGTGCTTACAAAAAAGATGATAAATTACATTTCAAAATAGTTAAAGTTATCTTTTCAAAAAATTTGGTCAACCGAAGAAGTCTTGCTAGTAATAGCTATAGAAAAAAAAAACTTAAAGTTCAATGTCCTCTACGAGTTGTGTCTGTGGTTTTGCACCTCGATTTCTTATTGATTTTGAATATAACGTAAAAAAAATAGTTTTCATTGAAATTGAATTGCTTTCGTTTAATGAGGACAAACTTTGTATACACTCCAGGGACGTTCAGTCGTTGTAGGATGTTTTTGTTAAGTGAGAGAAGGAGGTTTTTTGTTTTCAATACAATGTAGACACTCGAATGTGATAAATGTTTCTAAAAGCCCTAGAAATTCTAAGTGCTTGATGGCATTAAGTATGAGTGTAGGTAGAGTGTTCATGACAAACAAAACCACTGCCCTGGAGCTATGACTATGTATCGTACATGGAGGATGGAGAGTATGTAGATGAGTTAAGTTTCATCCATGTCTAACTCTGTTGTTTTTTTATTTTTTTTTTTTTTTTTTGGGAGAAGCATGTTATTATTCATGTGCAGTTAGGCATGTGACAGATGGATTTTGGGGAAGAAGACTGAAAACCACTGAAACGTCACCTACCGGCAACATACCGTAAGCTAATTTCATCAACAAAGACTTAATGTAAGAACACTCATCTAAGTTATGAGGAGACGAAAAACAAATTATGTCAGAGTTTGAAATAAATTAAACTTCCGCAAACAAAACTGTCCAATTTGTGCATTCCACTAGCTTATATGAACGGTCGATGACGTTGCATAGCTTTTTGAGTCTATCACTGGCAAGATGGCTTTCGCAGAATCAAATGGTATTTTACATGATCTCAGCGCATTGTATTGAAGTGTGGGAGGAAGGGTAGCTAGAAATGGCGGTTAGTGGCTGTCCACCCCTGGGCTTAAGTGTGCCTTTTTGATAAAATACCTCCTGTGAATGGAATTTATAGAGGAACTTGTGTACATATTCTAACGGAGTCGTCTAGTTTGGATTGAGCTAAAAAAAATATTTAGTAGGTTTTGATGTGTCTAATTGTTGTTGTGTGCCATCAGCAAAAAGACCATGCATTCCAGCTAAACCGCATACCAAACCATCTAGTTGCCGAACTGGGCAGTTAGGTGTTGAAGCGACAACTATCCGATAGAGTGATCATCCGGCCACTGTATCTGTATCATAAACCTGCATCAAATCCTCCTAGCCAGCTTGCGGTCTAGGGAATCAAACACAGAACACAGTACAGAAGTAACCGAAGTTCGTCCCATAGACATTTCGTGGCGTTGAGAAAAGCCATCAATATTTTGGTCTTCATGTTCGAAAGTTCTTTGATTTAGTCAAAAATGCCCTGATTATACTCTATTTTCAATCAGAGCATGGTATTTTGCAGAAGAAATGAATGACTTTACTTTTTCTTCTGGTCCCCACAGTGAGTGTTGTGAGAAATTCCTAGTTTTGCTGCATACCCTTATATTGGCAATTGTCCCCTACAGGTATCTATCAGATCAAGTGTTCGGGGTTTATTGTCGGTGGGCCAAATATTCTTCTATAATATCCAGTTAGTAAAACTGTTCCACCCATGGTTTGATTCCTTAGAAAAATTGAGAGTATATTTCGGAGTGGAATGTTGACTCCTTCCGCAAGTGAGCCATACTGATACTTGCTTGACCAGCTGGTACCCATTCATTCCCATCAATGCTACTATTACCCAGAACCGAGATTATGGTGACACTGAGGTTCATATTAATTTCGACATTTTTAAGACCTATTTAAATGATGATATAGCAGAAATAATGGCTCGAAATAGTCGCTCGACTATCTGTGATAATAGCCGTATTCCGATTCTGATTTGGATCTTGTTTGAGTAGCTTGCATTCTTCCCTGATGGCCAGGAATTCAGCTCGAAAAAAAACAAACAATTTCGGGTAGACAAAAGGATCTGCATAATGTAGAAACCTATAATTGATTCTCGAATCAACAGCACTCTTCATGTTTGAGTATTGAGTTGAGTCGAAATCATTCGTCACGACATAATCATCCCAGTTCCTTCTGGATGGGAACACAACCTACGAATCTTGAATAATTTATTTCATAATCTTGTTGTGGGACTAAAAAACGAATCTCTGGTACAACCAAAATTAGGCTCGAGGAAGGACTGATGAGCATTTCCAGTGAAACAGGTTACCCGGGTATACTGATTGAAGAAAGGAATACAACTGGCAACTTCAAGTAAGCATTGCTTTTAAAAGAAGCGATAAAACAAGGAAATACATGAAATATTGAGACGGTCATCAAGAGATGAGAACGAAATCCATGAAAGCTCTGTTTCCTATCAGTTTTAATCTGTTCTGATTTCTATCCAATAAGTGGAGAGAAGCTTGTGTTGCACCTGCCCAAAAAAAAGAAGTGAGCTATAGTCGAGTTTTGGACGTAGTTTTCTTACATCGATATGGAAATCCTAAGCATTTAGCAGCACAGCATTTTCGGCGGCCCTGAGCATGTGGTCATTCCAACAAAGATCGTCCGTCGTTGACACGCATACCGACTACTGAGAGCTTTTCGGCTTCTTCGAGGCAAGTGACGTGTAAATGGCATAAGGGCTAAATTTTGCTTTAACGACATTAGACAGCATTACGCTTTCGAAGCATTTAACAATGTTGTAAAGATCGAAGTTTAAAGAGCTTATCATACGATACCGTTGCAATTCCTCTGTGAATCTTAATTGATTCTTATTTTGGAGGAAGTCAGTGGGAGCCGAAAACATTTTTTTGGAATCAATTCAGTGATATTGTAGTGACCATAAGGTTTGGCAAAACCCATGAGTTCGATTCATTTAGTCTTAGCATTCTACAAGATACTATAGATTTCTAATGTGTAATGTGGTAAAAGGTGCAAAAAAACGTTTAAAGAATCCATTGGGCAATATCTACCAGTCCCGGTGGTGCCAAATCTAGCAGTTTTGTATCTGTCGTTAGTCGATGTTTCATGCATTGGTTAGTGCAAGCGGAATGTGAGGATCCGCCTTATACTACGACTGTGTACGTCCACAAGATCTTCTTGGACCTGAGCCCCAAAAACGTGTAATTTCAGGCTTAGAAAGATGATTCCAATACAAAGCCTGAGAAAATTACTTTGAATTTCTTTCATAAAGCCTTTTCATATTCAAATATTTAACTCTGATTGGAAATTGTAAAGGTTCCTTTTAATTTAAATGTGTCATAAAGTATCAACTGATAAGAAAATCAAATGTGGTTTGCAGAAGAACAAAACAAAACTTCCATCATTATTCTTCATAGTTTCTATTTATATTTCGGTCATTTTGTCCCGCACTAACTTTACCATTCTCATAAACAACAGTTTACCAAATCTCCGAATAAGGACTTTTTCAATTACTTTATTGAATTTTCTTCTTCTATCTATCCTGCCTAATACTCCTTGTTCATGTGTAATTCTTTATCCTTAGTAAGGATAATTTCTATTAGTGTCTCCTCCCGAACTCATATAGATACTTCTATCTCTTCTTCTTCCGGGTAATATAGTCAGAAGGACTAAAAGTGGTCTGGTTTTTATGATAATATAGCCGGAAAAACGGTGCCACAAAAACAAAATGTCTACTCATGTGGCTTGAAAACCAAAATCCCGTTGCATACATTTCGATTTCCTTTGACACACATATCCATAGCCATAAACAGAAAAACACATAGTTTGCGAGACTTACTTTTTATGCGACAAGCTGAAGTAGAAGTAGCAAGACCAAAAAGGACCAAACCACTGACCGACACGGACGACCAGGACAACCCAGAACAACCATAACGAAGCCATCAACAGGGAGAAGAAGTCGTCGTTCGTCGTCATCATTCTCGTCGTCCTCGTCATTATTATAGTGTGTTGCGAAAAACGGCCACATGAATTTTTCATAACAAAGACGACAAAGTTTATCCCTGTAATGACATTTCATAAATCCATGACAGCTTAGCACTGGAACTGACCCTAACTGAAGCAACTTAGATGTCAGCTCTTCAACGTGTAACTTAACAAATTACTCACTTTGTCATATTTGTTGTTGTTTGTTTTTATTTCCTCCGTTAATATTTTATTTTATTTTGGTTTCTCTTCCATCATAGTTAAAAGAATATCCTATCCTAGGCTGTCTAAGGACTCTTTTAGTGGCTGTGTGTGTTTTGAAAAAAGTTGTAATTTTTTTGGTGTGAAAATTCACTGAAGGAAGGTGAGTTTATTGATGTTTTTATTTTTTTTTTTAGTTCTTTGGATTGATTACAGATTGGGCGATTTTTCATGTGAAAAATAATTTTTCATGTTGCTTGAGGGCTTTAAGGGAAATTAGCATTTTCTTCTTTTTTGTCACATTAGCATGAATGATGAACGTCGAAGTAGTGCGTGGGATAGAGCTTGCGACTCGTGTCACCATATTTAATTAGCGAATTTGACACGCAAATGGTGGGACATTTGTTTGAATTATATTTTTTCCTGTTAAAGGTTCGAGCAAATTTAAAAGCTATGTGCAAAATTATGTTGAAAACGAGTAATGAAAAATTGGTTTGAAAAGGAAAAATATTCAGCTGTGGACGTATTTATAGTTAAAATTTTTAGGTCGAGAAATAAAGGTAAGGGTCTTCCAAGAAGAGTTTTTAATTTAAATTTCACGCCATTTTGTAATTGCTCAAACTGTCACTTCGATCGTTATTTTTTAATTTAAGCTAAACGGTAATGAATTATAAATATATTGACTGGCACAACCTGTTGAAATAGTGATTTTTAGAGTAATAGTGGAACAAACTTCTCATCCACAACGACTGACAGTTTATTTTTGGGCTGGAAGTGTCATTGGGCTATATTTTTCCTCAAGTTATGCAGGTGTAAGTGTTTCAGTGATTGAATGAATAGCGTTACTGAACGAAGTTCAGCAGAACGGTTCTACATCCTACACAGCTCGTGAATCATTGACTCTGTTGTATTAGAATTTTCCTGGACGCATGAATTCTCAAAATGGAGACACAAATTGACTGCTTAGATCCTTCGATTAAACAGCATTAGATTCCTACTTACCATATATGTATGTACAGTACATAGGTACTTAGGGCAAGTTTTGCATTTGGAACATAAATCCAACTCGAGATTTGATCAAACATGAAATTACGATATTGAAAACACGAAAAAAGTGGGTCCCAATATTTTTTACATTGCGTTTATCTGTCTGTAATGATCTGTACCTCGACTTACAGCCTTAAAACATTTTTGAATTTCGTGTGCTCATTAAACATTATTTTTTACGAGAAAAAAAAAAAACAGCCAAGGCGACTCTTCACGATCGATTAGAACCATTCACCATTGACTTACTCATTTTCTATACGGTCGTTCCAACATAAGTGGCGCCGAACTTTCCGGTCGCCGAATCGAGGTAATCACACCGGAAATGGTGGATAAAATTGACGGTTTGGAAATGGACGATCGGCGAGGAAAGGTGTTCAAGTTTATCACATGGATCAGTGATCATATAAATGGGCATGAAAAAGCTTTCCCAAATCGGTCAACGGCCTTGGCTTTGATGAAAGCATCGCTTCCCATCGATCAGCGAAATCAAGCATCATTGCGCATGGTTAGTACTTGGATGGAGGACCGTTCAAATACCAACCGTGTGCTGTTGACATGTGTGACTTTCTGTTGTTCTTTCTTTCTGTCTGTCTCTCTCTGTTGTATTGTCTAAGCCGATGGCCTCAGTTGCCAGTGCTTTAAGTGTCTCTACTTCGTAGATTTATCTACGGAGTAGTGCAAAATGTAATGTAATGTAATGTAATTTCCCAAATCGTTTGACATCTTCAAATGGGTGTTTGGCGATGTTCAAGGATTCATCACAACACACAAGAAACCAAGGAACAGTCGAATAGACTTATAGACTTCTCTGGGTGAATCGAAGCCAGAAAAGGTCTAGGTGGGTCTGGCTGCAAACAAGATTTTTTGATGCGCTTGATTTTATTCACATCGATTACCATGAAAAGGTTACAAAGATCACCGGCGCATATATCGGAGAAATATTACTTCGATTACAAGAAAGTTTGGCGAAGAAAAACATACTTTTCTACCAGACAACGCAGCAGATCATAATTCAGCAGTCGCAATGGCAAAATTTCATGAGCTACCCCCTGCGCCTATTTCGTTTCATTCACAGAGACAGTGCCCCCTCGGAAAAACATTTCTTGTGTTTAGCTGAGAATTAAACCAAGATCTTCAGCATCTTCAGTCCATAACGCATTAACAGTCGTGTATGCGAATTTCTCGGGGGCGTGTGATTCTGAGTCGATTCGTTGTCGTTCTCGTTCGTTTTTAATCTTGGCTGACTGAAAAATCCTGCTCCACACCTGAAACTATTTCAGTGTATCTATCTTGTTGGGGTGCATCCCATCCTAATCCGATTCCTATATATAGAACAAATGAAAAGTCCGTAAAAAAGTGTTGTTGCCATTTTCCCCCGTTTAGTTATTTTCTACAATTATTAAAAAGTGTTTGATGTTTGAGTTGTTTTCTTGGCACAGCCTACTTCATGTACGACATCTGGTCCATGTACAAGGTAGGTGCACACTCAAAAAATCTCCGATAAGCTAAAGCTTATGAAGCTAACATCGAATCCGGCTTTTACACCATCAAATGGTCTATATGACAAGCACATTGCAGCTAATGCAAAGAAATCATTAGCTTCCTCGTCATCTTCCACCACATCCTCACCAACAGCAAGTCCAATAGATGAAACATCACCACTATTCCATAAGAGACATCACGAAGATGAAATTTACGTCAACGATGGTGAATCAATTCAAATTCCAGAAGGTGGCAATTGGGATTTCCTTAAGTACGTGATCACACATACAGTGATGATGATACATCATGTCTTCATTGGGACATTTGGACTTCTGGTTGTAACGTATATTCGCGGAGGCGGTCACTGCATTTATAGCTATATGTTCATGATAGAGTTCTCGACACCATTTGTCTCATTGCGCAGCATTCTAAGTACATTAGGAATGAAGGACTCACGAGCGTATATAGCCAATGGTCTAATAATGCTTTGTTCATTTTTCCTATGCCGAATTGTTATGTGGCCATATGTAGATATTCTACAAGTACAGCGAAGTGATTAATAGTTCATTCATTGATTCAATTGCAACTTTACCCCGTGGATGCATCATCAGTGTATTAATCCTCTTCCTTCCACAAGTCTATTGGTTTTTCCTTATGTTGAAAGGGGCATTAAAGGTTTTTTTACCCTCAAAAAGCAAATAATTTCCTACAACGAAACACAAACAATATAAAAACAATAACCTTTCACCAATGACAGAAGATTCTCAACAGTTTTTGTCACCGCCACTATTGAAAAATGGTAATCTATCAAAATTATACACCACCAAATCTACCACCGGAATTGACCTTACATCAACAACAAATGGTAAAAATTAATTAACTCTCGTTAAATAATTGTTTAGTATTTTTTTTTATAATTTTCTTATTCTAAAATCTTAATTTAATTATTCAATTCTTGTTTTTGCTTAGTTTTATACATAAATAATTTTAAAACAAATGAAATTAAATTATCACGTAAAATCATGATAATAAGCTTAAATAAAAAAATTACTTCAAAAAAATAAATGTAATGAATGTAATTTAATATAATTGTATTTATAATTTTACAAATGATATGCATTAAACAAACAATGGCCAGATATATTGATTTACAAATCTATAAATGTCCAATGGTGGAGAAGTCATCTTCCCGTCCTATTCCAAAAATAAATGAATTCCAAAAATCAAATTTATTCTGAGGAACCCAGGTTTTACTAACATTATAATTTTTAATATGTTGTAAACATGTCGTATTCATTTTCCACGATGTGAACATAATAAATTCATAGTTAAAAATATTTCATTTCGTGCTTGGTGATTTCAAAGGAAAATTTCGTTAAAATGTTGCAGAGTCCTTCCTCGAGATATTTGACATTTTAAATCTACATTTCTGATTTAATTTAAAACAAAACATAACGAAAAGCTTGATTTTTTCGAAATAACTTGAGTAACCTCAGCAACAGAATTTGTATACAATATAAGCATCTCCACGAATTTTACATTGCACTTCATTTTGAAAAGCTATGTAGATATACGAGTATCTCCCATTGGAACTTACTTGCCCCCGACACTCAATTTCAACAAAATTCATTCCACTTTTGTTATTGTTCTCCAACTTTATCCATACAAATGCAAACATATAAATATATTACACTTGGCAATCCGATTGTTTTCGTTTGCATATTAAATTTTTGTGAATTCCACGTGAATAAACTTTGAATTTTTATATTTTAAACAAAAAGAAAAAAAAAACTTGAAATCAAATGAAAAATAAAAATAAAAAAAGATTTTTTTAAAAATACTCGAATAACAACAATGGGTGTTGACGACAATTAATAAATTTAACTTTCAAAGTAAGTTTCAATGAAAATACGATGAATAACCAATTCTGTTTTGTGATTTATTATTGGATTTTTAAACTTTGAATGATAGCAAAAAATATAATGAAATTATGTATTTTCATTTCGACATTGTGTGTAAGAGGTCAAATATGATTTACCTATAAAGTGGGAAGAATATTATAAATATGCTTTTGTTGGGGCTTCAAGTGATGAGTAAGTGCGTGCGACATTTGAATTTAAATGAACTTCAACATTCGAAGTGAAATGGTGTAAGAAAAATATCTTGTGACGTCCTAAAGAGCATTTCTGCCGAATGGTTTGGAGAGTTACCCATCTCTCCAACACATGCCAACTTTATAGTCTTAAAATTGAGTGTTGTTCATAATCTGTTAAAATTACCTTCAAACTTCGGAATTTTTTGACAAATGAATTAAATTCTATGAAATCAGCTATTCAGCTATATAAGAAAACCAAAACCTGCTGCTAGACTTGGCTCGCCAAATATGTTTGACTCTTTCCAAAAGTTGTCTCGGGCTTAAAATTCAGCTACCTTTTCTGCTAGTGCCTAGAAAATCCCTAGCATTTCTTAAAATTTCCATTAAATTGTAGTCCTGGTTCTCTCACCATTTTTTTAATTTTATTCATTTGGCATTAAAAAGATTACAGTCACGTCAGTTTTAACGCCATTCATTCACAGCAACCAATTGATTGCAATCTGAGAATTCATTCATTTTTTTGCGTTCTTTTGCTTTCCTTGCATTAATTTTCAGTTTTTGCATTCATTTGCGTTCTTTGCATTAATTTGTAGTCTTTGCAATCTTTTGGAAGAGTTTAGTCCTCTTAAAGTTTTATCTGATTTCGTTTTTTTTTTAATATTTTGCAAGTACTATAGGGAACAGACTATCCTCCAAATGTTGCACTTTGATTTCGAATGTCTGAATATCAAAATGGGAGGGAAATATGGAGTCGGGTAAAGCATTCCCTAATACACATTCGTGTAGAATCTCTGAATTTAACAGAAAGAATCTCTGAATTTAACAGTATGTCTGAAGTTGGGCTCAAGAATTAATAAGGTTAATTGTTGAAGGGGAGGAATTCAACTAGAACATTGCTTATAAGAAAAGAATCAAAAAGTAATGAGAGACATGAAACATTGCGGCGGTGCCTGAGAGATTCAAATGTATCCGTTATAGTTTTTTAACATCTTTCATCCTTAGAAATCTTTTTTGGATTTGCAAGCGTAAATGTTACATTATGAATGACTGAACACGGAATGTGAATTGATCAGAATGTGCACCAATTTTTAAATCAACTCAAAATTATATTTCTTGAACAAAATTAAGGAAGGAAAATAGGTATTTGGGTTTTTCGATCGTTTGGTTTTTCGGGATTTTTATTTTTCATAACTTTGAACGACTTCCATTTTGGAAACGAACAAAAAAAGCGACTTACCAATTAATATCTCCAAAGTTAGTTACTAACAAGAGAAATGACAATGCATAGAATTCATGGACAAATTCACTAACCCAAGTGTCAAAATCAGCTTTTGTAAATGTCAAAGTTAGCACGGTACGCAAATCAATAAAATAGGTATTTAATGATTTTAAATTTTAATAAAATTCTACATTTCAATAAAGTTTGCAAAATCGTAGCTTATACTTACACAATTTTAACATCGTACTAATTTGACTAAAAATTGCTCCCATGTCTTCAAAATAATAACCAAATCCCATAAAAACAAAAAACCGAAATTAAAATTATCTTTGTAAATCTTTTGCCCTAAAATCCAATCCATCTGTAAAAACTAAAAACTCGAAAACGCATGCGAAAATTAATATGCCATTAAACTTTTATAACCCAACAATTAATATCTAATATGAAATATTCTACAAAAAATCGAAATTCTTCATTTCAAAGTTATATAGTTTAATCCAAAAAATGTTCAACCTGAAAATTATATAAAATGAAGAAAACCAAATAAATAAATCTTGTCAGAAAAATTTAATCCCAGAACTAAATATAGTTAGATAAATTATATTTTATGACAAAATATGTAGTTTTGTATTTAATAAATTAAGTTAATTGTTTGTTTAAGCAACAAAAAATTTAATTGAAATAAATAAATGTTTTCTTACAACAAAATATGAGACATTGAATTGTTTTTCTTTTTAAAGTTGCTGGCATTTCAGATTTATTACTAGAAAAAACATTTTAGCAAAAATGTACTTAAAAGTAGTTAGTACTTAAAAAGTCTATCACCAGGCGACCATGCGGAAGAAGCAGTGTTTGCAAAATCAAAAACATATAAGATTTGAACACGTTTTTGTTTTTGCAAAGTGTAAAAAGCTCCGCCTTGAAGTAACTGCAAAAACCAGTTTCATTTTTCAGTGATCATGGAGAAACAAAAGAATTGTTAGTGTATTATTCTTTCATTCCCTTCCTTACTTGCTTACTTGAGCCTCATTGGTGGCTGGTCTGAGTCTCAGTGTAGAGGTTTGCGAAATTCAAGAATCAAAACAAACGCATTAGAACCCTCTTACTTCGCATGCTCGCCTGGTAATAAGATTTTATTTCTTAGTAGAAAGATGACGAAATAAAATTTTTAAATGGACAAAATGCAAAATTAAACCAGGCAAAAATAATTCTCAAAATGGTGTAACTAAGGGCATCTAGTGGTGGACGCTTGAAACCTCGAAAAATCGGTTAAATTTCAAATAAAATGACGTAATTTAAAAGTGAAACACCAGGCGAGCATGCAGAAGAAGTAGGGATTCAACTTTGCTTTTAAATATTGACAATCTTTTGCTCCACCTTCAACTCATCTCATGGAGAAATAAAGAACAATGTAGTGAACATGTTAAACAAAGACAAAAGCTATGATCCTTTCTTTTTCAATTTTTGTTTACTCTATAAACGAAACTTAGTCAATAGATGAGCATGCGAAAGAAGAATGTCCTATGTTTTATCTCCCTTTCAAGCTGATAAGATGATAATCCGCCTGTCACTGTATTCGTCTTTTGTTTTTACTTTCTCTAGTGGTGGAAAGGAAAAAAACAAAGAAAGAAACAAGACCTTACAATAATTTCATGTGCGTGGGGAGAATAGAAGCCATTTAAATCATTTAACTAATACTTTTTCAACTGTAAGCCTAGCAGTATTGGGTTTTAATAGCCATATGAGTGTAGTACCTTATTTACGTTTTTTTTTTGGGCAAACAAAGCAGCCAAAAAAAGTATATCACCAGGCGAGCATGCTGAGCAGTAGGGATTACATTTTTGCTTTGCAAATTGACTTTCCTGATAAGCTCCACCTTTATCAACTACATACCTACATCGTTATCGTTTTTTCGTATTCTTTCCTTCTACTCTCATGCATGCATGCGCAATACAATGACTGCGCAAGCAAACTGAGTAAGTAGTATTGGTGTTGATGTTGACTGCATACGAACAGGTTCTATTGTTCAGTGATCATGGAGAACGAACCTTAAGAAATGTTAGTGTCTATCGTGTTCTTTCGTTTCCTTACTTTCTTTAACATCCACACCCACCACTCATGACTGCGCATGCGCAATACAGTGACTGAGTGTGTATGGTATGGTATTGACTTTTTTTTTAATAGGTTTTGTTGCTTCAGTGGGTAGGTAGTCTCACTTTCTTTATGCTAAACTAATGGAGAATTGGTAGAAATAAAAGGGGGGATATTGTAAAATTCAAAAATAAAGCAAACACGTAAGATGGATGCCTCTAGCTTCGCATGCTCGCCTGGTAATTAGATTTTATTTCGTGGTAAAAGATGACGAAATAAAAATTTTAAATGGACAAAATGCAAATTTAAACCAGACAAAAATAATTCTCAAAATGGTGTAACTAAGGGCATCTAGTGGTGGACGCTTGAACCCTCGAAAAATCGGTTACATTTCAAATAAAATGACGTAATTTAAAAGTGAAACACCAGGCGAGCATGCAGAAGAAGTAGGGATTCAACTTTGCTTTTGAATATCGACAATCTTTTGCTCCACCTTCAACTCACCTCATGGAGAAATAGAGAACATTGAACTGAACATGTTAAACAAAGACAAAAAGTATGATCCTTTCTTTTTCGCTATTTTTTGTCTACTCTAAAAATGAAACTTAGTCAATAGATGAGCATGCGAAAGAAGTATGTCCAATGTTTTATCTCCCTTCCAAGCTGATAAGATGATAATCCGCCTTTCACAGTATGCGTCTTTTGTTTTTACTTTCTCTAGTGCTGGAAAGGAAAAAACAAAGAGAGAAACAAGGAATTCCAATATTTCATTGGATGGAGAAGAAACGATCTAGTGGAGCGAATATAGTACACATTTAAAAATAAAGTAATTTATGTACTAGAATTTGTATCATTTTTAATACTTTTTTAACTGAAAGCATGGAAGGGTTCGGTTTCTTAGCCAAGCAAAGCAGCCATTAAGTAGTAGACCACCAGGCTAGCATGCGGAAGCATAGGGGCTATAATAATTTTGGTTGATTTTTGCTCTTGCGTGTATTGAAGACGTTCGTTGTGAGCTGCACCTTTAACGATAACGATCATGAGAAAGCATTATGAAAAAAGAACAACAACAACACTCACCCCATTCAATTGAATTGCCACTCTTTACCAAGAAATTAATCCCAGTTACCAGGTAAGCATGCGGAAGAAGTAGGTATTCATTTTTCATTTGTTTTGTGTTTAGTTTCTTAATTTCGCAAATTTACTACTACATTCAAACTCATTTCAATGAAATGAGGATCCGCCTTCAAAAATATAAAATTAAAGCTTGTGTAGGACGTACGAGTTATCGTCACTTTCTCCTTCTCGTCCAACTGTTGTAAAAAAAAACATGGTTGCAGGTTTTTTGTCTCATTCAAAATTCTCATTGGTATCTACATTATGATATCTTATATATGTATGTATGTATATCTAATAATAATATAAAACAAAACAAATTGTAGTAAAATCAAAATTTATTATTGTATTTTTAAGCTTTTGTTGGATTTTATAAATAAGTGTGTTTTCTCTATTTTTCAATAGAAAAAAATTAAATAATTTATATAAATACTCAATAAAAGTAAATTTGCATTAAATTTGTATATCAAATCTCAAAGTTAAAAAGAGTAGGTACCTATTCAATTTATAATGAATTAGATTTTTAATTATCTAAAGAAAAGGAGAATAATATTGTAAATTGCATCAAGTCAATGCGTGTAAAAAATCTGTAAAAAAATTCCCATCTTAAAATTAAATTGAAATAAGGTTCTACTTCTGTTTTACCCAAACAAAAAAAAAAAACATTCTCTAATTACTTCTAAAAAGTATCTTGTCATTTACATACATCCGCTGAATGTCAGAACAAATATTTATAATAACTTAATTAAAACCTACTAAAACCTCCCCGAAAATTGTGTCAATGTTTCTCGAAGCTTCAGGCAAAGAATCTTGGGTTCATTCATCAACTATCACATCACATAACCACTAAAGTCTCATTAAAAAAAAAAAATACTTCACAAACAGATGTTTATTCTCATTTGGCTCCTTGTCAATGTCTATAATCGCCTATCAGACACTGAACTGCCAAAACTCATCTATCACGTTTAATTACTTCAAACCCAGCTTAATGAAGCATTAAAGCCAAGCACAACAACAATACGACATCATTAATGTTTTGCTAATGATATGAATTGCCTTCACCATTATTCTCCCACACGTCCACATCCAAAAAGTAAGCATCACTCACGTCCCACCCGCCATTGCCGCAGGAATCTAATTGCTATTCACAAAACGCATAAGCTCATTAAACTATTATCCGCTTAAGTAGAAAGCCTTCCGGTCCAGCTTTTCCTAGAGGCGCACCATGCACACTTATCAACAGAAATATAAGACTTACGCGTTGAAGCTTTTACTCCTGCTCCCGCACTGAAACGGTAAGACGGAAAATAAGGAGCAAGACACAATTCATTTTCTCTATAGTACACGAAAAACACGTCCACAGCACCAAAAGTACCTCCTTCGGGATAATTAACAACTTTAATCATTATTCCATTTAAACTCCTACGAGACCGGAATTCATAAAGAAACCCGAAACCACTCCTATATCCCAACAAAAACCAACGAAACATCAATGAAAATCCGTATCCCTCTGGCGGTGCTAATGCGAAAGTCTACGAACTCTGTTCTTCTCAAAAACCGAAATTCAAAACTTAGTGAACATCCAAAAACTCGATTCCGAATCGCTAGCTCCAAGTGTTGCCCGCAAAAGTTTCTCCAATAGAAACACGTACCTACTCAAAGACGAGCAACAGTGCTTCGGTAATACCAAACCGGCTAATCATTATTCCTGATTTTATTTAACCCACTTTTATCCCCAAGGAACACCATCGCCAAACTACAACTACATCTACTGTTTCAATATTTCATACAAAACTACACGAAAAGGACGACAAAAAAAAAAAACTCCCAACAAAAGTTATAAATGAACGATGGCAAAATTATAGGGGCAACTATGGAATTATTGAAAAATCTCTACCGCGCCACTTTTGATCCGGAGAAATCCACAAAAAGTGTTTCTTCCTCATTCAGAATCAGGAAGACCGAAACTTTACAGTCCAACAAGAAAAAGAGGGTGAAGTTTTTTTTTTTTAGTTTGTGGGTGGTTGAGAGGAAATATCAATACCACCAAATCATTGGGTGAAGCCACCCACCCACCTCTGTGTTGTCCATAGATAACCAGGAGAGAGATGAGGGTTATTCGAAAATTGAAAAATAAACCCCAACAGATTTGAGACTTCGATAAAAGGGACACACAATGATGTGATGGTTTAGTTTTCAGAGTAAAATATTGGAAAAAAAAACTTCTTCTAACTTTTGATTTTTCTTTTTCTGTGAGAGTTCATCCAATTTGGGTTTTTCTGCAGAACAGTGGGAGAGAGTCTTGTGAGTACATTTAAAATGTACAACTTTGAATATCTGTATGAATTTTAGTTTTTCAAATATGCATGTTATTCAGTATCTACTTGTATATGGAAAATAACAACATTTTAAAAAATTTGCACTAAACAACCAATTTAAAGTACTATTCAGCCGCTATTCAGCACATACATAAATCATTGTACATTTCTGAAAGACTTGATTACTAATTGTTTGTTAAGGGTTTTATTCTCTTGGGATGCGTTTACAGCTCCTATTCAGCACTCAAAAATAGAAGTTTCTAATAAGCTTGTGTAGTAAATAAAATCACTTAGGACAACATTTTCTTTAAACTATATTCAGCATAACAAATCACTAGGGTTTTTAAAGATTTCTGTCCAATCAATTATATAAAATATTTATTCAGTCGCAATTCCGCACTTCAAATTTCTGATGGGGTTGATTCTTCGTTTTTTTTAATTCTATTTTCATACAACCTGTACGGCAAACTATAAGTCTTATGTTACTCTTTTTTAAGCGGAATAAATTCTGTTCATACTGAATCCAATCATTTAAAAAATACCATTTTAAATAATTCTATTCAGCTGATATTCAGCACCTGAAAAAACAAGGGTCTGATGAGCGTGCTTACTAGAAAATCTTCAAATATCTCCTTTAAAGTTCTTTCGAAATACCAACATCTATGCACTTAAGGTCTATTCAGCTAAGACTCAGACTGTTATGTTGTATTTTTAGGATTTTTATCCAACGTCCTGAAAAATCCCTGATATGATGTGTGATGTTGGTTAGCTCGATTCTTTATTTTTTTTTAGGATTTTCAATAACACAATGAAATGGACAGAAAAATATAGGTCTATTCAGCATCGTAAACATCAGCTTTTAATGAGCCTAAGAGAATCTCTTTGCAAAAGTTTCTTATGGTTTTGAATCAACCGACTTCGATAAAAATAGTTATTTCTAAAATTCTATTAATTTAAGTTAATTTTCATGTCTATTCAGCTTCTATTCAGCATCGGAATTCATTAGTTCCTGGCTAGTTTACTAAGCAGACAATTTATTACCGAATTCTTTCAAAAAAAGGTATCCAATCACCAGTGTTACTCTATTCAGCCGCTATTCAGCTCTTAAATATAAGTAGACATTGCTATTTTTAGTTTATTTTAAAGTTAGTTGAAATTAGTAAAACTTTGAACAAGTTAATGAACGTGCCTAAATTAACAGATCTTTACAGCTGTCGAAAGCACAAGTTTCTAATTCAGCGTCTATTCTGGAAACCTCAAATCAAACCCAATAAATTTGTTTTAAACTATTACATACCCCATAAAATGCCCCACTATGTGTAGTTTCTGAATACAAACAAAAATGAAGAATGAATTAAATTAGGAGATATTTTATTTTTGGCGCCAAACTTTTGTGTCTTGTGAGTGATGATGATGATGATGATGATGATGGGGAAAAGAAAAGTTCTTCTTAATAAGTTCCTAAGGCAATCAGGCGCCTATTCTTGGGATAACTTGGCTACGATGGAGGTTTTATGCTCAAAAAAAGACATTTTTTATTTTTATTTGATGGAAGGAAATATTTTTGAAATGAATCCTTAAAATTATTTAATACTTTTTTTTTTCACATTTTATAATGTTAGGGAAGGATGAAAGTGATTAAGGAATTTAAGATTTTGTGGGCTTATTTATTCTTGATGCTGAAGGAGTACATATGTATATGATTGACAATGCTGCTAGGGTTTTAATTTATATTTAACCTTTTGTATTGGAATTTGGTAAAACCGTTTCTTCGTTGAGATGTGGGCTTAGCTTTGAAGAGTTCACTAATGTGCTGTTTTGTTATTCCAAATGAAATATGGCTAAAGGTGAATCAAAAATCAATGTTGGTATCTACCTTACGTTTTCAAAAAAAAAAAAAAACTTATTTGATTTGAGTTGACGTAAAATCAATAAAGTCTAGCTAACTGTTTTTGGGATTGAATACAGAATAAAAAGACCTTCATTCCATAGGTCTTGAAGACATAAAAGGTTGAAAATACAGTTTTGTAAATGCTTGAAAATTCAATCTCGTCCGTAACCAAGTCTCATAGTTGGTTTTCTGTTCGAAAAATTAGTAAATTAGCTTAAAAAACCTCAACTTTGGAAAACAAATTACATGATAAACCTTTTCGACAGGCTTACACCAACTCGATTATTCCGTACTTGTGAAATTTGATTTGAATTAAATAAGGCTGTGAATTCTAAATTTCGACAAATATTTAACTCGTTATAATATTTGATTTAGCTTCAGTTTTAGTTCATTTATTATTTGGGTTTAATAACTGAAACGTGTTTTAGATTCTAATTACCGGGCCCCGTAAAGGCATGTAAATTTTAATTAAAATTATTTTCCTCAGCTATTTGTTTTTCTTTTTTCTACCTTCCTCAAAATCGACATCTGTGGATATGAACATTCAGCACCATAACCGGAAGTCAATATGTTAAATGGTTGTGCGCTCCTGTAAAGCCCTCTACGATTACACAATCACAAATTATCTATAGAATTCTAGCATCCGTTCTCCGCCGCCGCGCTGATGGATGCCTTGAAAAACACACGTTCTCACATATTTACCCGATTGATTGATGCAAAACGGAAACAGGGCGACGCAGTGTGTGACAATATTCACCGCCTCCTTCTGATGTGTCTCCTTTGATCCTCTGGCGCGCAATTTCGTGAGGAAAACTATATCTATTCTATTTCATTGACATGGGCTGGGAATGGGGAGGCTTTGACTCCACGTCCTCTGATGATGTATTTCGAATCTGGAAATCTCGAATCTCGGGGAAATAGATGGATGGTAGATAAATATGACAGAAGCAGTGAGTGTGTGGTGGTAGCTGCCAGAGATATATTGATTGAAGGCAAGATATTTGCACTCATGATGGAGGACATTTAAAAGCGAGCAAATCATTCCCTTAACTCCTCCATACGAAAACGACTCTACAACTACGACGCACGACAATAAGGAAGAATAATAGTGATTTTTGATATATGTTCTGTATGTGTATCTCTGTGGATGTGCGGAAGGATGTTGACTTGGATATTTTCTGAGCTAGATGAATACACAAATTGACATACGACTTTACCTCGCGCTGACAAGTTTGCTACCATCATTGGGAGGCATGTGGAATTTATTAGTTTTCAAGTTGATTGACATCTTCCTTTTCTTTTTTTTTTGTCTTCGTTTTTTATCCTTAGACTTTTTTGTCGCCCTATCACAATTCACGGGTGATCTACATACGGATAAACACATTTCAAAAGGGCTAGGATGAAGATTGGGAAAAAACTTTCACAACTTAAATTATGCATTCTCATGCGAAGGAGCTAGGGTTTGGCAAGGATATTCCCAATTTTGACACAATGCCAGGCAAAAGGAGAGTTTGTTTTTTTGTATCTTCTTCTCTCAGCCAACGATAAGTGTTTCCTTAAAGTTTTCCTAAGAGATTAACTATTTGTACGTATATAAATGGGTGTGGGACTATGGTGGATGATGTGAAAGACATTATTTTATTTTTTGGGAATGCCTTTGAACTTAAAAATATATCTAACACAATGGTTGAAGTCCATTAATCTTTTTTGGGTGTGATCTTATGACAGTAGTTTGTGGTGATACTGATGGTGCAGAAGTCCATCCCTTTAACAAAAAAAAAGCACCACTAAGATGATAAATAGACTAATGGGGATTAACACACACTGCACAAGTCCGACCATAGCAAATTCTCAAATTGATGCAATAAAAACTGTGCACTTTGCCAAATGACGAAACTCAGGTGAAATTCGTCTGATGATGATGATGAAAACTTTAGACTGCATTTCACTGGGACAGGGTGTTATGAACTAAGGATTTTTTAAGGTAAACAAAAGAAAATATTTCAAAAGGCTAAAAGGCTATTTAACTAGAACTTAGACTAACAATGCCTCGGTTTAATACCGATTGGCTTTAGAATTTCCCAGAATTCATACAAATATAAGATCACGTTTTACAAGAACTGGGAGTAATCAGCAGCACAGAGTCGTCTTCCATTGGAAAACTTTGATGAGCTGTGAAGAAAGTTTGCATATCCAATGTGCTGAAAAAATAGGCAGTCGATCACAGGGAAGGCCTTGCCGACCTTGTGATGATGTTTCGACAAAGATGTGTCATTATTTACCAAAGACGCGTCTTTCGATCTCGCCCTTGAGCTCAAGAACTGTTTCTGATTTATTCCCATTTCACATGACCCAAAGAGAAGAAATTGCAGGGCGGTAAATCGTATGCTCTTGGTGGCCAGTTGATATCCAAGTTTCTGAAGATGAAGATGAACTACTGCCACCGTTCTGATGAAACGAAACATCGTCTAGTTCCATGCCGTCGATATGATTTTCGTTACCATGTTTTTCTAACGAATTCTATTCACGCAGTCATTGCAATTCCGGACTCATTTTGAAAAAAGTAAGACAGTTCCTCGTTAAAGATCCACTCTTTTCTCATGGATCGCATGGGGATTTTCTGAACCCCAAATTCGCAAAATATTTTCAATTCACATAGCCATTCATCGGTAAGGGCAACTTTTTCGAAAAATTGGCATTTACTTCAATTTCCTCCATTACCCATTGAACGAATTGCCGAATTGCTTCTAAGTAAGCTGAATTGTGTAGGGGTGAAGGTAGAAGTCTTTCGTCCAAATTCTCTGCGTAGTGCTTCGTGAAGTTTGAGGTTGTTGAGAACGATGTCGAATTGATGGTTTAATGTTTTCGGCGACACTCCCGTTTACAGCAACCGAAAATTCCGCGAAGATTGCGAGTGGCCTCAACTTGTCTTTCCCATCATTTTTTCCGCAATGATAACACGTTTTTATCCTGCGTAGCGACCCATTTTTTATAATCGTAACAATCGGTAGTAGATAGTAGATTATCGTAGCGTAAGACGGCTACAGAAGTAGACTCCAAGGAACTAAGGCGTTTACAATTCCAAAAAGAAACAGCTATTAAAATATTCAAACCTATCTCTGCCAACTTCGGATGGTATAGAAGAAACACTTCTTACTGTTCTGAATCGGGTTTTTCGCCAGTAAAGTACAAGAATTGGGATCGTTAGTATAGAGATTCCTAGTGATTTCCATAACATATCAATGCAAAAAACTGGAGAGATTTCAAAAAGCTCAAAAGGAAGAAGTTTGTCGGCGGTAGATTTGGTGGTCTGGGACAACCAGTTCAAATCTCCGAAGCGTGAAATCATTCTGGCTGGATATTGGTGTGTCAGAATCTTCATCATTGCCCGAGCTGTGTGAGCGGTTTTTCGTCCTGCTCGAAACCCATTTCATGGCTTGCGGAAAAAAAAAACTCCTTTAAGACGCCGTTTGCAAAAATTAAAGCGCCTTCATCTTATGTTATAACTTTCGCGCCACATAGGTAGTCATTTTTTGCATGTCTCAATTAAAATTTTTTCGTACGCGAAATTTACTGAAAACAAAAAATTATTTAATTTTCCATAATAGACAGGTACATGGTTAATACCTAAACGGAAACACCCTGTTTAAAAGTTGGGATTTTTAAAAGTTGCAACAAGAAATGCAGTTGGCTGCAGTGATGGATGGAGTGGTGGTAATGGTGGTGGCAATAGTGGCGTTGGTTGTCGTTTATTGTTGCACTGGAGAGCAATCTGCAGAGATCATCGCCATTAGTCTATCTATCTCTATGTCATGCCTTAACGATGTCAAAAATAAAGTTTTTTTTTTTTTTTTTTGATTCGTACTTTTCCAAAAGGAAGTTATCGTTTTTTTTTTAATTTTTTTTTGTTATGTCGCAGACGATAAAAATGCTGAATGGGTTAATGGTGGCACAAGAATTTATTGTCCATCCATTGTTTGGATTAAGTAATCCATTAGTGAATGGAATGTTTAGTTATGTTGCAGTTTTATGTTGTGAAAATTTATTGTTCAAAAAGATGAAGGGTTGGAAAAAGTTTGAGAATTTGTTTGAAATAAAAAAAATTAAAAAAATAAAAAGAAAAAGAAAAATGAAGCCGATTTTTTTATTTTGTTTTCAAACCCTTTGAATGGAAGTTTTGTTAGTTAAAATAACAATAAAATTTTACTTCATATATCATACTTTTCTTACCAATAGAAATAGGTACAGTTTTTGAATTTCTTGAATTCTTAGGTTTTTTAATTCTCTACAAAAATGTAGAGAAACTATTTTTGATACAAATTAACAGGCATCTTGGAAAAATTCATTGATTTACCTTTTCTCTGACTAAGGCTTATAGCAGTTTCCAGCTTTTATGGCTCGATTCCAGCTTTCGGATTTTACTTCAACTGGAGTAAATTTACTTAGTTTTGAAGAGGAGCAAAATATATATACACTTTGTCACTCGCTTATCTTATGATTTATAGAAAATAACAGGAACTGAACTTAACAAAAATTTAATGAATTTAAAAAGGAAGATAGTTTTTAATTTTGAAACTGGTCGAAGCATTGCTTTTAAGTTAGATTCTTTTAAAAAATCATAGAATGGGTAGGAAGTTTGTTCTGGAAATCGGTATACAAATTTTGCTTTATTAAAGGCTTGCCCTGAGGCGTGCGCAGCAACATGAATTTTCATATTATTTTGATTGTAACTATGGGTTGAAATTTATATGTATGTGTCGAAACTGGAGATGGAAAAAAAGGACCATGGAAGCAAAACTACTGTTTTCGAGTGCTTCCATATCTGAAGCTTTATTTATTTATTCTTCAAGCTTATTTTATTCATCAAAACAAGTGTATAATTTTAAGGTTTTACTTAGGGAAATCTGAATAGCTATTTTTTGGTATTGCATCTGCGTCTTCTGGACAGAAGAATATTTCACACTCCTTGAGTTTCGATATTATTCTCTGCCCATAGGTACTGCCTTACTGGTTCCTTATTCAATTGCCTGCAAGACTGTTATAACGATGTGATAACGATGCTAAGTCTTTACTTAGAAAACAATAGTCAGTTAGGCATTTCTGAAGTTCGTCAAAGGCAGTAGAGGTTTGGTTCACAGAAATGTCAACAAATATAAACTAAGAAATTTACTTATATTTAAACAAAAACTTGAGTTTTTTTAACAAGAACTAAAATTGATTATTAATTTCACAAGTTTTGCCACTATTTTTTTACATCTAATATTTAAAATTTAAATCCTGAGATCCGAACCTTGTTTAAAGTACAACAGACTATGGAAGTTACAAAAATTTTTATCATTATTTTCCTAAAACACCATTGCGAACACACTTGCGACTTAATTTCATATATTCTACAACGTTTGATGTGCTTATCCTGGAAAATGCTCGCAGACAAATTGTTCTTATTTGAGTCGATTAGTGAATTCCAACTTTTTAAAATAATCGCCACATTGAAAGTCTCTAAGACATAGGTTGAAACTTAGGCTTCATTTCATAACTAAGCGAATTTTCTTGCTTGTGTTGTCTAGGCTCGATGAATATCTCCTTTTAAAGAATACTATTTTATTTATTTCAAGAACTACCCTCACTGCTGTTTTTTCCCTGCAAAAAAAAAAAAATAAAACGAAAAAAACCAAATACAGAAAGGTAAATTAAAATTTCTTTTTCGAAAAACATGCTTGTGACATTGATATAGGATATTTAATTTCCTTTTATGTCTCGTTCCTTAACCGTCTGGGCATAATTTTAAAATTCTTCCCACTTAATCCTCACAAGAGCGTTTCGCTGTTTTAGAATTTTGGTTTTGTTTTCTTTTCATTTTTTTTTCAAATACAAAAATAAAAAACCCTAAGGATACTACACCATCCTGCCACTGCACACTAATTTTTAATGCACGTGTTGTGTGTCTGCACGAAACACAACAACAATAACGACAAGAAAATATCTCTCTCAGTGGAAAAATGACAAAACAGTGAATGCGAAAGGAAATCTTAATTTGGTTTCAATTGAAATTGCACGTTTCACAGAGTCATAAGTGTTAATGTATAAATGGTTGTTCAGGTATACTTAGAAATTATGCGAAAAGAATTTTCTTCTCTTTTTTTTACATATATGCATATGTATGTACTCACGTATATGTACCTACCAAGCTTACGTGAAATGACAATTTAAATGTCCTGAACAGTTTTGAAATAATTCGCCAGGAAGATGAGACAAGTGCTTTTGTCTCCAAACGGACATTTTTGTCAAATTGTTATATGAATTTGATAGTTATGATTAAGTTGTTTCCTGTTTCTTAATTCAACGAATTACATATTTTTGATCATTCAGTTAATTGTTTAAAAAATTTTACATTTTAAAATGAAAAACATAGTTCCAAAGTAGTTCTGTATAATCAACTACATATATGAATATCTATTCCAATTACAGAATTTTGATTTTTTTCATAACCACCTTATTTATAGAAAAATGTCTTTCAAGGGCAAAAACTCCAAGAATATCTCTTGTCATTAAAAGTGCTGCTCATCCTAGCCGTTCGGATTCGGCAGAAACATGTACACAGGAATGATTAAGATTTCTAAGTCACTAGGCTTTTATTATATTTTATAGAAAACTCATATATTAATTTTTGATTTAAATGTACAAATCCAGCTATTCAGCACTGAGCACCAAAATGTGTTTGGGAAGCTTGACTCTGTTCAGAATGTTATTTACATTTGATTATTCGACCACCTCCTAACTTTTGCGAAGAAAGTGATACATTTTCGGATGTTCCAACTATGACATATTTCTTCAGTTGCTCGGAACAAAAAAAAATAAGTGTCTGTGGGGCGGAATTGCCAAAATTAACAATAAAAGGAAATTTTTCTCGATTTTCTACTCGAACACCTGGTTAAGTTGATTAAGTTCCCTCTTTTTGAAGGAGACTTAACCGCTGAATGGCAATTTTTTTTAAAACCTTGACTGCCAGAAAAATCTCTCAAAAGTCTTTCCTGAATTTTCTATTGAACAAAATTAAAAAAAAAAGTTATTTCCAAAATATCAATTAAATTCTATGAATTCCTTTATTCAGCAATCACAACATTAGTTCTAAAAAAATACTCCGCTACCAAAAAACTTATCTCCAAAAATGTTGTTACGATTTTTATTCAGCCAACTTTAAGATTTACCTGAAATGAACGGAATTTTCTAAGATATCAAATATACCGTATGTATTCAGCTAATCAGCATAAAAACAAACATACAAATTCCTGAAAGGCGGTATTAGGTACCCAATAAAAATATCCAACATTTGTCATAAATTTTGTAGTCAAGGGATAAAATGAAAAGTGAAGTAGGATTAGAAATGTTGATTTATCTCATTCATTCAGCTATTCAGCATTAAAAACTAAAAGTTTCTGAAAAGTTATTTTCTTACCATAAAAATATCTACCGAAACCGTACATCACATTAAAATTGAAATGAACTATTGGATTTCTCGAGCTCTCTTATAGATTGAAGCTATAACGTAATGTAAGGATATTGAAGGTGAGACAAAAGTGTCCAAAAATTAATGTTTTTGTTGTATTTGCTTATTTTTATTATTTAATAAAAACAAATTGTACAACTTTTAAATTCAATATTGTTTGAAATACTTCAGAGGAACAATCGAAAAATAAGACTATTTTCTCAAAAAACCTTAAAACATCAGTTGTCGTATCCGAGTTTTAAAGAAACGAATTTTTATCTAAATCATTAGAGCTTTTTAAGACGAAAAATTTGAGCTTTTTAGCACTGAAAACTTACAATTTCTCCAAAACTTCGTTTTTTTTATAATTTAAGCGCACCCAAGGGGTTTATATGTTGGACAACACAGTGCGAGCACTTAAAAACAGGTATACTGAAAAATCTCCATTAAAATTAAAATGTAACATTTACTTAGTATTTTTTATAACAAAAATTGAATCCTATAAATTCAGCTATTCAGCACTCAAAACTCTTGGTTTCCTAATCCACTATCAGCTTATCTTTGTGAACAAATTTTAATTTTCTAAAATTTAAAAATAGGTGAACCTAGTACCTAATCAAGTTTTCCCTAAGTTCTAAGATCCTCGACTTACACGCATTTATTTGTAGAACTGGTTCCATTGTAAAAAATGGTCTGTCGACTTAAGATTATGCCCCAAAATCCATGTGTCAGATAACAAATCAGAACATTCTTAAACTTTGCTTATCAAGCCCTTAATATCTACATATACTTTCGAAACTAAACTAATTCCTTTTGATTAAGAATTCAATTTGACATCTTTTTAAAGCCATCCATACTGTTATCTATTGATATGTCTATATCTATCTTTCTGTGTAATATGTAATCCTGAAATGGTGTTGCATCAGAGATGCACCATTTGTTATCCGAAACCATTAATCATTATAGGTTCATGATAATGCTGTCATGTGAAGATAGGTATGGAATAGCAGCACTATCTATGGACATATCTGTAGAGCTTTTACAAAAACAAACAACTCTCTCTCTCTTAATATAGATGAGGTATTTTTCCATTGAATTAAAGTCATCGTGTTCCGATAGAATAACCGCCATTACCACAAATCCACAACAACCTCACAATATTAGGAAACACGTCCTTTATCCCACAACGGTCACATTTCTCATTAATTTACTTTTCTTCTTTCATTTCCCAGGTGAAACAACACGGAAATAAATCCGTATCCTGGGATTCGAGTTCGTGCCATGCGAGGGTTTGGTATGGTATGGTCCAGGTCATATACTCACACTGTTGACAGGTAATTATATGTATGTAAGTGTGTGTGTTTCTCTATACAACAACAACACAGAGATGGACTTCCCTTCCCGTTGCCGTGCTGTTGTTGTTGTTCTGTTATTAGATAAGGATACCGTTCCCTCTGCCTTGGCATCATGATGTCCTTGTATGTTGGCACGATTCTATTATGCAATGAGATTGCCTCTAACTTCTCTTAAATATATGTTCATAGAGGCGTTTGTTTGCCTTTAAACAAAATCCGTTTGAATACGCGCTTCGAGCCAAACAATAGTTAGAACACATCCTGCGGCTTGTTTCTGTTCCAGAAATCCACATGACATCTCGATATCATTTTCAAAAACAGTCTCACAATATAGACAGGTGATGTAGACATCACATTCACATCCTTGTAGCAGTATTCAAATTCTAAATGGCATTATGTCACTGCCAAACATCCGCAGGGGCCATATAAAAGAGAAGAGGTACACACAGCACAGAGCTTCACCAACAATCCGATTAAGTACAGACAATTCGGCTTAATACAGTAAAGTCATATCCTTAATGGCATATCAACACTCCACCCACCCCGTTCTGTAGGTACTTCCTGCCTGATACTCCACCAGGATATACAGGATCCAATTGAGTGCCGACTACAAGAATATAATCATACATACGACCGACAACGTCGACGACGACGACGACGCCGGAGACCAGAAGCGGATATCTGCTCTTGAACACACCTTGTTTTGTGTTTTGGGCTTCGCCTTTGGCCATCACTTAGAATTTTACAAGAAAAAGGATTCTGCTCGTCCTTATCATCGATAAATCGATTAACAATAGAAAATTTCAGACTTCTCCCTTAAAACTCCAACGAAGATTACTTAAATAATGCAAACAATAGACTTGAAATTAAGACAAAGCAAAATCTATTGTGTCACGAAATCCTTATTCTGAGTCCTGAGGATATCCCTCGTGCTTGCTGTGCACCTACGAGTAGGTATATCTTGCAAGGATTTTTGTATTTATTTTTCCGATTCAATTCGATTCGATTCAAATACAATAACGTTTCTTCAAACACAAAGTACACTAAGAGAGAGAGAAAGAGAGACGATCTAATATTAGAAATGGCCGAAGGAAGTGGAGCTTTTTATTGAATTTTTCGAGAAGTGTATTACCCCGGAAAGGACATTAAATAAGAAGTTTTTGTGTTTTGTTTAAATATTGAGAACACGTATATTTGCGGTTGAATGTGCTTTGAAGTAAAAGGAAGACAAGCAACCAACCGATAACCGATAACCGAACTTGTCATTCTCCAATTGAAGAGATTATTATGGTATTGTGGATTTTGGATGTCTTCGAAATCAGTTTAGATTTTTTTTCTTTTATTTTGCTGATTTGTATGGAACGGGCAGAATGTTTTAGAATTTGTTTTCCCAAAGGTAAAGTATTCATTTTGTGTTTTTTTTTTTGTGGATGAGGACAATAGGATTTCTGTTTCTCTTCGCTTTTGCTTTCCGGAGTATGTGGTTGCATTGTTAAATGAGTTATTTTCTATGCAATTTTCGAGAGAGAGATTTTATCGAAGGTGGTTTTGGATATAAATTTCTTTTCATAATTTCCACACGCTTTAGGGATCACAACTAGCCTCATAATGCTATGATGGAACAAATTAACACAGATATTAGAGTTATATTCTATTTTTTTGTGATTTATGCCTTTTAGATGGTAGTCAGCATCTTTTGTTGAAGGCTGCGTCCAACGAAAAGCCTCCGTTTTGTGCCAAACACCTCGAACTTAGATTCATCGCTCCATGAAATTCTGTTTAAATCTTCTTCTATCAGTCTCTATGTTTTTTGGTCAACTCTAACCGTTTCAACTCGTTTTTTGGTCGAAGAAGTGGTTTGCGAACAGCAACTCGTCCAAACATTGCATCATCTCTTGCCTCCGTTTGACAGTTGTCATGGAACAGCGTCTGAGTCCATTTTGTATTAATTTCTGCACGTATTTCCGGTGTTGTTTTTCGCCTATTTCGTTTTCTTATTGATAGTTTTAGCAGATTCTCGTGTTTAGTTGTAGATCTTTGCCATCTTATAATGGTGGCTTACCCCCAAGAAGTCGGGTTTGAGTGTGTCGTTCACTGGCACGTTGAACAATATCTTCCACTGCAAATCATCAACTGTGGGTGATGATTTCAGAACATTTTTCAATTGCGGTTTCTGCAACTTTTGCCATTTTGAATTAGGTATGAAAAAATCAAATAATTCCCAATAATCTATATAACCGGGTTTTCCATCTTTATAAGCAAATCGTCCTTTTTTTTTCAACAAAAATCTGGATTAAAAATCCAACTCTTACTACCTCAACCTGTTGTGTATTGTTCAAGTTAAAAACCCAATCTTTAATTCATAAAATAAACCCCCAGGCATGAATGAAGGCAGCTGACTACGTCGGACTGAAACTTTTGGTCTGACTTTTGACATTCATGGATAATGAAAATTGTTGTATATTTCTCTTAGTCGACAGAAGATAAGATAGCCTTCTGTTTTCGAAGCATTCAATTTTCCCGTCCTTGTTAACACAACATTGTACATACATATCGTTTAAAAACGAAGGTATATATATATAAAATCAGAAAATAATTTCAATTTTTAAGGGGAGTGATTGAATTAAATTCAATTGAAAGTTTTAGCGACCTCAACTCCAAAGTACGTTTCGCCCAGGTACGACAGTGGGCTCATCAGTTAGATGCTGTCGTACCCTTCTAAGACGCAATTATTATTTATTGGTAGATGTTAACCAACTCTTATAAATTTCACAGTAGTAGTAGTATCGTTTAAAGTCATTCCAATACCGCTAATGTCTGAATATCGATGAAAATATAATATTTTGAGATAACAATTAGCTAAAGACTTTGTTCTCATTTAAATAGAAGAACATTCAAATTCGATTTCGTAGGATTTTCCTTATGCTTTTGGCATAAGAGGACTATATAATTCTATCATTGTCTAATGAGCTAAGTATAAGCTACCATTTCAATTCCTTAGTCAAAGAACAGAGAGTTATGAATATGGAAAAGAATATAAAAACTGAGGTTGCTGTTGTCAGGGAAACAAAGAAGCCTTTTAGAAGTTTCAAAAAAATGTTTGCTATTTGAAGAGAGTTTGTAGACAAAACCAATCGAAAGCTGATCGATACCAAAAGCACACATTTTCGATCAGAGAACTTCCTTTCAAAAGCTTTTGAAATATAAAGTGCAATCACCTTTGTTTCAACAAAATTATGTAAGGATCGGATCCAGAGATCCCATCAGATCACAAGTGAACAGTATTGCTGATCAAGAAAGAGCTTTCGTTCTTCAAGATATCTCTTAAGCTGATTGTTGATCAGCGTTTCCATGATCATTTAAAGAAAGAACTTGTCAAATTCGTCGGTAATTAAAGCGGGATGAAGATTCGCCTTTTTTTCCACCTACTCGGCTTTGCAAATAACTATTAATGTTAGTATTAGAACATTGGCCGTATTTAGGCTGGAAAGCAAGATCATTTTTGGTGTTCCAGGCGAAATAATAGTGCGAGGAAAATAGTTGCATCAAGTGAGATATGAATATTTTCATCAACTTGGATTTTACTCTCTCAAGCTATCCTGTAATTAACAGAGTGGATGGACGCAGCATGAAAACCTTAAATTTCGAATATTACTGTAGTTCACTCAAGATGTGCCTATCGTAATTAAGGTACTAGTACGGTCTAGAATGCCAAAAAAACGCACAATTTTTGGGAATTTTTTTCTCGGAAACTCGGATTAGGTACTAACATATTTTTTTTTTTAAATAATGAATACATGCGTCAAGAGTACAAACAAAAAAAATTTTTGTTTAATTTTCGAATTTTGGCTGAATTATAGAGGGCGAAAACGTCGATTCATCAAAAAATACATGGTCCCATGGCGGACAGTTAATCTCCGGATCTACTGAACCAATTTTCAAAAAACTTGTTGCAACTTGATTGTTTTTATGTTTTCTAAGACAATTTACCACAATTTGACCAAAAAATTATGAACAAAAAAAAATGGCGACCCAAAAATGGCCAAAAAAAATTCCAATAAAAAAATTTCCAAACAACATTTTTTTTTTCAAAGCTCGATATTTTTTTTTTGTTTTGACTTTTTGAACAAATTGTGGTAAATTGTCTCGTAAGAAACCTTCCTTTAAATAACCCACTTTGTTTTTTTCGTTTCAGTCCAGCCAATTCTGAGATTAAGTGTCCGCCATGGAACCATGTATTTTTTGATGAGTCGACGTTTGCGCCCTCTATAATTCGACCAAAATTCGAAAATTAAACAATTACTCCTGACGCATGTATTCATTATTTAAAAAAAAAAATTATGTTATTACCTAATAAGGTTTCCGAGAAAAAAATTCCCAAAAACCTTGCTTTTTTTGGCATTCTAGACCGTACTAGTACTTTAAACATAAAAGTAAATCGTGCGCCATAACTTTATGCCGATATGTAAACAGTGAGAAATTGTTGACGTGCCGTTCACACTCAAGAAGTTCCAATGAACTGATTGAAGAGATAAGAGCAATATCTATCCCAAGAACGAACGTGTGTCGTATCGCCACAGCCCTTAGCATTTGGGCATCAGTGGGAAGACCTATAGGAGCGCATTTTGAAAGACGATTGGCATTTGTTTCCATAAAAAATGCAATTGACTCAAAGAATATAGCTGATGCTTGGAATAACACCAAACAGTCGCATACTGACAAACTGTTGTTGATGAAACATATTAACAAACGAAAAAGTTATGCCTATTCGTTAGTATGCATGGATGAATTCAGCCCAATTGTCACACAGTATGTGGTATTGATTAAATTTTTTCTATTTTATTGTTTAAAAATACTTTTTTAAGGATCGGTTTATTATTAAAAAATACATAGAAAAGGAGGCTCAGGCACTAAGCAGAGGCTGCAACTTCGAACTCAAAACTCGACCGTGCTTCCGCCGATCGACACTTCCTGGATCCAATTTTTATAAAGATTTTTCGAGAACCAATCCTTGAAAGATCATTCGTGAATAGTTTATTTCAATCACAAGATGCAATTTTCTCACATAAATTGTTAATTTCGTTTTAAAAAAAAATATAAAGTCCATTTCCGTTGTCTTTTTCCTCAGCATTTTAATGAAAGTTCAGGACAAAATGTCACTTTTACTCAGCAGCAATTTTAAATAGGAAAACAATAAAAAAAAATAAGTTAAGAAAGGCATTTCATTAAATTCGCTATTTTCTTCTACAGTACATTTCAGCAGCAAACACCCCTTTTTATTTTATTTCACTCTGTCATTTAGTTAACAGAAATAAAGTCTCACCTAAAAACCACGTAAAGTAGTATCCCTAGGCAATTTGTTAAAAAAGTGCTCATCTCTGTGGATCTACGTATACATAGATTCACTTTTCACACTACCAAAAGAATACAATAAAAAAAAAATAGAAAAGTATCACAATGAGTCCACAAAATGCTGTAAAACTTCACGGATGGGCTTGGATAGGTAGGAGCCTGAGGAAAGCATTTTCAGGAGAATGTTTTGAGTTTATTAATAGTCAAGTAAAGTCAACCCAAATAAGGCGACAAAAAAAAATATTTTTATAAACTGTTTTTTAAATGGTATTTATTTTTTGGAGAGTCGAAATTCACATTGAAAAATATTTCTTTACTGTCCACCAATTTTAAAAAACCACTATATAGTGTACTTAAATAATATGCTTTTTCCGGAAGCTATTGGCCGCAGAGTAGGATCTTTGCTTGCAACTCCTTCCATTAAATTTTTTCAAAAAAATTTGGCATCAATTTTCAATTTAAGTTGACGTGATATGAAATTTGTCCTTCAAAAATTCGCAGGCCCAGAACTTCTGCTTTATTCATTTAAAGCAGGTTTCTAATGTATGTATCTCCGAAGGGTTACAATACAAATCTATTCTAATGGGCCCCTTAAAAGCAGAAGGCCTTAAGAAATTACCTTCATCCTGTCTTAAGGACAATCCAACACCGTTTCAAATTATCTAGAATCTTTCGTACCTATTTTTAAAACTATATCTTCACAGTGTAGGTATATAGTCTTGCATTTCACAGCCATGAAGGGCTGGCTGGATGGTCTATTTTTTGCAGGAAAACACATGAAAACCGGGACAGCTCCAACAATGATCGTAAAGCTAAAAATTATGGAATACGAAGGAGAACCCAACCACCACTAACAACAACAACAATGCGATAGTACTTGCGATAAATCGCGCGAAGGGACGGAAAATGAAGCTCTTGGATTCGTTCTTTTTTCTATTTTCTATTTTTCATTTTTCATTTTTTTTCCCTTTTCTCTCTGAACTCATCCTTAACAAAAATGCATTCAGTAAGGATTTTTGGAGAAGCGTCCTGAATTCAGTAGTAGAAGAGAAGAAGCAGCAGCCAGTTATACCATTGAGTGTTTAACAGTGATGGTTGAAGGGTTTTTTGGGGGAGTTCAGGGGGGGCATAAAATAGTGAATTGAATGCACAACTTCGCATTTCGTTTATACCCGCAGAGATTTAAACGGAGCAAATTCGAAGTCAAAGCAAAAGTTAGAAACGAAACGCCTTTTTGAAATAAAATGAATGGTAAGGTGGGTTTCTCTTCCCCCCAACCGAGCACCAAATACCCTAACCATCCATAGAAAACACTTCTTTGGAAAATTACTATATTGTCTAGGGCTTGAGATTGTTAAGTTCTGAACAATGTACATTCTCACACTGATATTATATAAATGAAAGTCAAAAGCACACACACACACATCCACATAGAAATACTCTTGAATCTCGACTTGCATTATGTGTAGTTTTGTATTTGGTACATCGTACATAAATTACATGCAGGTTTTTCGTATATCCCAAGAGGGTGAACGAATCGGTTATTCCATTCGCAAAGCGTTACAATAATGTTTTTTGAATTTGAATTTCCTCTTAGTTTGGATGCTGCTTTTATTTATTTGTTTTCTTAAAGCCCAAGAGAGTATTTTGAAAACATGCATTTTGAAGGAATGTTTTATTTCTGCACAGCAAGAGATAATGATGCTCAACGATGTAAATAGAAAACTATTGGGGTCATGATCTTTTATTTTCGAAACAAAGAAGAAGGGAAGAATTTATATAAAAAGTTGAGCATACCTACGAATATATTGTTCAGTGATTTTAATAAGTAGTAACGATAATAGATTCTACAATATATCGTAAGATCTGTTTTTTCCTTATCTGATTCCAATAAAATGAAAAACAAATTATAAGATTTTTAAAGTTTGTACCTATATCTTCCATTTATAATCCAAATTATAAAAGATAAAAATCGAAAAATAAACTTCAAAAATCATAGCAAAAATAGTGAAAAAAATATAGTAAAACATTTCAGAACTCCAAAAAAGGTTGAAGTACACATTGTACCACGAGCAAGCAACGAAAATCCCAAAATTGTCAAATAGTTAATAACTCAACAGAACAAAAATCTTATAATACATTTGTATTTATTAAGTCAAAATTTTCAAAGAATTTATGACTATGTAGGTACATCTAAAATAATTAATATCTCAAAATTTGAAAATCCCCAAAAATTTAAATCCCAAAAATTTGAAAATCCCAAAATTTAAAAACCCGAATTTTTTTTAAGTATCTATCTACATACATACTAGGAATGTTGCGAACAATCTTTTGGAAGCAACTCTAAAACAAGGCAAAAAAACAATACGTGCTTGTGCTTACATTTAAAGGGATATCCCGAAAATGCTTTAAATCCCAAAATGTAAGTATACCCTAAGACAAAATCAAATAAGTTTAAATCAAAAAACTGTAGATATTTTCAGCAACAAAAAAAAGAAAATAATATAGAGGTTCTCTGACAAATGAAAATCCCAAAAATGAAAGGCTCTGTAAAAAGAGTAGGTAGTCAGAATAAAGAATATAAATAACAAAAGCTAACCACTTGCAACAATTAAAACTTGCTAAATATCTTAAATCCGGTGAAACATGCCAAAAATAGATTATGCAAAGAATTCAAGGATTATCATTGAACATACAAATCGTGCCTAAATAACTAAAATTTTGGGCAATCTAGGTGTCTCATGGTCAACAATCTTCCATCCACAAAATCCACAAATTCTTTCTCCATTCGAAAGACACCAACTTCATATAGCTACTGGCTTTGAAATTAATTGTTAAGATAAAGATACTCCAACCAATCCACGCATATTAACCAAACATTATAAATTTCAAAAACATCTGAAAGTCGTGTTAAAACAAATAAATTGAAACAACACCAACATCCCAGTTGCCTCTGCAACAACGGCCACACCACATCTAATAACAGGCAAAGGGAGAGAGACGAAAATAAATTTGCTGGCATGTCCCCATATTACACTATTCACAGCTTTTAAAATCTAGAACTCGAACAAACCGCACATACCTCTTGTAGAAAAGTTTCTACGAGTACACAAAAAATACAAACCAAAAAAAAAAATAAAACCGGAATAACATGGGTTCTCTATATGGCAAAAAACTTTGCTTCACTCGTATACCAAAGATGCAAATTACTTTTCTCCAGGCGGACTATGGGGCATACAAACGACAACGGCTCAGAGCTCCCAACCACTAAATCAATTGTAACAAGCAACTCACTCAGAGCCCCCTCTCTCTCGCAGACCGGAGGAAGACGAGGAGAAAACGAGATCCTTTCTGCTGCCTCAAGCGACCTACATTGCCAACCCATTTCTTAACAAAACGAACACACTATTCTTCCGGCGATTTAAGGAGGTCGAATCTTTGTGCCACCATCACAACGCTGACGACGATGATGACGACGACCGACGGTGGCAGAGTAGTATCCTTTCTTTTTGTCGTCGAGGGCAAGGAGTTGTAGGAGGAGACGACAATAAAGCTGGAGCATCATCCATATAAAATAGCTGTATCTGCATTAAGCACCAGAAGCATATAAAATATTTATCATCCCGATTGCATCTTTGAGCTGTGTGCACAAAACTTTCAGGAATATATAGCTATTCTTTCGAAAATTTCAAGAGGCTGAATGTCAAGTTTTCGGCGTCAAGTCAAAAGTTTCCTGCGGTCTAAGGAGAAAGAGACAGGGTTGGTTTAAAAAAAAAACTATTTTCCAACAAATCCCCACGTTCCTAATCCATAAACTCTGAGACACTATGAACGAGGAGACACTATAGCAGCGTTCGGACTTTATTGCGAAAGCAGTAGATCTACTGCACTTTTTTCTTATTTTTTAAATCTACTGCACCACTGCGCTTTTCCTACAATCTACTGCGATTTTTCAGATTTTTTTTTGAATAGCAGCACTGATCATAGAAATAAAAATGTGCTCATAACAAAATGTCAAAATTTAAAAAGATTCACGTGTCTTTAGTGCAAGTCTTGTCAACTATATACGTTTTACTATACTACTCTTTAATTTGTTCTTGTTTCAAAAAGTACAAATTTGTAGATTGTAAATTTATTTTGATTACCTAGCTTCATATATTTTTCCTTAAACTATACATTTTCATTATCGAGTAAGAGTATATTTGTTCACACATTCTATGTAAATGAATTGGTGATTGTTTAGACAACATAACTGAAATTTTATTTTTTTTTTCACATGAGATACAAAAAATCATACATTTTTGGACGTGTAGTCATTGTCATTTTTTTAACCCAAAAATCTTATAAGAGTGTTTCGACTTTTAAGCCATTAAGGATTTTTTAACATGTTTTTTTTCTCTTCCGTAAAAAATTAGAATATCACTTTTATGTTGTTTTAACAAGCAACGATAATTTAAATGTGATTTAACCTTGGTTTCCTTGCTTATAATTTTTTGTTACCTAGTCAAAAAAAAATATATGTATTTCTACTGCGAAAATTTTGGTTTTACTGCGATTTCTTGGCCTATTTACTGCGATCTGCGATTTATGAAGTCCGAACCCTGCACTATAGGCACCCTCAGTCTTTGATCTCTGTGACCCAGTTTAAGTTAAATTTTTTGTGCATGCAGTGCATGTGCCAAATTCATAAGTTTTGAAAAATTTATTTTTAAATTATTATTATTAATTTCATCTTTCAGTTTCAGGAGATGCGGGGTAAATGTGAGAAGTTTTCATTTCCATTTGGTGCGCAAAATGTGACTATAGAAAATCAAGTAAAATACTTACATATACCTATAGCTGGAGGCGAAATGGAGTTTGAATATTAAATGGCGGTGTGAAAATCACAGTGTACATTCCACTACTCTAATGTTAAAATGAAATAAATTTTTAAGGAAATTTGTAACTTCTTTCACACAATTTAAGTGATTTCATTTATAATACCACAAAGAGTGGAATCTGTTCATTTATTTTCATTTAATTTAATAAACAATAATAGTGGAACGCATTCACACTGTTTTTTATTTGAATTTTGTGTGTGAATCATATTGTGGAACACATTTGTATCTTTCTTTTCTAATGCTAAGAAGTAAAATAAAAAAGGTATTTTCGGTATTGAAGAATGGCGCTAAAAGTAACACTTTTTTTATTGAAATCAATGCTCCTTATAGGTAAGATTTTGAAAGTAATTCAACCGAACCCTTGTATTTAATTTAAGAGCCATGTTTTAGCTACAAAATCTTAATTACTTTAAAAACTGCAACAAACTGCTGACAAGATCTAAAGGTATAGGTACCCCTGATCTGGGGTAAGTTGTAACATAAAGGTCGGAGTAAATTTTAACAAGAATTTTAAAAGAGTGATTTATACTATTTTAAGAAAATTATGGAATTTATTTATAATAAAAAAAAAACGACTGTTAGTTCAGTAAACTAAACACACATTAATTAATTATTATTTTAAGATCGGAAAACGACTAAGACTGTAGAGAGAAGATGGCACTGCACGGCAAAGTAGAATATAAGAAACAAATAAATAGGTAGATGGATTCCTTTAATATTTAAGCAGATTTACAAAAAAAGTATTAAGCAAACATGAACTTCTCTAGCTTCACATGCTCGCCTGGTCATTAGGACTACATTTTTATAGCCAAAAAATCAAAATTAAGAAAATTAAAAACTTAAAGAAAACTAAAATTCTGAAAACGTTTTAACTATAAGGACTATAGTGGACCTTTTGGAACCTTCAAAAATTGAATAAAATCTTAAGCAAAATGACGTAGTTTAAAAGTGAATCACCAGGCGAGCATGCGGAACCAGTAGGTAGTACCTATAGTATTGGCTTTGCAAACGGTTGCCAAATCGATGTTAAGCTCCACCTATAATAACTGCAAAAACCGGTTTTGTTTTGTTAATGGGTCATGGAGAAGCTCGATTGCTCTTTCGTTTCCCCACTTTACATTCTTCTTTCTAACATCAGGTTATCTGATTCTTTCACTTATACAGACACCACTCATAACACCATTCATGCATGCATGCGCAATCCAGATTGGCCTGAAAATGGAGAGGAACTCTTCTACGTTCGCCTGCTCTCCTCTCTCCACGTATTTCTTGGTTAATTTAAAAGTGAATCACCAGGCGAGCATGCGGCAGCAGTAGGGATTAAATGTTTCCATATTTCTGGCTTATCTTTCATTGTTAAGATCCGCCTTTAAATGCATTCATACACATGTTTTTTCAATCGATCAGGGGATGGCTCAAGATCAATAAATGTGAGTGTATTTGTTTTTGTTCTTTCGTTTCCATACTTTCCGCATTTGAATGTACCTAGTTGTTTGCTTTTTTCTACACATGCAAAAAATATAATATTTTCTTTGTGGGAGTCATACTTTCCCCAGTACGAAAATTAAGCCACATTAGAATAGAGAAGAAAGAATTCACGTTCGCCTGCTCGCCTCTCACACACGTTTTATTTCTTGGTTAATTTAAAAGTGAATCACCAGGCGAGCATGCAGAAGCAGAAGGCTGTTGGTATATTTTTGGCTATTAAGCTCCACCTATTCTCGACTATACACATATATGTATATCGTTTTTTTCGTTTTCTTAACTTCTTTACTCATGCATGCGTGCGCAATACAGTGATTGCGCAAGCAAACTGAGTGGCATTGGTGTTAGTGTTGATTGTGTATGAAAATATGTATGTTTATTTTTCAGTGATCAGGGAAACCTTTAGAAATGTTAGTGTTTAATGTGTTCTTTCATTTCTTTTCTACACAATGCATACAACATGTCGATGCTTTAGTGCTTAGGGGGGATTCATACGTTCTTCAGTGCGAGAATTAAGCAGCATTGTAGGCCCTTCTACATTCGCATGCTCGCCTGGTAGCTAGATTTCGTTTCTTGGTTCAAGACGCCTGAAATTAAAACTTGAAATTAAGAAAATTAAAAATCGAAAGAAACCACAAAATTCTCAAAATGGTGTAAGTAAGGACATCTAGCGGTTGACGCTGGAACCTTCGAAAATTCAGTTAAATTTGAATCAAAATGACGAAATTTAAAAGTGAATCACCAGGCGAGCATGCGGCAGCAATAGGGATTCAATGTTTCCATATTTTTGGCTTATCTTTCAGTGTTAAGATCCGCCTTTAAATACATACATTCATACACATGTTTTTTCAATCGATCGGGGGATGGATGAAGATCAATAAATGTGAGTGTATTTGTTTTTTGTTCTTTCGTTTCCCAACTTTCCGAATTTGAATGTAGTTGTTTGCGAATTCAAAATTTAAAGAAAACAAAAGAATTCTCTTTCTTAGCATGCTCGCCTTTTAAAATTAGGTTTCATTTCTTAACAAAAGAGAAACTCAAATAAGGAGAATTTAAAACTGAAAGAAAACAAAAATTAAAGTGAATCACCAGGCGAGCATGCGGAACCAGTAGGTAGTATACTTAGTTTTGGCTTTGCAAACGATTGCCAAATCGATGTTAAGCTCCACCTATAATAACTGCAAAAACCGGTTTTGTTTTGTTAATGGGTCATGTCATAGAGAAGCTCAAGAAATGTTAGTGTCGATTGCTCTTTCGTTTCCCCACTTTCCATTCTTCTTTCTAAATCTGATTCTTTCACTTATACAGACACCACTCATAACACCATTCATGCATGCATGCGCAATCCAGATTGGCTTGAAAATGGAGAGGAACTCTTCTACGTTCGCCTGCTCGCCTCTCTCCACATACGTTTTATTTCTTGGTTAATTTAAAATTGAATCACCAGGCGAGCATGCGGCAGCAGTAGGGATTAAATGTTTCCATATTTCTGGCTTATCTTTCATTGTTAAGATCCGCCTTTAAATACATTCATACACATGTTTTTTCAATCGATCAGGGGATTGCTCAAGATCAATAAATGTGAGTGTATTTGTTTTTGTTCTTTCGTTTCCATACTTTCCGAATTTGAATGTAGTTGTTTGCGAATTCAAATTTTAAGGAAAACAAAAGATTCTCTTCCTTCGCATGCTCTCTCTTCTTAGCAGAATACAAACTCAGACGGGAATTTAAAATTGAAAGAAAACAAAAATTAAGTGAATCACCAGGCGAGCATGCGGAACCAGTAGGTAGTATAGTTTTGACTTTGCAAACGATTGCCAAATCGATTTTAAGCTCCACCTATAATAACTGCAAAAACCGGTTTTCTTTTGTCAATGGGTCATGGAGAAGCTCGATTGCTCTTTCGTTTCCCCACTTTACATTCTTCTTTCTAACATCAGGTTATCTGATTCTTTCACTTATAATTTATAAAGACACCACTCATGCATGCATACGCAATCCAGTGATTGCGCATGCAAGTGCCAACTGATTGGAGTTGGTGTTGACTGACTTGTGTGGTTGTATGTACAATATTTTTTCAGTGATCATGGAGAACTTAAGAAATTGTTAGTGTTTATTATTGTATTTCTTTACTTCGCATTGCTTTTTTCTACACATGCAAAAAATATAATATTTTCTCTGTGGGAGTCATACTTTCCCCAGTGCGAGAATTAAGCCACATTGGCCTGAAAATGGAGAGGAACTCTTCTACGTTCGCCTGCTCGCCTCTCCACCGACGTTTTATTTCTTGGTTAATTTAAAAGTGAATCACCAGGCGAGCATGCTGAAGCAGAAGGCTGTTGGTATATTTTTGGATATTAAGCTCCACCTATTCTCGACTATACGCATATATGTACATATATCGTTATTTCGTTTACTTCTTCACTCATGCCTGCGTGCGCAATACAGTGATTGCGCAAGCAAACTGAGTGACATTGGTGTTAGTGTTGATTGGGTATGTTTCATTTTTGAGTGATCATGGAGAAACTATGGAAAAGTTAGTGTTTATTGTGTTCTTTCATTTCTTTTCTACACAATGCATACAACATGTTGATGCTTTAGGGGGGGGGGGGGGGGATTCATACGTTCTTCAGGGCGAGAACTAAGCAGCATTGTAGGCCCTTCTATATTCGCATGCTCGCCTGGTAGCTAGATTTCGTTTCTTGGTTCAAGACGCCTGAAATTAAAACTTGAAATTAAGAAAATTAAAAATCCAAAGAAACCACAAAATTCTCAAAATGGTGTAAGTAAGGACATCTAGCGGTTGACGCTGGAACCTTCGAAAATTCAGTTAAATTTGAATCAAAATGACGAAATTTAAAAGTGAAACACCAGGCGAGCATGCGGCAGCAGTAGGGATTCAATGTTTCCATATTTTTGGCTTATCTTTCAGTGTTAAGATCCGCCTTTAAATACATACATTCATACACATGTTTTTTCAATCGATCGGGGGATGGATGAAGATGAATAAATGTGTGTATTTGTTTTTTGTTCTTTCGTTTCCCAACTTTCCGAATTTGAATGTAGTTGTTTGCGAATTCAAAATTTAAAGAAAACAAAAGAATTCTCTTTCTTAGCATGCTCGCCTTTTAAAATTAGGTTTCATATTTCATTTCTTAACAAAAGAGAAACTCAAATAAGGAGAATTTAAAACTGAAAGAAAACAAAAATTAAAGTGAATCACCAGGCGAGCATGCGGAACCAGTAGGTAGTATACTTAGTTTTGGATTTGCAAACGATTGCCAAATCGATGTTAAGCTCCACCTATAATAACTGCAAACACCGGTTTTGTTTTGTTAATGGGTCATGTCATAGAGAAGCTCAAGAAATGTTAGTGTCGATTGCTCTTTCGTTTCCCCACTTTCCATTCTTCTTTCTAAATCTGATTCTTTCACTTATACAGACACCACTCATAACACCATTCATGCATGCATGCGCAATCCAGATTGGCTTGAAAATGGAGAGGAACTCTTCTACGTTCGCCTGCTCGCCTCTCTCCACATACGTTTTATTTCTTGGTTAATTTAAAATTGAATCACCAGGCGAGCATGCGGCAGCAGTAGGGATTAAATGTTTCCATATTTCTGGCTTATCTTTCATTGTTAAGATCCGCCTTTAAATACATTCATACACATGTGTTTTCAATCGATCAGGGGATGGCTCAAGATCAATAAATGTGAGTGAATTTGTTTTTGTTCTTTCGTTTCCATACTTTCCGAATTTGAATGTACAGTGGATAAAAAAAGTATTGGCAATCATAGTTTTTTCAATTTTATTCCATTTTAACAACTTTGTACAAAATCAATTAAATTAGAAAAAAAGCAGTAAATACAAGTTAACTAAATAAGGATATTTAAATTCAATTTAATAACATTAATATTAAAAAATAAAAAAAAAAACAAAAAATCACATCTCAAAAAAGTATTAGCAAAAGAAAAAAAAATTACTAAAAGTACTGAAATGCAATTTTTAGTACTTGGTATGCAATCCTTTGGCATCAATGATAGCTTGCAATCTTCTGCCCATTGAATAAACGAGAGTTTTTGTGGTGTCACTCGATATTTTGGCCCACTCTTCCGTTATTACCCTTTTTAGCTCAAATTTAGATGAAATTTTATGTTTTCTGACGGCTTGTCCCAAATGATTCCACAAATTCTCTATAGGATTAACGTCCGGAGATTGTGGGGGAGTTTTAAGTTGTCTAGGAGCATTATAGAGCAACCACTCGCGAGTTTTTAAGGCGGTGTGCTTAGGGTCGTTGTCTTGTTGAAAGACAAACGAATCCCTAAGACCAAGTTTATCAGCACTATTCGCTAAGTTCCTTCGCAAAATATCGATGTACATTATGGCTGTCATATGACCTTCAATAAAGGTTAGATTGCCCACACCATTTGCCGCCATACAGCCCCAAACTAAAACACTCCCTCCACCATGTTTCACGGTAGACACAACATTTTGTCTTTTCAGTTCGGTATTAGGTCTCCTCCAAACGTATTGCCTTCCATCGCTCCCAAAAATGTTAAACTTTGATTCATCCGAAAATATAACCGATTCCCAAAACTCCCTGGGTTTGTTTAAATATTTTTTGGCAAAATCCAAACGTTTTTTTCGGTTCACTTCCGAAATAAATGGTTTTTTTCTGGCAGCTCTTCCGTAAAACTTTGATTCGTGCAAAACATTACGAAGAGTCTGCACACTAAAATGTTTACCGGTAGTGTTTTCGAACTCCACTGCCAGGTTCGGGGCACTTTTTTTGGGGTTTTTTTGCACTTCCCTCAAAATATCACGTTTTTCCCTATCAGAAAAAATACGAGGTCGGCCTGTTCTTTTCATGTTTTCCGTTGACCCGGTGTTTTCGTATTTTTTTATGATACTTCTAACCGTGAATAAACTTATATTTAACTTTTCACCGATTTCTTTGTATGAAAAACCATCTTGGCGCAAAATTACAGCTTTGTTTTTAACACAACTACTCAACTCCTTAGACTTTCGCGGCATTTCGATTTTTTTTATTTTCTTAAACTGAGAAGCTTGATTATAGGTCAAAGCACTTTAACTGACTATTTTTGTTCATGAACTAGCCTCCGGTACTTTAATAACGGCACTTATTTAAAAATCAATGAGTGTTGCCAATACTTTTTTTATGAACATTTTACTGTTTTTTTTTTATTCTCTTCGTAAACTTTTAATCGAAGAAAGCAAAAATACACCCAAAAGGTGTAGTTTTGTTCAATTGTTAATATAAAAATACATTTTTGAAAAAAAAACCTATTACAATGGCATGAAATCTAAAATAAATAAAATTGCCAATACTTTTTTTATCCACTGTAGTTGTTTGCGAATTCAAATTTTAAGGAAAACAAAAGATTCTCTTCCTTCGCATGCTCTCTCTTCTTAGCAGAATACAAATACAAACTCAGAGGAGAATTTAAAATTGAAAGAAAACAAAAATTAAAGTGAATCACCAGGCGAGCATGCGGAGCCAGTAGGGATTAAGTATTTGCAAATTGTTAGTGTTTATTGTTCTTTCTTTCTTTCTTTACTTTGTATTACTTTCTTTACTAATGCGCTTAAAATATACCGTTGTTTGAGGGCGGATCCTTACTTTCCCCAACGTGAGAATAAACCCGCATTAGGCTAAACTAGAATGGGGAAGATTGCGATCAGCGCTGCCACCCTAAAGATAATCAAGCGAAGTATTTTTCAGAAAAAAGCGCAGTAGATTGCAATACACCGCAGTAGATTTTAAAATATGAAAAACAAAATTCAAATCATAGAAATACATTTTATTTATGAATGAAAGCAACAGATTTTAAAAAAATTAACTCAACAGTTAAGAAAAAATTAACAAATTTCTTAAACTAAATAAACAAAAAATCACATTTCATTTTGAGAATTCTTATGCTAGCTACACACGAGGCAACTGTTGCCGCAAACATAGTACAGTTGGAGCAACCGACCGAAAATATCAAAACATTTTGATATTTCTGGCAACGGTTGCAGCAACTCAAAATTAATCGGCAACACAGCTACACAAGAAGCAACCGTTGCTTCAACATGACGGTTTTCATGACGAAAATTTCCTTTCAGCAGCTGCGCTGCTATGCGGTAAAGAGCATAACAAAAGCATAAATTCTGCTAGCTCCACCAATGCAAATTCACCTACCGAGTTTTTTAATATTCTGGCTTTTGACCAAAACTTTGTTATGTCTGAAGGGTCATTGTATTTTTAAACAAAATCATTATTGCCTAACAAGAACCGCATTTTCAGATGAATGTGGAAATTCTTCCAAAATGAATTTGAATTTTTCACTGAATGCATTCAGAGTGAGTGAACATGGTTGGGAACAATACTTTGGTTAAGTACTACGAGTATTAACATTTTTGAAAGAGGAGTAGATTCGTTTTGCTGCGCAGTAGATATTCATTTGGGCCAAAACGCAGTAGATCTACTGCTAAAGGAGTAAAGTGGCAGCCCTGATTGCGATATTGAAAATTAAAGAAAACACATAAGATCTCTCTTCCTTCGCATGCTCGTCTGGTGATAAGGTCTCATTTCTGCATTTGCATCACCAGGAGAGCATGCGCACGCAGTAGGTATTAGGTGTTGGTATAATTTTGGTTTCTTACATTGCAAAACTTTGGCTAATTAGGTAGGCATATCCACCCATACTAACTACATATAAAGGGTGGGCCAAATACAAGTTTCTTTTAAAAAATGTAATAAAAAAGAAATTTGAATTATTTTCATATAGGAGTTATTATGGCTTTATTAGTAAGATTAATAATGGAATACAATGTGGATGGGTCCTGCGCCATCAGTTGCTGAGTCAATTGGGCATTGTAAGGGAATAATAAAAAAAGCTACTAACGTGCTGAGACTTTCCCCAGAACTTCCTTCAATAACAACTCAATTAGATATGTTGGTAGGTAGTTATGGAACAGATGAAAATGTGTCCTCTTTCACGCGATTCTTAATTTTCAAGGGTTACCATTTTTATCTGTTACTTCTTACCCCTATTAAAAATTCATCCGCTATAGTAGGTACCCACAGTATGTGTCGTGAGTCGATTTATGTAGCCAAAACTTGAAGTAAGAGCTCGAAAAGTGGCGATCGCAGAAAATTTCGGTTGCAATAATTTACAAACTTCACTAGGTTAAAAACGTAAGCCTTCGAGTGACGTTTCGATATTGACAGATCGTGAAAACAATTTCAGGGGGCGTTTTTGTATCAAAACACGAAATTGGTAAGTATGTCAGTATTAAAAAAACGCTGGATTTTCGTTTATCAAATCAAAAATGTGGTGAAAACAAAACTATGGAACGTATTGCATTTCTCTAGACAAAAATTAAAAGCTCCTAAGCAGACCCTTTTTTTAATTAAATTAAAACCTTGTGTTGGGTTCAAATTGAGTAAAATATTGTTTTATTTAAAATAAAAACTTCACTTCACTTCAATTCCAAATGTTCAATAATATGTAGGTATTATATGTATCTTGCCGACTAAAATGCAAGTCCACTAAATATACTCCACTGACAAAGTCTAAGCATTGTTTACAGATTAAATATATCTGTTCAGTGAGAAGTTGCATAGGACTATATTATTTCACTGCCAAGTATTAGTGTCAACAGAGTCAAAAATTAACTCTAAAACTTTCCATCTATATAGATACTCATATCACATATTCCTACAATAGGTAGAAAATCACATGCAATCAAACTCAAAAATATGTCTGGCTACATTAAGGATCTTGCATGTCTCCTGTTGCATATTAATTTCCTTAAAAAAAAAAAAAAAAAAAAAAACTTATCAACCTTCCTCCTGTATAGTTAGAAGGAGTAGGTATAAGGTGATGACAAGCAAGGATAAATTGTCGTCCTAGTTGTCATTACGAGAGATAAACTCCGTTGTTTAATTTAAATTCTTACTTGCATATTCATGGAAGAATTATGCCAAGGCTATTTGACGATATTAAAAAGGGAACAAAATACGTGATAGAGTTTATGTGCAGCATGCACCATACTTTGGACGGATGACGATTTTTTTTTTTTGAAATTAATTTTGCGAAATGTTTTTAAATAAAGTCATAAATATGCAAAGAAGATTGCGACAAGTATCTATGGATTTTATAGAAGAGATTAGTTAATTATGCAAAATTGGAAACATTTAATACCTGCTATTATATCAATTTTATTCTATAGGATGATGAACTTATCAGTGGGACTTGTGTTGTTTATAATTTTAAGAATTAACTCAATCTCAACATCAGAACTTTCCCCTATTTTTTACACTTGGTAGTAACGAGAAGTCTATGACACTTTCCGCACGCAAGATGGACAAATGATTTTTCGAGTCTGTTTTATATAGCTTTTAGACCATGAGGCTTGCTTCTTCTTCATCCCTAAAAGTTATCTCTCACACTTAAAATGGATGGCATCCATTTCAAAGTGAGTAAGACTTTGCTACAGCTAATTGTGTGAAACAGCAATTCTATTTGTATAGGTCACGAAGTAAATCTCTATTTATACCAAAAGGCATTTATTGTTTCACGCAGGACTTTGTTTTGTTTTGTTTTGGAATTTTTGGAAAGTTTCAGCATTTGTCTTCTTTGCATAATCCCTTTGTTGGATGCCATTATTTGGATCTGGATAGATAGCTCTGAGTTGCCTCCCGGAAGGTTCAACTTGACGGTTGATATAAAAATATTGTTAAGATTTTCTTCATTATTTTAAAAGTTTATTAGAGTTGGATTTGTCTCCTTGATATCTCATTTTTAAGTCCAATATCTTATTTCCTCCGATGAATATTATAATTATTGTTATGTTGCCTTCAAAACGCATTTATCAGATACCAAGATTTATTTTTCGTCTACAAATGTGACCATTAAAGCATTATTTTTCACTGGAATATATGTACATATATAGTCTATAGTATTAAAATACAAAGTTGTTCCTAGGATTCTTCCTTGTGGTACACTGTCTTCAAACTTTACAAAGTTCTGAATATAGTCTTCATAGTACCATACTTTGGAGAGTTATGCGAAACCTTATAATTGGTATAATTGGCACAAGAATCTTGTAACTTGCTTAAATAGTATTTTGAGAACATTAATTTCAAGAAACTACGTATTACAAAGAACAGTTTGGGACTCACCTCATTTTTAGTACAGACTTAGATCCTAAATATAAGTGGGGTTATTTCATATGGCATAAGTTCCAATTTTCCGGGGAATTTAGATCAATGGGAGTTGGTAATTGGTAGGGACTTTTAAAATTTTATGTTAAAGACCTCGTCTGTTTCAAACAATAATAGTCTAAGATCCCACAGCTAATTTTGGGAGTGGATATATAACCATGATATCGAATACAAAAGTCTGGCAGATTTTTAGTCAGCCTTTGGTGTGAGTAAGGGGTTAAAAAAGCGATTTTTCGAGTTTTTTGTTGGGGGTAACATCACTTTAAGTAACTTTTTTTTTAACCCTAGAAAGGTAATCTTCGTCGATTAGACGAACATCATTTTTTCATTTTAAAATTTCTCATAGATTCTTCATAGATCTTTAAGGAGAATAAAAAGTCACAAATCTAAAAAAATAAAATGAAAAGTGTGTTTTTATTAAAAGAAAGGTTTGATAAAAATAAATTATTAACATCTACAAGAATTTGTTAATAACTTTTCGAAAAAATTGCATTTAAATTTTACTTCGTCGATTCGACGAATGATTACCTTTAACGTACTAAAAAATATGATTACCTTTCTAGGGTTAAATATATATATATGATATTCCGTCTTTTGCCCAAGCCTAAACACCTTAATCTTAATGATTCCACTATTTATTTATTAAGGTATCAGTGTACAATTGAAATTATTAAAATGAAGTTTCACGTTATGTTTGGTGATAATCTCAAACATGGTTGAAAAGGCATCTAAGATTTTTCTTGCTGCTTGGTAATATGTTGCAATTATGTTCCTTATTGATGAGTTGGATAACGTTTCAATCAAAGTCTTACTTTAAATCGTAATTTCGTTAATAATTTCAACCTTTGAGTAAAGAAAGACTGATGGGTTGAGGTCTAAATCATGCTTGGATCATAGGTAGTTCTGTTTTCTTGTAGGTATACATTACATATATAAATATTCTGCATTATAAAATTCTGTTTTTAAAATTCTTTAAAAAGAAAATCAATACCTATTGACATACTGAGCAGAGCTTTGGTCAGTAGATGAGGCTCTGAGAAGTGGTTAGACATTTCAAACGAAAGAGTTGTTTACCTGTTTAGTGTAAAATGTTTTTTTCATTTATTAAAAGTAAGAAATTTCTTGTGTAGGTACTTGTGTATGCATACTTCAAGACACATTAGAAAAGGCTACATGCTAAAACACATGCTCAAACTTTACATACCATGTTGTAAAATCTAATATAAGGTTCCCACGTGCTTTAAAGCCAAGGTAACAAAATATCCTTACAACAAAAAAATTCATAGGGCAATATTTTCCTTTGTCAATTTTAAGGAAAATATGCTAAACCACACTAATAGATAACTTCCTATTCATTACTCCTTTATTGCTTCCTTTCCGCATCTCTGCTAAATTCGCAATTTACTTTTGAAATAGAAAAAAAAAAATATATTTAAGTACCAACTTTTAATTAAACACTAAGCTAAACATTGAACAATCAATTAAACATTTAAGAATAAAACCAACCACAAATAACTTTTAACACAGCATAAACCCTTCACCATCAACAACAGAGATAGTGCGTCGTTGCTTTTCCCATTCAACCGAAAGAAAAAAAAACTCCAACCCTTCTTCATTTATCCCTTTGTGACACAACTGAAACTTTTTTAATTATTATCTTTCATCATCAGAATTGTTCGCGTAAAGTATTTTAGGGCCAGAACGAGGACCATAACTAAGCGATCCAGAACCTAAGAGAAACTTTCCCCCTCCAGAAAAAAAAAAAAAAACAGAATGAAACATTGTCATCATAGTCATTAGCCCTAATTTCTAAACTGCTACTTTCTTTTTCCTCCTTTTTTGCTGACAGCATCAATTCAGAAAGAAGGAAAAAGGGTCAAGGAATATTGGTTGAGAATCAGGAGGCGATGACGCCTTAAACTCAGTGAGAGGAGTCCTCAGACATGCCAAAAAGAATTTACATAAAATTTCGATTGAACGCGCCATTCCCTTGCCATTATAGTGGTGCCTGATAATTTTTCTATCCATCGATTTTCAACAACAGAAAAAGTAAGGTTTTTTCTTTGCTAACGAAAAATTACGGAGTCATTTGTTTGAAATTGGGGAAAAAAAACTCCCAACGCTTTGTAGTAATTGAGGTTATTAACAGGAAATAACTTGTAACTGGAACAGTCTTTTATTTGAGATGGGTAAGTCCCAGGAAGTCCTTATTGGAAATGACCGACGGCGCCGGTGGTGTGTGGTGTAAAGTTTCCATTCAAACTTCCCAACATGAAAAACTAAATTAACTTAGTCGTGGGAACATCAATTTGCAAACTCAACGTAAATTATTTAAAGTTGATGTTCCCACGATGGGTTTGCTTCTTGATTGGGACTCGACACCTCATTCGCTTTTTCCCCAATTTGAGCAAGTCAGTCTCTAACCAACCTACAACCAAGATTATTGTTTTGATTCATTCTCGATCGTCACAAATTGGCGCAGCCGGAAAAAACGAAAGTATATAAAAAAGTAGCTGAGTAGTAGTCCAAACTTTTTTTCTCTTTTTTCTTTCATTCTCGATCGCCCCGAAAAAAAACCAACAAAAAAAAAAAACAAAACATATAACTCGGGCCGAACTCTAACAATGCAATGATACTCGTATGCCTATGAACAAAGTTAGAAAATAAAAATAAATATATTTTGTAAATGGTATCATTCATCTACATATATGTGTGCATTAAAACAAACAAAAAAAAAAAAACAAACAAAACATTTTGTATAAAATATTAAATGTCCAGTGAAGAAGACTTAAATCAAACAATAGTTCAACATAGAGCTGAAATCCATAATCAACTTTTGGAAACATCAGAAGAAGACAGCTCCGGAAAAGAAGACGAGAGAAGATCTTTAGACATAAGAAGATTACGATCCGGAAAAGCTACCACGAGACACGATAGAAGGACAAGTAAGTTAAGAAAATTAGTGTTAGATAATAAGAAATTAGATAAAAAATTATTAGATTTAGTAGAAAGATTTGAAAATCAAAGTAGCCCTTCACAAAGTTGTAATTTGGCAGAAAAAACAGAGTTGTTCAAATCAGATTTGGAATATTTTGAGAGCTATAACTCTCACTCCCCTGATTCTAGTTCAAGTGCCAGCATTTCTGTTATTAAAATGAGTACCGAGCACAAACAAACAGAAGATCATGGGAGCAAAACATTTTGTTCTGACGATTCTTTTATAGCAAGTACTCAACAAAGCGCTATGATACAATTAATTTCTAATCTCATACCGGTATTCAATGGAGAACAAACAATAAATTTGGTCTCAGAGCTACAAGCATTTTTGAATTGTTGCAGACAGGTTAAAGCTTGCATTACACAAGAGCAGGAATCAACCTTCTGCCACCTTATCCTCACAAAATTGCGAGGTAATGCTTACTTGGTTATGCAAAATTGTAGCTTCAAAACTTTCGAAGAGTTTGAAAAATTACTTCGAGGGCATTTTCTGCCCAGAAAAACATATATTCAATTATCGAACGATCTTCGACAGTGTAGACAATTTCCAATAGAAACTTTAAGTTCATTTCTATTGAGGGTGAAGAATTTAGTAGCCGAATGTAAGAGTGCTGCACAGGAACAATTTCCTGCAGATTCAAAAGCTCTGGTTACTGATTCTGAACTAGCAGCAACGTATGCTATTAAGTCAGGGGTATCAAACCCAATGATTAGACAATATGTTTTAATGTCTAAGGAAACAACGGTAAATAACTTGTGTGAAAGTCTTTTGAAGCTGGAGCTTGAGACCAATTGTTTAAATCATTATCCAGTGCATTGGCCATTTCAAAATCCAAATTATTTTCCAACAGGGCTACAAAACAGCGGGGAACAACAACCATGTCAAAATCCCTTGTTGCAAACGCATCAGAGCCTTTCAAACCAACAATTTATAGCGAATCCTTCCAATATGAATTCGAATTCATATTTTACAAGCAATGAGAGGGTCAAATGCAACTTCTGTAATAAATATAATCACACATATCAAAATTGTAAAAAAAGACAAAACACACCCTTTTGTTCAAACTGTCGGGTGTACGGACATAATAATGTTAGTTGCAGCAAAGGTCAAAGTAGACCAAACCGAATATATGAAAATGCAAACTTAAGGCCATCTGTCATGGCAACAAATTCGAATCTAAATCATAATCAATCAAGAGTCAATGAGCGAAAATGTGACTTCTGTTTAAGGGTGGGACATAGTATTTCAAATTGCTATACGAAAAAACGTTGGGATGAAAAAACTAACTCCACAAATCCAAAAAACTAAACAATTGTCGGGTGATAGAAAGTACTGTTCAATCATCCGACGACGCATCCAAAAAATGCCATGAATACTCTAAAAACGGTATAGTTGAAGTTCCAATTGATATAGGTATAAATAAAAAATTGAAGTTCTTAGTGGACACGGGATCAGATATTAGTATTATTAACGAAGACGCGTTGAGTACAGATGCAATTTTAAATCAAAGTGACGTCATCGTCATAAATGGAATTTATTCAAAGGGCACTACACTCGGTTCTATTGAAGCAAAAATTTTACTAGAACCGCCTATCAGATGTAAGCTACATGCCACCAAAAAAATTCCTAATTTGAATTGTGATGGTATTTTAGGTCAGGATATATTATTTAAGTATACGAATATTGAGGGCCCAAATAGACTTTTGAAATTTATACACAAACAAGTTCCAAAAAACGATCTGCCCATTGTTAAATCTTCTCCGAAATCACCTTCGCAAGGTGATGAAGTTGCTGAAAGAATCAAAGATTCCAATTACACGGTTTCTCAATCATCTTCGCACGATGATGGTTCTATTTATCCAACGAAATTACAAAAAAAAATAATCACATATTCTCCCAAAGGGTCCACTTTTCAAAATGATCAATCTACTTATCAAACAGAATCAGTATCTCAATCGTCTCTACCCGCAGACCCAATAGAAATTACTGATAACGTGGTCACTACGAGAATCACTACTACCATACCTTCTCGCAAAGAAGTATTTTTCAAATGTCAAATCAACATTGCTGAGGGTACTGAACTAGTGTGTCACTCTCATGAAATAAGCCCACAAATTTACCTAGCGTCATCCGTTGGCCAAGTAAAAAACAGTTCCATAGTAATAAGTTTAGCAAATATCAGCACTGATGAAATAATCTTAAAAGATATCATCATTCAATTCGTCCCACTAAAAAGTTTTATTCTAAGAAAATTAACAAAGGATGATGCAGAAAGTTCACAAAATTCTATTTATTCTATTAATACTCAATCTTCAAGTGTTAATAAAGATGAAAATCGAGTCAAAAAATTGGTTGAAGAACTTAATTTCCGAGAAGATCTTAATCCCGAAGAAAGAGCTACAATACAAGCTATATGTGAACGATTTTCCAATATCTTTCATCTTGAAGGAGAACAACTTCCGTATACAACTGCAATTTATCACAAAATTCCAACTGATAATAACAAAGTCCCTATAAATACAAAACAATACCGGTTACCGGAGGTACATAGGCAAATAATAAATGATCAAATTGATCAAATGTATAAAGATAAAATTGTGACCGATAGCAAAAGCCCTTGGAATAGTCCGCTGTTGGTGGTTCCTAAAAAAGCTGACGAAAGTGGTATTCGAAAATACAGAGTAGTCGTAGACTTTCGGAAAATCAATGATATAACAATTGGTGACGCTTTTCCGTTACCTAGAATTGACGATATTCTTGATCAGTTAGGCAACAGCAGATATTTTTCAACATTAGACCTAGCGAGCGGATATCATCAAGTACTTATAGATAAAGTCGATAGAGCAAAAACGGCTTTTAGTACAAGTACTGGGCATTATGAGTTTAACAGAATGCCATTTGGTTTGAAAGGAGCACCAGCTACCTTTCAACGCCTGATGAATCATATTCTTAGTGGTCTACAAGGAGTTAAATGTTTTGTATACCTAGATGACATTGTTGTGTACGGTAAAAATTTAAATGATCATAACAACAAACTGATTTCAATTTTAGAACGTTTAGAAAAATTCAATCTGCAACTTCAACCTCGAAAGTGCCATTTTCTCCGACGAGAGATTGTTTTCTTAGGTTATAAAATTACTGAAATGGGAGTCCTTCCAGACGACCAGAAAATAAAAAGCATCAATCAGATACCGTACCCTACAAATGTTAAGGAAATCCAATCATTCTTAGGGATGGTAAATTTCTATAGAAGGAGCATTCCAAATTTTTCCAAATATGAAAAGCCACTACGAGATATTACACGTAAAGATAGAAAATTCTGTTGGAATGCAGAATGTGAAAAATCTTTTAATATTTTGAAAGAAAAATTAACTAATCCACCTGTTCTGATATATCCAGACTTTGCTAAGGAGTTTGACCTTTCCACTGACGCTAGTGGAACCACAATAGGGGCTGTTCTGTCTCAGAAAAAAGAGGGCTTAGATATGCCCATTGCTTTTGCTAGTAGAATTTTAAGTCCAATAGAACGTCGGTATTCTACAATCGAAAGAGAAGCATTAGCTATGGTTTGGGCAGTAAAGAATTTTAGATGCTATCTGCTAGGCCGAAAATTTACACTTTATACAGATCATAAACCTTTAATTCAATTTTTCAAAATAACCAATGAGTCAACAAGAATTACAAATTTTAAATTCAAGTTAGCGGAATATGACTTTGTTATCAAACACAAACCAGGAAAACAAAATGTTGTAGCTGATGCCCTTAGTCGCTTGGGTCCACATAGTGCACAAAGTCTAAATATTCGGGTCGTAACTAGAGCTCAGGTTCATAAGGCTCAAGAAATTAAGGCAACTGATGAAATTAACTCAAAGAAAAATACAGCAACAGAAACTACAAACAAGTTTCAAAATGATAGTATAATTAACAAATCAAAGAACTCGAATAATCCCGACAGTAGCGACGACTCCTTTTGTGATGAAAATATCAGTGACGATGAAGAGCCAGTTGAAGATGATCAGGGACGTCGAAAATATGTTATTTTACAAGACATGGAGAAAATTAACAAGGTTCTCCAAAAATACCATGACTCTCCATTAGGCGGTCATCAAGGAGTCCTTAAAACATATCTCCGTATACGACCGCATTTTAGATGGAAAAATATGTTCGAAATAATAAAAAAATACGTTAAAGGTTGCAAAAAATGCCAGGTTAATAAAAAAACAAAACATACTATTATGCCTATGATGATATCAGTAACCTCAAAAAAACCTTTTGACAAAGTGTTTATGGACATAGTGGGTCCACTGCCGACAACAGTGCAAGGCAACAAATATATTTTGACTTTCGCTGATGACCTCACAAGGTTCATGGACTGCTATCCACTGCCAAATGGCGAAGCTGAAACCGTCGCAAAGGTTTTCTTTGATGAAATAATATGTAGATATAAAATTCCTAAACAGCTTCTGACTGATAGAGGGGCCAATTTTTGCAGCGACCTTTTCAAAAAATTGTGCAAATTTCTAAAAATAAACAAACTAGAAACAACTGCTTATCATCCGCAGACTAATGGAGCACTTGAACGGAATCATGGTCCTCTGATAGAATACTTACGATCCTTTTCGAGTGCTAATCCAGCAGATTGGGATACATGGCTTCGTCAGGCCATGTTTGTCCACAATAACACTCCTCATGCTAGTACAAAGCTAACACCGATGGATGTGTTATTTGGTTTTACCTCAGAGATACCAAATGGTATTAAAAAACATCCTGCTCCCATTTACGATGACGAAAACTATTTTTTTCACTTAAGGCATAAATTACAAAAGACGTATCAACAAGCAAGAATAAATTTAGAAAACAGTAAGACTAAATCGAAAGAGAATTATGATAAAAAAATTCACCCACATTCATTTAAGGTAGGAGATAAAGTTCTCCTTCAGGACATGGCTAGAAAAAACAAGTTATATTCCTTGTTCTCAGGACCTTTTGAAGTAAGACAAATTCATAACGATGTTAATACAACTATATTAAGAGGGACAAAACTAGAAAAAGTTCATAACAATAGACTCAAGCCTTTTTTTGAAAACACTTAACTAATTTACAAAAAAAAAAAAAGGTTTAAGCCATGTTTTCCATTTTTGTTTAATTCTTCTAGATTCGAATTCAAATACATTACGAAAATGTGGCGAAATCAAGGCATATTATTACTTTTGCTTACATCCTTATACTATACCATCTTACCATCATTCTTAATTATGGCACAAGAGAATGAAAAAGTAAGCGTACATCAGCTGGATTGTGCTGTAGGAGTATTTTTTGACAGCATTGGAAATGTAAGAGTAATAAGTAGCCATTGGACTATTTACGTTTATTACAACATGTCAACATATTGGCATGAGCTCGGAGAACTGAAGAAATACATAAGTCGTATGGAAAAAATTTGTACGAATGAAGAATTACATCGGCGACATTGCATGCCAACAGCTGGAGCCATTCGACATCGACTAGATATTATAGAAGAAAACAACATTATACTGTATTCCTTCAATTCCGAAAAGTACGAGAGACCAAGAGCAAGGCGTTCTCCATTTGACATTGTTGGAAACATAGCCCACGGTTTGTTTGGAGTTTTAGATAACGAATATGCGACCCATATAGAAGAACAAATAACTAAAATTCAAACGAACGAAAAACATTTCTCAGAATTACTGAAAAAACAAATTTCTATAGCTGACTCAACTACCAACATTCTAAAGCGCACAACTGTCCAAATAAACCACCAGTTCGAAGTTTTGAACGACTATCTAAAGTCAACCGAAAAAAATATAACCGATCAGCTTATGATTAGTGAGCAGGAGCGTGATTTGTCTTCCCTTGTCTCGTATTTAATACTCATACTAACCAATTTTGAACGACTACAGGGAATATTGTTAGATGTTCTTTTAGATTTGAAACATGCAAAAATAAGCCCACAAATAGTTACCCCAAAACAATTGACAGAACAACTACTTTATATTAGAAGCCATCTTTCGGGAATCTTCAGGCTACCTCAGGGAACTGCAGTAGATTACTACAAAATGGCCTCAATAAAAGGACGTGTAATGGAAGACAGTGTAGTTTTTGAAATACGGTTGCCATTACTAGATTTCGAAGACTATCAACTTTTTAGACTCATTTCCTTGCCATTTTCCCATAAAAACTTAGTTTATTTGGTAGAAACATCTTCCCCTTATTTAGCGATTTCCTTGACACGGGATAAATATTTTCCGATTACAGATATAGAGTTTAACCTTTGTAAAAGCTTTTTACCAAACGAATATTTTTGCGAGAACCACATGCCTACATTTAGCAAAACTTCTAATCAAAGTAACTGCGAGGTATCATTACTAAACCATAAATCAATTAACCTTCAAGAATGTAACTTAAATGTAATTTCAAATTCACCACAAAACTTTTGGAAGAGACTTTGGAATCCAAATTCTTGGATTTTTTCAGTAAAAAATAATATAACAGGACATCTCATATGTAATCAAACATCCAGTAGTCACACTGTGTCAGGTTGTGGAGTATTAACATTTAGATCATCTTGTGCGTATAAACTCCCAACCATGCAAATTAAAGGTCATCCTGATTATAATAAAACTATTTACAACGCCTTTATTCCTAGTACTAATATAAGTACATGGGATTTAGAGGGCACAGAAATAGAGATACGTGAACCCCCTAAGGTTTTTGAAGTAAACCATACTGAGTTCAACAATCTTAAGGCCAATATAAGTGAAGCTCTTGAAAACTCTAAAGAATTTTCGGTAACGGCCAGTCTTCATGATTACAATCATTATGCTTTAAACTTCTTGCTGCTCACAAGCATTATTTTATTATTTATAATGTTTTATCGAATAAAACATAAGAATGCACAATTTTTACAAAGGCCAAGGCCAAGACCCAGAAGGAAACCAAAACTTGGGGATTCACATGCTGTGTTTGAGGTTGCATCCGATACTTGTTGAAATAAAAAAAAGGGGTTCGATTTTGTTTGTTTGTCTGTCTGGTATTCATCTGTTTTCATAGGTACATCTAAAAATTTTAGTGATTCTAAGTGAAAGAAAAACTTAACACATACAGTTATTTGAATTTTGTTTTAAATTTTGAAACAACACTGTTTATCTGCCAATAATAAAGGAGAGGTGAAATGGAAATTAAAACAAAAATAATAAATAAAATTTGTTGAAATTATCCTTTGTAATATTTATATGTATAAGAAAAAATTAAAACAAATAAATTAAAAAAAAAAAAAAAAAAAAAAATAAATCAAATTAAGAATGTACCTACTTATATGAAATAGAATATAAGATAATGTTAAAAAAAAAAAAAAAAAAAAAAATAACAAAAAAAAAGCAAATCGTAAAGCATATTTTGTATATCCAAAAACAAAAGATTTAACAAAAATGTTCAAATATTTAAAAATGCTTAGTTGTTGAAATAATAATAGAAGCAATATTTTTTAAAAAATGTATATAAAAATATTCAAAAGGCAAATTTTATTAATTAAGTAAAACTATTGATAAACCTAGGAATATTTAAAACAGCATACTACATATTACTAAGAATTAATATAGTACATATAACAAACTAAGATAGTAAGTACTATCAAATAAAAAGCTAAAATGCATTTAAACATAAAAAAAGAGAATTTTTCTTATTAAGCACAGATTGAAATGATTATTGTAATTTAAAAAAATATAATACCTACATGTACTTGCACTTATTTAAAAATACATACACCTAAACAAACGTGTATTATTATTGTTATAATAAAAGCCAACAATTAATTCCTTTTAAATACAAACGAAAAAATAATAAAAATACTACATTTATAAAACATTGTAAAATAAATTTAATAAAATAAAATAAAGATTTCTTTTCAAAAAAGGGAAGGAGTATGTGGTGTAAAGTTTCCATTCAAACTTCCCAACATGAAAAACTAAATTAACTTAGTCGTGGGAACATCAATTTGCAAACTCAACGTAAATTATTTAAAGTTGATGTTCCCACGATGGGTTTGCTTCTTGATTGGGACTCGACACCTCATTCGCTTTTTCCCCAATTTGAGCAAGTCAGTCTCTAACCAACCTACAACCAAGATTATTGTTTTGATTCATTCTCGATCGTCACAGGTGTCCGGATGACACTTTCGAACTCTGAATGTGCTTCTAAGACAATTTCTTCTATCAGTGAACGCCTTGGAGGACCAGCAATAAATGATGTGAATCCGAAGAAGAATAGTGAACAACTAGATAAATATCCGTCTTCATCCACAAGCAGTCTGGTGATCCATTATTGGTCTTCAGATTGCAGTGCGACTGTTAGTATCAGTGTTAGTATCAGTTTCAGTATTATGTTTATTATCAAAATAAGTAATAGTTTCCAGCTCGAGCCCCCAAGAAAAAGAAATATTTAAGAGTAGTGATCAACTAAAGGAAAGTCCGTCGTAATCCACAATTCACCAACCGAAATGAAGTCAACATCTATTCACAGTCTGGTAATGCATACAAAAGTTTTCAGATTGCAATACCACTGTTAGTATCAGTATTAGTAATAGATTCCAGCTCGAGCCCCTAAGCAAATCAAGTGAATACTCATCCTCCACTCAAGAAAAAGACACTTTCCTCTCTTCTAATTTACCAAAGTAGATATTCTTCTCACATAGAATCCTGCAATTATAACATGAAAATCTTAACAAAACTAATATGTCACATATACACACCTTTGGAAGTCCTACGATAATTTATTCCAAACACATTTGTCAATATTGAGCTTCACCTTACCCTCGTCATTAATTCTTTTTCGTTCTTTGTTTTATTAATTAACAAAAATGAACATACCTTTATTTCTCCGATCGAAGATAAAATATCCAATTCATGCATATCCATGAATATGCAATGTTGTTCAAAAAGGACATGTTGATGTGTTGATACTTGTGACTTTCTCCCACACATGACATTCCCTAATTTATATGCCTCGAGCATCAAATCAACCATAGAATCATCATCGTTCGTTCGTTCTAGCAGTTATCGCATCCTCCATGTTGCTGCCATTGTTGTTGTCATCACATCCTGGTACTTGCCATTTATAACGCTCAACGTGACCGTCGTTGTTGTCGCATTGGGACCCTTTCCATGGAGTACATGTGTAATTGCCAGAATCTCATTCTGGTGTTCTTTTTTTTTTTGTTGAGAAACGATGATGATTAATGAACCAATCTTTATATCGAGCAAACAAAACCGAAAAAAGAACAAAGCTCCACCATGATATCGTCTAGGGATAGGTACTGTATCTATCTCATTGGATTGGAAGCAAAATGCAAAAATAGACTTGGAGTATACTCGTACATTATACCCACCTTCGATACACTTCAGCACACCATCGGTGATACAGATTTCGCAGTCATACCACCATCATTTCCAAGATGGTTATCGGTTATTTGCAATTTATTTTACCCAAAGATATCTTCTCTCACTGCCATGTATTTGAAAGATGCTTGTCGAATTGTTAGGGCAGCGCGGCGGGGAGGGTGAAGTCGAGTATTTTGGATGTCAACTGCTTCCAGACATGATACCACATAATGAACGTGGCTGCCTTGAATGTGCTCCTTGATAATCACACTGAAAGAAACTAGTGCAACATAGCGCAGCAGTAAGAATGTGTAAAAAATAAAGATTATAAATAGATTGGGACTAAAAACACTTCCTTGGGGGACTCCAATGCTATACTTTAAAACGGAAATTTAAAAACGAGAATGACGGAGGCGAGGAAGCAGGAGAACTATGGAGGTTGCTTGGTATGAGTTGTTTCGATACAAATTCTTTTGATATGTATTGTTCTAGTGGAACTTGCCCTAGTATGACTAGTCTTGGTATAACTTGATCTAGAAGAATTTTTCCAGGTACGACTTGTCCTGTGTGTGAATTGTTTTGACGTGAGTTGTTATGGCATGAGAAGTCGTTGTATGAGTTGTGTTGTTAAGCAGTCAGAAATGATATTTTTCTCTCCTACACTGAAAATAAATTCCTAGGTAATATTGACAAAAACGTTTTGTTGACCTTTAACAAAACAATTTTATCGTTTTGATAAAATTTTTGTCAATACGAAAGAATGATTTTGTTGATTTCACAAATTTTTTATAATCCAGCATGATTTTTTGTCAGTTTAACAAAATATGCCCTACAAATAATATTTTCAGTTTAACAAACCAAGTTTTGTTAATATAACAAAATAAAACAGAGATTTTTGTCACATCAACAAACTTTTTTGTGATGTTAACAAAATGTTTGTTGTATCTACAAAAAATCTGTTTTGTAAATGTTTGTCAATATCACAAAGTTTTTGTTAATTTGTTTTTGTCAATTTAACAAAAAATGAAAACATTTTTGTTAAAATGACAAATATTTTGTTTTGGGGTTGAATTATTTTGTAATATTGATAAAATAATATTATCAGATAGATAAAACTATTTTGTAAGGAAACCAAAAAATTTCTTTTGTGTATGATATAGTTCACACTTGGTTTTTGTTAAGAAATCGATGTAAGACTAACTGAACTTAACAACAATTGCGTATTGTCCATACGCCCTCACAGATGGTTGAATGTGAGATCGTAGGGACGAAACGCCAATTTTTGTGGACTTAAATCCCAAAAAAAAAACTATTTTGACAAAATTAATTTTGTTTTTTGTGGATTCAACAAAAGAAATTTGTAAAATTGACAAAATATTTTGTTGAATTGACAAAATATTTTGTTAATTTAACAAAATATAACAAGTAATTTTTGTCAATTTAACAAAATATTTTGTTAATGTAACAAAACAATTTTGTTAATTCAACAAAACAGTTTTGTTAATTTAACAAAAAAATTTTGTTAATCCGATAATAATAAAAAAACAATAACACTAACAAAAAAATTGTTAATACAACAAAAGAATTGTTAATATGACAAATTAATTTTGTAAATTCTACGAAATTTTGTCATATTGACAAAATATTTTTGTCATTTCAACAAATTTATTTGTTAGCATAACAAAATAATTTTGTGGATACAACAAAATATTTTTTGTTACCTCAACAAAATTCTATAATTTTTGTTAATTTGACAAAACTTTTTGTTGGACGTATATTGACAAAATTTTTGTTAAATCAACCTAGATTTTTATCATATATACCTAGATTTTATTTTCAGTGTAGTATGAAGGTATGACTTGTCCTAGTTTCGTTTGAGTTGTTCTCATATGACTTGACCTACTATAACTTTCTCTGGTATGAGTTGTCTTATTCGTTGTCCTGTAGTGAATTTAACACTGGTTTGCCGGAAAATTTCAAAATCAGTCTAAAAAATTTCTAGAATTTACGAGAAGATTTTGTGATTGTTATTTTCGATCAGTGTACGAAAAAGCAGAACAACTATGTAGTCAGTTGTTACATATGATTCAGAATTCAGGATTTTTCGATTCGTAAAATAGAAAAACAAACAAAAATAAAACCAGGAAATAGGAAACAGGAAACACCAAACACATCCCAAACAGAAGGCATCACATAAACATTTGTTGGAAAAAGAAAAAAAAAATTGTCAAGAACAAATTGTGTAAAATTGCTCCTGGGAGTGTTACTGATGTGCATATGAAGTGCATCCTCAACCTAACAGACAGGATATTATTGTTGAAGGGAAGAAGATTTAGCAAAATGTTAACGAAGCTTCAGCAAAATCATGCATACGAGGACATTTTTTTTTTTGTTGGCTTTCTTTTGTTTATGTATATTTAGAGACGTTATATACCCCCAAATATTTTAAGGACACGTGGCTGATTTAAGTTGTGTGAATAAATAGAGTGAAAATACGAAGAAATCCATCGGGATAAATTTAATACGTGATCGAAATCGTCAAGTTAACTGTTGGGCAAAATTCGGTGAGGACATTTGAACGACAAACGTTTATTATTTGGCTACGCAGCCATATGTTAACTGTATATCATTTTCGTTAATAGAAGGCATCATAATAATAATATAAAATTGTGTACTGCTATTGCACTCGTCCTTACGAGTAGGTATGTTCCTATATCTGTAAAGCTGAATAATAATATCCTATTGATTCTTTGCCGCACAGACAATTTGTCTATTAATGAATTGTAATGAGTTGGACGTGTTTTTTGATTCTCAATGGCCTTGGCTGGTGGATTTGTGCTCTCAAAGGAATAAAGGATTCTCTATGGGAGTTATTTAGTAGATGATGATGGAAATGTTTGGGAATTGAGTTAGATAAATCGATTTGGTTTTCATATTCTTGGGTTAAATTCTATCATAAACGAATGAATTCTGAATAATACTTGTCTACATATTTTCATTCATGAAGTTTTAGTTTTTTTTGGTAAAAGAAAATTGGATCGGAACTTTGCAATCAGTCTGATACAACATAAGCTGTGTTATATTAAAGATTGTTCACTGGATTAGGGCTATTGTATTCGCCAAAAAAAAAAAAAAAAAGTGAAATTAAATAAGACAGCGCAATCAAAGTGAAAATAATAGTCGACTGTTGAAATCCTGAAGGTGAAACATTAGCTTGAAGGTGGAGCGTCTCAAATGTTATTTTTTATAATTTAAAAAGTGACTTCATCAAATTGCAATATTTATGTTCGAAATAAAAAGTTGAGACAGAAAAAAGTGCCAGAAATTGATGTTCAAAAAAAGAACTTTAACGCCTATAAGTACTACCTCTAAGTTCAATAACTAGATGAGGGTTGAAATTTTATTGTTAAAATTATGTTCTTTTTAAATATTTATCTCAAAATATTTTTGTCTTCGTGTAATGCTTCAGAAGGCACCAAAATGTTGCTAAAATGTTTCTGAAATATATGTGTTTCCGAAGAATCTTTGCTGTTCCGATTCTTGCTGGTTTTTAACCTGGTGCTTTGAAATGTTGCCTATATTTTCTGTCTCTTAAATGTTAATTATAATGGTTTAAAGATAATTTGGTACCTAATTATTTTCAAAATAGTTTCTTCTTTTGAAATGTTTTCGAAATGTTTTCGGTACATTTCTAATATGTTTCTTGGGTTTCTTTAAGTTTTTGAGTTTTTCCATAAATTATTCTCAAAAGCCTTTAAAATTTTGTTTTACCTATTTATTTATTTTCATCCACAAGCATTCTGGTTGGCATTTTGATAGATATAAGCGAAAGCAAAAAGATAGAAAAGTATGAAGCTTTCTTCTAGATTCTAGAGGTCTAATACTGAGCAATCGACAACTAGCTTTACAGTCAGGACTTAAATTTAAACGCATTTTACGAAACACAATATTTGGTAAATTCTATACCAAGGATTTCAAATTACATCAGCATATTGTTCAACTGCTGATCTAACTACTAAGGTGTTAGGGGAGTTAAACATAAAGATCCGTAAAATCCTCACTATTTCTTTTAATGAATCCAACTTAGTTCGTTTTTGCAACTATACTTTACTATAATCAATTTTTTTTTGAGAAAAAGTACTGTCAAAAACAACACCTAAGTGTAGTATCCCTTGGCACAATGGTTAGTGCGTTAAACTGTCAGGTGAAAGGTCTCGAGTTCGATTCTCAGCCGCTGCAAAAAAGTTTTTTCAGGCTTGTACTGCCTCTTGCGAGGAATTGACAAATCGTTTAAGTTTATCTCTTGACATGAAAAGGTCCCTTCCGTTCCTGAAAGCACGCACACAGGAATGGTTGAGAGTTGTAAGTCACTAAGTCCTGGTTCACTTCGAGCTATTGCACCAACAAATTTATATATTTATTTTATAAGTGTTTAATATCATTAATTGTATTCAAAGGATTAGAATCAATTTTAAGTGGAAAATAAGAAACAGATCTTGATTGGGAAAATGTCATATTCTTACATTTACCGATATTGAGCCTTATGCTATTTATAGAGCACCAGTTTGAAATAGATATGATCTAAACCAAATTGAACTTTAAAAAAATTATCAATGCATTTAATTTAAAAAAAATTGTTTTAAATCATCCTCGCGATTTTCTAATTGCATGCACTATATCATCAATATATAAAATTAAAAGTAAAGGGCCAACACAAGTTCCTTGCGGAACTCCATAGAGTTTCAAAATTTCTTGAAATCAGTACGAATAAATAATGCAATATTATGCCTGTGGTGTATGTTCGGTAACTCTCTGACTTGTTCGGCGTGTTGCACTTGAACGTCAACTTGAAAGCAGAAATACTCTTTTGGGCGTCAGTTACGAATTTGAAAAGAAGTCAAGTATCTTAAGCGAGTTGCTATTTGGCTTCTTGCTCAGAAGTGAACTTTTTTGAAATTATTTTCACTATCTATACTTTGTACATATGTTTAGATATTTTAGACGGGTTGAAGGTAAACGACCAGGTATGTCAAGTGGCAAGAGTTCGTTTGCCTATAATGCTTAGTGGACATTATTATCAGTCCAAACAAATGACCGCTTCAATTCATTCATTAACTTTTTAATTATGAATATAATAAACGACGTTTTTTTCCGTTCACGCACTAAGTGTGTTATCAGGGCAATATGATACTTTTTGATCATTCGTCAACTACAAGTTGGAAACGTTTTGTATCTATTGTATGACTCTAAAGTAGAAGGCAAGACAATGCTTTTGAGTGTTGGATTTTATTGTAATTATGTTTCAAGTGGTGAAGACAATGCAAAAGATGGGAACTGACTGCCTGGCATCGAAGTAGATTGAAAAAAAAAATTGCCAATCAACTATGTGAACGCTAGTGTAATCACTTCACGATCCATTTCAACATCTCACCAAAATACTGAAGCTATTTTAATACAATATTCCGATGAACCGAAACAAATGCCTTAGTTAAATCAGTGTAAGTTACATCAACTTTTCATCTATCCTGAATTGCTTTTAAGACATTGTAAAATTGCTAAATTTGAAACAGTAGATTATCCAGATACGAAGCCATGTTGTGACTCTGACAAACATTTTTTAGTCAGGAACTCTATTTTAATTTTAACCAAGTCTCCAATAAGATTAGGGATAGCTGAGAGTTAACAAATTTCTCTTTACTTTTGAAACTATATTTTAAAAACCCGCCTTGAATATAGGGGGGAGAAATGCTTTCTTTCACTCAGGAAAAATAAAAAAAATAAATTTGTAACAATTCTGTTTGAAGGGCAGAAGTAAACAGAGTCAAAAAAATACGCAAATAGATTTAATTGAGTGTCAACGCAATAACGCATGACGAATTAACCTCGTTAAAGCGCAGATTCTCAGGAATGCCAGTGGACTTTCTCTTTGAATTGTTGAAGCACCAAAATGATTTCCAATTATTTTTGATATTATTGTTATTTATGGTTAAAAGGAATATTAAGTAAAGACAAAGGAGCTTCTGTAACACCAACATTTAAATGTTTTTTATACTATACAAATTCCATAAACTTTAATATTTTTGAAAACATATTTTATTTTTTTCCCCGAAAATGGTTCCGAACTGATTTGTTTATTAATCAGGCTGACATGTTTTTGAAATTTCTCTGAAATCTTCCTTTGCGAATTTCCATTGACAAGATTTTTCATCTTTATATGCAATAAAAAAATACTTTTTGACATAATCTTATTAACTTCCAGTTCCTTGCTTTTTAACCATACTATTGTACTCCTTTGAAACATGTACAAATTTAATTAGTTAAAACTCTTTTAAGAGCTTACATTTTACTTAACATTAATCTGATTTAATAATTAAAAAAAAATAACTGAAATGTAAAGAACAAAGCCACGATTTTCTCTGTTATTTTATATAAATTAAAACTGAGTAGATTTTGAAAGTAACAGCTGATGTATATGATTTACCTTTTTTTCAAAAAATAAAAAAATAAGAAAAGATTAAAAATGGAAAGAGAAATGAATCTTCTTAAATAATTAAATTAAGAGAAAAAATGCATTTAATCAATTTTCCCTGTGTGGGATTTAACTTCCCTTCATGGCTGCACTCTGAAGCCGAATGCCGAATAGGAAAATTATGAAAGGTATACCTATATTGTGCACGTACACACCGTGACTTACGAGTATACTTTCTTCTTTACTTCATAAAACTGTTAAGGTTGGTTATTCAAGCTGGAAGATGAAAGTTTTTTCTATTATAATTTTGCTAATCTTTGTTTAAATCCCCCTTTTCAGAGTAAGAGATAAATCTGTGTTTAACTGATAAATTAAGTCACTTTAAGTAATTAATAAATTCCTGCATTAATTATAGAAAATCAAGGTCATGTCAGGAAGTAATTATTCACATACTGGGGAGTTTACCAAAACTCCTCTCCTATCCTCTATTCACTGGTTGTCGTTTGCACAACAACAGCAAGAGATTGAAAACTTCAAAGCCAATCGTTTAATTGAAAACAAACACTGACTGACATGTAATTAATTCCCCCCTCAAACCATTAAGGCTCGAACTTTAAATTAATTCTGCCCCCCATAAAAGACAACCAATAATTCCGTCGTCTATGTCGTCGTTCTCGTCGTTGTCGTCCGCATAATACCTACTATGGCTGCTGGCTTTATGAAAAGAAATTCCGTCCTTGATTTGGCCCTGACTCATGCAAAAAAAAAAGGACTCTTCTTCAATATAAAAACCCCGGTCCACCATTTTTGGTAGCTTATGGGTAAAAATGTTCTTTATTATTCCAAAAAGCTACCAACTATTCCAATACCAATATACCTAAAACTGACACAATGACTTTTCGTTTTAATTACCGAGAAGAAGGTCCCTCGTTTCGACATCATCCTCATCCATCCGTTCATCCTCACGTTGAGAGAAATTGGCAAAAGTCGAATTTTGAATGACTTTCATTTTCACTTACTACCTCGCTACACTGCCTATTTGTGCCATTTTGGAAGATTCATCGACAGGTTGAAGTCGAAAACTTCGGATCTAGAGAAAAGCATAAAGGAAGCATTGATGGAAGCTTTTGTTATAGTAATCGATTGGAATTAGGTAGGTCTACGTATATATAGAGGAGTGAAAACCCCTTCGTGTCGCTTCAACCCATTGACAGCAGCACAGTTTTAAAATCTCGACAAAGGTATGTGACGATGGAATCTGCAATCTAAAATTGATATTGGATTTATAGATGGGTGTAGCTTCTTTTTTTTTTTTGGGAGAGAATGTTTAAAGCATTTTTTTAAAGACATGGAATTTCGATAAAGTGTTATTTTCTACTCTGGTATTAAGGATTTTAGAGGAGGAAGAGCAGACCGGTTTCGATGGATGAAGAGCAGGATATAGTGTTCGTTTTTTGACATTCTCTATTTTTGAGATTTTCAGATTAACTTTTGGAATAAATGTTCTATGAGATTTGTCATACAAGACTCAAACTTGATAACTGAAAAATATCTCAACTTAACCCTTTGAGAAAAATAAAGATATCTTTATCCGGTCTTACTGTCTACTTTATAAACGTTTCTCGAAACCTAGTCTGACATTTTTCATATCTTACCACCCAACTTGCATATAAGGTGTTTTTAGGTAGGTGAATACACGCTGAATAACAACAATCCTAGAGTCACTATATATCGTGAATTATTAGAAATGAAGTGAATACAGAGCTTTGTTATGGTGAACAAAGATGGCGCTGAGTGAGTAGTTAAAATGATATTTGTTTCATGAAGGTACTGCGACTCTATGGATGTGTTCTTTGACAATGAATTGGCAAGGCTATAGTTTGAACGTGCTTAAAAGTGATAATATGAAAAATTGCTTTAATCTTTAAACTTTTACAAAAAGTACTCGCACTTAAGGGATTATGACTATCCTTAAAATATTTGAGCAACGTGTGATCGTCTTTGGGAAGTTGGAGAGGATTTAAAGGAGATACCGATGCACATTGGTTTCGAATGTCTGAATATCATAATGGGAGGGAAATATAGAGTCATGTAAGGCATTCCACATTCGTGTAGTGCGGCCAAGGAAAGAATCTCTAAATTTAAGAGTACGTCCGACATTGGGCTCAAGTGTGAACTAATGAGCATTCCTTGATGCACGAATATCACCGTTTAATTGTTTAGGGGGAATAAAAAAAGTGTCTATTTCATTAGAACCTTGTTTATGGTTTCCTAAATTATTGGAAACTTAAATTAAAACTTAGAACCATTGGTGTCTTCAGACTTGAAGCCAAAAGATTTTTTCAAACATGAGTACTGAAAAACGTTTATCGAAATATTTTCTATCGCTGGAACAAGCCTTTGAATCGAAAAAATAAGTTTTTTTTTGAAAATGTATACCTAACCCTATGAACTACACCTCAAAATAAGGGTCTTTTAAATCCCTATACTCAGCACGAAACCCTAAATTTTTCTGCAAAGTTTAACCTCTTCCCTATGTTGGCTTTTTTTTTAATAATTCTAAAACAAAAACCACATCCAAACACAACCTTTTTCATAACACCAGGCCCTGACTTAATAATATAAAATAAGTAGCTTTCTTAAAACACCACCATTAAAGAAGCTACATTATCCTGATTGATCCCATTTTCGTTCAAATAATAGCCTTTCGTAATCCAATTTTTTCGCACCATTTTTTTTTTTGTATTCTTTCAAGACACAAAAGACTCTGTCATCCCTCCTTCATCAGCATCATCTCAAAACCTTTGAAAAAATATCATGTTTCACCCTAAAAGTTCACTCCGAACAATTTTGTGTCTTTTTATCCGCAAAGAAAAAACAAAGGAAGAGAAAAATCTCTTTCAGGTACATTGTTTGTCCTTGCTTCCGATTGGCCATCTTCCATTGTTCAACATCAAAAGGAGGACATGTCGACCCCGTCACTTTGAAAGTCTATTAGCAAAATCAAATAATTGCCTAGAGGACAGCATCTTCCATCTATCATGGACATCGTCGTCGTCGTCACATCACAAAGTCACCATACTCGCACTACACTATCCGCATGTGCAGTGACTCAAATTCAAAAGCAATACACAGCACAATCTCGACCGACCCGTTCCGTGAGTCCGTCGTGTGTGGCATTCGAGAAGATTTAAAAGCATCCATATCTGGAGCATGATGTATCTCAGCCATTTGACGGTTTAAATCGGCAGCGGGTGCCCGGTGCCTAGTAGAAAATCATTAAGGCACACACAAAGTGTCAATAGGTGACACACTGATTCTAAGAGGAAGCCAAAGTGCAAACAACCTTTGCAAAGATGTTGTCCCATTTGCCTTTTGTGTATCCTCTTGCATCGATCGAGCCGGGGAAGGAGTAACTTACATAAATTGGTTTTGGGTTTGATGTAACCGTAGGGTAAGGATGCAGAGGCCCTGAGATTGCGAAAGCCCCTTGTGTGTGTGCACAAAGCTTTTAAATCACATTAACATCTAACACCTATCTGTTATGTGAGAGTGCAGCCAGAGACTTCCATTAGGTCTCATGTTTCCTTTATTACCCGCTCCGTGAAATTTTTGGGCTATAGGAGAAAGACTTTAGTGGGTAAGTGAGGTATGTCTCCTTATAACAACATGCTGCACGAATTTATCTTTTTTGAATGTACCTGCTATAGTCGTTCGTATAGCAAATGGCAAGTACCTCAAGTTTTGGGGAAAGGGCAGAGGGTTGTGGAATGGATTTACACGGATTCGTATCTATAGAAGAAGAATATTTTTTTTCTCATTTCCTGAGTCCTGAAGTGCGATGCACACAATGTTCAGTACAAATTTCCCAACAAGGCAACCAAGTTTCTAACATAAATACGAGAACATCGAATACTATTTTCGTGTGTAACCAACTAAATGGAATGTTTTGAGTGCTAAAGATTTAACAACAAAAATCTGACTTGCTTAACCTTGGTTTGTTGAAGAAAAGGTCGAATGTTTTGAAGAGTTTTTTTTTGGGTCATTGTCTATTAGTGACATTATAGAAGAACTGTGCATTATAGAGAATTTCAATCAGCACACATTTTAGTGATTCCATCTCAAGTGAATTGGAAAGTGAAAATGTTCCGGTCCCCGCTTCTTTGGGCCCGTCCTCAACGATAGGGAATAGCATAAAGTTTGTTTTTGAAACATACAAGACGGTTTTTGATTGCCTATTCGACAATGCCGTCGAGATCAGAGTCGAATCTATAAACAAACATTAGAAGTTCCGATAGAAAATCATTGATGTATATGAGAAAAAGAGTAGGAGACAAAACGGAGCCCTGAGGCACACTAGCATTGCTTATGAATATCATATTTAAAACCATCCAATAAGACTTAATTTGAGCATGCTTCGAAATGTCATTATTATATTCCATTTCACGCCTAGAAAAAAAATAGTAGTTTCCCTTCACTTCACTGTATGTATGTTTACATAGGCTTCCTTTCTGCAGACATATTTTTTTTTAAATCGGTTTAGTTTACACCGACGTATTTCTTTTTAGTTTATCCTCTATCCTGTGGAATTGAAACCACACACTCTCTTCCACAGCCACTTTGTGTCACAGAGATTAACAATTTTAAATACGAATACGATTTTCCTCCATCAAAGAGGCAGTTGATTCCCCAGAACCACAGAAAATAGTGTACGTTCCTGCGATTCAACATTTATTCGATAAGTTTAATCTGCCTGTCGCTTAAGTTAATCCATTTTCCCAAAGGCAATCCTGATGCACTTCTACTCAAACATGGAAAAATGAAAATTGAAAACAAGAAAAAAAATAAATATTCTTTCAAAATCAAAGTTTCAAACGGTGTAACCACATTTCACTCGAATTTTTTTTTATCGACTTCCGACTTCCGCAGTTCGCATCTGTATTCATCTTTATTCTTTTAGGGCTTATTATTTTTTTTTTTTTTTTGTTGGATGTTGTTGTGACGTTAGTAACATTTTTGCGTGTCATATTCTATGTAAACATACAACAAGTTGGAGCTGCCCCTGGGGGGGGCTTAAAATAGAGTTTGAGTTGATGGGGAGGAATGACATTTTCGGTTTTTTTTCGATTTTCGTTAAGTAAACAAAAATATTCCCCGGATGTGGCCCACTTCTCTTTGATTTTATGTGATGCGATGCTCTCTTGTTGGTTTGCTATAAATCCTATTTGCCCCGGAGGATTACACGCGATGGATAGAAAAACCAACATAATATAATTTGCATAAAGGAACCGCTTATGTAGTTTTTTTTCTGATGGTCTCAGGCTGCTCAAAATGCTACGTGTTTTTCCATTTGAAAAGTTACATCAAAGTCTGCCTGCCTTCTGCCACTCCGCCGACCGTATCTGCCTGCCTTCTACCACTCCGCCGACCGTATCTGCCATCCCACTTTGCTACCTTTGCGGTAGATACGAGTATGTATTTGTATATCCACTCGTGAGCGTAAATTTCAAAGTTTCATCAGAATCCGATCAACTGTTGTCTACAACGAAGTTTGATTTTGGGTGGCCCGCTGTGGTGAAAAAAAAAGTGCATAGAGGATTCAAGCCTTCACGTTGGGAAAGCTGTAGATAAATTGTAAAATACATCAACTTTGCTGCGACTAACTTTACACAGCGATTTTTTGTTTGTTAGGAGAAAATTCTGGCTTTGGTACCTGTGTGCTGTATCCCTGGGTAACTTATCCTGTTTTAGGATTTGTTTGCTTTTTGTTGGTTCCCTCTGATCGTGAATTTCATTATGGAAATTGGAGCCCTTAGCTCCGTGATGCAAACAATAGAAGCTGAGCTTTGAAAGTTTTTGTTCCTATATGGATTGTCGATTTGCTTGTTTTTTTTTTGGAGATTTTGTATTTTTTCGTTCCATTGACGTGTGATTTAAGCTTCTGGAACTGTTTTACCTTTTTATAGATAATTTTAGCTGCACCCAGAATGGCTTTGATTTTCTGTTTTAAGTTTAGTTTTTATAAAAAATAATAATATGCGCAACTCCCTGCTTGTTTCCAATGTTCGAAACGTGAGGTTTAAAGAGATACTTTTTAAATTCAAATCAGAGAAAACATGACTTTACTGGCGAGGTTACTTCTGGCTGTTCCAGTGCAAATGGGTCATAGTAAAAATTTGACAGAGGCTGAACTTTGAATTTTAATGTTCCTCAAAGTCTAAGGAGTTCAAAAAAAATTTCCCCAAGTCCGCTCCCGCCATTTTTCGTCAAAGTGTAAAGTATTCAAAATATAGGTGCATTCCTACCGAAATGTCCATCATTTAGTTTTTTTTTTAAGTTCTTCAGTTCTAATTGTTCTGTGAGTTAAAGTGTAGGCGTAGGGTCATATTCAGTTTGAAATTTTAAACAATTCTTGGGATAGCTCCAACTCTCTGTATTGAATGTCCAAATGGATAGAAGGTGATAAAGTTCCCGAAAACAAGTTTTTCATGCCTCAATACACTGCATCGTGGGCTGTCCAATTAATTCATAGTATGGTTTCCTGGAAGGACTACTTACGGAATTATTGTTCATGACATTCTCGTTTTTCATTCTAGCAGAATTGTTTACTTCAAAAACACAGGAATTTTCTCAAACATTGTTCCACCAAATTGTTATGTATCGTATCTGATGCAACTACCTTTGGAAACCTGAGCTTGAATGATGAACATTTCCTATGGTAATTTGGCGCTCGTAATTTGTCCCTTCAACAATTTTTCATTCCTTTTCAAGACTCCTGCTTGCGTGTTTCCATTTCAATGGAATCTTTTGAGAACAAAGCCTATCTTAATTGGGACTTTTCACTTGTGTCCACATACCAAACAACACGCAGTCAATTCCAACGTGTCAGGCTCAAGGTGCATGTGAGAAGCGGGCTATTTGTTTGCGTTCACCAAACAATGTTTCTGATTATACATCTTTCCACATTTCCAGGTAGGCATATTCCCAAATATCACCAGACTCGAATTTACACCCAGTTTTTTTTTTTTTTTGCCGATGATGATGATGCTTACGAATTTTTATTTCCTACGAATTTTGTTGCCCTTTAACTCTTGTGTTGTGCAAATGTATGGGCCTTTTGTTTGGGGTAACTTGCAGGTTGTTAACTGTACACAGATCTCATGTTACTGCAGCATTGAGGACCTTTGCTGGTCGTCGTCGTCGGTCGTTTCGCAAATACCTACAACCGACCGTGTTGCTATGGCTTCTTTGTTTGCATACGCTCGAACTCCGACCGTAGATTTCACAAAAGCTCAGATATCCTTTTGAAGAGCAGTTGATACTCGGGACTCGGCTTCGAGGTCCTGAATTTCAGAGGCAAAGTCTATGAACATTTCTGTTTAATTCTGTAGTATTTTTTTTTTTGGAAGTCCAACGATGTAGACAGAGGGACATACTCGCACACCGACAGATGCCAGCCAGGCAAGCCTACAAGCTATGATCATTGAGTGTAAAACGGCTATATAACTGGGGAAAATTAAATTCAGTGCAAATTGGAAACAGAGTCCTTTGAACGAAAAAAAAAGGCTTAAAAAACAACTTAACCCAAGATAGAGCTGCAACGAAATAAAACGAGCGAGTCGAATGAGAGGAAACTGCACTGTGTAAATTCGGGGAAGGTTTTTCTACCAAAAAGGGGGTTTAGGGTTACGAAGATTAACTGACAGTTTATGGACTTTTGGCAAAGCCTTTCACTGAAAGGCACTAGCAGAGCGGTAATGCCCGATGCAGAAAAGTTGTTAGTGAGTTAAACTATCTGCTGAATGGCAATTTACGCCGACTGAATCTGAGAAGAGATAAGAGGGTTTCAACAACTTTTTTCCGCCAATTCTTTTATTTCAAAAAAAGTGAAATAAAGAGAGTGAGATTACTCTGTTTTTGAAATTATTTTTTTTTTAGTCTGTGTCATCACTTTTCGGTTGCGTGGCAATAATTTTCCTGCCACTTTGATTGCAATTCAAGTTAAAAAAAAAGTATTTGAATTGAATAAAATTTCCCTCGAAAAATGTATTTGTGCGTGTCTTTAATAAACTTCAAAGTGCTCGAGGACTTCTTCTGCTAATACCTACACATTTATAGTACTTTTTGTGAAGCGAGTCTCTATTTGTGCTGAAAAATTGTTGGCTTACTTAAGCTAATAAAAAAGTTGAAAGTAAATATAAAAGGCGATGAGTTTTAACTTCAATAATTTCAAAGGAAAATTAAAATAAGTAGAAAATTAAATTGTAACAAGGTTCTCACTTAAAGACACTTGCCAGAACTTTAACTTAGAAAATTTATTTATGTTTTGTGAAAATACATACATATTTAAAGGTTAAAATAATGCCTTGAGATTTTGGATTTCTTCACAATAGGTGGGATCTTATAAAGTTTTTGTTTTAACTTGGATTAGTTCAGTCGATGTGGATGTGGCAGTTTTCTTACAAATATTTTGGTAGAATAAAGGAATAAGTAGACCGAGGTAGTTTTCATTTTCCCCAAAACATTTTTATGCGGATATCTTATAAATAAATTTGGTCATAACTTAATCCACTTATTTACTATGTTTTTTATCGATTTTTCCACTATGAGAGAGAAAACAGAATCAATAGTCTATAATTAGAACTTTTTTCGATTTAATTTCCTCAGTAGCATGATAGTATGTAAAGATCTTTTAGCTATTTCTTTGAAAGTTATATAAAGTTGATCTTTGATTATATTTATAATTAAAGTAGGATTGCATTTTTTCATGTTAGCAGTGATTTTTATTTTTAATTTTCTCTTAAAAGGTTCATTGCAAGAGAGTTACCTAAATATTTGAGTTGAGTTATATAATGTGAAAAAAGGTTATAATTATCTTAGATTTTCCTTCGTTAGGAGCAGCTTTCATTCTTGAACATACAAATAAAATTTAAAATAATATAGCCACATGGATTATGGTGGTTCATCTTTCTCTTAAAAAGTCCTTCGAACAAAAATAAGAAATTTCTAATAACATATTCAATGGTTTTAAGAGTTTTTTTTAATTTTTTAAAAGTGTTTTTTTTTTCTTCATAGTTTCAACAGAAAAATGGATGGTCTCTTTTGGAGTAAACTCTTAGTTTCCGCGAAAGGAATTCTCTTAAGAGAAATGTTAAAAAAGAGATTTTCTTGAAAACTTTTGAATGCAGCCTTTTGTATTTATAATAATAAAATATAATTTAAAAGCTTTAATTGTGATTTGTGACTTATTTATTTTTGGTTTTTAGTAAATTATCTATTGGTAAAAATAAATGTTTTTTTTTTTTATTTCGAAAGCTCAAAAACCACAGAGTCGACTTTTTAAATTTAAATATGGTGTCATATATAGTTTTGTCACCAATTCCTTAAAAATTTTGAAAATATTTAGTAAAAATGTTTTTTTATCCAAAAATCGCGGTGCGGATCCATAAATTTAATTCATTATATAAGAAGTTTTAGGAGTTGTAGAGCGGGGCTAGAAGTAACAGGTAAAAAACAGGGTTACCCTAAAAAAATCATCTTCTTAGTTACAGACTTGTCTACTTTTTTTTTTTTTTGTTTTTAATTGGAGGACTTGCAGGAAGTTCTTCGTGGCCCTAAAAATAAGCACGTTTGTAACTTTTTGTCTAGTATTTTTGGTCTTCATCTTCACACGGAAGAGATACGGTTATTTTTTGTGGACATGGATTTGGGTTTTGGTAAAGTTGTTCGTGTACATTTATATGGAACACAAGTCAGAGTTTTGTTTTATTTTAAATTGTGTTTTTCTTCTGATATTTCATGGCGGGGCTAGTTGTAACATTTTTTCGGTGTAAATTGTAACATGATAGAACTATTTTCATCCATTTTGTTTTCAACTGATGTTTCACAATGATCGAGAACGGTTTGCTTTTATTTGTGTTCCGTGTTGGTTTAGTATTTCTTAGATCAAAATAAATTAGTAGAGCAAAGGCCTCACAATAGTTTTGCAGAAAAGGCTTCGGTCATGTGTTTTGTTGCTGCTTTGCTTGCTCGGTACCAAATGCGGCCGGGGGTCGATTAACATAAATTGGATAGTAGTTGTTTTAAAAAAGATAACTCATTTTTATATAATATTAAATGGTTATTGAGAGGGGGTTTGTACTGCGACCTAAAGATCTATTCGGGTATATTAAAACTGCACGCCTTTTTTCAATGCTTTATCTTGACATCTTCTAAGTCAGAATTGTAGCACTTTTTTAGTAGATTTCTTAACTAACATATCGACAGTTAAAGTACAGAATCTCGTAAGTCGAAAAATTCAACAAAAATGTTATTTATGCAAAAAAAAATATCGCAAGTAAAAATAGTAACCTCTTGGTGGACACTTTATTTTAAAAATATTTTTAGAAATATAATGAAATATTTGTTAATAGCTCCAATTTGTTATTTTCCTTTTTGATAATTAATTTAAACATTTTGTTATACCTACATGAAAAATATGCAAAAATTACTTTCGAGTCCTAACCGACGATATGGATTTCAATTAAAAAAAAAATGATTCGCTCAATTATTTCAAAATTTTGGGAAGTGCATTGGTTTTTAGTAAAAAGTGTTACTCTTATTCTCGATTCTAAAGAACCATTTTTATTTAGTTTTGACTTTCTGCTTTTTGGATTTTCCGATTTAAATTTTAAACAGAAACAACAAAGTTAAAATAAAAATAAATATCAAAATTAAAAAAAAAAATAAAAAAATATATATTTTTTTTTATTTTAAGAAAACAAATTACATATGTACATGCATTTTTCTGGAAAATTCTATATTTCAAAAACGAGATGGTAATTTTGTTTAAAATTTATTTTTTTCCACAGTAAATTAAAAAAATTAAAAATAATAAAAATAATGAAAACTGTTTTAAAATCTTTTTTTTTTTAATTTGTTCATGTTTTTTCGAGATGGAATTCTTTGTGTTTTGTTCAAATTTAAACTACCGAATTTGTTGTATTAAAATTTTATAAGTTTATGTAATGGTTTAAAACATTTTCCTCCAATAACATCCAAGTTTTAAAGTGTAGAAGTTTAAAAACTCCAAACCTCTTAAACATAGCATCAAGTATATGCGTTCGACCTAGGCGTACAATTTTATTTCCAAAAGAATCTCGCATAATTCTTTCCTGGCATAGTTCATTCTTAAATACTTTCATCTTACTCTCAATTAGAGAAAATTAGAAGACCATTTTTTCTAAGACATAGAAATTCACAATGTTACCTACTGCTTTAAAAATGCTCTTTCAGAAAGTTCCACTCTTATTCAATCGATAAGTACTCGCACAATGAGGGATAAATCACTCATCTTAACAAAACAACCATTTTCATTGACAGTTCTTTGTAGATACATTCATCCGATAACTTCAACCAGGTACTTTCAATAGTTTTGCAAGAAGAGAAGGGTATTCTCACTAAGACCTTGAACATTCGAAAAACTTTAACATCAAGATTTGACAAGAAGCCATATCACTGATGCTTGAATAAACCCTTATCAAAAGATGCCGCTAGTTAGTTTAATAGTATATTTCACTTTAAAACTTGACTTTGTAGGTGTACTCTTAAATGTAGGGACTCTTACCTTTTTTGAAAAGTTTTCCCTCAAGTTACCAAAAGTCATTCATCCATCCAATAATTCCATTGCGAAACTTAACCTACTTCACTTCTCTGTACCTCCCTTCTCTCCATCCAACAATATCTTTGGTAGAAATAATTTCAACGAAACTTCTCAAATTTCCTTATCGCACAATCACAAAACAAGGATCCAATTTGTGTCTACGAACTTGAACTTTAAATTAAGAAGTCGAAAAAATTAACGAGACAACTGAGTAAATTATGTTTTTTTCTTGGTTTTTTTTTTGCGAAAATGAAAAGAAGTCAAGTCGCACTTGAAAATTACACCACTTTTTACCTTTTCGAAATTATATTACGAAATGAAGTCAGAGACCAGGGATTTCAGACTTCTTGACAAAGTTTTTTATTTATTTTTTTTTTTCTTGTATTTTTTATCTGTCGTTTGGCAAAAGTAAACAGATTTATGTTTTAAATAATAACAAAGTGTGTATATTGTTTGTTTGTTCAATTGTTATACCAATTGTCAAAAGTTCTGTCTGGAGTTTTTGAGGTTATGAAGAATAAGACATCTTTTTAAGTTTAAGTGTTACCGCCTTTGTTATTAACTTTGAAAAATATGTGACTCATCGAAAGACTGGAGTTTTATTTCGACTTAGAGACAAGATTCGAAGAAAAAAAAACTTTCAGTGTCAAGAACCCTGACCCTCCTGCTAACATTCACACAGGAATCGAATGGTTGCGAAGTGCAAGTCGCTGAGTTTAGGCTCTATAGATACGAGCCCTAATGGCATCTTATTTGTTTTTTTTTTTTTTGAATACTGTAGAATGATTAATTATAATCCCATTGTACCAATATTTGTGACAACTTTGTTTAACCACGGACTGAAGAGCTGAATAGCCTTTGTAGCTTTGGATTGTTCAATTGCGATAGGTAGGAGGGTAGGTTAGTAAGTATCTGGAAGATAAAATGAGAACATAGGCAACATAGTCTTCTTTTAGCTCGATACACTTCATCCAACGTTTTTCCAAATTTGTTGACGCCTTGAAAATACTACGATTTCTCCTGTTTTTCAAAATAAGCATTAGCTTCGAGTATACTAAATCTCAATATCACACCGTTTTTCTAAATGGATAAGAATCACCTGGTTTTAAAGAAATTGCCTTTTTTTTAATCCACAGCTACGATAGAATGATGGTAGGGTATATTCATTAGTTCCCATACGTTTTATTTTAACCCATGGCCCAATAATCTCACGCTTTCATATATTTATACCTGTTTCATTTAGAGATACAAAATGAGTTTGGTTGTCTCAGAACTGAAAGGTTATGACAAGAAATCCCTAACTATCATGTAACTTAAAACCCCGAGAAAAAAGACGTTGAAACTATTAACGCTTAAGGACTTTAAAAGATTTAAAAAGAACTTGAGAAATATGATAACTGCTTCCAAGGATCTTATTACAAAAGATTTTAATAATATAGGAGATAAAAAATCTCAAGTCTGAGAATTTCTAAACTAGTCAAATAGTTATAGTGTTTTGAGCTTTATACCTATTTCTTTTTCGTTCAAAGTTTTATAGCCAAAGGCGAAAAAAGTATCAAAATCTACCTCGATTATTCCATAAAATCATCCTATTTCAAACGAGAAAAAAAAGCAAACACTATCTCTGACAAAGTTTTACATATTAAATTCCTTATCCCTCAAAAGGTTTTGATTTACAATTTCCAGCAAACCAATTTTAGGATTATTCAAATGCGTTATGTATGTATGAATGTGTAAGGATACCTCTATATAGGTACATACGTTCGAGCACCACCAGAGGACAGGGATATCCAATGTCAATACAGTTTATAGCCGCCAAATATAAAGTCATCGCTCCTCCATAGGATATGTATGACTTTTGGTTACGGATTCATTGCACTTCCTTTTCGCCAAAAATCCTTTTGTTTTATTTAAAAAAAAACTTTTTTCATTCTTGGCTGTCATTGGGTTTTTCACCGCAGGCATATAGATAGGTAACCCCGGACATACACAGACTACTATAGTAAATTCACCATAGGTATGTACATATGTACGAACATTGTACGAAAAATGGGGCATATACCGCTGGGAATATATGTCCCTTTTGTCCTACGCTATTTTTGGGTTTCCGTTTTAACAACTAATGTAAAAATACTCAAAAGACAGTGAGAAGTAAAAAGAAATAGAGCAGGACGGTCGGTGTAGAGATTGGACGCCGAAAATTAATCGGTTAAAAACAACGTAAAACTCGGTTAAAATTACAAGAGTCAACTCGGTAAGTTAATTAAATAAATGTTATTGGTTGGTCTAACCAACTTTTTGTGCAAATTTAGCTAGTCAAGACGATTAGGATTAAATCAAACGTAAAGATGATTAAATTTAAGAAATTTTAACCCTTTAACTTAGTGTGATTAAACAAATCTAGAAAATTGTTTTAACCTAGATTCTCGATTAATTAAAACTACATAAGTTTAATTGAACAAAGAATTTTGTTTGATATTAAATAGGAAATGTGTTTAAACAAGTTACTCGTTTAAACAATCTTTCGAAATTGCGAATTATATTCTAGTTCTGTTGAAATAACCTTCTTAGTGGTTTATTAATTTATAATTTACAATTTCATTAATGGAGCTAAGTTAATTTTAACTTCATACACTGCGTACTTCGAGGCTACCTTGACTTTAACACATTTTTTAACCCACTTAAAAATTCTCTCGGTTAGAAATTATTTTGCTGGGTATGAGTTTGACAAAACGTCGAGAAATGTCAACCGTTTGAAAATAAATGCCAAAGAAACGAATAGATTTTAAATATTGTGTAGCAATTGTAAAATATTGAGCCTCAATTTATTTAAAATAATGGTTTATTAAATTAAAAGTAGCCATTTTATTTTGTATGTAAAATTAAAAACTTACATACATATATATAAGACAACTTATTCTTTATAGGTTCCTTGATTTTGGATTTTGTTTAAGAAATCATTTTGGTGTTTTTTTTTTTAAATATTTCCTTTTTAATTAAAATTTCCTAAATTGAATTATACATATTCTCATTCACTCTATATCTGTCAACTCTACTTTGTGGCATTACCGTGTGGTTTAACTAATTGCTATACAATTCTTGTATCGCAGCACAAAATTGAAAATGTCGCATTGTGAAATTAAATTCGCGGATGATGGCTCATTCAACCGCAATTAGCTTTATTGAGTTTTCGAATTAACGCATGGCAGAGTAAATGAGGAGAGATAGCTACATACATAAAATTATAAAATCAGGCGTGTTGTTTCTCACTTCGTTTACCGACATCCTATAAACCTATTTATATATAAAACTTATTACATTATGTATTTATATATGTATCCTACTTGCAGGTACCTACCTCTCTATATGGTTGCTGCCAATTTTTCTCTGTCAATTGATTAAAAAAGCTTTGGGAATTTTTCGTCATTTGAGCAAACTTTTTTTTTGCAGGTTTTATGGCAATTTGCTGCTGGAACATTACGTTCTTTAATGAGAGTTTAATTATTTGATGTGTCAAGCTTACTTTGGGATTATTTAAATCTGAAATGGGTTAAATTCTACGTGCGAAATTTTGGTCTACCTACCTACCTCAATTCAAGGAATGCATTAAATTAATTTTTAAGGGAATAAATTATTTATGTAGATACCTACTTTATTTTTTGGCATCAGGAAATATTTCCTGGTTTTAAGATAATTTTTGTTTGACAATTTACGAAATGGAATTCGATTTTTATCATGTTTGCATTTTTCAATAAAAAATATCGATGAAGGTCGTCCATTAAAGTTGGCTTTTATTTTAAAGCTGTGCTGCTTAAAGGTCTTTAATTAAGGCCATTTTTTTGTATTGTTGTACGAGCAGGTTTCACACTGTCATATCTGTTCGTTGAGCTTTGGAGGTTATTGTAACAGGCGATAATCTATATTTCCTATGAAAACTCGTTAAAGCTCTGTTAACGCTCCCAAAAGCTTTCAATTTTTACTCAATGATACATATGTATATAGGTCCTATTGTCCAATTTATTGATTCATTCTAAATAGAAATGCGTTTTATTGAGAGAAATGAAAACCACTACACCCATACTTACTTACTTACTTAGGTCCTCGGACCTGTTACGTCCGTGTGTTTCTCCTTGCGGGGCATAGGGCCTTCACTACTCCTACGCGCCATCGTGTACGGTTTCTGGAGATGTACATCAGCTCTCTCCAACTCTTCCCCAGTTGTGCAGATTCCTCTTCGACCGTTCTTCGCCAAGTACTTCTGGGTCGGCCCACTCCTCTACCTCGCTGCGTGAGAGGGTTCCATTGCATCGCTTGACTCGCAATGCACTCGTGGCATTTTCCAATCCACTGCCAATTACGTTTTCGTTCCTGATCTGTCCTCGCATGAAGTTCATCATTGGTGATACGACTAGGTCAGAAAATCCGCAAGATGTTTCGAAGACATCTATTCACGAACGTTTGCAGCTTTCTTGTGACAGTGAGTGTTACTTTCAAAGTGCTGCATTCATAAAGAAGCACGGATTCTACATTGGAGCGGAACAGTCGTAGCTTGGTCTATAGGCTTTGTAGAACCGCATAATAACCGCATGGAAAATAAGACAGAATTCATAAGTATAGATTTTTTTTTGCGAGAGAACTTACGTCAGAATTGATGATTCTGCATTTTTGCATTCAAATTTCGGATAAGCTCACAAAAGCTATTCGAATGAAAGCTCTGTATGTCATTCATACTGTTTAATTTTAAAAAGAAAGAAACGGTACAACTGATTCAAAATGACATGTTTCATTAATTCATATCTAAGATGAAACTTAGCCAAAGTTCACAAAGTTTTAGGAAAGCTTTATTTTTCTTTAACAGATTCCTCGTTATTGATTGATTTATAAATGTCACAAAAGCCCTTATGTTTATAAATTTTACTCACAAATATGCCGAGCTTTACCTTTGATCTTCATGATTGCTTGATAAAGCTTGAAAGTTAAAGTTAAAAAAGTAAATACATATGTATGTATATTTAAAATGTATTAAACCTTCAAAAGCTGAAGGGTATTTTTTAATTTAATTTCCTACAAAAATGAACACAAATTCCATGAAAACTTTCAAATCTAATAAAACCCCCTTTCCATAAATTATAATTTCAAACCCAGCGTAACTGTGTAAATATACTGGTAGCCTGGAAAACTAAAGACCCATTACCAATGCAAACGTTAACAATTCTTCAAAGGATAATATTTATTCCTCAGAAGTCTTCCATTCAAGGAGGTAAATATGGCCAAATATAATTTGTATAAAGTTCGTTCATCTAAAAGTGAATGTTAAGTGAGAAGAAAAACTTTGTCCCTATACCAACATCATAGTGAATTATAATGCCCATAAAATATAATTAATTCAGCAAAAATTTAAATTCTTCGAATTATCATCGTGCAAAGTGTTTCGATGGGGGGGCAATATTATATATTTATGTTTGGAGGTTTGGACCGGGGAAAATATGATAATGCTATTTAAGATAAATTTTGTTAGCATATTGATTTTTATTTTTTTTTATCTGCGAAACAAAAAACACATTTAACTGAATAATTTCAATAAATTAACTTTTTTTTTTGTTCTTAGAATAGAACATAATTATTCATTTATAAATAACCACTTGCTGGGAAGTAAATTTTTCTGATTTATTGTTATTTATCTACAAAAAAAAACGATTTTTTAATAATTTATGTGAAGTCCTTTTAATTCCATTCAAACCAGTCAAATGACACAGGAAAAAATAATAGCATTTAACAATATTTGCATTTTATATTTAAATACATATTTTAACTCTGTAAATAATTTTTTTTAATATTTTACTAATTACGAACCTACATATTATTTAAAATGATAAACATGAATAGAGTGAATATGTTGAGTCACAAACCAAAACAATATTATTGAATTAACCTACGAAAATTAAATCCTTTGGTTATTTCAATGACAAAATAATCCTGGATCAGATAGAAATGATTAACATCCTTTAATTAGCATAATGCAGTTTATACAATGTCTAAAACAATGTTTTTAATATTTTTTGTCCGTGTGGTTTGCTTTTGAGGATTTATATGTTTTTTCGCATTTGGTTTTAACAATTATTAATTTAATTCCGTTTTTTTTTTTTTGTTTACTTAAAACTCGAATGTTGTTAGGTTCAATAAGTAACATGCCGTGGCGTAGTTCTAAAATCAGTTGTTTATGGTAAAATATGTTCCCGATCTGAGGGACAAAGGGTAGGTAGCCTCGTTAAAATATTTTGAACAGCTAAAGCCGAAAAAGTAATACCTGATAACCCAACACGAACTTTTTTGCTGAAATATCTATTTAACCTGGACCCAGTTCTTCTTTCCTATATGTAAATTATGACATGAAATTACCTCGTTACCCAGAAAAATATCTCGTTGATTACAATGGCGCAAAATTTTAAACAGCCTATTATTATCCTTAGGCTCGGATGGCCTACCTGCGGAACTCTTTAAGTATGGAGGAGATGTCCTGATAGGGTGCATGCATCAGCTCAGCAACCAAGTGTGGGAGGAGGAAAGTATGCCCGACGACTGGTTAATTAGCTCCATATGCCCAATCTACAAATAAGGCGATCCTATGTCCTGCAAAAACTACAGGGACATATCCCTGCTTAATGTTGCCTACAAGATCCTATCCACCGTACTATGTGAGCGTCTAAAACCTTTCTGCAACACTATAATCGGCACGTACCAGTGTGGCTTCAGGCCAGGCAGATCAACGATAGACCAAATCTTCACATTGAGGCAAATCCTGGAAAAGACCAACGAATTTCAAGTCGAGACCCACCATCTTTTCATCGACTTTAAAGTCGCATATAATAGCATAAGTCGCCTAGAGCTTCTATTTGCGATGTCGGAAAAAACTGATCCAGCTATGCCGCATGACGTTACAAAATACGCGGTTCAACGTGAAAATGGGTAACAGCTCATTCGAGCTATTCCAGACATGTACAGGCTTCCGACAAGGATGTGATTTCTTCAACCTAGTCCTGGAGCAGATAGTGCGCGAGAGTGGTGTTAACCTGGAAGGCACTATCTTCAACAGGTCTTCCCAACTGCTTGGCTAGGCGGACGACATCGATATCATCGGCCGCTCCAAGCGAGCTGTGCTAGAAGCGTTCACAGCTATTGATGAACAGGCAAAACGCTTTGGTCTTGAAGTTAATGAGGACAAAACGTCACTGTTGGTAGCAGTAATTTCGAGGTAGTCAAGGAGTTCACCTACCTGGGAACGAACATCAATCCCACGAATGACACCTTAGTGGAAATCCAAAGGAGAATTACCCTAGCAAACCGCTGCTACTTCGGTTTGGCCAAACAAATGGGTTCAAAACTCCTTCCTCGAAAGACAAAGTGCACGCTATACAAAACGCTAATTTTACCAGTTCAACTCTACGGCGCCGAGTGCTGGACGATAAGTAAATAAAATGCACGACTGGATCGCACGAACTTGCTCTTATGTAAAAGTACTTTGGAATTTAAGATATATTTTATAAATATAAAACATGGATTTAATGTGAGATAATAATGTTCAAATGCATAAAATTGCAGTCTGGTTTCCGGAAAAGTGTGAATTTATGCAAATAAACCTTAAAAAATCGTTTTATTATTAAATAAATTTTTTATATAAGAAATTTCTCTAAAATTTTTCAAGAAAAAAATGTGGGATGCGGATTTTAATTATTTAATAATATTGGTTTTAGGAAATAATTTCAAAAAATAATCGTTCATAGGTTTTGAAGATATTGATTTAATTTTTTTTTTTTTTTTTTTTTAAACCCAAAACATATTTTTTCGAATATTTTTATATACAATATTATTTTAAACTTAAGGGGACTCCTGCTAAAAATTTTGGGTTAAAATCCTTAGAGCCGTTAATGAGAAAGTCGAAAATTAAAAAAACGGGTCTATGGCAGGTACCCCTAATAACATTTTGCCCCAAAATTTTTTTTGACCAAAATGTAGTCCATGTCCATAATATCACACTTAATTTTTTTTATCAAAATCGTTAGAGCCGTTTTTGAGATAAATAAGATTTTGCATTACGGGTGTATGGGGGGTACCGTTAGTTTTGGAGCTAAAAAAAAAATTTCAATTTCTCCTCTAGGGAATCACCGAAGACTCTTAACTACGGAGATTGAAAGAAATAGGTCCAGTGGTTTAGGCTGTAGTGAGAGGTACAGACATACAGACACACTGAAACATGTTTTTTGTGTACTAAATTTTCCTTAAAATTTTTATAAAAAAAATTGATATGCAAATTGTTATTGTTTAATAAAATACATTTTTAAACGTAATTTAAAAATTTAATCGCTTATCGGTTTTCAAGATATTGAATTTTTAAAAAAAAATTTTTATTATTTTTTTAAAAATCCAAAAACTATTTTTTCGAAAAAATTTTTAGTTTATATTTTTTCAAATGCAAAGCAGCTCCTGCATAAAAATTTTGGTTAAAATCGTTAGAGCCGTTGGTGAGAAATTCGAAAATCAAAAAAACCGTTCTATGGCAGGTACCCCTAATAACATTTCCCCCCAAATTTTTTTTTGACCAAAATATAGTCCATGTCTATAATATCACACTTAATTTTTTTTATCAAAATCGTTAGAGCCGTTTTTGAGATAAATAAGATTTTGCATTACGGGTGTATGGGGGGTACCCTTAGTTTTGGAGCTAAAAAAAAAATTTCAATTTTTCCTCTAGGGAATCACCGAAGACTCTTAACTACGGAGATTGAAAGAAATAGGTACAGTGGTTTAGGCTGTAGTGAGAGGTACAGACATACAGACACACTGAAACATGTTTTTTGTGTACTAAATTTTCCTTAAAATTTTTATAAAAAAAATTGATATGCAAATTATTAGTATTTAATAAAATACATTTTAAAACGTAATTTAAAAATTTAATCGTGTATCGGTTTTCAAGATATTGAATTTTCAAAAAAAAAATTGTATTATTTTTTTAAAAATCCAAAAACTATTTTTTCGAAAAAAATTTTAGTTTATATTTTTTCAAATGCAAAGCAGCTCCTGCATAAAAATTTTGGTTAAAATCGTTAGAGCCGTTGGTGAGAAATTCGAAAATCAAAAAAACCGTTCTATGACAGGTACCCCTTATAACATTTCCCCCCAAATTTTTTTTTGACCAAAATATAGTCCATGTCCATAATATCACACTTAATTTTTTTTATCAAAATCGTTAGAGCCGTTTTCGAGATAAATAAGATTTTGCATTACGGGTGTATGGGGGGTACCCTTAGTTTTGGAGCTAAAAAAAAATTTTCAATTTCTCCTCTAGGGAATCACCGAAGACCCTTAACTACCGAGTTTGAAGAAAATACCTCCGGTAGTTTAGGCTGTAGTTCGAGGTACAGACATACAGACATACAGACATACAGACATACAGACATACAGACAGACAGACGGAATTGCCGGACCCACTTTTTTCGTCTTCGCTATCATCGTAATGTCAACTTTGATCAAAATCTCGAGTTCGATTTTTTTTCCAAATGCAGAACTTGCCCTATAGTACCTATATCGCAAGTAAAAAGGGGAATTGATACTGGGCACTTTAGAGAGAAAAATTCTTGGGCGGATATTTGGTCCTATATGCGAAGAGGGCGAATGGAGGAGAAGATTCAATAGTGAATTACCCGAGCTGTACCAAGATGTGGATGTAGGCCAAAAAGCCAAAACACGTCGACTACACTGGCTCGGTCACATCGAGCGAATGGACAACAACGCTCCAGCCAAGAAAATCTTCGAATCCCAGCCCCCAGGTTCGAGACGACGAGGAAGACCGAACCTCCGCTACAGGGACCAGGCGGTTACAGACGCAAGAGCGCTTGGTCCCGACGACTGGAGGGAGCTCGCGAGGGATCGCAACTGATGGAAGACCGCAATAACTCTGGCAGAGACCCTCCATGGATCGGGTGCCGGTTAAGTAAGTAAGTAAGTATTATTATGGTATTAATATGATACTACTTAACAGTTTGCTAACTTTAAAGTAGTTTACTAACTTTTTAATTTTAAACATTTCCAAACTAGTATCGTTCTAAAGCAATTTTCTTAATAAATTGCTTCTGAACACCCCTAAAACAATGACAGTTCATACAAAAAACTAAGTAAACATACCTTTTTTGACGTTTGTAAATGTCAAAGAGTCATATGAAGTTAGCACAATACTAAAAAAAATAAAATAGGTATTTGATGATTTTAACTTTAATAAAAGAGTAGAGAAAGTATGATACTATCTATGTTCGATTAAAATTTGCAAAATCGTTGTTTTAACCTAGTTTCATACTAAAATTTTGCGCAAATGCCTCTTAAGTAATTTCTTAACAGAATCAACTTATTTTGCTGAAATATCTCATGAATCATACCAAGAAAATACTTTGTAACCAAGAAATATACCAGATAACCAAGAATTTATACCTCGTAAGCCGATAAATACAATACCTCTTAAGCCATAATTTAACAAAAAACTGTAGTCTAATTCCTCGTAAACTTCGCCATTGATTTAGAATTGCACTTTTAATAGCAGCTTATTATGAGACATCGAGGAGTACGAATGAACGAATTTTTAACTAGAATTTGGTCAGATTCTAAGACCTAATAAGGTTGTGAGGTATAACAGCCACTATTTACTATATTAATTTACCTGACAATTTTGAATTTATACAAAAGTTCGAAGGTTGTTTTCTCCTTCAAAAAAAATTTATATTATCCTCAATGTTAAAATAAAGTTTGATTTTTTACTTTCTGGTGAACTTAATCACTACTTAAATTTTCCCAAGAAATCAAAAAGCGGAATAGAGAGCAAAAGAGTTTCCATGGAAACTTGTACTTAATATAATTTTTTTTCTTTTATTTTTACTTTTCATAAGTTAATTCTTTATGAAAAACTTGCATCTTCTTGATTGCCGTCATCACCGTTGCACATTGATATTGTTCTTTGGTGTGGCGTGTTGTGTGTCGTTGTTAATGATTCTAGGGAATTCATTTTTGTTTTCACTTTTTGTGCGTAAGATAACATTTTAAAAGAAAATTTAACCAGTTGAATGTTGTAAAAAAGAAAAGTGACGACAAAGGTAAAAAGGTGCGGGGGCATTGTGTTAAATTTTCGTGATTTATTTTTTTTTTTAAATTTTTTTTTATGATGAATAAAATATTTTTTTTTCTTATGAGTTTCATGAATTTTAAGCGAAATTATAGTACACTCTTAAATATCTTTTCAAAAGACTGATAGTAAAAATGTCATTGTCTATGTGCAATCGTTTTATTTTTTGCAACATTTCAATCTTTTGATGAAATTTTCCGTCCAAATACTTAGGGTGACTATTCTTTTTGTTAAAATTCCCTTTAGTTTAATCTTTTAGGAATAAATCAGAAGAATACAACAAATAACCTGAAAGAAATTTGAATCTTATATAATTCACAGTTTGTTTACGAAGATTTTTTGTGTCAAGATAGTTAGTCAAAAGTACTTATTCTTTAGAGAATGCGAACTTTCCTAAAACTAACCATAGTCCGAATAAGCTATAACAATACAATGCTATATCTTGTCATTTTCTCAGTCAGCACATTTTTATTTAATTCTGTAGCTAAAACATGGCTCTCTAGTTTAAAACAAGGTTTGGCTGAATTATTCTCAAAATTTTAGGAGGAATATTTGTTTTAGAAAAAAACTGTTACTTTTAGCTCCACTTAACTTAAGCCCTATTCACTAATTTACAAGCAAATAAACTGGACTATTTCTGGTTTTGTAAAAAGTCAGTTCATGTTTCAGACATCTTTTTCAACTACGGTCTACCATTCAATACAAATAATTCCAAGACTATACTGACAGTTCCTGCCATAGAACCATTTTTTGGTATTTTCCTTTCTCATTTTTGGCAGATTTAATGAAATTTTCCATACAGGAGTCTAAAAATTAAAAAAAAAAAAAAAAACTTTAAAAAATCTGTTGTGTTTGGGAGAAACATGATAAGTCCATAAAATAATTTGCGTTCTTACGTCAACTTTACATTTACCTAGGGCTAAAAAGGGTTGCCTGATTTTCTTCAAATTTGGAACATTTATGAAAATATTCTTTGAAAAATTATAGTCTAAATTTTAAGAAAAAACGGTTTAGCCATTTAGTTTCTAGCTCGATGTTAAGTGAATGTAAGGAAGCTAATTATTTTATGGAGTCATCATGTTCCTAACCAAACACCACAGAAATATATGTGGATTTTTGAACAAAAATTGAAATTTTTATTTTGAAAATTCGATGCCAAAAAACGGCTCAATGATTTTGTTTTTTAATAATAAAAACTTTAAAATGGAGTGGAGAAACATTTAATTATAAATGAAATAGCTTTTTTTGGCCTTATAAAAACAGGCCATGGGCAAAAAAAAACTTCCAGCGTTAATCATTAGAATTTTAGTCTTGGTTGGATATAGTTCACATTGGATTTTTGTCAAAAAAAATCGATGTAAGATGAACGGAATTTAACAAAAATTGCGTATTGACAAGGCCCTCACAGTTAGCTGATGAGCCAATGAGAGATCGCCGGAACGAAACATTTTTTTTGTGGACTTAGTAAACGCCAACTAAAGCTATTTTGAATCAATAATTCAACAAATTACAAGTCCAATAATAGTGCTAAGTCTTCTTCTTGCGAGATTTATTTCGGTAGTATATAGAGTTTGTATTATAAAAACCTTCACATAAATGTGTTCGTAAGTTTATATACAGGAACTTAAAAATAATGGTACAATGGTGCTTGTTAAGTTCAAATAACATGACATTCTGTTCTTAGCTTTCACTACTATAGGAGGATTAACCTTTTTTAGTTGCGACTTATAGGTACTATAAGGCAAGTTATGCATTCGTAAAAAAAATCGAACTCGAGATTTTGATCAAAGTTGACATTACGATGGATGATAGCGAAGACTAAAAAAGTGGGTTTCGCAAATCTGTCTGTCTGTCGGTCTGTCTGTCGGTTCGACTACAGCCTAAACGGCTCGGCCGATTTTCTTCAAACTTGGTAGATCTAGATATCATTTTTAATTTTTTCCCCAAACGTTTTTTTCTTTTTTTTAAGACCAAAAAATAACGGTAACTGCCATACGAATTTTTTTCGACTGCTCGACAGATTAAAAAAAAAGATACAAACAAATTTTATTTAGTTAAAGCTAGGTATTGGTTGCAAAAAATTCCGAAAAATGGTTATTGAGGGTACCCCCTAAAGGAACCAGTTTTTTAGTTTTTGATTTTCTCAAAAACGGTACAACGGATTTTTATCATTTTTTGCTAAAGCTCCTCAAAAATTTAAATAGAATTGTGTATTAAAATTTTGAAAATTTTTTTTTTTTTGGATTTTTAAATTTTTTTTGTTTCAATTAATTTTAACGATCTTTAATTTAATAAAAAAAAAATTGAAATTAAGATATTACAGCTTGTACCTACCATAGAACCACTTTTTTAAATTTCGAATTACTCATTATCGACATATCGGATTTTAATGAAATATTTTGTAGAGATGGCTCTAAAAAGTCTAGAAACCATTGCATTTCAAAACTTAAAACAAAATTATTTTTTTTTTTGGAAAATTCGATATTTCATAAACGTCTCAATATTTTTTTTGGAAATTTAATTTTCATTCGTACAGTAATAAATACTTAAAGTGAGCATAGCAAATTTTTTTCTTAAAAATTTTGTATCTAAAAGCTTTTTTTTAAGAAACCACTACAAGAACTTATAAATTTTGTCATAAACGAACTAAACAATTAATTTTATCCTTATGAACAATTTTCTCTAATAACATTCGTTTTTAAAATTCCTAGTCTATTGTATAGGAGCTAGTTAGTGCGACCCAGTCGTGAATTTTATTATTTTTTAAATTCATAGTTTTAATAACATGAGAGCAGATTCATGCGATCCAGTGGTGGATATTTTTTTTATTTTTCCAACTGGTGAAACTCTTCGCTGTTTTTGTAAATTTCATTTCGTTTTCTTGTTGGAATCCGCTAGGCTTAAACGAGTGCAAATGATGAACTCTCCCATGATGATGTCTTCATCGCCCAAGTTTTTCTGACGTTAACCACATGGGTTCATCCTATTTTTAGTATCAAAGGTTTTCTAAACATAAGCTTGGCTTAGCGCAAGCAACTGAAACATGGTCTTGGAACTTCTGATCGGGAGCCAATGGATATTTATCTTAAAAGAAATTTTGGCTCATACAATTAATCGGCTCTAAGGATTTTTCTGTTTATTCTTTTCATTGTAAACTGTGTTATTTTTTGTGGTGCCTTTTAACTTGAACTTTATAAGTTACGCTATTAATAGAGATAACACAGTTTACAAAGCAGAGATCCTGAGCCAACTCTGAGCCATTCCCGTGCGCATGTTGCGTTCAGATATGAAAGGGACCTAGAATTGTCTGATAACTCCGAAGGGGGCACTTTTCATGACAAGAAATACCTTCTCTTGAAGGATTTTTCGTTTCCTCACAAGAGGCAGTAAATCCCCAAGGAAAACTTTTTCAGAGGCTGGTAGTCGAATTCATCTCTCCTACCTGTCAGTCCAACGCAGTAACCATTACGCCAAGAGGGTACTCTCCTATTTTGAAACAACAGGAAATATAAAGAAAATCTTAAAATCTGAATGAATTCCCCAGAAGCCATGTAAATAAATATCTCTTGTTTTGGATGCAACCACAAGCAGCCCCATCTGTTTTGTCTTATTTTCTAAAACTTCTTCACCACAATAATTATAATAAACAATCCCACACACTTAAGGAGCTCTAATTCCTAACCAGTGGAAAACAATACCATAATCAAAATAAAATAACAATTATCTCGAAACAATGAAGATAAGACAAGACATGAAAAGAGAGTGCTACTCGTACTTCTTCTGGTTCTGTTCTTCTTTGATGGTCTCTAACAATGAAAACAGTTTATTTCCTTCTGGGTAGACAATAAGGCAAAGTACCCATTTGCAGTATTTAAATGTGTTAAAACCTAAATTGCTTTGTTAATGGATTCATCGTTGTCGTATTTAGCTCTATTCAACGAAACTAAGTCTTTTATAGAACACACAAACAAAAAAAATAATATAAAACACCCAAAATCCCAAATCCTATAGATATAAGAAGGCTTAGATAGTAGGTATAGTAGCTTTGAAGCAGGTATCGCACCTGAAAACGATTCAACCTAATCACCTCCACCATCATGCTTAATTCTTGATGGTGATGATGATGATCATTTTAAGGGATGTCTCCAGCCCACGCAAGGATTATAATATGAATAACAATATCAACAACTTCGAAATACCACAAAACCTGGAACGGCACTATGAGGGTAAGGCGAAAGAGGCTAAGGGGGGGAGTTGGAGTTTATATTTTCAGGAGGTAGAAAGCCCGATGAATTTAAGTACCTGCATTGGCGGCGGCTCGCTGTGTATTTAAGGAACAACATTGGAGGGTTATTAAAATCAAATTAGACGACCATAGTCTCGCCCCTAAAATAGCGGTTAAGGTGGGTAGATGTGTGCAGGTATGGTGGTTGTGAAGGCTTTGCTGCTGTATTATAGACTCCAACTCGGAACTCTCTATTCAAGGCAAACATTCAACGACGATGAACGATATTAGCTTACCAAAGTCAATATGTCGTTAAAATAATTTACTTCATAGGCGATAGCTAGATGTTACACTCAGAGAAATTGTCTTTCAAAGGTCTTCAACTTAAAACTGAAAAGTAGCTAAGTTAACTTGTGTCGTTGTTTCGAGGCAAAGCAGCTACCTACCTTTGAGTCGTATAATGAAGTCTTTGAATAGAATGTAACGCTCATTTACGGACAAATATTTATTCTCATTGAAGTGGCATTTCTAACTATTGAACAAGAGTCTTCCGCAGCAATCTTTATTTGCTTTGATAGAACATGCCTTTCAATAAAAGATAATCACCCTTATTCTGGTGGTTTTAGTAAAACGCCAGTAAAATGACAAGGCTCTAGTAACAACACAACGATTGGAATAATTTTATTAAAACAAGAATCGCAATAGGGCTTAGAAAAGTCAAGAACGTAGAAAACGCTGCTGGTTTCTGGAGCCCTGCCGTTTTAAAGCCATTATATTAACTCGACTACCGGAATAAGGGTAAATTTAAAGGGGTTTTAAGTATGATTATATACCTACATATGGAACCGACTAAAAAGAATTCTCATCATCATCATTAATGTTTATCTTTTCTTAATTTTGCGCCCACTAAAGGGGTTATGATTACCCTTAAATCGTTTGAGCACAGAGCGAGCGCTTGAAAGGATTTAAGGAGAGAAGATACCAATGAACATTGGTTTTCAATGCCTGAATATCGAAAAATAAATTAAATACTAGGCCGATTAAGGCATTGCACATTCGTGTAGTGTGGCAAAAGAAAGAGTAAACTGTTGGGCATATACAAAAGCGTTAGTATCATGGTTGATTAAGGGGATGAATGGGGCTGACTTTTTCCTAGAAAATTGTTCATAAAAATAAAATAATGAAATACAAGAAAAGAAACCTTTCGTTATTGGTGCTCGAGAGATACAAATGTTTCAATTTTAAAGCTTTTTTTTAGACACACTGAACATTTTAGACAGGACTAACCTGATCATCGAGTACCGTTAAGACTTACTGTGTTCATTTTCTATTTAAAAAGGAAAACCGTAACTTATTTTTCGACTCTAAAGAGAATCAAAGCTGTTCAGATGCCGATGCCCTACACATTTCATCTTCATAAGCTCTATTTTGAACTTATCTATTGCAGTTTTAATTTATACACCTCGTCTAACTTTAGACAGCCGTCCATCATTCAAAAATTATAAACAAATATTTTTCATTGCTCTCTAAGACTTATCAGACTATCAGATTTAGACAGTGGAATAGCTGCTAGGTTGTATAAATCTTCGCTAAAGTAATAATTTATTGTATTTGTTTAACCCTTGAGGACTATTTAAACACTGTCTAACTAAGACAAAATTTAAATTCGTAGTTCATGTTTTTGTTTCAAAAAAAGATACATGTATCTATTCAATCTTGATCTTCTTTGATTCAAGACTTATGAGTAAAGATTTTTCCAAGTGTAAAAAGTGGGAGTTGAATTAGGGTAGGGTTGTTTTACAGAAAAAGTAAAAACACAGCCCCAAATCGACGCCACCGCGCCGTCGCCGGTAACCTACAAAACTTTGTTCTATATAGTATTTTGCAACAAATTATACAGCAGGAGCAGGAGCAGGATTTTACCTACTCTACTATATAGCTCGGAGATTTTAATCAGCTTCTAAACCACATTGGCGCACACTGCTATTTGCAATAACCGTTAATTAGATGGCATTGATGTCAGCAGCTAATTTAAGTTTGTTTATTGATCCTTAAACAGCAACAGCAGCAGACGATACACGTATTGTAGATAGGCACTGGTATGGTATGGTTTGGAAGCAGGAAACAGGAATAGTATAGCAACAGCGGCAGCAGCAACAGAGAAAACAGTGTCAAGCCATCAGGACACCATCGCCGCATCAGGCAAGGCAGGAGTAAACTGTAAACTCATATCTACATATGTATGTATGTATGTTTAAGCGAAAATAGAAAAACCATAGGTTTTGTACGAGTTAGTTTGGGGAATTTAAGTGAGAGATTAAGCAAATTTTAGTGTGCACAAGTTGACTTTGTGGGATAGGGGTGGGAGAGGACGAGGACGAGCTAAGTATATTTGGTTCAGGAACAACCTAATGAATATAATTTACTACTTTAGTCGCAATGCAGTTACACACATAGTATAGTAGATATATGACCGTCCATGTTGTTTTTTGACCGCACCAAAAACAACAGAGATGTTTATTTTCAGCCGATTAAGGATATTATTACACTCTCATACGCGGAGTAACATTTTGCGAGGCGAGTAGTATGAAAATTAAGATAATGAGATTTCGAGGACTCTATTTCTGTTACGCTGAATTATGACTTTTGGCGAAATGATTTCCTAATTAAAATCATATTTAAACTGTTAGATAATGTATATGTATATAGGAACGTACATATGTACATATAACTTAGAAATTGCATTTCGGATAGGTAATAATAATTTGTTGATCATTGATGTGGCTTTTAATTCTGATCTTATTCACGTTTAGCCCTCAAGTGAATGACCTAAAAAATCGTTAATGCCTTTTATACTCAACAAATAAAAGCCCTACGTTAAATAAAAAAATCAACACAAATGAAACAAACAAAAGAATTCTCTACCTTCGTATGCTCGCCTGGTAATAAGATCTCATTTCTTACCAGAAGACAAAAATTAAAATTAGGATAATTAAAAACTGAAAGAAAACAAAAATTCTCAAAATGGTGTAACTAAGGACATCTAGTGGTCGACGCTTGAACCTTCGAAAATTCAGTTAAAATTCAAACAAAATGACGAAATTTAAAAGTGAAACACCAGGCGAGCATGCGGCAGCAGTAGGGATTAAATGTGGTCCATATTTCTGGCTTATCTTTCATTGTAGATCCGCCTTTAAATACATTCATAGACATTTTTTTGCAATCGATCAGGGGATGGCTCAAGACCAATAAATGTGAGTGTATTTGTTTTTTGTTCTTTCGTTTCCCTACTTTCCGAATTTGAATGTAGTTGTTTGCGAATTCAAAATTTAAAGAAAACAAAAGAATTCTCTTTCTTAGCATGCTCGCCTTTTAAAATTAGGTTTCATTTCTTAACAAAAGAGAAACTCAAATAAGGAGAATTTAAAACTGAAAGAAAACAAAAATTAAAGTGAATCACCAGGCGAGCATGCGGAACCAGTAGATAGTATAGTTTTGGCTTTGCAAACGATTGCCAAATCGATGTTAAGCTCCACCTATAATAACTGCAAAAACCGGTTTTGTTTTGTTAATGGGTCATGACATAGAGAAGCTCAAGAAATTTTAGTGTCGATTGCTCTTTCGTTCCCCACTTTCCATTCTTCTTTCTAACATCAGGTTATCTGATTCTTTCACTTATGCAGACACCACTCATAACACCATTCATGCATGCATGCGCAATCCAGATTGGCCTGAAAATGGAGAGGAACTCTTCTACGTTCGCCTGCTCGCCTCTCCACCGACGTTTTATTTCTTGGTTAATTTAAAACCGAATCACCAGGCGAGCATGCAGAAGCAGAAGGCTGTTGGTATATTTTTGGCTATTAAGCTCCACCTATTCTCGACTATACACATATACATATGTATATCGTTTTTTTCGTTTTCTTAACTTCTTACTCATGGCTGCGTGCGCAATACAGTGATTGCGCAAGCAAACTGAGTGGCATTGGTGTTAGTGTTGATTGCGTATGAAAATATGTATGTTTATTTTTCAGTGTTAAAGGAAACCTTTAGAAATGTTAGTGTTTAATGTGTTCTTTCATTTCTTTTCTATACAATGCATACAACATTCCTTCTACATTCGCATGCTCGCCTGGTAGCTAGATTTCGTTTCTTGGTTCAAGATGCCTGAAATTAAAACTTGAAATTAAGAAAATTAAAAATCGAAAGAAACCACAAAATTCTCAAAATGGTGTAAGTAAGGACATCTAGCGGTTGACGCTGGAACCTTCGAAAATTCAGTTAAATTTGAATCAAAATGACGAAATTTAAAAGTGAAACACCAGGCGAGCATGCGGCAGCAGTAGGGATTCAATGTTTCCATATTTTTGGCTTATCTTTCAGTGTTAAGATCCGCCTTTAAATACACTCATAGACATTTTTTTGCAATCGATCAGGGGATGGATCAAGACCAATAAATGTGAGTGTATTTGGTTTTTGTTCTTTCGTATACCTACTATCCGAATTTCAATGTAGTTGTTGCGAATTCAAAATTTAAAGCAAACAAACGAATTCTCTTCCTTCGCATGCTCTCCTGATAATTAGGTTTTATTTCGTAACAGAAGAGAAAGAAACTCAAATTAGGAGAATTTTCAACTAAAAGAAAACAAAAATTAAAGTGAATCACCAGGCGAGCATGCGAAGGCAGTAGGGATTAAATTCTTCCATATTTTTGGCTTATCTTTCTTTCATTTTTAGGATCCGCCTTTAAATAACTGCGTAAACAGGTTTTACCAATCGATCAGTTGATAGATCTAGATCAATAAGTGTTAGTGTATTTGTATTTTGTTTTTTCATTTCCCTATAGGGTATACTTGCTGAGTTTGAAAGTAGTTGTTTGCGAATTCAAAATTTAAAGCAAACAAACGAATTCTCTTCCTTCGCATGCTCTCCTGATAATTAGGTTTTATTTCGTAACAGAAGAGAAAGAAACTCAAATTAGGAGAATTTTCAACTAAAAGAAAACAAAAATTAAAGTGAATCACCAGGCGAGCATGCGAAGGCAGTAGGGATTAAATTCTTCCATATTTTTGGCTTATCTTTGTTTCATTTTTAGGATCCGCCTTTAAATAACTGCGTAAACAGGTTTTACCAATCGATCAGGGAATATATCAATATCAATAAGTGTTAGTGTATTTGTATTTTGTTTTTTTTTTTTCGTTTCCCTATAGGGTATACTTGCTGAGTTTGAAAGTAGTTGTTTGCGAATTCAAAATTTAAAGCAAACAAACGAACTCTCTTCCTTCGCATGCTCTCCTGATAATTAGGTTTTATTTCGTAACAGAAGAGAAACTCAAATTAGGAGAATTTTCAACTAAAAGAAAACAAAAATTAAAGTGAATCACCAGGCGAGCATGCAGAGGCAGTAGGGATTAAATGTGTCCATATTTTTGACTTATCTTCCATTGTTAAGATCCGCCTTTAAATACATTCATAGACAGGTTTTACCAATCGATCAAGATCAATAAGTGTTAGTGTATTTGTATTTTGTTTTTTTCGTTTCCCTATAGGGTATACTTGCTGAGTTTGAAAGTAGTTGTTTGCGAATTCAAAATTTAAAGCAAACAAATGAATTCTCTTCCTTCGCATGCTCTCCTGATAATTAGGTTTTATTTCATTACAGAAGAGAAACTCAAATTAGGAGAATTTTCAACTAAAAGAAAACAAAAATTAAAGTGAATCACCAGGCGAGCATGCAGAGGCAGTAGGGATTAAATGTGTCCATATTTTTGACTTATCTTCCATTGTTAAGATCCGCCTTTAAATACATTCATAGACAGGTTTTACCAATCGATCAAGATCAATAAGTGTTAGTGTATTTGTATTTTGTTTTTTTTTTTTCGTTTCCCTATAGGGTATACTTGCTGAGTTTGAAAGTAGTTGTTTGCGAATTCAAAATTTAAAGCAAACAAACGAACTCTCTTCCTTCGCATGCTCTCCTGATAATTAGGTTTTATTTCGTAACAGAAGAGAAACTCTAATTAGGAGAATTTTCAACTAAAAGAAAACAAAAATTAAAGTGAATCACCAGGCGAGCATGCGAAGGCAGTAGGGATTAAATTCTTCCATATTTTTGGCTTATCTTTGTTTCATTTTTAGGATCCGCCTTTAAATAACTGCGTAAACAGGTTTTACCAATCGATCAGTTGATAGATCAAGATCAATAAGTGTTAGTGTATTTGTATTTTGTTTTTTCATTTCCCTATAGGGTATACTTGCTGAGTTTGAAAGTAGTTGTTTGCGAATTCAAAATTTAAAGCAAACAAATGAATTCTCTTCCTTCGCATGCTCTCCTGATAATTAGGTTTTATTTCATTACAGAAGAGAAACTCAAATTAGGAGAATTTTCAACTAAAAGAAAACAAAAATTAAAGTGAATCACCAGGCGAGCATGCAGAGGCAGTAGGGATTAAATGTGTCCATATTTTTGGCTTATCTTCCATTGTTAAGATCCGCCTTTAAATACATTCATAGACAGGTTTTACCAATCGATCAAGATCAATAAGTGTTAGTGTATTTGTATTTTGTTTTTTTCGTTTCCCTATAGGGTATACTTGCTGAGTTTGAAAGTAGTTGTTTGCGAATTCAAAATTTAAAGTAAACAAACGAATTCTCTTCCTTCGCATGCTCTCCTGATAATTAGGTTTTATTTCGTTACAGAAGAGAAACTCAAATTAGGAGAATTTTAAACTAAAAGAAAACAAAAATTAAAGTGAATCACCAGGCGAGCATGCGAAGGCAGTAGGGATTAAATGCTTCCAAATTTTTGGCTTATCTTTGTTTCATTTTTAGGATCCGCCTTTAAATAACTGCGTAAGCAGGTTTTACCAATCGATCAGTGGATAGATCAAGATCAATAAGTGTTAGTGTATTTGTATTTTTTTTTTTCGTTTCCCTATGGTATACTTGCTGAGTTTGAAAGTAGTTGTTTGCGAATTCAAAATTTAAAGCAAACAAATGAATTCTCTTCCTTCGCATGCTCTCCTGATAATTAGGTTTTATTTCGTAACAGAAGAGAAACTCAAATTAGGAGAATTTTCAACTAAAAGAAAACAAAAATTAAAGTGAATCACCAGGCGAGCATGCGAAGGCAGTAGGGATTAAATGCTTCCATATTTTTGGCTTATCTTTGTTTCATTTTTAGGATCCGCCTTTAAATAACTGCGTAGACAGGTTTTTTTCAATTGCTAATAAAAATGAAAAGGAAAAGTGTTTGTTGTTCTCTCACTTCCACACTTTCTCCTTGAATTTCTGACTCCTTTATTGGGAAGAGGTAATTATGAAGTTATTGTATGTGCGTTTCATTGTTTTTTTTATTCAGCACTATACTCAAACTCAATCTAATATTTTGACAGTCTTCAAACAAATTTCTATTTAATGCGTAATTTCTCCTACGTACGCACATTTTAGAGTAAATATTCATCGGTCTATTAGGCGACCATGCTACCAAAGTAGGTAAAATATCCTCAGCACTATTTTTCTTAAAATTACTTCATGCAAACAAAGAAATTAACTGCTATTACCCCTCTCTTCTGTCAAAAAGGAGGAGTCAAAAATCTTCTCTTGCACATTTAACTTTCTCCTTTTTAAATGATTACTGAAAGATTTATGAATGTGCGTACAAGATTTGTTTGGACCGACTTTTCAATAATGGAAAAAGAAATATAATAGGCGCAAAATTCAATATTTTTTAGACAAATTTTACCTGATATGTACCTATACCTACCTTCATACCTAGATATGTATGTACCTCTTCTAAGAATTAAAAAATAATAACTACAAAATAGATAGGTACTAGGTACCATACCTAAGTATGTGCATAAATTTACGATAAATAGATGGATTTTTACATGGAAAAGTAATTTCAAATTTGGAAGTTCTTAAATAGGTAGGTATACCTACATATGTAACTTTACTGAAAAAACCTTGAAGTGATTGATAGTTCTCTCCGATTTAAGTTGCATAATGAAGATGAAGTCAGTCATGCTAATTATATTCATATCATAATATACCTATCCAAGCTCATATTGAAATAAAATAATAAATAAAAAAAAATGCACTTCGCAAATAAAAACTTGGAACAAAACTTTTCCATGTTTGCATTTCCGCAAAAAAACCTTAAACGCAGTTTTCAACGAAATAAATTTAAAAATCAAAACGTTAACCTTTAGTATTTCGTTTGATTTGCTGAGCATTCTTAGACTGTCATTAAATTAAGAGTTAGAATTGTGGAATCCTATACAGAAACCTGAAATCGAAAATCAGGAAAACCTAAAATTCCGAAAATTCGAAATTCCAGACATTTTGTTTAAAACCATCTGTGAACTTAGGTTTGGTATTTGGTTACTCCTGGGACAGCCTACAATAAAATTTGGCCTTTCTCCACTTCCAGCACTTTAGCCATTTCAGAAAAAATCATCACTAGTTCCCATATAAGAACTTCGATACTTCGTAATTGTATTACATACCTACTTGTGTTTTTTTCAGATTAAGATTTAAGGCAGTCATTGATAAATACTTAAAATTGGCATACCAAATAAATTTTTCTTAAATGTAGATATGTATATGTACATACATACATACAAAAATTCAAAATAAAAACAATATCAATCAAAAATTTTACATTTTTGACATTTAAATTTAAGAAAGAATAACTTTTAAGAGCGATTGTATTTTGTATGTTTGTGATGTAATCTGAACCAGAATTTTGAAAAAAAAAATATTTGTATGTGGTTACTTACTTTTTTGACGAAACAACATTTCTGACATTTTGCACACGAGAACGAACATTGTATGTACATATGTAAATAAAATTCTCGTACTCATACTATCCCTTTCCTCTAATTTCTGTCAAAGTATTTAAAATGAAATGAATTCATTAATTAGACAATTTATATTTCTCTATAAAATAACTGTCGTAGGTGCTAACTACTATCAGTTCCAGAAAATCTCTAGCAACACACACAGATGGCAACTTCCATGGTTCATCAAATCAAATCATTTCATTCGTCACTTCCTCCATAATACATTTGCCTTTCATTAGAATTTCTTGTAAATCAGATACAAAAAAATTCCTTTTAGCTTCTGCATGGATGCGTGTATCTGATCTTTAGATTATTCCAAACCACATTTAGGTGTACATACATAGAAACTGCTTTCATGTTATTTCACCTTCAAGTCGATAAAACATACCTATTTATTCAATTACTTCACATCAATTTACTTGAAAGCCTTACTTTTTTTTGTGTTGAGCTCTCCTTCGATTGTTCCTTGCCATCACTTCATCCATCACCAATTACTCACCAAAAAACCATATGGAGGAGGGATAGGCATTAGGGATGAATAGAATCGAAGGTAGTAATGATTTTCATTCCAATTTAATTACAATATCTAACCACTTATGCCCGTTTACCTGCAAACAAAAAGGATCATGATAGCAATTTCATCTATCGAAAAACTTGGACTATTCTGGTGAGTCCTGTCCAGTGTCCATATACATACATAGCCGTCGTCATGTTGTTTTTACCTCATTGAATTGCCATGTTGCATTTATCTTTTATACCTCTGCCTTCAGACAATATCTATCCCTTCTCCCTGAAGTTAAAGTTAACCAATATCTCACCCTTTGGTATCGCCCTCTGTTCAAAGGACATGGGAATTGAACGTATTGGCATGTGGAGTTAGTGGTCATGAATCGAATCCTAGATGCATACAGACCAACACTGGGCCAAGTATAAAGATTGAACTCGTTGCCACTTTCGACAGAAATTAATTCTTTGACTTATGAGGTGGAAGCAAGTTATTTCCAAGTGACTTAACTTTCATCCAACAAAGTGCTCCCGACCGGCAACACATAAAGAAGAACAAAGGGACGATTCACACTCCTCCCTACACCCATCACCACCAGTAGTATTTCAAAACCAAGCCAATACCAAAAGAAACAACCATACAGAACAGGACAGGACACAAATTCCCATCACAAAATACAAAAAAAAACCTCTAGAAATGGGCATCTTTTTGATTTCGAATGGAAAGGCTTTGATTTGGTCATTGGATACTAAATACTGAGATAGTGATGGTTTGAGGGAATGCCGGCCGCCTGGCAGGGAGTACAACAAATTTCATGTGTTTTAACGACGACAGCGTTCGTTACATTTTGGGTCTTACATCAGAAACATTTTAAGCACTGTTTGTATATTATAGAAGGACATACATATGTATGGATACATCTGCACTGAAAAAAAAAAAGTTTTGTGTATTGACGTACGCGCGGAAGAAGTAAAACTTCTTTTCCCTCAAGTAAAGCTTCTGTTAGATTCTAACCTATAAACGTACAAACATGTTGTATTCTAAAAACATGTCGCTGTCTTTGACTGATAAAGTGTCGTTTTGACATGTTACTGACAGCTGCATATAGACATTTTTTACCCCCAACGCAACGCCGGAAAAGAAGTTTTACTTCAAAAATAAAAGAAGAATAGAACTGGTTTTGAAATTCACATTGGAAAAAATTCATTTAAAAATGTTTATTTGAAAAACAACAATAAAATGTTGTACACTTTTACGTTCCAATACATAGGCGCAAAATTTTAAATAGCCTATGATAGTACTCAACAATTTGCTAACTTTAAAGTTGTTTACTAACTCATTTTTAATTTTAATCATTTTCTAACTAGTATCGTACTTAAGCAATTTTATTAGTAAATTGCCACTGACAGTTCGCTAATGACAGTTTGTGCAAAAAACTAAGTAAACATACCTTTTTCGACGTTTGTAAATGTCAAAGTAAAAAAGGTATTCAATGACTTTGAATATTAGGCAGCATTAGTCGTGTAAATCGAGCGTAAAATAATTGAGTTCTGCAAATTAATTGTAGCAATTGTCATAATTTGTAAAATGGTGTTACTTAGAACAATACTTAAACATGTCAGTATATTTTTATAGAATCAAACGTCGGTTATCTTGATTTCAGATAATTTACACTAAGGGTATTCATGCAACGAGATAATTGTCCTTTGTGGCTTTTCGCCACATATAAGCATGAACATGAACACCCTCTTGAAAATACTTGCGTAAATGTGGGAAACAATCAGCTGTTTGTTAAACAACAGAGTTAACTCATACAAATTTGTTCTTTATCAAAAATGTGCGTCATTCAGAAAACCATCCAATATTAAAGAAAATGTCGCTTTGTCATTTTTCAATGTTCCTGTAAATAGTGAAACGTTTTTTAAATAAACAATTTTTTCGCATAAAAAAAAATTTGACAGCTCGTTTCTGTGGAGATAAAATTATCTGGTTTCTGAGGTTTATTCGGGTTTTCCGCGTTTAAATGAATACCCTTACTATAAAATCATAAACTGCAACAAAATGTTACATTTCGAAAATAGTATAAATCCGGCATTATGCCTTTCTTTCACATTTAACATTTCACATTTAAGTAAAAAAAAAAGGATTATAATTTAAAATCGGCAAAACAGGGCAGTAGCATCCAACCAAAGAGCCCACAACAGAGATCTTTTTACGTATCTTTCCAATTAGTAAAAGTTAGCTTCGTTCAGCACAACCCAACTTTAATTGATGAAATAAATCTTACCTGAATCTAGATTCATATTTAGATTCCAGATACAAACTCAGTTTGTAGTGAATTCAATTAACGGATGTAATGTACCGTTTGCAAGTGTGCCCAATCATATTAATGGATTTTAACTTGCGACATACTTGCGAGGTACTGTATGGTTAGTTATTGTTCCGTATATAAAACTCGAACTCGAGTTTTTGATCAGGCTTGATGTTGATAGGGAAGACGAAAAAAGTGGATCTCGCAGCCGATTTTCTTTAAACTTGTAGGATTGCATCAGTGGCGTAGCGTAGGGGGGGCGGAGGGGGCGGTCCGCCCCGGGCGGCAGGCCTAGGGGGGCGGCAAAATGTCGTCGGTGATGCGGGTAGAGTAGAAATCATATGTTTCATGAAAGATCGTTTGACAAGTCAACAAACAACAATGATGTAAATTTGAAATTTGCCACCCTATCTGTGGTTCGTCGTTGACCGCTCTCTGCTGATTTTCGTGAATTCGTAGACGGTGAGTAGGGCCGTAAGAGTGCATTCCGTATCGTCAAACAAAACGTTCCGAAACTCTCGCGAAACTGAAAGGGAGTGTTCCGAAACATATGATATGCATATGGACCAAAACGCGGACTGTTACGTTACATTCATACGCATATTTCAATACAAATTTACCTGAAAATATATGAAACTGAATACTTTTTCAATATCTATTATTTTTTTCTCAAAATAGACTTCCTAACTAACATTTTCTATTAATTTAAAAATCAGTGAGACCTGTCATTTAAACGCTAAGAATGTTTTAGCAGGACTGTTACGTTACATGAATTTGGAAGTAGATTTTGAGGTTACATTACATTATGCAATAAGTCTGCTCTTTTAGTGTACTATTTCAAACGTGAGGTACGAGGTTTCTGAGATTAAGAAAGGAAGTAGCAAATAATATATTAATTACACTAAATACTGTATTTTTAGATTCTGTGGAAAGAAAAATGTTGGGACTGTTACGTTACATGAAAAGACTGTTACGTTACATGTGCGATCTTGGCTCTTTTAAGAGTTAAAGTCAGCATGGAAAATGGCTAAAATTGTATTTTTTTTAGAGTTATTTGGTTTTCTTATCGTTAGACATTAAAAAAAAGTAACTTATGTAACATACAAATTAAATAAAAAAAAAAACTTTATTTTTCGTTAGGTAAGTACAGGTAGGTAAGTACAAATCGAAATTGTGGCGATCCATTAATCCACTAACTTACTTTAAATATTTCCGCTTAGTCTTAAAAATAATAATATTTTACTTTATTTAAGATAAATTCATTAATCATTCATTGTAATAAATTATTAAGTTTGTTTATCGTATTTAAACAAACTTTTAGTATAAATAGTGCTTTGTAAATAAATATAAATCAATTCTAGTTTGGAATTCAACAACTTCTCAAAATTTTCCGTCCTTTTTAAACTATTTACATACATACATATATACAGCCTTATCATCGTATCTTTACGATCGTAACGTTTATTTCCTTCATGGTATCTGTTTTGTAACGGAAGAAACCGACGTTTACTAACGCGTGTATTTGACGTAAACGCCAATAAATTAATAAAGTGTTGATTCGTGTCAAAGAAGAATCATGGATAGTGCAGCAGTGTTATTGGAAGCGGAAAGATATGAATAAAGAAAATTAAATAAAGAAAAAAGAATATTCTTAAGAAATATATCAAATATTTTCGAGCTCAGATACAGCGTAATTATAAATTATAAAAGCTTATTCGTTTTTAATTTTTCTTTGGAAAATTTTCCACTTATAATTTGCTGTCGGAGAAATCGGAAATCAAATATCTTCATAAATCGCATGAATTCACCATGCGTTGCTGCCATTTTGACATTTCATCGGCATGCAACGCAAGGATTTTACATTTTCAACGCACACAAACTTTATTTTCGTAGATTTTTCCGATTGCCCTATCGGAACGGCTACAATCATACAAAATTCCTACATTTCGTAGAAATCGGAGAAAATTACGTTCGTTACGTTCGGGTACGATGATAAGGCTTATAGTTTTTGTTCTTTTGGGTCTTACTAAGCTTTCCCTAAACATTAGAAGTATGATTGAGGTTATGAAATCAACTTAGTTACAATTTTTTAATTCGAAACAAAAAAAAGACTGTTACGTTACAAACTGTTTTCTGTTCTAAACAACGGCATTATTTAGTACACAACAGAATTATTATTTTATTTTTAAAATAGACTAAAACTACTCGGAGAAAATATGGTTTTATTAATATGTTGATATAATAGAAGCTGGAAAAATAAACTTTTAAGGTTTTTGGACTGTTACGTTACATCAAATATTGCGGTGGGTTTCTTTGTTATTTTAAATGCTGATTTCAATTTTGGTTTTCCAAATATTTAAGCCCTATACTTTCAACAAAACTTATTTAATGTGACCAAAACGGATAACACTTAAAAACCTAATTTTGAATTAATAAAACTTACCATTTTGTTTCGTTTTGTATTTTAATTTTTTTTTTTATTTCAAGGAATCAAAAAAAAACGTGTTTATCGCGAAGTAAGTAACGAATATCTCTTTGAAATTTATGTTACTCGTTACTTTGAGATGTATACAAAATATAAATGGCGAAAAGCCCGCGAAATTTGAAATATTTTTTTTTTCTTCGTGGTTTCATTTTTCGCGTTTTGGTCCATATGCGAGATATGATAAGATAACTAGGATTCGACGGAAACGTTATTCTAGTCTCAGCCAGCTCAATGTTTTTGCTTCCTCCCGCATGACAGAAATTTGTTTCGATTGTGTTGTTTATAGTTTAAATACTGTTGAATCTTCTAAAACTAAACACTTAGTACTTCACCCAACCTTTGAACTAGTTTTTGAAAATGAAAAGAGTTAAAGGAAGCGGCGGGGAATACCGCAAGGAAAAGGCTAAGAAAGAAGCAGAAGCTGCAGTTCTAGTTCTGGTTCAAAAGCTACGTTAACGTCTTCGGCGGCATCCAGCAGCAGCGGAAGTGATTCCAATGTAAGTAAGATTCCTCCATCTATAATCGTGAGTGGCCTAGAATTGTCCTGCGGCCAATATTCATGGGAATGCATAACTTATTTTACAGGCAGAAGAAGAAGACGTGCAGACGAAGACGAAGTCGACTCACCAGAAGTACCTCAAGCATCTAGTAACAAGCCTGCAGAAGAAGTGAACCTCGTAAAGCTGTAAAGACGCTTAAAAATAAGTTTGTGGAAGTTCTCGAGGTACTGGAAGAATTGACGGATCAGTAGTCAGTCTTCTTCTGACAGTCATGCAGTCATTAAACTTCCTCACTTTTCTTGGCTTTTGAGCTGCAGAGCTACCTGAAGAAGATGACGCACAGATTTACCTGCAGCAACATGGACTGAGTGTGGATAAGTGTGCTCAGAAACTCTGCGTTTTAAAAGCTCTCCTAGTGGAGAGAAGAGACCGTTTCGTCCAAGCCGCAATCGACTTTTCTAAGACTCTTTGGAAAAAACTCGGAATCGAACTCAAAACGAGAAGAATTCGCAGGAAAAAACGCATGCATGGCGATGAATCCGCAGATGCAGATTTGTCTCATGAGCCTCATTCGTAAGGCCCGTAGAATCCGTTTATGGAACCGCTGATCCTATTTTACCTTCAATAAAAGATACTTCATTGCCTGTGAAATGATGTCCCGAAATTTAATTTTTATTTAGTATTGAATAAGGGCGGCAAAATGGGTCTCCCGCCCGGGCGCCGAGATGGTACGCTACGCCACTGGATTGCATTTATCCCCCACATGTTTTTTTTTTTTTTTTTTTTTTTTTTTTAAGACCAAAAACAATAGAACCTACCATTCAATTTTTTGAAATTTTAGAAAATATTTGTTTTCTTGAAAATTGTTTCACAGATTTTTTTTTGAAAACAATTCAAAAAATTTCATAACGTAAGACCTTGCAAGTGGTTGAAAAAAATGGTTATTAATAGCACCCCCCAAAGAACCGATTTTGTAAAAGTTTGTTAAAGTTGTTTGCTTCTGTCAAATTATTTTATTTCTGAAAATAATTCTATCAATTTAATAAATATTAAGAACCATTATTTAGGTATTAATAGACTAATAGGGCCCCATATTTGGTTTTGCTCCGGGGCACTACCAGCTCAAGCGACGGCACTGTGGTAAAATACTACCTATATGGTCGATGTGGTCGTGTAATCCCACCATTTGAAGAAGATTTTATCATTTTATAATATGTATGAATTGCAAAAACATTAGTTTTCTTCTGGAGAACGAAACTTATGAAGAAGTTTGAAAAAGTGCCTGTCAGTAGTCCTGTTCAGAATTAATTTGAGTATTCTCAGCCTATTTCAACTACCAAAAAGAATCTCTTTCTAGAAAGTGACAGATATTACAAGAGTAGCTCCTATCATTGAACATCGTCTCTCATCCGTTCGAATTTGAATGCGAATTTAAGGTTCTGCTTCATTCCTGACGTCTAAAAACACGAACATAGAAAAGTCCAATAATAGTGCTAAGTCTTCTACTTGGCTGATTTATTTCAGTAGTATATAGAGTTTGTATTATAAAAACCTTCATATGAACATAGAAATGGTTAAAAGTGGTTTTTAGAACTAGTCTTTTCAACTATTTTTTGCAATTTTCACTGCAAGAAATAATTTGGACAAAAAATTGTAAAATGTACAATGTATTTCGAAGCGGCATTGGGTACAACTTTTTAAAGATTCGTACGAGTTATAGTTTTCTAGAAGCAATAATACCCAGATTTAACATTATAATGAAAGTGTTTCTCATTGATTTACATCTCAGAGGTAGGTAGGTACAGAAATGGGGATCTGAGCAGCCTTGTTTAAAAAAAATGAGTAGATATTAAATGAAATATCTATGGAAACTCTTGGAAAGGAATCATCGCCAATGATAGATTAGACAGCTAGATGTCTGGTCTAAAATCGAATTCCTATGCTCTTCTGGTTTGAATCATATTACACCTCCTCACCAATCTGAATAGACATTTCTGGCAGATGCATGTCAAAAACTGTTTTTTAGCAAAGTGGAATTTCTATAGTGTCGAACTTTGATTTTGGAGAGATTTCTTCTAAAGCAACTCGCAGGAATAACTAATTCAATTGAACGGATTAACTAGCTTTATTTTTTAACTAAGAGTTACTAAGTCAGCACTGAAAAAGTGGCTCTAACATAAAGTTATTTCTGTCGTTATTCTTCTAGCTGAAAATTACAATTCTTTTCAAAAGGTAGGACTCTTTTTTAAAGTGATCCCCGACAGCAAACGGACGCTGGCGCTGGAACGGAACAAATTTTGAGAACCACGTCTGTCGAAATGAAACATTCTCTACCCGCTACGACCCAAACAGACTTAAAGACTCTCTTTCAAAAAGGGAAAAAGGAAAGTTATGTTGCTGAACCTTCATTAAGACTTGCGTTTTATTTTAAGAACATTCTTCTTAAGTTTAGGCTTAGTTTCACATATCTAAGTAATCTTCATAATAATTTGTCAGTCTACTGAAAAATTCCAAAATGGCCTCTTGACCGATCTGATCTTTTTATAAAACCTTAAATTAATACCTGGGAATCTATATGACCTTAGGCCTGGATCGAAGTTTAATTTTACCCATGTCTACACTTTTTGAACTTTCTTTTTTCTATTCAGTGTACATGCGAGTATATCATGATCTATGTTATGAAAATTATGTGTGGTCAGAGAAAGCAAGTCTTTTATTTGTATGAAATGAGTTTTGTCTCTTTCTCTTTATGCGTTTTAAGGAAAGATTGTGCGTTAGTCATCAGATTTTTTTTTATTTGGCAAAAGATAAGAACCCCAGTAGATAACTCGGTATTGGAACGAGTATCTATTCTATACATATCTACATGTAAGTATTTATTTTGAATGTCGAAATCAATTACGTAAAAGGCGTGTTGAACATACAAATTGGGAATCCTTAGGGGCATATAAAAAGGGTAGGTATACGATGAGGTGAAATAGGTATAGATCCTATGTATGTAGTTAGTTTAATGGATTCATGGACTTTTATAAGCTTTATAGATTTGTATAATAAAATCGTTTTTTTTTTTTGGTTCATTTAAGATTAGATGAAAATGGTCAAGAATTGAATGAGGGCTATGAAATATCTTTAGCAACAAAAATTAAGTTACTTCTGATGATTTTTTTTTCATTTCACAGAGAAAAAGGCGATTGAAAGAAATAAGATTCGAGTCAAAAAATATAAAGATACAGATAATAGTAAAAGGTTCGAGTGGAAATGAAAAATAAATAATCCTTATATTTTGATCTTAAACTAATTATAATTGATTAATATAGGAAATTTAAGACTTTCTCGTTTCTCCAATTCTATTCATTGAAATAGTTTATTGTTAAGGCCCGAAATATCCATTAAGGTGTGACAAACGTTCCCTGGATGATGTTTTTGAGTGCTTACTTAGAGGTCTGGCCTCTACTCAATATTTTAGCATGAGATAAAAACTCCTTTATTTTTAATTTACTTTCTCGTTTCTTCTATAGTGCGATGTAGATCAGGTAGAATTTAGAAGACTTTGCGTCTTAGAATCATACCTGTTTGTAGAGATTTTTTCAATGGGGGCGGGTAGATGTTGAAATAGAATAAAACAAGCTGTGTGGTATTTACATATTTTTTATTTGAAAGGCCCATGTATGCCATTATGTTTAAAATATGACATCGTTCAAATGCCTACCTCCGCATCTTACGGTGCCACGGATCTGAGTGGTCCAATTTTCAAAGATTCTTCCGCAATTGATCCGGCTGAGTTTGGATGATGGCCTGTTCGCCTAAGGGCATCGGTCGATTGTTGTTTATTCGCAAAGAACTGCGTCTTCAGGAAATTCCACAAGAAAAAGTATAGCGGGGTCAAATAGCATGACCTTGATGGCTAATTCTCGTCACCTTGGCCGCTCAAAACGCTCATGCAAAATGTCAATCGTGTGGCGTCGTAGAGTCATCTAGGTTCAATTTGGGCTATAATAAATTGGTTATCATCTTTCTGTACCGCTGCCCTGGAAATTGAATCTGACCAATGAGCGAACCAATGACGGCCCAAAATCCACACCAAACTGTAACTTTTTGAAAATGCATTGTCACTTGGTGAATTCGTGTGAGTTAGTGTCGTCCTATATACGGCAATTTTGCTTGTAAACAACACAGCCATTCATCCAAAAATGTACCTCGTTGCTTAAGATGATTTTCCGGTCAAAATTAGGATCCTCTTCTAAAGCTTTAAACTTTCACTAAAATTTTGTAGAATTTTGGAAATTTTGAAGCTGCAAAAAAAAAACAGCAAAGTTTCAAAAACCATTTTCTCGCATTCTCGATCTTAATTTAGTTGATTTTCTTCAATAACTGACGACACGTGTGCTAAAGTTTAACATCATCTGTCATAGTATGTATTTGGATTTCTATGTAAAGCTCATTTCGCCTATAGGCTTTTTCAGTCCTTACGCGTACCTAATTCTATTTTGCTTAACAATAGGAAATTTTTGAAATTCAATTCTAAAATCTCTACACAACCATTCGAGCAAAAATTCTAACCTCACCCTATATTTCAATTTGCCTGCCATTTATACACCCCTATTTATGTAGACAATTTTTAATTACCTGCTTAGCTATGTGAAATGGGAATGTGCGAGCAACTAGATGTCTTGCAACCACCTCCTTCGGGGAATAATTCCAATTAAAATTCCCTCACAAAAATGCACACGAGAATACACTACAACCCTCCATTATGCATACATATATGTACATATACGAGAATAATAGTGAGCAAAATCCTATCCTGAATATCCTATATTGCCTCCTCTATACCTACATTTTTATATACAAACAAACATGCAAAATGCATTTCTATGTCATGTTCGAAATAAACTATATTTTTTTGCTTCTTATTATTGTTTTGTTTTTCAATTGTAGAAATGTCCTTGCAATTTGAAAATTCAAATTTTTATCCAACAATTAAGAAGCTTTAATGGCAAAAAAAAGAAGAGAGAGTGGGAGGACAAAAAGGGAATTAGCAAAGGAAGTAATATTAGCAATTATTGTAACGTTTTTTTTTTTCTGTAGTTACTTGCACTGTGTTGTAATATTCCAAATAAAGGAATTTCCCTCAAGGATAATGAAAAAATAATTACATGGCAGTTCAGTAGTTGGTGTGCAAATATTTAGCTTAAAGGGGGGCAGCGAATAGTGATTTTAAGTTGCTCTTTGTGGAGGGTAAAGTATTGGTTTCGTGTTAACAATAATGTTTGTCAAAATTAATGGTGTTTAAAATGAATGTATGATTAATGATAATCTGGCTGCAATTTTGAATTCGAACTAAATTTTATTGAGGTAGCCTTTGGCATAATAGTTACTGCGTTCAACTTTCATGCCTGGGGCTTTGGATTCGACTATTAGTAGCTGGAAAAAAAATGTTCTTGCAGAAATATCTTGTTATGAAAAGTGCTGCTAATCTTATCCGTTCAGACTCAGCAGAAGACTGTAGTTCCTCTTCAAAGGAATTGTTGAGAGTTCACGCAGAAAATCAAGATCTAACCGAGACAATTTTTCGATCCTAAAAACAACGTATAATCTCGGTTAAAAACTAGGTACTGTATATGTTGCTAAAAGTAACGTATTGAAGCCGAATTAATGAAGTTGCTTAATGATAAACCATGAATGTTAGCTTAATCGAAAAACTTAGTTATATTAATCAAGAAACTAGGTTAAAAATATAAAATTTCCAATATTGTTCCCTTCAAAAGAACAAGGTGTTTATCTCAAATAACTATACACTTAATTAATTTTGCACATTCCTTATTTAATGTTAAACAATCTTCTTGGTTAAATTATGTTATGACATCTAAACGAGTATCTTAGTAAAAACTACTAATCAGTTTTTATTAATTCTAAGAAAATGGGTTAAAATTTAAAAACTTCTCCTTTGATTTAACCGAATGGATAAGGTAAAATAATACACACAATTCCCTATTTTAACCCGCTGAAGAAGTACACACCAATTTGGTTAAAACGATCAATCAGATATATTTAATTAATTAACCGAGTTGACTCGTGTTATTTGAAGGTTAAGTTTGCATTTTGTACTCGTATATTAGCAGTCTCCCTTGTTTAATTTTACACCAGCTTTACGTTGTTTTTAACCGATTTTTAATTTTCTGCGTATTGTAAGTCAATAGATCCTGGTTTTCTACAAGCTGTACAAATTTTCTGTGTTAATTTTTAAATATACTTTAATGGGTTCTGAGTTCTGAGATCTTAGCACTTTATCTTTGGATGCTTTTTAAATTTTGGCTTTTATGATAATCAAAAACTACATATATAAACAAGCTTCTCTGCGATGGTATAACCTCATTTATGGAATGTAGGAAACAACTACGTATAACTTGTCTTTATTGTTTATTTTTATATTCTCTATCTTTTCCTACGTATCCTTAGAGAAAGAAGCAGAAAGAAACATTATCAACTAGGAATGCATGAATATTTGATTTTAACTCTTGAATGTAAATCCCAGTAGGTACTTACTTTCCCTGAAGTAAAAAGGATGCATTCTACAATCTTCATATTCTATTTTCATTTTTTGATCAAAGGATATAATCATTGAAAAACCTGACACAGTGTAGAAATGTTTTACATTTGAAAACCAACAATTAACTTTGGTTCTGGTTTTTGAAGCTCTAAAAAAATGTGAAGTCAAAAATTTCACTCTGACAATTTTGAATGAATTTTTAACTTTCATCTGGAGTGTGTGTTACTTATAGGCTTTGGAAAAATACTTATTTTCAATTTTAAACTGGTTTCATGCTGCAAATACGTCCGACTTGGTCGTGAATTTTTTTACACTCAAAAGAGATGTGTTTTTTTTTTTTTGTGTTCCTTTGGTAAACTTCCTGCGTATACTATGTGTATATACGGGGAGTCTGTGTGTCCTGATGGCTTTGCCTTTAGAAATGTTGAGGTGGTTTGCCTCAGTAAGCACCAAGCACCTCTGGCCTGCATGGAGTGGAAAGTAAATTCATTAAAAGCAAAACTAAGTAGGTATAACAGTTCTAGCGAATGAGAACAATGATAGGTTCCGGTAGCGTATTTTTTTTTATTATTTTTTTTTATTAATGCATGTTTCTTGGTAGATTACACAAAAATTTAAAGGTCAAACATGAAAACCATAAGAACTTTCACCGGAGAAAGAGGGGGATGACAAGAAGAACAACTGTGATTTTCTTAATTAAATGCACACGGAAAAACGTGTTTTTGATGATATTCATCTCAAGTCAAGCAAAATAGATTTGATTAATACGAATGCATTAACCCTGAGGGTTGAATATAAATAAATTCATGCGTGATTAACAACATAAGTTGGATGTTGTCTTCGGATTTGAAGACATCTGGGAAAGTTAATTGAAAAAAAAAATTGGCTGAATAAAAGCTACCCCAAATTTTATCTTTTTATATTTAAGAAACTTATAGATACAAGTTATACCGGAGAACCTGTTAGTTTTTGGGGACTATGAGTTTGAACAAGCTTTCCTTTTGATCTGCGATTAAATAAGTTTTGATTTTCTGAATTCAAGGAATTTGATTCTTGTCATCGCGATCGTCTGTCATGCCTCATGCCCCACAAACTTTAGTTATAGGTAGTTCTTATTTATCTGAGAGACTTCTCGCAGTCCTTCTCTCGCTAGACAACTGGCTCTCAATTTTACTTACCATGAAAAGAGTTCTCTAGGAATGGACATACCTATATTTTTGTATAGGATTCCGTTGATCAAGCCCTATTTATAGGAAGTAGCGATCTGTCTCGAACAGAATTCCCCAGAGTGTTCTTATTTATGCTTACTTCTTACATTAATGTTCACAGCCATCAAAAAATACGAAGAAGATGAATAAGAACTTAAACCAACTTTACTTCATCTTCTTATGGCTGCCAAAAGCAAACTCCTTCGTCGTCATTCACATCGTCCGACGCCATCATCGTTAACCATAAGAAAAGACTGACAAATACAACAGCAACAACAACAACAAAAAAAATGGTGACAATAAATTTTACGAAAAGATTACAACGAATGCTATTTTTGCCAAAGTCCCCAGCTAGGTACCTATATAACTTCTGGAGCTTCGTGTTGTGTGTAATCAAATAAAACCAACACAATCAAGAATAATTAAAATGCCAGTCACCCCTGGTCCCCTCGTGCCTCAGTATACTCAACTCATGTATATAACTAGCAAAACCGTGATTGTAATTACAAAAATCTCTTTTATCATCATCAACACCAGAAGCAGGCCATCACACAAAAGCTTCGTTTCGTCGCAATAAATTTTCTTCTCGTCCCCATTGCAGCCTGCGTCGCTGTCGTCGTCGGCATCGTCGTTGTCCTTCTTATACTATAACTCCAACCCTTAAGTCTTCAAGTTGTCCGCATTCATACAAACCGACCGCACAAAATGAGTAAACCTTTGGCGCGGCTTGCGTGTATGCGTGCTAAGATATTTTTGGTCCGTCCCGAGTACTAAATAAGCAATTTAACCCCATACCGCCTTGAGAGCCAAAAGCCGGGCAAAATGCACAAGCACCATCATCATAAACACAACTATCCTGCTGGTGGCACAAAAAGACCATCAGAAAGGATCTTCAACAGAAACCTTACAAATACCCTATACCATGGCACAGCATACTGTGATGGCCTGGTGTGTATTCTGGCAGGAAAAACTAAAAACTTCAATCAAAGCTGCTGCCCCATGCCCCAAAGCCTCATCCACCCACCTAATTATAATTAGCGTAGGTATTACATTTGCAGGGGGTAGTTTATAGTATACGAATAGAGTAGGTACTGGTACAGTTAGTTCAGCGTAGAAAGAAAATTATTTTCGCAAGTAGTCAAACAGTACCATGGGGTAGGGACTATCGGAGGTGACTTCTTCCCTTCTTTTGTGTCGTCTCTTGTTAGAGATGCTCGTAAAATAAGTTTTATGTTTGTTTATTCCTGCTGCTGAAAACTAAAACCCAGAAAAAGGACCTCTTGAAGGTCTGTTTATATAAATTGGTATATGTATGCATGTGGGCGACTACCAGGACGCGCTGTGAGGACTCTCTGTGAGTGTTTACTAACCAAACAGAGACTTCATATGCATGACGGTGCATCAGGCGTTCCGTTGCAACGTGAATTGGTCATATCCATGTACTGCGAAGCAATTCCACCAAAAATTGTTAAGCCAAAATCCTGCGATAATACCAGCCAGAGGAAGGAACAAAGAACGAGGACTACAAATAGGGTAGCGTAGAAATGTTACTTTAGGAAATTTTTTACAGTCTACCAATAAATTTATCGTCAGAAGATATTTAAACAAAACGTTGTAAAATTTTATTTTCCACAGAGTACCTACGTCTTGAGTAATTTTGTTCTTAGACTTAGGCTGCGCGTACAGTGGTGCGACAAAGCGATGTGATGAGAGAAGCGTTTGCGTGCGAGAAAAATATTTAAGTTTATTTTTGTATAAGTGCGCACAGTAAAGCGATATTTGACGCGAGTATTGCGAGTTTCTCGCATACCTATCGCAAGCATCTCGCTCACAGACTCTTCTGACCACTTTTTCAAGCGAGTTTGTGCGAGAAGGATCATACTGACGTTTAAAAAAAAACCAAACGAGTAAAATTTTGTGGTTCAATTTTTGGATAATTTTGGTAGCAATTACTATAAAGGAATTAACAACATAACCGCACACAATCGCTTTTACTGTGCGCACTTTGTCACATGTAAAGGACTATTCACATGAGAGCGACCAACGAATAAAAAACAAATGGGATTTAAAGCGTATATAATCCTAAATTCTTCACAAAAACTTTATAAAAAGGTAGAAATACAATTTAATTTAATGTTTATATATTAAAATTTGCGTTATAATTGAGAAATTTTAGAAAACAAATTGGTCGTCGCGAATTGCAATATGAACTCTACAAACTGTCAAACACTATTCGCGTCCCACATACCATCCACACTGCAACGAAAAACGAATGAATTGTTCGCGCGCGGCTAACCTCAAAATCAAAAAGGAACTTAGATAGTATTGTCTAAGTAAACGACATTCGCGACGAATAAAAAAAATGCATGTGAACGAAATGTCAAAATGGGCGAATGTTCGTTCATTCGTCGGTCTTTGGTCGCTCTCTTGTGAATAGTCTTTAACTGTCGCATCTAGAATCGCTTGTCGCATCGCTTCTCATATCGCATTGCTTTGTCGCACCACTGTGCGGGCAGCCTTACTGTGTTCGATATATTTGTTTTTCAAAATGGTGGATATATTTTTTGTTCAGGTTTTATTTTTCAAAATGGCGGTTAATATTTAATTTGGGAGACATTTTTACATATTTTATTAATCTAGAAATTTGTCAACGATTTTTAAAATTTATTGCAATTTTGTTCATGTTTTTTTTTAATGTTCGAGAGATAGTAACTATAGAGTGGGGTTTTTGGTTTCATTTTTCATAAGAAACTCTTTGAAAAACTTACTCGCTAGGTACTATATTTTTATATGTTTACACCAACTACCATGCACCCTATTTGCAATTTGGTTTCTTTTTACGCAAAAAAAAATTTGGTAGAACTTTGAAAAGTCCTACACTAACGAGAGAAACCACAGGAACACAAAATGTTCTCAGGCTGTAGCATAGTTGGTTTAACCATATGTGGTGGTGTTGTTAGTCAATTGGTTGAAGGTTTGTTGGAAGAGCAAGATTTCTCTAGGGAAATGAAGGACACACAATATAGTTGAAGAGTTATGGGTATAGGTGTGCCATATTACACATCCCATTCCTTCCCCATTGTTGTTTATATTCCGAAATGGAGTAAGAGGAAGGAAAATCGCTCAAAGGTAATTCGGGATTTGCGTATATAGGTACTATAGTACAGATGAAGGCAGCGGTTTTTGAAGAGCAAAATGTCAAGAAGTTTGTCCTTTTGGCTTCCCATTGCTCCACATAGGTAGATACTGCTTCTATTTTCTATCATGTTACAGGTTGAACTGAACAAAAGGACAACAATGACAATGAGGACTAACCGACTTATTGTCAGAGTCAGAGTTAACAAGAGGAACACATTCCCGTACTCACGCGAAAACACTATGTGACACGTTCATTGGCTCTGGCTCCGGGTTTTTGGGGTTTGTTCAAAAAGTTTACTCAAGTCATTGTCAGATTTTAGGATTGCCAAAGGAATGACTTTACACTATACGCGTTTAGAAAATATGCAAGCAGGGAATGTATGTGGTAATGTTATTTATACGAATGGCATGCGGGACTTGTGCTATTATATTGTTAAGGAACAAGTTCTTGAAGTTACAGCTGCGATAGCTTCTTTCTGCAAAACTAAATAAGTTTATTCTTTTTATTTTTCAAGTATAGACGAAGTACAGGGATAAGGAATTTCTGGGTTCAGATAAAACTAAGAGGAAATGTTATGCCAAAGGAACAGGAGCATTTGAAAAGATATGCATATCATTGAGATGAGTTCTGGATGCTGTATTGTATTTTTATTCACCAAAAAAAGTTTAATGTAAAATAGCTTACAAACACTAATTAGACGACTTGCTGGAGTTTGCCAAAACCTTTCCTTTGTAGTCTTATGGAACTCAAGGTGGAAAAGGTTGTTTTTAATTAAATAGTTGAAAAAGTAAGTAGGAATATGTATCTTATGAAACAAAATTATGACATTAGTGGCTGAAGATTTTATTATATTCAATTTAGTGAACAAAATGTGTGAAGAGAAAACCCGAAAGCGTGCAGAAAATCTTTAAAATACATCGAGAAAAATTATCAGAATGGTCTTCAAAACACCGTCTCGTCTCGTTATTTTATGGTTTCTTAAATGGGCAGTGCTCTAATAATTAAGCCAGTTGCATTTCTCTCCTTAAACAATCCAACCTTAATAATTATGCTTTAAAGGATGAGCATCAATTTATCCTTAAGCCTAATTTCGAACATACTATTGAGTACAGAGTTTCTTTCTTTAACCGGACTACACGAATGTGGGAAGGTTCTAACCAGCCCTGAAATTCTAAAGTAATGAACATGGAGGTACCGATCCCTCACTTTCCATAAGCTTTTTGCGTTTTGCGTTTTGCCTTAGGCTTACCATAAATATTGATATTAAAATCTTGTTTAGTTTTATAAATACTTTTCCAGAAACATTTTTGTAACAACTTTAACTGTTAAACAAAAAAAGGTATACGTTTTTATTAAAACATTTTCTTTATTTGCAGATTTTGGTGAGTCAGCAGATTCCGGTGAGTTTAAAAAAATTGTTTTAATTTTTATAGAATTGTGTTTTTTTTAAATTGACAACTGAAAACGAAAAAAAAAAACGGTTTTATAAGGCAAATGAACAAACCAATCATACGAAGAAGTATGATTTTTAAATCCCTTACTCCCAAAACTTGTTCCGTATAAGCACATCTATCCTTACTGTTGTAAGTTAATCCGAGCTGGATTAAAATACATCCAATTATATTTTTCCTGTGCATCCTTTCATCTCGCTTCTTCTTGCCTTCAGTTATAATCAATTTCTCTCTACCTGTGGGTAGGTAGTATTCGCAAATTAAATGCGAAAAGTTATAAAAATGTATCCTTTTGTACTTTTTTATAATTCGATCCTTTATTTGAGTTGAAAAAAAAAATAAAATGAAAATCCACCTGCGTGTCTCAGGGTCTGGCACTGTGGATTGCATACGCACCTACATGCATATATGTATTATGTATATTATTCTGTACATATATATGTACATTAAGCAAGAAAACCATCAGCAGTAGTTAAATCCTTGCAAACAATTTATTCTGAAAAAAAAAATAATTTATCGTTAAATTCGGCAGGATTCGATTTTTGCCGTCGGCCAGAAAAGTTAAGCGAGTGATTTATGTGTAGATACGTGTGTGTATGTGCGTTTATGTACATAATTGCTATGAGTAGAATGGTAAACGACTTACATAATTCCATGCGTAAAGATACATTTCAAAAGGCAAACATCGATTTTTAAAGTCAGACATCTTTTATGGGAGCAAATTGATGTCTGTTGTTGTGTTGGGTTGAATTGATTTGGGTGGAAAATTAAAAGGTATTTGGGCGGCATTGTATGTAGGTTTCTTTGGAGGTGTTTAAGAAAAAAATAATTTCTTCCATCTGAAAATAAAAAAAAAGTTTATTAACAATCAGCATTAATATTGGATTCTGGGCCGCTTTACAAATTTTTACATTCATACTTTGAGCACATGTTAGATGACCTAAATTTTAAAAAATACTTAAGGATTCTTTTAAAAGCGCGTATCGTATGTAATCTCAGGTGTGTTTGTATTTAGCTGTGTCGTAATATACCCAACCCATATGCTTTCTAACAGTGCCATTGGGGCTTAATGTGTGCAAATAGGCCGGTTCTGGACTTGTTCTGGCATTTAGTTCCCAAAAATTGTCTTGTCCTTGCGATGTAACTTGGATTCATGAACAACGGCTAGCCCTAGGTGAAATATTCCAGGATTTACATAGATAATGTATACAAATTTCACATTGTACTGTCAGCAAAACGATGTAAGGTGACCTAATCCTAAATTGGGAAGCCCCTGGCAACTGATGAGTCGAACGAGACGAAACTCTAGTTTTTGTAGACTAAAAAGGCAAATAAAAGCTATTTATTCCAAAATTTGTAAAAGTAGAAAAGTGATTCAAGATTGTTTTGAATATCAAACCTTTTAAAAAAGATCCACACGTGGAATGTATTGGAAAAACAAGCCATCCCGTTGAGGTTTGATTGCAGAAATAGGCAGACGTTCCTATCTATTGAATTTTGTGTTCAAAGAAATCTTTCAAAAATAGATCGACACAAATTTTATAGCAACATTCATAAGCCTACAAACTTTAACATCCCCTAGCAATTACATACAGTGATCCACAAAAGTCTGCGTACAAGGAAGATATTTTTTAAAAATTGCTGTTATTCACAAATGTAAAGTGAATTATTTAAAAAAAAAGGTATTTTTCATTAGAAAAAATTTACCACGTTTTTATTTTCAACAAAAAAACAATAAAAAAAATATTCGTATCACTAAAAATTAATAAAAACAAAATAAACCTCTGAAATTCTTCCACAAAAGTCTGCGTACAGGTGAATATTTCTTGCATTACACTCTCTTTAAGTATCGATAAATTTGTTTTTGCATAATATGATTGTTTGTTTATTTTTAATCGTTCTAAACGCGTATTGCAAATCATTGTCTTTGGTTTTTTTTTTTTTTTTAAGCAAAAAATGGCAAATAAAGAGTTAAGTTTGAGTGAGCGGCAGTTGATTTATTAATCTTTATGTTAAACAAAAAAGGTCGTATGGTGAAATATCAAAAATAACCTGAAGAGCTCGGTCGACGATACAGAGGACGGTAGATCGCTTTAGAAACGCAGGACAGATTAAATCGGAGACAAGATAAGGCCGACCTTCGAAGCTCTCCGAAAGGGATAAGCGTGTGATCAAGCGAATGGTGGAGCAAGATCACTTTATAACGGCTAAGACGATAAGCACACGGCTCGAAATATATAACAACAATACAGTGCATCCAGAAACGGTAAGAAGAGCTATTGTTCAAGAGGGGTTTAAGTCACGCACACCCAGGAAAAAACCATTGGTCAGTAAAATAAAGAGAAAGAAACGGCTAGCATTTGCAAAAGAGTATGTTAACAAGCCTCCGGACTTCTGGCGTAAGGTAATATTCTCCAGCGAATCAAAATACAACATTTTTGGTTCTGACGGTCTTTTGAGGGTGTGGCGACGACCAAACGATGCTCCTAATCCCAGATGCATAATTAAGACTGCCAAGCATGGTGGTGGAGGTGTTATGGTTTGGGGCTGTATGGCGTCTTCAAAAGTCAGTAAGCTGGAAGTAATAGAAGGATCAATGGATCAATATGTATACATCGTTATCCTCAAAAGAAATTTGAAAACAAGTGCTGAAATTCTGGGTATATCCAATGTCTATTACTTCTAGCAAGATAATGACCCCAAACATACCGCCCATAATCGCGCATGTGGCTGGCATATAACTCTCCCCACCTGCTACGAAACCCACCACAGAGTCCAGATATTAACCCTATCGAGCACTGCTGGGATGAATTGGAAAAAAAGATCCGAACCGACGATATCCGCAAAAAGGCGCAGTTAAAAGAAGCCTTGTTGCTTGAATGGAGTAAGATCAATAGTTCTTATACAGAAAAACTGGTAGGGTCAATGCAAAACCGTTTGAAAGAAGTTATAAGGCTAAAAGGGTATCCGACAAAATATTAACAGCGAAAGTAGTACAAAAAAATTATTATTTGTCTATATTAACTACCTTTTTTCAATTTCGGTTACAGCTGTACGCAGACTTTTGTGGAAGAATTTCAGAGGTTTATTTTGTTGTTATTAATTTCTTCTTGTTATGAATAATTGTTTTAATTTTTTTTTGTTGAAAATAAAAACCTTGTACATTTCTTTATTAAAAAATATTTTTTTTTTAAACAAATCACTTTAAATTTGTGAATAACAGCAGTTTTTAAAAATATCTCTTCCTTGTACGCAGACTTTTGTGGATCACTGTAGATTCTTGACGTAAACACACTTTTTTTGTATAAATTCTCCCCTTGATCTAAGCAAAAATATATAAATCTAGCATGTAATTTTAGACGGTAAGCTCTTTGGTATATTCTTTGCTCTTTTACTCTGAAGTAGAAAAAAAATTATTTTAGGTTTAGCAAGTAGTTTTTTCTTACCGATTTTTGACCCCTTCTTCTAACAACGTTATTTTTTTAAATAAAGGACAAGTGTTAGTGGAGAAATTTTATGAAAACTATAGGAGCCTTGGGTGTCATGATCGCCCAGTAGTTCTTTCATTCACTGAGAATTTTGCTTTTTTCCTTAGTGTTGTTTGTTATTCTAGAAGAATTTGTGGAGAAGAAGAAGAATGAAAGGCGAATACAGATAGACGTGTAAAAACATAGCCTAAAAATGTACGTTGGTTGCATATGTAAAACCATCCTTACACGATTAGTTTGAATGTATAGGTTCTCGAATTGAAAATTTAAAGCAAACAACTAAGCAACTTTCTACCTTCGCATGCTCGCCTGGTGATAAGGTTTCATTTCTATATAGATGGACAGACAAAAATTAAGAAAACTAGAAAACAAACTTTCATCTCAAAATGGTGTAACTAAAGACATCTAGTGGTCGACGCTTGAACCTTCAAAAATTCAGTTAAATTTGAATAAAAATGACGTAATTTAAAAGTGAATCACCAGGCGAGCATGCGCGAGCAGTAGGGTCTAAATATTTCTTCATTTTTGCTTGGTTAAGACCCGCCTTTAAGATAACTACATAGAAAGTTTTTTTTAATCGATCAGGGGATGGATCAAGATCAATAATGTGAGTGTATTTTTGTCTTTAGTTTATTACTTCTTTAAATGAATTGAGATGAGTTTGAATGTAGTAGGTTTGGGAGATTATAAAATTTAAATTTCTGCCCTTCTTCTTCTGCATGCTAGCCTAGTAGCTAGTTTTGTGTTTCTTGGTCAGCGGGCGAAGGAGAAAAGTGAAAATTAAATTTCAAGCAATTTTAATGAGCCCATCATTAGGCGAGCATGCGTAAGCAATAGGGATTCTATTTTTGTCTATTCTTTTTTTTTGAATATTGCAAAAGCTCCGCCTTTAATTTTAATTTCTTACAATGTATAGGTAGAAACAAAAACAATTTTTGTAGCTTAATTCTTACAGTGTAATTCTTACAAGTAACGAAAGAATTCCCCACTAATCCGACTTTCTCTGAATTCTCGTCTTTTCTCCTCTTCCATCCTCTTTCTTCTTGAAGCAAGAAAGAGAACATGGTTATTTTGTATGGACAACATAGGATATTCCATTGATCTACTAGGCGATCAGCTACCAAAGTAAGCTGCGCTGTTTGCAAACATATAATTTCTCCACCCAAACTGGCCTTTTTCAAAATAATACAGTTCCTAAAAGGAGGAGTCAAAGTAAACAATTGAGAAGAGAAAACTTCTAATATATGTACATATATGTACTTCGTCTTGAAAAAATAACAGCCGATTGCTGATCTAGGCAAGTATAGTTTCTATATGGAATGTTAAAATTTGTGTTTAAATTCGTTTTTTTCCCATTGAACAATTTCAAACCGGAATACTTATGTAAATCCTTACAAAATTTGTATCAATCAAATTTGGAACTAATTTATTTGAGAAAAAGTTTTAAAATTTGGGCAACCAAACCTTGGAGTCTTTCTTTTTCATTGTATATGGGCACACAAAACCAAATTGCTTAAAATTAAGGCAATAGAAACAATTTGAAAAGGGTTTTCTGTATAAATTATCGAATTCGTTCAAAAACTTAGATAAAACTTCGGCACACCACCATGTACCAAACCAGAAAAATACATAGAAGTTTGATTTAATGAAAGATTCAAGCCACTCGTTCGGCTCGGATTTCTACGATGCATCATTCGACCCTTTTCAAAATTCAGTCGTAGCTGTGTCACTGATTCCCTAATCACCTAGCTTCCTAACTACCAAGAACAATGTATCTACCCTACCTTTATTATTAAATTCTCTGAAATATTTTCAAGTCCTTTGAATCAAAATTTGACTAAAGTTCAAGCTGAGTTTATTTTTAAAGCGAGCAATATGATAAAAAAAAATTGCATTCAATTTTCCAATGAACCAATTTAAACCATCTGATAAATTCCCCTAAAATTCAGTAAGAGCATTTAAATTTCCTGTAAACATCAATTAAGGCAATACTATTATCATAATTTATGGTTGTTCAAGTTATATCAAATTAATTATATTCAAACCTCGCTCCAGTAAAATTTGCAAAAATAATACCAGCCCACTCATTTTGTTGTCATTAAAATTGTCCTTGATATTCTAATTCAATAAACGCATAGCAAACAAAACAAATAAAAAAATATATCAGAATAATATCTGTCTGAGTGCGCACACACCCTCAATTAAATGGTTAAATGATTCATAAAATATTACGTCCGGTGTCCAAGGACAAGACCAAAAGCCTATACAAATAAACTATACGCGCAGATAGCAATCAATCAATCAATGTCCTTCAATATAGAATAAACATTGTTTACATATTATTAAGTGATCGATATATGGAAAATAGTAACTATGTACCTAGTACATTGTACACATATTTCACATCATGGTGACAGTGTAGCTCCACATATTTAATGTCTCTTTTACATATTTAATCCGCCTCCTGTTTGATATGTAGTTTTTTTTTTTTTTTTTTTTTTTTGCTGAATCAGCTTGCATTGGAATTTAAAAATTGAAAATTCCTGTTGGTGCTACTCTAGATACAGGGTCATAAGTCGAGCGTGGAGTTTTGATCCACTGTAATCAGAATCAAGTGTGGATGTTAAATGTCATCATCATAAACTGTTTTCCATAGGTTGTGATCTGACAGAAGCTTTATTTTAAAACAAATACCGCATTTTTAAAGCTCACCTTCCGTGAAATGAAAATTTAAATAAGTTCCACATTTTTTAACTCGCCATAATTTCTTTATTCCAGCATTCAACCACATCGGAAGTGATATTGTTCGAAAAATGAGCCTTAGGAAAATAAAAATAAAGTTGTTAATTTTCCCTTAATTTTTCATTGAATAAAAAATTAATTGTGGAATGTAGACATTTGTCAATCATTTTATACCAATAACATTTGACACAGAAATCACCAAATGCAAATTTAGAATCCAAAAATTGGTACCATCAGATTCATATTCAACGTTATCTCGAGTTTTGATCAAAATTCTTGCGTACGAAATTTTTTTAATTCCATTTATTTAAATTTCACTTTGCATATTTACGTTTATTGTAAATTATTTGCCTTGCGAACTTATGACCCTGCTTCACTTTACTCTACAAATGTGCTTAAGCCAACATAAAAGCCCCAATCCTTTTCACCTGTTATATTATTTGAAGTTTTGTGTACTCTGTTTGTCTGTCTGTCCACTTGTTGGTTCGTTAAAATAAAATTTTAAATAACGGAATGAAAGAGAATAATCCCATAACAACGCATTCATAAAAGAGAGAATATGGACAATGAGAATTTTGCAATTATTTAAAGGATTTCACTTTGTTATTTGAAAATCAGTGTCTATTATATTTTTGTTTATTATTTTTGTATTTTTTTTTGTTTAAGTTTTGTCCTTATTCCAATCGAGTGGCAGCTGGCTTTTGAGGTTATTTTGAGGAAGCTTTGAGCTCTCTATTGTTAAAGGAATTAATTCTTCAGCCTGTATGATTTTCATTTTGGACAAATTGGGTATGGATAATTGGAAAATCATGTGTGGGAAGAAACAAAAACCTTTTTTTTTTTGATGAGTTGAAGTCATTTCACAGCGTGAATTTGTGTTTTTTTTTTTTTTTTGTTAATTTAATCAATTGTTCTTGTCCAACAATGCAAACACTGAGTGAAGCTGAAATCATAATTGCATTATGATTTCTGCATTGGTGAATTCAAGTTGTTTATTATGGAGGGCGAAAACTACATAACGTTGCCTTATAGAGAAAAACTGTTAACGCCTTTCGAATTTTTGTACAATTAAAGCTTAAAAAATGTGTTCCTAATATTCCTAAAGTTAATAAGTTCAAAATACATAATTTAATCGATTTAATAGTTTTCTTAAAGGATATTTCTATGCATCATGATAAAAATATCTTTAACTGCACAAGATTCACTTTTATTTTTACATATTTAGATAAGAATTCTGACGTTTACTGCCTTATTTTTAAAGGTGTAAAGATTCAAAAAAGTGCTCATTTGGCAAAACTTAAATAAAATTTCAGAGTGGAAAAAAATACCTTAACAAAACTAATATGGAGACAGACCTAGAGTAATCGAAAGCCAATGGAATCTTGTGTCATAATTCTGTGTCATTTTCAAATATAACTTTCATTACTATTTTTCATCATTTAAGATAGTCTTCAACATAAGAGACGCAGAGTAAAAATAAAAATAAGCGGCCACGGACAGAAAAATAATTTCTAACCAAAAGTGTGGGTTAAAAAAATGTGTTAAAAACAACGTATTCTCGGGTAGAAACAAGCTGCTTAAATTAACGTGCTCAACTCGATTAAACAAAATTGTTTAAAATAAACAACTTAGAATCTAAGTTTAACCGAAAAACTTGGTTATATATAAATAATTATACACTTAATTAATTGAACACGTTTTATATTTAATAATAAACAATATTCTTGTCGAATTTAACGTATTATGTTGTTTAATTTAAACGAATATCAAGGTTAAACAAAATTACCAAATTTCTTTAATCTTACTTAGTAACGAAGTGATGGTCAAAACAACACACCTACAATTCCTTATTTTAACTGACTGAAGATTGTAAAAATTGCGCACAATCAAACAGAATTATTTAACTATTTCAACTCGTTTGACTCGTGTAATTTTAACCGAGAAAGTTTGCAGTTTGTGTATTAGCAATCTCACTTGCTTAATTTGACACGAATTATACGTTGGTTTTTATCGATTTTTCTGCGTGCATACTCATGGTCTGATTCACCACTGGTTTCGAGATTTCATTTAATATCCCATCCCATTTAACATCCCATAAAGCTTGCTATTGTCGTATGGTAATGTTTGAACTAAATATAAATCTTTTCAAAAGCCGTCATGAGAAAAGTCCGCATTCGCACAAGTACCGTCATCAAATTTCTTTTGAGGCTTTAAAAACCAAAACGGCATTGAAAAAAAGGCGAAAATAGAATTTCCTGAGAGAAGTAAGTTCTTAAAACTTGAGTTTTTGTCAACACTGTCATCGAATTGAAATCTCTTGTTATCGCAAGCTGATTGGGGTTGTCATTTAGATTAACGATTAAATCACATATAAGCCAAAATCTTACTTGCATTAAATAAATCAACTAAAAGTAGCTTCCTGATAGGCTCTTGTCCAATGAACAAGTTGTTTACACCTTCGGATTACATTAAATACACTAATACTTCAAGTTTTCATATAAAACCTTGGTTAGAAGTCATTTACGAAAGCCAAATTGAACCTCACCTGGACAAAACGTGGGGCTTTATGAGGATGAGCAATGAAATTATATTGATTTATAAATATCGAAAAAGGAGAGAAAATTAATAGAAACAAGAATTTTCTACACCAACCCATACAATCATAATACACAATTAGGGCTCAGAAATTATTCACAATGTCCACAATTCGTCCGAACCACATCCCATATACGAAACCTTAGCCATTATAGGAACCTTCAACGCACCCAAAATAATGTCCTCACGGTCGTTTCAAACAATACTACCGTCCAATATAGCAGCTATTGCATTGAATGTGGATCATGCAAAGACTCAAATTGCATTCTAAGCCTTGACTAATGGATTTCACTTCACATTGAGTATTCCATTTTACTGAAGTTCCTTACAACCAAAATGGACAAAAATTAAGACAGAACAGAGCATTGAGAGCTGGAAGAGTGTTCGTCGGTGTGTTGTGTGCGGTCGATGGTCATGGTGATGATGATGATGATGACAATAGTGATGACAATGGATATGACGGCATTAGTGGCAATAGCGGAGGTAAAGTTAGTTTTTTGAACAGTAACGCGGTCTTTGGGTGATATGTAGGTATATTAGAGAGAACTAGAGTCCTTCGGCACTCACAAAGTGACACTAGAAATTTTCAATTTGCATCGATTATTACACCAGGGCTGTTCCACGTGCAGGAGCAGGAGTAGGAGCCAGCATCATCATTACCAAGTGAGATAACCAGTCAAGCCTTATATGGCAAACGGCAATGAGTGTGGTTTTGTATGTGCATTCAGGGATGCAGAAAATGTGTCCCATTGGCTTCGATGATGATGGTGACCATGATGTGAGTGTACTGTTAGTGTCTCTATGGCCAAGCCATAGTCAGCCAACCGACCAGGCTAGGCATTTGGAAGTGTGTTAAATATGGATAGCTTCCTGGAAATCGCGTGGCGCATTTAAAAACGCTATGAAGAGTCGTATACGCTAACGCGGTATGTGGTCACCGATGCAAATGCGCGTGGTTAGAATAACGATGACGACCTAAGTACACACTCGCACACAAAGTAGCGGCGATAGTGAATTTCTAGTACCCACATTGAACACAGATGATGCAAAAGGACCAGACCTCTAGCAGCGGTTAGTTGATGGTAGTGGTTGAATATCAGGTCATTAAATTATGCTCCTGGTTAGTAACGGATATGAGGGATCGTAACACTGATAATTCTCGACTTTAATTAGAGATAGAAATTGGGAATTAGTAATGTGTTAGTTTCAAATCAAATCAGGCATACACAAGTGTGTGTCTTTATGTTGAATAGTTTTGCAATAGCAGATTGTACATTTTCGACATAGACAAATGGGTATTTTATTTAAAAACTAAGATACAAAGGTAAATGGGTACCTACTCAGGTTGCAAATTATTGTGTCTTTTAAGATGATATCTTAACAAGTTAACGATGATATATTGGATCTCTTAGCAGATTAAGATTAAGAGTGCCTCAAATTTGTGTTCGGTGTTCGGCTTAATGTGGTTTGTAGATGGATGAATTGGACGAATTTCAAACATTTTAAATTCAGCTAAACGTAGTTGAATTATATACTTCCAGTTCCCATAAGAATGATATTTCGTAGAGGTAATTAATGTTGCTTAAACTTCAACAGATTTACCACTCCAATCTCCATAGCTAAGTTGAGCTTTTGAGTCCTTCAAATATATAGGAGAACATGGACGCAAGGAGACCATACTATGATTCCGTATATTCGGCAGAGCTAAATCAAAATTCTTACGTACTTATAAAATTTTCTATATTTATATCTTACAGGGAGCGGTATAATTATTACCATCTTGGTAAGTAGGGTTTTATTGAGTTCCAATTCTTTGGAGATTGAATTGAAGATTGATTGAAGATTTTTCTATAAATTAACAAGAAAATGATACTAGTTTTTTCTGCAAAAAATGTATTTCTGCTGAATGTATTTCTATTTAAGCATATCACTTGATCCTGTTTTGCAACTCTAATCTTGAGAGCTCATGTCCCTTATTCATTTAGTTTGTCCTCATAAACCTATGAGCAATGGAATCGAATCATTTCTGCGAATACAAAAACGGCTGAAGTTATTTTTGTTGTATTCAGCATACTCTCTTTCTGGCTGAATTGAATGAACTTCTCACATTTAAAGTTGTCAGCAATACAATTTACCGGTTTGAATCCTCTTGTCTGTAGTACCGAGTACTTCATTGCATTAAAGAGTGATACTTAAAAAATCGTACCCGAGAAAACTGTTTTCCACATCACCTCACACAATTTAGACTGTCGTCCTTTACAACAACATAACCTTGAGCGTTGTCAATGAAGTTTAAGGGCAAGTGAATCTTCTCCTTATTTCAAGTGGGTACTTTGCGCCTGTTTGGAGATGTCCTCTCCAAATTTTTAAATAACCTAGCTTTCAACAGCAGTCGAAATATGTACCTATGTACATGGATATATTTTTAAATCTTTTTATTTTCGTTTTTTTTTTTCAATTTCTTTTCGACATCATTTTTTATAATCATAGCGAAGCATTAAATTCGGCCTTGAAAAGTCTCATTTTTCTTCGAATTTCGTTTTTTTTCACAGCTTCGGTTCGTCAAACAATAATTTATTTTTTTCATAATTACTTTGCTACTCGTGCCATTTTCGTAAAGGCGCAACCATTCTATATTTTCTTTCGCTTGATTTCTTGTTTCTTTTTTGTTGTTTCAAAAGAATTACCGCGCAATTTATCCAATTCTATACAAATGTGCAACGTGGGAAAATAACGATGAACATTTCAAAATTGCACTCCCACCATAAAGTAGTGAAGATTTTTCTCCTCCTGCATATTAAGTGAGCCTTAGGGACTACATATAATAAGGGTGGTGGTAGCATCACGTAGAAGATAATGTGAATGAATGCCGAGACTACTTCCATGATTCGTGTGTGCCTTTGTATATGAACTCCCCACACATGCCGTGGCATTCGTTTTCTTCATATAATGCTTCCCATCATTATCATCATCAACATCGCCATCATCCCCATCATCTCCATCGCTATCGTTATCGTAATAATCATAAGGGAATGATGATCAACATTTACCCCATTAGCCTACTTATTTGTACGTTTCACCATTTTCTAGATTTCTGGTTCTAATTTTTTTTTCTCTCTTTTTATGTTGTTTTTCTTTTCCTTTTATCTCCCTTCGTGACACTTACACGTGCTCATAAAAAATTATATGAAGGAAATTCAAAAGGATACAATTTTTATAATAAATTTTCTCTTCCGCATTCGAAGTTAAACATAAAGGCTGCCCCATACTTCCTTTGAATAAGGGAAGTACTCCCAAAGCCTCAGCTAACCACACTCTTGCCAGATTCCTTCTTAAGCTGCTAGAGGCAGTCTCGCACTGGTCATAAAAGGTTTTCTTACAGCTAAAAAGGATATGTGGCGTATAATGTCTGTTTTGTTGCAATTTGCCTGCAAGTAACGAGAAGTATGGGTCTGGTGCTAGCAAGCAGTATATCATCGTCGTCCTCGTATATGAGTTAACCAAAAGGACTACTAGCCCTTTTTTTAATGAAAAGATGAAGCTCAATGACACTTGGGATGGCCGGATGGAAAGAAAGACATTAAGTCGTCAAAACGACAATAATTAGGATAGTTACATTACGAGTGTACTGTTTCAATTCAAATGAAAGCAGACGAAGAAAATGTACGACCGACAAAGCCGACAACAAGGAGAAAGGGAAGAAGAAAGAAGTGTATCAATTTAGATCCTCCACACCCACAAAGCTAATTGTCAGACGTTAAGTAAGAGCTTCCCGACAATGGGAAGCTATTATGTAGTTTTAAGATGGTAACATTGTAATGAAGTGGCATACTAAAGAATGTTGCCAGAAGAGTGCACTTTAGCACACACAAAAAAAAAGAGAATGCTTTAAATGAGCTCAAGAGTGTTTTGAAAAAAAGTGTACATTTAGAGGACACAAAACAGAGGCACTTAATCGTATGAAGTAATTTTTTTTGTTGTTTGCATTTTACATCTTTTTTTTCGTATCAGTTTGGACAATACGTCCGAAGCTAGGCTCAGGGTAAAATAATGCACATTCCCTGCTAGACGTGTATTACAACGGAGTGCAACTGGCTATTTCAAAAGAACATTGTTGACAGCGATAAAACAATAAAAGTCAGGAGACGTTACGACGACGGTGTTCAAGAGAAACAAAATTTTCTTAAATGGAGCTGTATCCTATAAGTTTAAGGGCTCTATTCTGAATTATATCCAAAGGGTTTAAATGAACAATGACGGCTCCAGCCCCGATATGAGAGTTATACTCAAGTTTTGGGAGAATGTATTTCTTAAGTAGCCAGATCAGAAGTGGGAACAAATTTCTTGAACCTTTTAAGAAAACCTAAGCATTTAAGAGTTTGGTAATTTAAAGCCAATTAACAATTTTTTTCTTAATTTTAAAACGTTCTATTTTTTGAGTAATTGTTTCTGAACACACCTCAAGTAATGGCAGCAACTAAACAGACCTTTTTGTCATTTGGAAGTGTCCTATGAAGTTGGTACGATTCTAGAAGTATAAAATAAGTAGATATTCGATTAGTCTAACTTTAATAAATTGAAAATGAAAGTTTAATATTTGCGTGTTCGTTGCTTTCACATTTAAAATATTGTTTAACTTTCGTACCAATATGACTAAAATATTGTCTCAATTTGTTCGGTTAACTCGGGCGTATACGTATTTTTTTTAGCAGAAACGTCTATAGATGCTTTCCCGAAAATGTTACGACTCCTCATTTATCTTGAAGGCATTCGTCGGTAGTTAACTAACTTTGGCTCTTGTTCAGTTTCAAGAGTGTAGAAAAGTTTGAATTTATTCATATCGGATGACCCAGATACTCTTTTATTAATGTAGGTACTGTATTATACATATTGTACTAGTCTCTTTTCGAGTCCATGGGAGTTGATTTTATTCTTTGGTCATTTAATCTCACGTAGAAAAAAAAATTATTTTAGGTTTAACAAGAAGTTTTTTTTTTATCGATTTTTGACCCCTCCTTCTAACAACGTTATTTTTCTAAATAAAGGACAAGAGTGTTAGTGGAGAAATTTTATGAAAACCATAGGAGCCTTCGGTGTCATGATCGCCCAGTTGTTCACTCATTCACTGAGAATTTAATTTGTTTCCTTGTTATTCTAGAAGAATTTGCGGAGAAGAAGAAGAATGAAAGGCGAATACAGATAGACGTGTAAAAACATAGCCTAAAAATGTACGTTGCTTGTATAGGTAAAACCATCCTTACACGATTAGTTTGAATGTATAGGTTCTCGAACTGAAAATTTAAAGCAAACAACTAAGCAACTTTCTACCTTCCCATGCTCGCCTGGTGATAAGGTTTCATTTCTATATGGGCAGACAAAAATTAAGAAAACTAGAAAACAAACTTTCATCTCAAAATGGTGTAACTAAAGACATCTAGTGGTCGACGCTTGAACCTTCAAAAATTCAGTTAAATTTGAATAAAAATGACGTTATTTAAAAGTGAATCACCAGGCGAGCATGCGCAAGCAGTAGGGTCTAAATATTTCTTCATTTTTGCTTGGTTAAGACCCGCCTTTAAGATAACTACATAGAAAGTTTTTTTTAATCGATCAGGGGATGGATCAAGATCAATAATGTGAGTGTATTTTTGTCTTTCGTTTATTACTTCTTTAAATGAATTGAGATGAGTTTGAATGTAGTAGGTTTGGGAGATTATAAAATTTAACTTTCTGCCCTTCTTCTTCTGCATGCTAGCCTAGTAGCTAGTTTTGTGTTTCTTGGTCAGCGGGCGAAGGAGAAAAGTGAAGCGTAAGCAATAGGGATTCTATTTTTGTCTATTCTTGTTTTTGAATATTGCGAAAGCTCCGCCTTTAATTTTAATTTCTTACAATGTATAGGTATGTAGAAACAAAAACAATTTACTATCGTTCAAGTATTGACGATATCGGGTTATTTTACTACACATACAGTGACAGGCAAGAGTGTGTGTATGAAATAATTGAAAACTAATTTCTCTTTTGATTTTTCCTTATCCATTGGAAAGAAGTTTTAAATTGGGTGTCCTACTCCTTCCGCGTGCTCGCCTGGTGATCCATTTTGAATTTGTAAGCAATTTTTTTTTTTATTCGAATTGATCTTTTTCCACTGCTACCTGAAACCTTATGTACCAGGAGAGCATGCGAAAGAAGTAGGTAAAACGATTTTGTGAACGTTTTCAAATTTCGCAAAATTAATACATTCAAATTCAGATTAATACATATGTACATATAATGTAGCTTAATTCTTACACTAACGAGAAACGAAATAATTCCCCACTAATCCGATTTTCTCTGAATTCTCGTCTTTTCTCCTCTTCCATCCTCTTTCTTCTTGAAGCAATTAAGAAAGAAAGAGAACATTGTTACTTTGTATGGACAACATAGGATATTCTATCGATCTACTAGGCGATCAGCTACCGAAGTAAGCTGCTCTGTTTGCATAATTATAATTTCTCCACCCGCAATGGCTTTTTTCAGAAAAATACCGTTGCTAAAAGGAGGAGTTAAAATCAACATTTGAAAAGAAACAACTTCTAATACTTCAGGTAAAAAAAACTGCTGAGTTGCGTTTTATTTTGTAACCAGTACAATTGGTTCGATACAGAAAATTGCGATATTTTGATTTTCATCAATTCCAATAATTTCTGCTTGCCTTTGAAAGACAAACAAAAATAACTCCTTGGGGATCTAAATCACAAACTGATTTATTCGGAAACAAATTCTTGTTGAATTTCTCTGGTGGAATTTTTTCCTTAAACATTTTTTCGCGAAAAGTTGCAGTTTTTTCTAACTAAACGGCAAATTACCACAACCCACGGTGAGAGAAAGAAAAACAAAACAAACACGAAAGGAAAATACGCATCCACAAATACACCAATCCTACTCCTAAGATGACAAAGAAGAAAAAAATTAAAGAAGGAATTCTGGAATTCTTACTACGACGCGGCGTGTTGTTCCAGCTTCAGCATCCCAATGCATCACAACATTTAAACTATATTGAGAACAAGTCAAGCATGAAGAAGAAATGTTAAGGCAAGATTCCTGTATCCTTCTGTGTACTGTCGGATGAAAATAATATTGCCTGTTTCTTTCTCCACAAGAGGATTTTTTTTCGTATCTGTGAATGTATAAGTATTCTTCCTTCATCCGTAAGTCAGACAGTGAGTGCTTTTATGAAATGTCATTCCATGGTGCAGTACGCTCGAAGCTTTCTCATCTGAATCCTAGAAGCCACCAAGCAAACTTTTCAAACAATAAAAAAAAATATAAATAAAATAACAGGAGAAGCAGAGGAAAAAAAAACGAGCAAACAAAAGTATAGCGATGAATAAAGTCTGCAGATCTGTCGTTCAGAATATTTCTTCTATTCCTATGGATGCACATCCTTTAAATTACTGTTATACCTACCATTACATTGTTGCAATTTCGAGAGTAGCAAACGAAAAAAAGAAATATTGCTCCTCGAGAAAATCTTAAATATATATCTAGGGACTCGAGGAGAGGTTGCTCGTCCCAATTTCGAATCCTAGCCGTTGTCGTCGTCGTCTTCCTTGTCGTTCCTGGATTTGAAGTAACTTTTCGTGTACCGGTTTTTTTTTCTTCTATCAAATATGTATAAGGACTGCAAGGAGGTGAACTCAAATGGTGGCGTGGGCGGTGGATACAATGCCAAGTCTATAGATACAAAGGACACCCAAATGCATATAGAGAATTCAGGAATTGAAATAACGCGTTCAGTCGTCATAGTCGTATAGTCATCGTTAGAGGGTAGGTTTAGGTAGGTAGGTAGGTAATAGTAATAACAATAATCGTAATAATAATGACAAATGATCCACAGTGCTAGGGCGTTGGAACGGTACAAAGTAGTTTTCTTTTATTATTATTTTCATATTTTTTTTTTTGCACTTCTTCTTCGAATTGTGTTCTCGTCGACGACGACGATAGGAGGATTTTCTGCAAGTAATTGCTGAGTGTTTTATAATTGGAGAGATTTTTCGCTACGTGGAGAATATAAATGAAATTTTGTTTGAGGTTGGAATGGGTTGGTTGGGAGATCAGACAAAGACTTTTTCTATACTTTTTTTTCTCTTGCAAATTAAAATAATAAAATTTGAAAGTTTTTCCGTTTTGTTTCTGTATGGAAGAATCTAAGCTCGCCTTTAATGGACCTTGAAGGGAAAATTTGATAGGATATCTGTTAAATGGGCGTTTATAATGTACTTGTTCGAGATATGTAAAGGGGGTGTATAAAATTGGAACTAACTATAATTTATAAAATTACCCACCACTTATAATAGAGTTGTAGTTCTAAGTGTAATTTTCCGATTGCTTTTTTAAGGCTTTGGGAATATTGTTTTCGAAAAAATAATTGAAATATTAACTTTAGGGTGTGATGCAGCTGCTGGAGGTTTTTCCATTTGAAAATATGGAAGGCTAAACTTTTCTCCAGAATGTTTTTCGTTGACACTCAAGAATAACGTAGCCCAGTTTAATCTAATCACAACAAATATAGCGCTATCTCACCATTGCAGCATTGTTTATTATAGGCATGTGCCTATATCGATCGACAAACCCTAACGAATTATCTATAGCTCCCTGGTATATCAGAAAAGTTTATGTTGAAAAGCATACATATGCTTTTAATATTTTTTAACCCTTGGAGTTGCACATGCCACACTTATTTCGTTATCCTATTTTTATATCAGTTTTCCTTTTTTTTTTTGCAAAATTCACACGATTCATTAGCTTAACGGCTTTCCCACAGTCAATGCAGTTTAATCCAATAGCTTTTGGATATGTCATTGGTATATTTTCCATGGGGGTTTATTTAAAATACGAGATACGAGTCTATTTCAACAAATATAAAACCGATTTTCCATATCAACTCCCCAATGCTACCTTTGTTTATACTCGGTTGCTTGCCCGGTGCCATGAATAATTCTTTTGAATTCAAAGTCGATGAAAATGTTTTAATACTAGGTACCACAGAAAAGCAAAACCAAAATTAATAGACTTTCTGTTTGGATTTTTGTATCGTATACTCGTATATACGTTTACTCTTAATTTGACTACCTATAAAACGTATTTATTTTTTATAGCTGAAATACATCCAACTCCATAGTTTTTGTGAAAAAAATATTGAGTAAAGGCATGCTAATTCAAACTTTATTGATTTTTAACGGAGAATCGTTTTTTTTATAGAATAAAATCGATAAAATTAAGTTATCGTAAGATTGGTTTTTCTTTTTCTGACATTTAGTAGTATTGAGTTATATAGTTGGTACTCAGCCTTATTCTTTAAAATGAGAGATTAACTCATTCATCCATTCTGTAATTTCGTAATATTCAAATGAAAAAAAGAAGAGAAAGAAAATAACTGAAGTAATAATATCACTTATTTCTACAAGAGTAGAATTCATGATTTTGAATAAATGCCACAATGTATGTACAGTAGAATCCCGATTATCCGAACATCGATTATCCGAACATCCGATTATCCGGAATCATTCGTCTCGGCTCTAATTATCAATTTAAAAATGTTTTGACGGCGCAGCGAGACATGTGGACCGAGAGCCCACAGCAACTTTTGGATGTGATTGATAACAAAAAATAATTAGCATAATTAGATAGGCCTCTTATATGTAGTTATTTATGAATGTGAACGTCTTGCATACTCTAGTGGGCGCAATAGTGCATTATAGTGCATCAAGTATGCAGTTCTTTCCAAATTCTAAAAAAATTGGATACAAAATTTGCCATAACTTCAAAATGAACAGCTAAGTACCCTGATAGCAAATATCGAGGTCCAAGACGTTTTGAAGGTGGCCTTCTTAGCGCCTTCTCGGTCTATTGTCTTATTTTTATTTACGTTTTGTGTTGGAATTTTAAAATGTCCAAGCTAAAAAGAATAGTGTTGTCTCTTAAAGTCGATATTAGACATTAAAAAGAATTCTGATTCCATAATGAAATTCACCTGCGCGCTTGAGCAAGAAGATGGAAGCTCGCAACGTAAAGTCATGAAAAAATCTCAAAATGAAATTCTGGAGAATGCAGTTTTTACTTGGTTCTTACAAAAGAGAGCATGCGGACAGCCCATATCTGGACTTCTGTTATGTGAAAAAGCATTGAATTTTAATCAAAAACTTGGTGGTGATACTTCTTTCAAGGCGAGCTGTGGATAGTTAGCAAGATTCAAATCCAGACACAAAAAACGTGGATGAACACAGAAATTTTTCTAGATGTTGTTTTTAAGTGGTTTGAAATATAGGACGAATCGGATCCCATACAGTTGTTACAACTAAAGCGCATCAGGGACTTGGCCGCAATGAAAAGATGTGATTCTTTACGTCAAAGATCAATAACAAGTTATTTCGAACCAAAATTTTAATTTACATAGGTATTATGTAATTCATCTATCTATCGTTTTTATATATCATTTTATATAAGTAAAACCCATTACCTAATAAAAAATTATTAATATTTAAATATTGTTTGATTTGCTTTGAAGTCGGTTATCCGGATTTTCGGTTATACGGAATACCCCTGGTTTTATTTGATCCGGATAATCGGGATTCTACTGTATATAAAATTATCAGTTCTTTTCTTTTGTATATCTTCTCTCAATTTCACACGAGATATTAACAAATTCACAAACGTCAAAACAATAACTTTGTTGACATTTATATTTCAAATGGTTTTAGGAAAAATACCAACTATTGTGAATATAATTTTAGTTCAAAAATAAAAACTGATCACAATCTTCTTTGAAGATAAGAAACCGCCATTTAATTTGCAATTTTGCATATGTATCGGTCTCAACAGAGTAATGGCTGCCATTATCCACATTGAAAGATTCAGAGATACAAGGAGTTCATACGAGAGATTGATACACGATTCGTTCAGTTTTCGTTCACTGAACTGACTCCTGGTGTTGCGTGCTGACGAAACGTTGACAGCTGTTTCCAATTCACTCAAGTTCAATATACGTTCATTTATGACATTAACTCCAATTAGCTTACTGCTAGATATTTCACAATTATGTACCTGTGTAAACAATGGAATTTGGTTTTGAAGGCATGTATGTTCGTTTACCAATATACAGAGATAAATCTTTACCTACTTGAATAGGAATGATGTTCTTTGTTTAAATAAAACTATTGAAACTCAATAGTGTAGAGCTATCTGGCAAAAAAACTATTTATTAAATATTTATATTGCATTTAAATAGACGTAGCAAAAAATAAAATATTGCTCCATTGCTGCAATCAGGAGCAATTAACCAACTACCAATGGATCCAATCAACACACACAAAGGTCATTTTATTTTATTTATTTAACTGGCCCCAAGTTTGCACTCACATATCGAAGTTCTCCCTCTGCCCCAAAAGTCACTTCCGACAGGGACTATCGTCATCATCATCATCGCCGGATTTTGGAACTTGGCTGGAACTATATGTATATAAAAATAAAACATTTTATGAGTTTTCCTGGTGCACCAAAACGCTCTCTATCCACATTAGCTTTACTTCATACAAAATACGAAAAAAAAAGCTGGCAAATTGGTAAATTTCCCGGGACCACTTACAATTTTTCATTCGACGTATTAAATTTCGTAATCCCTTCACTGCGCTAATTTTCCTTTAGTAGAGCAATATGCGTGGCGTGTTGACCATCATCGTGTCGAATACGTTTTGACACACAGCTTGTACACTTCATCCTCCATTTATAAAAGACCCCGCCGCCGAAGCCAATGTCCTCTTTTCCTATCCTTCACTTGTTCCATTGATTAAATTCAGAGTTTATGCTGCTGGGTGATATGGGGTTGATGTAATTTTTTGTGTTGGTTGATTTTGTTTTTAATTTCATGTCACTGAGTGCTTAATTGAGAACGAAAAGTGTAAAAATGAAATATAAGGTTTGCCTCTCTCGCGCTGTACTTTTAGTCGATTAAGTAATTAAACCATCTCTGAACTTCGTTGAAAAATATTTTTGGGTAGTAAAAGATTTTTATAGCACAAAATTTTAACCATTATTATATTGAGTAGAATTTATGAACAAACAAAAAAACGAAGGGGTGCTAAAGTATTTATTCAAACTTCACTTAATAAAAAAAAGCAATTTTCATATATTAATTATTGACGAAGAGTCTTTAATGGTGCACTAATGGTTTTTGAAAAGGGTTTAAAATAAAACAGGGTTATGTCACAAAAAAAGAACTTACATTTGGGCTCCATTTTTTATGTATAATTTTAAAAATTGTCATCAATTAATATGTCTGAAAAGTTAAATGTACAAACTTATGTCAGAAAATAATAAGAAGAAATTTTCCGATTTGACGAAATCAATGGAATCCAGTCACCTGCATTTATTAAGGTTAAGGGAAAGAGTCATTTGCTTCTTCTTCTATTCCTATAACACTAACTTCTGGCTTCACTTAATTCTCTGTTAGTAACAAATGTATCATAAAATAAATACAATAGTTGTAGGAATAATTTATAAACATAATTATCATGTCTCCATTACTAAATTGAAAAAAAAAATGTTTTTTTTTTAACTTCTAATTACATTCCAATGCAGTGCTACCTCGCTAGTTCGAAATATTAGAGATCTACCCTTATTCAAACAACGGGTGTTCTCGAACTACTCGATACTTTTCCACAACAAAAATGTCTCAAATCCTGTCGAAGTAATATTTTGATTAAGCTTTTAGTCAACAAGTCTTCAGCAATTTTTCAACCAGGGCCCAGTCACCATGCGCTCATTATGATAATCCAACACTGATTGTAACATCGAGGAAGACTTCTGAAACATTCCTGTCAAGACTGCTCATGAGTTCCAATTTTAACATATATACATAATTTCAAATTCATATCTCTCAAATTTTCATCTCGAATTGATGAAAAGTCAAAATTTCACAAAATAAAGCAAATCCCATTTCTACCTTATGATGTACATGATATCCTCTGGGTTCGTCTTTCATGGGTGGTGCTGGAAACAAGATATGAGTAATCCATATAAATATGAATAAAATAAGCGAATCTTTGCAATCGCAGATTGAAAGTAGAAAAGTAGATAAGGCCTTCAGTAAAGTATGTATATCCAGGGAGCAAATCCATTTTTCTACGAAAACACATGAAATGAAAGTGAAAAATTGAAATAGCATTCTGCACCAGCACGCGAATACCCAGAGCTAAAAAGAAAACTCTCCACGAATAAAGTGAAATAATGATTGACAGATGAATTTATTTTTCGTTTTCCATTCGGTTGCGCCTCACAGAACTCACAGAGGATTTTGCTGCTTCTTATCCTCGAAGGAGCAAGCAATTCGCAGTGCACAATCCATTTATTTACAACACACATTCATATGTATCTATGTGCTTTGTACTTGGCAAAAATTCAATTCCATATCCTCTCTCCTATGGTTGTGTTCTATTTTAGCTGGCAATTCGAGGCATAAGATGGAACAATGCGTTTTATTTGCAAAATAGTTGTGCCCCTAGAGTTTTTCGGGTTGAATTTGTAAACAAAATAAAAAAAAAAAAAAAACATAAAGAGGTGTATTTTGATGTCCTCATCGAGAAAACGAAAAATACTTTATTGCATCGTTGCTATCTGGATGCCATATCATCAATCACACACACAAAGTTGCTGTTTCGATCTTCAATCTGTAATTTGTGCAACTTGATTCGCAAACACCTGCTCCAGCGGCGGCATCAGTTCCGGCAAAAATGTTGACATAGAATTCTCACACAAACCCCACTTTTCCATCACCACCGCGCCGCTTTTAATCACGAAAACGACCCACGGTATATGCTGCTCCTGGCATTGTGCACACATAGATGCCGAGGATGCAACTTTATTGGTTAGGAATGTAACGCATTTAATCCATCTAATCAGGATGCGGGTATTTGCTGATGTCGAACGTAATGCCTGGGGAGCTCTGGAAGGCTTTGCGTGTTTGAATTTCACCGAGTCGAGTCGAATTGAGCGCCTGAAACGAAAGGATTCATGCATTTTGTTTGCCGTAAGGATATAGAGGGACACACATAAGCATCAGAGTAGAGACAACGACTTCGCAACCAGCAATTGTATTCAACTGCATGGTAGGCATGTATTTGCCTGCCTCAGAGGCCTTTGAATGCGTGTGCATATATTTAAGATAGAGGTAGATATATTAAAATAATTATTAGTTTACGGAGTAAGATTGTTTCACTTGCTAGATTGGCAAATAAAGAGATTTTATATCGGTGCTTGATTTATATAATGTTATTAAGGGTGATTCTAAAGCGAAGAACTCGGGTTATTAATTAAATTAGGTTTTACAGAAGACTATACATGTGCAAGACACAAAGGATGTTTAGAAAGATTTTGTACCCGCAGTAAAACTTATATAAAGTATAACTATACCGTTTTTCAAACAGTATCTATGTACATACTCGTATAACATTTTGCGGAGACAAAAAATATATTTCAGAAAATTGCTGAAATTTAGTACTTTTAGTATTTTACTATCGCTAATGATCCATATAGATCATCGAATGTAAATAAAACGATACAGAACAATTTTATATATCCGTCTCTTTTCTCCATGTGTTTATTTTGTTTTATTTTCTCTATTCATTACTGAAACAATTTGCAAAACTAAATAGCCATCTACCCGTCAAAGTAAAATCAATTTTTAGATCATGAAACGTTATCCTGATGAAAAGCAAGATATCGCATTGTTGTTGATAAAAAAAACTGCAATTGGAAAATGGGTCTTCAGCTTCATCTCAATTTTGATCAAAATCAGAACTTCGTTTTATGCCCTTTAGTACATATTCTAAATAAAACGTCTCTTCTAATTTCCTTAGTCAAATTACAATTACAAATAACAAAAGGATTTTCAACTGTAATTCGATACATTTTATCTCTTTTTGTTTCTGTTTTGCATACACTGAATTTTGACATTTTATAACAAAAACTTTTCAGCGCGTAGTTTCATTATAAAAAATTTAAATGATGATTTAAAATGTGTACTATTATTAGATCTTTAATTATTAAAACAAAATCATGATGTTCTTGTTTAAACAATTTCAATTTTGATGTCTATGCAAATCGAATTGATTTCGACTTTCCTGTCATTTATTTTTCTTTTTCAATCTTTTCACACAACAGACAAAATTCCTTCTATAAAAATTCAAATATAACTTCTATTTTCTTTCCTTACTGTACCACTTATCAAATACACAAACCTCTCAAATTGTCATTTTGCCGGAGAATCGCGAAATCTTAACCTCACAAAAGTTTTATATTTGACGTTTTGAATTTTTCGCCGTGTGCTGTGTGCAACAACGAAGTTCACGCCTTGAGTTGTGTTTTCAGTTCACATTTTGCAACGTGCATTCCTAATTAATTAAAAACCCTCCAACCAAATTGCTCTAAAAAAATGTCACTTGCATTTCAAAATGCCGATTCCATCAAACAAGCTCTCTTTGAAGAGCTCCAAAATATACTCAGCTCTGAAACCAGCGTTCGAGTGTCGGCCGAAGGACGCATGAAACAATTGGAATTCACTGAGGGTAAGTTGAAATGTAGTTCCTTGAATAGACAAATACTAAAGCTTAAAGAATATCCCAGGCTATGGGGTTTATCTCTCTGAATTAATAATGAATCAGTCCTTTGAACTGAGTCTACGACAAATGGCCTGTGTTATGTTGAGACATTATGTTGAAAATCACTGGAACGAAGGAGAAGAAAGTATCGTCACTGAGCAAGCCAAGAAAACCATTCGCAATATCCTACCTAACGGACTATACGACCCAAATAGTAAAATTCGTTCTGCTGTTGCTAATGTCATCTCGACAATAGCTACCACTGATTGGCCAGGCGTGTGGACAGATCTGTTTCCCATTATTATCAAATGTTTGGGTGGCAATGAAGATTCTATCCATGGAGCAATGCAAATCCTTCAGGAATTTGCTTATGACGAAGGTCAAATCAAAGAACTCGGGCCATTTATCATCTCAGAGGTTTACAGAATCTTCGAGAGTGAACAGACCTACACCATTAAGACACGAACTTCTGCCATCAAGCTTCTAAAACCTCTTTTCATGTCGATTGGATGTAACATTATGAATCGAGAGCAACAGGCTGCTCTGATGGAACCGGTTCTGAACAATTTCATGGACAAATTGTTGCAATCCCTTGCTATGAACACCGGAACTGCTTCGAATTTTATGCTTAAAACAGAAATTGTCAAAAGTAAGTTAAATTGCGTTTGAATCCTTTGCATTCATATACCATTTTATTTCATTCAAGTGTTCACTTTTCTGGTCACTGAAATGCCAAAGTATATTCAACCATTTATGAATAGAATACTCCCACCAATCTGGCAACTACTAACACAAGTTGCTGACATCTATGTCAAAGTCACAGTAAACCAAACTGAAGAGAATCCCTTCCAGCAATCGGACAATGAAGGTAAACGAGCTGTATGGTTTTTCTGATTGGTTTAAGTTTAATCCTATTTATTTAAGATGAGGACGAACTCACAAACCTCTCGACGATGTTAATTCAAATTTTCGAATTCATTCAGTGCATTGTGGGCTCAGGAAAGTTTCGTTCGATCATAAAAAATGTTCTAACGGACCTAATTTACATCATGATTGTTTACATCCAAGTGCCAGTTGAACAAATCGAATCCTGGAATGAAGATCCGGAGAGATTTGTCGAAGACGAGGACGAGTCAGGAGTTGAACTTACTATTCGTTTATCAGGACAAGATGTTCTTATGGCTCTCAACGATGAAATCGGACCCAAAGTTTTACCATCTCTCTCAGAAGCTCTCGGACGGCATATGAATGTTGCAGAAGCAGAAAAATCATCTGGCAATCAGAATTGGTGGAAAATCCACGAAGCTTGTATGGTAGCTGTTCACACCTATCGGGAATTAATTCTAGAAACCGAAGACCAATTTGATTTGTTGAACTATCTAACTTTGGTTCGAAATCTTTTGAGTTATGATGGATCAGCGCATTTAGTTGGGCGATGTTTATGGACTTTGAGTTCATATTCAAAGTCTTCGCTATATAATCCCCAAATGTTGGAAGAGATTCTTACGGTGACGTTGAATAGCCTGTCTCGGGATCAACCGATTGTGTTGAAAATATGTGCAGTTAGGTAGGTTTTTAGAATTCATTTTTCTATATGAAACAATTCTAAGTTAATTAATGGAATTCTCATTAGAGCGATACATGGATTTGTCCAAAGTCATGAGAAATCTGAAGACGAGAAGCGTCTGCTCATTCAATCGAAACTTTCAGGATTTGTTGAAGGAATAATCGATTTAATTCCAGGATGTAAGAGTTCGGTCTTAGGACTGTTGCTTGAGTCGTTAACAACTATCATTACGGTGAGTTGCATCTTGTAAAAAGGAACACGGTCTTTAGCAAACTTGGTTCTTTTTCATTCCCGCTTTCGATATTTATTCATTCGAGTTTAATTCTTCTCCAAGTTCGATCAAGCTTTTGCTGCTTCAGTTCATAATAAACTCATTCCACTGGCGATTGCAGTATTTCTTAAGTATCCTGAGGATCCATTTGTTCTGGAACTTGTTCAAGATATGTTGAAAGTTCTGTCACAGAATCCACATTGTCTACAGCCATTGCAGGAGAAATTTATTCCGACCATTGTAAGTAGAATGTTCATTCCATTGAATCCTCGTAGACAAAAATTAATTTTTTTTTAAAGATCAGCATTTTGAACCTCCAAGGAGAACAAGCAGCTAACAAAGATATCGCCCTTGATGTTTTGACCACAATCGTGAAATACTCCTCGGCTCCATTAAGTAGTAACCTGATTGACAATGCATTTCCAGCTATGATTCATTGTGTTCTTCGTTCGGATGATCATTCGGTGATGCTTAGTGGTGGAGAGTGTCTACGAGCGTTTATATTTGTCTCTCCGGAACAAGTGTGTTCGTATAAAAATGGCGAAGGACTCAATTACATCATGCAAGTAACTACAATGCTCCTAAATCCAATGAACAATGAGATGACAGCTGGACAAATTGGTCGTCTCGTAATCACAATCATTTCGAAAGTTGGAAATCTCCTTGGAGAGAATATTGATCTTCTGTTGAAGGCAGTCATAAGCAAGATGCAACTAGTGGAGTGCCTTAAAGTTATTATGAGTCTTGTGGTTATATTTGCTCATCTCTTCCTAACCCAAATGGATGCGGTATTGAATTTCCTATCGACGGTGCCTGGTCCCACTGGTGAGCCGGCATTGCAATTTGTATTCACAAATTGGCTATCTAAACAGACCATGTTCTTTGGTTCGTACGAACGTAAGGTCACAACAATGGCCCTATGTAAACTCTTTGAATACGGTGTAACCACTCAGGACAGCCGTATAACCAGTATCACTGTGAAAGAACTCATGACCACTGAATCGACGGGTAAAGTCAAAACTCGGTCCCAAACAACGTCGACGTCACATTGGGTAACAATACCAGCTTTGGTGAAAATGTTTAAGCTTCTCATCAATGAACTGGGTCATTTGAGAGAATCAAAATTAGCAGATTTGGAATCGGATGAAAATAGTTCCGAAGATGAATCTGCATCTGGAGAGAAATCATCGCCGCCCAAAGCTCGTTTTGTTTCGGATTTGTATTTCAACGATGATGAAGATGAAAATCCCGATGATGATCAATTGATTCAGGAATTGATGAAAGATCCACTTTTCCAAGCGAATATTGAAGAAACTCTTACTAAATTTTTACAAAACTTTAGCAGTAACGAGCATTTCTCAATGTTTGTTGAGCATTTGAGTGAAGCTGAGAAACTAATAATGAAGGCAATTCAAGTTGATGTTGTGTAAGCGGAAAAGTGTATTCGAAGTTCGAACTTCACAGAGAACTAAAAAGTTATTTATTAAAGAATTTTATTAATAAATTTTTTTTTTTTTTATATATTATAAAAGAAAGGAGAAAATAAAATGAAAATAGGCAAATGAAAGTGTAATTTTGCAAAAAAAAAAGAAAATTAATTTTTTTTAAATTATAAACACCTACCTATGTATTTTCTTTACAAACATACTCGTAAATCAACCCGAATTTTGATATTATTAGAAAGAAACTATGTAGGTATGTACTTGAATTTGTTATCCCTGAAAAATACAATTTTAAGAAAATTTAACGAAATTGTTGAGACCGAGTATAAATATTTCTGAAGAAGTAGAACAAAAAAGACATTTCCTGAGGGAATAGAACGCAAATTTCGCAGTATGCCGAGATAAAATTTCCAAGCTTCAAATGAAGTAAAACTTATAAAAAAAAATCAACTCGGATTCCTTCGAGCCGGATTTGAACCAGCGACCTATGGATGTCTACATTACTTTTGATACTTCTACAGTCCACCGCTCTACCAACTGAGCTATCGAAGGTGTTGAAAAATGAGTGTCAAAGACTGTACTTAAAAAAAATACATTTTGAATATGCTAACAAGTTTTTGTTATTTATACAAATGCTTCAAAAAAAAAAAAAAAACAACAACTACACATTTTTTCTAAACAGTAAAATGAATGTACTCCAACTGGAATTTTCTCTGGAACTCTGATTGGAAATCAGCGGCAAAACAAAACCACTTTTCATTTTTGATGGTGTTGAGTGAGAAGTATTGGATTGGAGCTTTGGAAGTATTGAAGAATCAAATAAAGGGTGCTCCGAACTGGGTTGAATGTTGTGTTTCTATAAATTCTCTAAACAGTTTTATAATCAGAATAAAAATAAAAAGTTGACATACCAAATACCTATGTACATCGTAAAAAAATTGACGAATATAATCGACATTATCAAACTTATAGATAAAGAAAAAGAAATAATAGTTGTTTTTTATGTAAAATACGGTTTGTGTATTTATTTGAATGAAAATTAGAGGACGTTCGATAAAATGGTACCTTTTAAAGATATGGGAAATAAAAATCTAATTCCGATCCTCTTAACTCGGATGAAAAATTATATTCAGTCCGGATGAAACATAACAAACCAAACGTTTCAGGGCAGGAGAAAATTGACTAACTATGTACATATGAATTTATGTACTAGCTTTGAATTTCGGTTAATCTATTAAAATTAATTGTATTATAATTGGACTGTCGGGGTTCGATACATAGACACTGCAAAAATGCTTTTCAATGGAATATTGACTGGTTTTTGCGATGACAATTCCTCCAAGAGTATTGCCATGAAAAGTGCGCCTTATCTGTTTGCGCGTCGTCCATGTCTTTCAACACGCATACTGGAATGGTTGAGAGTTGTAAGTTACTAGGTTTGGAATTTCTATGCGCCGTTAGTCTCTAATTTCTGTAATTAAAAAAATAAAAAGCTTTTTGCCATTACGAACTATGTATGTATTTTCTATTGAGCGTTTCCTTAATTCAGTGTTACTCATTATTATTTATTTATTAAAAATGTTCTAAGTAATTTAAACTCTTTTATTATTTAAAAGAAATTGTAAAATCCTTTCTACCTTGAACTGTGACTTCCCTCAGACTCTACTTTTCCGTAGGTGTTTAATTTCAAAGCAAAGACGTTTTGTAGAAGTTAAATTACCCTTATACTCAACAGTCCACCAGGCAATCAATCCATCGATATCTAATTATGTTGGTTAATTTATTAACATTTAGAAAAGTTGGTTTTCCCAAATGCTTTTATTCTCATTGAGCAGATAGGTACTGACTAAGCCATAATTGAAGCAAAATAATGTTTTCAATTTACTGAATCTATACAGCTTCTCTATACTACACGTCGTATACAATTGGAACCATACCTACTATTAATCTGGAGTTAAATCTGGTACACCCTTTATAAAAATTTACCGGCACTTTGGCAAATAAAGTGAAAAAGAAGCACAACTTCATACATATTCACAGTTTTTTAGTCAATCAGTTTGCTTGCTTTCGTGCACAGTTCAACAGCGACTTGGAAATCCATTAGAGCTACTCCTCTTATCAATTTTTTTACTTTTTTGTTACCGAGTGAGAAAAATTTAATAATTTACTTTTCCTTCTAGAAAATACTAAATTTTAATTAATTTCTTTTAAAGTACGAACAAAGTGAAAAATAATGTCATACCATAAGCCAGAAAGTAAAACTATTCAGGAATTGAAGGACATCGCCCATCGTCTTCGTATTCATTCGATTTCTGCAACTGAGGCTTCCAAGTCCGGGTGAGTTATTTAATAAAAAAAAAGAGAAAAAAGGTCTTTTCTGCTCCCCTCGAGCTTCAACCTCCGATGACTACATATATTTGGATTGCATTTTTTTAATTGTGGGTATAAAATAAAGTGATAAGTGAATGGCGATATTCTAAAGTAAAACACGTGTTTTTTGTTCATGTTGACCGCGAAATAGGTATATATTTATGTAATATTGCATGAGAATATGGTTTTAATATGCAACTGGGCCATAATATTGTTAGCAATTGAATTTATAGATTAGAAAACTTTCAATGACCTCTTTGACCTTCATGAGTGTACATATTTTTATATGATGAAAGGTTCCAGTCGACATTGAATTAAAAATATCGAAATCGTGAGAATTAAGTTTCTATCTTTCCATTCTAAAATTGTGTAAATACATAGGTATGTACAATGTACATACCTATCTGTTGCGTTTGGCTGATTTGCCGGTTAATTATAGTTCGTTTCTTGTTTTTGTCGCAAAAATATTTATACATGTATATGTATGTTATAATGTTTTCAGTCTGGAAAGAACTAATCGACCTTATCAAAATCTTCAAAAATCGAATCATCCCTACATCGTCATCGACCCTATTTACAGTGGCATGATTTTTATTTACTTCATTATCATTTTGTTCGTTTACAATTAGAACGAATGAGGTACTGAGAGAAATGTGTATTTTTTTTTATTTTCCTATGGATTTACTACTTCTTGTCTAGGTACTTTTTCTCATAAATACGTCATTCAACCAGTCCTCTGACTATCATTAAAAATATATCTCATGTTTTGCTCGATTAGAAAGTGAGGGAATCATATTCAAAGGAAAGACCCTGATTGTTGTGTGATAGTCTAACCATGATACAGATTGGGAAAAAAATTATTATGAGGGACATACATATAGGTACATACGTATGTTTTTTTTTTATAGAAATAATATAGAAATTTAGAATAATCGAAGCCAGAAGTTTTCTAGATGTCATTTTATTGCAAGCCAGAAATTGTATTATTTGAAGGAAACATATTTTTTTACCATAACTTCTCAAAAAAAACCTCAAAACACCTCCCAACCTTCTCTAATATCGACAGTTTTATTTTCAATTTGCTTCAAATTTACATATTAGCCACACTTGGAGTATAAAATTTATTTTCAAAATTTTTGCTAACTATTGTTCAACGGATCTTGCCTTCGATTTGCGGGTAATTGTTTATATTGTTAACTTTTAGTAAAGTTGTCAGATGACATATTCACACCAATAAGATCAATATGCATATGAAATCTTAGTATGTTCTTGTGTATACAAAACAATACAAATATATGAATGTACTCAAAATGTTGAAGATTATAAAGAAACACTTGCCTGCCATTATGTGAAAACAGGTATTTATTGAATAAAGAAATTAATTTCTAATCTACGCATACTACCTTCATACATAAATAAATCTTTATTAAAATCCCTCATTAACATTTATTTGCCAATTTATTTTCAAATGATAGAAACTACAAATAACCGCTTTATATGTTATGTACATATATACATAACTATAACAAATAATATTTTACATAATGCATTTAAGGTTGGACACCTATTATGAATTCTATCAAATAATTATATGTAGATGTTTTCACATAAGAGTTCATTGAGCTAGTATAAAAAGAAAATACTTTTTTTTTTCAAAAATAGAAGCAAAGAAAACAAATATAGACACGGAGTGTGCCGCATTACGCTTCCAATAGTTTTTCATCCCACACCCACATTGATTTTATTTTATTAGATTTCGTTTTCTAAAATAAATGGGGATACACCAGACTGTTAGCGATGCATAGAAATGTGAATCATTGTCAATGTCACACGATTACCTTTCTCTTGAAAATGTTTCTTTATTTAGATTGATTTATACTAATTTGATTTTTAGACATCCAACATCATGCGCATCCATTGCCGAAATTATGTCGGTTCTGTTCTTCAATACAATGCGTTTGAATTTGAAAGAACCCCGTGATCCATCTAGTGACCGTTTTATTTTATCCAAGGGTCATGCTGCTCCAATTTTGTACGCCGCTTGGGCAGAGGCAGGCCTCTTCCCAATTTCAGAATTGCAGAATCTTCGTAAGATCGACAGTGATCTCGAGGGTCATCCAACACCACGTTTGAATTTCATCGATGTGGGTACTGGCTCATTGGGACAAGGTGTAGCTGTTGCTGCCGGTATGTCTTATGTTGGAAAGAACCTCGACAAAGCTGATTACAGGTTTGTTCTATTTTTACTGTGGTCGACTTGAATGAATAATTCTTATTCAATTAAAATTGTTTCTCAAAAATTTTTAAGGACTTACGTTGTTGTCGGTGATGGTGAATCGGCCGAAGGATCAATATGGGAATCTCTCCACTTTGCTGGACATTACAAATTAGATAATCTCTGTGTTGTATTTGATGTAAATCGTTTGGGACAGTCAGAACCAACTTCATTGCAACATCAAATGGAAGTTTATCGCAAACGATTGGATGCTTTTGGTTTTAATGCTTTGGTCGTTGATGGACATGATGTCGAGGAATTGTGCAAGGCATTTGCTGAGGCGGCTAACACCAAGAACAAGCCAACTGCCATCATTGCCAAGACTTTCAAGGGTAAATTTTTTCCCAACATTGAGGATCTGGACAATTGGCATGGCAAGCCTTTGGGAGCTAAAGCAGCTGAGACTATTAAGCACTTGCAAGGCTTGATTGTGACAGAGCAACGCACATTGCGCCCTATATCACCAGCAAAGGCTAAGCCAGCGCCACAAGTGAACATCAGAAATGTTCAACTATCATCGCCACCTGCTTACAAACTTGGTGAACAAGTTGCAACTCGTTTGGCCTACGGCACAGCTTTGGCTAAGATAGGTGCTAATAATGACCGCGTTGTTGCACTCGATGGAGACACCAAGAACTCGACCTTCTCTGACAAACTGAAACATGCCTTCCCAGAGCGATATATTGAGTGCTTTATTGCGGAACAAAATTTAGTCGGGGTCGCCATTGGCGCTGCCTGTCGGGACCGCACTATAGCGTTCGCTTCGACCTTTGCAACTTTCTTCACTAGAGCCTTCGATCAAATCCGAATGGGAGCTATTTCTCAGACCAATGTGAACTTTGTGGGATCACATTGTGGCGTGAGTATCGGTGAAGATGGACCCAGCCAGATGGGTTTGGAAGACATTGCCATGTTCCGTACAGTTCCTGGCAGCACAATATTTTACCCATCGGATGCTGTGAGTTGCGAAAGGGCTGTTGAATTAGCTGCCAACACAAAAGGAATTTGCTTCATCCGCACATCTCGACCCAACACTGCCATCATCTATCCAAATGAAGAACCATTTGTCATTGGCAAGGGCAAGATTGTCAAAAAATCAGGTCTAGATCAGGTCTTGCTGATTGGTGCCGGTATCACATTGTACGAGTGCTTAAAGGCGGCTGCTGTATTAGAAAAGAGCGGTGTACATGCACGTGTTATGGATCCATTTACCATCAAGCCAATCGATGCTGCAATGATTCTAGAAAATGGACGAGCATGTGGAGGACGCATTGTTGTTGTCGAAGATCACTACAGAGAGGGTGGTCTAGGAGAAGCTGTTAGCGGAGTTGTTGCTGAACATCGTGATTTTGTGGTCAAACATTTGTACGTTCCAGCCGTACCCAGGTCAGGACCATCTGATGTTCTCATTGATATGTTTGGCATCTCATCTAATAAGGTTGTCACTGCCGTTACTGAAATTTTGAAATTGTAAGCACGAAAGTTGTATCATGAATAGCAGCCCAGATATATGATATGGGATGATCTTTATTTTATTTGTTGAAAGTTTTATTTCAATGATATCAATTTTGTATGGTACTTAGTTGTTTGTCACGCTTTTATATAATATTTGCAATTTTTCTAAAAATAACCAATTCCTGTTGTAAGAAGCCAAGTGTTAAATTGAATAAAAATTGTTTTCAACTAAATTTATTTTATTTTTGTTTGTTTTCTATATATCTTTCTTTAAGCAGCTTTTACCTTTCCGATTCTATTACTTGCAGCGGCGTTCGTCAGATGAATAAGTGTAAGCTCGTCAGAACTACAAAACCAAGTACTATTTCTACAGCCAAATATTGTTTATTGTTAAGTTTTCCAGGTCTTTAGAAGTTTTCTGCATATTAAATAATATTTTTAAAAACAGGAATATATTATTCCAATAATTGTATTTTGCATAATCTAAAACCCTGCAAGTCATCAACGGAGTCAAGATATTTAAGGTAAGTTGTTCATTGTCCCCCTCTACTACAAAAGTCTCATTTGGGTTCGGGATATTCGGTTTGTAATAAATAATTATTAAGCACCATCGCGGAGTTCTTCCTCTCCATCTCTCGAACTGGGGTGCCAGCACGTAAGTTGATACAATCGTGTCTAGTCGATGTAATCGAATATAGGGAGTTCCTTATTTGATTCAATTGAATCGGAAACAATCGGCTGATCATAAGAAAGAACTACCTGTTCTCGATTGTATCGACCTAAATCGATCGTATCAAGTTACGTGCTAGGGCCCCTGATCATAATCAATATACAAACAAAAAAAGAAATATATAGCCCCTTCGGCTTTTATCGAGCATTTTCCAAACATACAAAATGAAAACACTCTTTTAGTTTATATTAATTATTGTAATATACTTTTGTTTCAATGTATTTTTAATCATAGTACCAATCTAAAAATAACAAAGCGAATGACATAACTAACAAAAAGAATAACGACCAAACTCGAAGGCCCGCGTTGCGTTGAATTGCTTGCTGTATCTGTTCATTGGCATCCTTGACGTTTTCAGTCGCGCCTACAACTGCGTTAGCTATCCTCTCGATATTGTGTTTTTGTAGCGAAACCTTAAAAGAAAAATACACAAACGTTTAGCTTGAGAACGTCATGAGAAATTAAATAATGATACCAACCTTCTCTGTGAAGATATCCTGCAACTGTGCAATATCAACTACGTTCTTTTCAATCAACTCCACCTCTTCGGATAATCCCTGGAGTTCATGAAAGAGTTGAACATTTTCCTCTTCGAACAACATTTGAATGTCTTCGGGACTGAGTTCATTTGTCTCCTCATCAACTAATTGCTGAGATTTCTGGATGTCTTCGTCGAGTGCGACTTTTGCTTCATTTGTTTCTAATTTTCGTTTAATTCTACTCAATTCGCTACTAGTTGGATCACCGTCGTCGACTTCGTCATCATCGTCCTCAGAATCTAATCCTCGATGGGAAGGCCGATCTTTTCCATTGGATATCAAATTTTGTCGTTCATGGTCACTGCCATTAGGAATATACTCTTCGCTCGAAGCCGACGAGAGTTTAGTTGCTAAAGATTTCTTGACAATTTCTCCGCCAGGCCGAACTGGAATTTTCTTTTTATCCGAAGCCAACTTGAGCAAACGGTAACTATCCAGCTCATGTTGAACTCTGTATTTCTTTTGTTCTAGGAAGATGTCATAGACATTCTTGAGATACTCGCTAAGCAAATCCAGAACAACCTCCATGTGCTGTTGATGTTGTCGTTTTCGTTTGATTTTCTTCCAATCGCTGCGCAACTGAGCTAGATGCATAGTATAGAAATTAACAAACTTCTCTGATTCTCGATCGATTAGATCTCTCTGTCCATCGGTCATCTGAGCGGAGGACTTCAGATGCATTCCGATCTTCATATAAGCCGCACGATTTTCCAGCAAAACATTCCGCAAGGTGGTGATTTTGTTACAAGCATCCTTGGCCTGTTTTGCGAATTCATCTCGTGGACGAGTTTGAAGGATACGATTTTTATCTGGAACGGGATGTGTGTCGTCTTTGACGGCTTTTATGCAAGCCTTGAAAATGTGCGTTTTGTCCATTGTCTTAATATGATTACATTTGGAATTAGTGCGTATTTAATTAATTATTTTTTTTCTAATTTGCAAGTTTCCGAATAAATATAAAGCAAAGTGAAAAATGTTAATGTATATTCCACGTCTGTTGACAGCGGTTTTGTTATTTTTGACAGTTGTATGTTGACACATCATTTTTGGCTTATGACTTTTTGGGAACGGTGATAATGGTTTTTATTTTGAAATACGGTGATGAAACATTTGTTAGGCAGAATTCAAGTGAGGATAGTTTTGGTTGACTTTTTCTGTTATCAAAGCTAAATGGCTATCTTCTCAGGAGAATGATCCCAATAAATAAGCGTAGTACGCAGTTCGGGAAAAATTTGGTCTCTCATACAATCTTTTTCCTGCGACAAATTTTGTCTCGGATATTTTTCCGAGCAGTACGCAGTTCGCGCGCAAAATTCATACTTTTGTGCAATGCTGTACAAAATGTCTACTAAATTTTGCCATTAAAAAGAATGATATAAGCATTATTTTTCGGGACAAATTTTGACAGCCACCGTATTTCCGAAAGTGATTTTTGTCAAGGCTTAAGCCTAGTACGCAGATCGAGACAAGACAAATTTTATCTCTACAATTTTAATCTCTACAAAACGTTTCCAAATCTAGCGCAAAAGTTTGAATTTGGAGAGATAAAATCTAATTTAATGTGTTTTGTAGTGTATCTCTGGAACGGGTTGCCTTACAAAAGTCGTTCATACCTTTTTGGAATCTCTTCTTGATGCTCCCAAGACAAGCATTAGCACCTTTTACATAAAACCAGTATTGGCAAAAATCACTTTTGAAAATACGGTGGCTGTCAAAATTTGTCCCGCAAAATAATGCTTGTATCATTCTTTTTCCTGGCAAAATTTAGTGGAGACATTTTGTACAGCAATGCGCAAAAGTATGAATTTTGCGCGTGAACTGCTTACTGCTCGGAAAAATATCCAAGACAAAATTTGTCCCAGGACAAAAATGTATGGGAGACAAAATTTTTCCTCATCTGCGTACAAGGCTTTAAATGTGAACGAAAAAATACTAAAATATATACAAAATTATTCCGTGCAAGCAGGGTTTAATATTCCATTTCCTTGTGTTGCTCCTGTCAATAAATTATGACATGCCGTAAAACTTTCAAAAACCCATCCGATAGAAACTCGACACAACCATAAACAAATTGCAATAAATTTTCCAATTGATTTAATTGAAAACGCTCCTCTGAATACTCAAATTGTAATTATCGGTTTCATGAACTAGTAAGTACATATTATATCAAACACAATTCCTAGTATCGATTTGAACCGCCAAACAGCTGTTGGTAAAGTTTTGTTTACCAAAATATAAAGAATTATTAAAATTAATGGTGGCAGGTTTCATAGGTGTGTACGTACATAGAAAATAGTCAAACCAAAATTATGACGTAGTTTATTAATTTGAAACAAATATTTTGCCAATTTGTTACTTGGTAATGCTCCACAAAAAGTGTGGTTGCGCAACCTGCAAGTTGTTAAATCAACACAGGCTAATCTTTATAGTTCAACACAACTGAATCGCGTTTATCGCTTATTCATCTTATAACCTATAGTGTAAAATGGCTCCGTATTCGTTTTTATATTAATTTTATCTTATTTCATTTGCTTTTAGATGTTCATCCTCAAAGCAATTGAGAACATTTTATTCACTCAAAAGACTCTCAGGACATCTCTTCTTCCAGTTGTTCGTAAACTTAGCACAACCAACTGTCTCAAAAGTAATCGTATGGACAGATTCGCACTTCCCAAACGATTCCAAGGAAGTACAACAAGTGTTTGGTGTGTTTTTGATTATTAAGTTTTCGTTATTTTACGTTTATGTTTTGTTTTTGAACAATTTTTAAGGAATGAATATGTTCCTCTCGCATTAAAGTACAAACCTCTTAACTTAGGACAAGGTTTTCCGGACTTTGCTGCTCCGGAATACGTCACAGACGCTTTAAGTAAAATTGCGACAAGTGAAAATCCACTTATGAATCAATACACTCGGGGATTTGTAAGTTAATTTAATTTGAGTCTCTTTCGAACTAAGATTCACTTACACATGATTATTAGGGCCATCCAAGGCTTGTTCAGGCTCTTTCTAAGCTTTATTCTAAGCTAGTTGGACGTGATATCGATGGAAACACCGAAGTTATGATAACCTGCGGTGCTTATGAAGCTCTCTTCTGTGCCATTCTAAGTAACGTCGATGCCGGTGACGAAGTCATCATTATCGAACCATTTTTTGATTGTTACGAACCCATGGTGCGAGCGGCTGATGGAGTTCCTCGATTCATTCCATTAAAACCTGTAAGTTTTTTTTTGTTTGTTTCAATAGAAGTTCCCCCAAATTTCACAATATTTACATTAGACCAAAAGCGATGGTGTGATAACATCTGCCGATTGGGTCTTGGACGAAAAAGAGCTGGAGCTACTTTTTAACGAAAAAACCAAAGCCATTATTATCAACACCCCTCATAATCCAATCGGAAAGGTTTTCAATCGTGAGGAATTGGAAAAAATTGCCGAACTTTGCAAGAAATGGAATGTCCTGTGCATTTCTGATGAAGTCTACGAATGGCTGGTCTTTGATAAGGCCGAACACATTCGGATATGTACACTGCCGGGAATGTGGGAGCGAACAGTAACAATCGGTTCGGCGGGAAAAACATTTTCAGTTACCGGCTGGAAAATTGGTTGGGCCTATGGACCAGCCAATCTGATAAATAATCTACAAATGGTTCACCAGAATTGTGTATTCACATGTGCAACTCCTCTGCAGGAGGCTGTTGCTCAAGGATTCGAGTTGGAAATGACCCGTTTGGATTCGCCAGAGTGTTATTTCAACTATTTGCCAAAAGATTTAAAGAAAAAACGGGATTATATGGCTAAGTTCCTCGAGGAAGCTGGCATGAAGCCGACTATACCCGATGGAGGGTATTTTATGTTGGCTGATTGGTCGAGTTTGGGTAGGAAGGAAATCGTTTAGTCTTTTCTCATAGATTTTAAGGTTTGTTTTCCTCTCCACAGAGAACAAAGTCGATATGGCTTCAGAAACAGACAAATACCGAGACTATCGATTCACCAAATGGATGACCAAAAATATGGGTCTACAAGGCATTCCTCCGAGTGCATTTTATAGTGAAAAGAACAAACCGCTGGCGGAGAATTATGTTCGTTATTGCTTCATGAAAAAGGATGAAAACCTAGAAAAAGCCGAAGAAGTTTTTAAAAAGTGGAAATAATTATCAAGTTTTTGGTTTAATATTTTTGTTTGTCTTTCCGAACAATTATTTACTTTTATATTAATTATATGAAAATAAAAAGTAAAAACAAGCTTTTAAACTCATATTATTTCCAAAAACATAACCTAATTGGCATGCTTAACAAAGGAAATGAAAAAGCGGCAGCAGTAAAGCGTTTTGAATTATTTTTAGTAAGAAGTGCAAGATAGGTTTCTCAGAATTCGAATTTCAGCCAAGGGTTCTTTCTATTTAAATTGTTTTTGACATTCAAAGAATAGCCTTTGAGCAACTACTTTTTAATACATTTTTAATTTTAACCCTGAAGAGAATATACATACATTTATCTTGATTTATAACTAATTTTTTGTTTTAGCTCATTGCTTATTTCAAAGTTTTTAATTACAAGAGTAAACATCGAACTCATCTCTGAACTAATGCAAAATCAACCTAACCTCAATTGATGAACAATCAACCAGACCCATTACATAACCAAGTTCTTTTTATCGATTAATTCCAAGAATTTGAGAAAATGAAATTAAAAAATGGAAACCACCATAGTTATCTACTTAATAGTGTTACACTAGTTTATTTAAAGAAAAACAAAAAAAATTACATATCATAAACTGATTTCAAAGCCAATTGAGGTTTATCGAAACCCAACTCTTCGGGAGTGTTGACACCAAGTTCGGTCAATGTTGGCCTGATTTCGCTCAACAAATAAGGATAGATCTCAGCAGTCTTGTCACCGCACTTCTCCTTGCATCCCTCAATCCAACGGGTAGCCAATGCAAAGTCGTTGACGCGACGGCAGGCCTTTAAGCCAGCAATGATGATCTTTGGATCTGGAACCAAATCCATACCGAGTAAATCGTTCATTCCCTTGCGGATTTCCCAGCCATCGATGTCGGGACGATTGAAATAGTCCTCGTAGCGTTTGTCGAATTGTTCATCGGTCTCAGCGGAATCGTGGGACATACGAACAGCTCCGATTGCAGACATACGGGTGGCAGTTAAGCCCATTGAGCTTCGGAGAACTCCGGAAAACTTGGCAGCAGCTGATCGCAACATTCTGAAATTTAGTTATCGTATTAGTTAGATTTTTTGTTAAAGATATGATTTTTATTTTTATTTTTGGTATAATTAAAGGAATATAGAATTATAAAACAAGTTAAGTAATACCTTGATGGTTGAAAATTTCTTTTGCACAAATAAGCTTGAGAAAACTTCAAAATACGAAGACCAGAATAAATGTGAAAAAAATGACGTTTAGGGTTGTGTCCAATTAATTTTAATATCTAGTTGAAAAAGCAGGGTGCGCTATATAGACTTAGTAGAATTTATTTAAGAGTATGATTACATGGTGGGTTTTATTGATCCACACACTTCAAAAATTAACAAAACAAATTTAATTAAAACATGTAAATATGATAAGGACAAATCTTAACTTGCTTTGATATTGATTTATTTATAAGATTATAATTTTTGTATATTCGACTGACGATTAGATACCCAAAAAGTACGTCGGATTATTTATCAGAGTGATGGTTAAGGAAAATATTTGTTTACAGCCGTATTTATTAGAATTCCCTAAACGCGTGAATAGTTATGCAATGCATAAGGACTTATTCATTCACTATGCAAATTCATATTTATAAAACATTTGCCTACCCTGCATAGTTATAATGAGCTTGTGTCAAATAAAGTACCAAAAAGTAAGAATCTATTACATTTAGCCTTCATAACACTCAGCTGTTTATCAAAAACCAAAAAAAAATCATCTTGTCTGTCTATCGAATTTAATAAACAAAAAGGAAACTACCAAAAGCTAAAAGAATTCCAACAATTAACTTTGATTCATCAGATAAAGTAAGTTATTATCTCTAGCACAATCCTGGAAATCAAATTGTTATTCGTTTCATTATAGCTGGAATACTCCTCAGACAAGTTCTTGAGGATACAATTCAATAATGCAAGATAATAATTACAACACTAACACACCGGATGAAGAAGGATGCTTGGAGAGACATCACCAACAAGTATATTTATCTATTTACTTCTAAACAATTTTCAATTCAATTTGTTATTAATATATTAGTATAACATTTTTGTTTCAATAAATAAAAATAACATAAAGTTTTAGTTTCAATATTAAGTCAAAGGCATTTTTTTGTTGATAATCTTTATAATTCAATGTGATGTCAAAGTGAATGTGACAGTTCAATACTAAAATGTCCTTATGTAGGCACTATTCAACCTCCAAACGCGTTTAGCTTATAATGCCCCTATTCAACGTCACATAAGTTTTATAAATAACAATTTTGCGTTTAGAGGCATTATAAGGGTTGCATAGCCTTATGTACTCACTATAATGAGTTTATAAATATGGCTGTTAGTGTGTAAATTTGAGTTAATTTATTTATTCCATTGGAGTCCATAAACCGATGAACGTTATGTTATGATACAAAAATAAGCCTAAAAGCAAAATCTATTGACTTTCTGAAATAATATATGGCATGAAAGTCCTTTTGTGCTTCCTGACATTTCAGCTGAAAATGTTGAGATTTAAAATTAGTGTAGCAAGATAATGGTAATTTACAAATCACTGGTATCGAACGATATCGCTTTCACTATTCTCACTCAATTTATTTACGGGCAAAGTATAATTGCCATTCAAACTTGAAAAATTCCGACTAGGCATAAGATCCGCATTGTCATACTATATTTTGTATTAATAAAATATGAAAATGCCCCCTTAGTATACTTTATATTTAAAAATAAATTTGAAAACCCTCGCTCGAAACCCATTACAAACTCAATTTTCAATAATTTATAAATTAAATACCAAAACCATAAGTAAAACCCTGTTTTCCGTTTTTCCTTCTGTTCATTTATTTTGCAGGATTTTGTACACATTGTATATCTACTACTTCAGATTTAAAGTCATGTGTGTTTTTAATGCCTGTTTTTTGATAATCAAATCGGAATAATAACACATTGAAATATATTGGTTTTTCTATTCGTTTGAATAAGTTTTTGTTAAATAAGATTTAAAGTTCAAAGTGTATTTCCAAAAGCTCAATATAGGCATCATTACACACGTGTGATTGAAAAAATTGTTCTTTAAAAGGATTCTGTCACGTTAGATTGACATTTATGCCGATTATGAAACTCGTAAATATGAATTCGATGTGTAGTTCTTTCTTTAAATATGTTTCGTGTGGTGTGTTTTACTGTCGACTGTGCAGACTAATCAAGCTTCATGTGTTGGAAACTGTAATTTTTTGCTAAAGCCTAGTACGCAGATCGCACAAAATTTTATTTCCCATACAAAATTCTCCAAAATTTAGCCAAGCTAAAATAATGTTAAGCATTTTATTCGAGAGGTACGCTGCTTCAAGCTTAAAAATCAAAATTTCTCTTCGAACTGTACATAACTTATCTGTCAAAATTTAGCGCACGAAATAATTTTAATTTGAAATAGAAGAATATTTATAAGAGTATTTTAATGGTGACGGAAATCTTACAAGATTTTCCACAGCAAAAATCATTCATAAATTCATAATTCTAGTTCATAATTCTTAAAAAATCATATTTAAAATAAATTCTTTTAAATGTTTGAAAAAATTTAATTTAGAAAACAGCTGCTTTCTGTGACATTTTCTCCACAAGGTTCTTAAGCCAAAATTTTGCTTGGATTTTAGCTGATCTTTTGAGAAAAATGTGGGAGATTAAATTCAGCGCGATCTGCGAACTAGGTTAACGGTGCTTATTGAAAAGAGTCGTTTTTAATACGAGCATTACATTTTGTTCTCACATACAGACAAAAATCTGTGCGATGCAATCGGAACACGAATGATTTACAACAGTCTACTCTACAAAACATCACCCTAGACTCTACGCACATAAAACACCACGGGAGATTAGTTTGGCTCCGACATTACTCATTTTTAGAGAAAAGAGAACATCGCACTGCATATTAAGTTTATGTTAAGTATAGCGTTTAGTATAAGCGAGTTCCTTAATCGGTGTGATTGAGTTTTCCTTTGGTTTTTAAACAATAGTCTAAGCAATCCCTTAAGACCAAAAAACACTTGGACCCTCCTACACCTAGACGGCGCAATAATCGCATATATCTATCTGTAATCCATATAACCAAGGCCACTCGCTAGTTTTCATTTCTTCAATGCTGCCGAGGCCGACGAGTTTTTTCACATTTGTAATTTTGCGGGTGTGATTTTTCCGATAACGATATATCGCTTATCGCTTTTAATTTTCTAAATTAAATTAAATAACTCAGCGCAATAACCAAAAAAGGATAACTAACCATGGCACCAATGTAAGTTAATATAATTCTATCCAACGTTTCTCTAATAAACAAAAAAGTGTAAAATAATGTTTTCTGCGGCAGTGTAAATTTTATACGCGTGCTTTCTCCCCCCGGCGTCCATCTTTGAAGAAAAAAACTTAAATTTTATTCTTCTCTTTCTCTCTTATGGAAATAACTGTGATCATTTTCTTTTTTTATATCGAAATGGTAAGATTATCAAATTGCAATCAATAATTATCATTAAATAAAGGAAAATAAAATTATGATAGTCTTCCGTTCGCGGTAATGAATAGTTCGTCCGCCTACAGACATGCACTTGTCATTTTCATATTAATTATTTGGGGAAGACAATGTCATTTATTGGAAAGAAAATGAAATTCGTTCCCGATGATTCGGATCTTTCGACTTTTTTCGCCGCAAGTCTATGACGACTTTTTTGAGGTTATATTGCATTTCACAAAAGGGAGTTTTCTCAATTAATTTTCCCTTTGGCTGACAAGGGAACTATACGGACGTTCAGACGTACTCAGACCTCAGTACCTCCGTTCCACCCTTCTACAGCATTGGAACCTTCTTCAAAGATATGATTCCATATTATTCATGTTCACCCAGCCATGGGCTTAGAGAAGTTTGATGACACTTTCAGTTGTGGTAGCTTGAACTATGGTCCTTATGTCAATGTGGAGTGAGAGGGATACCTTCACAGATTTCTTTATATGACTAATGCAGATCGGGGAACCGTTGAACTTGTTGCCAGGTGGTTCCTAGTAACGGGTGTATTTTATTTTCTAAATTTATAATACCTATCCAATTAATAAATGTTTTTGTGTTTCGTTTAATCACTTTCATGTCTCGTTGAGTTGTCACGACGATTGCGATAATCAATGGTTAGAACCAAGCAAGCTATCTACTTAAAACACGTGTACTTTCATTTAAGTACATGTTAATTAATGTATAAATCTATTTATTCTCGAGTTGATAATCTGCAGACCCAAAAATGCATTGGTATAATAATATATTTCATATAAATGTTGTAGTTCCTACTGTTTCATTTCTGAGATAAAAATGCAAACAATCAGTTTTTAAAGACATTTCATTTTAGCATTATGTTTAAATAGTAGTAAACTTAACTTGGTGGAACTTCAAATAATAGAGGTTAATACTCTAAAGGCAGCGTATATATTTATAATTTGTATATACATAGCAATAATATACATAAAACATCAAGAATAAACATTTTGCTCTAGAGCTTCCTCCTTAATTGAAACGATAGTATTAACCAGTAATGTGAATTTTTAATCCAAAACGTATTTGAAAGAACCCTTTAGAAGATGTTGCAGAGATTTATAGTGCATTTTAGGGAAAAACTGGATCGATTGATAAATAAAATTTGCAACATTCAAACCAAAATTTGAGTGACAGAAATTCAGTTGCGGCACATTTCCACCTTTCAAACACGACACTGTTTTTGTCAAGATTTCACCCTTGCACATTTGCGACATTTACCGCGTTTCGGTACATAAACGCGTACGTTACGCGGTGTAAACATTGTATCAACTTTAAAATTTGTGTTCTTTTTATAGTGTATCTCATCCTCCGGTTTCCTGGGCTCAAAGGAACGATCTTCTATTTGTTACTATCGAAGTCGAATGCAAGGACATTGACTACAAGTAAGTGGAATAGTTAAAATATATTTAAATTAAATTAAAATAATTTTTTCACATCTTTTTTTAAATAGAGTAACCGAAAATTCAATGAAATTCAACGGAAAAGATGCTCTGGATAGCAATAAGGTATACGAGATGCAGTTGAACTTCCTTAAAAATGTAGATCCCGAACGAGTATCTAGTAAAAATATCGGCAGGTGCTTGGAATTTACTATTTATAAAGTGAGAATAATACTAACAAACAAAAAAACAACTGGAACATAAATTAAAAATAATTATTTACAATTTACAGAAAGAAAGTGGTCCTTATTGGGCGTCGTTAACAAACGACAAGACCAAACTGCATTTCCTCAAAGCAAACTTCAACAAATGGCAAGATGAGTCTGAAGATGAAGAACCAGATAGTCGTAAGTTAAACTCTTTCTCTTCCTCTTCCCAAATGCAAAGATCATTTAAATTTAAAAAAAATATATATTTCCCAGGCACTGAAATTCAATGGCCAGATTTCGTGAATGAATCATCAGATTTAAAGAACTTCGACGACTTCGAAGATGACGATGACTCGGATGATAATATTCCAAGTTTATCGCAAAACGACGAAGACGATGAAGCGGATGAAAAAGCCAAAGGAGGAAAAACCGATAAACCAGCAGTAACGGAGGAAAAGAAATAATTTAGGTCGATATCTAAACTTAATCATTAAATTTTACATAATAATGAGCGTTAAATAATAATTAATAAATAAAACAATTGGCGCGCATGGGATTTATATGAAAACAAAGCATATATTTTGCATGCAAAACAACAATAAAAAAACAAACGATCAAGAAAAACAATATATGATGAACTCTATTTACTCTATTCACCTAAATTCTATTTTAATTATTTTTCTCATATTGTATTTTTTTTTAACTTGAAGATTGATTTTTATACACTTATGTTTAAAATTGAATGCATTTTTTTAAGTAAAAAAAAATATTAGTTAAAAAATGGAAAACTAATCACGTTACACACAAAACATAAAAAAGAACAAAACAAATAAAAACGAAAAACAATCCTAAAAAATCAAATATGATTATTTTTTAAATTAACAACAACAAAAAAGAATCCAAATCTCTGACCGAATTAAATATTTATTTATATAACATACATACATAGCAAGCTAATGAAAGGCTCTCTTCGGAAACAATCTGAACGATTTGAAGTCAAATCTTAAAATGATAGTTTTAACGGCAAAATTTCTCTTTAAAGAAAAATGAAAGAAAACAATAAAAAGAGGGGAAAACAAAGTTTTATAATATTTAAGAAAAAAAAAATTAAAGCTAATGTTTTTTATTTGACTGATGTGAACCTTAAAAGCGCATTTATTTTTTTGTTTCAATTTCAGAATCAAAATTTGAAGCCTTGCATTTTCTGAAATTTTTTACATTTGTTATTTTTAACGACTTATTTTATTTCTTACATAGGATGATTTTTTCACTATTGTTCAAATGACCGTAAACTAAAAGTTGATCCAAAAAGAATGATGGGCGACATGTTAAGAATTGCTTTTTTTCAATACTTAAACTCTTAAGTCGGGAGTTGATTTTAAATTCTGATGGAAAATCTCAAATTTACTCCGCTACTTCGACTTTTTCGGAAGTTGAAATTCACAACTTCGAGTGAAAAAGCAAGTTAAAAATAAAATTCGAGTTGTGTTCAACTTCAAGTGAAGAAATGGCCTTAAATATCTATAAATTCTACAACGACTGAAAGGAAGGAAGAACGTGATGCAAAAAAAAAGATTATTCAGAATTCTATCTAAAAATTGATTTATTTGATGGCGTATGGAACACAATTTCAAATTAATTTTTTTTTATAATTGTATTTTTCTACATTTAGTAGAGAAAAATCTTGATAAATTTCTTAAATGTTTTTGACACAATTTTCTCAGTTCTAAAAAATTAAAAATAAACAAAAATTTTGTTGGTGTTAGACCATGTGGTGGTAATCGAAAAATATTTGAAATAAAAAGATAAATTAATTTATTTTTCCACCATTGATTTTAGTCATAGTGGGTTATGGCTCTTTGTCAGAAATGAAGATGAATGGCAAATGCATAGATTTTTACAAAAGAAAGAAACAAACGAAATAAGTTTTGTATATAGGGTTTTGAAAGCGAAATTGAAAAGGTTGTCTTTTAAAAATAAAATTCTTATAGAAAGTTTTCTTTTGGAAATAAAATCACAACATTTTTGTTAATACAATTTTATAGAAGTCAATCTTAATTTGAGTATCAAATTAAGTACACAAAAAATATAATTCATGTGATTTCAATCATGGCGGAACAGTCATTTAATCTTCTATCTGACTTTCTATATTAATAAAATCGTAACTCGCTGCGCATTGTTCCCGCATCACGCAAAAAGTGGGCGAAAGCCGAAAGAGAAACAAATATTAAAAATCGCTTCCGTGCAAAAATTCCAATTTGCAAACGCTAAAATCCCTGCCAAAGAGTTTGTCTCAGAATGCAGTTGATTCTATTTTCTAGTGCAAATGCAGAGCCATTTTTGCAAATTGAAGAAGCCTTGCATGTGTTTTGTTTTGCAAATCTTGAGTTAAGGAATTTTGCCTATTATGTATATATAATTGTTGTACCTAATTGTTTTTAATAGTTCAGAAGAAGGTTTTTCAGTAATAAGTTCCCAGTTATTTATCTGGATATCTGCTTTGTACGTTTCTCATTTATGGAGACGTAAGTTTTGATTCGGACGACAGTTAAATTTCATTATTTCTGCCTTAAATCATTTATTCTATAACAGTATTTTATTGCTACTGAAACCATTCAGATTAAAAATAACCAAATAAATATCAAACAAAAACTGATGCATTTCCTTCGTGTAAATGCGTAAAAGTGTAAAACCTGACAACCGAAATCTAAACATATACTTCGACCTTAAATATCATGAACTTACGAACACATCCCCCAATGGAAGTTTGCTTTCCATTTTGCTTAAATTTCCATTTGTCAAAAATTACGAACAAAAAAAAAACGAAGCAAAATCCATGAGAATTCAAAGTTGGAAACTTTTATTTTTCATTTCTCTCTTGCATTGGATGGAGAAATGGACGTGCCTGTTCTAACATCGCGGAGAGATACAAAAAGTTGTAAAAAAAACCATTTTTGAAATTAAACGATCAATTTCCAGTCTACGATTCTCTCCACAACTAAAGGGAAGAGACGAGACGACGGACACAATCGCTTTAAAAGTTACTACATCCAAAATTTTAACTATTTTATTGTTTAAAAAATACAGAAAATAAGAAACTTATCGTGTGTGATTTTGTTAATTCTTTTTAATTTATTTTTATTCGTTTTCTTGTGTTTGTTTTTCCAATTAAGAATTGCAAACAAAAACTATAATAGTTAAGTTAGTGCGACGACCAAATAAATTGGGCAACCAAATTTAGAAAGAAAAGAAGAAAAAAAGCACTACTTCCTTTCGTCAACCAAACCAACGGTAAGTACTTTGATGCGTGCTAAATTAATTACAAAATGAAATTCCATAATAAATTTATAATCAATTGAAGAGAACCGTTATTAGGTTTTTTCTATCAATTCAATGTGAAGAAATGCGCTTCTGATTTAGAAAACAGGGCGGCTGCCTCGATGAAAAATTGCTGCCTTCATTTGCAGCGTAGCGTAGAGTTGTTGCAAAATTTTTCCGTCGCCTTTCCTTTTGGCTACGGGAAAAGGGAACACAATCGAGGAAGCCCCCAAAAATAGCTTCTGGCTAAACTCGCTTGGATCTATCTTAAGACAACTGCATTTTTTCTCCAATTACAAACTAAAGTGTTTTTAGAGAAAGGTGCGCTGCCCAGTTCCTTACCCGTGTATTCCTACTTCCCTTCATTTTGCTGCATTGCGAAAATTTATTTAAAAATGCTGTCACCAAATTAGAACACTTGCAGCCGGTTACGGGATTCCTCGTCTTTGAAAAAAAAATGGAATCTAAATAATTCCGCATCTCGTCATCATTGCCGTGAAGAAAAACAGCTGCATTTTCAAGAAAACTTTCGACGACAAGTCAAAGTGAAGAAATGCACTTAAATGGATTTTGTCCAAAATCGATGAGAATGAGAAATAGAAATTCTGTTACTTCGTTTTGCCTACACTCATATTCTTTTTGTTAATTTTCTTGTTAGTTTGTTTTATTATTTTTTGTTTTTTTCCTTTTCGATAGTTTTGCGCTCTTTGCTTTTGGCTTTGTTTACTTTTGACAGTTAGATTTAAACAGTTGCATACAATAAATTACAGACAATTTCTTGTTTTTTATTATCTTGTACTCTCGATACTGCTATAGAGTAAGCATGATTGTCCTCAAAAGTCAGAATTCATGATAGGCATCAGATTGTTATGTTGGTTTCAATTTTACTACGGCCAAAACCCAAACTCGACCCAATTATATGAGCGTAGGTATAGATTTAATAATTGAAGAGTGGTTTTGTATTAGTTTCAAAGTAATAATAAACTTTCTATTCTTTCTATGCCTGCACCTCTTCCAAGGCTCAGTTTTTCAGAACTTAGGGCTGGCTTTTCCCAATTTTTACTCAAGATTTACTTTGACTGAAAAAATATTAAAAAAATGTTTCTACTGTTTCGTTTTTTTTTTTGTTAAATTGCACGTACATAATTAAATTCTAATTTGAGTTTTCTTATTATAGACTTATCAAATTCTAGTCCAATGCTCAGATAGTGAGTATTTAAGTATTTGGGAAAATTAAAAATTGATTTAGAAGTAAAATAATATTTTTTTTTTACATTTTATGTATATTTCATAAAAAGAATGACGATTAATTTTTTCTTGTAATCAACATATTTGTATTGTTTGTCGCTTCTGATGCTAAAGTTTGTTGTAAAAAAAAATTCTTTTCATAAAATCTTTATTTTATTTTGAAAAAATAAAAATAGTTGCGAGTTTGTTCCAAAACGTTTCTGAATTTAAGTAATAAATGTATAAAGCACAAGATTAGGGTTCAAGTTTAAGTGTTCGAGAAAGGCTTTGCATCTAGATCAACGTTTCAACATTGGACTTAAGAGGTCTTCCTTACTTGTTTGAAAAAAGCACCTAGTGGCAATTTTCATTGGAAAAATTTATTCACGATACCAATATATTATATTATATTTTTTCTGGGGAGATTTCAGTCCAATCACACATTGTATTCATAACGATTTCTTTTATTTGTCTATTCCTAAGTCAATGTAAGTGACATATAGACAACGTTTTGTTGCCTGGAATCTGTTAACTTGAAATGATGGATATAACGAACAGAAAAATCTTTTTAAAGAGAGTTTTCAACAGGTTACTTACTAACTATTTAGGACATTCACAAGGAGATTCGAAATTTCATTTTGTTAGAACACATAGAAAATATTAAAAATTCTTCTATTCCTGATAACTTTGTAGGTAAATCATATTTTCTTGGAACAAAATGCTACTAACCCAAAACATTATTTTTATTCCTGTAAAATTAAGATTCAACTTTAGGAACAACTATTGTTTTGATCCAAAAAAAAAAGTCAACTTTTGAACGCTAGTGTCTCGCTTTGTTAGTACCTACTTCCTCTTTTCATCAACATTCTACGTATCCCACATTTTATACTTCTTTCAGTTCTTTCACAAATGGTTCAGTTGTCAGAGTTGACTTGTCAAGCAAAAACTAAAAAAGGAGAAACATTTTTTTTTTTTAATAATTTTTCTCTAATGAAAATGTTTTGATTATTTTGGGTTGTGTTTTAATAACCAACAGACCCACACCCACATTGTCATTTTTGCAGTTTACCAACAGTGAGTTATTGTCTGCGGCCATAAGTTATTTTCTTTTTGAAGGGCTGGGGATGATTATGAGGATGAGAGCACCCCTTGTTTTCAAATCCTTATACAAGTGTGTAGTAATGTATAGTGATGAACAACTAACTAAAAATTGTTTGAATTTTTCTCTCTCTTCCACTCGTCTCTGTTATTGTTTTAAATTAATTTTAGTTATTATTTGTTGTCATTTTTGGTTCAAAGTTAAATGAAATCAAATTCATTTTGTGATAGAGAGTAAATTTAATTACAACAACGGTGGCGGTTTTATTGGTGAATCAGAAGTTAATTTTATTAAGAAAAATTATTGATACACTCACGCATGGTGAAGCAGTGTTCGTCATCATTTTTGTATATTATATTTGGGTAGACTTTGCTGGGGGGTAAGTTTATAGCAATTTGTATTTTATATTTTTTTTAAAACGTGCTCAGAAAGTATTAATGTATATAATTTTATTACCTTTTGTTATTATAGATAAAATAAATAAACAAACTTGAATAGAGTTTGTTTCTAAGATTTACGTAACTTGAGAGAAGCTGTTTAATACTATTTATGTTCATAACGAATTATGAGCACGCAATTTTGATTTCAATATGCGCTATAACAAAGTTTTCTAGAAATTTAAATGTAGTTAAATTTAAATTAATAATATTTTGCCTAAAAGACTACATAAATGTTTTCTTACTTAATTTCTAGATAATCATTGTTTGCGATGTATGCAAATCTATTTTGCATTATATTTCCTTGTTATTTTATTCAAATGAACGTTCGGATTTGATTATTTTGACTTATTGCCGACATCTGTGCTTAGCTGCCCCCAATTACTCATCAAACTGATATGATGTTAAGATTTGGAACTGGGGTTGTAAATCTCAAAAACGATATTAATTTCTTTTTGCAATTGCCTTGTGAATCTACTGTGTCCAATAGATCGAAGAAACTATGTATATCCTAATATAGGATATTAGATAATAATAATTGATAAGTACATATTGAAATTTTATATTTTACAGCTCCAACAAAAAACTTTCGATCATTGAAAGATGATCATTGAGTTGAAATAATTTTGATTGTTAGCAGTAAAGAGGTAGTTGATAAATTTTTAAAATAATTTAAAAAATATCAAAGTAGTGCTTTGGACTATCATGCCGGAGCTCTGGGTTCGCTCTCTAAAAAATACGAGAAATAGACAAATCCTCCAAGATTATCTCTTATCATGAAAAATGCTTTTCATCTTAAGTGTACAAACAGATTGAAGCAGAAAGCATAGAGTCAAGACCAAGCAATGAAATCAAATACGTGAACTGAAAAGGCAACAAACAAAGAGCTGCGTCATTCGAAGGTCAAGCAGATAGTCAATAAGAGAGAAAAGATATCAGCGCTTTGATTTTAAGTTCCATGTGATTGTGAAGTGGTTGCGTTTGCCATAAAATTTGTCCAATTCTTAGTGAACTTGTGTTGAATTCGGCCAAGTAAATTATCTACACGTTCGATGGGCATTCGGAAGTATTCTCAACGTAATCTTCCCGTAGCTCTTCCAATAATTGAAGAAATTTACCTTGGACATCTCGCGTCTGGTTAGTTATATGAATTCCCATACTTCTATTTCCACTTGGCAGGAAATAACCAATACTCAAGGAAGAGTTGCCAGTATAGTACACATTCTAAATATTAGAATTCATTTTTCTTGTAAATACAAAAAGAAACATATTCAAATATAAAAGAATTAGTTTGCTTTTTTGTTCCTTGTTTCACATCTGGACTGAATAACCTTCATCCTTGTTCTTCACTCGTGCTTTTTGCTCTTATCTCTAAGTAATTTCGCAGCTTTGCTCTTTGCTTCACTTTATTTGTAGACTAATCCGTTCTGACTTGGCTGATAATTATATGGTGGTCCCCTGCATTCCTTCCGACAACAAGCATATTTTTTGTATACAAAATTTTAGTATTAATTAATTTTTGCTAATTGAGAATAAAATTCGTGGTGAATATTTATGTGTAATTTCAATTTTGTAAAGAATTTTACTTTGCAAACACCTTTCTAAGAAACATTAAAAATCTAAAATCAGTCAAATAAATAAATATTGTGAAAAGCACTGAAAGCAAAGCCTTCTCTCTGTTTTCGTAACCAAATTTGATTTTTTCAGCTTAATAGATGCACAGTCGGCAAAACCTCTGGCAACACAATTTTCCTACATTTCTTTTTAAGCGCATTTTCGCGAAGCGCCTTAGCTCAGTGAGTAAAATTTAACATGTACTATAACGACAATAGTTGGATGTCACTTTCGTTAAGACGACAAATACCTTAGCACATTTTGCTCTGTTATTAACAGAAAAAAAACATGCCAGTGAGAGAAGAATCAATGTTTATTCTCTGAAACCCCTTCTGGAAGCAAAAAAGGAACAGATAAAGTTGGCATGCTTAAATGAACTGAAAGTGCATCAGTCAATCAATTTACTTTCCAGCAAATTATTAAATACTCGTTTGGTTTTATAAAACACAGTATATAATTAATTATGTAGTAGACTTTATGTGTATATATACCATTTGCATAAATTTTACAATCATTTTTAGAGGTAATTTAACTTTCATTTATAATAAATGTAATTTTGTTGAAACTTTAACAATGGTTGTTTTTATTCAACCAACGTCTCGTGTAAATCGTTCCTATTACAAATTAGCAACACGCCATTTTCTTTTTTAATCTCGTTCCACCCTTTGAAGCAATTCTCTAGTTATGCAGTAGTGAATTGAAACTTAACATAAAAGTTCAAAAGACTCCAACACAAATTAAATCTTGAATATCAAGTTGTCTTAACCAACTTTGCAGTCACAAGTAAAAACAATCCAATTTAACTACATAGCAATGTAGTCACATTGGCCAACAGCTGTTCAATTCGTCATAAAAATAAACCTGTATTGAAAAAAGCATCTTAAAACTGATTTCGGATTGAATCACAATATACGGCGTTAGATGTATTAGATCTATCGAAGTCACTATAGGAAGTGAGATTAAAACCTATCCAAAAAATCATAAATATAACTTTGCCCGTAAATGTTTACCCATTGGTGTTGTTATGCAAACATGTTCTCCATGAATAAGGTAATACAACTTTTTTGCTTTTTTTGCTTATTTCTCATTTGGCAGCCCGACTTGCATCCACTTAGTTTATACCTGCAGTAAACTGAATGTGACACAGAAGCCCAAAAACTGAAATCATAAAGTAAAGATTTTCTCGGATTTGTAGAACTTTGTAATATCCTATGTATGGAGCTATGTATATGGGAAACCCACAAATCCTGCAAATAAAGTAAACCGCAATATTCCTCAATGTCAATAATAATAACTAAAAATATATATGAGATGAAGGTACTATAGCTACAGCTGTATCAATCGCATCATTGAATCCTTCAAGCAATGTCCAGCTCTTAATAATAAGAGCTGAGAAATCAATATCATTCTCTAAATGGAGCAAATGCAGTTGTAGCTTATACATATTCCCTTGGCAATTGAATGGCATTGCGAATGTTTTTGAGTAGATAATTTTCTTCTTTTGTGTATCAGAAATGGGTTTGCGATTTTTTTTTGTTGTTCCGGATGAATGGAACATGCAACTCATGTCTACTGTTGTTTGGAATAAGAACAATGCTTCCCCCAGATTAATTGTGTGCACATTAAAAAGAATGCAACCACTATTATTTATGCCTTAGTTTTATTTGTTTTGTTTTGTTTTTAATCAGTGCTATTCCAGTTATTGAAATAAGCCTTTTGACACCCTCTCACCCCTGGAGAATCATCACTCGTTATAGGTTTTTTTTTTAAGTTAAACAGAAGAAAGGCTAAATGCTCATTAGGGTAAATGACCGACTTTATGATGTCGTTTTAATGTTGATTCTAAAAAAGGAAAAAATCAATAAGATATCACCACCCACAACCCAACACAACTCAACATAATTCAACACCACCGCAGTTGCCGCCGTCGTCGTTTAGAATGTCAATACAAAACCAATGCAATGCAAAATATAGAAGAACATAGTGATAAATATTTGCTCTCTTATACTTTCGTAGTCTTAGAACAAAACTCAGTGAAATGTAGGTAAAATTGGGCGTCTGAGTGCCGTCGGCATCGCCAACTGCGGTCATCTCCATTTTAAATCAATTGATTTATTATTATTATGCAATGACTTGTTTATATTTGATATACATAAGTGTTATTTGCGTGTTTCGGATAAATGAACTGTCTCAAAAATCAATTGATGCATAAACTGAAAAAATAATTATTTTCGTTATGCTTATGACAGATTGTCATGATGATATTCCCATATTTATAAGTTATAGTAAAGGCATTTTAAAATCACCTTGAACATTTTAATGCTTAGAAACTTTCTGCAAGCCAGCAACAATCGACAAATTATTTTTAATTAAACCCATAGAAATTATAGAGTAAATTAATGTACTGTTTGTTTTTTTAAATTTACTTTCAACTGCAAATGAATTTCCATGTTTGAGATAACATTTCAAGATCTTTTTTAAATTTAAAAATTTAAGTTGCTTTTCATATTCTGAATTTTCAAAATGGCAGAACAAAATGTCCTTCCATTTTTTTCGAGAAGTTAAGGGCTGTACACCATATACTAAAAAATGATTCTATATTCTGAATAGTTTAAAACAGTTTGTAAAGCAGCGAACATTTCAAATTTGTAATAATATTTTTTGTCGTCTAAGGGCAAAAATCAATAACAAAAAACCTTCTTTTCCTTCTTTTCGTAAGCGTCGGTTCCATTGCGTAACAACTAGATTCGGCAGTACTTCACATGAAGTACCGTCCACTTATGGACGGTATTATGTAATATCGTCTTAACCAAGTATTACATTTCAATCGAACAAATGTTCATTTTTTAATAATTTTTTTTCCATTCTCTACTCAAGAAATAATTTCTTTATATTATTATAAGAACATAATGTATACTAATGTATGTATCTTAAAAGAATTAAAAAGGTTCCAATTGAATAGTTTCCAAGTGGAAGCTTGTCTCAAAATTAAATAAACATATAAAAAAAAAGATTCAAAAAGTTGATTCCATTCTTCTTTCAGCTAAAACGAACAAAGGTTGGCGCTACCGTCGCATTTGAAGTTATTATCTTCTATCAATTGCGTTTTTATTTGTAAAATTGCTTTCGAAATAACGCACAATGGCCGAAGACACAGAATACAAAAAACTGCCCGTCGAAGAGCGTTGCGTTCACAAACTATGGAAAGCTCGAGTGGATGGGTATGAGGAAGCTGCAAAGATATTTCGCGAAATTGACGATGAAAAATCACCCGAATGGAGTAAATTTATTGGACTCATCAAGAAAATGGTTGTCGATTCGAATGTTGTTGCCCAAGAGAAAGGTCTCGAGGCTGCTTTGATATTTGTCGAAAATTGTGGCCATGCAGGCAAAACAGTTGGTGATGTTATGTCGGGCATTGTGCAAAAATGCATTGCAGCGCCAAAAGCAAAAACCAAAGAACTCTCTGGTCAGATTGCATTGATGTATATAGAAATTGAAAAACACGAAGCTACTCTGGAGGAGCTAATAAAGGGCATGGATCATAAAAATCCTAAAATTGTTTCGGCTTGTGTAGCAATTGTGACAAATGCCTTAAGAGATTTTGGCAGTAAAGTTATTGGTGTTAAGCCGTTAATTAAAAAATTGGCACCATTAATGAGTGATCGTGATAAGACTGTGAGAGATGAGGGCAAACAGTTGGCTATTGAAATATATCGGTAAATTTTTAATAAACAAATTTTTATTTTTATCCTAAACTGAAAAAACTTCTATTTTTTCTGCAGTTGGATTGGAGCCGCAATGAAAGCACAAATTGCATCATTGCCACAAGTTACCATAACAGAATTGGAAAATGAATTTGAAAAATTAAAAGGGGAAAAAGCAGAACCAATAAGGTAATATAAGATCTCAATTCTTTCTGATAAATAGTTTTATATTTTTTTAATTTTATCTGTGCAGATATCTTAAATCTCAACAAGAAAAACAACAAGCTATTTCCGCAGCAGCTGCAGAGAACGATGATAATGGCGAAGGTAATAATTAAAATAAATAAAAAAACATGTTTCAATTAGCTTAAGCCTTAATTCGAAACATTGGTCCCTATTTCAGTTTGTGATCTTAAACCGAAAGAAAGTTTGAATGTAACTGAATTCTATTTACATATATTTACATGCACTAGTATTAACAGCTTTCAAATAAATTATTATGTATTAAGAAATTATTCAAGGTTTCCTCAAAGGTGCGTGTTCTTTTCGGATTTGTTTGTGTTCCAATCAGTTGCACTACCCGTAAAATCCCCTTTTTGATTTTGGTTCTTTCCCCAATATGAGTTAATAAATATGTGAATGATGTTAAATTTATAACACGAAGACCATCTGTTAAAAGAGACGAATCTCGGTCTAGAATCTGAGATTTTTTTCTTAAAATACAAATTTTGTTCAAACAAAGCATTACTAAATTAAAAATTAAGAAGTACAATTATTCTTCATTACAAACAAACCATGCCTGACTATTATTTTCAAGCTAAAATATAACTCAAATCTTTTAAAATAGTTCTTATAAGCTCATGATTCTATTTTTAACAACAAATTAAATTTTATCTCTTAATCTCACATAATATAATTAACTCTACTACTATTGGCAATGGAAGTCGTGAAAAAATTCTTTCGGTTTCTGTTTATAGAAATCTCTTATAACTCTCAAGATATTAAATATAACCGATGACATGTTCGTTCGTCTTCAATGAAGCATATCCGATTTACTTGGTGAAATTTCTTCTAAGGTCACCCCAATTCAAAATTCGATTAAAATGTGTCCTCACTTTATTTAGATTTGTTTTGAATTTTTAAATAAATAAAATCAATGATCCTCGTCGAGTGTTGTGTGTTTATGTGAATGTTCTAAATAATTCACCCCACCCACAAAATTGTGATTTCGATATTTGGAATCTAACACCCCCTAGTTGATCACAGTTGAGATGATGTATTTAGTTTCGAATTTCTATTACAAAGATGAACACTAAAAAAATAATTCGCGCTTCAAAAATTGCTAGACTATATATGAGAAAATCTTTTATTTTTTCTGCAGTTGATGAAGAGGATGGTGGAGGCGATGAAATAGATCCAATGGATCTCATCGACCCAGTTGATATCCTCTCGAAAATGCCAAAGGATTTCTTTGAGAAGCTGGAAGACAAAAAATGGACAGTTCGTAAAGAATCACTGACAGCATTGGAAAAACTAGTAACCGAAAATCCGAAGCTAGAGAGTGGGGATTATGGCAATGTTGTGCTAGCTCTGAAAAAAGTAATCACGAAGGATACAAATGTAGTTCTTGTTGCAATGGCTGGCAAATGTATGGCAATGTTGGCAAAAGGCCTTGGAAAAAGATTTTCCACTTATGCAACGGTGAGTTTTGTTATTTTTTTTTTTATTTTTTTTCTTTTAAACAAATTCTCCTCAGGCTTGTGTTCCTGCTTTACTGGAGAAATTTAAGGAGAAGAAAGCTAATGTTGTTACTGCTCTTCGAGAAGCTATTGATGCTATTTACCCTTCGACATCAATGGAAGCAATTCAAGAAAGTATTATAGAATCACTTAGCAATAAAAATCCGAATGTTAAGTCTGAAACAGCATCGTTCCTGGCTCGGGCTTTTTCCCGGACACAGCCTGCATCTCTAAATAAGAAATTGCTCAAACTGTTGGTGACATCATTATTGAAGACTTTAAACGAACCTGATCCAGTTGTGAGAGATTGTTCGGCAGAAGCAATAGGAACATTATTAAAGCTGATGGGTGAGAAATCTGTGAGTTGTTTTCTCACTGATGTGGATGCTTTAAAAATGGCGAAAATCAAAGAATGTCAGGAGAAAGCTGTTATAACTATCAAAGTAGCTGGTATCAAGAAGGAACGTCCTGCAACAGCACCCGCCAAAGCATCAGCACCAACTAGAGGTGGTTCAAGTGAACCAAAAGCTGTTGCGCGACCAGCAACAGCAGGTGGAAAGAAAGTAGTTGTAAGAAAATCTGCAGCTGTAGGCGGCGGTGGTGGAGGAGGGGGTGGATCGGCACTAGCTAAGTCTGCTAGTTCGGCAAAAATGCTGCCCACTGAAAGAGAAATGTCACCTGAAGAAGTTGCTGGCAAAGCTGAGGAATTGCTAGATGCAGATATTCTTACGGGATTGCAGGATTCCGTTTGGAAAACTCGATTAGCTGCTGTGGAGAAGTTATTAGACCAAATTAAGGACTTTGACCCCAAGACCCCAGGTATATCACAAATTATTGTGAGAACAATCAGCGGAAGAAAACCTGGACTTAAGGAAATGAACTTTCAGGTTCTAAAAATTAAACTCGACATCATTCGTATGTGTGCAGAGACTTTTCCCTTTACCACTATCACCGCAGAAACTGTCATCAATGAAGTTACTGAAAAGCTAGCCGATGTTAAAAATGGGTCAGTTGCTGCGCAAGTTCTAACAGCATTTGCCGAATCCACAAAACTAGAAATCATTGTTTCAAAAGTTTTGACATTCGCTTTTGAACAGAAATCTCCAAAAGTTCAGTCGGAAGCTTTGAATTGGGTTAACCAATCGATTCAAGAATTTGGTTTTCAATTAAATCCAAAAATGCTTATTGAAGATGTAAAAAAAGGTGTACAAAGCACTAACCCAACTGTCCGTGGAGCAGCGATTTCTTTAGTCGGTACTATGTCAATGTACATGGGCAACACGCTGATGATGTTCTTTGACAGCGAGAAACCAGCCCTTAAGACACAGATACAAACTGAGTTCGATAAGAATGTTGGGCAGAAGCCACCAGCAGCTATTCGTGGTGTTAAGAAGTCGGCAGGTGGTGGAGGAAGTGGAAACCCATCGGATGGCGAAGATGATGATGAAGGACCACAGGAAGCAATGAATATAGCTGATCTCTTGCCAAGAATCGATATATCGTCGCAGATCACAGAATCTCTTTTAACAGAGATGTCCGACAAGGAATGGAAGACTCGCAATGAAGGATTATCGAAGCTCCAAAATGTGCTAAATGAAGCAAAATTGATTAAGCCTTCTATTGGTGACTTGCCTACCGCTTTGGCACATCGTTTAGTCGACAGCAATGCCAAAATCGCACAAACTGCATTGGCCATTTGTCAGCAATTAGCCACGGCAATGGGTCCTTCTTGTAAAACTCATGTGACTACCCTATTTCCTGGTTTCCTTCATGGGCTTGGTGACAATAAGGCTTTTATTCGAACTGCAAGTCTTACATGCATCAATATATGGGGAGAGCAATGCGGCTACAAGGAGTTCTTCGCAGGAGAAATGATTGCCGATGCCCTGAAGTCTGGAAGTCCTGCACTTAAAACAGAACTATGGGGCTGGTTAGCTGAGAAAATGCCGGCTATTCCGACTAAAACAATACCCAAAGATGAGTTGCTAGCAATGCTGCCTCATTTATATGCAAATATTTCAGATCGTAATGCAGATGTGAGAAAGAATGCCAATGAAGCTGTGCTGGGCATCATGATTCACCTTGGCTTCGAAGCAATGGTTAAAGCCTTGGATAAACAAAAGCCCTCATCGAAGAAAGATATTCAAGCTGCGTTGGACAAGGCCCGACCAAATTTACCAATGAAACCTCTGCCCAAAGGCAAACAACAAGCTCCAATCATGGAAGAAACTAATAAGACGGTCAAAGCTGGCGCTGGAAAGGCTACTAAAACACAAGTAAAGGGTGGAGACAAGGTTGTGGCTTCCAAGAAAAAAGAAGAGGAGGTTGACACCTCACCACTTCTGGCAATCAACAACACAAAGAATCAACGTCTGATCGATGAGCAGAAACTAAGAGTACTCAAATGGACATTCACCCAGCCGCGGGAAGAATTTACAGACTTATTACGCGAACAGATGAATACAGCCAACGTTAATAAAGGACTTATGGCAAATATGTTTCATGATGATTTTAGGTAAGATATTTATGAAAAAAATGTACTTGTAAATGCGACTAAGGTGTTAAAAAATGTTTTCTTAGATATCACTTAAAAGTGATTGAATCCCTGAACGAAGATTTGCCCAATAACAGCAAAGCCTTAGTTTGTAATTTGGACTTGATACTGAAATGGTTATCGCTCCGTTTCTATGATACCAATCCTTCGGTTTTGCTCAAAGGATTAGAGTATCTTAATTTAGTATTCCAATCGTTGGTTGAGATGGAGTATTTCTTGGCTGAAAATGAAGGCAGTGCTTTTATTCCACATTTATTATTAAAGGTAATTGTTTTTTGCTTTTTTTTGACCAATATTTGAAAAATTTTATATTTAAAACGTTTCTAGATTGGAGACCCTAAGGATACAGTCCGTAACGGTGTTCGAACCCTCCTTCGGCAAATTGTTCTTGTTTATCCATTTACAAAAGTCTTTGTCTACGTAATGGATGGATTGAAATCAAAAAATGCCCGTCAGAGGACTGAATGTTTGGATGAGTTGGGATACCTCATTGAAACGTATGGCCTTTCAGTGTGTCAACCTACACAACAAGTTGCATTAAAAGAAATCGCAAGACACATATCAGATCGTGATAATTCAGTGCGAAACGCAGCTTTGAATTGTGTTGTTCAAGCGTACTTTTTAGCTGGTGAGCGTGTTTACAAACTTATCGGTCAACTTACAGAGAAAGATCTTTCAATGTTGGACGAACGTATCAAACGGGCTAAAAAGACCAAAAAGCCAACACCTCCATTGGAAGTCACGAAGGTACAACAAACAGCGAGTGCAGTTGTACATCAAGACAGTATTGAAATCGAAGATCCTGTGGCCAATACTAGTGATGAACTGCCCCCGCCGGACGAGCAATCACCGACAGTCCAAAGGTATTTTTATTGTAAAATATAAAAATAGCAATAATAATTTAACTGAAAAATGCAAGGCTCTGAGGAAATTGTAAAAGAAGCATGCAAATGAGAGTGATTGAAATAAGCTTGTTTTGTTTTTATTTGTATTTATTATTTTTAACTAATTGCATTTGAATTTTTATTTTTGACCACGCATAACTCTATTTTCTCTTCATGGATCTCCTGTTTAGTTCTCAGTATTCGGCCGAAGCGAATAACTCCAACGAAGAGAGAGAAATGAGAAGTTCTCTAATAAGACAAGCGTAATTTTTTTAACATTAATTTTATTATTTTTTAGTTTTTTGTTTGTTTTTGTTTTTATTTTATTATATTTAATACTCATAGATTTTTTATTTTTTGTTGGGTTAAGTTGTGTTATTTCACTGAATATCCTTAAAAAAATATTTTCCCTGTCTCTGGACAAAGAATGCAAATTGAAAGTTGCTATATGTTGGTTTTTAATGAAATGGTGCATTGTTTTTTCTCATTAGTGGTTCTTTGTGTCTATATATACAAACAAAATTTACACAAAATTTTTCATCTTATGTTGTAATATTGAGTGTTTCGTCTTCCCTACCTAAAAAAAAAGTTTTGTTTATGAATGTATATGTATGTCTGTCCATTTTTCACACACATGCCTTTTGTCACATAATATGCATATATGTATTCGTATATAACCATGGGTATATACATACATAAATGTAAAAATTATGTCCTGTTATATAAAGAGTTCTTCTTCTGTGTTATTCAGTCAAGTAAGTAAATAGTTTGTTATTGTTTGTATTTTTTTCTTTTTTTTCTGAATGGAACTGATTTATGTTTCTTCCTTTCATCCTTAATTTGTAGTGAATTGTATTCCGTTCTGAGAATACAGAAATGTTATAGTAAGATGATTCTAAGAATGTGAAAATTCTAGAAAAATATTTCACGTCATCCCCCACGAAAAGCAAATCTGACAGAACATATCCCGTATGTTTGTTTCAAAATTTTGAATCATTTTTGCATTCTTTATTTCCATTCTCAGAATTGTTTTTACCTAAAAAGATTTTTCTCAGAATAATCGGATTGTTGTACACAAGTAGTTTTGAATAATTTAATGTTTGTATTTTGTAAAGCTGGTTTATTTTCTTTACTTATTTATATTTAAATAGTCAGCACTGAAAAAAATAAGTTCCGACGTTCTCAAACTTCTGCAAGGCTTGGTTATTTTGAAAGTTCTATCTAAGACTTATATCCAACCTACAAACAAAACAAAATAGTATATTCTAATAAATCATATTAGTTAGAGTTACTTTATACTTTACCAGGATCTGAAAACGAAGAATTTTGATGACCCTACGATCTATCTAAAATACATACATAATATCACCATTTTATGAAAAAAATAGCATTTTCTAAAAAAAAATACAAAAATATGATAAGTGAATTTGATATTTGAATTATATTCAATTTGTTCAGATATTCATCGATTATTTTTGTTTAATGTTGAGCAATATGCCTTTTTATCGGTAACGTCTTTAAAGGTATAGTACAATTTGATCTTTTAGGCTGAATGAGCAGCATTTTAACGTTATTATACTTTTGCGTCTAGAATAATCGTGATATAGATAAACTTGAGCAGGCATGATCATATTGTCGAAAAATAGCAATAAGATTCGATAGCGTAAATTCTTTTTCCGATCGTCGGGTGCATTATTATTTAAAATCTAATCTAGAAGAGAATACAAATTGCTACGTTTCAATTAAATAAATTTTAAAAGTCAACTTAATATTTTTGGCCCATCCTGTAATTTCAAAATCCGCCCTTTTGAGTATAAAAGCACAAAGCATCTGTACATATTGTTTAACTGAAAATCTCTATTACAAATTAAATACGAATTTATAAAAATATGATGTACTGCATTGCATACGAATTTACAATATTTTGGCTCTAGGCAACACAGTTCTGGTTAATATAATCGAAAATAAAAAAAAGTCGTGCATGCTTGTCTTCATCTTGACGTTATTATTGTTCATTGTGAATTTTATTTTTTGCGTTTTATCCTCAAAGTTCAATGCCAGTGATTTATTTAATTTACCCCGATTAATGAACTATTCTTACAAGACATTTTCTAATAATTTTAATGAAGTGGTTTCTTTTCATTCAGTTAAATGAAGGCTATGATCTTTTGAAGTGCAAGTTTGATAGTTCTCTGTTAATATTTTGTTTGTATAAAAACTAATTTCTTTCATATTTAAGTGCGTGTTATAAAATGTAGTACATCGCTTTTTATTTGCTTTGTTTCTTGATGTTGTCAATATGTTTTATGTCTTGTTTGTGCTTCTTTTTCAATCAAAACCATTTAATTATTACAGAACTTTCGATCAACCCATAATGTCAAACAATCCACCAAAACCATCGGGTCCATTCGGTCTCGATCCTAACGTTATTGCTGAAATCGAAAAAGATTGGGTGCGTGTTGATCAAATGAAACAATCCGATCCGGCACGTGTAGATATATCTTTGCTGTACGAACCCATAAATATTATTCCAACTCGCGATGGTGTGCGATATCCCCAAGATAAATTTGAACAACTTATATCACGATCACGAATTATGCAACCATCAGTGCCGCCGTCTGCAGGACAGGCTTACAACTTAAGTCCATTACAACAACAGCCATTAATGTATCAACAGCAACAACGGACTTCTGTAAATAATTCTCCAAAGTAAGTATAGAATCAGTTGCCTCTGGAGATAGAAAATACATACATACACTGTAAAAATAAAATATAATCCATAATTTATTACAGTTTGGCTGATGTCTTACCTAAACTCGATCCCAGTCTAATCAAGGTTATTAAATCGATTGGCAATGCCGATTCAATTACCGCTAGAGCTGCATTAAATGAACTCACTGATATTATTGAATCTCCCGAGAAACAAGCAGTGTTGCGGGACTATGAGGAGCTTTTTATACAGAGCGTTCTAGCGCAATTTAAAGTAAGTTCTAAAAACGTTCTTAGTTCTTTTTAGTTTTTATTTTACTGCTTTTTTTATATTTATTTTAGAATCTCTCACAACAACCGCTCTCGGAATCTCTTATAATGTACCAACCTCTTCTATCAATCACCTATGGCTTTTTCTATTCTAAAAATCTGGGCAAGACACTAAGCATTCCGTGTTTGAAAAATATAATGTCTGTGCTGTTAGGTCTAATGGCCGATCAAAAACTAAATAATGGTGATGATGGTCAATATACGAAAGTGATGAATGGAATTTGTCTGAAAATTCTCGATAAGACAAATTTTACAAATTTAAATTGGTTAGGACTATTTTTATTTGCAAACAGAATAATTCTTAATTTTTGATTATTTATATTGATTCTTAGTGCTCTCATACGGCTTTTAAAAGAAACCTGTCCTAGTGCTGGCCTTCCAAAATTCACAGATCTCCTAATGAAATGCATATGGCGAAATGTCAAAACAATGCCAGAGCGATCAAATGAGTTAGACTATGATGCAGTGTTATACGAAGTGCATGACTTTATGTTAGCATTACCAAGTACATGGTGGCAAACAAGACCCTCGGATACTCCATTGAGAACCGTAAAGACAATTATTCATAACATGGCTAAAATAAAAGGCAATGCTATTGTGCAACACTTGAGTAAAATCCCAACACATTCTGAACTACATGCATACCTAATAAAAATTCTAAAGGTGAGTTGCTTAAAGCACCGGAGGTTTTGTGTTGGTTTATTAAATTGTTGTTTTTATCAAGAACCTTCAGAAAGATGGCAATATCCCAGGTGCATCACCACAACGCTCATCATCGGCCAAAGATTTGCAAGCAAAGAGGATCTCAAATCATGCTCACGAGGCAATGTCGCAAATATTCAAATTGATTTCCGATAAAGAAACTAGTCAGCAGGGACTGAGAAAACTTTATGATTTTAAGGTAAGTTTAAATTTCGTTTAAGAGATTCACACATTTTTATATTCTATTTTTTAAAGGTTAAAAATCCAGAAATTGATGTGGTAACATTTTTGAAAGGGGCTAGTCCCAGCTTCCAGAAATACATCGAAGATGGACTAATTGAAATTGAGCGATCAGTAGGACAAGCTCAAACAACTACAAATGGTGACAATAAATTTGGTAAGTTTTAAGCTTAGTAATAAGAACAAATGAGGAACAAACGCTTACAAGTCCACTAAAAATATTAACAGAATCCTGTAGCATTTTCGACCTAATCCGGTTCTATCCTACACATAATTCAAAGATGCCAAACTGAAACGCATATATCCCGTTAGGCTTGTGTTCTCAAATATAGTCCTACTAAAAGCGAAACTATAATTTTTACAAATTTTTATTATTTTATACTAAATTTAATAATACCTTTTTAGTACCTTTTGGTTATGTGGCTCGTTGTTATCTGTTTACATAGGTTTACTCGATGTCGGGACTGAGGCATACTTTTTTTTATGGCACGTGAGGTATTTTGTGTAGCACTTTTTTCACTCTTGTTTGTTGCAAAATGTGTGTTCAGAAGGAAACACTTTTTACTCCGGGAAAATTGAAATTAGATTAGGCAACACTTTAGTTTCAAATGAAGGGAAATTTGTTTGTCTTTTTAGCTCATCTTTGAATCTTCTTCAGGTCTTGAAAAGATTGATTCTGATACAACGACAACGGGATGATAAGGTTTTGTTTTATATTCTTCTTGATAGATATTTTGGGATTTGTAAAAGTTTCTGATACGATGAACTGACTATCCGCTCCATTAAAACAATTTTTGATTAATAAAGATGACTGCTATCTATGTTATCTAAACAATCGAATCGTTTTTAGTGTTGTCAAAATTTGTATTTGCTTTCAAAAAGTCCTTGAGAAAGAAAATTGGTTACCAGTAAGCCTTAAGTTTATTGGCCAAGTCGAATTAAGTAAAAAATTAAGTAAGTAAACAAAACTCATAGTGAATTCAGTGAATGTACTCAAATTCTAAAGCTTGATTAACATTTTCGTTCTCAATTTGGTGCATGTTGTTCGGTGGTTGCGTAACATTGCACTCTGAAAATTCAAAAGGAACTTTAATTTGATCGTGCTCGCTGTTAATGTTCGTCGTTCCGTGTTTGGCAAACAGAGTATAAAACCGAAGGTCTTAATGCAGATTCACCCATAAATTTACAAATGTTCGAAAATCCAATTATTTTCTCATAAAATATATAGTCAGGTTGTGTACCCTAATAAAAATATCAATTATTTCAAGACCAATAACACATATCAAAACATAAACCAGACTTATATCTGAAATCAAAAATCTCACCTTTCATCGACTTGCTCCATAATCCACTAAATTTACAATCAAATATAAATTCTAATTCAAAATCTCACAAATTCAAGAATTAACAAAAACACATTCACATAAAAATAAACCCTCAGACAAACAAAATTATTAAATTTATGAAAAACACATTATCCACTGATAATATACCCAAATTAAAAATCCTTTCCAATAAGAAGAATCCTTAATTTGTATCTAAATAAAAAGAAATTGCTTAAATTTTTAACAAAAACAGAATCGAATTTTCATCACGCATCGACTGGAAGCAATTTTGGAATGAGTGTAGGAGGAGATAAGGCTGACCCAGACTTTTGGATGGACCGTCTTAATCATCTAAGAGCCAAAGCAAATCTTGGACCGCATCGGAGTGCCGAAATGGGTGGACATCATATGCTGGACAATAAAGTCGCCGATGAGAATTTGAATTTAAATCAACTATCACAAAAAGTTTCACTCATTCGAAAGGAAGTAAGTTTAATTAAAAATCAAAAAAAGCAAAATACAAATTTTACAAATTTATTTTTGTTTCATGTTTTAAGAAACCTGAACTTTCTCCAAACCGCCTGCAACACATTCAAGCTAAATTAGCCCAAATAAAACAGCAAAGACAAAGTTAAGTCTGGGGACATCTTATAAAATAAATAAACATCTACACTCGTAAAGAAGATGTGTGGAAGTTTCCAGCAAGAAAATTAAATTAAGTCAAATAAGCCCAAGAAAATAGTATATGAGTATATGCTAATTATATTTATTATAAATACAGGAAAACGAAAAAAAAAACACACCTACATACAAAATATAAAGAAAAATTACCTTAATTGCTGATATTTAACAAAAAAAATAACTACATATATTCAATTTGTTTTTGTTTAAATACATACATACACAAATGAAAATAATCATTTAACAACAAAAAAACTATTTAAAAGAATATCAAGGTTCCGTTACCCATTCAAATTATTTTTATTAAATTTCTTATCTTTTAATTACGTTTTAAATATTTATACATATATGAAAATGAAAAAAAAAAACAATTTGTTAAATAATATTACATAAAAACATTGTATACTTGTATGTGTGTTGGAACTTTATAAACAAAAAAAAAAAGACATTGCATACTTGTGTGCGTGTTGGCTCTTTATATTTCTGTTGAAAAGTTTATTACCACAAAATAACGCTGAGGAGTAACGCATCCATCCATCTTATAAACAAAATACCCCTTCACCTAAACATTACATACTTGAAAGTATTCGTTAGTTTTGTTTCCGAGTAGAATTAAATAAGAAACGTACACGTTTTTTGTCTTGTTTTAATTAAACTTTTTAATTTATATAAATTAAACTTAAAATTCCAATTATGTTATTAATAAATTTTAAATTATTATTGTTTAAAAAATCATTCTTTCATTCATAACAAAAAGAAAGGGAAAATCATAATCACTACTATAGAAAAAAGGAAAATTAAAACACTAGAATAAAATTCATACATAAATAATATATTGTTTAACATGAAAATAATATTTTTCTTTTCCATTAACTGCTCAATTTGATAGAGCACGATTGATTATTGTTTTTAACTGTTTATTGAGATCGAATTTAGATACATAAAAGCTATTTTTCTCACTCTATCTCGTAGTTAATATTTTTATTTCTTTGTTAAGGTTTTATTTTTGTCTTATTGTTCTGCGCTCATTTATTCTTTAAGTTACTAAATATAAACAATAAAAACAATACAAAAAATAGTTTGTTTTGGATTTGAGATTCAAATAAGTTTGCTTGTACAGAAAGTGACAGAAAATATGAGAAAGCTATATTATACTGACTATGGAAAGCGACCAATCCCAGGATAAATCACTATTATGGCTTTATTAGTAAGAGCAAACATTCCCATTCGGGCCTATTGAGGTAACCGTCGGAGCGGAATTCTCTCCGATTTCCTACGAATCGGAGACATTTTGCTTCATGGTATTTCTCCGATCAGCTGATCGGAAATTCTGTCCGACGAAATTCAACGCATGCCATTTGTGTGCGATGAAGCACTTCTAATGGTCTTATTTCTGACACATACAAACAAAATTTTCTCCGAAATCCTCCGACAAGTTCTTGTTGCGGAAAGTGTTTTCTTTTTAGAGAAATAGTTAATTAAAATGTAAGTAATAAAGGAATTAACTTTATTTGTGTTAACTTGTGTTACCTATTTATAATAGACTTTTTTTCTTAGGCAGAACGAAAAAACAAGTTCACAACAATATGAGCGGATAACACCAAAAGGACACCAGAAATTGTAGCAGTGTTTGTGAAGATCTGGCCCAATCAGTTAAATTAATTGGGACCAAGACAAATGGAAGTTTGAATGGAAAAAAAGTTTCGTGATCTTTTTTTTTGTGCATTGATATATTTCCATTGTGATTAAAGTACCTATTAGTCAAATAAATATAAAATATTGTTTTTCAAGTTTTTTTTTCAATTTATTCTTTTTTTGACACTTCAAATGGAAACAAAAAACATACGTTTGGAAATAGGGAGGGGACTTTATTCGATAGTTTTGATTTAAAAATCGGTGCATCTAATTACATTTCTAAAAAACACTAGCGCATTATAATTGAAAAAAATACTTTTTATAAACAATAAACTACACTCTCTCACTGGTTTTTAATGGTTCAAAACGCTTATGGTGTTTATTTTATAAAAAACTATCGAAAATGTATCGCATTTTCGATTTATCGGTTAATTAGCACATCTCTGTCTGAAATTTATATACATCGCAATGCGTCGCTGGATTTCTGTAAAATTTCTTCCGATGAAAGCTACTTCGAACTGAAATTGAATCTCCGACGAGGAATGCGTTGCGGAGAAAGTTCCGCTCCGACGGTTACCTCAATAGAGCCGATTAACTATGGAACACAACGTCGTTCAAGTGGCTGCCTCGGCTGGCTTCGCAATAGCACATTCAGTCACTCTAAGCGAATACTCCGAGATCTTAGTGCAGAATTCTACTCAGGCTAGTGCGTGAAATGTTGAGCTTTTGAGATTGATGGCGAGTTGATGTTCGTGAATTGAGTCTCACACTCTAGGCTACAGCAGCCACATTTTCGTCTGTGCGCAATGTACGACGACGGGAACCATAAGTGTTGTCCACTAGCATACCAGTCTTAGGAACTTTTTGCCCACCTTGCGTACAGCAGGCGTGGTGGGTGCTTCATTTCGGCCAACATTTCTTTAAAAAAACGCGCTCTTTGGGCTGCACAGCACTCACTTTGGAACGTTGTTCAAGCGTAATTTCGCGACTCATTTCGTTCCGCGGAGGTATGATACTGGGGCCCTAGCACGTAACTTGATACGATCGAGTTAGCTCGATACAATCGAGAACAGGCAGTTCCTTGTTATGATCAGCCGATTGTTTTCGATTCGATTGAATCAAATTAAATAACTCCCTATACTCGATTACATCGACTAGACTCGATTGTATCAAGTTACGTGCAAGATTTCAAGATTTCGAGCGGGAAACAGCTGTCAGTGTCAAAATAACCTATGATTTAAAAAAAAAAACACTAGATGGCCCACCCTGTATTGTATAATGCCATGGTCACAACGTTCAGAAATTTAAGCAAACAATTATATTGTAGAACGCTTTAAATTTCTATTTATCAAGAGGTTTGTAATGGCCCTTAAGGACAAGAAAATGATTAATACAAAATTGTCAAACTTTTGAATTCTAGTTCATATTTCATAGTTCATCCTTCTGTTCAGTGGTGGGTAAGTTCATTTGTTTCTGCAAAATGTGAAATAGTGTGAAGTTTCCACTTATCTTTCGCAAATGTCGAAAAATGCTTTTATTGATAACAGTATTCAATTTATTTAAATTTTTATTCATAAGTTTCAAATTTCTCAATTAATTTGTATTACAATTTAATGAATATAAAGCTATGGCATTGCCGTCAGCTCATTCAGCCCTATCACGAATTCCATCGTAATCGGAAACTTGTTACGAATCCCGAAAAAAACTATCACAGAATCCATCGTAGTGGAAAATCTCATACAAATTGCTGTTACGAATGGATTTGATGATAGCTTTATGTTGGAATTCGTAAAAGTTCCGATTACGATGGAATTTGTGATAGGGCTGATTATTAAATATATCTATTGTTCATTAATTATTTAAAACAATGAAAGTTAGTAATACAAATTCGGTTACCAATATCATTCTATATGTAGATAGTTTTAATATAAATTTGTAAAGGCTCTTCCAGTTGAACCCGTTCAAGATTATGATTGTTTTATGCATTGTTAAATTTTTCTTTCCGAAGTATACAAGGTGTTGATAGGACCTGTTGATATTTTCTCCTCATGAACAAATACTTACGTTCTTTTCGGTGGTTTATTGACAATCTCAATCAATCTACGACAATTTTTAACAGCTAGACATTTTTAATATATAAATAATTCCATTCATAACAACATTAAATACACATTTGTGTTAATTTGTTTTCTTTAAATTCTAAGCAGCAACCATAATCTCGGAACCTCCTTCATTTCCACCTTCATTCTCGACAAATTCCTCATGATCGCTGGTGATTTTACAACCTCCAAATCGTATAGATACCATAGTGACACGAATAGCGGCCTTAAACATAACTCTTGCCTTCATTTTAGCCAATTTAATTTTCCAACTTTCATCACGAGATGGTAATTCATTTAAATAGTCAATCATTACTTCTTTTGTTGGATCAACAATTGCCAGAACTGACATACAACCATCCACAGTTCCCAATACCAAACATTGTCCATCTTTGGTACTCTTGATTGCTGTAAGCTCGGCTTGAAGTCGATAGTTGGCAATCATTTCGGTATCGATGGTACGGAAAACTCGAATAGTCTTTCGACCACTGTGGTAATAGCATACATACTCGTCATTCTCCGTGAACAGACATATTACCGAAAAGACTCCTTCAGCTACTTTCGGTATGAAGGTTTTCACTGTGGTTCCCTTGCGTAGTTCAAGAAGTTCCAAACCGCCTCTGGTGGGAGCGTAAAGGCCAAACTTACCATCTTTTGTGATATTTCCTCCCCATTTGGGAATAGAACGAATGTGTTTTTTATTTTTAATGTCCATGATGCTGCCCTTTTCACTGCTGATTACTGCAACTTGTTGCACTTTATGAGGCATTGGAACTAAAGCTATCACTTCCTATGGAGAAATAATACTAGTAGTTAAGGATTACTTTTTACAAATTAAATTTTGTTGCTTACCTTAATGGAACAACCCTTGAGCAAAATCTTCGAAACATGACTTCCAGTTAAAGCATTATACACGGAGATGCAGTCCTTATTCGATTTGTCCACCGCACATGATATTATATGAGCTTCATCAGCTGAAATTACAGATTGTCGAAAAGACAAGCCAGGTATTGTTCGAACTGGAAACTCAAAACGAAACAGGATATTTCCGTCTGGTACCGATCTCATTGTCGTAATAGCTGTCAGACGATGAGGATCGTCTCCGCCGGAGTCTTTTTGATTTATATTTGGACAGGAGACTGTCATTACTTTAGCACCATCTTCGAGGAAAGTTATTTGCTGAATTCCAGGTTGATCATCTCGAAATATAACCTGCTCGGAAACCCTATTCCATATTAAAAACTTCCCAGTCTCCGAGGATATTATGTACTTCCCGTCGGGTGTTATTTCGGCATGTGTTACAATGGCGCCCAACGGACTGTCGGCCAACTTGGACAACAAACGACCAGATCGTGAATCCCATACTCCCACACAACTTCGTGTAACTGTCACAGCCAAATCCACCAAAGACAAACTAAAGCACATGATTACAAGCTTATTCGATTTTTTTTTCGGACTTCTTACCTAATCCCATCTATCTGAAGTTCATGTCGATCAATTACATGAACCTTCTCAAAAATATTATTAATATTCCAGACTTTCACCGACCGATCAATTGATGATGTGATGACACTATTCCAATTACCAATTGTCAATGCTTCTAATTGGATTATTCTTCCGAAATGTGCATCCAAAACTTTCGCCAATTGTTTCGATTTCAAACACCAAACGTAGAGATTTTTCCTTACTCCAGCTACAGCATAATTAAGACTCGAACTGACCATTATGGAATTTGATTGCATCATTTTTGTAGCAATATTACGTACACCATGTGGCAAGGATAGGTACATGGCGTTCTCATCGATTCTAGAGTCTTCGCTACCAAAATCCCATATAACGAAACCTTTGCCAGTTGTTCCGAGTAACATACGATTGTCTTTGTCTAGACGAAGTTGGAGAAGCATTTCTTTGTCGTCGTTTACGAACCGTGGTAGATGTTCTTTGAACGTCCAGGATATTGTTTCCGGATTGGTGTCTGTGCTGAATTCGTAAACGCTGACCTAAAAGTGCAGGAAAAAAAAAGAAGTCAACAAGGATCGCTTGAAGAAAAATGTATTCAAAAATCACGATTTTTTTTTCGTAAAAAAAGGCATAATTTTTATCGTCTACGAGTAGGTACTTAGCGCTGAGAATGAAAATACTGTGGCAGCTTTAGTTATCGAAGTCTCAACTATAACTTACTTGGTAGAGATCTTCTGTAACACAGCAGTATATTTTAGTTCGCTGTTTATTAAAAGCCATTGCACTGTGAAAAAGCAATGGTTGACTTCTGTTGGGACCTCTGGTCGAGTCTAACCGTAATCGTGTTTCACTTATTTTTCCCGTCCAATAAATAATGTTGTTTTCCTCAGTTGTAAAAAACTCCATAGCTGAATTGAAAAATATATGAATAGGAACTATTTCTGTACAATAACAATTGTAAAGTAGTTTTTTTCAAACTTACTCAATATTTCCCAATCAGCTGCATCACTTGGTGCTGAAAACTGTTCCATTAGATTTCCCCTCATGTCAAAACGTGCCCACTTCAATTTTGTATTAACAAAAAGGCTTAACATCGGAAAAAATTTGCATTGAAAAAAAAATCTAATTACTTTTACATATAAGCTTTACCTGTAGTTTAAGAGATACAATCCTGTAACTTGATCACGTTCATCGAATGGATTATCAATGACAACAAATTCACTCGATAACGTATTTAACAAAACCGTTTGATTATTATTTGAATAAGCTGCAGCCCATTTATTATCTTGGCTGAGGACCAGCTGTTGCATAATTCCCTCAATACCAGGGTTAACATCTCTTGTCAAATCAGATGTTGAAAGATCGAAAGTTATGAAATGTGTTGAAATCGAAACCATATAGCGATAATCACTGGTTAGGCAAAACGCAAACACAGCAAATTGATGGCCCTCCAAGGAGTACTTTACGTATATGTGTAGAAGAGTAATGTGTGTAATTATAGTTTTATAAAAAAATATTAAAAGTACCTTTAAAGGTCCACCGGGAGTATGCAAGCAGTGGTTAACTGGAATCAATGAACAATCTTTGGGTCCACATCGATCACAAGCTCGAAGGAGCATTTTTATATTTGCATTTCCTCCGATTTCTGGCAGCAAACGACCAACCAATTGGGGAGCCAGCATATTCGGATACACAGCCAAAATAGCACCTCCCAGGCGTAAGGCATCAGCTACCAGCATAAGTTCCCGTTTGGCTTCTTTGTCATCAGTATTTGCTGAGGCGTCTTCGAAATCAGCTAAGACAGCTTGCAAAGGGCAACTGGAAAGCTTGGCGTGAAGCCACTCATAGTTGAAGAGAACATGCACGAAGAGATCCTTAAAACGTCGAGATCGAACGAAGTGGAAGGGAAGTTCCCCGAACTGCAGAATATTGAAACTTGGGTTTGTGCGGTTTTCAAAGTGAAATCATTAAAATAATACACCTTTCTCAAGTTATAGCGCGTAACTGAACCATCTTTGCTAGAAAACATGAGGGGTTGTACGGGTACCTTACGATCAGCTGATCCTTCCTTATCAGTAAGATTAAACCTGTGATATAGAATCATCTTGGAGGTTAAAAACAATCTAATTTTTAAATACGAAAGCTTACCTATGTCTTTGAATTTCTGTGAATTTAAACGGCTTTGGAACACCTCCACCCCATATACCCAAATAGTAGTCGGCAATCATGGAATGAAAATACATAGCCATGTTCATGTTTTTGAAATATCTCTCCTTAGCAGTATCTCGAAACTGTCTATGATACCAGTTCATCACATTTACTCCATCGGCTTCTCTCTCGCTCAGATAATTCGGTAGATCATTTCTAATTCGAGTCCACAATAGAGGCGGAATTCTCCGTACTGGTGGTAAATGATATTGATACACGTCATCCAATACCTTGTCGTCTAGGGAAATCAAATCCTCCAGTTCACTTTCCGACAATCCTGATTTAGCAGCAGTAATGTAAGCCAATGCATGAAATACCAAAATCCTTCCATGTTGTTTCTCGATTCTTTCGAATAGCATCATAATGGAATCCATTACAGTTGATGCAAGATGAGTTTCCTGTGGTCGGGTGTAGCTTCGCCAACGGCATATTTCAGCAAAGACTAATTTTACAAAAATTGGCAAGGAACACTTGCTGATGGCGTTTGCCACCAGACGCCACTGATAGTTATTCAAATCTCGACAAGCTGTCTTCATCCACATTTTGATGACATTCATGGCCAAGTCTTCACCCAAAGCGGTGACTTCGATAAAGTTGTCTACAATATCGATCATTTTACAGAGAACATGATATTCTTGAGAAACTGTTGGATTTGATTCTTCATTGGCGCAAGAGATTATAATCTGTAAGGAATACTTGGAAACTTGAATCCTAAGCAATTTAGTTGATGGAATGGTCTTTTACTTAGCTTTATTTTTTTAGTCAAAATATGAAAAATGTATATTTACAAGACATGCGTTTCCAAATGATGACGTGTTGAAGTACGGAACACGGTTATTTAGTTGTTTAAAAATATACTTAACAAGACACAAGCCAGGCAAATGAGAACTTACGCTTATCTCTCGAAGATGTATGGAAGTATTTACAATGATTTTAGAATGGTTTAAATATTTACAAGAGAGTATTTGAAAGATGATATGTTTTGATCAAGTTTAAAGTGGAACTCCACAAGGCTGCATGGCATCACCAATATTTGTATTTTAATCGATTGCTAAACATCTAAAACTCAAAATAAGTCAATACATACTAAATTAAAGACCTTTTCATACACATTGAAGCTCAATAGACTAAGTCTTTATCCAAACATGTTCCAAGATATCCTCTACACCTTTATCTTAAGATACAAAAAAATCTAACAATCTGTACAGCTTAGATGTCAATGAACATATGTATATCCAAACAAATTGTAGAGCTTTCTCTGGGGTATAGTTACATGCACAATTCAAATACAACTTCCTATTCCAATAATAACCTTTTATAAAAAAAAAAACACGAAGAAAACGTTCTTTTAGAAGAAATTTACAAGATTTTTCATTAAACCATCTGTAGCACACAAATGAATTTTCTAATCGTGTATTGTAAAATTTGTTTGTCCAAAAAAGCAAGCACATGCATAAGTTGATCTTAAGGCGCAACTTTATGATAATAATTATCTATTATATTCCGTGTTAATGGATTTTCTTGGTTCTAACTTTTATATTCCCAAATTCGGTTAAAGATCTTACCTTACAATGTGCGGGTAATCTGGTTGGTATCCAGGAAACTTTATTTGCGTCTTGTGTACCTGTTAATTGATCAACAGAATCGAGGTAAAGTGTTAAAGGTTGTGCGGGACTTGCATAAGTTAACAATTGCTTAAAATGTGCTGTTAAAGGTACTAAATCATCGGGTATATTCTCAAAAGGTAACATGTAGTTATAAGATATCTATAAATATAAAGGGAGTAATTTAATTTTATATTTCTATTGATTTCTTTAATGCAAAATTTCTAAAAGATAAAAAAACAATTATTTGTCTTACTTGTTGACATATTGATATCAATGTTGGCGTTAGGGCACTTGAATCTGGGGTTGTACCCAAAAATCTTATCACATTTATGGGTCTTTTAGTAACAAACCAATCACTTGCAACCAATGAGGCACTTTTGGCCAATAATGAGGTCTTACCACAACCTCCTTCGCCGTAAAGGACAAGTGGCTTATCTGAATCCCCCAGCATATAGCGCTTGATATGTTCGAGATTTTCTTCACGACCATAAAATACCTTTACCGAATTATTACAAGCATGCAAATGCTGAAGGATCTCAGTTACTATTTGCCCCTGTGCACTGGAGTCTTCCTTGCGCATCGCCCTGTCCACTAACTTAACGATATTTTTATAGAAATGGGCTATAAAATGGTTTAGATATTCTTCGTGGGTTTCAATGTCGAGACCTTCACGACCTATCCATTCAACGGTGTACCTTTAAAATAGGGGTTTTTTTGTATAAGTTTTTCTAAATATTTTGAGCCCTATAATACTTTTGCATATTGGTTGTCTCGATTTTATTGGGAAGTCTCTCATCGCGTAGATTTGCCAGAAGCTTTGAAGACTCGGTGTCGAGACTACGATTGATGATATCAACAAAGAGTGAGGCTTTTTTGAGATTCTGTAGATTGATGTTGTTGATATAGCGAACATAGGCCAAGCAATGGTTCTTAGTGTTTTTGACATCCAGAATTCCATTGATGACTTCTCTTTCAGTTACTAATAAATATTTGTTTCAAAAGTTTTTTTTTTAACTGAAGATAACCCTGCGTTGTTTACCTGACATAAAATAGTTATGCATTGTTTCTTTGTCCATTTTTCCGTTTGTGCTCAATGAAAGAGCAGCTTTTCGAAGAAGTTTTTGCATTTTATTCAGTGTATCCCACCAAACCGCTTGATCTTCAGCTTGTAGTTTTGGAACCCTCTATAATATATACATACATTTGTACAAAAAACTTATATACTTCGTGTATGTGATTATATTTCCTTAAACCATACCTTATTGTTAAAATTGATAAGTATTGACGAAATTGGTTGCAATACTGATATTGGAGGAACAGCGTTGCTATCTTTTTTATACCAAAGATCAAGAAGAGCTCCTTCAACTCCCATTGATGTTAGTTCATCTCTACATGAAATTTTATATAATGTCTGAAACTTTAAAAAGAATTTTACCTTAATAACTGTAGTTCTGATGAAAAAATGTAGGTAGGAATTGGTCGGTATCCATATTTTTGACCGAGAAAAACAACGAAATTCGGCCCCATTGATAAGCGTTGACAATTTGCAATTTCACGCATGCATAGCTCGGTTGTCATGTGATCGTCTGTAGCTTCATCTCGAACACCCCAACGCATGTCAACAACCTTAAAATAGAGACGATTAAATGCTCAAATATCAGCCGTCAATTCAAATCACAGGACTCCGGCGTAATAGTTCAACGCTCGAACCATTAACCCAAGGTTACTTCAATCTTTCTAAGATTTATCTATAATCTTTACTGAAAAATTATCATGTTCATAAATGTTCAATAATCTTTTTGACATTCGCCCAAGTTATATTTCTTTTCAGCACTACAAACTAGAAGTTTCTGCGAAGCTCTATTCTCCAAAAATTTAATATTTAATAAGCGAACTAAAAAAATGGTCTAATCTATAAAATTCAATTATTTTACATCTACATAGATCATTCAAAAAAAAAGTCAAACAGCTCATAAAATTAAAACATATGTACTTGAAACTCTAGTCCATGTTTTTCACGGCAATAATCCTTAATTCTAGGATAACATTTGGCCATCAAAGTATTTCGTTCCATCGTAGTATCTATATAAAAAAAATCAAAGTTCACAGTTATGTAACACATTTTCGTAGGTTCTTAAATTTTTCTCACCCGTAAAAGTTGAACTTGTGAAAATTCGTACAATTTTTGAACTCACTGGCGGCAAGGATTCTAGTGAGCCGGTGAATATCATATCAATTGTTTTATCATCCATTTTCAAACAAAATGTGTTTAGTTTTTATGAAAAGTATTGTAAATGTCCTTGAAAAGGACAATTAATTTTGTTTTAAATTATTGATTAATTTAAGCATTAACTATTTCAAAAAGGACACAAGAAGCTCGAAATGTTGAAACTTAACTGAATGCAAAGTATTTAGGGCGGTTGCTTTTTTACTTAAGACTTATGAAATTTTTTGTTTGATCAATAACCATTTTTTTTGTAGAATGTTCTTTTTTCATATTGGTAAACAAACGAAAATGCCTGCTAGAGTTGTTTATGTTTATCTTTTCAAGTTCTTGGGAGTTTTCTGTTTTGCTTTTTTCAAATAGACTTTTGTTTGTAAATAAAAAAGAACTTGTTGATATTTTTTGAGATTGTTTTCGTTTTTACCGGATATCCTGCTGCCAACAAGTTTGTAAATATGAAGCATTTTGATGTCGTTAACGGTTGTCAAGAGCGACATTGAATGAATCCAACATATTATAATACTAGACTTCTAGTAAAAGGTCAAGGATTATAAGTTCAAGTTAAATAATAGTTTGAGAATTGCGTGATTAGAAAATACAATTGGGTTACGAATAAAATTAGTTGCTGAAGTTAAGAAACACTGAAACTGTAATGTATTCTTATCGATTTTATTCGAAGAGCATTCTATAAGCTAACAAGGGCCACATGAATGAAAGTTTCAACAGTTTCGATATCAAAACTTACTTCACAGGCTTATAAAAGGTTGTCGTGGTAGGAAGAAACTTCAATTTTCTGTTACAATAAACGTACATTTTATATTTTATGTATGTATGTATGTACATTAAATCGCTTTAAAGTTTTCATCATGTAATAAATTCAGTTCATATAAATCTACGAAAAGTTTTGTATAGAGACAATCAAAATAATGATACAAAATAAAATTCCAACCAAACTAGATTTTTGTTGTACCCTTGTTTTAATAAAACATAGCTTTATGTATAAGGGTGTGAATTTTAGTTACTCAAGGATCTGCAAGAGAATTGTAGCTTATGCACTTGTAATGATTTAATTCTAACTAAAAAGTCGTTTGTTCGTTCGCTAGTTAGGGGCCGATTAAAATGAGCTGGGATGTTGCAATATCTGCTCTTCAAAAATAACTTCCGTTCTATTATCGACACGAACATGGTTGATATGCTTATTCAGGTGCAGTCACTTCAATTTATATACATAATTGAACATAGGAAACATTAATAGTTATGCAGATAAAGTATTTAAGTATCTGATTCTTAGTATGTGCACATTTTCCATGTTGTTCCCTAATTTAATGTTGTTAGTAACTACATTATCATTTATTCGAAAAACTTCATTCAGGTTTAGCCAGCAGTACTTTTCTTAATTGATAAAAAATAAGTTCAAATAGGAAATAAGTTGAATAAAATAAAACAACAATAGTAAGGTTCTTATTGGTATTGCATTTATTTGTTGAAATTTGTTTCATTTTTATTTTCTTACATAGAAATGTAAAACAAATGTATGAGGATTAGTTGCAAATATGTCATTCCTTTCAAGTATCCCTTGAAAATATAATTTAAATACTAAAAAAATTAGCTTAGAATCAGTTGCCGATATTTTAAATTTCTAACAAAAAGGAACTAAATACATGATTTACATAAAAAAATTATGTTTTGCAATAATAAATTTATTTCAATATTATATGTATAATGTATAAACTAGGTGTCGTATATCATGTGTGTGTAGAAAAAATTAAAATTGTTTGCCATTAATTATACAATTGTTTTCATATCATTTGTTTTTTCTTATCTTTCTTTTATACAATTAACATAATATCTTTTTCGCTTACTATTTTACGAGGATAATACTAAAATGCTATTATCACAATTTTATGTCAATTTTTTTTTTGTTTACTCTTTTTGTTTAACTTTTAAGAATTTGTTCAAACAAGTAGCATTAGTGACGATTCAATTAACTTTTTGCATTTAGTTCTTAAAATTAATTTTATATGTTGTTTTTCTTATTTTGTTTGGGAAAAAATAATTTAAAATACATACAATATGATTTCTGTGTTACATGCAATAACAATATAGAGACAAAATACAAGTATACATGGACTCATTTATGTAAAAGCACATAAAGTATATTGAACTCTATTTATAATTAATGTTATTTTGTTGATAGAAATGTAATTTTGCACACATTATTATATATTTTAGCACATTATGCTGCTTCTCCTTATGGTCTATTTTTTCTTGCAAGATAGAAATTTATTGATACTTTTCTGAGAGACCTCTAGCTATCATCGCAAAATCATTGAGATATTTCTGAATTAGTCGTTTATTGACTTTTTCTCTGCAAAAATTAAAAATATTAAAATTATCTAACTTTACTTCAATATTTCTTCACGAACTTACTTGATGATTTGTGATATAAAGGCTGATTTATCCGTATCATTGACCAGGGGCGTTGGAAAATTTGGCGTATGCAACACTTTCATCCACGCAACCAATTCAGATGGATATTTCTTGTTGACCGATAAAAATATGTCGGCGAATTTATCGACCTGCGCCCGTGGTGTAACACAACCAACGCACATTACGACTGTACGAATAATATTTTCACCAGCATCCAATACAGCTTGAGTCATATTTGGATAGTTACGAGATTGCAAAATAAAATGAGATAGAAATTGAACGCTTGTTCGAATCGGGCCATTTTCTGGGAGAGTCATTGCTTTGAGGGCATAGAAAATGAGTTTGTCATATGCAATGCATTTGTCACTTAAAGCAATAGGTATTTTCTTTATAATTTGCATTAGACATGCGTAAAACATTTCTATGGTTTCGGCAATATTCGAAAAACTGTTTTCTGGTGTGGTCTGAAAAAAAGATGACGATTATTTTTGTTCATTCATGTTTCGATAAAACTTCCTACCTCAAATAACTTAAAGCTATGCATAACAAATTCCACTAGAAGCTGTTGCATTAGAGATTTGACTGTTTCGTCTTTGAAGAAGATTATGATGGCCTGAAAATTTAAGCAATTGGTTATACTTAATTGTTGTAGAAGGTTTTCAATTTATAAATTATGAACTTAGGAGAATCGCTCAATAAGTAAATAGACAAATACCCCTAACTTTATTAAAAATGTATGTATATATTATATTAACTATTGATTTTTTAAAATTTCACCTCTTAAGTTTTGACAAGCCTTTCCATTCGAATTCGTTAGGAAAAAATTCTTAAGCTGCCAGGGTAAAGTTTTTCACTTCTTCATACATTATCTCTAAAACTATCCATTATAATTTATTTTAAAAAAGTCTAAGCAGTTTACAAAAACGAACCGAAATTTGTTAATATTCATTATTATATAATATTATACTGCCGAATTTAATTTTCATACCCCTATATGAATGTGTGTGAATTCACTTATTGAACGAATCTAATACCAACTTACTGTTTTTGAAATTTCTAATGTAGGTGCACAACATCTAGTTTGAAATATTGCAACAATAAAATAACACAAGTCCTGCAACATTGGTTTAAAGCTAGACTTTAAATTAGTTATTGCATGTTTCAAAGCTGTACAAGCTGTCTAGAATACGAAAAAAAAATATTAATTAAAATTAAAAAGAAAAAACAAACTCAACTCAATAAAATTACAAACCTCTAAAACTTCAATCTCTTCAACCCATAATTCGGCAATTTGTCTAAATATTGGCATGGTTTTTTGCATAACAATTAAAACTGGTTGGACATTTTGCAAATCTTCAATTTGTTCATCATCTTCTAGATCAGTGTTGAGTGATGAGAATAAAGTGGAAATCATATTTAAACGGAATATCGTTCGTATTCTTGCTGATGGAGTTTTCTAAATGAAACGAAAATATAACTTTTTTAAGCACCTCAGGAAATTCTATACAAATTTGTAAGCTTACAATTTCACTTTGGCAAATTGTTTGAAGTTCTTCAAAGCAAGGACTCACGATGATGTCCAAATACGATGGGATATTATCGGCTGGCAAGAGGCTCATCAATTTACCAATGCTAAACATTAATCGAACACAATCGGAATTTTTTAGTCTTCCATTTGCCAAGCATGCTTGGCAAGCATTTAGTAGTGGTTCAGCATATGGTTTCATTTGCAATTGGCAATTACGACAGAGCTCTTTTAGACCAAGTGTAGCTTGTGAGGACATTGTTGAATTCAGACCACGCACCAGGAGTTGAATAGCTGGAGCAATGTAGGCTGGATTGTCTTTGAACCACAGACAATATGATCCAATTGTTTCGAGTGATGTTCCCAATAGTTTTTCGTTCATTTTTTCGTAGGGAATTTCCGAAAGGACCCGAATAAGTTTCGGAATTTGAGTAGATTCTGTAGTATCAATGTGTTCGGCCACTGAATGGAAGGCATAAATGCATGCTTCTAGCTTTGTCCATTCAGTTGGATTGGCTTGAATGCCAGCAATTGTCTCATCCAACACCGAAGCAAGAATATTTAGAATATAGTCATGTAACACATCAAAACAGTACATCTGCAAAAAATAACCAAAATTTACGTAGAACTTATCAACAAACATTTTGTTTTACCAGTGTATCTGAAATATCTTGTCTGTAACACCTAAACGATTCCAGATCATCTGAATTCCATTTATCAATTGATGTTTCATCGGGTTGTTCGGATTTTCGAACCAAAATCCTTGTCAAATGAGCATAAAGTGGCTTTATAAATTCCCAGCATTTGTTTCGTTCCTCTGTTATGCGCATGGCAAAAACTTCGTCCTGCAATAAGTACCAGAATCCCATTGCCAGACTACTGCATGATTCTTCAACTGGATAGATTCCAGGTTTATCAGTGCATTGCAGAATCTCATTCACTAGACGTCTATTGAGATCAGCTAGTTCAGGATCAGTTGTGGTTATGCCATTGAGCAGAAGTTGAGAGTGTCTCTCAATAGCCGATACAAATAAAGCATAAATATTTACTACAATATCCTCATTGTTGTTATCTTTTTTCCATTCGGCTTTTGTAATGCCACATAGAGAATCAAGGAACATTTTAATTAAAATAAAAGCAGTCTTCGGGTAATTATGGCAATCTGGTTGAATAATTATGCTCAATAGTGTTTTGAGGCATGTTTCTGATAGTTCATTCTCATCGGCCGACATGCAACCATCAGAATCTGGATCTTGAACACATGGCCAGTAGCATTTGTTGACGATTTTTAGTAAAATCGCTGTGATGTTTTGACAGTTCTCAATTGAGAAACCAATGTTCCTAATTCAAATTGAAATACAAAAAAAAATTATAAAATAAAAAAAAAATATTTTTATAGAATTAAAAATTCTGGATTAATTGAAGAAATTAGTAATTGTAATTAAATTTATAATTTTAATTGGGTTTAAGACTCTTCTGTTATCAAAATGCTTTGTAGAAAATTTAGTTTATGATAAAATATAAAATGAAAAACTTGAGTACCAAAGCCTAGTGACTTACAACAGATTATTTGGAGATAATAATATTAATTGATTGGAACACTAATGGCGTGTGGAAAAATTACATTATTTTCATAGATTATTTTGTTATTATTTTATTCAACCCTTTCATGAATTTCTTCGGAATCGGAGACTTATTACGAATCCCGAAAAAACTCGCAGAATCCATCGTAGTGGAAAATCACATAGAATTTTTTTTTGTCGATAGGTTTTTTTTTCGGAATTTTGGATTTTTCGGCAAGAAATCGGTCTCGAGCCTGCCGGGCACTTTAAGTCGACTGTATTGTTAAGCCATATTCGAAGTATTCGGGTATTTTTTTTTTCTTCAAATTTTTACCAATTTCTGATATATCATATAACTTCATTGCGTGTGTTTAAAGAAAAAAGAATTGAAAATTTCAAATAAGGAGATTAAATAGCTGCGTAATAGAAATTCCTATCGGATTTGGCATTGACAATACGAGATTTCTTCTGAAACGGGCCCCTCTTGGAATTTTATGATTTGTATCAAGATGTGGAAGTAGTTCAGAAAGTCAAAACACGTCTACAATGGCTGATTTGAGGTGACAAAGAAGACCAAACCTCCAGTTTGCTTCAATTTTTATTGGGTGTTATTTTTTTGTAATAATAATAAAACAGTTTAGAAAACAAAACCCACCTGACCCAAGTTCCGACACATTTCACAGCCCTTGTCATATTGCTAAACACCTCTGTATCCCAGTCACGGTCGATTTGCATTTGCAAATAGGCTTCTGTGGTTTCCATAACTAGTGGAGCACGTTTAGCAACTTCCCCTCGGAGAGTTGCTCTCTTAACAGATGTGTAGATAGCAGTCATCTAATCCAGACGAGATAGGTAAACAGTTAAAAATATAAAAAAAAGCTATCGAGAACTTACTTCTTCTGGAATTGCTTGTAGAACTTCAAGCATAATCCAAAGCTGCATCTCCTTTGTCACATTTGGAATTTGTTGATTCTGAAAAGTGTTGATGACGTCCTCAATAGCTGTTGGCCATTCTCCTAACATGTGGACGATGAATGCACTTAACTAGAACACAAGAATTTCCATCTAAAGTCTGGTTGTATGGGTCATTAAAAATACTCACAGCAATGCATAACCGATTGAGGACTAATTTTGGGCCAGCAGCAAAGGTAATGATACTTTCCAGAATTTTTTGTTTCAGTTCTTCACGATTTTCAGCTGGAACTTCGTGCCAAAATTTCATTAGTTTTGAATGTAATGTTATAGCTCCGAAGAATTGAACTTCTTGACTCTAAGAATGAAGTAAAAGGATTAGATATTTTACTCCTAACTTTATAATAAAATTTGTCTTAAGGTTACTTTTCCTGGTTGCATTAGTTGCCATGAGAATGACCAAGCTTGTGGGCTGGCTTGGGCCTTTGTTAGCCATTCATGAGTAATAGCCTGTTCTTGGGATGTTGAACGGTAGAAAACTACAACAGCTTCTTCAAGTCTAGCTATATCGATGGGTTCCATTGCACAATGTTTTGTTATTTTTTTATTTTTTCTTCTTGGTTGTCTGTCGTCGTCTTCGTTTGGGGCTCAGGTGGTTCTGTCTTTTTTCTTTTTTAGGCTATTTTTCTTAGTTTCTTTTTGATGAACTTATATCAATACATAAACAACACTTGTTTTGTGATTGAGTTTTAATTAAAAATTATTTTATTGCATTTATTGTGTATATTTCTAGCGGCATAGATTTGCAGAATTTTGGGTTCTTTTTTTTATAACTTATTTTAGAATACACCTTTTTTAACCATTTGACAGTTGAGCCTGTTGGAGGCGGATGGTAATTTTTTTTATGTGTGACTTTTGGAATATCGCGAATGTGGCGAATTGATGTTGGCATATTCACAATAGAAAAAGTTAAAAGTTTGATATTTTAATTTAACTAAAACATTCGATCAAAGTAACCCAAAGGCAATCGGCTTGGGTTTGATTCTTTGGATGAAGAATTTTAAACGCGAAGGATTATTTAAGGTAAATTAAAATCACACCTGTTGTTTGATTTTTAATCAGGCTTTTTTGGTCACGTTGACTCCTTATGCAAATAAAAAACTTTATTTCATAGTTTTTTCCTTACGTTTCGTTGGATTTTCCCAACTTCTTCCGGGGTTGTTTTATTTTATCTAACAAATGAAATATGAGATATTTGTTTCTTATTACTTGTTACATTTAAATTAAAAACGTTTAATTTATATAGAAAAATATAAAATTGTAAAACAAAGACAATAAAAATATAAATCAGTGAATATGACACTACTGGCAATAACTTCAAAAATGAAATAAAACAACACTTTTGAACATTAATTATCACACCCCTTTCAGTTGTGTGACGTAATAATTTTTGCATGAGTCTAAAGACAAGCCAAATTATAGTTATTAGAGTGTTTCGCCTTGCACACATAACCGTGTTTTTTTTTGGAAAAGTTATCCGTAGTACAGTAGGATTTTATATGAATAACAAATACAACATCCGCAGTAGGATCACTGCCGATAAAAGGAGAAGTGAAATCCTGCTGCGGATAGAGATTTGACGTTTAATCGAATATCGACAGTGATCCTACTGCGGATGTTGTATTTATTTTTCATATAAAATCCTACTGTACTACGGATAACTTTAACAAAAAAACACGGCTAATGCTTTGGATTTTGAAATATGGCCTCTGGTGGAGGACTTTGGTACTGCGCATCACCAGAATACTAGAATTTTGAATTTTAATAGTTAACTTTATTATCTCGGAAAAACTGGTTGTAGATAAAAATATTTTACAAAAAATTTTAAAAATAGTTTTCCAACACCACTTTTTGAACTTCTATTTCAAAATTTTAAATATAAAAAAGGATTGCTTCCTGGAAGAAGAAAAAACTGATAGCTTTCTTTGAGCTAACTTGAATGTCATAGTTGACTCATTTTTGATAAAATTGTACAAAACACAATTGTGTGCCAAGCCAATGCATATAAAAATATACGATGTTATAGTCATTTGTCAATTTATAAGACTTATGCCAGTTTCTCGCTTTAAAAATACTTTCACACTTCCACACAAACTATTAACATATATTAAAATAAAGTGGGAAGTGAAATTTATGCGGCTGCCAAATTTGTGTATTGAAAACAGTGTTATATTCGTTTGTTTATATTTCAAGAATTTATTGTCTTTTTTTCTATACATTACATAATTACAAAGCTAAAATCGCAATTTGTTCGTCAGAGTGAAAACCAATTTTTAGACCATAAAACGCGATCCCAATAAAGAGCAGAATCTGGCGTTCTTGTTGTTAAGCATAATTTATATGGATCATATATGTATGATAACAAAAATGGCCCATTGCTCTATAAAAAATAAAATCAAGAAATTTGCATTTAGTTTTAGTTTATTAATTTTAATTCTTACTCATAATGCAAGGTTTGTATAGATCGTAAAATTGTAATCAACATCAATACTCTGTTCGACATTAAGTGAACTGGAATTTTGTTAATTAGATTAATTAAATTGATTCGATTCTTCAAAATTAATGACAATAATAATTAAACAAAATTTGTCATTAGTAAAATGAATTCGCTAATTAAATCATAAATTTACGACGGTTTAGATTTCTATATTTGTTCACTCTGCCGACCCACTGTTCACAGAGTTAAAGTTTCTTAAATAGTAAGCAATCAGAGCTAAATACAACCACACAAAGGAACCTAAATCAAATTTTAAAGTTTCGGTGTAGATTTGTATATGGCAATATACACTTAAATGCATGGGATATATATTAGGGTGTGTCACTTTTGTATGGCCGCAAAAAAATACTTTTATTTTTAAATGTAATAGTGATCAAAAGTTGTATTTGGGTCTGAGGTTTAAGAACATGTAAAAAAAAAAATAAGATTTTGTTCGTCTTTGGCTCGCTCAAATCGGTTGAAGTTGAAAAAAAAAATTTAATTTACAGTAAATTTTTTTTTTTTTTTACGTATACTAAAAAAAAAACTAAACAAAATACAGAAAGAATTTTTGTCTTTACAAAAAGATATACCACGATATTGTAGGTGGTTCCGTTGATTTTTAAGAATTTTTTTTTGTAAAAAAAACAACGATTTTACATAAAAAAATGATTTTTCTTCCTTCTTTTATTATTTCATAACATCTTTATCAAGTGTTCAATTTAAGCAAATATAAGCTTAAAAGTGTTTCCTTGCAATTATCTTTGACTTGAAAGCCTAAAAATATTTTATATAATTTTTTTGTATCCACACGGTGCAATTTAAAACAACACCATATTTCAAAAATCTCGAAAAATCAAAATTTCTTGGATTTCATCCTATTTTTGAGCGAGCCAAAGATATTAATTAAAATGAAAATTGTAAACGCAGGATTTAATTTTGATAAGCAATGCAACTTTTAAAAGCTATTACATTTGAAAATGCCATAGTTGAGCACTTTGACACACCCTAATATATGTATATTCAATTTCATTAGTCACCCTGTTCAGAACAGAATCTACGATATATAAAATCGTGAAACCGGCAAATTAAACATTATCCTTGACACGAACCCATTAAATGAGAATTCCCATCAATACGATATTATTGGAGAGACTTACTGTCAATATTATTGTCAATTTTCTACAAAAAGAAAAAATCTGTCTTACATCAAAAGAAGTCAATTTCTCTAAATAAGAAAATTAGGACAAAAATGGAATTAAGTAATATGAATTACGATAGAGAACTACTTCGTCAATTTATCACATCTTATCGTAACCTACCGATTTTATGGGATGCTAAGTGCCCAAACTATTCCAAGAAGGACAAACGCTGCGAGGCCTATGAGAAACTACTGCATGTCTATAAGACAATCAAACACGATGCCACTATTATGGATGTTAAGAAAAAAATCAATTCGATGCGAAGTAATTTTCGTAAAGAAATGAAAAAAGTCGAAGAATCGGCTGCGATTGGTATACAATATCGCCCATCGTCATGGATGTATGATGAATTGATATTCCTCAATGATTCTGAAATTTCGTTTCCATGTGCAAATTCGTTGTATTCAGAACCGAAAGCGTCAACTGTTGTAGTTTCAGATGCTGACGATTCGGTAAGATGTATTTCTTATACCTATGATTGTATTATTTATTTATTTTATGGGAATTTTAGGGAAACGATAATGATGTGAGTCACAGCGGTGAGAATGATGTTCTGGTCGGTTATCACCATCAGTATTCAGTTAAAAAGCCTAGATACTCTGAATCAAATGAAATTCCAACTTCCTACACACATTTCTCAGACAAAAGACCAGTAACAAATTATTCTGATTCAAGTCATTGCGATGGTTCCCCGCGTAATGTGATTAATTCTTCAACAAGTTATAACGATGATCTGGCCAAAGTATGGGCAGCAAAACTGAAGCATATAGCACCTTTACAGAGACTCTTCGCCGAAAAGGCCATTAACGATGTCCTTTTCGAGGCACAACTAGGAACTCTTCATAGGAATTCTGTTCAAATTAATATCGGTGATAGAACTAACAGCATACAGAATAATAATGATGAAATTAGAATGTCTGATCCAAGTCAATCTTCGCCAGAATACAAATTTAGCCAAACTTACGGGTTCACACCAGACGATCATAAGTAGTGATGAGTTGTTTAAGAGGTATTATTTATTTCGAAGAATAAATATACAGAAATAAATTAAAGCGAAGATGTGTTAGTTTTTTGTTTTGTTTTTGCAAATATTTAATTAATTTAGTAGAACTTAGATTAATCCAAGCAATTTGAATCTGCAAGTTTTTAACCTTCTGATAATAAGGTATTCATTTTAAGGTAGATTAGTTTGTTTCCTTGTTGACAGAGATTTCATCAGATGTAGATGAATGTTGTAGTATCCATAGTAACTAGTCCCAAGTAGTTTATAACCCGTCCTTTTGGCGAACTACTTTCAAAAAATGTTGTACGTTTTCAGTCTCTATTTTCATTTAGGAGAGGTTCGATTCAATTAGTTCGCGAGCATCTTTTGAAACATTATATTTGTATTCTCAGTCTTCCCCTATTGTAATTGATGAAATCGTTTTCCGACACTTATTTAATCAAATATTTCTCCGATTGTACCTCTTACTTATTTAAAAACTAAGGCTTAACTTGACTATAAGTATTTATTTGGCCAATATGGAAGTCTTTAGTGTTAAAATTTTTATTTGACTATAAATAATACATGTCGCTTCGAACTCGAGAATTGAACAAAGCGAAGTGATTGAGATGGTGAATTGAAAGCGCTCCTTCAATTACATATTCAGTCAACAATTTAACTTGACTTTCAGCTACTTGTATTATTATACATAATCAAAAGTAGCTCTTCCGAGAAATGGAAATGCCTGGTAGAATGTTTTAATTCAAAATGAAATAAGTGCAAACTAAGAAATAAAATAGACCAAGAACAACAACCACAAAGAAATGTGCTTGTAGACTCTTCTGAAAATCTTTCATATTAATAATGTGATAAAACTTTATCCTTAAATAAAACAAATTCCGTCTTACACACATTTATACACATTTTTATTAAGAAGGTACAAAACTAGAATCAAACTCGGCGACGACGACAGAGCTTCTACAATGAGACTTAAATAATATATTTTTTTTTACATCGAATATGCAAGCATATTCTCAGCCAATTTCTCAATATCGTCCAAGCTCAATTGACTCAATTTTGTTTCGAAATCCTTCATAAATTCTTTTGTCAGCTTCTCCGAGTGTTCCTCATTGTAATATTTTCGAAATGACCGATAGATGACTTCTTTAAGTGGATCTGGTTTCTTGACTGCCAAATTAAGTTTTGTGCCGTCTTTGATGGTGGGATAGGCGGAAATTGTATTTTCATCTATTAATGATCGTCCCAAATGGACGATTTTCTGATGAATAACCGGAATGTCTAGGATTTGAGAGATTTGTTGTTTCATCTCAAGAATCGTGGTTCCTGGATTCACCTGTAAAAGAGGTCATTCTTGTTCATAGGACCATGTTGTCTTTGTATAATTTGTTTGTTGTCTTACAGTTATAACGCATTCTTTGCCTTTGAGGATTTTTACTGTTATTCTCATATTGTATATTTTTGGCTAGGAAATTACTTAATAGAATTAAATTAAATTTATAAACTATTTATTTTTCTTTTAAAACTAGAAAATGATGTATTTGTATGTGACACTGAAAATGTCAGTTCATTTGACAGAAGACTGATTGATTTTTGACAATTCACAATAGTAATTTTTAAATGGTATGTTTTATGTTTTGCAATCTAGACACTTCTTTTTTTATATATTCCATTCACCTTAATATATAATTTTTGTAAATTATACATTATACATTTATGAGAGCATTACAATTTTACACACTTTATGTAATATTTATAAATTTTCTGTTTAAAATGGCGATTTGAACTAGCAAAGGAGAATAAATAATTAAGAGCCATCTAGAATCATTAACATGCGGTCTCCACTAGCGATGAATCCAGAGCATGCTTTAAAGCATGCGTTCATTATCACAAGTAGAGACCGCCATCGCAGCTATATTTTCATTGCTTACGATAGAAAGTATGCTCTCATTGCATACCATTCATCGCTTGCTTTATCGCAAGGAGAACTGTCATATTGTTCTGGCGTACCCAAATTTCATTTAACTGAGTTTGAGTTTTGCGTGCGAAGAAAGCTTTTGCTTGGGGTTTACGTTTTTCTAACAAAATTAAAAACAAATCTGATTTGAAATTGTCCATAGAACTCATTTATATCCATTAAAATTATTCACTATACTAAAAAAGTGCGATGAAATGCCCAGCCACAAAAATCTGACAGTTCTTCTGCTCTCTGCTTTCTGTTTTGGCTATTGCAATTGCGATGGATTTATCGCTAGTGGAGACGGCGTGTAAAGAAGAACAGTTAAAATTTTATTTTAATTAATAATTTTACTTATGCTTGGAATGCGAAAAAGATTATAATCCTTAGTTGTATCTTCGGTTTGTGTTTTTAACTCATGGATTTCGATTAACTGGTTCTGAATCAGGGCTCAAGAATGCATTTTTTTTCCTTTTGTTTTTATCACTTTTAACCGAGTTCAAACCATAGTTGATCCACATAATAATATTAGCCGTGTTTTTTTGGAAAAGTTATCTGTAGTACGGTAGGATTTAATATGAATAACAAATACAACATCCGCAGTAGGATCACTGTCGATAAAAGGAGAAGTGAAATCCTGCTGCGGATAGATATTTGACGTTAATTCGAGTATCGGCAGTGATCCTACTGCGGATGTTGTATTTGTTTTTCATATAAAATCCTACTGTACTACGGATAACTTTTCCAAAAAAACACGGCTATTGGTACACCAGACTCGAAATTTTCTATTTCAAGGTGTTTTTCTACTCGAACAAATTAAAGCCAAAAATCCAATTTTAATCTTTTCATTGTGAACTAGTTTCTTGGACTGTAAATAAAAATAAAATACTATTGTGACTGCAAACATATAAATGTCATTCTTAGGTCGGTTTTTATTTTTTTGTAATTTGTAACTCGGGCTTGGTGTTTTTCCTATTTCTTGCTGCATGTTTGCAAAAGAAAATATTTGTATTTAATTTCAAACTGAAAACCAACTTACCCTATTTTTGTGTCAATTAATCGACAAGAAACAAATCGTATCTGTAAATTTACACACTTTATGCATTAAAGTGTTTTTTTTTCTTTCAATGCAAAAACAACTCAGAAGTCAATTACCAATAACAAGTACAAAAATACAATAACTAGTGAATAAAATCAATTTTCAATAAAGAAAGTTTTCTATTAAAAACAAAAAAAAAATCATTAAAGCATACAAAGTTCTACAACGCTTCAGAAGCACATCGAACACAATGTGCGCTACACTTCTGGACGATGTCAAAACCTACAATCCAGATACACTGGATTTAAACGAGGACAACGAAGCAGCCGAATATTGGTTTAGTATAATCGATGAAATAATCAATAAATTTGCAAAACAAGCTGTTGCTAGTCAAAAGGAAATCGATCCAACATCTGAGGAAAGAGCAGAGCGTTTTAAGAAATCATATAAAGATCAAGTGGAGAATATGAGAAATTCAAGAAACAAGTGAGTTCCAAAACGGTTCTATTCAAGTTGTTTAGTTTTTTTCTTCGAATCAAATTAGTCAAACAATATTATGTAGAATTAGTCATAATTGTTTCTTAATAGAGTTAAAAGTTGCTGGAAAATTTAACTAAACGATTCTTAATAAATCATCTGGGGTTTCCCAATAATTAGTAATTGGTGTGTTGTACCGTGAATATTGATAGTAAAAGATAATTTTATTTTACACTGTCCAACAATCTAGGCGGAGGGCATTAAGGTTCCTTTTCAAACAGCCTACATTTGGATACAAACAATTTAGAATTTGACTTTAAAAAAATATATTATTAGGATAACCTTAGTTTTTCAGATTTGACCTTGAATTATAACAGTCTTGAGGAATTATGAAGATACTCCAAAATGGACTGAAAATTTCAAGAAAATGAATTAAACATAAATCATATTACAATGAAAATAAATTAACTTACTAGGAAAAACCTGGCATACAATATAATAGCCGTTCGCACTCGGCAGAAAATTTTAGTCCCCTCTATTCGTGGTAACACTCTCAGAAATGGTTGAGAGTTGTTGGGCACAACGTTTATTTTCTTCACAAGCCGTTAGCCTATCATTTATTTATTTTTAATGTCAAAGTATTGGCACTAACAGCTTTGAAATTAAAAGCCGTTTAATAACTTTTTCTTATTTTCTTCTTTTACTTTTTTTTTATAAATATGTAGTGATAATTAATTAAAAAAAGTGAGCAAACACATCTTTTTAACATTTATAAATGTTAACAAAAAATCTATTAACTTTTACAAATATAATTTGATTTAAATTTTGCACCAATTTGATACCTTTTCCAAACAGACTATTGCTATCCCCAGTTACGTACTATAGCCGTGTTTTCGATATATTTTTACAACAAAACCAAACTTCCGCCAATCTTATTTTTATTTATTCTCGCTTCCTTCATAACATAAATGCTACGACCTTTCAATGTTTTGATAAAAAACTAGACCAAATTACGAAATTCTAAAGTCAATCATTAAAAAACTGAATAAAAAAATAATTAGTTGCTCAATTTCTTTTTAAATAAATACTGATCACAATTATATTGCAAAGACTGGTTTATGCCTTGGTCTACAGCATAAGGAAAGTCTATATTCTTATGCATACATGTTAACAAGTAAATAATTTTTCATTAAAAACTATATCAAAACAAAAATCTAATCTAATCTCTCTATATAAATAAAAATAAAACAAAAACTCTCTTTTTGCTTACTTTCAGCAATAAACCCTTAACCATAAGAGATCTATTAGAATTAAATGAAACAACATTAAGACTGTGTGGATTTCAAGATCCGTGGTTAAAACAAAAAACCGAAGAGAATGAAGCTTCTATAAAGTTGTTCAAATCCAGATTAGATGAAATTGATAAATTAAACAACGTCGAAAAGTGGACTGAATTGATTCGTGGTGTATTAGCTGGTAAGTAGAAAAAAAACTTAAAAAACAAACAAAATTCTTAAATCTTAATCCTTTTAATCTAACTAACCCGCTTCTCAGCGATAATCATAATCATTTTTTGTTTAGTTTCCTTGAGATATTTACAAAAAGTTTTTTTCTGTGTTTATTTGAGCATTTTAATGAAATTTTCAAATTTTAACTCAGATTTAAATACATACATACAACGAATTATGTAGATCAACATTCTCCTTTTAATTTTCTGAGCAAACAAAAAATAATCTTTAACTTTCGTTAGGGTAAAAAAATTAAATACTATGGGGCTTATTTTCAATAAGTTTAACCTCCCATGAAACTCTTTTTTTGTGGGAATATTTTTCTAGGAATCTGTAGACATAAAAATATGTATAAGACGTATCGCTAAACATTTCTTTTCACCTGAAAGCTTTGCATTATATACATATACCTATGTATGTATGTATTTAAATTTTTTTCTATAACCACAAGGTTAGTGATAGAAAGAATGTTAAAATATTTTTGTTTTCTGTGTCAATATTTCACCTTGACCATGGCATATAAAAAAAAACGTGACCCATAAGATGTTATGGAATAAATAAACCATAACCCAGCCATGCATTTGCTTTTACTCTGTCTTCACTTTCTTTGTTTTTTTTTATATTTTATCGTGTACCCTACACATGTCACACTCTATATTTCCAATTTTTATTGTTGTAATTATTCATTGTGTGAATACTTATCGCTTATGATTGTCTAGCATTATCGCATGGTTTAAATAGCTTATCAACGTGTGAATGAAAATAAAATTGGGGTTAAAACTTATAGTTAAGATAGTGGTGCTGCTGCAATATAGATATACAATTAATTTGAATAAAATTTAATCTTGATTTAGTTTAGGATTGAAAATGTCTTTCCATTTTATTGTTGTAAACTACAATATATTTACTCATCTTTTATTAGTCTTTATTTACTTGAGAATTTAATATTTACATATAACTGGAACTTTTTTAATTTCAATTTAATTGGAGTAAACATTTCGTGTTCTCTAGCGGAAAATAACAAACCAATACATTGGCAACAGATTTTAGTTGCTTTTGACAAAAGAACCTATGAATGACAGGACAGCCGATCGAGTTTTGCTTGCGATATATATGTATTTATATGTTTAAATACTAAAGACAAGTTATGCATTCATAAAAGAATCCGGGCATAAATTTTGGTTCAATATGAAAATACCGTTTATGTTTTGTCTGGGGATCAAATCTCTTTTCCAAAGATACTGCCATTCTGAGGACAGTAAGAAATCCTCCTTAAGAGTACATATGTACGTCTTATTAAAAAAATTAAGCCATAATCGGTGAAAGTCGTTTGCATTTATAATTTACAGCCTTAAGAACTGTCTCTTTACTTTAAACTTGGTAACGATACCTTCAACAGAACTGATTTCAGACTTTTAATTTATCTAGTATATTATTAAAATAGTTTTAGCATCCTACTTAGTCGACAACAATTTTACGCCAATATTTGTTATGTATTAAATGTTTTCCTTCTTCGTGGCCTTTTTTTTTTTTCTTTAAAAATTATGTTTGTCCTTAAGTGACGTTTCTTTTGCTTCTGAATAGATCTGAAGAAGGGTGTAATCACACCCGAAACGTCACAACATACAAAATAAAAAATAATAACAAAAAATTGACCTTGAGCCCACCTAAGGACAAACATAATTTTTGTTATGTATTCTTCATTCTTTTCAAACTTCCCCTTGAGCAATATTTCAAATTCTTAATGTTAAGTTAATTTAAAGCCTTAAACTAAAAGACCAACTTCGTGCGACGCACTCGTTTTCCCAAAAATCCCTTTTAATTTTCTAAAAACTAATCTTAAACAAGTTTCCTTAACGGAACTCAAGTTAAATTTTTTAATCATTTCCAAACTATGTATTACTATTTCTTATTCTAGGTAACATATTCGATTGGGGAGCAAAAGAAGTTTCTGATATTTTGGAAAAAGACAAAAACTTCGGTCTACATGATGCGTTAGATAAAATTCAAAAGCGACCATGGTTGGTTGATAATTTGAATGAATGGATCCTCCGAATGCAAGTAAATTAAAAATACAAAAAAATTCATGTATCATATTATATTCTACACATTAGAGAAGTGAAACTTCTACGCAAAGTTTAATGAGTATGTTGATGGATTCACTCACTCACACATTCATTAATTAATTCTATAAAATAATCCGAATTTAGTCACTGTATGTTATTGATTCAAAATCGGTTAACAGCTGCATGCTTTGAAAAGCACTGCTTTATTTTTCAAAAAAAATATTTTGAAAAAGGTTGTTCACGTTGATATGGGCAATAGATACTTATTGGCACAAATGATTTTTAAAATTCAAATTTGTTGTCGTAATTTTCAATTATTATTTTTCAATAGAATGTAGGGCCCAATTACCGTAAAAAGATGCTCAATGAATCCATAACAATAAGAAAACTTTAGCCAGGTTACTTGCCCAGCCAACTAAAAGAAAACACAAATTTATTAGGGAAAATATTAATTTTTATTACATTTTGATCAAAATGTGAAAATATATTTTAATAATGCATCTACACTTTAATATAAAATAATTTAACTTTTATCAAAACAACCATATTTATATACCAAATTGAATAATCGAGTATAGTTCAAGCGAGTGGTTTTTTGTATGCAAAATAGACGATTTATTACTGTGAAGTTGTAGTGCAGCGACATATTTCAATAAAAGTCAGGAATACATTTTAAACATAACAGAAAACTGCAAAAAATTCACTCTTAAAATTCTTCGCAAAACAAAAAATTGTTTTCCCGTCAGAGCGATGAATATTTGGCGATTTAAACCATTCGCTAATCCCAATCGAAGTAGTAGTACATTTGATTACGAATCATAATATTTTTTGAATTTCTTACCTTATTTATGGAGTTAAAATAGGGGTACATTACATAAGTTTGTTACAAGCTGGACATTCTATTGTCCCCAAACGTCTTAAGTAAACAAAAGGAACTTCCGTAGTCGACCTGACATCGCTTACCCATCCATTTTGAGCTTGAATTTTTTAAATAGACCTTTTTTAACCTTCCAACCATTCTTCAACCGTGCGTTAACGGATGATTTTATACTAACAGAGAATTGTTGCAATAAATTTGTATTGAATTCTAAAATTCTTCCTTAACTTTTGAATTTATGTAGAATACCAGTCGTTATTTTTCCACCTTTAGGTAAATTGTTCTTTTTTTGAAATTCTAGAATTCATCAGCTTTCCATTTAGAATATCTTCCAAAAACTAAATAGATTTTTATGTTCACGCCGTTATCCGATCAGTAGATGAAGTTATGTACAATATATATGTACTTTTCTTAACATTCAAATCAATAGTAATACGATTTCACTCTACCGTGCGTAAAGAAGTTTCACTTAAAAAAAACAAACATTCATACAAAAACCAAAAATCTAAAATGTCGCCATAATCTATGTATTTTATTTAAAACAAAAATTCTAGGAAACTCCACATAAATGTGCAGTGATTTTCGTAGACAACAGCGGTGCGGATGTAATTTTAGGTATTCTACCCTTCGCTAGGGAACTTTTAAAGCGTCAAACCAAAGTTATGCTATGCGCGAATTCTGAACCAGCACTAAATGATGTGACTTATAAAGAACTCGAGGATATCTTACAAAAATGTAGTTGTTACTGTGATACGATAAATAGTGCTTTGAAAAATGGACAGCTTTTAGTTTATGCCAATGGTCAAAAGGGTCCTTGCTTAGACATGCGACATTTAACACCAGGTATGTAAAAAAAACTATAAAAACTATATACTTTTTTAATGGAATTTATTTTGTTACAGAATTATGCAATGCAATTGAAAGTAACGAGACTGATTTACTGGTCATTGAAGGAATGGGTCGTGCTTTGCATACAAACCTTTATGCAAAATTTCGTTGTGATACTTTGAAATTGGCAGTAGTTAAAAATAAATGGCTGGCGAATCGATTGGGTGGTGATACGTTTAGTGTCATATGCAAATATGAAAGTTAACTTGAAAAAAAGAAAGAAAAAAAAAAAAACGATTCCTTACTTCAAACTGTAAAACGTGTGCTTTTCTTTTTAGTTATTATTTTTTTTTTATCTTTTGATTAAACGACCGACAGGAAAATCAACAATAATTTCTTTAAGAATAAACAATAACAAATATTATATATTTTCATTTGTTGTTGTTAAACAAAAGAAACAAAAATATAATAAAATACTATTTAGAGTAAAATTCCTTGAAGGAATTTAAAAGTTTAACAAAAACTTGTATTTTGTGTAAACTAAACATTTGTATATGAAAAATATTAAGAAAACCAAAAAATAAAACATCATTATAAAGTTACTAAACGAGATATTAAATTATTTAGAATGATGAAGAAAATAATTAAAGCACTTTTATTTTTAATTTTCATTAAATTAATTAGTAACTAATGAAATAAATTCAGTAATGCAGTCCATTGAAAAAAATAACTTATTTCAAAGTTTTTCTTACTACATTTCAATTTAATTTAAGTCTTCAATACAAAATTATCATCACAACACATGAACGATTTGATTGATATTTTAGATGACATTCACAGAAGTAAATATTGAAATTCTTGTGACTACTTTGAAGTTATTTAACTACTAATAGCCTTTATTATTATTTTAACAGTTTTATCAAATTCAATCTTAAAATTTGATTGGTTTTTATTTGTTAAATAGTTGAAACGATTCTAAGAGATTAAGGGATACAAAATTAGGATTACAAAAAAACGTGAAGCAGTCAACAGACTCGAAGCTAAAAGACTCAAAACCGTCAAAAGAATGCAAGTAATGCATTAAAATAAATAAATGGTTTGAATTTACAGACACCAAAGTTCATATAAAAATATCGTAGTTTTTTTTTTTAAACTAGAATAAGCTGACGCGCAATGGCTTATCCATATTAATATCTTACCATATACAGATTTTATTTGAGATTAATTATTTTTTATTTTCATTGAAAAACACAAACGAAAATACAAAATAAAAACATTTATGCACATTTGTAAGAAAAGAATATTTGTCTGCGGATTCCGTTTTTTTAGACTTTACACGCAGGTTAAACTTCAACTCTTTTTTTTCTGTAGAAGACTGTGGTAAAATGTAAAGACAAATATATTAAAGAAATATGAAAAAAATCAAAATCATTTAAATATATTTAAAGTTAAAAGTCTGCTAATTAATATTACCCTAAAACTGCTAGTTGACTGAATGATCATCATAGAAAAAAAAAATGTCATCAATCTAAAGCTTCAAAAGTTATTCCAGAGACATCAAATTGATCCTTGGGCGGTAATTATTTAGACTCATCATTTTATTGCAATTCAATGTTTTCCTAATCAGAAGTTTTAAAACTAATAATTTGTAAACTATTGCTGATTCCATGATGCAATTAATTTTAAATTGCCGTCGTTAGAAATGCATCACGGCGATAAGAAAAAACAATACATTTGTGTGCATTTATTTGCAACGTTCGCTTTTAGCATTGAACTAAGGGGAGCGAAAAACATCAATTAAAATATCTATACAATAAAAGTTTCCATTTTGACCGTGTTTTGATTTTGATCTAAAAATGAATGTGATGAAAAAGAAATTACATTGTTAAAAAAACTTGTATTCGAAGGCGAATATTGTTTTATTTTTTTTGTCAGCAAAAACTAGTTAAAATTTTAGTATTTAAGAATCCGCAAACAGTGCAAATGTTATAGTTCAACCTAAGCAAACTCAAAATGAAGATAGCTACCAAGTTTTTGTTCTTCCTCATCGTTCTTTTTATGTTGATGGTATGAATTTAATGGAAGAGTTGGAAAAGAATTTATATATTAACAAATTGTATTTTCTAGGATCTTGGAGCTTCTGAGGAAGGAGTATTTCGTAATATTGTTAAAAGGAGTGCTGAAGGGGGACCACAAGGTGGACCACCAGGACATCATGGTGGACCCCCCGGTGGTGGAAAAGGAGGGCCACCCAATGGACAAGGAGGGCCACCCAATGTACAAGGCGGGCAAGGCGGACAAGGTGGACAAGGCGGACAGGGAGGACAGGGTGGACAGGGTGGAGGTGAAGCCTCAGCCTCCAAATAAGGATTCAATGTTATTTTCTAACAATTGATAGAATAAATTAAAAAAAAAACATTGCAAATATTTAAAATATTTACAAAATAAACTTTTTTTTGGAAAGGTTATTCTGGATAAACTTTGACTGGTTTTCAGTTTTTAATATTATAATTATGTACATATGTATAGTTCATAGGGCAAATCTTGAACGACTGATTGAACTTACGTCTCTTCTTTCAATCAAATTATATTCCTGATTAATTAACACCATTGTAATTATTTCAAGAAAGAAAGCTTCTTAAAGATCTGAAGTCCAACTTTCGCAAAAATAGTTCTACTTGTTTTGATGATTTAAATTGAAGATGAAAGGATAGTCAAACCCCCTTAAATATAAATATTCCAAGGAAAAATGTCATAGCTACGTATTAATTGCATAACTAATCAGAACCTTACCTTAGAAAATGAGAGGCAAGCCCCTAAGTTTAAATAGAAGTATCGTAATAGTTTATTAATAAAATAAGATAGCGTAAGAAAATTAAAAATTAACTTTTTTTGGTGTTAGTAAAAAAATGTTCGTAAAATTTTAGAACCCAATATTATTTAAATTCCCTAGAAGTATTTCGACAAAATTGAATGAGGCATTATCGAGAAGTACGGGAATAACCCAAAACAGGATGGACTTGTATTTTATTTTTCCTCAACAAAAAAAATCGTACATAAAGCCCTTAAATAATATGTCATAAACTGCAAACTACTCTCAATACTTGTGAACTTATGTACATACATACAAACATACCTTCATTGCTTTCAATGTTCTCATCATTTCATCAACAATCTTATTTTGAAGTCCAACTTTTAAATAAAAAAATCAACAAAAGCTTCAACATGGATTTTTTTATTTTTAAGTAATCCTTATTTTTGCACAAATTTAACGGTCCAATGGACTAAATCTTATAGTTTGCACGCCTATATCAAAACCATTGTTTCCATTCGTATTCATTTGATCCTGTTCTTCATTTTCTATTTTAGTACTTTTTTCTGACCCAACTTCTTCGTCCATGCCACCCTTTTCACCAGAAACATCGTTTGTATCTTCTGGCTCTTCGACTCTTCTGCCAGCTTCCGTCATTTCAAATTCTTCTTTGCCATCGGTTGTCTCACCATCAGTGCCACCTTGCCCTAAATTTCCCTGTGTTTCATCATCTAACCCATCGTTTTCAGATTGTGCCCCCTGTTCTTTATTTCCTCCGCTACCACCTTGCTCAGCATCTACATCCATTTCCACTTCTTCACCACATGTACAAGAGCCTTTACCTTCTTTTACAACAGGAACATTTTCTCTAGCATTATCCAGGTTGTCTTTTGTTATATCTCCACTTACTCCAACTTCGTCTTCAGATTTCTCACCGATACCCATTTGTTCCGTACCTTCTTGTACCCATTCGTAATCGTTTCGAGCTCGTGCTACATCGATTTCAATTCCATTCCTAGTTTTCTCATCATTTAAACTACCTTCTTCTTTTCGAGAGTAGTTATTGTTTACCAAAGATCTATATACAGCTGCTCCAACAAATTCCTATTATCAAAAAATTCGTATCACAAATTTTACTAAATATTATTATCTCACCGCCCATAAAACAATTCCAAGAAAAATAATCACTTGACTCGAATTTTTCATTTTTTTGTTAAAAAAAAAATAATTTAAAAAAATACTTATTCTTCTTGTAGATTATATTTAACTTATTTATGATATATTTAAATTTGGCACAAACAAAATATATTCCACGACTTTTCCATCATCCAAATATTGTAGAAATGTGTGTTTTGCGTTCATAAAGAATAATTTGCATGCCTAAGCTGCCTTCATTGCCTGATCTTGTGCAATTATTATTCATTTGATGATCGTTATCATACCTCTATTACTATAACACGAATTATTTTTTATTTGTATCAATAATTGAAATGCATTATTTTCATTTTTATCAATAACTAGCTTACCCGTTCTGGCGTTGCTTTACTTAGTTTAAGAAAAAAACATAATGTAAGCACACATTTGTTTAAGATTAATTACAGCCAGGTTCTACACTTCACTCTCACTCGAAATGGATTTGAAATCGATACAAAATAAAATTTAGGGTTCTACAATTCGCTTTTGACGATATCGAATCAGAACCTTTGACACAGTAGTACTTCGACAAAGACCAATATCAAAATCTTTTCCAACTGATTTTTGAAAATTTCCTTCGGCAAGAAAACGTAAGAACGCGGCCAGCTGCAACGTTGCAGAAATGGAAGTTTTACTGATTTTGAAGCACTGATGGAAAGCCACTTTTATCAAGTCGATAGTATGATACAAATCTTTAATTCACATACGCAGCATCAATTCCTCATGGGTATAATTGATCTCCCAACATTTGCTTTTTTTTTCCCTCTGCATATTCCCGATTTGTAAGTTGTAATGCTATTGCAAGCAATCAAAATATTTTATAGAATTCTTTTATCAAAATTTACACACAATTTTAATAGCAGTCAAAAAAATTCACAAACAAAATAGTTTTGTATTTGCAAACTGAGAAGTGACAGCTGTTTGCAATTTTACTTAAAGTGATTTCGAAATTACGAGTATGAAAGCGGGTGAAATATAAAACTCTGAAAACAAATTCACTCGATTTCGAAATTCGTTTTCATTTCGATTTCACTCGATTTTTGGAACGGCTGTTGATTGCAAAAAAAGTTTCTAGCACGAAAGAAATAACGTTTATAAAAAACTAAAAGATTTTAAAAGTTTCTGCCTTACGCAGATCCCGCTAAATTTTATCTCCCACATTTTTCTCCAAACATCAGCTAAAATCCCAGCTAAATTTTGACATAAGAACATTGTGGAGAATATGTCACAGAAAACAGCTGTTCTATAAATGAAATTTTTTCATAGATTTAAAAGAATTTGTTTTAAAGTATGATTTTTTAAGAATTATGAATGAGAACGAATGAAAATTTTGAATTATGAGTGATTTTTGCTATGGAAAGTCTTGTAAGATTTATGTCACCAAAAATATGCTTCTAAATATTATTCCATTTCAAATTGAAATTGAAATTTAGCTCGAGAATAAATGTGCCAGACAATTATTTCGTGCGCTAAATTTTGACAGATAAGTTATGTACAGTTTGAAGCGAAATTTTGATTTTTAAGGTGCAGCAGCGTACTTCTCGGTTAAAATAATTGACATAATTTTAGCTTGACTAAATTTTGGAGAGAATTTTGTATGGGAGATAAAATTTAGCGCGATCTGGATACTAGGCTTAAGTTAAATACATACATATCGTCGCCTGAGTTCTATCTTGTTCAAAAGACCATTTTTGGCGAAATTGAGTTAGAAATGCAGTTTTTATAAATCGAACATGCTCTTTCGAATGGCGTACTCCATTTTTTTCTATCTCTTTTAGTTTTACAGTTATGAAGAACTATTTTGTTCAATAAACCACTTTATTAAATATTTTGAGTGTCTTTTTTATTCAATCAACCACTGCTTTTTGTTTTTATATGAAATTGAACAATTTTATATTAACTTTAAAAAAAACTACCATGTATTTCTTTGTTGTTCAATATCCATATCTAATCCATTTAGTTTTGTATGTTATTGAACAAAATCCTATTAAAAAAGTTATGCGGACGGAAAACCGCATTTTTGTTCAATATCACTGCACTGTAATGTACCACACAAAATTAATACTGATATAACATTGGAAGCTGTAAGCACAATGTGATGTAAGCGAAAAGTTGGAACGTAATCTTCAAACGCTTTTAAGGTATTTTGAGAAACCCTTTTATCTTTAGACAGTTTTTGAATACAATATTTGTCGCTTACAGTATGATAAATCCAGCTCATCCAGCATCTGATATTTCAGAATTCTATGATTCAGAATTCTAATATAGCTCCTTTATCTGAAGAAGTCATTTTAGTACCTTCATTGGAAAATGTAGTACCAGCAGAAGGTTCCGTTTCATCTAAACAAACTACATGCTTTACACCAAGAGAAGCTCTGGATCGAGTAAAAAAAAATCGAAAACCATTTTCGTGGAAACAAAATATACAAAACCGGATGGGTCAAGGTGGTAAGCAATATTCAAATGACATTCGCTTGCAACGTTAGTTGCAGTCATAATTGTTTCACCAAATTTGAACGTGTGAAAATATTTGATTCATTTTGCACCTTAAGGCTAGGCGCGCACATTCAATTTTTAGTTGCACAACTGTTTGGTTGCTTATAGAAAACATATAATTATATGTTTCACAAAATAGCGAACTCATTTTAGGCAATCGTTTAGTTTGTGTCAAAACACAAACTGTTTAGTTGCTCGACCCAAGCAGTTGCGAAACTAAAAATTGAATTTGCGCGCCTAGCTTAAAAGATTCTTAAAAAGGACAGTTTTATTCCAAATTTGTGATAAGATCGGAACCAAAGTGAAATAAAGTAGCTAAAGTAATTTCAAGAAAAAAGTTTACTTTCAATGTAGACAAATACAATATCGACAATCTGGGGCCTGTTTCTCAGATCATACACATCATACATTGTATGATATTGACAGTTCTGCTGTATGATTTCTGTTTCTTAATTTTGTTGTATGATCCACTGTCATACAACAATGTATGACTGAAGATTACACTGGAAATATTGGAATGTTGTATAATTCTGTTTCTCAGAAATGTGTCATTTACATCATACAGCAAATTTACCTATGTATAAATGATCATACATTTAATACAGCACAAAATTCTGTTGTAAAGTGGCTGCTGCATGTAACATGTAGCAACATTATTTTCATCAGTCAAAGCTGGGGAAACAAAATTTATTTGAGAAGTTCTCTGGCTCGACATTCAAAAAACATGGTAGAGCCTGTAGGGCATAGAGAGAGGTAGTTTCATTGGGGTTGTCTTATGGGCTTGCATTATGCGGATTTCATGATAATGGATTCCATTTCCAAGCTAATGAAGGGTTTACAATATTTGTTGCAAAGCGTGACAAGGCTTCGTTGCAATTAGTTGAACGCACAATTGATCTTCCCAATTTTTCCACTAAAAATGTTTGGCAATCTAAATTTTTCAACAAAATATGGATCTTTAAGATTGAAATTAACAGGTTCTTTTATTATTTTAGGGCGTCATCTGACACGTATATTAATTTCAACTAGTTCCAAGACGTCTTCACCAAAAATTGAGATTTATATTAACCTCACACTCAAATAATAATGAAATGTCAGAATCATACACATCATACAATACAAATAAAATCATAATGGCACAAAATTTTAGTTGAATTATTACGATATTAAATCTGTTTTAGTATGAAACTAGGTTTAAACAACGATTTTTATGAAAAAATAATAAGAAACCAATTACAATAAAACTCAGTGGCGCAAAATTTTAAACAGCCTTTTATTAAGGTATTAATATGATAATTTTTAACGGTTTGCTAATTTTAAAGTAGTTTACTAACTTATTCTTAATTCTTACAATTTTCTAACTATTATCGTGCTGAAGCAATTTCCTAAATAAATTGCACCTAAAACAATGAAAGTTCGTGCAAAGAACTAAGTCCTTGTGTGGCGTTTGTAAATAGCACGATACTAAAAAAATAATATAGGTATTCGCCGATTTTAGTATCATACTAAAACAGCTTTAGCATCGTACTAATTTAATGAAAATTTTGCGCCAGTTTGTTTAAAATAATAACAAAATTTAAATTAAAAATTGTATGTAAAATAAATAATGTATTTATTTGAAAAAAGAAGGGTAAAAAGTGAATTCAAAAAAATGTTTAACAAATTTTGAATTTCATTACCTACCGAGCAGCAGCAATATTTTTTCTGATCACCCATTATGTTCTAGTGCTTAACTCAAAGAATGAGTTAGAATTTTTTGTTCTATTTTCATAGTATTTTCGTAGTTTCAATGATTTAATTATTAAGTGCTTCTATTTTGTTCAATATTTAGCTTTCTTGTTCAATATCCACCAATTTAATCAACTTGTTTACAGCCCATACAACGTTGTTCAATATCCAAAATGACATCCCACTTTATTTTATTTTTTAACTATTTCAGGATTTAATAAAACCTAGATTTATAAATCATTTTGCAAACAAAAATTATTGAGTTTAATGGAGAAAAAAACTCCACAGTATTTCCTTTCAAATTTAAGTAAAAATTTTGCTTCTGAAGTTAAAAAATCGTTTTCCCAACATTTTCCAAAATGGACTTTGAACAAGATAGAACTCAGGTGACGATATGTATAACAAAATTCATATATATGTGCCTAAACTTATCTCAAATCGGTTTAGATTATTATCAATCTGTGGTGACACCATTAGCGTAGTTAGAGATTTGTATTACTGGTGTAGCAAGTCAGAGCTGTAGGAAATTTCAAGGTTTGATAGACACAGATATTTTTAAAACGATAATTTTGATAATTTCCATGTGTACATTTATGTAGATATATGTACTTATGTATATGTTTCTGATTCTGTACCAACTTTCTCCTTGGTTTGCTTCCTTCATAGTCCAAAACTAACTGAACTCAAGTAGTACAGATCCTCCTTTTTATACAATCTTCAGCTGGCTGACATTACAAACAAAAAATATTTTTCAAGTCTTATTGACCATATTTATGTGATTAATTATGAGTCGATAAACAGAAAGTACTTTTCATCTATAACATATGCCTATCCCTATATGATCGTCAATTGTTCCAAACTTTCGCTTCTTTTGCAATAAATAATCTCTACTGTTAGGCATGCTATTTTTCGGTTGTGATAATTCCAATATGCGATCATAAGTCAATTATGGCTATACTATGGGGTACTTTTACGTATTTTGGACTTGTTAAAAAATCTGAAAGCAGGCAAATTATAAATTTTGTTATCTTTTTATAAAATATCTTTGGTTCTATTAACAACTTCCGCCAAATCTCAATGCTAACCACAAGGCAAATCTTTAAGTTCGAATTTAATGTCAAAAAGTATATACTGTCGTTTTTCTAAAGTAGACAATGAGTTTTCCACAATGGGTGCTACCTTCCCGTTGCCTACGAGAATGGGTAATTCAAGCATTTTTCATTTGCAAACCACAGGTCCCCAAAAAGTTCAAGTTTATCAGTAATTTCAAAGCTGTGATTATTTTTCATTTTGTTTGCAGTGGTTATTTTCTTAAGCTTGTTATCGGAAACTTCTATGAATCCCCAAAAAACTATCATTTTTTTTTAATTTGAATCATATTTTCCAAAATAAATAAATTGCCATATCTCTATCGGAATTCGTAACAAGTTTCCAATTCTGATAAAATTTGAGATAGCACTGAATGTTTCATCTTCTAAATTGTTATTTATTCTTATTAATTTTGTTGGTATTTTAATTGGTTTGTTATGATTATGACTCAGTTATTGATTATAAAATTAATCAATGATAATAAATTAAATGCAGACGATACCAAAACAAGTTGGTAGGGTGGTCTCGTCATGTGAGTCTTTTTTCTTTTAAATTATAATAAATCAATTAAAGTTAACGATATCAGCTCATCGTGTACCTGGTATTGAAAAAAAAAGAAGCTTTTACATCTAAAACGTCACCGAAAAAAGATCACAAAAAAAGCACATCTCCATCTATTCATCCATTCAGGCAGAGTAAAATAACCAGCTTTGCAAAACAACATTTAGTTTTCTTCATTTTTTTTTTTAACTATAAAATGACACCGTCTTTTGCGAATAATAATACAAAATACCGGTCTTAGTCTCGAGCTTAGTAGACACATTACGTATGTATATCTTCATAAAACGTGTGCTATTGACTCTTTCCAACAGATTCCACTGGGTTATGGTATAGGAGCGCAGTGACCATCAGTTAACTATCAGTTTTTGTTGAAGCCACATTGAAGTAAGAAGACAGTTTAACACTGTCTGAGAAAAAAAGTAATAATCAATAATCGTATATTTCTTTTAAAAGTTATAAGTTTAAACAAAATGAAGTCAGTTTTAATCGCAGTAAGTATTTCAAGACAGTTTAACTTAAGAGCACTTGTTTTTTTTTTTTTTTTTTTTTGAGATTTTCGTATTGAGGTCATGTTTTCGCCCAACAAGTTGCACACTCTATGATGCAATTAAAAATATTTTTTAATTAAAAAAAAAGCAAGTGCGAAAGTGCTTATTTTTTAACACAACATTTAACAAAATACGAGTACATAAAATTCCCCATTAATTTCATTCAAGGTCACCGTGTTGTACACAGTCTCATCTGCCATCGCCGATGTATCGCATATTCTAAATGAATATTCTACCACAACACATCCGCCTCCAGCAAGTCCGTATGTGTTTAGTTATGCAGCTGGTAGGTCACCCGGACATGTTGATCGAACACATACAGAAGTATCAGACGGTTCGGGAGTTATTCGCGGAGCCTTTTCATATGTTGATCCTAGACAACAAGTCCGTACAGTGCAGTATACTGCCGATGAATATGGATTCCATCCAGAGTTGAGCCATGAGCCAGAAGATACTGAAGCAACTAAATTGGCCAAGGAGAGACATTTCGCTTTGTACAATAAGATAGCTGAACAACACGCTAATCCTGAACTTCTTCAAGAAGTAAGTTAAAGAATTACTTTAATATTATTTTTTTTTTGTAAGGTCTAAAACGAAAGAGCTGAGGCAAGAACTTTTATGAGAGTTTTTTTTTTATTAATGTTGTTTCTCGAAAACTTGTCGATAAATTGATAGTGCTGAGGGGCGATAATTTTACTAATTTTAATTGCATATGTATGTTATGTAGTATATTGGTGAACAGAAAAGCGGACGTGTCTAGACTAAACTTCTGAGCGATTTTTAATAAATAAGTTCCAGTTTCTATATTAATATAAACAAAAAAAAAAATACTTTTCCCGTTATAAAAAATCTGAATGTGCCAGGTCCACTTTTGTTGCCCAACTTCCCAATTTATTGATCAAATACAAGTTGCAAGACGAATTTATCTTAAACGGAAGCTACTGATTTTTTGGTAATAGTTTTTAGTTGGAACTTTTTCCGACAATGTAACAAACATCAAACGAAAGAACTGATTTAATGTGATATTTGTTTGGTTATTAATTTGTTTTATATACGGTATTGTTTTGTCAGTCCGCAATAAAATCGTCACAAGTCAACCTTTTTAGATAAAAAGTTATGTTGTGCAGAATAAAATTAAAATATCCACAAAAAAAGGCAATACAATTTAAACAAAAGAGCTGATCTACGAACTTTTTGTTTTACCTCATTCACAATAGTAGGTACCTATTACCTTTATTAAATAGATATTTTCTTTTTTAATAACAATTAAACCTTAAACAAATGATCTGATATAGGAAGTTAAAAAAAAAATATTATTTGCCGAAACAAAAATGAGGCTCATGTAGAATCTTTAAGGAAATTACTTTGGTCTTTTGTTCTCGAAGTATTATTTTAAATAGCCTTCGATGTTTCAGATTAGTTGATTCATCGACATGTTTGTTTGTTGAAAATAATTTATTCAATTTAAACGACAAGACATAATAATTTGTTAAATTCTGGTTCTGGACTTGATAGATGCCAGTTAGTGTTATCTTTTTAAAAGTCAGAAGAAACTTACAAATAACCTGCACCTATGTATATGTTTGTGTGTTAATGTTTTTTGAGCGCATTTTAGCTGGCAAGTATATAAAATATAAATAAGTATTTCTATTTTAAAAATGATCACCCAACAACCAGCTAGACCTAATAACTACGATTTATTTATTATTTTAAAATTATTATTTAAATAAATCAAATAAAATTTAAATGAATTCTTTTAGTATGCAAAGGGCACTTTTAACCCTTAAAACGAGAAACAAGTGCGTCAATAGATTTTAGTATTGGGTTCAGAAAGTAGTATGCAAATGCCCCACGTTGTCAGTCGAAATTCTGTTAAAGTTCTTATTGCGGTTTAAAAACTTAGTGTACTTAAAATTTAATTTAAAAAAAAATAATTTTGTTTGCCTTTGTGTGCAATTTTTTAAGTGTCTACAATTTATCCATAAAATTAAAAAAAAAAAAAAAAACAATTGTATTCTTTTCTTACTTAAAACACTTACAAAAAAAAATCTAACATTTTTTCTTAAATAAACTTATCTTTTTAATATTTATTTTTAGCAATCCATTGCTGAGGCCCCTCACCAAAGTGAATCTGTTATTCGTGCAACCAAGAAACATTTGACTTTGTTTGATAAAATTGCCCAAGAACATGCCGCTATTGGAGCACAACAATTAGCTGAACGTTTAGCGTTTGAGGCAACATCTGAAGCAAATTTATTGGAAGAAGAGAAATTAAATCATTGATTTTTCTTTTTTCAAAAAATAAATTACATTTTTAATTTAAATAAAAATCATGTTATGAATATAAATCCCAAAAAATGATTGTAAATAAAATAATTTTTATAAAATTATATATGTACATGTTAGGTATGATTTAAGAGCCTTTTATCTTGGACACCATATTGAATAAGTGTTTTTGGCAACTTATTTGCAATCGCCAGATATGATATAATTTTATCTATTATTTTAAATTTAAGTTTCGGTAAAAAAAAAAACATCTTAGTTTTATAAAAATGACCAACCCTGATAGGTTTTTATATTTCAAAACTTTGTAGTACATTTGTGTTAATTGTCCAACATTTTTTATGCAGTTCATAATTCTTGAGCTGTGTTACCGTTTTATTAAAAACAAAAATTGAATGCGTTGGTATCGAATCCATCCTATATATGTATGTCCTTCAATATGTCACTCCGTATATCAAACTTTTTAGATTTGAATCTTAAACAGAATTTGTCTTTCAAAGTAATAGTGCAAATGGCTTGCAAATATAAGATTAAAATTTCATATTTAGTTGTTTTGTTATGAAGATCGATGCTAACTCTTTTCAAACCGCTTCGATGGCTTAAATTTCCAAATATAAAGCGATTTTTTGTAATATTTGCACTAATGTGATATTCAAGTAGAAAATGTCACGTAAAAATACTTTCGAGTTAAATTCAATTTTGTAATTCGAAAAATATAAATTCGGTCTCGCATAATAGTCAATAATAGTCGGCCTACAGAAAGACACTGCATTCTAAACTTCTTAATTTAAACCATTCTCTGTTTCCAAACTCTTCATAAGGTCTTACGTTAAACATTCTAGGTTGTACCAAAATTATTTATTTGAAAGTCACTTTTTGTAACGCTTTAAAAACATTTAATTAAAACGCAGTTTCTATTGTTTGTATTTTCTATGGGAACCTATTGCCTCTTCTTTGACAAAAATAATTTTCCTTCAGATTTTGTTATATGTAACAATTTTTATATGAGTAGTTATAATTGAACTATTTTTTTTTCTATAAAATTTTGACACCAATTCTTTATAAAAACTCGATTTTTAAATTTCTAAAATTTTGTTTATTTCACTCTGAAAATGAAACAAATCATAGGCTAAGTTAACCTCTACCATAAACACCGCCATTTGCACGCATTGACATGCCAGCTCCTGCTCCAGCTCCAGCTCCTGCAAAGTCTTCAGGGCCGACAGGCATATCTGGTGGAGCCGGTGGACCACCAGGTGGCATTTGGGCTTCAGAAGTTCTAAAATTCTAAAATAAAAACGTTGTATGTAATTACAATTTTGTTATTCTTTAAATTAAAATTTACAAACCATCAACAATATGATTCCGAAGAAAACGGCTAAAACGGCGCTTAGAATTTTCATATTCAAAAGTTCTCGAAAGTGTTTACTGTCAGTACCTACTGATAATTCAGAGTCATAGAATGGTCTTAAATACTAGAAACAATAATGGATTTTACTATCTATTGCAAAATTAAAAACAAGATGTCCATAACATTTGATAATGTTTTTTTATAACAATTAAATTAATTAAAATATCCACTCAAACATACTCGTGCTGAGATATTATCAAAACATGAACATGCTTTTCGTACTGGTATTTCTGATAAACAGAAATCTTATTGCCAATCGTTGAAAGTACTCGGTTGTTATTTACATTAATTAAAACTTAATAATATTGTAGATTGATATTGAGGAAAACTGTGTTTTAATTTTGATAAAAGGTTCGAGATAAAATATTGGGGCGAACAATTATTAAAAGTGCCAAATATGTATAAAGTAAAAATAAGTGCGGTATTCTGTATAGGTAGATACATTGAGTCTTATGAAAAATAACAATTTTCTATACGAAATAAATAGTGATGAAAACCACATAACCCTAAAACGTTGATCATATATTTTTAGAGCATTTTCTTTGTTTTATAACTTTTGATGATTTTTAATTTGACCCATCCTAGTATTCTTTCCATTTTATAGCAAAACAATTATTGTTAACGTGAGAACTTCGAAAAAGAATAAAACATGTACATGTACGTACTTTGGAATCATCACTTAATGCCCAAGCCGATATACAGGAAAACGTAAACGTAAAAAGCAAAAGGGTCATTCTTAAGCGAATATTGATGATCTTTCTTAGGAAAGAAAAATTCTGCTTTGCGTTAAGCCCATTTAAATTTTCGTTGGTAAGTACATCCTTTTTCAAATTCTGTTGTGCTAAAAAGATTATGTTAAAATAATGTTTCAAAAACGAGTTCGATACCTATACGAAATTTTTGATTTTGAAATGAAATTATATGTAAACATACTTGTCCTGGAATGCCTTGTAGTTGACTTTACGATCCTTCTTAAAACTTATAGAAAAAGGTGTATTCCAAGCAGAACAATTTTTTTCGTCTTTCTATTTCTACGTGCCTTATGCTTTTGAATTACATGTCCATCGTTTTTTAGCAATATTCTAAAATATTTGTGCCAAAACATAAGTGGTAAAAAATTTTAATAACTGATGAACTTTCATAAAAAAATATTTCTGATTTAAAATGCTTTTCAAAATGCGGCAGAAAATAATTCTTAAAAATCTTAAATCTTATCCAACCATTTTAAAAATCATGCTTATTTTGAGATTTGAACGAATAGCTAATTCGATAGCATAGATATTTTCATTCGAATGAACTTAGCATATTTTGACATTCGAGCGAAAAATGTTCACTGTCGAATGATTGAATAAAATGAACCTCAATGGAATTCATTTCCGAAATCAGCTGTTTGAAATTTACTGACATTTCTATCTGATTTAGTATGACCAAACTGTTTTTTTTTATGGTTTTTATTTGGAAAAAAATATGGTCTAAAAATATAAAAGTAATACTTTATCATTTAAGAAAAATAAACTAATGCTAACGGCCCGGTAAAGTTTAAATTTGAAAAACATCAATAAAACTGATATTTTAAAAACTGGGAGCATTTAGAAAGGTACAACTTCTCTCTATAATAAAATACTTGATTTATGTTTTAATTTTCATGTAAACTAATTTTGTTTTCCAAATTGATAAACAAAAAAAAGAAGGTAACTTCAAAGCCTATTTAATTTACACAAATCTGGTCACACTTAAATTTTGAATTACCATTTGTAAATTGTTTTATGAAAATATTGATAAATTGAAGCCAGACGTTAAAAATCAAAATGGCATTTGTTTTATGTATGAAAAGAAAAAACGGTGAGGAGCAGTTGTATAGGAGAAGGATAATGGATGTATCAAATCCATTTTATGCATCCATTACTACTAACATTATACTAAACTTACATGTTTTATGAGAATTCGCCAGAAAAAATTGAACGAGAATGAAATGTTATTTCTTTCGAACATTTCCAAAGTGAAAATTTGCTTAGTTTTCGAAAGATAAATGAAGTGAACTTTCTAATCGTTCGAATCTCAAAATACAAATTATTCGAATTCGACATACTTTCTAATGAAATCGAATGTCAAAATAAGGCTGAATATGTGCGTTGAATGCAGATTTCAATAGCCGCGTAGGAATTATTGGTTAAAATCTGCAACATGAGTCAACTTGATTTAAAAAAAATATATATTAAATTATAAACCGATTAAATTCATTAACTTGCAGACGTAATATTCAAAATTGTAAAGTAAGACAGACAAAACTGCACTGAACAAAAAAACATCTTTTTTTGTATCAGTTTTTAAAATCAGTCATAAGATCTACTATAAGGCATTCTAGGCTTATACGAGTACATTATCTACCGGACAATCTGAAAATATAAATTCTGGTCTTTAAAATTCTGTGTGTCAAAAATTGTGCCTCTGAAATTTTGCATTCCATAACTATAACTACATATTTTAGCATTCGTTAGAGAAAAACGTATAGGCACTCTATTCAAATCAAAATAAGCCATGTTTTGAAAATTGTTTGAAAAATCTTTATATTGAATGCAATCTTTGGAAAGTAATCAATCAGTGAATTGAAGTTAATGATTAGCATTAATCGAGTTAACTTTTAAATTTCAAGAGCAGATTGCAATTACCACTTATTTAGCATTCAAATGATTGCAATCAATTGATTGCATTGAATCATTTGCATTCTTTGAATACATTGGCGCAAAATTTAAGTTGAATTAGTACGATGCTAAAGCTGTTTTAGTATGAAGCTAGGTTAAAACAACGATTTTCCAAATTTTAATTGAATATAGGATCGTACTTTCTGTACCCTTTTAAAAAGTTAAAATCATCATATACCTATTTTAATTTTTTAGTATCGTGCTAACTTCATATGACGAACTGTCATTGTTTTACATAAGTGTGTTCAGAAGCAATTTAATAAGAAAATTGCTTAGTACGATAGATACTAGTTAGAAAATGATCACAACTAAAAATTAATTAGTAAACTTCTTTAAAGTTAGCAAATTGTTAAGTAGTATCATACTAATACCTTAATAATAGGCTGTTTAAAATTTTGCGCCATTCACAATAATTTTAATTATAAATTCAATGGAAATTCAAATAATTGAACGAATACAAATGATTGTAGTCAAGAGGATGACAAATAAATGGTGATTTGATTCATTTTACAGTCGGAAAGTGAAGTCAATGAATGCAGTCATAAAATGTATTCAAGATTAAATTTAAACAAAAAATGCAATATTTAACAGGCAACAATACATTCATTAATAACTTTTCTGAGGCTTTCGTCTCCCTTTTTCACATTTCTTTCAAAATTGTTTATCTTTGAAAATCAATTTCTTATAGTTTTCAAAATTCTGTTAATCAATACATTTGAAAAACTCTGCAAATATTATACTAACTCCTTTACTTAGAAAATCGTGACATTAAAACAGTATTACATTGATCAAAAACTTTCTTTTAGTTTAAAAAATTTAAATTAATTAAAATTAAAATAAAATCAAATACAAAAATTCGCCTGCACCCCTTAACAACAGAATTATGTATTATACACAAAAAAAACATAAACTCAATCGAATTCCAATTTTTTGAAATTTCCTTCGACGCCAAATAAGTCAGATGCATCCTTTGGTTTTCCAGGTCGTAGTTTTTCATTGATTTGATGAGTCTTCTCATGTTCCAACATAAATTCCCGATTTGATATTTGATTTTTATAAATAGCATCTGTAGAGGAAAAATTTAGATTATTCTTTTATTCAGTAAATTTAGGAGAAACAAAAAAACAAACTTTTGATTTCACTACTTTCGGCTTCAAAACCTCCATAGTCTGATGGTAGAATATCTCTGGGAACAGATTTATAAAATGTCTCCAAATTACTATGCAACTGAATCATTGCTTGTAACTCCTTCTTCATAAAAGGATTCATTAGAGCTAAAATCTTATCCATAAACGGCACGATATTGATGAAATGGAAGCCAACTAATCGAATTGCTGCTGCTTCCTGTTTGAAAAGGGAAGTTTTCAGGTTTATGATAAATTTATTTAAAAAACAAAACAACTTTTCTCACTTGTAGGTAAATTAAAAATTTTTTTATCGTCAGGAGTCCCAATCTTGCAATATGACCCAGTGTAACGCCCTTCAAGTCCATGACAAGTATGTGTCCTTGTTCAATGCCACCTTCCATCATCCATAAATCAAAAATCATGCAATAGCTAGATAGTGAAATAAATTAAATTTGTAGAGTTTTTTAAACTATAAAAAAAAATCATTATGTAAATTTGCACAGGTCTCTAGAATGTTACAACATTATAGGACGTTTCCACTAAACAAAAACATATACAAAAATTGTTTGTCAAAAGGTAGACCTACATAGGTTTGGTAATAGTTCTCAGAATTCTTTCTATTCAAATCCTTAGTCGTTTTCGAGATATTTACTTTATTTTAAGAGCTAAACAAAATGTTGCCACATTAAAAAAATTTCAGAACACTCAACAATTAAATTAAATGTGTAACTACAGTGGTAACAGATTTAACCCAAACCTTAAAAACCAGCACCCTGATTTAACTCTACATTAATTATCCATGCTTAGTTAACTCGGATTAACTCCAGTTAACTCAATATAGAAAACTAGGCTCGGTATAAAATTACAATATAATTCGAGTTTCGGGACTTAACTTGAGTCAACTCCTGAAAAATGTTATTAGCCGTGTTTTATGGAAAATTGATAGCCACTCAGTAAAGAAAAATGAAAAAAAAAACATTATAGTCACTTTTATATTCACTCTCTTTAAATCTCAAAGTTAGACACGATTTTTGCCAGCCCGTAAATTTCAATTTTAATGAGCGAAAAAATCGATTTTTCTTTAAAAGAAATTCAGATTTTGTAGATGTTTTTAAATCCATCGAGATCTCAGCCATCCTCCAATGGAATTTGACAGTTTATGGCTTAGTTGATGGGTAATATACTATATTTTTACCTACTTAGAGTATTTCCTTTTAGATGCTTTCCAAACGCCCTAAAATCGCAATTTTCCTGAACAAAAAAAAAAATCCAAAAAGATTAAGATTTTTCAGAAATTTTTCAATTAATTGACATTTGAGATTTTTTGTACGTCTTTTACAAAACAGACATGAAGCTTTATTTCCAAATGTCTTGACATAATGAAAATCTCTGAGAAAAAAAGATGTATTCCAGAACACATCCCAGTACCAAGCAAATGTTTTTCTGCATTCGATTTAAGCGCCATCTACATCTCAATATATCAACAATTTTTATTCATTCCATATTCACTCTGATTGCTGACCAAATTATATTCACTCTTGATGTTTTTATTGTTTTGCATGTCAAATTTTGCTAACTTGGCTATTCACTCTTTCAAAAAACACGGCTATTAAATCAAATTGTTATGTCGTTTTGGTTTTTTTCTCCAAAATTTAGAATACAACCAATTTTCTGTAAAACCAGATTTAAGAACAAATTCAGAGATTTACAAAAAAGGTATAACAGCATACATACATTTATTTATTATGATTTCTTTTTTTTTTTCAAATAATTATTTGTACCCTTTGACCCGACCTAAAGAGCCTTATAGTCTTTTCTCACCTTAATTCGAATCATCCAAATTGTTTTCATTTTCAACCTTAAACTTATGAATGTTTGTTAAAAAAGTTTTGTTTATCTTACCACCACCATGAATCATAAAAATTTCCACTCACAATTTCATGATATCTGCAAAATTGAATTTCGATGTATCCGTATCGGCCAGTCGTCCAATTATAACTCTATAGCCCTCCGGGGTTGCTTTTGGAAGTGGTATAATCGCACTATAAGATTAGTAATCACAAAAACGAAGTTATTAAGAAAGCACAATCGCCACCACTATCATTACACTGTATTCATAGCCCGCTTCAGCTCGGCTCTTTCGATATCTAAATTTTGAAAAAATTCCGGACAATGTGTTCGAATGGAAAGATTCGTTTCGATTGTACGTTTCGTCAATTCCATGCTATATTTACAAGCATGAAAGAATAGAATCACTTCGAGTTCGGACAAATTCGGCATGTGCGGTTGCTGCTGAAGCCATTGTTTCAATTTAAGGACATCTTGTTTTTCCATTTCGGGGAATCTCCGGTATTGTTCCTCCACGTTTGCCGGGATCATTTTCTTTCAATTTTCTATCTAATGAATAAATTTTTATTTTTGATCAGCGTTTTCCACGAGCACTTATCAAGCACTGAATCTAGTTGGTTTGAGGAAAATCTCACTAAGCCTGCAAAAAAAAAGACGAACAAAAAAAGTGAAATGGAAAACTGAAATACTTACAAAATAATAAAAATATATACATATAATGGGGAAAATTGTGAAAGAAAACCTGTTGGGGATTTGTTGCGAGAGTTTAAGTCTAAGGAAAAGCTCTATACTATTTATTTTAAGCAATACCCGTAATCATGAATGACGTTGGCTAGAGGAAGCAACAAGTAACTGATGCGTGTTTGTGATTGCAACTTACGAGTTTAATGAATCTCTGCTAATACAGCGTGTATCTTGTAGTTTAATCAAATTTATCACGAAATAATAATTACATAAATGATGATGGAAATGTAGAAGGGTAGGGTAGGGGGCAATGGACTTTGACTTTGAAGCGGCAAATTTCATTTTCTGTTTGAATGAGCAACTTTGAACTGGTCTAGTTACATAGTATTTCTGCTCTATAAATGGAATTAACAAAAAAATTGATGCTTGACAGAAGATGTCACGGACTTTCAACGTTGAAACAGAGAAATACTATTTTATCGGCTAATTGTCGGTTGTCAAAAATTAAAAGGGTTTTTGTAATTTAACGGTCTAGTTGATGTTATTATATGAAATATCATCGACTGCTGGTTAAATTTTATGAGGTCTAAATGTATGCCTCGTTCACGAGGCCAGTGAAAGTGAAGTGTTCAAGAATTATGTACATTTCGAAACTTTGTATTCAAAGAGGATTCATAAACACTTCATCCTTTTCAGTTGTAGTCGGACATGCAAATCAACATTAATAACAAATTTGGAGAGATGTGGTGGATTTTTTTTTGCATTCACAATGGTTTTCTATTACTAAGGAATATGTACCTGAACGGTCGGAAGAGGTATGTTCCAACTTCCAGGTCTTGTCATACGCTATACACATTTCTGCACAATTTTACCCAAATCCTGCCTAAATCTCACTAATTCTTCGGAGGAAGAAAGACCTCACAAGAGTCCTTTAATGTCAGCTTCTGTTCAGAACATTTATCTAGGAAGAAATAAGAATTCTGTCAAAAATGTTACTTTAAATTTAAGTTTTTAAAAAATCGCTGGACTAAACATTGTCAAGTTGAACTTTTATTATAATTTATTCTACTTAGTTGAAAATACAATTTTGTTCGGCCCAGTTTTCAGCCCAGATCAATTTAGTTTTAAGTTTCAACTGGAGTTAAATCCTGAAACATGTTTTTCAGTCAATTTAAATCTCGAGTTACATAACTCTGGATGTTTCAAATATCCATTAACATATGCATCTTGCAATTAATATTTATTAGATGGCATATAGCTATCAAACATTCGCTTAGAGTTAAACAGTTTCTCGAATAGAGCTACAAGCAATTCTAGTACATCATCCTCCAAATTGATCCAGCAATGCCAGGATGAACTTGTATGTCAGTTTGTTTAATTTTTGTTACAGCGGTGTGTTATTTAAAAATTTATTTTTGACTGTTTTATAGCTGGATCTGAAGCGCTCTAAGTGTTTATCTCCAAGCAGATTCCACATCGGCTCCGTTTTAGGTGTCATAATCGGACGCTGTCTAATAGGTAAACATGCAACAATTTTTGCAGTCGTCTGTATAGACGAGGAAGAATCGAATCATCTTCTCTGTACATGCGCTGCTCTATCTCAAAGACTTAGGCTCCACTAATGATCCTATAGTGACCTGGCGCAAATATTAATAGCCGTGTTTTTTGAAAGAGTGAATAGTCAAGTTAGCAAAATTTTACATGCAAAACAATAAAAACAACAAGAGTGAATATAATTTGGTCAGCAATCAGAATGAATATAGAATGAATAAAAATTGTTGATATATTGGGATGTAGATGGCGCTTAAATCGAGTGCGGAAAAACATTTGCTTGGTACTGGGATGTGTTTCTGGAATGCATCTTTTTTTCTCAGAGATTTTTATTATGTCAAGACATTTGGAAACAAAGCTTCATGTCTATTTTGTAAAAGACGTACAAAAAACCTCAAATGTCAATTGATTAAAAAACTTCGGAAAAATCTTAATTTTTTCACCGAGAAATCGAAATTTTTTGGATTTTGTTTTTGTTCAGGAAAATTGCGATTTTAGTTCTTTTGGAAAGCATCTAGAAAGAAATACTCTATGTAGGTCGAAATATAGTATATTACCCTTCAACCAAGCCATAAACTGTCAAATTCCATTGGAGGATGGCTGAGATCTCGATGGATTAAAAAACATACAAAAACTGATTTTTTTTAACGAAAAATCGATTTTTTTTGCCCATTACGAGTAAAATTATAATTTAGGGGCTGGCAAGAATATGGAAAGAAATATTCTAAATACGTCAAAATAAATTTGAAATTACTCTAAAATTCGTGTCAAACTTTGAGAATTAAAGAGATTGAATATAAAAGTGACTATAATCATTTTTCTTCGGTTACTGAGTGGCTATCAATTTTCCATAAAACACGGCTAATATTAGTATTCTCGCACGCTTCGTAAGGAGCTATAAGTGGTTCAAAGAGTAGGGAGAAATTCTTCTTGATTCATGTTGTGTCACAATGGACTAACTTATGGTATTAGGATGTCAAGCATTCACGCTGACAGCCACGCCAACCTAATCCTACATATGTATATTGTTTAAGGTTTTTAGTTGTGTTTTGATTGATTGTATATAGATACATATTCATAAATTCGTTTTGTTTCTAAAAATATCAGTTTTGTCTGTCAACCAGTCACTAGCAATTTGCTTTCGAATCATTTTAACGTTTGAGTCACCACCTAACGATCGTTCTATTATTGTAATATATATAGAGAATTTGTATTTTAAAAACCTTCATATATTATTGTGATATCAAATTGATTAATTTGGCAGCTTTTTAATTTTGAATTTGTACGTAGAGCCCTTTACCTATTAGCTCAGAGTTAACTGAGTATCTACTAAAAAACAGGGGCGCAAAATTTTAAAAAACTTAGTATTAAACTTTTAGTATGATTCTAACTTAACAATTTGCTAACATTTAAGTAGATTACTAACTCTTTCTTAATTTTAAACATTTCCTTACTAGTATCGTGCTAAGTCTATTTTTTTTAAATAAATTGCTTCTGAACACACCTAAAGTAATGGCAGTTCATGCAAAAAACTATGTTAACAGACTTGTTTTTATGTTAGTAAATGTCAAAAAGTCATAAGAAGTTAGCAAAGTACTAAAAATAAAATAAAATAGAAACCCCTATTACGATTGTCAATTACACAGCCCCACAAATAAAAAGTCCTCTGACTCTTGGATGAGTCCGTTCAGGTCAGATTTAAGGGCTACTTCTGAAGGGATATGGATACCATCAAATGAACTACAGTCTGCAAAATGGGATTAAACGCACCTTATATTCGGATTCAGTGACTCCAAAAACTTATGAATACTGGTTCGAGACCCCAAATCCAGATTTACTGTCGATACATCAGCCGAGAGATCCAAAAGGAGTATTTGACCTTGGAATATCTTCCAGAGGTCATTTCAAACAACAGGCCTAAATGAATTTAGATGTAAAATTTTCCGCTCTTTCAGAATCTGGGGTCAAATATATAATATCGTTAGATTTTAGGGATTTGACCTTCGTTTGACTATGACCTTTACAAGTTCGGGTCAAAAGAAGCCCGGATTCGAATTCAGCGATACGAAAAACATATAAATATAGGTTTTCAGATTTGTCAACGAATTCTCGCAATTTGGCCTTCAAATGCCCAACCTGACCTGATTGGGTCAAACGGACACCGGATTTAAAATCAGCGAGCTAAAAAACCTTATAAGACACAAATGGTCTCATCCAAGAGTCAGAGGACTTTTTTTTTGTGGGGCTGTGTTATTATCGATTGCAAATTGATGAATATAAAAATTCGATAATTAATAACCCAATTGAGAACATTTTTGATCATTCAGGATAATGCAGACTATTGTGAATTGAAAGAAAATTGAAAACTATCAATGAACAGGTTTTTAAATTTTCAATATCGACCTACATTGCGTTTTAAAATGGCAAATTTCAATATTTATTAATTATCATTTCATGATTGCCAATCATAATAGGGTTGAGACATTCGATGGTTTTATATATAAAAGAGTACAGAAATTATGATGCTATATTCTATTAAAATTAGCAAAATCTTCGTTTCAACCAAGTTTCATACTAAAATAGCTTTAGATTCGTACTAATTGAACTAAAATTTAGCGCAAAGGTATTTATTTACAAAATCATCTGCATAACATTTAAATGTCCATTATCATAATGATACATATTTCAAAAGAAATCATTCCAGTCTGGTTGAACTTTTTTGCTTCGGTTAAGGTTTTTTGAAGATGTTCTAGTTGAGTAGAAATTTGGAGTTAACGAACGACCAACAAGTAGTGGAAATTGTAGTGCACCACTTTCAAAGTTTCATTTCTTAATCTCATCAAAATGTGAGACGATGACAATTTTATTTCTTGAAGAGTCTAATTTTAAAATCCTGACACTTAATTTTGTATGAATTCACTTCTGGCATTTTTTGTTTCAATTAAAAAACTGTTTATTTTTTTTTTTTCAAATTTTAAAAATACCGTTCATGGCCTTTATATCGATTCACGGATCGAAATTTTGCTTGGGTGCGATAAATTTAGCGAAAGACGTTCATTTCTGCCTTATAAATGGCGAATGAATGGAAATTTAGCAAACAAAAATGCAATGCCCCGATTCGGACTGCTTGCCGTTAGTTAGCTCATTCAATTTGTTATTATTTAAAAAATTATTTTTCTTTGTTTTTTATTTTGTTTCTTCTTAAATTGTGTTGTTCACTAGCTAGTCACTAACAAATTGCATTCAATGGTATGATTCATTCGCCACTTCATAAACCGTTGAACTGTTATAAATTAAGTTATTTATTTCAGGTTTCGTAGCCAAATGATGATGATCAAATCCTCAGAAATCCGTAGTATCCTGCTCTTTTACCAAACAAAAACAAAATACCTGAATGATTTTCAAGAACTTACAAGATTAAGTAAGTATATTATTCTTTTTATTCACTTTTCACTTTTATTAAAATTTCATCTTGACATCGAAATTTAATCAACTTTCCAAAAAAATTATAATTTATAGCTTATAGAAGCTTTAACATGATATTTATTCTTATTTTTTTCTACTTGTAAACAAAAAAACAATGAATAACTTGTAAGTTAATATTTACTTATTTTATTACCCTTATTTTAATGTTTCTTTCTTTTTAATTTAACTTAAAATTTGTACATCTATTTTGGCAAGGAGAAACTTAGTTAGACACTATACGCTGCGGGATTGTTTTGACAACTGCATCGCAAATAATATTTAGGAATTTTTCCATTTGAGCATTCAAGCAGATCACAGACGATATAATCTGGATTTACCAGATATCTGTAGAGTTCATCTTTATACTGGTGTTATTATGTAATGACGAAGAAAAGGTTGAATTTTATGCGTGATGTGACGTCTGACTGTAAATAAAAATAAATAAATGTTAATAATAAACGAATTGTGTTTTTGTACAATTATTTTTTATACAGGGTATTTATTTTAGCAGCCAATTCCAGAAGAAGCCTTTTAAATTAAGTTGGCGTAAGTATCTCAATCTCTTCATTTGTTATCAGCACTTAACAAAATATTCGATGAGCATCTAACAACATTGGAACTTTTGACAAAAAATAGAGAAATGACGTCTTTCTGAAGAAACAAAATGAGCAACTCATTCTCTCTCTCTCTCATTCCTTTGTTATGTATCAAATTCGCGCCTAAATTATTTCTAAAAATTCTCAGCTATGCACCAGGCGATCATACTGGTGTAGCAGGTATGTATTTTTGTTTCACATGGTCACTACACACTTCCCCTCCTGAGCCAACTCTGATTTTTCCTACAAAATTCTCATCCATGCACCAGGCGATCATGATTACTAGGCAGCTATGTGTATCTCTAAAAATTCCCAGCTCTGCACCAGGCGATCATACTGATGGAGCAGGTATGTATTTTTTGTTTCACATGGTCACTACACACTTCCCCTCCTGAACCAACTCTTATTTTTCCTACAAAATTCTCAGCCATGCACCAGGCGATCATGATCAGTAGGCAGCTATCTGTGTAAAACTTTTTTCCTACCATACCAACACCAAGACACAAGGTGTGACCAACACCCACTTTTCTCACACGACATCTCAAGTTATCTCTCGTTAGAAGGGAGCAAAATAACTTCCTTTGCCACTCACTCCTAGTGTGCGATTAACTTAATTTTTTGTTGGGGTATTGTAGTAGTATGAGAATTTTACAAAGCACAGTTAGGACCTCCTATTTATAAATTAGTTAGTGATGGGTCGAGAGAGAAGTTGTTTGAGACTCGGGGAAATATTAGTAGCACATTTGAGAATTCAAAATAAAATCGTTTACACCGTCGTCACTGGATAGGAGACTATTTATGGCAGTAAAGTGGCTCCACGTTTTTGTTGTTCTATTTATCCTGGGAGATGTAGTATTTTCTTGTTTTCGGTTAAGGCCACTATGGAGTTAATGATATGATATGAATAATAAAGTTGCTTTTGACGTTGTTTTCAGCTGCAGTTTTTGATAATGTATTTCGGTCGTTCTGAAAACAATTATCAAAGTTTCTGTCCATTGTTCCTTCTGACCAGCATAATCTGTAGGATGAATTTAAATTCGATTACTTGTCATCGAGTTGTGGAAAGATATAAAAGTGTATTTTCGACAAAATGGTTAGTTTAAAGTTTATTTTCGAGACGATTTTTTTATTTCCTTTTCATTACAATCTTGGATAATCAACGTTCATTTTGGTTAACATATAAATTATTTGTTGAAGTTACCCAAAAGCTTTAAAATTTTATAAAATGTTAAATTAAGTGAAAATCAGTTCATTGAGTTTGGCAAATTCTGAATAAGATGTCCGAAAATGGTTCATAGCTCCTTAACAATTCATTCTTGATTTTTAAAGAATACGGTATCAAATGAAAGAAAGTGTAATAGAGATAATACCAGAATACAAACGTATTCAATTTTTCTCGTTAACAAAGTTAGATGCTACACATCGATGGCTCGTTCGATTTTTTATGAATTGTTGAAAATCTGGCAATAGATAAATTAGATGGACTGTGAAAAATTGCTTTTTTGCCAGTAATTTTCTTAAGCGAAAAAGGACAATCGGATATTTTTCTTGATATCTTGTTTATACCAATTGAGTTGTTGTCAAGCCGAGATTTATAGATCTTGATACGAGGAGACGAAGAGAGGTTTTCATAAGTCTCATCTCCGCCTGATTAATCGAAAAATTCCAATATCATCACGGTCTCGTATATTTTAGGTTCGTCTCGTTTTGTGTGTAGTTTTTTTTTTTTCTGAAGATCGAGCTGAATTTTGGACTTTGAAACACTGAAATTAAAAAGAAAAATTTTATAATTTAAACATCTAATTTTTATATTTTAAAATCCTTTACCAGATTTGGGGTATATTCGTCTTCGGAAAACGTCAGGATCGAATCTTTGAACGCACTTCAAAACCGTGTACGAGTCTATCCAGAAATAAATTCCCTTCAACATCTAAAGCACCCTTAACAAAGAAGCAGATTCAACGATTATGCTGTGGAGGTAGGACAACAGTAGACGAACCAGCAACTTCAACAGCAGCTATAAGAAGATTTTTCATTCATTATCTCACCAAATCGAAAACGGCTCCATCTAAGAACAAGAAAATACTTCATACACAACGGAATAAATACCAACAAGAAGCTAAAAAAAAACTATAACTATCAAAAAGAACGAGTTTGTTCTTGTCTAGTTCGTATCGATTTTATTTTGTATTTGAATGTGCTACTAATGTGTCCCGAGTCTCAAACAACTTCTCTCTCGACCCATCACTAACAAATTTATGAATTCTCAAACAAAATCTCAATGATGGATTAGGGGAATCCTAGCAGTGCTTTAGCTTTGTAAAATTCTAATACTACTAAATCGTAAAGTTAAGTTTCGCACGCAGGAGTAAGTGGTAGAGGTAGTTTTTGTATTTTTTTTATTTTGACTCCTTCCAATAAGATAACTTTGTTTATGGTGTCGTGTGAGGAAAGTGGGTGTCGGTCACATCTTGAATATTGATGTTCAAATGTGAAGCAAAATAGGAGAAATGTTATTTAAGTGAACTTGCTCTGTTAGCTGATCGCCTGGTGCATGGATGAGAATTTTGTAGGAAAAATTCATTTCGGTTGGGTTGGAAAAAAAAAACAACAACAAAATAAAAGAAGTACGAATAAGAAAGAGAAAGAGTAGTTGTATTATTTTTGTTTCATTGAATGCACTAAGAAATATGTAGATATTTTTTAATGGATTTTATGGAAATTATTAATTCTACTTCTTGGCCCCTATAGTGTTTTGGATGTGGCACTTTGCGAATTTAAAGTTTTAACTTAAAAAAGATTGTTTCGCACGAATTGAAAAAAGGAAGAACGGAAATTATTAATTAATTAACACTATTCTGCGGATTACTAGATATACGCTCTCGCTCCGATCCGAATATTTCTTAGACCAATTCCAAAAAGGAAACTTGTTTTCCAGCTTTTTTAGTCTTTAGAATAGAAGGGGACACTAAGGAAGGGGGACTAAGTGTTGAAAACCAACGATTTGAAGAGATTTTCAAAAAAATATTTTCTTTTAAAGGAAACAAAAGCTACAAAATTTCCTACAATTTTGTTTCCTTATGTCAAGAGTACAAGAGCCATTTAAATAAAACGTCAACAAAATAAATAACAGACAAGGCTTTTAATATCCATGAAGTAGTTTTTATATCAATAATCTTTGAATATTTGGTTCATGATGCAGCGTACCTACATCAGAGTAAATCTAATAATGAGTAGGGACACTCTCCACGTGTTTCTAATCAGTAGTACACAGAAACGAGAAATAGATGAAAATAAGAAGTGTGATGGTGAAAGAGAGATAAGAATTCAACTCGTCGCGCCTTTGAAAATACATTATGAAAAAAATGTAAACAATTCCCAATCCACTCCTCCTAGTGTGACCAACTTCTTAAAAAAATACTTAAGAAGTAAAAATACTGTTGCTACTACTCAACCAAAAATGGCTTCGTTTTATTTTTTGAGAATACCAAACAAATATCAAATGAATATTTCAATATTTAAAAATGAAATTCAAATTTAAGATTCATTTATATGGTCTATACCTATCATTAAAAAAAAATTAATCGACAGAAATAAATCCAGTATCACGAAAAAAAAGAATATGGTCACTCAAAAGAAGAGAACGGCACAGAGAAAAAATACGCTCACAAGCAACCAACCTATCGCGCCTTTAAAAAAACCTTATGAAAAAATATTGCATTTATATATCTTACGAATGCGATTGTTTGTGGTGGTGCTTGAAAAAAATATTGTGGGTTTTTCTTACATTAGTGAATTGTCGTAAGGATTAAAATTAATACTTTGGAACTTCTCACGCTTATTGTTTGTTTTTGTTCTTGTTTTTATTTGTGATAGTAGGACTTGCATATGTGTAGAGAGTGTCCCTACTCATTATTAGATATACTCTGACCTACATGGTATACCTATTTTGGAGGTCAAATATTCACACAAGACCTTTCTGCAAAATTGTCCATAAAGTGTGGATAAAAGTGGAAGTTTTTTTTCGCACGATTAGGAATTGACACATTTCGATCATCATCAACACTACGCTGCACATCGCTGGCTATGTGCACGGACTGTATACTACGTCTTGCGAGATCCGTCGAAAAAACGGTCGATAATATCTCGCATTAATAGCTCTGATGAACGCTGATGAGCACGCAACGCTCGATGTGTTTTTCGAATTGAACTTCGTTTTTTCAAAATAAATTGCTCTAGCGTGAGTCTATTCATACCTATATAATAAATTGCCAAAACCAACTTACCTCAAAACAGCGGAGAACATTCAAATTCGCTGTCACAGAAAATTTTAAGTTATCCGCCTCTAAAAAAATACCAAAAACGAAATACGAGATTTCGGGATAAAACTTTTGATATTTCAAAATCATTGATGCAACAAGATTTCATGGAGATTTTAACGACATCTCAATGAAAACTCTGCATTCAACAAAATCAAAAGAAATCTTGCTGCAATAATTTAAAATCTCAAGATTTTTCAACTGAAATTTCAGATTTCGGTTTGTTGAGAACATACATATTACTACTAAATGATTTGAAGTATTCAACGAATTCTTTCAGGCAGTTAAATTGAATTGTGTGATTCAATTGATTTTTGGAAAGTAATAAGTTTTTAAAACACAAATAAGACTGCAGTTTTTCGTATGCATTTATTCATTCTTTCATCCATTCATTCGAAAATATAATAAATAAATAAATAAATTTAGAAGTACTACAGCTCGAAAAGAACCAGGAAGGTCATTCCGTAACTCGATTATCAACAGACGATATCGTTTGAACGATAGCGTTGCCTCTTTTTGATTCACGTAAGTCGATAATCGTCAAAACGCTATCGTCAAAACGATAGCGTTTGGACGATAGCTAAATAGGTATCGTCTAACATTAATTTTGAATTTTGTAGGTGACTGTAGTTGAGTGATTGAGTTTCCACTGTAAATTGACATTTTGTATTGTTTTCTATTGAATTGACAGATTGACTACAGTTTGAGATTTTCTGAAAAGCATACAAATCTCTAAAACTGTGAACGATTGACGAGACGATAGTAGTCAAGTTACGTGAGGCAAATCATGGACGATATCATCGACGATTATCGTTTTGACGATTATCGTTTAGAAAATTACGGAATGACCCCCCAGGACCTAGTGACCAGGAATGGAGTGGAAGGGACTCACAATTTTCTACCGATTCCGAACGTCTAATGAGCAGCACTTTTCATGACAAGAGATACTCTTAGAGGATTTTTCAATTCCTCGCAAGAGGCAGTAGCAGTACACCCCTGAAAAAAACTTTTTTACAGCGGTTGAAAATCAAACCCAAGACTTTTTGCATAATAGTTCAACGCACTGACCAATGGGTACTACATACTTTCGAAGATACAAAATGTATGTTAAAAATTACGATGTCGTTGGACTAACTCAACAAACTAGGAAAAAAATTGATATTTGTATAACAGTTCCAGAAAAAGATAATCTGAGAGCTTCCGGGTGAATTTAAAACAAATAATATGTACTTTTAAAATATCATAATATAACTTGTACTTTATCTGTCAAGCTATTACCTGTCAAATTCCATCAAAAATATTCCCATCCCAGCGACACTATAGTTTAAGCCTTAGCCTTAGACATCATCTAATCAACTGTCGAAAGTTGCGAAATTTCCAACTAATAATAAAGTTTAATTACTCCATAAAGACATTCGACATGTCTTCTTGACATGACATTAATTTTTAAATTGCACTTTATGGTTTATTTTTATTTTTTTTATTTAATGAGAAGAAGAAACACAAAACAATAAACAGAATGTGTAATGTAGATTTTGTTTTTATTTATAATAAGTTTTTGGTCTTGACAAGCACGCAACAGAATTATCTCGCAGCATTTAGTTTTTTTTTTATGACATTTATGACAGTGCGCAGCGCCATTGATGTGTTTGTAAATAATAATTGTAACCTTGACATTAAGGGAGTTTATTGTAATTAAAATGTATGCACGATGTGTGAAATACTTATCATTACAAATCAGCGCCGCCGGTTGGCTGCTGTCAACCACTTTCCGTCAATTTTTTTTTGTTTGCAATCAAACCACTAATATTGCATAATATGCACTGGGAATTTGCACGCGGAGAGCTATCTCGAATTCCATTTGAAAGCTTCCACTTTTACAACGCCCAAGGGTATGAGCGTTCCTTGATGGCATACACAAACAAAAAAACGGTGTAAATAGAACACAAACTCTCACTTTCGTCGCACAAACTTCTAGACGACGACCGACGCTACGATGACGACGGCGACACTTCTCGACGTTAATGGTTGGTTGTATAATATCAAGGATGTTTTATGAAGAGGAATTCCCTCTTCGTCTTCTGGCAGAGTTCTAGAAATGCAATCGTAATGAATAACATTCACAAGTAATGTGGGGTGTGTAACAAAACCCAGAAGAGCGCACTTCATGCGGCGAAGTGAATATGACACTTTAGCGTAAATGTATTTTTTTTTGTCATTCCATATTTGTCTGTTTAATTTATATGCGTTCTCGAAATAATTTTCGAGATGAAAATGCATCTGTGTCTCTGAATATCTGAAAAGTAAAAGGTTTTTGGATTGACAAGTGATGCGTGTGCCAATGCCGATGAGGATTGAAAGACTCTAGTGATGCATATTAGAAACCATTTTTGTTTGGGACAAAACAAATAATGATGATTATGCTTGAGTTAGCAGAAGGTGTTGCACTGAAAAGACCTATTTTGTGGTTAGAAAAAAAGGTCTTGAAATTCGTAGGGGTTATTTGAAATTCTTTTTCAAAAAAAAGGCCAACGCGTCTACCAGGTTTACTTGTCGAAATATTGCTATCCAGGTTTTCAATTTGACCAACTTAAACCTTTATTTAAAAAAGTAAAAGGTATTTGATTTCGATGGTTCGTTTAAAAACAAAACATCGATTAAAAAAACACCCTTTACATACAGTACTTTCAATTAAAAAACAAATATTTTTTAGGTTAAACAGAATTTTTTCCAAGGTTTTTGTTGACCGGAAGTAAAGCAAGTCCCCAACATTTCTGGAAAAGATGTTCAATTTGCTATATGTTCTGGGTCCACGCAGCAGAAGGTTTACAGCTTGATGTAGGTACCTAGGAAAAGTTGTCTTGTATAAGACGTTGATATTACGGACGAATATGTTTACTGTCAAATTGGCAAATCAAACGCTGCAATCATTAATGCTGCCAACAAAGACCGTTGACAGTAAACCAAGCTGTCACTGTTCCACTGAAAAAAACAGTCAAAACTATTATAAGGCTGTGCAAAGTGACATCTGTCACAGAAATGCTGAAAACTATCTTCGAAAGATCCTCAGGATCTATACTCGAGAAAGAACTCTCCCGAACCAAGAACGCCATCGCAGAACAGACCAAGATCATATCGACGCTTTTAAAGGCAGAATGAAGTCGCAACGGAATTTGATCATATCTTTATTGCTCGCGCACATTGGGACCGAATGTTCTTAGAGTTGGTATCAATTCAGCCTGCTTTTAAGGCAGCTTTTAAGTCGTTTTTCTCTAAGGTAGGGGGGCCAAATAAGGCCCACCTAACGGCTTTTTCGAAATAACTGCTAGATTTTTGAGAGTATCCTAGTAAACTAAAAAGGTTATGATTCTTTGTCATTTTATCTACATGGAAAAATAGATTTTATTGTTTTCGTTAAATTGAAAAGTATATTTTTTTGACATTTAAAATAAGCTTACGTTGTTCTTAATAAGGCCCATGGGGTCTTAATAAGGCCCACTCAGTTTTCTTAATAATTTCGCAAGTAAAACCCACAAAAAAATTCAATATCTTTCAACAAACATCTTCTTTTAAATTTATTTCATAAGAAAATAGCCTCTTCAATTTAACAAAAAACACAAATTAAAAAAAACTTAATTTTAGCAAAAAACTTAAACAAAAAATTTAAACTTCACTTCTTCGTAAAAAAATAAAACAAAAATATTCTTTAACCTGCAACGCGTTTTTTTATGTTGGTTACTGCCCAATAAGAAGCTCTTTTTTGGAAAAAGTTGGCATTTGGTCTGAAACACATTAAAAATATAATATAAGACCCAATAAATTAAAAGCAAATTTTCGTGTGCCCAATAAGGCCCATCCCTTGTTTTTGTGGGCCTTATTAGGAACATGCAAGACTTAAAAAAAAGAATTATTTAAAACTAACGATCAAACATTTTTTACAAACAAATGTTGTAATTTACTTAAAATATTATATATTATACGGGAAAAATCAAAAATAGGTACTTACTTGGTTTAAATTTGTTAAAAAAGAACACAAAACACACTACTTTTTTTATAATTTGGTAGTTCTTCACCCCCAGACGAACTTCATTGATCTATAGGTCAAGACCTGAATCGCGGAGCTGGCTTTTTTTCCTTTATATGTGCTCTTGTAGACATGGTTTAAATATGCAAAGCAAAAAAAGTCCCGTTATTTGTTCGTTTCTGTGTTTTCTGACAAGTGGGCCTTATTGGGAACAGGGCCTTATTTGGCCCCCCTACCTTATTGTTCATCGACATGTGAAGAAAACTATCGCGAGACACGTAATTAAGTGTCTTACTTAAGTTGGCAGAATATCTGGGGACCATTAAAAAATTCTTGTAGTAGAACAGTGGAGAAGAAATCTTAGAAGATGGGCAAAAGTTGGTGGAAGCTTAAACAAATTTCTAGAAAAAAAATTAAATCGCGTAGACAAAGAACTAAGTATATACACAAGTTGGTGAAAGTATCGTTCTTTCTTCTAATTGAAGCCTTGTTGATTTGTTACGCTGAAAAACCTAGGCTTCAATATGAGTTTCTACATTCGTTTCCCAAGACTCCGCCTGAAGAATATACATATCTACATAATGTATTCAATTCAATTCAATTTTTATTGGATAATACAGTAAGACTAAGTCTTTTATAGTATGTACTCGTACATAATGTTTGCACATTAAAAAATATAAAAATAAGCTTCTTCCAATCATAGCCCTGAGCTAACAGTAGCTAAGCTAAAAATAGCCAAAAATTAAACTGAGCATAAGCTCAATATAGGGTTATCAGCCCTTTTACAAAATTCACTCATTTCCTCCACACCAGCAATTAAAGTAATTAAGCTGTTTACGAGTATATGAAGTTGCATTCCACAGTCGTTAAAAAAAAAAACCATAAATAATTATAACAATAAAGACTGCGGCTAACAATCCTTAGAAGTGACGATTTCATGGTTAACATTAACAAGGAATAATTAAATTTAGTAAAACAAGAAAAGCTCTAGCAATTTTCAAAAAGAAGTAACCCTAAGAATTATAAGGCCCCAGGCAAGCACTAAAGGATTTGCTTATATCCTAAACAAGGATATTATTCCTTAAATGCCATTGTAATAATGACGAATAGGACTCACAACACGTAAGACAATTAAGAACACTTACTGTCATTTAAGAAAATGTGTGCGTTTTCACGCTTTTTTCCTTCATCCCTCTCAAATTTTATAGCCAGCAGAATATCCACCAATATCCCGAGGGGCTTGAGAAGAATAATTACTTAAATATTATGCATCTCGCCGCTTGCAACATTAATATGAATGTATTAAATGCAAAAGGACTCGTAACGCTTCATTGAATTTATACGAATTTTCATTTTCCATTTTCATGTACATATAGTAAAATGCGAGGGTGTCTTGTGTCGGTTTGTTTACACCCGTTCGGGTAGGTTTTGTATACGAGTAGTAGACAAACTTAGCATGTAACCACGGGCAACTTAACCGCACACTCACACGCAATTTAAACGCAATTCCTTTTCAGGATTGTTTTAAGGTCCTTCTGAAAGGACTGAGAATAGAATTTTTGAGAGGGTAGCTCATCGTAAAACCATTAATAAGTATAATCGAACTAAATGCGCGCATTAAAATAAAAAATTGTATAAACATTCATCCCTTCATGGGTCATCATCATCATATCATCATGACGTATATGAGGATTGGAGAAGCATTTACTCGTAAGTGGACAATGTCCTCCTCCCAGAAACATAAAAATCGAAAAAATACGGAAACACCTGGAAAATCGAATTTCGATACGGTCCAAGAGAGGGTGCGATTGCTCAAGAGATTCCAATACTGTTCACAGGATGTTCTTCAAAACTCAAAACTAAACATACTCGTACTTCCTTCAAATCGCGTGCTCGAATGTAATTAGGGTTGAGTAACCGGAAAACCATCAGAAGCGTTAGATGCAATAAACGAGTATTTTGAATTTTTTTTTTGAAATCCTTGACGGATTCGAATTATGAAAGCGTCCGAGCAGATGATTGAGAAAATGTAAGTAAGTACTTATCAATTTTTATTTCATGGTGAGAGGAAAATAGAAATGCATGACTGGACATAAGTTCAGATATTGCTAACAAACATAGGTGTTCAAAATTTTGGGAAGGTCTTTTATTAAGAATATCTTTTAAGATTTTTTATTTTAGAATGTGGATAGACCTTGCAGACCAGAGTTGCTCAAGACCCCAACGTCCAGCTTGTCTGTTGATTTTCTAGTTTTCATATTAAGCTATCTAACAGTGCGTTCACGGAATAATAAAATGAAGGGGGCTCTTCCAGTGCTATGAATAAATGAATGAATTTGTATTAGGGGGTGTTGCACTGCGATCTGGAGATCTATTCTGCTCCCACTTAAAAATGAATGAGCTTGATGCTTATCCTACAGTTCCTACTTCAAACCTATATTGCTTTTAGGAATCTTAGTACCTTCCATCTGGTATTGTCCAAGATGGTTTTTCCTTTGGCGCATTAATGAACAACATCTAACTTGTATGTGGTGTAATGTTTCCTCATGCATGTTGCAGCATCTCCATGTGGCACTGCTTACCATATCAAGTAAACTTATAGGCGTTTTCATCTAGTCATAGGCCCGGCCTGGAGCCATATGCTAAGTATATAACCATGGTTTCATCAGAAGTACAATCTCCTATGCCATCTTCACGTACAATTGGGAGTGAATAAATATTAAAATTGTATCAAATTTTTACTTGCGACTTATAGGTACTATAAGGCAAGTTATGCATTCGTAAAAAAAATCGAACTCGAGATTTTGATCAAAGTTGACATTACGATGATAGCGAAGACCAAAAAAGTGGGTCTCGCAATTCTGTATGTCTGTCTGTCTGTCCGACTACAGCCTAAACGGCTCGGCCGATTTTCTTCAAACTTGGTAGATATGGGTTTTAATTTTTCCCCCCCGGACGTTTTTTTCTGTTTTTTTTTTTAAGACCAAAAATAACGGTACCTGCCATACGATTTTTTTTCGAAATTTTATAAATATTTTTTTTTTCTCAAAAACTGTCCCACAGAATTTTTTAAAAAAATTTGAAAAATTTCATTTGGTTAAAACTAGCTAATGGTTGAAAAAAATTTTACAAAAAATTGTTATTTTTGGTAGCCCCCCTGGGTCTATTTTTTTCTGTTTTTGATTTTCTCGAAAACGGTACAGCCGATTTAAGTAATTTTTTTTATGCCAAAGCTCCTCCAAAGTTTGAATATTATTACATATTCAAATTTTCAATTTTTTATTTTTTGGATTTTTAAAAAAAAATCAAAATTTTTTTTGGAAACTCAATATTTCGAAAACCCCATGCTCGATTTTTTTCAAACTTGGGAAATAAAAGTTTCTTAACATAATCTACAAGATTTGAGAAAAAAAAAATATTTGTTTTATCTAAAACTAACGGTACCTTCCATACAAATTTTAAAAAATGGTTTTCGAAAATCGCATTTTTCTCGAAAACGGTTCCGAGAATTTTGCTAAAATTTTTTTTCTTTTTATTTATCTTTACGATTTATAATTTAATAAAAAAAATTTTTAAATCTAGATTTTACTGACTGTACCTACCATAGAACGATTTTTTCGAATTTTGAATTTCTCATTATCGACATAACGGATTTTAATGAATTTTTTTATAAAAAAAGCTCCTAAGAAGTTTAAAAAACATTGCATTTAAAAACTTAAGAAAAAATATTTTTTTCAATTTTTAGAAAAAAAAGTCATTTATTTTTTGAAAAATTCGATATCTCAAGAACGGCTTAGTATTTTTTTTTTGTAAATTAGACTTTTATTCGTACAATAATAAAAACTTAAGGTTGGCGTACCAAAATTTTTTCTTAAAAATGTTTTAAAAATTTTGTACATAAAAGCTTATTTTTTTATGGAACCACTACAACGACTTATAATTTTTGTTCCTGCATAAATTCATATTTGCATAGCATTCTGTTTTTATCTCTTACTACTAAAAGAATTTAAAAATTCATTTTATCCTTATGAACAGTTTTCTCTAATCACATTTGTTTTTAAAATTCCTAGTCTATTACATAGGAGCAAGTTCGTGCGACCCAGTCGTGTATTTTATTTAACTGAGACACCAAATTATACTTTTTCGAAAACCTATGATGCCCTTAATTCGAACCTAATCTTAGATTTGGACTATCAAGTCAGTTTTTCGAGATATGCGTTTCGAAACGACCACAAAAATGAAAATCACTCCTTCCTCTTTCAAAGGGTATCTACCTATATTGAACTCCAAAAACATCGTCAAATATAATAATTTCGCAATCCATTTTATTTTGTTCTTTTTCGAACTTCACTTCATAAACTTTTAGATATATCATCAATTACATTTTCGAGGGACATCATACAACTCGATACTGGTAACTGATGAAGTTGTAAGATGATGATTTAGCTGTATAGTAGAGCTGAAATGGGGTCTAGGTTTGTCAACAAAAGTACCTATACACTATACAGTGAGGTCTCGGTTTTGTATCTCTCTTCTTAACCTTATGGCATTGGTGTGTATTTATATGACAGGTTAGGGTCTCAAAACATTTGGTTGAGTTATTGTATTCGTTTGAAATCTGAGATAGAAATAAGGAAATAAAAAAACCTTGACCATCATGCGGTCAAACAGAGTTATCCTTAAGTGAACTTTTTTTTTAAAACGGCAATTTCAATATTAGCACAATAGAGGGTTCGGGACGTTCCACACGATGAGATGTCTACAGAATTTCACTTCCTATGATTCTATATACCCCAAAAAGGGCAGAAAATGGGCAATTTCTAGAACAAATTAAGTTTACAGAGGGTCGAAATCCCCACAGAACAAACAAATAAACAAACATAACCAAGTTCCAAAAATTTAATACACTTTTAGTTCTCGGATGAAATTGCCCTAAGTCGATACTGGAAAAAATTCAATTTCAATTTCAATTTGTTCAAAATGCATTTTTTTTTTCAAAAACCAATTTTGTCATTGAAGCGCCTTGCTCGTTTCTCATATAATAGACTTTTCCTTGTATACCCAGTGTAAATAGCATTCAATATCCAATAATTACCCCAATATGGGGTTTTTAAAGAGGAGTGATTTCTTATTAAAGGGCACTCAAGTAAAAGGCGTAGAAAAAAAAACCATCTCGCAGATTCTTAGTACCGGAATAATTGGCCTTTTCCTTACAATGCCAATACATATGTATGTGAATTTATATCCATTACAACATAATACAAAATTTTCTATTCCATAAATATTGAATATTCAATTTTTTCATTTTACATATTTATTTAAAGCCATTCAATATTAACTGATTACACAGATTTCATTGTAAGGAAAAGAAGTTAGGTATACTCGTAGGTGAGTATAGAATGCACATCATCATAAACCGACCCTTGAGTCTTATACAATACAAAAAATCAAACCCTAAGCTTATACATATGTTAAATATTAATTTCATATTTATTCAAATTTAAATGAGAACCAGTTTTAATTTTGCTGATGCACGCGCCGCAGCCTCTTAAAATATACCCCAAACTCAACCCTATGTTAGGCTGATATTCACCTTTTACTTGAAACGTATTGTATTTAAGTGACTTTCCACATTATATTTTTTTTTCTTTCGTTTCTAAGAGAAGAAAATGAAAGGGTTTTCATTTATGCCACACCATATGCAATGCAACACATAATGTTGTTGTATGCAAAATCAAGTTCTCGTAAAATCAAAGGACATCACAAGCCGCCTCCCCCCATTCTAGACCACCACAACACAATCAAGATTCCTTCGGTTGTTGAAGGGGGTTTTAAGGTTTTCGAGATACGATAAAGACAGTAAACTTGCAGCATACGCGCCTTCACACACAAGTGGCACATTAATTATTAAATTCTGAGTAAAAATAACAATTAAGGAGCGGTGCATTTTAAAACAACGATAAAACAAAAATTGCAGAAAAAGGACTTGCATTGGGCGCGGGCGTAAGAAAGTGCAGGACTTTGAAACATTTACAAAAGAAATTTGAAGACAAATTAATTTACATCAGATTCTCCTGCCATAGCTCTTTATATAGTCAGACACACTCTGATGGTCTTGAGTTTTTGTTGGTTTTGTATGGCTGTCCAAAATGCAATCAGAAAAATGTCTCCACCTTTCAACCCTTCCCTTAGCCAAGATTGTTTGAAATAATAACATTTCGGTCTCGTATTACATTGGGCGAACGCGAAGTGCGCTTTCAATTTATAGTACAGTCAGGGAGTTAGGGTTTATTAAACTTCGTTTGTTTTCGAAGATTCCGGATTTAAAATCGGTAGGCCATCGATGTCGATTTTTTTAAATAAAACTATTGCTGGAAATCAATAGAGATGTTTTGTTTCAATTTAAAAAAAATATATATAATTTTAAATTAATTGAAAACCACTTTAGTTGCTTAAGCCTAGTACATTTTTTGTCCCGGAACAAATTTTGTCTAGGATATTCATACTTTTGTGCATTGCTGTACAAAATGTCTCCACTAAATTTTGCCAGGAAAAAGAATGATACAAGCATTATTTTGCGGGACAAATTTTGACAGCCACCGTATTTCCGAAAGTGATTTTTGTCAAAACTGGTTTTATGTAAAAGGTGATGATGCTTTTCTTGAAAGCATCAAGAGGAGATTTCAATAAGGTATGAACGGCTTTTGTAAGACAACCCGTTCCAGAGATATACTAAAAAACACATTAAATTAGATTTCATCTCTCCAACTTCAAACTTTTGCGCGAGATTTGGAAAAGTTTTGTAGAGATTAAAATTGCAGAGATAAAATTTGTCTTGTCTCTAGCTGCGTACTGGGCTTTACCGTGGTGTGAGGCTAAAGATTTTAATATTACTCAATCGAAACAAAATCCATATAGAATTGCCTAGCTAATTCTAGTTCCATGTCGTGTTATCCCTGTTTCAATTTTTCGAACATAACTTAGCTTAAAGAGTTCAAGGTTAAAACCTCACTCAAACTAAAGAGCTCAACCAAACATATTGATCGAAAAATATATTTTAAGACGAATTTCATAGTCCGGAAAATATAAGACCGTTTTTGAAAACGTCATATCTCATACTCGTATATCAACATCAATTTGATCCTCAAATCACTTTGAGGCTAGGCGCGCACATTCAATTTTTAGTTTTGCAACTGATGCTTGGTGTTTTGACACAAACTAAACGATTGTCTAAAATGAGTTCGCTATTTTGTGTAACATATAATTATATGCACCTGCGCGGACATTCAACCAAATAGTTCATCTGTTTTCTATAAGCAACTAAACAGTTGTGCAACTTAAAATTGAATGTGCGCGCCTAGCCTAATTTTTCACGCAAATATTGTTATACTCGTAGTCAAATATAATATGCAATCCTCGAGCTTGCATAAATTCTGTTTCATCAACTTGAGTCAATTTTGTTAAGATTTAAGAACACGCTTATCAATATTTTTGTCGTCAACTCTATTTTTTGTACTGTAGAGTTTCGCCGCATGACGATGTTGTCGAATATATTTATCAAACTGCGTTGTCGAAAATATTGAACAGTTTCCAATTCATGTTTGACGCAAATGACTTTTTGAAAATGGCCAAAGGTATACTACTTAGACTCACAATCTCAGAGAAACCAAAATATTTAGGTTTTATTTTCGTTAAAAAAAAGTGCAGTTTGAAAAAGAAAGAGGCAAAAAGGTCACAATTGCATATTTCTCATGGAAAACGATAAAAGTGCCGCTTTTATCAAATTTTCAACTCTATACAATTTTATGCATTCCAGCTCGTTACTTAAGTTAGCTTAAACTTCATAAGAACATCTAAAATAAGTACATTTTCGATAAAAATGGAGCAATATTTTAGCCAGGCTAATACGATATTTTAGAAAGATCCTATATATCAATATCCTATATGTCAATTGTCAATACGGTATTTGATTTTTATCAACAAAATTGATGAATCGATATAATTATTATCAAAAATCAATTTTCGTTAATAAAATGTGACTGGTATTCAAAGTGAGGATCTATTGTGAATATTTCTTTTGCTAATCTCGATATTATCGTTGTCGAAAATGTTGTTAATTATAAATTTGTTAGCCAGTTACAAGTTACTAGTTGATAGGCATTTTTCTAAGACTCGTGTAAGGTTTTCACTTGAAATCAAACATTTTTGTTATTGCAACAGAATAATTAAAAAAAAAAATATTTTTCAATAATTCTAGTTCATGTTATTGTGACGTGAGTATCTTTCATTCATATTGTGAATCGAAAATTTCTTCGTTTCATTCATGGATTTTTGCATCTCCTCGCATATCTCTTGAAGCCTTTTTTAGCTGCTTGTAAAAGAAATGATGTTTTCATTAGAAACAGGGGGTCTACCTGTCATTTTTGTTATTTTTATTAAATTGATTATTCGAATAATTTTTTCATTTTAAATAATTTAAATTTATTAAAATGAAATGAAATTTTAACAAAAAATACGACAAACTGAGAAAATTAAAAATTCACAATGGTTTATGGATGTTCAATATTCACGGTAATACTCGAAGTAAAATTTATCAATCGACCAAAATGTAAACCACCTAAGTTCTATCGATAAATAAAATCAATCAATTGATGAACGACAATTGTAAAAGGAGCGTTTTTTAAAACAAAGATTGCATCCTATAAATTGAGATTTTTTTTTGGAAAGCTATATTTTTCAGGTTTTCTAAACATACCGCAATAAAATCACAAAAACTGTGTTTCGTTAGTATGTATTTCATTCCAACAGTGGTCGCATAGTAAACCAAAGGTACAAAATAAATATATCAGAATCGCTATATATATAAGGGTCGGTTCCGGAAATTTATTCCGTGGTCTTTTGTTTCCGATTATAGTGAAATTGAAAATTTTAATTTCAAACTTGAAGGATTTGTACTCTTCCCGCTGGAGCATGTCAATCTACATTTTTTTGGTTTTCAATCTTTACATTTTGGAAAAAAAAAAGAAAGTCTTTGCTGAATTTTATTACTTGCTAAAACTGGTCAAACAACGGTTGCCGATACAATGGTATCATATTTATATTTACAAGGCCTGCGTAAGAGGAAACTTTTTCAGAAATATAAAAACTGTCCAAGTATCGATTTTTGTCGAACAGCTGTATTTATAATAGTGTGCTTATCCATGTACTCGAAACCAAAGGCTGTCTTTGCTATATTTGTTTCCACATTTATGTATACATATATGTATACATAGTATGTACAACATGTGTTTCAGGAATATAGTTTTCTTCAAACGAATTTACTGCAGATAGAACTTTGTTGAAATTTTTAAACGAGTTAAATTTGGAATCAAATCTATCAGTTCTTCCATTTTAAATAGGTAAATGGTAAAAAGGACTGATTTCTAGACCATTTTATTTATTTATTTTAACGCTTAAGGGAACTTGGTAGATATTTCGTTAGTATTTTTTTTTTTACATTTTTTTAACTTATCATGTGTTATTTTATAGGACTTAGAAAAACCAACGCTACCAATCGGACTACTAATATATTGCACCACTCACCCTATTTCCATGAAACAGAACAAATTGAATTGGCGAATTTTTCTATACAACAACTGAATTGTAAATGTCAGATATGCTCATCTCAACTTATGTGTTTCGAAACTCAGGTTTTGGGTTTCATTGTATAAATGCTAATGCTGATGCTGCAAATAATAACGGATCTATCGACATTAGAATCGTTGACTTTTGTCCTCCTATTCGATAAAATATAAAAAAAAAGACTTGAATAACTCTCTTAAGTGTCAGATTCGGGTTGGGTTGCTTTATAGGGATGAAGGATTTTCTTCATGGTTCGATGGTATTCTTTGGTTTTTTTTTTTGCGTCTATGTCTATGCTTATGCATGGCGCGGCGTATTAGAGAATTTAATGAAAGTACACGTGCCTTATTTATAAAGAACTGGTGATAAATGTACGAATTCCACATCAGTTAAGTGTGCTGTTCGGAATGCTGCTGCTGCTGCTACTGGTCCTGCTTGCTATGCACCGTTAAATACTTAGTTTCTTTTGTTTCGTTAGAGGAATATGTATATTTCTATATTTCGGTAAAAAGGGGTTACAAGTTATACAAGCTTACAATTTTATACAGGGTGATTGGCATAAGGTGTGACAAAAAGCTAGGGCGTGTAGGTTGGACTTAGACAAGAAAAAAATCGTATGGGAGGGGGGGGTCTATTTCCCCCCGTTTAGGCGGGAGGGGCAATTTAAGAAAAAAATCTTTTAAAACAGAAAAAAAATTATAAAAAAATAACGGTGATACCTACAGAGTAATGCTATAGCATTTTGAAAAGCCAGAAATACATTCTTTAATTTTGTTTTTAAATAAAGTTGTTCGACTGAATAGTTTTTGAAAAATTAATTTTCAAAATCAAAATTTTGAAAAAAAAAATGAAAAAAATTTTTTTAAACAATTTTTTTTCAAAATTTTACGTAATTAAGTATTATTTTTGTATTCAATATTCAATGCTCTTATTAATTTTTGATCAAACACAAAAAACCGGATGTCAAAATGTTTTGTAGTTTTTGCGAAAATCAAAAATAACAAAAACTACTTTTGTTCTAAGAAAAGCCTTTTATTTTAGTTTTTATACGTCTTTGGATTCTTAGGTGAATTTACGATTGAAAGGATTAACTTTCTTTTTACTATTTTTTTAATTATCGTCTTATAAACATACAATAATGTGACAAAGTACTGGATTAACCATATTTAACACATTTTTTCATTGAGAACACCTGCGTGAGAGCATTGGATTAATATTGACCTGCGAATGTTTTTTTAAATAATGCAACGTTACACGCCCTAACTAGTGACAGAAAAGTGCAATTGCGAAATAAGAACAAGAATGTTCCTGAATCTTGAAATCAATTAAAATAAGAAATACATGCATATTTAAATTTTTAACAATTTTTTAACTAAAGCTTATTACAAAAAATTATTTAAAAAACATTCGCAGGTTAATATTAATCCAATGCTCTCACGCAGGTGTTCTCAATGAAAAATGTGTTAATCCAGTACTTTGTCACTTTATTGTATGCTTATAAGACTGATAATAAAAAAATAGTAAAAAGAAAGTTAATCCTTTTTTTCGTAAATCCACCTACGCCAAGCCGACCCCACCATAATAAAAAAGTGGCAGGTCAATTTTAAACCAATGCTCTCACGCAGGTGTTCTCAATGAAAAAATGTGTTAAATATGGTTAATCCAGTACTTTGTCACATTATTGTATGTTTATAAGACGATAATTAAAAAAATAGTAAAAAGAAAGTTAATCCTTTCAATCGTAAATTCACCTAAGAATCCAAAGACGTATAAAAACTAAAATAAAAGGCTTTTCTTAGAACAAAAGTAGTTTTTGTTATTTTTGATTTTCGCAAAAACTACAAAACATTTTGACATCCGGTTTTTTGTGTTTGATCAAAAATTAATAAGAGCATTGAATATTGAATACAAAAATAATACTTAATTACGTAAAATTTTGAAAAAAAATTGTTTAAAAAAAATTTTGTCATTTTTTTTTTCAAAATTTTGATTTTGAAAATTAATTTTTCAAAAACTATTCAGTCGAACAACTTTATTTAAAAACAAAATTAAAGAATGTATTTCTGGCTTTTCAAAATGCTATAGCATTTTTCTGTAGGTATCACCGTTATTTTTTTATAATTTTTTTTCTGTTTTAAGTGATTTTTTTCTTAAATTGCCCCTCCCGCCTAAACGGGGGGAAATAGACCCCCCCCTCCCATACGATTTTTTTCTTGTCTAAGTCCAACCTACACGCCCTAGCTTTTTGTCACACCTTATGCCAATCACCCTGTATATGTATAAGCTGCATTAAATCAGTCTACATTTTGTATTCGTTTTTGAATTTTAAGTAAGTGCCTAATGTACTCATTTAAATACATACATATATGTATGTAGGTATACTTTTAGTTTTTAATGTAGAATATAGCAGTATCTACTAAAGGATTTTTCAATAAAAGCGGGTAGATGTTGAAATGAAATATAGCAAGCTGTATGTGAGGTATTAACAAAATTTTTACCTGAAAGGCCTATTTTGGCATTATGTATGTATGGAATATCACATAGTTCCTATTCCCGCCTCGGCTTCTTACGGTGGCGGTGGCACGGATCCAAATTGTTTATTTTCAATGACTCTTCCGCATAGATCTGACTAAATTTGAGTGATGGCCTGTGCCTTAAGGGTATCTTTAGGAAACCCCGCAAGAGAAAGTCTAACGGGGTCAAATCGCATGACATTTTTGGCGAATTCATGTCACCTCTTCGCGAGATAACCTCACCCTCAAACCGTTCATGTAGAATTCGAATCGTGGCTTCCCCCGCTGGCACGTACCGCCGCCATACTGCGGGAATCACATGTCGTCTAGGTCCATATATGGGCCACACGAAATTGGTTATCATCGTTCTGTAGCGCTCGCCATTGATGCTCACCAACGTCGCTTTCAACGGACAAATGACGCCTTGTTGGCCCAAAATCCCCACCAAACGGTAAATTTTTGAGGATGCATTGTTACATAAACCTCGTGTTGGTTGGTAGGTATCGTCCCATATACAGTAATTTTGGTTGTTAACACAGTCATTCATCCAAAAATGTGCCTTGGCGCTGCGCTGAAGATGGTTTTTCGCCTAAAATTGGGGCCCTCTTTCGAACGCTCCGAAGCCCAGATAGCGAATAAACGACGTTGTCTATATTCATGGACTTTGAACTCCTGAGCCAGTTATTCGACAAGTTTCAAGTCTTCGAATGGTCGAGTTCTTGTTCACATCGAAGAATCGACTTTCTCGAGTTCTGCTGTAGACACACTTTCACGGACCACGGCCATGTTCTCAAAATATTTTTTTTTTATGAAAATAAAAAATATTTAGGGCTATTTTTCTTTTTTCTAATTCATATAAAAGTGTTCAGTCGCAAGACGGCTGCCAAAATCCCAGGATTTTATCTACTTTTTGGGTGCTCTGTACCGCTCACGCAACTCCGCTGCTCCGGTTAGGGTATGTTCAGCCATCAGGCAGGCCTATATTAAAAGTTTTCTTTGCGAACAGAACTTTGAGTGATACCAGGTACCACCTGCCTGGAGATTGAACGGTAGTGGTCACCCAAGGTACTGTTGTTCAAGAAAACTTTTAATATAGGCGCCTGTCTGGCGACTAAAAATACCCTAAGCTGAGCAACGGAGTGATGTGAGCAGTAAAGATGGGCCAAAGAGATTTTGAAAATTAAATTATACATATATTCTCTTATACAAAAAAAAAATCTTCTTTTGGGGCCATTTTATTTTTTTTAAGATTACAAATATGGAGGCATTTTTCGAATTCGAATTGAATGAATTTGACATTAAAGTCGTTACAAGGGACTTTAACAATCATTAATTTGCCTGTTAAACCTCAGTTTTTCTGAAATTTTTGACGAAATTAATCGAATTATTCTTCCTTAAACGGAACCTCTTCATTCCCAGAGCGGAGTAATCATTTTCAAATTAAAAATTCGTTCTCAATTTACCAACTTTTGTGCAATTCAAACGAATTTATTAAAATAAATTGATCTAGTGCAAATACATTTTTTTCTTGGCCCAATATTCTCAAGCTTTGCAAAATTTTTAAAAAAGCTTATTTAATCGGTGAAACCAAATAGAAGAATATAATTTCTTCTTTGCAAATTTTCGTTTGGTAAAAATAAAATTTGCAACAAAAATAATTTAAAAGTTGCAATGTGAAACCCGGTTGGTGAAATAGGACCCTGATCTTTTTTTGTTTTAAGAAAAGGGTCGTCTTTTCTGTAATGCCATATGAACATAACCTCTCAATCCGTAATACTAATATATTTTACAACAATCCTTCAAAAAAACATGAATGGCTTATTATGCATTTGTCATTGAGGTTGGTCCTCAAAAAACAAAAAAAAAAACGCCCATGTTTTTTGTTTCTTTATATTCCAATTATTAAATTGAAACTGTTGAGTGCTTAATTAATTCAAAAATGCATATTACTCACTTAGAGACAATCTTCTTCTGCTCCTGCAAAAACAACCCTTTTCCTTGGGAAATATAGGAACTTGAAGTTGAGTCATTCCCCAATCTCCTTTTCCAGGTAAATATATATTTTATGTATAAATGCACCTCCTTGTGTTTCTTGGAATTCTAAAAAACCTAACATTGTTGTCATTGGCCTCAACAATCTAAAGGCAAACAATGTTTTCTTATCTGGATCTTTTGCGGCGGCCTGCAATGTTATTACTTGAGAATTTATACAGAGAAGGGAAGAAATTCCTATGGAACTTTACCCCTCGTAGAGGTGAGCTCTATACACACTATTTACTACTCTTGGTCTCCCTTAACTTTGCCAGACATTCTTCTTTGGGTTTTTTTTTTCTTTTGTTGGTAGATTACACCTCCTTTTACGGGGCAAGGGGTGTTGTTCCTTTAAGAAAGTAAAATCCAAGCACCTCAAGACCGACAATTCCAGACAAGATTGACGGAATGTTGCGTACTTTCGGCGTTGAGTTGGTATTCTGTCGCCTGATGATTTGGATCGTTCGGGTTTATGGCGCAGTTGAAATGAAAAGTATCTAACCAAAATTGAATCTCAATAACGTCGTACTTCCTAGTGATTCATAGGAATTGGATTTTTGTCTAAAAAAAACCACAAATTCTCGATTCGCTTGAGTGCTTTAAATTAAAAATTAAAAAAAAATCAAAAAAGGGTGAATCAAACAACCCACACTGCAGTGGTGTTTAATTTGTGACAGAGCCGGCAATAGTCACGCAATCATTTTTTAAACGAGACTTACAAATACTCGTAGAAGCATTTTCGTTTTCCATATTCGAATTTATATGAGCAAGAATGTGTTGTGCAGCTATGAAACCCCGATAATGAAAAATTGTGAGCAATTTTTTCTAGGGGTTGTACGAAAATAATAATTACAGTGAATTACTTTATTCTTGTGGTAAGGAAATGTTTAAATTTGCTTTAGATGAACACACTACACCAGGAACATGCAACAAAAGGAACAAGTGCAATCGTGGAATGCAATTTGATGGATACGCGGCATAAAATTTGAATTCAAAAAGAGATGGTAAATATTTTATTAATTGTTGATATAATTTGTAACATCCGATTGCAGGAATGTCTGAACTTTAATAGGCGTCATTTCACTTTGCTGTAAGGCGAGTGAACATAAAAATGTAAAGAGAATTAAAAAGAAGATTCGATAAAATCGTTTTTAGTCGTTTAAGCCCAGTACCTACACAGTTCTATTGGGAATTAAAAGTTCATATAAAATTCTGAGCGTGAAATTTTTAACTTTAAAAAAAGCTTTAATTGATTTCCAAATGTAAAAATTTGTCAAACTGGTGTGACTCAGTTCTTTCCCTTTTATGCTTAACCTATAATCAAAAAATTAAAATATGTTCATTGGGAGAATGTGGAATGCATTCATTTCCCATTTCACGAGTGAAAGAGTGACTACTGGACTTTATGTCGTGTTCACAGTTCGTGCGAAAATGAAATATTTTCATAGGAAAACGTAAAATTTACAAACTTTACATTTCAAAGCTTCTAAGTTAAATAAAATGCACGATTGGGTCGCACAAACTTGCTCCTATGTAATCGACTAGGAATTTTAAAAACGAATGTTATTAGAGAAAACTGTTCATAAGGATAAAATTAATTTTTAAATTCTTTTAGTAGTAAGAGATAAAAACAGAATGCTATCCAACAACTATGAATTTATGCAAGAACAAAAATTAAATTAAGAAAAAATTTTGGTAAGCCAATTTAAAGTTTTCATAATTGTTCGAATAAAAATTAAATTTACGAAAAGAAATATTGACCAGTTTCGGAGATATCGAATTTTCAAAAAAAAGAAAAAATGGATTTTTTTTTCAAAAATTCAAAAAATATTTATTTTAAATTTTTGAAATGCAATGTGTTTTAGACTTTTTAGAAGCTTCTCTATAAAAATGTTCATTAAGATCCGTTATGTGGACAATGAGAAATTCAAAATTCGAAAAAAAATGGTTCTATGGTAGGTACAAGCTGTAATATATTAATTTCAAAATTTTTTTAATAAATTAAAGATCGTAAAAATTGATTGAAAGAAAAAAATTATATCAAAATTCTAGGCGCCGTTTTCGAGAAAAATACGATTTTTGAAAACCATTTTTTTTTAAATTTTTTAGCATTTGTATGGTTTGTACCTTTATTTTTAGGTAAAATAAATTTTTTTTTTCTCATATTTTGTAGATTATACTGAGAAACTTTTATTTATCAAGTTTAAAAAAAATCTAGCATGGGGTTTTCGAATTATTGAGTTTTGAAAAAAAAATTTTGAAGTTTTTTTTTTAAATCCAATTTTTTTTTTTTTGAAAATTTGAGTACACAATTCTATTTATGTTTTTGGGGAGCTTTACCAAAAAAAAATGATCAAAATCGGTTGAACCGTTTTTGAGAAAATCAAAAACAAAAAAAATGGTTCCATGGGGGGTACCCTCAATAACCATTTTTCGGAAAATTTTTTTCAACCATTACCTAGCTTTAATTAAATGAAATTTTTCTGTATTTTTATTATCTGTCGAACAGTTTTTGAGAAAAAAAAAATGTTTATAAAATTTCGAAAAAAAAAATCGTATGGCAGGCACCGTTATTTTTGGTTTAAAAAAAAAAGAAAAAAACGTGTGGGGGGAAAAAATTAAAAATGATATCTACCAAGTTTAAAGAAAATCGGCCGAGGCGTTTAGCCTGTAGTCGAACAGACAGACAGACAGGCAGACAGAATTGCGAGACCCACTTTTTTAGTCTTCGCTATCATCGTAATATCAACTTTGATCAAAATCTCGAGTTCGATTTTTTTTTTTCCAAATGCAGAACTTGCCCTATAGTACCTAGGTATAAGTCGCAAGTAAAAATAATGGTACAAATATGAAAGGCAAACGACATTGTGCGTGGTGCCCGATGAGATATTTCTGATATATTTTTATCATCTATCATTTTAAAGCTCGAGACAGCATTGAGTTTCTGAAGCATTGAATTCTACGCGGTTTATAGTTCCCAACTTGACAATGCTATCGAGATCAGAATTTTAATAGCTTATCACACGCTGCGCTGCCGTTCGAGATCCACATCCGAAGAACAAGAACGTGTATCTTGAAACATATATGCGAGAATCTGAGAGTACTGTAATTTACAAAATAATTTAATGGATAACAAGTTTCAAAGAAAGAAAATCATTGATAAATACATATGAGCAAGAGGGTCGGTGACAAAACTAAGCCCTTTGGCACACCAGCATTTATTTTATGAATTTCAGACTTAAGACCGTCCAACACAGCTTGTATAAAATGTTTCGAAATTTAATTTCTAATCCAAGACGAAGACGAAATTCATCAATGCCAAATGTTCGCATTTTCGATAAGAGAGCTTGTATGGGAAAACTCTATAAAATTATTTTAAATTATCAAGTGCAATATCCTTATACTTTCTCCAAAACGATGTAAGGATTTGTGCCACTGTTCGATATGTTAAACCATCGATCACCAGTGAACCAATTGCTACGAAAGAAATATTGTCGGTCATTTCTTTCGTTCTTTAAGATGTTTCAACGCATCCATTAGGAACGTAAGTGCAATTGGATGATACGAGTAGTTATAGTGAAGGAAGAAAAAAATCCTGAATTGAACTTTTCAGCATCATCCACAATGTCAATTTCAAATGTTTCAGGGAAATATTATCTCATCAAAAAAAAGTCAGAAATAGGTAGATATAACCTGCCAATTATTATTTGTTTTTTAGACTTTTATTTTTGTAAATTTTGGTATGCAATATTACTTGAGTTACTGAGAAGTTAGTTGGCATTACATATAAATACGATAATAGCCCAAAATTAAGTAAAATTGAATCGCAACAAAAAAGAGTTAATGTCCTAATCATATTCACCCCTATCACAGAGTCCCTCGTAACAAATCCCCGAAAATTTTGTTACGCTACGAATACGAATAAATTTGCATCATAGGCCCCGAACGGAATCAAAAAACATTTTCCGAATTTCGGAGTTTCAAAATCAGTTGATTTGTGTCAAAATGTGAAAAAATAAATAAATTTCCGTTGTTCATCTTTTGATTTGATTTTAATTTTGTTGGTCGTTAAAAATAAATACCATAATTGCCGTTGCAATCTTCGTAATAAATGTAGGAAATACGCCAAGAAGACAAACACTAAAAATAAGATTCATTACGGAAGGATACCAATATTTATTTGTATTTACTTTATTTGCCCTTCAAAAAATAAAAAATATAAACAAATTCACATGAAAACAATAATAAAAATTGTTTTTATATATTTTATTTGCATGTCCATTATCTTCGTTCGCTTAATTATATTTGTGTTTCGTTTTAAGTTGAGCTCCGATCAAAATATCTGTTCGTAGAAAAAACTGCCCAACTTCCTATTCATTCGGGGCTAGTGATACCATTATTCACGAACTCCGAATTTCGTAGCAAGTGTTTTTTTAGTACGACGGGAGCGATGATACCTTTTTTCGGGGTTCGTACTACGAATCTATTACGACGGGGCCTGTGATAAGGCTGATTATGTGAAGATTTCTATTGTGCATATGAAGTTTAATCAAAATTGAAGAAGTGGATTTTAATAAAATTCGATATCTAAAAACCAAAACAATTGAAAATTAAAGAATAATAAGTCTACAGATAAAATACAAAATTTAAAGGAAAACTTTAACAATAATCAAACGGGTTATCAACTGTTGAAGATTTCATAGTCAAGAACATGTTCACCGAAACAAATTGAATCTATCTTTTTCCACACCACCAAGCGTTGAGATAAGAGGCCCGTTCTTAAAAAGTAATACGAATAACTTAAACCCGTCAAATTTCGCGTTTAATGAACGATTAGCTTCTTAAAACTTACTGACTTGAATGTGATTGTGAAATTCCATATTTAAAACAATCGCAAAAGAACCCTCTCCTTTCGCATGCTCGCCGGTAACTAGGTTTCATTTCTTGGTAGAAGTTAGAAGACGACTGAAACCAAAATTTGAAATCAAGAAAATTAAAAATCGAAGCAACCCAAAAAATTCTCAAAATGATGTAAATAAGGACATCTAGTGTTTGACGCTTGAACCTTCGAAAATTCAGTTAAATTTCAAATAAAATGACGTAATTTAAAATTGTAATACCAGGCGAGCATGCGGCAGCAGTAGGGATTCAATATTTCCATATTTTTGGCTTTGCTAATTTCTTATCTTTCTTGGTTAAGACCCGCCTTTAAATAACTGCATAGACAGGTTTTTGTTCATCGATCAAGATAAAGAAATGTTAATGTATTTACATTTTGCTCTTTCGTTTGCTTACTTACTTACGAGTTTAGCCGAGTTTGAATGTATGTATGTATGTTTGTATGTAGTTGGTTGCGGATTTCAAAATGTTAAGCTAACAACTAAGGAGCTTTCTACCTTCGCATGCTCGCCTGGTGCTAAGAATTTATTTCTTTATAGAAGAAAAACAAAAATTAAGAAAATAAAAATTCAAAGAAAACAAAAAATATCGTCTCAAAATGGTGTAACTAAGGACACCTAGTGGTTGACGCTTGAACCTTTGAAAATTCAGTTAAATTTCAAATAAAATGACGTAATTTAAAAATGTATCACCAGGCGAGCATGCGGCAGCAGTAGGGATTCAATGTTTCCATATTTTTGTCTTTGCTAATTTCTCTTATCTTTGTTGGTTAAGACCCGCCTTTAAATAACTGCATAGTTCCATCCACGATCATGGAGAACCTCAAGAAATGTTAGTGTATTTCTTTTTGTCTCTCGTTTCATTACTTTGCATTGTTTTTCTATTCACAGCAGGAAGGAGAAACATTTTTTGTAATAACAAATTCATACATAGCTATTTGACTACTCTTCTCTATAGTTATTATTTATGACGAAATTTAAGAGAAATATTCTGAGGATATCCCTGCTTAGGCAGTATGGTCGCCTGATACAACGAAAAGAATTTTAAATATTTTCAGAAAAAGTGTGAGGTGTTGTTGCAGAAGAAGAGAATGAAAGACAGAGACGGACTCTTATTGAAGAAGACGGACTTTTTACTTTGTTGTCACAATTAAGCTCAGTGTAGTGTTAGTGTAGTCTTAGTCTAGTTACGATTTCCCCATGAAGGAGGAGTAGGCGAAGATGAAATGAAAGAACAACAAACACTATCACTTCTTATAGACATTTACATATATACAAACATTACAAGTATTATCGATTGGGAAAAAAAACTTGAAAAAATAAAAATATACATACAATCCCTACTGCTCGCGCATGCTCGCCTGGTGCACTTTTATTTTCGTTTTCTTTTGGTTTTAAATTCTCCTTATTTTGAGTTTGTCTTCTGCTAAGAAATGAAACCCTATTACCATGCGAGCATGCGAAGGTAGAAAGAGCATGCTTATGCTTGCTTAAAATTTTGAATTCGTATACCTACTTCCCCATTTAAACTCATCAAGTAGGGAAACGAAAGAACGAAATAGAAAACACTAACATGTCTCGATCTTGATTCGTCCCCTGATCATTGAAAAAACCTGTCTATGCAGTTATTTAAAGGCGGGTCTTGACCAAGAAAGATAAGCAATTTGCAAAGCCAAAAATATGGAAATATTTAATCCCTACTGCTGCCGCATGCTCGCCTAATGATACAATTTTAAATTTCGTCATTTTGCTTATTTTGTGCGAATACAGAAAAATTTTAAAATGCAGATCAATGGATAACTAAAAAAACACTAGGTAGATATTATAACTAAAGTTTACAAACATAAAGCTAAATAATGAGCCAATTTTTATCAAGGGTAAAGCTGCACATAAAGCCAATGCTGGAAAATACCTTGGATGTAAAGCTGAAATAGGAAGAGCCTATCAAACTTGAAACGATTAGCTTCTTAAAACTTACGAGTATGCCACCATGTAGGTATAAAAAATCAACCAGAATTTGATGAAGTTTTGAAAACTGATCAGATATCGTCAAACATAAAAAAAAATAAAATAAGAAAAGTAATCAAATGCACAAGTTCTCTAAAATTTATGTTTAGGACCGGATAGGAGTTTTTATTAATAAGTCTATAAATGTGCTTATGAACAAATCCCAAATTAAATTGAGTTTTGACTGATGAAATAAAAGGTTTTCAAGTTGGAGATTATTTGATTAACCGGTTAGTGTCTCCAACATACATAGGTACATACTCGTAGATCGGCACAGACAGTCGATAGAAGCACTGAAAGAGGAAATGTTAAAGCTAACGCTACAATCCGATGTCTACTTAGGGTCGGGCCTTTTGACAATAGGTGAGTTCCCGCTTGGAGAGAAATGCCCCACCACTTCAAGAATTTATTTGTAATCAACTGAAAATTCCAAGAGAAAAAAATCAACTTACAGAGGATTAGACAACAGTTTAAACAAAAAATAGTAAACACATTTAAAGATACCGAAGACAAATCCAAGTTTCACCTACATACCTACAAGCTTAGCTGTGATTCCCTAGAAGCAAATCGTTGGTCAAAATCCGAGCCTTAAAACTTAAGTAAACTGAGTTTGTTAATGTATTTTGTCAATTTTTAAAGGGACCATGTAAAAACATTTCATATGACAACAAAAAGGGATTCACCCATATGTAGTTTCCATAGCTACACTACACACATATCTGTTAATTGTGCACAAAATGCACATACCTACATAACTGCAGTTAATTTTCATCCAGCTGCAACTCAAAATAATTTTTCAACCCTCAAACAAGTGAGAGTGCCTGATTTTGCAGTTCATTTCACTGCATTTGACCGAAATCAGAAAAACCTGATAACCCATAGGAGCACCACAACCAGCTGTTCTCGATAAAACAACAAATTTTCCCCACACTCATATACCTACATACAATTTAACAGATTTGTTTTCTAGAATTTCTAGACTCGCGTGGCAGAGCCCTAATACTCGTACACCTATACAAAAAAAAATTAGGGAAATCAACAAAAGTTGTTTGACCCCGGGCGTACGACCAAATTCGAGGAAAAACTTGAAATTTCCATAATCACAAGCGTTGCGCTGGCTGCATAGTTCTACACCAAGCAACACACCAAAGGGGGCATAATTTAAGGGTAGTGCACGCCTGGAAATCTAAAAAACCCAAATCCCAAATTACAACCATGTAAAAGGAAATCCTAATCGTCAAGTAAGCCCAATGCACCACCTCGACTTCAACTCGGAACGACCAACAAAAATATTGAGTGAGCGCAACATCCCCTATTTGTTGAAAGTATAATCATTTTCTAAGGACACTCCTGCGAAAAAATCTTTTTGCTTTGTTTTGGCAGTGAGGCTGATAAAACTCCCTTCGGGGTTCCGTAATGGTAATGTGCACTTTTGGTATCTCACCCATCGTCGTCGCCGGGGTTTCATCGACTTCCCTTAAATCGCATTATGAAACAATTTTTTTGCTTCGTCCTTATTCTCGAAAAGTGCAATTGGAAGGATTTTTCATGCAGCACATGCCATAAAACTACAAACAGAGAACACACGGTGAGTAAATTTGAGGTCGCGTGCCCGAAGTGCTCCGGCACTCGTCGTCTTCTATACGTCGCGTCGTCGTCGGCGAATAGTCGTCGTCATTGGCATTATGTACATTTTTTGTGCTCGCTCATCCATCACATAGAGCTATAGAGCCAGCAAGCAAAGCAGGGGTCCTTTTTGGTATTCGTATAAGGTGGTTTATAAGAGGTGGTGCAGCAGGGCTATAGATTGCTAGAACCGTGATAGATCACGGCGCATATCACATGTACACTATGGAACTTTCGGGATTTCCAAATAAAGGGTGTGTAATGTTGGTATGTTTGTTCGGATTTTTTTTTTTTTTGAGATGTAAAGGCTTTCATGGCGCAGGGGCAAATGAGTTGATTTGAATAGCAAGAAGAGAATTGCCATTGGCTGTAATCGGTATTAGGTTTTCACTACTTACATGATCAGTGTTGCTATTTTATTATTAATTAAGACTGTACAAATTCAAAGAAAAGAAACAAAACTACAAGGAAATCTGAATGAGCATAAAGAGGTTAGGTCTATTAGATCCATAATAAAATTTCGATTTGCTTCCTGAAATCCTTAAGTATCTAAAGTATTGACTTTGACTTGAATTTAGCAAATGCCGAAAACAAATTTAAGACACAAAAATTAAAATCCATAAGGTACCTACAAAATTTGAATTTCTTAAAACTTATGTAGATATACAACAATCTTTAAAATTTAAGGTGTATCGGAATTTAAGCTTTAAACCAAAGAAAAAGTTTACCATCTAAAAAGTCAGAAATGCCTCATGAGCCGTCAAATAGTTTTAGTAATTATCAATAATAGAAAATTTTGGATTTTAGCAACACATTTGGGCAATTTGACATGCATGTTTTCGAACGATCATAAAATTGTCAATTTTTTCAATTTTTCAATCAAACGAGAAATCATAAAATTGTCATAAAATTTCAACTAGTTTCAGTAAAAGAATTTTTTTTTACTTGCGATGTATGTATAGGTACTATATATGGCAAGTTAGGCTTCCCTTAAAAAAATTGAACTCGAAATTTTGATCACACTTGACATTGCGATGATAGGTTAGACGAAAAAGGTGTGTCTTTCAATTCTGTCTATCTGCATATTCGACTACCGATTCGAGACCGATTGCCTTTAAACTGGTAGACATCATTTTCAAATTTTCCGCCCCGACACGTCTTTTTTGTTTCTAAATTTTAGAAAATATTTTTTTTATCAAAAACTGTTCCACATATTTTCTTAAGAAAATATCATTTGGTAAAAACTAGATATTGGTTGAAATTTTTTTTTCTTTCGATTTTCTCAAAAAATGGTAGGTATAATAAATTTTGATAGATTTATTCTAAAGCTCTTTAAAAGTTTGTATTTTGTGTCCAAATTTTCAAAAAAAAATTATTTTGAATTTAAAGTGAAAAATCAAACCTTTTGTTTAAAAATTCAATACCTACTTTAAATCCCAAATATTCCATTTTTCAAAAATTTGACAATTAACAGGACAAGATGTAGGAAAAAAAATAATTTTATTTAACAGTATTCAACATACAAATGTCAAAAAATGGTTTTTGAAAATCGTATTTTTCTCTAAAAATTTTTTAAAACATTTGAAGTTTTTATTGTTGTACGAATAAAAATTAAATTATCAAAAACAATATTGAGCCGTTTTTGAAATATAGAGTTTTCTAAAAAAAATATTTTTTTTTTTCAAAAATTCAAAAAATATTTCTTCTTAAGTTTTGAGATGCAATATTTTTCAAACTTTTCATTGAAATCCGCCATGTCGATAGCAAGAAATTCGAAAAAATCGTTCTATGGTAGGTACAGTCAATAATATCTTGGGGAGAGTACGATAACTTAGGCGCCAAAAATTGATAACGGATTTTTGTAGAAGGGTCAAATACAAGCGTTTTTTACTATGGGAGGGGGGGGTCTATCTCGCCCCGTTTAGGAGGTAGGGGCGATTTTAGAAAAAATGACTTAAATTGAAAAAAAAAATATTAAAAAACAACGGCAACACTTACAATAAAATACTATACCGGTTTTGAAAGCCAGAAGTCTGTTCTATAATCGTAAATTTAAATTAAATTATTTATGTCAATAGTTTTTGAAAAATTTGCATGCAAACTCAAAATTTTGTTAAAAAAAATGAAAAAAAAAAGTTTAGACCAATTTTTTTCAAAATTGTAAAATGAAGTGCTTAATTGGATTTTTGTGGTCAATGCTACTATTAATTCTGAATCGAACACAAAAAACCGAATGGTTTTGTCCCTTCTAGTTTTTGAGAAAATCGAAAATTACTAAAACTACTTTTTATGAAATTTTTGATTTTTGGTATTTAACTACGGTGATTTCATTTTGAGGATTAATGTTAATGTGGTTCATTTGTAGGTAAAGTACAGCAAATCATTTAGTGTTACCAAGAATGCACCAGAGGAGGTAGAATTGCATGGCATTTCGCGTCTCAGTCAGTCAGTTTGTGAGTAAGTCAGGTGTTACTTAAAAATAGTCAAGTCAATTTTTCAATGTTCAATGTATTAAAACCGTGTTTACAGGCATTTTGATCACAAAAAAAAAATTATAGCAAGCACCTCCCGAATCTCTAGCCAGTAATGAGGCCCATGGAAAAATGTGCCGATAGATGGGTTTATTGCTCTGAGATTAACTTTTATATGGATTGCACCAGAGAAACTTTTAAATCATTAGTTTTAAGCAAAATTTAAGTAACGTTATTTATTAAAATAAAAGATTAACTATGTAAATCATTTAATATTTTTGAATTTTATATACCCACCTACAAAATTGTAACTATATATTTACTTATGTATCTTAGTCTGTAAGAGTATAATATGCTCTGGTTGATGAATAAATAATAATAATAATATTGTATTCTTACAATTTTTGTCACGTTTTTGAGTTGGAGTTGAGGGGAGTTGACGCTTTAGTTGGAATTAGACCAATTTCTTCTAAGAACGCGATGCTTTTGAAATATTTTTTTTGAAATATTGAAAAGTTATTTAATTTAGGATGAAGTAGCGGATGCTTAGTCGCCATTCTTTATTCCAAGAAAAAAATACTTCACTCTTACAAAGGTTGAATAACGAATGACCTTGGTAAACAATAACCTGTACCATATTAGCATTAAAAACAAAACAATAAACACACATAAATTTGCTGCATTCGTACAGTAGTACCTAGGTAATGTGAATTTTTCATAATGTATTAAATTTTCATGTCTGAACATTTTAAATGTGCAACTTTGGGCTACGTACATACATATATTTAGTAGACATTGGATATAGACCATAGGGTAAATTCAAAGTTTCTTTAAATCCAGATTCTGTAAATGCAAAAGAAACCTTGCATACACGCAACCTCGCACCTACCCCAAATCCTATAGTGTGCCCAGGCAGGGGGGTTGCAGGGGGGCAGCATGCCCCCCCATACATATCTCACTGTTTATACGCCGTAATGCGTAAGCAAGCAAAAAAAGCAAATATCCCATAAAAAAGTAGTTTTCGTTATTTTCAATTTTCTCAAAAACTAGACGACATAAAATCATTTAGTTTTCAGTTTTTGAATAAGAATATATTAGAGCAACGAATTTTAGGAAAAATAATAATATTTAACTTTGCAGTTTTGAAAAATTAAACTTTAAACTTTTTTTTTATGTTTTTTTTCACCAAAATTTGAGTTTAAAACTCGTTTTTTCAAAAACTGTGCATAGATTCTACTTGATTTAAAAATTATCTAATAGATCAGAGAATTGGCTTTAAAAAAAGGTATAATACTTAATTGTAAGTATTACCGTTATTTTTTAATATTTTTGTTTCCATTTTAGTACCTTTTTTATAAAATTGCCCCTCCCGCCCAAACGGGGGGAGATAGACCCCCCCCTCCCATAGTAAAAAATGCTTGTATTGAACTGTTCTACAAAAAACCGTTATAATTTCTTGGCGCCTAAGTTATCGTACTCTTGCCAATATCTTGATTGATCGTAAGAATTAATCGAAAGAAAAAAAATTTTAGAAAAATTTTTGGAACCGTTTTCGAGAAAAATAGGACTTTCGAAAACCATTATTTTTAGGTAAAACAATTTTTTTCTCATATCTTGTAGATTATATTAAGAAACTTTTTTATTTAAAAGTTAAAAAAAACGACCATGGGATTTTCAAAATATGTATTGAGTTTTCAAACAGAAATTTTGAATTTTTTTCTTAAATCCAATTTTTTTTTAATTCGAATACACAATAATATTGAAATTGCTGGGGCGCTTGAACATAAGAAAAAATGATCAAAATCGGTCGTACCGTTTTTGAGAAAATCCAAAAAAAAAAAAAAAATGGTTCCATGGGGGTACTAAAAGTAACCATTTTTTTGGAAAAATTTTGTCAACCATTACCTAGTTCTAACCAAATGATTTTTTTTTAAATCTGTGGCAGTTTTTGAGAAAAGAAAATATACCGGTCTTTAAAAAAAAGAAAAAAACGTGTGGGGGGAAAAAATTAAAAACGATATCTACCAAGTTTAAGGAAAATCGGCGGAGCCGTTTAAGCTGTAGTCGAACGGACAGATAGAATGACAGAATTTTGAGACCCACTTTTTTCGTCTTCGCTATCATCGTAATGTCAACTTTGATTAAAATTTCGAGTTCGATTTTTTTACGAATGCATAACTTGCCTTATAGCACCTATAAGTCGCAAGTAAAAATGACAGTAAAATACTGACAGTGTCTACCATAGAACCATTTTTCGACTCTTATCTCATTATCGGCATAACTGAATTAAATGAAATTTTTTGTACATAAGCTTTTAAGAGTTAAAAAAAAATATTTCTTCCAATTTTATATTAGCTACCCTGTATCATCCCTATGTTGTATTAATCTCAAGAAAAGAAGTTAAAATTCTGGAGACTCAAAATATTGAAAAAATGAAAGAGAGAAATTGCTTCGCTTCGTTTAATTAAAAAATTGTTAATTCTTCATTACGAAAAATTTTAGCCCCAAAATTTGCAAAAAAATTAACTTGAATAAAATCTATGAAAATCTAAATCTCTTGAAAGTATTAAAATAATTGCAATAACTGCTTAGAATTAATAAATATATGTATATAAATGAATAGAATTTTCGCTACTTTCCTACCAAACCATGAAACAAAAACCCACCGGCAACACTTGCCTCCTTATCAACGCAGGCGTAAGTAAAAAGTTCACTTGACGGTTGCTTAGCAACCCCTAATTCACTTATACTATACTTACGATAAGAATAATCACAAACTACGAACACAAATACACAACCCCTTTTTCTGATCATCATCACAACCAACAAAATGTTTGAGTTCTGAAAATTCCTTCCTCCAAAAGGCTTTTTTCATTTTTTCTCAATGTGTGTTTGTTAAAAAATGTTCTTTTCACTGAACCGCCACCACCCTTAGCACTTTCAATAGGGTGGAATCAGAATAATAATTTTCAATATTGTTCTAAAGTAAAAATTTCATTCTAATCTAAACAATCACCATCTAAAAAAAAAGTCCTTTTGCACCACCATCATCATCAACAGTACCGCACAAGAACTACGAAAGACCAAACCGAACCAAGTATAGTGGTGCAGCAGTGCTGCAACCCTGAGGGAAGGATTTTTCCACTTTTTTTTTGTTTTTTGTTTTGCCACCGCTGTACCTACCCCACCATAGAACAGGATAACAACAGAGAAAACACTGTGACGTATTGGGAAAAAGGGTGACTAATATGTCATTAACAATGCCAAGACCAAGAGATTCCTGCGAGACCGAGTGGTGGTGGAGTGACTGACTGACGATACTACGTGTGTTAGAGAGCGCCGTTGTGTAAAAGGAGATTGTATAGTAGTAGTACTTACACTAGACGACGACGACTCAATAAAAGGGGATGTTTTAGAGTCAGGAGTTTCATCCATCTCTCCCATAAATGCAGGACAAACAGATATTGAGTTAGTCATTCATTGCAGAGTCGTGGTCCTGGAACGTTGGCTCTTCTGAAGGAACACTTTCACTTCAATATTTTGTTCCTATTTTAAAAAGAAAAAATACCAAGTTTTAGATTCGAGTTTTGTTTTTTTTTTGTTTAAATTTTTTGTTAGTAAAAAGTGTTAAATTTAGCAAAAGTGAATAATGTAACAATGGCAACACTATCCCACCATTCACATCATCACCATCACAGCATCACTAGTGGACTGGGTCTTCTTACTACTGTTGCCCAGTTGCCACCAAAATATCGAAGTCGCTATCTCAATCTCAAGACCAAATTTGAGATTCCATTGGACTTGTCGGTGAAGCCCTTTTCCCCAAATGACCAAATAACTACTAGCAGCACCGTGTCCAACAACAATTCCCCAAAAGATAATGAGCAACCACCCATCACGCCGCCACCATCACCGCAACGGAAACGAAAGTTCTCTCTAGCATCCGATGAATCATCGATGTCGTCCTCGTTGTCAGCACAGTCAGCGCAGTCAGCAGGTGGTAATTTAGCTGTTGATTCAATTTACCCCCAAAACTCTCAATCGTCAACAAGCTACAGTAATCCTGGCAAAATGATGAAGACCGAAGTTCATTTGACCATCAAACGTGATGTCACCCCTTCGAAGCCGATTAAATGTGAGTCGGCACCAAAGACCGCAAAAGCCCACCCCCCAGCTGCCAAGCCTAGTCGCAATAAAGCAACAAGGAAGCTTAAGTTCGATGAGGACACCAGTTCGCCGGTTTCCGGGACAGTAATTCGACCCTTGGAAGAAATAAACGAAGGGACACTCCAGTACAGCAACGGTGACATCGACCCCAAGTACAACATCGTCGAAATCACCGAAGAGACCAAGGCCGAGCTGGCAGCCATTAAAAATGTGATCGGCGATTATGTTTGCAGGCTCTGTCGAATCAAATTCGATGATGCCTTCGGCTTGGCCCAGCACAGGTGTTCGTGCATAGTTCTGTTGGAATACCGATGCCCAGAGTGCGGAAAGCAGTTCAACTGTCCAGCTAATCTGGCCTCCCACCGGAGATGGCACAAGCCCAAGAAGACCAATGACATCAAAAAGGAGAATCAAGGTCAAGCGGAAAATCAAGTCACAGCATCCCAATTTAACTGTGATGAATGCGGCAAGAGTTTTAAGAGAGCAGCATACCTGAGGAAGCACAAATTGACGCACAAAAAACAAGCTTCCCTTAGTGATAAGATGCCCCCCATCAGTGTCAAAGAGGAGTCTTTGAGTGAGAGTGTCGTCTCTGGAAGAGATGGCCTGAGTGTCCATTCAAACGAAGACGAAGGCATCTACACGAATGATTATGATGACTTGAATTCCATGGACTCCGATTGCAGTTCGAATTCGGGACGACTTCAAATAGTCGAACATAATCTAACCGAGGAGGAGAATATCGCAGCGACAGCCCTTACGAATTTGCGGAATTGTACCTCAGTGATACAGCACACGACAGTGGTGGGTATGGCTCATTAAACCAAGAAAAATTAGAAAAGGGATGATGGGATTAGGAGTGCGAGAAGGCAATCAATCAAGTGCAAGAGTAAAATTGATCCAAGGGTAAGTTTTGTAAAGAAATTTGAGTATTGCCATTGGGAAGTTTTTTTTTTTTAAATTGTAAAAATAATATTTTAAATGTTTTTTGTTAATTTGTCTTACAATTTTCTGTTTTATTTCATTTACATAAATCAATTGATTAAGTTTTCTGTTTGTGAAACTAACTAGAAGCCCGGTGTTTATGTTGCTTCGTCTAATATTTCTATAACATTAATTAAAGATATTAAAAGTGGTTAATTGTTAAGCAATAGAGCATATGTTTCATTTGAATCTGTAAAACATTTTATATGAGATAACCGTCTGCATAGATTTTACAATTTTAGATAGATTTTGAATTTTACACTTCAAACAAGAGAATCAACAAAAATATCCTAAAGCATAAAATTAAGAAAATATCTACATTAAAATCTGTTTTTTTTTTTATAAAAAAAAATATTAAATTGTATTTTAACAGTTTTGTTTAATTTTTTAATTAATTTCCCATTTAAAATCATTGTTTTTGTTATTGACCAGTGGCAAAGGTATTTTAATTTTTTTTTTAATTAAGTTTATATTTAAAATTAAGTTTGTACATTATTTGGAAATTATTCCAACAGAGAGAAATGAGTTCAATCTAGTCGTGTTTAGTTATTAATTATATTTAATATCAAGTTATCTTATAACATTAAAAATAACTTCTTAATTTAAGTTTTACCTTACTGAAATAATATTTATATATTTTTTTTATTTTTATAATTATTTCTAAACTTAAAAGAAAACAATCACAATATCACATAATTCTAGTCATGTTTTTAGAAAAACAAAACCTAATTTTAATTATAAACTTAACGAAATACATAAAATCATTCACAATTCTAGTCACTCAAACTTTAAAATATTTGTTAAAATACAAACACTTTAAATTTTCTTTTGAAACAAAAAATTCAATTAGTCATGAAAAATAATTCTAGTCATTCAAACAAATTACATACAATCATTTGTACCAACTTCATGTATTTTTTCTGTAAGCAATAAAATAGTTTTAAAACTTATTTTAGATCTCAAAATATTTATTTTAATTTTTAAATTTATATTTTACTTTTAAACATTGTAATTTGTATTTGAAATGTGAGAATCTTTAGCTTGAGAAAACTTTCGAAATCGAGTGAGATCTAGTCATTTTAGTTTTTAAGAAAAAAAAATCGTAATCGATGATTCTCTAAAGGTACTTATGTTTACTGAAACATTGATACATTTGTATAAGTTAATCATTTTTAATTATTTATGTATATAATATTTATTTGTAAAATTTAAAGTAAACTAAATGATACCAGCTCACAACTACCAAATATATGTTAAGCTACCACAGCTCAGACCAAAAATTATATTTTAAGTTTAAATATTTAAGCTTAATTAATTATTATTAATTTTAAACAAGATTTATTTTCATAAGTGTACAAATAAAAAATGTCAAAAATTGGAATTCAACGAAAAAAAATATCGCAACTCAACTGTTCCTTAATGTATTTAAAAAAAAAAAATTAAATAAAAATCACACTTCTGATGATAAAGTACAAGTTTTGTAGTTAACATAAAATAAGGAACCTTCTTATAACAAAAATTTTAGTTTTCACTAAATCATATCTTTAAAAAAAAAACTAAATTTTGTATTTGTAATTGAATTTACTTTAATGGAATTATAATTAAAAAAATATATATTTTTATGGAAATCTTATTTAAAAAAAAAAAACAAACAAAAAATATTTATAAAATGAAAACAAATATTTTTGTAGAAAATTAAAATCATTTAAGTCAAACGAAACATATTTTTGTAAGTTTAAAAATAAAAAAATGTGATACTATACTCGTAAATATGTACTTACCCTAAGCGAATTTTAAAAATTAAATTTAAATAACTTTAAGCATATTTATATTTTTCTAACTTTTTATAAAAAAAAAACATAATTTTAATGAAAAATAAAGTTTTCTATTCAGAAGAAATTTAAATTGAGTATTCATTTCAAACAGAGGTTTTCCTATGAATTTGGGGAATTAAATACGATTGGATGAGTACTTTAAGATACTTCCTTTAATTTCATCAAAAAGTGGAAATATATACATGGAAAATTAATTAAGCAATTTTATTGGTGTTTCTGTGTTGCACGTTGAGTTACAATAAAAAAAGGAATGATTTACACGATTGTGGAACATATTTTTTTTTTTGATTTCACTAAAAATATTAGGCCCCAGTTATAGCTTTCATTGAAATGCATCATTGGAACAAATCAGTGGAATACTGACTTCATTTTTTTGACAAGCCAGTAATAGCAATCATTGAAAAATTGGTTTCAGTAAAAGATCCTGTCAGTGGCTGATTACAACCCAATTCTATGCATTTGAGGTTAAAGTTGATCATTGAAAGGAAAACTGACATTTGAGAACAGAAAGAGAATCGAACACATTCAGTGGAACGATTGTGTTCCATATTAAAGAAACGAAAATCAGCTGTTCATTGAAATTGATGTCTATCAGTGAAATAATAAAAGTGGATTTAAAAGAAAGTTTAAGTCAGAATTTTGTACTTTATAGAGTAAAAAAATTCTACGACTTATTACCTTCATTTTGGTACCAGTTCCAGTTTAGAACTAATGGCATAGGAGTCTATCGCTTTGAGTGCCACTTGGCAGTTCGACATGATGACAATGTTTTGGTCGCAATAATTTCTTTCGAGATTTTGTTGGGGACATTTTCCTATGGCATTTACTTCTGCCTGGAAAATGCTTGTAGACAGAGAAAGTTTGGTTCTGGATGCAAAATGTCTGCAAATATGCCTTGAGACATTTTCGATCCATCATTATATCAATTGATGGCATTTGCATTGAGAGAATAATTTACTGTTTCGCCTATCAATTCTTTCTTTCTATTTTACTCCGTTCTGAAGTTTTTCTCGAAGGGAAAAAGTTATTAAACTGACAAGTTTACTATCCGTATGCCAGTTAAAACTTGTGTTAGGAAGCCTGTAGTATTTTTTTATTGATAGAGATGTTAATGTTCAATGGATTATTAAGTTTTCTTTTTAATTTCAGTTTTGTGTTATTGTATTTTTCACTCCAGTGATAAATCCGAAACTTGGAGTTTTTTTTCCCGAAAAGGGAGATCTTTTCGAACTATACTTCTAAGACCTCAAAAACAATATAAATATAACAACTTAAGAATGCAAATTCTGCACAGGTTTTTAAAGAGTTTATTTATAATTGCAAAGCAATATCATAAAATTGAAAGCAATTCAAAAATCTTTGTTCTATTTATATGTTTGAAGAAGGTATAAGTATGTTAGGAACTCTTGCAAAGACCCTTGCTTTTTTCTAAGCCCAAGAGACGGAAAATTCTAGTAAAGAAATAAAAGCTTTCTTTACAAAACATTATGTTGCTGTTTGAAAAATGCAAAGTACGTTATAGTTTCAATGAAAGTATTCTGAACTGTTTCGAAAAATGCGACGTCTAGATGCGTAAAAAATGAGTTTTTGGTCAGACAAAAAGTGTAAGAATAGCTCGAAGTAACGCCACAACAAACGCGTAATGTGTTAGGTTTCTTATTCAGCTGGTGTATAATAATGTTTTCGAATATATATTTTGTACAATTAAAATTGTTTTTATAGAATTAAAAAGGTGGTCAAAAAAGACCCTTCAGAAATTTGTAAAGTAATTTGTTCTGTTTCGAAAAATTTATTTCTTCTTACCCCCAGTATCACAGTAAGAGTTTAAACTTAAGTTCTGCTGAACTGGAGTTCAAATTTGAAGTTCAACTCGTACGGTTTCACAATCTTATCTGAACTTCAGTTCATTAAACGTGGTTTAAGTAAATTGTTTTCTCTTCCTATCTGAATAAAAGAAAAAACAATCAAGGAAAGTTTGCTTTGTTTCAAAATGAAAAGAAATTCTATTTTCAAATGTTTGAAGGGGTTGTCGAACTGAGATTTAAACGGCAGAATAGTGTCGTTTAACTTAAACTACAGAATGAACTCTGTTCAAGGACTGTAAAACCAAATATATTGTTGAACTAAAGTTTAAAACAAAAGTGGGGTTTAAACTTCCACTGTGAAACTGGGGGTTAGAGTAATAAGTTTTATGTTCGGAACGATATAACTTGATTCTAAAAAAAAATTATGACTTTTGCATATAGTATACGTATTCGATAAAAGCAACCGATAAATATTCGGGCAGTCGCGTGAATGATAAAATAAAATTGTTCGTTGAAGATTTCCGGTAAATAGCCCAGTCAAGCCGCGGCGATGTTATATTCCTAAAAAAAAACTATCTTGGTTCAATTCAATTCAATTTGAACGTCTTCTTGATCATCGGTGGAAAGTTGCAATTACTGAGTTAATAAGGGTAAAAATATTTGAACCTTTGACAGATACATTACATTGGGGTATACTGTTAGTGTTTTTGAAGAGCCTCAGATCTCATGAATAGTTTATCATACTTTAAGAATACCAGTATTCATGATTAATTCATGAATTAGTTTTAATTTTATCCGTCAACAAGTGGGACAAATCAGTTTCAGTTTCCCAAAAATCCTCTTTTCGAGTTAGGTCAGTATTCCATTAAGCATGCGATATGTAACACTCAGGTTCCCAACAATAAATAATACTTACTGCTTAAATATTTCTCAATTATTAGAGTGAAAATTAATATCATTACAAATAGCGTTAGCTTCTCTTAAACATCTTGTTGAAAGGTAGCTTATATAGTGAATAGTATTTTTAATTGAATCTTAAAAAGGAATTAAAAGGGATCTAAGTGTATATGAGTCAGTGAACTCCTCAATATAAAACCAAGAGTTAGCTTTCGTTGCAATGTAGACTTTGTGAAACACAACGCTTAGTTTTTGATTAAATATGATCTTTTTTATCAGTAATTCTACCAAGGAATGTATCCTCATTTCTATAAGAGCGTAATCTACAGGAGAAAGGTTACCTTTACTTGTTTTTACATCAAAGGGAATTCAATCGAAAGTAGATGTTTAAGTCATCTGCAAACAATAGTTTATTAGGAAACTGAGTATGTAGAACGACATTTATAAAAATAAGGAATAGGAGAGGACCCAAGTGTCTTCCTTGTGGAACACCACAGAAAACATTGAATTGACGGAAGTTTATATTAATTATATGGACAAACTGAATAAGATCAATCAATTAAGTCTGGAACCATTTCAGGATACTCTAATGCAAACACTAATCTTTTATCTTGTTGATCAAAATAGAGTGCTTCACTGTTCACTCTATCTGAAACTTTGCCGAAATCGATGTAGACAACATCACACTGGGATCCACTTTTAAGAAACTGAACACAACACTATTGCAGAAAATCTTAAGATTTTTTGTGGTATAGTTTTCCCAGTAACAAAACCGGGTTGATTCGTTGAAATTATTCTTTTGAGGAGAAAGATAGTTCTTAACAAACGATTTTTTAAAAAAGTTAAGAATAATGGAAAGTTTGCAAATATGATATGAACTTGAACTTGTTATCGGACCAGGCTTGTGGACTGGAATTATAAAAGACATTTTCTTTAACTACCCGGCTAATCCAAAAAATATTTATAAATTATGTCTAACAACCGCGAGAACCTTAAAAATTATATACACCTGAATCAAGTGAAGCATTAAATTTAAGTGTCAGTGGTAAAGTAGGCGGACTTGCACATATATTTTGCAATTATATTTTCACTTTACGTAATACGTAAGATTACTGATTTTGGCAGCTATATAACATAGCAGTTATTTGTTCAAGATTCTGGTATGGAAGATTCAATTAATTTGTCATTGAATAAATCCAAGAGGCTATACATTTTCAAGGGATGACAAGAACTATTTTTTTTCCATACATTGAAAGACCATTTTAAAAAAATAAATTCTTTGAAGAGACAATCGTCCAACAAAAAAGTTTCCTAGCAACGAAGCTATTCCGTTAATATTTGGTAATCAAACGAAGTGGTTTAAAAAAAAGTACGTATATCTATCTATAAGGGATGATGATGATGACACACAACAATACTGAAACAAAAACAGAAGCATAGACTTTAAATGATCAAATAAACATCTTTTCTAAATTGAAGTATATAATAATTAAACGATACAGGAAGTTCCTTTGGTCACACTTTCATAAAATGATGTGTGCAGCTTGCAGCAATTAAGTCTTCCCACGCCGCCGCCGCCGCCGCCAGTGGTGAACCACCACTGCTGCAACTCTGCGCCACTTCTTTCATAGACACTCTCTTACTCTGGAGAGACAGACTAAGAAAAAAAAAATAATATTATTATTGAAGAAATAGAATACCCAGTTGTAAACACTTTTACACCCCTAGGATTCCTACATACATTCTATATCGAATGACAGATGCAATGAAATGTCTCACTAAATTAAAAGTTCGTGAGCAAACAGAAAAAAAAAAAAAAATAACGATTCAAGCGCAACCCACCCAACAGAACAGGAAGTACAATAACGATTTTATTTTTATTTATTTATTTCCCTTTTTCAAGGGATGCATTATCCTCTGATTTGTAAGAGGGTGTACTTATTGGGAGGAAAACTGTTAGCCATTATAGGACTAGGACTGGTTGGTTTTGTAATGGAAGATGGTATATCTTTGCGTGTGGTGCATTTCGGCGCAGGGTTGGTGGCTTTTTTGTTTTGTTTGGATTCCTTTGCAGAGTTTAGAGAAAGTCTTAGCTAAATTCCATAGGTAAACAAGTGCAATTCTCGGGGTATTTCCAAAAAGCCTAAGGCTGCTTTATCCCAATAGGTTGAAATGGGGTAAGACCCAGTGCTTTGGTGAAAATCCAAGAAAAAAAAAATGTTAAGACTGATTGAAGATTGAATCGAACTTGAACATAATGTGTCCGAAAACCTATCCACCTGTACATTTTCTTGTTCAGAAGTCAAAAAGTTTATTAGATGTTTTTGAAAACGCTTTCTTGTTATAAAAGGCTAATGGGGCTGCAGAGCATTATCTAAGCTGAGCCACTTGAAACTGGTCCAAATCCCAAAGACGTCGTAAAACAGGATAAAAATATATTTTATTTAGGTATATGGCAGAGAAATTTCTGTCAAAGAAAGGATTGCCTATATGTATACACTGAGATACACTGAGCGTCAAAAGTGGGTAAACACCTAAATGATTTCTTGAGTTACATGGAATTGAAACCAAAAAATAAACAAAAATTTAATTCCAATAATACAAAATAAATTTTTTATTTACTAGCAATAAATCGAAACCAAAATAAAAATTCGAAAAACGAACTAATGCGTTTTTACCCAATAAAAACAAAATATACTTCATATTTTACGCGTCAAAAGTAAGTAAACATCTGTTATATCTTAAAGTTATTTATAAATATAGTACCTCAAGTAAAAAACTGGGTATTTCATTTGATCACCTTTAGACTTCAAAATATCTCTTAGTCAGCCTGACATGGAAACAACGGAGGATATTTTTGACAGTTCTTCAATTAAAGCCTTAAAAGGTCATCTTTGTTCTTGATGACCCGTTTGTGAAATTTTCCGGTCCAAATGATCCCATAAATGTTGTATAGGGCTTAGGTCCGGCGATTGGGAAGGGTGGTGGCGGTGCTTTGAAGTCCTCTAAAGTATTCATTCTTTAACCTTCCGAAGGCAAGGCTTTTTTTTCTACGTTAACAGCAACTGGGGTTGTTCATCACCCCATCACTTTTTACTTGCGATATAGATACTATAGGGCAAGTTCTGCATTTGGAAAAAAAATCGAACTCGAGATTTTGATCAAAGTTGACATTACGATGATAGCGAAGACGAAAAAAGTGGGTCCGACAATTCCGTCTGTCTGTCTGTATGTCTGTATGTCTGTCTGTCTGTATGTCTGTATGTCTGTACCTCGAACTGCAGCCTAAACTACCGGAGGTATTTTCTTCAAACTCGGTAGTTAAGGGTCTTCGGTGATTCCCTAGAGGAGAAATTGAAATTTTTTTTTTAGCTCCAAAACTAAGGGTACCCCCCATACACCCGTAATGCAAAATCATATTTATCTCGAAAACGGCTCTAACGATTTTTAAACACAAAATTAAGTGTGATATTATGGACATGGACTACATTTTAGTCAAAACAAATTTTGGGGCAAAATGTTATTAGGGGTACCTGCCATAGACCCGTTTTTTTGATTTGCGACTTTCTCATTAACGGCTCTAAGGATTTTAACCCAAAATTTTTAGCAGGAGTCCCCTTAAGTTTAAAATAATATTGTATATAAAAATATTCGAAAAAATATTTATTGGGTTTTAAAAAAAAAAAAAAAATTTTAAATCAATATCTTCAAAACCTATGAACGATTATTTTTTGAAATTTTTTCCTAAAACCAATATTATTAAATACTTAAAATTCGCATCCCACATTTTTTTCTTGAAACATTTTAGAGAAAATTTTTATATAAAAAATTTATTTAATAATAAAACGATTTTTTAAGGTTTATTTGCATAAATTCATACTTTTCCGGAAACCAGACGGCAATTTTATGCGTTTAAACAATATTATCTCATTAAATCCATGTTTTATATTTATAAAATGTATCTTAAATTCCAAAGTACTTTTACATAAGAGCAAATTCGTGCGATCCAGTCGTGCATTTTATTATTTTAGAAAAAACAATATTTAAACTGAAAAATAATTCTTTTTTTATTATGAGATCGAATGTTTACATTAATAGGAAACTGAGAAGTCTTTTTTTTTTTGGATTTTTTTAAATCTAAGATCATAATACAGTAAAACCCGCTTAAGAGAAACCCGCTTAAGAGAAAAACCCGCTTACCTGAAACACTTTCTTTATCCCCAAGTATTTTCCGACCAATTTCCCTTAAAACACTCCGCTTAAGTAAAACTCGCTTAAGTGAAAAACCCGGATAACTGAAACATATTTTCAGTTAATTTTTAATATACTTCATTGAAAAAAACTCTCTTAAGTGAAAAAAAAAATTGAATCGAACAGAACAAAAATTTGCTAGTTTTCTATTTTCAATAAATTATTTCTGTGTTATTTAATCGTTGTTTTATTTAACTTCTTTCAAGGCAAGTTCAAAAGATAAAAAAAATATTGTTTCTAGCATTAAATCTCCGCTTAATGGAATTTTTAAATCCGCTTAAGTGAAATTTTTTTTTTCACTTATCCGAACTCCGCTTAAGTGATTTTTTTTTTCACTTAAGCGGAGTTCGTTTAAGTGAAAAACCCGCTTAAGTGAAAGAAAAACTGTGACATTTTGCCGTTTCTCTTAAGCGGGTTTTACTGTAATCGAGAGAAAGAGACAATAACTTTCTGTTAAATATTATGGTTTTACTCATGTAGTGGGGTGATGGGTAACCCCACTTGATTTCGGAAGGTTAAGGAACTACGAGGCATGCTTAGGATCATTGCCATGCTAAGATATCCAATTGCTAAGCATCCCTGATTTGCGTAAGGTCGGTTGAAGGTTATTTCTTAGGATGTTTAGATAGTCTTGATTATCCATTGTACTTTCAATGAAAACAAGATTCCCGATCGAATATGCTGCCATACATCCCCACACCATCATGTTTTGCTGTGCTCTTTATATTCTGTTTGTGATGTTTTCTTACTTCTGATGCGTTAATATGGATAGAATGCTTAGTTTTTATTAGGAAAAATTGTAAGAAGCTATATTTTGAATATTTATTTGCGTTTTGATTTATTTTTATTGATTTTTATTATTAGAATCCATTGTTTATTTGTTTGTTCGAATTCCATTCGATTCCATAAATCATATTAGTGTTTAATCACTTTTGACGCTCACTGTATGTACATATATAAAATTCTAACGCAGTTTAGTATCTAAAATAAGACAACAAATATAAATCATCAAGTTGAAGTCTTGGTACTTCAACTATATCAAAAAATGATAACTTTTTTCTTTTTAGCAACCGACCCTTTGTATAACAGGATATTTTGTTTCACTGTTAAAAGTACCCCAACCCTAACCGTTGAGATCCATTTTGCTTTTAATAACGAACTGAATTGCAAAACGGAAGGTCCTTATTCGAAATCACGAATAATCATGAATAATCATAAATAATCATGAATAATCATGAATAATCCTGAATAATCATGAATAATCATGAATAATCACGAATAATCATGAGTAATCATGAATAATCATGATTAATCATGAATAATCATGAATAATCATGAATAATCCTGGGGCCAGATGCAGCACTCCATTATTTCTTGAAGGTGCTAAAATTCGGCTTGTTTACAACCTCATTCCCACCGCGTCATTTGGCCAAAACTGCAGTGATATCATATCGGGGAATAACTGCCAAGTGCACTTTGACAAATTTCACAGGAGGGCAACAAAACTCTTTACAAATGTTCCATTCGGATCCATATTAAAACTGAACTATTATCTAAGATTCTGCAATAACTAACGTTAAATTTGACAACAGACAACGGTCTTCGAGACTAAAATCTCCAAAGATTAAGAGGCCAGATTGAGAAACTCTGCAAATAATAACGAGAGTCACTGTATACTTCTCTGGGAAAGGAAAATATTCTCAAAAGTTCAATCTTAAAGAAAAAGATTTGATCTGTAAGTCAGACAAGAAGCTGGGTCAAATATTGAAGAAGAAAATGTTATAAAAATAATTTCAGCCATCTCTTAAAAAGAAACCAAAACGAACATATCTTTTTTAAACGAAACCACACCACCATTTTATGCAGATTGTCAAAACACAAGCACCTGTCAAATAAATCTCAATCAGGAACAGAGAAGAAGAAAAGAAAATCAATAAAACTTGGAAAAGGGGTTTTTCTTTTGGACAAAATACTTGTGGAGGACATCGACTCGCTAATATTTTGAGAATCTGAGCAATATTGCGAAACTACGTTGTTGTTTTTTGCAGAGCATATTTCTTATTATGTTTAGAAGATGATATCACTTATTTTGACACATGTCAAATGTATATACAGTGTGGCCTAACTTCAGTCAGACACTTTAAAGCTATCACAGCTAATTTGAATTTGCTTATGCTTTTTGAAGTTTGATCAAATAACAACATTTCCTAAGCAGACATACTCCAAACTTTTGACAGCTGTCAGAGTATTCTTGTCTTACGTTACGAATTTAGAACTTTAAACTAATTTGGTTTTTCCAAGCAGCACGAAATTTACAGTAGAGCCTCACAACAGTCTAAAAGCTGTGTGAGTGTGTTAAATTTAGCCCAATTGAGAATAATGGTCTTACGTTGTTATTTGCTACTGAACTTTGATCAAGTCTGACATTTTATTAGCTTCTTCCTAAATATGCTTAGGAAAAAAATAACAATCGATTTTTAATAGAACCTAAGTAAATGAGCTGATTCTCTTTTGGCTTTTTTCTACAAACATCTGCCCATGCCCAACAGAAAGTGGAACCCTAATCAATATCGATTGACTATAACTTCCCAGTCCCACATATTAACATGGAATGTTATTTTTCTCCCCCGCTCACGAAATTGTTTCCATTATCTATTTTTTTTTTTGAAAGACATCCCGTCATATAAATGTACCATCTTATCTTACCCCCGGAACTCGGAAATAACGGCCACAATTTAATACCTCACAACCGGCTGTATTTACTCAAAGTATAGAAACAACAATCATCAAACGTTTGCTCTGGCGAAACAAAAATGTAACTTAAACCTTTTAGTTTATTTGGTCCAAGCAGGGATAAAGACTGAAAATAAGGGTTTCAATTAATGGAAACTTCAGGTGGTATATTGAATGTGACTAAGAGAAAACCCATTTAGATGTACTCCTGATGGTGCTGATGCAGTTGACAAAATAATAATATTCCTTCATTCAAATTTTATACAAAACTAGCCCGTATCACTTCGTGTAAAGGTACTCCTTAGCCTTACGTCACAAAATTGATCCATTGAAGAAGGAAAAAAGGTGCAAGCCGCTGATCTCTTATCCTTTTTTTTTTATTTGAATACAACATACGGGTGGTTGATAGGGCATGTCATTTACTTCAATGCAACCCATAGAGGATGATTAACATTCTTTTGGGTTCGATTTGAATCTTGAAAACTGCTGATGCTGCAAAAACGAAAAATTAGCACTTTCGAGTTCCGCGATTATGTGCTAGAGATTTTTTTTTCTTAAAGAGGGCATAACAATGTGAGTGTTTGTATCGGCATATGGATATGAACGGACGAAGGGGGACGAAATAAATCGATCAGGAACTAAACATACAACACAGTCATTCATTGAGTTTCAGAAATTGTTTGGTTGAATTTTCGAGAGTGTACCATGTTGGCCGAAGTATAGGGGTGGCTCAGAATAATTGTGTTGCCTATTGTGTTATTTTATAGCCGGTGTCTCTATGCCGACACATTTATTTAACATCTGCCCATATCGCCAAATCACTGAACTACATATTTTGAATATAAGTGGCAAGATATAATACGTGCTGATTATTTTTTATTTTTTTCCTATAAGTGAAGCAAACAACCACGAAGGGTTGGTTTTTTAAAAAATGATTGTTCCCAAAGAGTAAATTTCAGAACACACTTTCTACTTGCAACATAGAAAAATACTAGTAAAGTGGGATAATAAATTAAAATTAGGGTTCGAAGACAAGTTTTGTATGTGTATTCCGAGGAAAAGTTATTGCCTACCCCCGTAGAACAAAACTTAAACGCCCAAACTATGAGAAAAGCAAACTTAAACTTGATTGTTTTACTGCCCGTCAAAAGGTGGAGGTACGAGTACTATACGATAGGTATCTTATCCACTTTTTCAATTATTAAGAAAAGCGTGGGGTGGAATCACAGATAGTGATTATGCTAAATTAACACAACTGACAAGTTGTCAGAATTTCTGTCATTTTTATAATTGATGTTTAGGGTAAATAACATTGGTTGTCTGTAAAACAAAAATTCAAGGTTTAAAGCAAGCTTAATAATTTCGATTTCTTGGATGGTATCCATGTTTTATAGGCCATTTCCGAAAACGTCATTTGGATCAAAAATGTAATTTCATTGATGTCGGCCGTTTTCGAAAACGTCAAATCAACGAGAAAAAGATCGTCATTTTTTTGACGCAAATATTGCTGCAATCGTCAACTCGATTTTTTTACTGCCGCAAATGAACTTATCCAAAATTGTTGCTTTTACAGTTTTCTTTAAAGAACTAGAACATCTTGCAATTGTATTTTTGACGCCGATGGCCGTTCTTAAACGCAAACCCCGAAAAAACTGTTCGAAACCGCAAAACGAAATTTTTAAGCAAAAGCATTTTTTTCGATAATAATTTTATTGCTAAAGTCGCAATGCGCAAAATTTTAAGGTATTAGTATGATACTACTACTATTATTAAGGTATTAGTATGATACTACTTAACAATTTGCTAACTTTATAGTAGTTTACTAACTCATTCTTAATTTTAAACATTTTCTAACTAGTATCGTACTAAAAGCATTTTCTTAATAAATTGCTTCTGAACACATCTAAAACAATCACATTTCGTGTAAAAAAGTAAGTACACGAACCTTTTATGATGTTTACAAATGTCAAAGAGCCATATGAAGCTAGTACGATACTAATAAAAATAGAGTAGGTATTCGATGATTTTAACTTTACTAAAAGGGTAGAGAAAGTATGATGCTATATTCGATTAAAATTTGCAAATTCGTTGTTTTAACCTTGTATCATACTAAAACACTTTTAGCATCGTACTAATTCAATTAAAATTTTGCGCCATTATTTTCTATAACGTCATTTGCGGTTCAAATCTGCAGTACAAAAATCAAGTTGACGACAAAAATATTGATAACCTCGAGAGCGTGTTCATAAATATTTGCAAGAAAATTGAGTAACGTTGACAACAAAAAAATTTCTTACAAGTAGGACGATTGCATATTTGACGATCAAATGTCGTTGATATGACGTTTGAATGTCCGTATGTACGTACATATAATTTTTAAATTCCGAGTTGCTTGTACATATAACAAAGTAGGTACGATCCAGATGTGCACTTTATTTATTTTGGGATATTAATAAAAATCAGTTTTTTAGGAATTTAATGAATTTCAATCAAATGTACGACTAATTCGAATGAACTTGCTCTTATGTTGAAGTAACTTTTTCTGTTTCCTATTGGTAAAATAAATTAATTTAATTTTCATTTCAATCTATCAAATTGACGATTTTGGCCATTTTTGCATTTCAGTGGGCAAAAAAATCTATTTTTTTTTTTTCGACTTAAAATCAATTTTGAAAATCTAAATATTCCTTTTCTGTACCCAGATTAACCACTCATAATACAGGGAGAAACAATTTTCAGCTGTCAGTTTTAGATTTGCTTAATTTATTTTAATTTCTAACAAAAAATGGAAGTAGTTAAAAATGATTCGTTAAATCCATCAAATTCATATTTGTCTACTGAAAGTAAATATCTAAATGATGAATATTTTTTTTTTTTGAAAGAATGACATACAGGAAAGGAAATTACACGAATACAACGTGCAAAGCAATCGATTTAAAATCGCTTTCCATTCGCCGCGAAGAAAATCAATTTTTGGTTAAAATGTGAATGCAATACCAGTGGAAAACCATATTCGAATTTTAAAAGTTGATATTATCAGAGGAAAATGTTCAGAACTATAAAATTAATTTTTGTAAAGGCTAAGAAACTACTCTAGCTTAAAACAAAAAGCCCCGTGATTTGTTAAGGAAATATGAATTTATGGAAGATCAAAAATTTTAAATCGTTGTGGCAGTTAAACAAATAAATTTGTACACATAAAATTTTTAAAATATTTTTAAGACAAAAATTTTGTATATCAATTTTGATATTGTTTAAATGAAATTAAAATTTCTTAAGAAAATCATTAAACAGTTTTTGAGATATCGAATTTTCAAAAAAAAAATATTTTCTTTAAAGTTTAATATGCAAAAAACATCTAAGAAACTTCTGTAAATTTTATTTTATTTAAATCTGTTATATCGATAATGAGAAGTAGTGGTTGACGCTTGAACCCTCTAAAATTCAGTTACCTAAATTTCAAATAAAATGACGTAATTTAAAAGTGAGTCACCAGGCGGCGTATTGCCAAACTGTATATGTATCAGCACAGATCTCCATAGTCTGTGCTCAGCCATTTTCTGCTCACCGAATTTGAAAGTATTGTAGAGCAAACTGTATGCTACCACAGAGCGCTCTGTGGTCACATGCAGTTTGCTTGTAAAATATTAAAAAAGCTGAAGGAAACTATATGCTAGTTCAGATCGAGCAATGTACCTGCGATTACAGAGCCATCGTTCACGTTGGTATAGTTATTGTGTGTGGTGAGTTCTGGGTTGGTATACATTTTGCTTAGGAAACTAAGAGCAAAGTACCTGTGATTACAGAGCCATCGTTCACGTTGGTATAGTTATTGTGTGTGGTGAGTTCTGGGTTGGTATATATTTTGCTCAGGAAACTAAGAGCAAAGTACCTGTGATTATAGAGCCATCGTTCACGTTGGTGTGGTTATTATGTGTGGTGTGTGGTGCCGTGACATAAGGCCAAGTGACAAAAGGCCAAACATAAAATGTTTTGTCTTGAGCAACAGTACCTTGGGTGGCCCGCTTCGCGGGTTTTCAGGATTTTAACTTCCTTTTCGGGGCTCACACCCGCTCACGCAACTCCGTTGCTCCGCTTAGGGTATGTTCAGTCGCCAGGCAGGCGCCTGTAGCAACAGTTTTGTATTTTACATTAATTGGAGTAAACAACTAACAGTTATGTACTGCTGCTCAGGAAAACTGTTGCTACAGGCGCCTGCCTGGCGACTGAACATACCCTAAGCGGAGCAACGGAGTTGCGTGAGCGGGTGTGAGCCCCGAAAAGGGATTTAAAATCCTGAAAACCCGCGAAGCGGGCCACCCAAGGTACTGTTGCTCAAGACAAAACATTTTATGTTTGGCCTTAAGTCACAAACAAATTTGGCCTTTTGTCACTTGGCCTTATGTCACGGCACCACACACCACACACAATAACCACACCAACGTGAACGATGGCTCTGTAATCACAGGTACTTTGCTCTTAGTTTCCTGAGCAAAATATATACCAACCCAGAACTCACCACACACAATAACTATACCAACGTGAACGATGGCTCTGTAATCACAGGTACTTTGCTCTTAGTTTCCTGAGCAAAATGTATACCAACACAGAAAAATCTGCTTTTGATCTGACACAGTATATAGTATGCTCTTAATTTGAATGAGCATTCTGTAGTCTATTATAGAGCGTCGGAGCTCTGTACTGATATACAGTTTGGCAATACGCCACCAGGCGAGCATGCGGCAGCAGTAGGGTTTCATATTTTTTGATTTTGCAAATTGCTAAACCATCCTTTTGAAGATCCGCCTTTAAATAACTGCATAGGCAGGTTTCTTCAATCGATCGGGGGATGGATCAAGATAAAGAAATGTGAGTGTATTTATTCTTTCTTTTCCTTGCTTACCGAGTTTGATTGTAGTTGCTTGTGAGTAAAAAACTTAAAGCAAACATAAGAATTCCTCTACTTTCGCATGCTCGCCTGGTATTTAAGTTTCATTTCTTGTTAGAGACTGGTAGAAAATCTAAAATTATTAAAAATAAAAATTGAAAGAAAACAGAAATTCTCAAAATGGTGTAAGTAAGGACATCTAGTGGTAGACGCTTGAACTTTCGAAATTTCAGTTAAATTTCAAAAAATTTAAAAGTGAATCACCAGGCGAGCATGCGGAAGAAGTAGGGATTCAATGATCGTATATTCTTGCTTTTGAATATTGACTCCGCCTTTAACTCACCTCATGGAGAAATAAAGAATATTGAACATGTAAAACAAAGACAAAATGTATTATAACTATGACACTTTCTCTTTCAATTTTTTTATACTCTTAAAACGAAACATAGACAATAGATGAGCATGCGCGAGAAGAATTGCCTAGTCCTATGTTTAATTTCCCCATCAAGCTGATAAGCTGATAATCCGTCTGTCACTGTATGCGCCTTTTGTTTTTTACTTTCTCCTGCAATAGTTGCAAAGAAAGAAAGAGATAAGGCATTCCAATATTTCATGTTGGCTCATGTTGGGTTTCAATATATTATGAGTGTGTTTTTTAGGCAAACAAAGCAGCCATTAAGAAGTAGATCACCAGGCGAGCATGCTGAAGCAGTAGGGATTATATATTTGTTTTGCAAATTGACTAGTTGTTAAGCTCCACCTTTATCAACTACATACATAGTTTCCTCGTTTCCCTTCCTTCTTCACTCATGCATGCATGCGCAATACTACAGGGATTGCGCATGCAAACTGAGTGGTATTGGTATGCTTCTTTTCTTCAATTTCATTCAATGTCAATTGGCTAATCCTCATTACCAGGCAAGCATGCGGAAGATTCTTTTATTTAAATCTATTGAACAGTTTCTGAGAAAAAATATTTCTTTAAATAGCAAAAAAATTTGTATCGCAGGTACCGTTAGTTTTGGCCTTAAAAAAAACCTGTCGGGGCTAAATTTTTAAATGATATCTATCATGTTTCAAGAACATCGGTCGAGCCGTTTAAGATGTAGTCGGACTTTCTGAATTACAAGACCCACTAATTTGTTCTTCTCTATCTTCGTTATGTCAAACATGATCAAAATCTCGAGTTAAATTTTTTTACGAATGCATTACATATTGCCATATTGTACCTACATACATATGTACATATACATACATATGTATGTACAGGTCTGTTTGCTTACGGAATCGAAATCTGGGCGGACTTACGGCGGCAGTACAAAGACGAGAAGCTCTATGCGTAGCCATAGCCAGTTCCTACCGAACGGTGTCAGAACCAGCCGTCCTTGTAGTCGCATGAGTGACTCCCATCGATCTCTTGCCGGCAGAAAGGAAATACGTCTACGACAAAAAGGCGGAAATTGGATTAGAAGCGGCATCCGAAAGGGCCAAGCATCTTACAATTCAGAAGTGGCAAGAGCGGTGGAGCTCAGAAAGCAGAGGAGGATGGACAGCGAGGCTGATTAGGAACGTCGCTGAGTGGAACGACCGGAAACACTTTGAGGTTAACTACTACGTCACCCAGTTACTCACTTTCTCAACTTTTTTTACTTTTAACTTTAAAATGATTAACCAGGATAATGTACCCACACTTCCAAAGATTTTCTCATTAACAACAACTGTTTACGAAAATGTTGAAATAGTTTCTAGATGTTGCAATTCACCCAATGCTACGCAGAGGCAGAAGTTGATTGAAAAGAAATCGAATCTGTGAATACAATGTACCATTAACGTGAATAGTAGAATAGGGCTGTTGTAAAATGTGGAATTTAAATGTCAACACACATAAATCAATGATATGTATTAGTGACACAAAAATGAATGTACAAGTGTAGAAAAACACGGAAACATCTAATATTTCCATTAATTTATTATTATAAGACGTATGTAACTATTTTTTTTTTAAATACGGAAAAGTTTAAAAATATTATTGAAGCACCAATAAAAGCAGCTCGTCTACCCCGCTATCAAAAATCAATACAAAATTCCACAGAATCTGGTTTAATAAATGGCATCACTTTTGGTGTATGTATTCCCTTCTCAAGTTCCAATAAATCAAATCTTTTTTTTTTGTACTTGTTTGAAAATAATCACAGCTCGTGAAAAAGACTCGTTTTCATTTTACCTACTTCCTTATTTTACTCCTGACGAGTAACTTGCAACCATTGTACTACAATCTGGCACTGCTCGTCTTTTTTGTTGTGTTTACCATCATCGTATTTCGATTTCCACCCCCAGCGCGATACATCCGAACACCCTGAACAAGTTCACCCACCTTAAATACGTTTTGACAATGAATGCTGCGAAGGGGTGATCCGGATCCAGCCGAACACAAATGTTTTAAGAAAACAATAGCTTAGCTAGTGTGTGGTGCGCTATGCATTGGGATTTTTTCCGCTTTGTTAAAGGATTTTTTTTTTTTTCAAACTATATACGAAGCTATGGATTGGGATCTGAAACCATGGGAGAGGGCGTATTTGGAATTGCAGCATCGCTGGTGAAAAATACATACAGATCATGGGAACATTTATGCAGGAATTCAATTTCTTTGGCATTAAGTAAGCTCATATGACAAACGAGACTAGAACAAAAGACACAGGGTTGGTAGGTTGGTTGACGTGCGGTGGTCGCATCGTGTCGTTGGTTGGAACGTCTGCGACGTTGGCGTTGTTTGTTCGGTGTCTTTATTCGGTCTCTTGGGAACTTTTTTGTTCTTTTATTATCTGCCAAAGAGTATCATTATTTGTATTTACATTTTGGGAATTATTATTTATATTTGATGCATATTTTGTGGGATGTCATTGCAAGGAGATTCTACAAAATGACGTTTAAATTGCAAACAAAGTGAAGCTAGGAACTAGATGTTTTGGATAAACATATAGGTATTTGGACTGGAAAATTTTTTGATAGAAACTTGCTTGGCATTTCGTTTTCAAAACTATTTTAATTTAACGTAAGGTTTGATGTACATACACAAAAACTTGCAGAATAAAGCAAAATCAACGATTATTCATTTTAAAAATATATTTTTATTCAAAAGTGTTTCGAGCTTTATGAAATGAAGTTCATATTTTGTTTACTTCAGGCACAATGCGAAAATGTATATATGTAAGTATAAACTATATGCAATAAGCTGGAATATTGTGGACAATAACCGTCCTAAATTTGACACATTTTATCATCATTGAATATGTATCTTTATGAATACTTTGGAAAAATACTGGAAATTCTTTTCTTAAATTGAATAGTAATTACTTATTCTAAAAGCAAAGCTCACGCAGGGTAATTTGAAATAAAAAAAAAAATAGTTCAATTCACAACACTTTTAACGCAAGCAGGACTGCAAAAAGGCATGTTGTTCTTGACGCAAAATCTTCCACCAATCAGTGACTTGCCACATCCAACTCCAGCACAAATAAAACATAATCCATGCCAGTGAACGGAACCCCAAGCAACTCCCTGATCCGAAGGCCCTATGGGCTGCTTGCAGTATTGACATGCTTCGGCAAAGAATGTGTCATAGCATTTAAGGCACAACGGCATATTGGTCTTCTCATCCGGAATGTATTGTTGTCCAGCCAGAGGGGTGTCACATTGATAGCAACAGAAATGCTTTATATGGAATGTAGCTCCTTCTGCAGCTGTGTACTCTTTTGTAAAAATAAGTTCATCGCAAGCTTTGCAACGTGGAATCTTGAGAATGATAGCCAGATCTCTACCACAATAGAGTTTGCCGCCATGGAAGAAATAAACCAGATCCGCCAACAGCTCACGGCATTCATGACACTTGAAACACTCAGGATGCCAAGCGATTTCTTTTCCAGCTCGTTCGGCTTTCACAGCAACTTCTCCGCTCATAATGGATGTCTGGCAATCGCGACACGAAAGTATTGGCACCGGAAGAGGTGCAGATGTGGAATGTTGTGATGGTGGTGGTGGCCCTAGATGAAGATTATCGAAAGATTTATTTAGCGAAGGAAACCCAACACTCGGTTGAACATCCGGATACATATTCATCTCTTCGATGCCTGGAATGGAAGCAAATCTGCCTGAACTGGCATTCATTCCAAACAACGAATGATCGTGCTCTCCACCATTTAGATCAGGATGTGTGGCATAGTTGGGCGTTGATGGTTTCGATCCAAATCCAGAATCACAACTTCGCGACCCGGGCATACCAAGTCGTGGAGTATTTTCTGAGTAAGCAATGTTTGTAGTGTTCGGAACGTGTTCCACGAACTTTGTGACTTCATCTCGGAAAGGTTTATTTCTCAAAAGTTCCTCACGAAGGCCTTCGATCGGTGCTAAAATCTTACAATTGGCATATTCTACCCCTTTGTCTTTGAGAGCTTCAAAAAGCCTATCGTAATAAGGTCCATTTACAATTCCACTCTGTAAAGCATTCACATTCAATCCAAGTGCTTTAAGCTTATCTTTTGTATCATCGCTTAGTTCTGCTTCATCTTCAAAGTCAGGGGGAAGTGGAGACAAAGAAATTGCTACTTGCCTACCCCGCCAGTGACTCGGATTCATCTGGAGAGCGTTCTTCAGTTGTTCTGAATTTACAACTTTAGCAAAAACTTGATCTTTTTCATATTCAGCATCAGTTGGGAGGCCCAAATCATAGATAACACTAACTCCTCCGAACTTGACTTTTCTCATTGGGGTATCTTGTTTCATTAGAGCTCCAATTTTCGTTTGTATGGGGTTCTTAAGAGGCAATGGTGAATTGAAAGCATCAGCTGGGTCGTGGCGAGTCTTGATAGGAGTACAATATTGTGGCTGTGGGGGATTGAACGATTCCACGAAGGAATTCACTTGATGTTTGAATTGCGGACTTGCCACGTACTCTTTTCTGAAATCTGCAATTGGTCCCAGAACCGGATCCCTGGCAACATCCAAGTTCTTTTGTTTCAGATTGTTCAGGATCTTATCGTAGATTGGCCCGTTTTCAACCAAACTACTGATGGCAGCTCTATTAAGCTCCCGAACCTTTTGACGAATTCCAACTGGAGCGCTTTCCATTTCATCCTGACTTAGAGGCTCAGAAAACGCCATAAAAGTCTTCGGATATGCACTTGCTGCCTCACTAACAAGAGCCGAAGTGAGTTTCTCGGATTTCAAGATATCCATAAGAACCGGGTCTGCAGTGACTGTTGATAGAAGTTCGTGCAATATCTCGATTGCCTTTATCTGCTGTGCACTGAGTGGGATGTCTTCCTCAACCACACCTACGACATGGCCCAATTTGGCATGCATAACATTACCCACTCTCACAACATTTCCTTGGCCAACACAATTCTCTCTTATCTTCTGAACATACTGCTGCAGTTGATTTGTTTCGGATTCTGTTAGATTGTCACATAAAGCTGCATCTAAATCATGTGGTGGAACTTGAAATTCAAGTTGTTGTTTGCGTTTGGCCGCTGCATCACTTCCAGCTACAGGAATTTGTGAAGTACCTAATTTGTCCATGTAGTCTGAGACGACATCTGGTGTTGTGTTGGGGGGAACCCAGTCTAATTGCACAGGCTGATTGGCTAGAGCTTTAATTTTCATAACTAAAAATAGAAAAAGAAAAAAAGATGTAAGTGGATAAGAAATGTACTAGAATGCAAAGTGATTGACTTACATGCTGGTTTCGATCTAATCTGGCCAAGAATCTCAAACTGAGCCCAACCAGAGAGATCATCATCCGGACACATATGCTGATCCTTTCGGCACTTGCAGTTTCGACAGACTTTGCGCCAAAAATGCAAATCCAGTCCTGGGCATTTGTCGCCTGAGAAGAGAAGAATGCGACATGAACAGATATTTCTTGGAAGCTTTCGACATTTCTTGCTGATATGTGAATTGATTCTTGAATGATTTTGAAAAAATTTTGGAATTGAGATGTTTTTTGAGATTTTCTCGTATATTTTTAATCGTTTTTTTTAAGTTATGGCTTGAATAATTTTGTATTTTTGTTTTGCAGTCGTTCTGTGTTTAAGGGTTTTTCATGTATGAAACTGTAATGGGTTTCTTCAGAATTTCTTCAGTGTAGCTTCTTGCTTGATTGATTCATTCTATGTATGGGCATAAAATATTGAATGTATTTTGTAACTATATTTTAATAGTTTATTGAGTCATTATTTTGAGTTTCTGGTTTGTTTGAGAGTTTTTACATTTGATTCACGTAGAATTGTTTTAAATTTAATTGTTTATTGAGTCCTTCTTATGAATTCTTTGATTATTATTTCTTGAACGGGGAGATTAATTTTAGTTTCTCGATGAGTTTGGGCTTATTAAGAATTTAATTAGAATTTCTTGAGCGAAAGGATTCTTTAATTAGATATTTTGATATCGCAATTTCTTGAGTGGATAGGTAGTTATTGGTCACTGGATTTTCTTATTTGGTTTTCAAAAACTTGGTTTGTGTAGCTAGTTTCTTGAATTTTTTTCTTTTTAGTAACAAAACAATTTTTTTGAAGTAAACTTTTTTAACAAATCACCAAAATTAATTCACAATCGAACAGAACTTTTGGAATAAAAAATCTTTTGAAAATTTTACTGTAAGCTACTTTAAAAATGGAGAGTTACTCTTAGCCTACGAACGAACATGCGATTTTCTATCGTTGCTATTAGCTCCCTTTCAAGTATCAGGTTAACAGTCAAGAAGACGAAGTAATTGATAATCGAAGGAAAACAGCACCTTTCAAATTTAAAGACAAATATTAATTTATCATTATACATGGCATAGTAGAAATTAACCTGCAGACGTTAATGATAAATTATCAGAAACCAAATGGAAGCTCTGCGGAAAATTATAAAATCTTTTAAGTATCCGTCCATCAAAAGGAGGTGAGGAAAATCAACTTTTAATATTGTGAAGAAATACAAGACAAAATTAACATACCCAGGGCAGCATTATTGTTCTTTTTATCAGACTCTTGGTCACTTTTTTTTTAAAATAAAACAAACTCTAAAGATTAGCAATAAATGGTAAAACCAAAATTAAAAGATCTAGGTTCATAATGTATATAATTCTATACAGATGCGCTTTGAGTGCAAGAGGTAAAGAAAACAAAACGGAAACGGAAATCAAGGGAAAATGACATACATAAATAAGTAACACTTATGTATGTTGAAAATTGAATACAAGAATGGATTTTATTGTTTAAATTTGTTTATCGGGACATTAGTGGCTCGATCGCATGGTCAGAAACAAAAAAAATATAGGACGAAATGTTAAATTTTGAAAAGTCCGACCAAAGTATTAGTTTCTAAGTACAGAGTTTTTTTTTTCAAATTAAAGGCAACAACAAATTAAACACACACGAGAAGACTCTTGGTAATTGGAAAGAAAACCCCTAATGTTATTAACAAACGTTCTATTTCTACAAAATTTTCTTCTATTCACAAATAAGTAAGGATTTAGGGATGAACTTGAAACTTTACTGACGCTTTAAGCAATGGAAAACTAAAGCGAACTGGAATAGAAATTGGTCAATATACATATGTACCTGCATATCTACGAATGGGGATCAGAGGAGTTCGAGTTCACAAATAACTAATGGGAATCGCAATCTGAGAGGAATATGTACATATGCAGTTTCATAATTAAAAACAAATTCAGAATGGTAGGTACTAAACCAAGCATATATTTTAATGAAGACATCATCCATAACGACAACGCACCCTTTTACGAAAACAACAATCAATACTACAGGGGATAAAACGCCCACTCATCAAAAATTATTATTTAGTTAATATTAAAAAAATCATGAATTAGATTAAGAAAACATTAATATGATATTGTAAGCAAATAGCATTATGTAAAGTTGGGCCCCTATTGTTGAGCCAACATGATTTAATTTAGTAATAAATTAGTTTTGAGTCAAATTGTATATAAAACAAATTGAAAAATAAAATTCTTAATCTAAAAAAAATCAATATTTTAACTATAACTAAAAACTATTCTTTCAATTGGGTTTCAGAATTTTGTTACTGTGTTAGATTTTTTATAAGCAGTGTTTTAATGTCATCAGGTTTAATTGTAATGATAATCTATACTTCTCGAGTCAAAAAACAATTACTACTATCAGTCATGGGAAATGAGCAAGGCCTTGAAATTTACAAATAAATTAAAAAAAAAAAAATAACGAACCTTCAGCTATAATTTTTTCGCTGTTACATTTTGGTTCTTAAAATATAGTATAAAACATATTTAATTGGTCAGTTTCTATCTCTAAAAGCTTTAAATCTCGGTATTCTTAGAATTATAAACACCATTCTTCGGCAAAATAGCTCGATTCTACATTTTTATGAACTTGAAAACAAATTTTGATTCCTCAAATTAAGAATAAGCCAAAGACACCTAATGAGCAACAAGCTGCATAACAATAAGTTGGCTACCTACTCAGAAATGAAGCTTGCTGATCCACACCACACAATTTTATATTTTATAATTTTTTGGCTCAGTGCGTGTCCTTGACTTAAATACGTCTATGAAATATAAACTGACCAAATGTAATCAATAAAAGACACAAATCTTACAAATAATTGCACTCACCACAATCATTACATGGAGCACCAGCTCCTGCTTCATGGCCGAGCTTCCCACGCACAAGCTTCTCACGGCGACTTTCCAATTTCGATAGCCATTCGGGTGCTGCAGGAGTCTCCACACACGAATCTTCCTTGTTCATTTTTGTATTTATTTTGTTCGTTGAAATTTAGGTTTAATACTTATTTAAGGAACTTTAATTTCATTTCATTATGAAAAAGGCACAATTTGTTTTTAATTTCACTTTTTAATGTAAAGAAAAAAAAATGCCAAACAAAAAACAAAATGAGTCATTCAAGTAGAAGACTTTCGTACTTGTATTCTTGAATTTGTGTTTATTTTACACCTGTTGGAAGAAGAAGAATTGATAACGTAATTATGAGCTTAAATTATTTTTAATTTTTTCCAATAAAAAACTAATAGGAACATTATAATTTACCAAAAAACAAATGATGAACCAACAAGCCGGTGCAAATACTCGACTCAACAGTTCCTAAAGAAAATAAAAATCAAAACAAAAGAAAAACTCAATTCATTTTCCATAAATTGCAAAACTACACATTCCAAGCTTTCCAGTGTCAAATTCGATATCGTATTTTTTTTCAAAAGCTTCGTTTACACTTTAGGAGAATAATGAGAAAAACTCACATCGTTGGGAAATTTGTTTTTTTTTTTTCAACGAGTAACCGATTATCCGCTTGCTTGATGCTTATTACATAAAATTAGTTGATTTTACACAAAATATGTGTATTCACGACCCGATGCAAGTAATTTAGTGTCATTAAGTACGAGACTTACTTGCACCTACACTACCTAATATACTGCTTAAAATTTAAAAAAAGTTTTTTACTATATCTAAGTAAAATTTTTACACATGAATTTAAAAGCACTCAAATGTAGTTTTAAGTGCTGCTGGTGTGTTCAGTGTTCTGCCGACTAGAAAAATAATGCATTCGTACCGTAGTGATATCCGTGATAATATCAACATCCTCTAACCCCGAAGCTACACGAGCAAGTCAAGTACAAGCAAGCAAGTTCAAATACACACAAATTTGTATACTACCACAAACAAAACTAAGCAACTTGCTCTTCAGATGGCATGGATATTCTAAAGCCAGTAGACAACGAAGTAGCTCTACAGCTGCATTTTTAAAATAATTATTTAAGTATTTTATGTGTGACATTCACATTTTTTTTATTTCGGTGCCATTTGAAAAGTGAAATGATAAGCTAAATAAATAAACGCATGTGTGGCTTCGGAGTAACAACTTAAAAAAATATAACTAAAATCTATTTGAGAATATTGTGAATCATTCGCGTTTTAGCCAAATGACATTTGGCATCTACGATACTAAAAGCAATGTTATCTCTCTACGATATTCCAAGAAATTAATCAGAATTTAGAAGAAAAAGTTAGAATCATAAAAAAATATAAAAACAATTTTTTACTTCTTGTTTAGTGTAAAAACTTTAAAATAGCATTTAATTTTCTTAAAATTGTTCTTTTTTCTTATATAAAAAAACAGCTCCACTTGAACAATGTCCTCCGAACACAACTATCTACAACCAATTAATAATCATTTCGATAATGACGACGACGTAGACGATGATGCATTCCTGGCAAATTCTAGAACACAACAAAATCCAAAAAGGAGTACAAATCCATTCGAGGATGATGTACAACAGGTTTATGAACAAAAACGCAAAGAAATAGAAGATCGGACTTTGCAATCATCAAATAGAAGTTTGGGTAAATTAATTTTACAGTTGCTCTGGTTTTATCTAATCATTTTCCGCCCCTACTTTAAAGGTCTTTTGTATGAAACTGAGGAAGTCGGCAAGGCCACAGCTTCAGAATTAGCAAAACAACGAGAGCAATTAGAGAAGACCTCGCGACAGTTGGAAGAAATCAATTCAACTTTGCGATTCAGTCAGCGTCATCTAAATGGCCTCAAAAGTGTCTTTGGTGGCTTGAAAAACTATCTCTCAGGCAATCGTGATAACATGAGTCCTCGCACTGCCTCCTCCCCGAGTGGAAGTGGCTTGGGCGAGGATATTCCTTCATCATCGGTGCCAGTATCACCCGATGATGTCTACGATAACCATCCTGTCAGTAGAATTCGTTCCGACAACATTCAAGGTCAACAAAGATATATGGAAGAGAAGGGAACCTTTGACAAGAGGCTCGAATCGAATCTCGAAACCATGTGTGACAGTTTGTCGCGTCTCAAAGGTCTGGCCACCGATATGAGAGGAGAAATAGAATCGCAAAATGATTTGCTGGATAATATGAACTACAAAATCGAAGATGTCGACTCGAAGATGAGCAAACAAAACAAGGATATTAAAAAATTGTTGGGGAAGAAATAATTGATATGTTATTGCAATCATTTTTTGTTTTGTGTATTATTTTATCTTTAAGTTATTCACTATTTGCGTTTGGTGTAATTTTTAGTATTGTTAGTTAAATAAGTCAAATTACTATCCTTTCGTACTACTTCTTAAAATTTTGAAGAAATCAACAAAAATCTTCTCTCTATACAAAATGATATTAAATACAAACACACCTAGTTAGTTAGTCGCATTGTAAAGGACATTTTTCATAATACTAATCATATACATATAAATAAACTACAAAAGAAAATTGAAATAAACAGTTTGATAAATTATAAAAAAAAAAAAATTGTTTGCAAAGAATTTGAATTTACGCATGTAAAGATTTTAAGGTCGGAAATATAAGGTCAGTATAATAACGGCGATGAGTTGCTTAGCTTGGGAATTCTTACATTTATTTAAAGCACGAAGTTTGCTGGCATGGATAAAGTTTACAAAGGGCATACTGTGCTCCTCTACTGCGCCGTGGCAGAAATGGACTCAAAGACTAATGTTACCCGAATTTTTTTTAGATTGTTAAATTTTGATCGTTCGAAGTTAATAATAGTTAAGAATAAATGCCACTAAAATTAAAATGGAATATACCTACGCAGTTGTTATAATGGTAATATCAACACCGAAAACAAAATCTTTGCCAACAAAAATGGTCTTATTAATGTTTTTTGAATCAAAAATAATTTATTTCAATTTTATATCTTTAATTTTAATAAGTCTTTTGGTACCTTAGTGCTAAGCTATTTTCCGGAGGGCAAACTGCCTTTAGAATGAGTGTATGTTTATCCTTTGGCTTTGATGCGTTTAATTTTTGTCTAAGGATATCCTTGGCTACAGACTTTGAGGAGACTATAGCTGCTCTGCTATCATCATTGTCTCCGATTACTTTCAGCAAGCCTCTGCTGTTGAGACTATATTTTGTTTCTTCAATTGGTTCCTTCGAGATACCCAATTGCTTTATTTTTTCCACTGAAAATCTGTTGCACGAGTTTAAACATTCGTCGGGGTTTTGAAGACGAAACTCTTGAAGTTTTGCAATTTTTTCATCACTGAAGAAAATAGAATGTTCTACACCTGAGAACAATATAGCTTCTGGTCGTTTCCAAGTTCTTACGTCCAATTTAAAGTTGGTGTCTCCTATTTCCGTTTTGTATTTCTCATAGATCTCACGTCTTCCAGTTAATTTTGACTCGGAAGAACTAACCCCTGTTGTCGTTGCCATGGATGAGCCCGATAAAGAATTCACAATTGTTGGGACTGGACTAAATGAACTTGTACTGCAAGACGATGTGGATTTGTTTTGGTGGTTTTTGTCACTGCGAACTTTAATGAATTTATGAGGCGATTGCTTTGAATTTCTCGAGGCATTTTCAATTCCAGTGCAATAGCATAGATTACCATTTTGACAATAGCACTTGTTTTTATGTTTTGAATACAAAACTGTATTATTTACGGGAAGATTCATTGTTTTTAAAATGTATTATATTGATATGAAAATTAGTTTTTAATATTTATATTTATGATTCTTAATTAACTCCGTTTTGTTATTGCTAGCAGATTTATTTTGTTTATGATTTTATGAACTTTAATCATGAAACATAATTTTGTCTCTGTTGCATGACATAATTATCGTCATAGCAACAGCTGGTAGCATGATACTCTGTAATAGATTTACGTATTATAAAATAGGGCTGCTATTCGTTACTAGATGGCTCCGCCTGCAAGTTAAATTATGACCATTTCGTCGTTATTTTCGTAGACATAAAGTAGTTTGATTTTTCAGATCCTGAGTTCATATTGTAAAGTAACACAATTTGATTGTATTATGTTTTAGGTAAGAAAGTAGACAAATGTTGTAACAGACACTTATTTGTTGTCTCGAAAAATTGAACGTGAGATTTACAATGTTAGTCAACTTTTACATTGACACATCTTCCGCCTTGCTTATTTGGTTTGATAAATCAATCGGTATTGATCGCCCTCATAGTACATTAATGTAGGGAAATCGAATAAAACATATTTTAACAGATTGGGGCGTATTCATAGAGAATTACTAAAGTTGTGATTGCTAGATCCTTAGTTTAAGGCTTGTTGGTTAAATAAACACAGCTACTATTCAGTCAGTTTCCCCGCTGTTTTTAGTAGAACATCAGGTTAAGGCTGTTCTGTGAGAAGTGCTTCTTATTAGCCATTTGGAATCGACAGAAAATTGTAGGTTAAACAAAATTTAATGGTTGAGAATTGAAAAACACTAGGTTTAGCATCTCTATTACACGTCATGTTAAATTTTGTGGTATTTTTTGATATTGCACGTCGAAAAAAATTAAGTTAAAAAAAAAATTATTAAATAAGAAAACCAACAAGAAACTTAAACAAATATTCTATAATAATTTTTAAATGAACAACAAAAGCAATGCTGCAATGCAAAAGGCTCTAAGAGTATCTGGAACTTTTTTTTTATCAATCAAATTTGACATTTGACTTTGATGGGGGCTATCGTGAATAAAATTCCCCTGGGAAGAGTTCCCATTTTCGAAAAATCGCGATCGTGAATGAGTTCGAAATATTCCCGCGTAATTTATGGCTATCGTGATATTCTTCCATTTCTGAGGGATTTTAATGTTATTGGAAGCCTTAAAACTACACATACCTAATTCAAAGCTGTTTTTCGACAACAGATGTATGGTACTTCTTTTTATCGGAGGGGAAAAGTTTCGAGGGAGATTCACGATTCATGAAAAAAATTCCGTGGGAACAAAAAATTCCGTGGGAACAAAAAATTCCGTGGGAAACAAAATTTCCAGGGAGATTCCCGATAGGCCCCAAATAACTACTTAAAACACAGCATTTCCTATGCTTAAAGTTAGAAGACAGGTCTTAAACTTAGGACTAAATTTATTTATGAATATCCTAAACTCTGGAATTGCTTAGTAACAACTTAGCAAACATCTATGAATATGCCCCATTATTTAGGACTTAAGGTGTATGAAAACTTTATTATCATAGATTAGAAAATTCAACCAACGTATCAAAAGGGTATTCATGCAACGTAGTAAAACCACCATAAAGTTTAAGGTGTCGCGTCGTAAACGGAATGTTAAATTTATATACACAAGTAGTCTTTTACAACAAATCGTGGACAAATTCTATATATTAGGAAATGACCCAAAATGCAGTCGAGCCTATTATCTTGTGCAAATACAGAGGCGTTTGTGCAAATGTTAAAATTATGTTGCAAATGAAATTCACTTGCATTTACTTGTGGAAAGGCCAAATAATGTGGACTAATGGCCTTTAGCTATTTGAATCAATTCGATTAACGACTATAAGCTTGAAGATGCAATAGTTAGCATTTTTTTTAAGAAAACCAAACAAAGTTTCATTGATTTGCTGACTGGTATAAACTAGTCTAATGCACGCATCGATTAAGTATTTCTTACAATCGACCCTGTCGACAAAAAATAGAGCACAATAATTGAAAACTCAAAAAGCATTACTTACTCATATTATTTATTTTAATTTTATATAGTTTAATTTGTATGTACAAAAATTTATATTTTCAAGTTAAATTAAATGTTTTGTTTTCTTCTTTAACTTATTGTTTTTCTCCAGTTGGATTTCCTGCGAGTTGGTATTTCAATTGTTTGTCCTGTTGTTGGGGTTGAGTTGTAATCACCTGCAAACTTAACCACGTTTTGCACTACATTTTTCATACAAACATATATTCACTATTTAAAATAACAACTACAACAAGAAAGTATTATAATTTTTTGTTTTATATTAAAATGACGAAGAAGCGCAAATGATGAATCAAACACTACGTCTATAAATAATTTTTTAAAATTAATTTACTGATTTGTGCATTTTAAATGTTTTCTTTGTACAAGAAATCAAGAAATGCCTGCCATTGACATTAAACAAATATTTTAAATATATTTTTCTTCTTTTAATGAACAAATTGGTTTAATGACTTCAATAAGTACTCGGCGTATAAATTGTTTCATTTTAATAATACTTAATCATTTTAACTAATCTGTAATACCCATACTGTCCTTCAATTGTACCCCGGATTGCATGGCACTAGTAAGAAAAATTAAACTAAAATACAGAAAAAATCGTGAGTTTGACTTTTTTAATCAACGTTAATTTTTAGTTCGAGCCTTTAGTTTTTTTGTTATAAATTCGGAGTCAGATGGGCTTGGGCGATTATTATTTTGGGTACCTTGAATGGCATTTTATTTAAATTTTAAATTCAATTTAAAGATCTTACTTTGAGTATTAGGATGAAATATTTAAGATATTTCAAAAAAAATTATAACTATTGACGGAATATACCACAAAGTATTGTTTTTAATACAGTGTTGCAAGCAAATAGTTTTTTTTTATTTTGATTGTTTAAAATAATACTTATGTACTTATTCTAGATTTTCGTTAACAGTTTGTCTTGAAATCATTATATTAAACTATAAACCTATTACAATTTGTATTATAATATATTTTGAATAATATAAATCTAGAAATAATTTTATGTATGTATATATGTATATATATTATGTTCTATAATTTTTTTTAAACTATGTTTTTGTTAATTTTTGCATGTTGGAAGGAAATAATGTAGAAATGCACACTTATTTTTGCTTTTTGTAGATTTGCTGTTGGAGTTGTTCTTCGTGTTTTTGTTATTTGTGTTGCTGTTGCCATTGCTGCTACTGCTGCTGTTGTTGCCATTATTTTTCTTCTTGCTATTCTTCTTTTCATTTTTACTTTGTCGAAATTCCTCTTTGTTCAGTTGTTTGACACGATCATTTTCTTTCGTATCTTCTATCGAATTTCAGTTTTTTCTGATTTCTGGTTGTTTTTTTTTTAAATTATTGAATGATTGCACATAGAAAATTGTAGAAACAGAAATGTTGACTTAGTAAACGGATGTGTAACTTCAAATGTTTATTTAAAAAAAAAGTAAATCAATACCAGTTTTTTTTTCCTTTTTTCCACAAAAGAAAATAAAGATTAAAAAAATAGAAAAATTAAACTGTATAAAATTCAAAACACTTATTAGTTAAGGTTATTTTGTGGCCGAGTTTGTTGTGTTTTTTTCAAGAATTGAAGACTTTGGAAAAAATAAGACCTTTAAAATGAAAACAAATACAAAAATGACTCACAAAAAAACTTTCGCTCATATTTTTTTTTTAAATTAATATAGAACTATTTAAAAAGCCACTGATCGATCTGATTCTGGAATTCGAAGCGAGTCGTATTTGGTAACTGGTTTAATGCTTAGTAATACAAGTTTTTTCTTTAACCCCCACATTTAAGTACATAATTAAGATATTAGTTTACTTGAAATATTTAAAGTACTGCTTAGAATTGCCAGAATCAGGGCTTACAACTTGCATAAAACGAGATGTTTAAAGATTTATTAACTTAAAAATCAGTACGATTTAAGAAAGTAGGCCAAACTTCAGCATTCATTGCGATCTTTCTACTCAAAAATTGTCAGTTTTTCTTTAAAAATTTATCTGCAACTGTTCACAATTTTTTTTTTTGTTTTTCCTTTTAAAATAACAAATCAATATTCTTTCTATACAAATGAAAATATTTGTTGGCAAAAAACAAGCGATGTTTAAAAATCTTGTAATTTTGTATTTATTTAGTTTAAATATATTTTTAAACAAAAAAAATTATTCTCAAATTTTGTTTTATAAGTTTCAATCATTTGCGCTTTTGTTCTATTTTATATTCGTCTATTGTATATAAACTATATAAACTTAAAGAATTATAACTTTATGAACTAGCAATTAAACGATTTTTTTTTAAATAAAAACAATTTGTTCGCATATGTTATTATTTAAAAACATCATTTGAATGCCTATTAATATTTTTGCTTACATCAAACCTTAAAATTAGAAGAAAAAAAATTTCCTTCAGAAAACCAAGAATTCTTATTCTGCTTTCGATTCGAGTGAATTTTGCATTTAATTTGCTTAAGCATTTTCGTTCTATTAATCTCACGGTAATGTACGGATTTCCTTATACCAACCGATTTATTTCGATTCCTGTCGGAGAGGATTTCAGAACATTTATCGTTTCACGTCACACTTTGTAGCTAAAGCAAATTAAAAAAAGTCAGCGAAGTTTTCAAAAATTAGTTTTTTCATGCTGATTGGTGGCGTGGAGAACCAGGGCTTACAACTCTTAACCTTTCCATTGTAGTGGTTGTGGGCAAGAATGGTTCAGGGGACCTGCAATTTTCTGTCGAATTCGTACGTCCAAGTTGAGAAACAATTTTTCATGAAAAGATATTATACTCTTGGACGATTTATTACCTTATAAAGAGATAGTACCTCTAAAAGAAACATCTATGTTTTAAGATCCTGAGAATCGATCAGTTTTATAGTATTAACCATGGCACGGCTAAGGACGAATCAACCCAGTTTAGTGTTATATCCCGGAAAAGCTTTTTTCTTTCAAGAATGCTCGAATTCAACGACTCTCACCATCAAACACTTCGTTTTTTTTTTTGTTTCATTATGTCAGTCAGTATTCATAGCTAAGAAAACAAATTGGAGCTTATGAGTCTTATGTTTCCTGATTGGGATTTTTGAACTTTCTTGTTTTTTTTTTAAAGCAATTAATAACAAATTAATCAATTTGTTTTTAAAAATACTTCCAACGTTATGAGTCTTATTACGATTAAGGTTAGCCAATGAAGACAAAGTAGATTTTTAATAATGTAAAAATACACTGGTCAAATTCTATAATTGAATTGGTAAATAAATTATCAAGTCATGAATATTTAAAAAATGGTCCTGCTGTGGGTAATTAAACAATATGTTAGAATGGCAGCGGATGCATTTATTTTAATTCTCAGGAATGACCGATCTACTTCAGATCGACAGGCAAATTCACGAATCAAACGTAGAAACTTTGAAGTTTTGTGTAGAAAAAAAAACAGCTGCAAACTTAGGAGGTTCTCTCTCTTTAAATGATGAGCCGGTGGTATAACACAGTTCTCTGTGTTGGCAAACCATTGGTCGAAAGACGGAGCTTGCTATAAGCTTTCTTCGACCAATTCTGATAGTGTAAAAAAAAAATACGATAATCGTTCAAAATCGCCCGTTATCGTAAAGTAAAGCGAACAATAGATCTCTAGGTCGCAGTGCAATACCCCAATACATAATTCATCGTAAAGTTGCTTACGATTACGTTTTACGATAATTGCCCCATTACGTTAAACGATTATCGCTGAAATTCTATCTCTGTCGTTAAAATTAGCAGTCGTATATCTTTCGTTTTCGTTTATCTAAATTGTGTCCTTCTAACAAAATATTTGGGTTTTCGAATTTGCTTGGGCAGTGAAAGGTTTTAGCTACTGTCGAAATACATAGTTAATTTTAATGCTTATTTTTCACGTGAGAACTTCTGGGATTTTTGATGCGCACTGTAATCGATCTGAAGTGATAATAGGAGAAAAGTTATTGCAAAATGAAATATCAAGACGGCTTTAAATAAAGAAAACAAATTACAAAACAAAAAATGTAAAGCAACATGTAGTGAGTTAATGTGGTTTATTGGGACGTACACTTTCTATTACTTAGGAGAGGGAAATCAATGAATTAAAATCTTTTTTGTTTGATTATTATGAACGATGAAAGTAAAAGAAAATTTTATTCGTAGGCCAAATATATTTATTCCTTGTTTTTGTTTTATTTTATCATCATCATCATTAATTGTTTATTTTGTTTGTTTCTTCGTCTTACACAAGAACAGTTAATATTTTTAAATAATTTTTCTTTTATTTTACTTAGAAGAACATTCAATAGTATATCATATTTTTTCTGTATATATTTATTTTATTTTGCCTTATTTATTAAATATTTATTTTCATTTTGTATGTTGTTAGTTTATTTAAATAAATTTCTTTTTCTTTTCAGAGAGAATATGTTTATTTTTGTTTGATAAGAAAGATGTTGCTTTGCATAATTAAATTATAAAAATATACGTTATAAGAAACAAAACTGAAAACAAGAAAGTCGATTTTTTCTTCTCACTATCCACCAGACCAAATAGATTCCATTTTCTTATCAATCCAGCAACACGGAAATCCTTCTCCTCCGTAAATGTTGGTCCAAATTACTTCTTAATTTTAAACAAAAACAGTAAATAAGCTTTAATTTATACTAATTTCTTTCTTTTTAGTTAAAGTTATTATAAACAATTAAGAATGAAGACCACGTTCACACGTAATGGAAAAAAAAATAATAAAGACCTTAAACATCGTTTGTTAGATACCAACGTTGATTTCTTTTTTTCTTCTTTTTTTGTTGTTAATTTGTCATATATATATATGAATGTGAAATCAAAAAACAAAATAAAACCGTTAAACCTTGAAACATTATTTCAATTAATTTTGTCAAAAAAAACCTAAAGGACATTTCACAGAACCGAACCACAATACGCTCATAATGGAATGCTAACAATTCAAACAAACAGATACATTTGTTTCGAGTTGTGTGTGTGTTGTGTCGTGTATGTCAGTATTTTGAAAAAGGGAAGGACGACGAAGAGAGAGACAGGCGAGAAAAGAGGTTTGTCTATTTTTTTTTAACATAACAATAAACATTGTCTACAAATATTAACATTCATTTTTTTTTGTTTTTCTTTATGAAAAAACATGTTATTAAATATTTAAACATAGAATTTTATCGGCATAAAAGGAAACAAGAAAATTCATTATTCATATATAATTTTTATTCTTTATTAGTAAATATTTAAGATCAGAATCAATATTTTATGACGAAAAAAAGAATAAACATAAAATTCATTCACAAAAAGGTTAAAACAAATATTTTATTTCGTTTTTTTCTTTGCTTTGGAAAATACAAACTGAAAATGAAATAATAAGAAAATGATCATAAATGCAAGAAAATATAAGAAAACACAAGTATTTTTTGTTCTATTAAGTTTGTTTCTAATTGTTGCTGTTAAATATTTAATAAAAATGTATGGGAGCATTCTTAATCATCATATAAATTATTATATATGAAACAAACAACAATTCACAATTTATTCATCAATTGTTTTTTTTTTTTTTTGCTTAAGCGATGGGACAGGAGCCAGGGAGAAGAGCAGCGGGAGCAGGGGATAAATATACAGTACAAAATATTATCGTTTTTTTGTTGTTTTTTTTTTTTTTTTTTAATTGTACATCGAATTTAGATTTTAACAATGGCAAAAAGAAATATTACATTTCACTGTTATGTCTTATATAGCATTATGTGTAGATAAATAAGTCAAAATTAAAAATTCTATTAATTTAGTTGTTTTTTTATTATAACGAATTTTGGAAAAAAATAATAGTCACTGATTTATTTCTTAAGAAAGAGCAACAAGAACTTGAAAAAATTATGTATTCAAGTATTATTATTATTATCATCAAAAAAAATAATAATACACAAAGGAAGAGTATGTAATTAATCTAATTAAGATTTTTTCTTTAATTTAATGTTAATTTTAATAATTATATAATTTCATGGTCTATTTTTTATGTTTGATTTAATTATTATTATCGCTTTTGTTTTTACGTCTTGAATAATATATTTTAATATTTTTGTTTAAATTGAAAATATTTCATTTCTTTTTATTTTTTGTTGTATGTGGATGATTATGAAGAGAAGAGAGAAATTGATTGAAATTTATTTTTTGCCTGTAAGATAGAAAAAAAAATTTTCTATTAGAGAACGAAACTTACGTATAGATTTCATTTTTGTTTTTTTTTTTTATTTTTATTTTTTGTAAGGTTATAATAATTAGGAAAAAAAAATACAAAAATAATAAACTAAAATTAAAAGAAAAAAAAATTATAAGATAGATTTATTTATGCCGACAAAATTCTAGTTCAAATTTGTTTATTTTTTCATTTTCAAATTTCATTTGTTTATTTTTTTGTTGTTAGATTTAAATTTAATTCTAATATTTGCACGAAAATATTTAGTTATTCGCGATATAAAATATTTTATTTTTATTGTTTTGTTGTTTTTGGTTAGGTAGAGTATGAATATTTTTGTTTAACAATCGGTGATCAAATTCTTCTTTTTGTTTTGTTTTGATTTGGATTTTATTTTGTTTTACTGCTTTGTACTTTATTCAATTTTTGTTTCAATTTCAATCTTAAAAACAATCATTGATTTTGGTTTTTCTTTTTTTCTTGACTCGAATGCTTTTCTTTGAAAATGGAGCTTAATAAAAATAACTTTGATTAGGTATAAATGTTTATGTAAGGAAATAATTTTTCTAAGTACTAAAACGTTAAACTAAGTTAACTCTTACGAGTTTGTATTGTACCTGATTAAAGACAGCCCAAATTCATAAATGTAAATTAAATAATGTGGCGGAGAAATCACTTTCAATTTTCATAATGCTTTTATATTTCTCTTTTTTACGTTTACATTTATTCCATCAACCAAACATTTTAATTATAAAAGCAAGTGATAATAAATAAATGTATACCAATTCGTATCATTTAGAAAGTGACTTTTATGCTAAATTAACACCTGTTAATAAATACCTTTAACTAGGCTAAACTGAATTCAAAATCTTCAAGACCAACTTAAAGATCTTTCTCTGTCCATATCCCTGGAAGGACGCACAACAGTCTAAGGAAATAAAGAATAGCTTGCGCATTAGTTCAGAGGTTGAGCACGACGGAGATGTCATAGGGATACCTTACAGGTTAAAAACCACGAATTTCTTTATTTTAGAAGATTTTAGGTATTTCAAAGATTTTTATCATGTTGAAATCCATAGAATTAAGTTTATTTTTTTCTTATGCAATTTAATCTCAGACTGAAATGTTAACGGTTTAACGTGTAGTAAAAACGTTAATTCAAGTGCTGAAAAGTATTATATCCGCCAAAAGCGGCAATTACAGTATTTTTAATGAAACATAAATTTAAGACACGTCTTCGTTTTTCGTTAAACTATTTGGAGCTCCAAGAGAAAATGAGTGGTTTCCTCGAATAGAATATATTTTCGGAAAATAGGATTTAGTAATATTGAAAAAAAAAAAGATTTACTCATCATAAGGTTTATCTTCTAATCAATGAAGTCAAGCCTATATTTAATTTATGCGCCTCATAACGGATTGTGATACAACTTTAACTCTGCGTAACAAAGGAACATTGGTCATTTTATTTAGAAATAAAATATGTAGCACGTAATGATACACAAGACAGTCAATTGCAAAATACACGAGATTCTTTAGATTGTTTTACCACGAATGGTAAATCTTTTGAAAAAGTAATGTGGATCTTTACAGTAAATATTTTTTAAAGCTTGTTGATCTATGATGAATGTCGAGGACAACTAAAATTGATAGACAATACCAAACTTAAAATAATTCAACTATTTCCTTTGTGATCACACGATGGTCAATTTAACAGGAGGTACTAGGTTCTAACTTCAATGCATTTGGGAAAATTGTTTAGTTTTTAATTTAATATAAATACTAGTGGTTATTTTCCCGCAAAATAATTTATATACCCAAGAATTTCAAGTAAAGTTTTAAAAATATTATGAGAATATAGCAAATTCATTTTGTTAGTTGAGTGTTAGATTGACATATACTCGTAAATGTACAAAAATGGTAAATGAAGATTTTAATTTTTTTTTTTGAATATAATTGTTGAAAGTGAATTATTTTATAATATACCATTAATTAAACTAATATGTATTCTAAAATAAAATGAATTGGTGGATATTTTTATTTGTTTGGAAGCAAATTTATATAGCAAAGAATGAATGTTGTATGTACTATGAAACTATGTATATTTTTTATTTGATTTTTACGATGAGAATGCATAACAAAAGAGAATTCATAACAAAAAAAAATTAATTTTTCGAGTTTGTTTTTGCTTGCTTTTTCAATTCTATATTTTTTAACAATTTTAAACTTAAAATACATAACATTCATTAGCATTTTGTTTATGTGTATATATTTATAACTATTAATTTTTTATTTACTTTATAGAGACAAAAGACTACTACTGTGCATTTGTGATAAAATTCTTCATTATAATTAAGTTTTTATTGTTAATGATTGTTTTTTTTATGTTTACAAATAAAAAGAGAAAAACGCTTACACATTTTCTACCACAATTATTTAACTAAGATTTTTTTTTTCAATAAAACAAATAACTTACCCTCTCACAGAGTTCTTTTGAATCCTTAATATTTTATTTAGATATCCATATGTATATTTGAATACACATGTATATTTTTTTTTCATTTGAATAAAAAAAACCTTAAAACTGATTCTTAAAATAAAAAGAAAACTTTGATCACCGATATAGCTTGAAAACATAGTGTTGTGTTTCTTTTTTGTTTATTCAAAATGTTTTTTTTTTTGCGTGTGTACTTTTGTTGGAATAGAAAAAAGTGCGTGTTTTTGTCTATAAATTGTTTAGTAAAAAGATTCGACTTTGAAAAGAAATACGTAACGAAATTGAAAGAACAAAATTGCTAGCCATCGCGGGAAATCAATTTAAAATTTATATATATTTTTTTCATTTAATTTAAGCTCTGTAGATGTAAGAAAAAGTGAAATGAGAAAATTTTTCTTACTAATTATTGCATTTAATTTCCCATCTACGAAGAGTAATTTTAATTGTTGTATTTAAGAAAAATAAAACATGTTAAATAAATATTTTCGCTTATATTCGAAAAATTTGAAAAAATAAAGTTGTTTTCGGAAAAAAGGAAAGAGAAAACTACTATTTTTGTAACGAAAAATATAAAAAAAAAAAAACAAAAACAAAAATAAATATAATATGTAATAATAATTATGGTGGTCGGGGGTGGGGTGGTCATGATACTATTTTATTATTACTTGTTCACATACATTTTATTTTAAACTTTTTTATTTTTTTGTTCGTATATTGTTTAAGTTTATTAAAATTGCAAGAACATGTTTTTTGTTTTATTTCAAATATGCAATGCAATTTAAAAATGTAAAACAATAAAATAAAATGTGATTTTTTTTAAACTTGTGGCGCAATTAAGAAAAATAAATTCAGTTTATTGTTAAAAAAATGTTTTTTTTTTGTTTTAAGATTTTTAACGTTACACACAACATACAAAAAAATTCATACGAGTGTCTCTGTGCATTTTAAAAATTATATATATATGTTTCATGTACTTTGATTGGATTTTGAATCCTTTTTTTGTATATACATATATATCTATATGTATAATTTTGTTTTTATATATATAATTTATTATTACTATTATCAATACTCTTTTTCGTTCATTACAAAAAATGTCTTATAATTTTTGTGAAGTAGAGAAAAATAATATGACAAATAAAAAAGAAAAACTTAGCTAAATAAAATATGTATAAAAAAATATATTTTATGTGTATAATGTGTGTGTATATTATACGTATTGCAAGATAAAGCTTAGGAAAAGAAATAATTTTGATTTTATTTGCTTGTTTTTTTTTTCTTCCGATATTTAGTTCAGTATTTAACTTAAATTTAAGCACGATTTATTTTCAACTTTTGCAATATTAAAAATATTAGTTTGGTGTGTGTGTGGAAAACAATAAACATGCAAGTTAAAATTATAAAATTTGATTCTGCAAATGTAAGTACATGCGTTAAAATTGCATGCTTAATACAAATCACATGCTTATTTTTTTAATTCTCGACATGTTTCAAATTCTGCAACGAAAATAAATTCATAACATCTTTGAATTTTGTTCACTTTGAAAACAAGTCTATTTGAATAGAACTTAGAAAATTGTTATATTCCTCTTCTATGAAATACAAATAAAAATCAAAATGAAAAGCTATTGGTTGCATTTTTCAGTTCGACGAGCGAAATAAAATTTATTGTTCGAAAAGGAAACATTTAAATTTTTTTTGTTTATTTCTTTATATTATGGCTTAACTTGAGTTTGGTTTGTCAATTGATTGAACTCTCCAAATATTTTTTTCAGCTGTTTTCATAAACATTTCGTTGTTGTGCTCGAGACGACAGAAAAATTTTGTTTATTCGTTTATTACGATTTTTATTTTTGCTCGTATTTTGAACAGAGGTCAGGAGTACATCAACCATTTCTTACTAGAAAAATAAATAATTTTGCTGGCAGAAGTAAAAGGAATTTTAGTACAGTCAGACTTATTGCCATTGCTTTTTAACTTGGTCGATGGTTAGTATTACCATCTTAACATCAATCATTGAATCAATATTTGATCAACTACATCAATCTTATCCAATTAATTTAAGAATCCAGATTATTCTATTTCCATGAACTAAGTTTTATTGTATATAAGAAATAAAACTGAAAACAATGGCATATCGTCAGGTAATCATAGAGGATACACAACAAAAATCAACATAGTGCGCATTAAGTTTTTTGAGAAAGACCCAACTTCAAACACAAACAACAATTAAATGAACAAAGAAAATTCGCTACATTTTAATGAATACAAACATTAAGCAAGGTTCTGTAACTCTAAATCGCGCAAAATGTAAATGAGCTGTAGCATCGTTTTGATGATAACTCTCCCTATCTTTCTTTATATGAAGATGTAGACGAAATTCGTATCAAGCTACCGACAACTAGGCATTCTTTGAAAAGTAAGTTTTAACTATCGAACTGGATTTTTTGCCGTACACTAACTTCCATTTAGTGTAAATTATATAAGAAATTATTTGTTGTGTATGTATGCTTTTAGTTTCTATAAGTAATTTTGTGTTTACTGTGTATTTTAATGAACTCATTGTTTTTTCTTGTTTGTTTCTTATTCACGTGTAGATTATTTGTTTTTTAAACCTACTTAAAACAAAAATTAGAAAAAAAAACAGATTCAATAGAAACAAAAAATCTCACAGACAGACAGACTGACAGACAGTTAGGAAGATAAAAGAACGATTGTTTTAAGACATTTCGAGAGAACGGAAAAAAAATATTTATATAGGATTAAAAAAAAAAAAAAAACATTTATATCTTAAACCAAAAATTATGTGTATATAATAGTAGTAATAATAAATTTATTTCTTTTTATTTTTATTATTTGCGCCACGTGGTGGAGTCACTGGTCGCCCCGAACCACCAAAGTTAGGATAAACAAATCTACGTTTATCTGCAGGTTTCAATATCTGGAAAGAGCACATCAGCGTATCATCCACGGACATCATTGCACCTGGGTATGGCATGGCGTTCAAACAGGAATGTGAAAAGTTTTAAGAGATCCCATCGGAAAATTAAAAAAAATGCATAGAAAAAAAAGAATTGCTTGTTTATATTTGTATATGCGACAATATAGCACTTTTAAATTATCACAGATCAACACAATTTCTCCGCCAGAAACCAGACTAGACTTTTCCGAAATGTTTTGATGAATTCAATTCGCATCCAGCATCAGTTTCTCGGAATATGCATTCCAATCTAAAATTAAATAGGTTTTCGCTGCTTTTGAGGAAATTTTACATCATAAATACATTTGTCTCCACAAATTTCGTCACGACTTTTGGAAGTACTTATCTACCTTATCTATCTTCGAGGAATTGTTATGTTTTAGTTTTCGAAACTCATGTATTTAGTAGTAACAATAACTACTCTTGTTTGTATTAAACAACATAAAAACAACTATATCGCTCATTTCTTATTTTTCGTTTATATGCAAAGGGAATCGAAATTTGCTTTTGGAAATAAAATTATATTAACAAATGTTACACTTAGGACTGCGCCGAATGGAATAAAAATACTTTTTAGAAAAACTCCGAAAAGATTTTGAACGCAAAAGTAGATGCAGGCAACTAGTTTTTTTTTTTAAATAATTAGTTAGAAGCGATTTCTGATATGAAACGAAAATAATAAGTTTAAATTTAATAATAAACTTCAACTTAAACTAACTTGAACTTATATTTTTCAGTTCTGTTTCAGGTTATCAAAATAATCATTGCATTGAAGCAAATCTAAGTTCAGGGGATCAAAAAATTTCGGCAAAGTACATTTGGTTTCATTTGGAGAAGGTCAGTTAATTTTTAAATCTGGAAAATTTGTTTACTTTCTTTCTTTCTTGTTTTTTGTTTATAATTTGTATCTGAGACACTTACCCGCATTATCAAATTCGCCGCAGTAATTGGGAGCCGAGAAAAGAGTGACCAATTGTCGTTTGGCAAAGAATTCATAGCCGTCTTCGACGACTTGATGAGCTCGGCATATCAGATCAAAGTCATGCTTTTGCAAGAATTTATTTACCACCTGAAAGAAAGATAAAAATAATAAAAAGATTTAAAAATCGTCTTTATAAAATTTATTTCATAAGGTGTACATATTAGCAATGCGCCTAGGATCCCTAATTATTCATTCATTCAAATCTTTGGTTTAAATAGTTTAACTAGAGTAAGCTTCAATAGAGACAATTGTGGAGTTCAATAAATTAGTCAAAAATAAAATTCCGACAAGAAATTATTTTGAATTATATTCATTAAAGAATATAATGAGAATGCAAAAATAATTAATGAAAAGCTTTCCTGTAATATAAATAAATGTTACACTTTGTCATACACTAAATAAATACATCTGTTTATGCCACCTACCCGAGATCGACATGATGTAATATTATGAGTCACATTTATTTTCAAACAAAATAAAATAAAATATTTCTTTGTGAAATCCAATACACCAAAAACCGACGAGGATTGTTAACCTCAAGCGAACTTGCCAAAACTAAAGCTCTCACATGTCAATTTCTTTAGGACTACTTTGTGAAACAGTCAGACTTCCTTAAAAAATAAACACACACACAAAAAAAGAAGCAAGATTTGTTGACTTAAAATATCAACATCAATTAGATATGCTATAAAATTTGATTGAGTTTTAATAATCGGTCTAGTGGATTTGCAAATTGCAGGGTATGACAAAAAACTTTATATATAAATTTGTTTTTCTATACGATAAACCAAAACAACTAGAGGGTGTAAGGTTAAGTTATGCAAACCTATTCGTAAGGGTTATCAGTGTTTTTTAGTCTTGACTTAAAAAAAATGCGATAATACCTCCTCTCCCTCTTCATACATATACCTACATATTTACATATTTGTTTACTCCAATTTTGTATTCGTGTGTTGTTTTGGCTGATTACACTTGTGCTATATTATTTTTCATATTATTTTTATATTGGAGAATTCAAATTGATGTTAATTAATTTAACTACGTTAAAAAGGTGAAACACAATTTTATTCTGATTGTGATAATCTATTGAATAAATTTCAATTTACAAATGAATAACACAATAAAATAAATGACGTATCAATTATGCATTCTTGGTTGAAAAAAAATAAAAGCAAAAAATGCTTTAGTGCCTTTCTTGCAATGTTTGTTCTTCGGTTAACCGCGCACAAGACAATGCTTTGAAAAAAATAAATGGTTTGTTCAAATAATGTTGCAATACTTTAGTCAAATTATTACGACGTTAAAACTCTTTCAGTATGATACTAAACTAAGGTAAAACGATGATTTTGAAAATTTTAATCGAATTTAAAATTATTCTTTTTCGAATGAACGGTCAGGAGCAATGTATACACACATTAAATGCTCTTATGTTTAGAAGAGTTAGAATTTAAAAAAATATTATGCATGTTATTTGAGACAAATAGAGTAGCAATTTGTACGTTTTTTCTACAAATAAAAATTGTAAATCCAAATACAAGCCAAAAGAGGAATAATCTACAAGCTTTTATAAATGGATCCTAGTAACAATTTAAAAATAATTTCACTAATCTGGATTAGTAACGCATATGATACTTACCTCAGCTCCAAAAGTGAAACTAACACCACGATCATTTTCACCCCAACCCATTGTATCCTTATCCGGATCAGACCATAAAAGATCACATAACAGTCCTTGATCTGGTACATCTGTCGGTCGCATAATACGTCTAATTTGTTCCATTGATGACAAATCAGGACTCAAACCACCATGGCAGCAGAAGATTTTTTCATCAACTAAAACCACAAACAAAATACAAATATTTCATGAGATAAACGTAGAAGATGGGCATATAGTAACAAACGCTCACCAATAGCTGCAACTGGCAAGCAATTGAAGCAGTCTGTAAATGTCTTCCATAACTTAATAGTGTAGCGTCTTTTGCATTCATCATAGAAACTGTAAGAAAACAAATTAAATAATTTAATGAAAAAAAAAACGAGAAACAGGTTAGTTTTAGAGCGAAATTGTAAAACAACTTTGCGCAATAATTTAGAACTTCTAAGAATAATAAATTCAGAAAGCTGATATTTAATGAGTATTTCTAAAGAAGTTAAAAATGTACTTACCCATAAATTCTGTTTATGCTGGCACACTCATGATTTCCTCTAAGTAAGAAGAAATTTTCTGAATATTTGATTTTGTATGCAAGCAACAGACATATCGTTTCCAAAGATTGCTTGCCACGATCAACATAATCACCCAAGAATAAATAATTTGATTCTGGTGGAAAGCCACCGTATTCGAATAGACGCAACAAGTCATAATACTGTCCGTGAATGTCACCTGCAAAATAAATAAAAAACCCCAAATCAATAAAGAAAGGTATAGTATGACATCAGATAAAATACATTTCAAGTATAAACGAGAATACGTTATGATGAAATTAGCTTAAGAACCATGTTTCTTTATTAAAAAACTAGCTAAGAGGATATTTCGCATTTTATCGCGTGATTTAAAAATATATTTTAAACAATCCCTGTGATTTCCGTCAGAGTAAATATACTATTCCCATACACACATACGTACATAATGTACAGGTAATTTAATTACATATTTGTTTAAAGTTGTCTTTTTTTAAATATTAATCAGCATGTATTGTATGACCATAATATTGATTCTATTGTCATGCTTATGCAAAAATACAATGACCCTACTAAACGTAAAATTAAATCTAACAGCATGAACGGTATATACACAATTGTCCTATAGAGATAAGAAGACACAATTAGTTGTGAAATTTTATGTTCTCCATTGTTGTTTAGGGTTATGTTTACACATAAAGCCATCAATTAATTTTACAATATGTGGTTATCTATACAAATATAATGAGTCAATTTCATAAAACTCAAATACGCAGATGTTTAATTTTTTTGATGGTTTTGGAGTAACTAATTGATAAGATAAGACGTCTATTACCTAAGATATATTCTACTATGTATTCAAAAAAATATTTTTAAGGTTATCTTTATTTGAAATCGGCGCTAAAATTGACGAAGACACGCTAACTTGTTAAATCATGTAACTCACGTTTTTTAATAGTTAAGTTGATTTTTTGGACTGCAAACCATTATGTATACATTTCAGAAAATAACAAACGCATTTTTTTAGTTTAATCAATTTGCCTCACGGATGGACCAAGGACTGAAACCAAAGTCTAACCTCCTTAATCCGCAATTTGCAAGAAAAGTTGATGGACACACAGTTCTAGCATGCATAGCAAAATCTGGCGTATGGGACATTTATTTTTGTATCCATATCCAAAGGATACTTACCGAGTTTATGTGCAAAAAAAAACAAGGTAGGTGCAATTAAATACAATGGTTTTGACTTTTATGTCTATTTTTTATTAAAAAATAAACTGCGTGCCTATAGTCTAGACACTATCACCGCACTTCTTTTTCTTCCTACTCTTTCCTCCCTCCTTAAAAATTCTCAACCTAAGCTAAATTGAAAACTCAAGTAGTAATAAACATTATTTTTTAAGCAGACGCTGCTGTTTTCCACATGGTGATGATAGAAATATATTATATTTTTAGAATTTATTGCGTTGGAAATTTTGAAGAAAATAAAAAAAACATGAAAATCCACACAAATTGAAATTATATTGGCAGTAATTTGCAATTTTGTGATTTTGTTAATCTTCAAAAACAAAACAAAAAAGTATATTTTAGAATATTTGTATATTTATGGACTAAATTGATATACATATGTATGTATGTACTACATATATCACACATAATGGCATCATTTTAAATAACATTTGAAATCGCTCAGATAGAAAAGGCATTAGAATGGCGTCAATGTACATATACTCATAATCACATTCACATCGATTTTAATAATACCAATACAAAATTCAATTCAAGTGGAAATTGTGAAATATATAATTTAAATAGATTTTTTTTTAATTTCACAAACGATAGAACACAACAGATGAGTAATTTATAAGGGAATGTACGATAAACTACCAGATTGTTTAGATTGTATTGCATTTTTAATGGATGCCGAAGAAATTAATCCAAGTTAATTATTGGGTTGGTTGTTAGTTTACTTAAGAAGATAAAACATTGTTTTTCTTTTGAAAACAGTTTTTTTTCTTTGTTTGAAAGACCCCATGTGTAATTTGATAAGGTAATTAACTAGAAAAAAGTTTTTCAAGGTGAGCTGAATTGTCGCAAGTGACAAATCCTCTAAAAGTTTCTCTTCCCCTGAAAAGTATCTCTTCTCATGAAAATGTTTTTCATCTTAGCAGTTCGGTCCCTTCATTCCTGGCAACACGCACACATGAATGGTTGAGATTTGTAGTCACTAGGTTTAGGCACTCTACGAGTCATTGGCCTCTAATTTACTTATCTATTTTATAGTTAAAAATTCAATTCCATAGATAGGAGAAAAAAAGAAAAATATGTTTTATAAAAAGTGTGGGAATTGTGATCTTTTAGTTTATTCTTTAAACTTACAGTTTCGCTATGCAATCATAATCTCGCAAATACAAAATAAGATTGATTACATGACAATGCGTATGTATAAATTCATAACTACTGAATGGAGCACAATTAAATATATACACAAAGAAGACTTCTCGCCGTATAACCCTACATCCACCTTTTCAACCTGATAGTATTATTGCCCCTCTGCACGATGGCCCAGTGCGATGTTTTTTCAGCCACTCACAAAAGGACGTCATTTAGTAAAAAAAATTCTAAGCTGAAGTCGCCATCGTGTGGATTTAAGCACTCAATTATTTATTTTGTAAAAGAAAATTATTAATGAATACTGTAAAAGAGTTTACAAATAGCAAATTTAATGCTAAATAAATATATATACTAAACTATTTCACAGGCTTCAATGGGATTCTTTTAATGCAACCATAGAGAGTTACTGTTTTGGGCAAAATTTAGTCGTTCGGAATCATCTATTTATCTGGACTTCTTCCTTAACCTTAACTGTCAATGGCGAGTCCTGGATTCTGTTTAAAGTAGGTTGAATCTGTTCTTTGTTTATCACAAATTCCTCTTAATACAATGTGTAATTAAAAGGGCCAATCATAAACAACTAAATTTCCAGAAAATCATTAATTAAAAGCGCTAATCAATCAAAATCGTCTAGTAAATTATTTCGCAGAATGGATACCACTGATTAAAAATGATAATTGTACTATTTTTATTTTATCCGAAAGTTGTGAAAGAGACGAAATTAATTTCTTTTCTGTATTACTCTGCAGTATTCCATCATCAAATACGTGTACAGATTTCTATGTTTATGCGGCACAATGGAGTGGAAAGAAAATGTCTAAAGTGTTTCAAACCGAATCGGGAGTCCGTCAGGGATCTACTTTAAGCTCTCTTCTGTTCGCACTTTAAATCGAGGACGTTTACCTGAAGGTATTGAGTATACAGGAACCCTAATCAAGGATCTTTTCTTTGCAGTTTACATAGTTTTATATGGTTTGTATTAATCAACTCTAAAGATACTGCGAAGTTTGGAGTCTCAAAGTGAACCTGAACAAATCAAAAGTCAAGATTTTTAAGAATGGTAATGGTAGAAATTGTTAATTTTATTTATTCATCCACATACGAATATAAAAAAAATAAAATCATCGATTAAAACTTAAATAGTTATTTATGGCATTTAAAAAAGGCCACTTACGACAGTGTCAAGAGTTTATTTGGCTGCTAGCCTAGAACCCAAAATAGAAACTTTTAAATCGTAAAAAGAAAATCCAGTTTAAAAAATATCTCGTTATTGTTCAATCTAGGCTACAACGTTCATTACATTTTAATTTAAGATACACTTCATAATTTTTCATAATGCCTTCGATAGTTGTTGTAGAGCATGATGAAATCTTCTCTTGAATCAAAGAAAAACTGGGAAATATAATTTTAAACAGTTTAGAGTAAAAAAAAAAATGGTTAGCAGAATAGGTTGTATATTCACACATGTATTTCAATTACACGGATTTTCACTTGTGACTTTACAAGAAAATACAGAAAAGCATGACATATCCTAACCACGTACACGTAAAGATGCACACGGTTTTAATTTTATTAATTTGAAATTTTTAAATACGTATATGTATATAGTAATTGAATATCCTGTCAGTTTAAATTAATCAATTTTTGAAAAAGCTTTCAAATGCAAATTCATTGCAAAAGTAAAACAACAACAAATAAACATTTACGACAGATAATTATTTCAAAGATTCTATTTTTATTTTTCGCTCATATTTTAACATGATTTATAGTTCTTGTATCAATAATTTTTAATTGACCATCGCGAATAATTTGAATAAATTGCAACAAGATGACAGTAAATAAATCGGTCGAGTGAAAGCTTTGGTCACGATAGCAACAACTGTCAACTGTCCATCTAAAAACATGGCACCTTTTTATAGAGGAACATTCTAGCAACTACAGACAAACAAAAACGCACAAAGAATTTTATAATGTGTTTGGCTCCTTGGGGGTGAAATAAATCGCATACAGGTAAAAATAAATCTAGACAAACAATTAACGTAAAAAAACAGACAACAATAAAATAAAAAAAAAACGTTTTTTTCACGAACTTATGCAAGCTGATGGTATGTTGGTTTTTGTCTCATTTGCTGAATTAAAAAAAAATGATTTCGGATTTTACCCTTCGGGTCAAAATTAAAGAGGTCTAAAAATAAAAAAAAAACATTACATTACGTCTTACGGTTGTGAGTTTTTTTTACTGCGGAGCTTAACTTTATTACATCGACAGCGAGCATGACAACGATAAATAGTAAAAATACTCACATTCCTACGTTGTGTACGAGATTAATTAAATTTTCTGACTGCGTCATCATGGTGTAAAACATTCATTACATCCAAACTCAAATAGACTATGAGAACTAAAATTTAAACTGATTCATCGGGATATGAGTTTCCAAAGCTTGTTTTTCTTTTTTGCTGGGAAAAGAGCTGACTTTCAACGAAATGGATCTTTTTTTTTAAGTCGGAAGAACGAATATAAGATATATTTTGTTAAATAATTGTTTTTAATATGTTTACTTGGACAGGTATTCGGGTAAAGAAAGGTTGACAATGCCAAAACTAAAAAGACGATTGTTCACTTTAACTTGCTCGAAACACTCGACTTTGCATTAAAGTATTGCAAAAATAATTTTGCTGCATACAAATTAATGGGAAAAGATTAAAATTATTACTTTGATGTTTATCATCATCAGAGACTTCATATTACACTACCAATCAAAAAATAACAAAACTTGACCCATAGGAAAAATAATCTGTGTTTAACATGGGTATTCATAACCCCTTGATTGAGCGTATAATATAAAAAAGTGTCCTACCATCTTTATTCCTAAACAAACAATATCCTTTTGCACGATAGTATTTAAAAATGTTTAAAATAAAGAATAATTTAGTTAACTCCTTCAATATTAGCAAATTGAATACATAATCATACTAAAGCTAAATATAGACGATTGCCAGATCTTAAAATATTGTCATATCTGTGAATGTCTGACAATGAGCTGACAATTGCCAGCTATCATATGTCGATTTCCTTTACACATAAGAAATCAATTTCTGTGCGAAGATGTTGATCCCCCGTCAGATTTTGCGTTCCTTCACACCAAGCAAAATCGACAGTTCTGACACGGATCAAAATTTTCAAATCCATAGGTATTTGAAGAGGGATTTACATGTATGTATATGAAACACGCATACCAAACGAAAAAACTTGATCCGGGATCGAAATCCCTAATGTATAATGGAAATCGACATTACAATGCTAAATTGTCAGGTCACACGGTTGGAAAATTTTGTCTCAAAGTCTCAAAATTTCATTGTCATTGAATGACATTTCTGAAAATATTGTCAGGGTGAAAATAGTCAGTTCAACAAGGTTGGCAGATCTTTGTTTACAAACAATTGGTCGATCCATTGTCAGCAAGTGTCACACAATTTAAAAGTTTTGTTCGTAGTGGCCTGTTGAAAGTTATGTGTGAAAAAAAATTTAAATAAATAAATAGAAAATGGAATATTGCAATTCCCACTACGTATTTGGAAGGCCTACGTACTCGAAGACAGCGAGGTTGAGGAACTGCCACCAAACTCAAAAAGTGCTCAGTTGTAAGTTCAAGAGGTTATAAGACATTTGGAAAATATTTCTTACTGACAGATCTGATAATATTGTAAGATCTGACAATCGTCCATACTTAGCTTTATTTCTTAACATTGTCAATATTTATAAGTGAAAATATAAATTATATTAATGTAATATAACTTCATATACATACATATGAGTATGAATGTTAATACTTAGTCTATACCGCGGTCGATCGTTCTTGAAATTCGGCACAAACATTTTCGAGAGGAAAATTCCACCAGAAAATGGTCATGCAGACAATTCATCCACCCACGCATAAATTTTGTTCTTGTTTTTTTCTAAAATTTCATCAAAATTCCGCATTTTTGTTTTATTTTTATATAAATAAATGGCCATAAAAGATAACAAAAAACAAATGAAAATATCTATACATATGTATCTTGTGATTTTTATAAAAACAAATGAAATTTATGATTTCAATAATTTGAAAATAAAACCTTAACAAGTTGAAAGTTAATAAATAATTTTATCAACAAGAACTACAAGATATTATGAATTGATACTTTTTCAACTCTTATATATAAAAAAAAAAACAATTAATAAAAAAACAAAATGGAATTGAAATAATGTTCGACTATTCAGACATCGACAATTGTTCTTCCAAACAGACAAACAAACTTGCTCGTGCATTATTATTTAATGAAATAGTCATCTCCTTAAAGTGTTGAATTAATTATAAATACAATTACGATTAAGTGTATGAACAAAATTATCTTCTAGTCTTCAGTTGTACGACCAAACTTATTAAGTTTTTTTTATCTCACTTCTTTACTCTATTTATACAAAAAAGAAAAAGAAAAGAACAAAATAAAATACTCATGATGAATGAATTTGAAGGTTATTGGGATTCGAAGTGTAGTGTTCTTGTTTATTTTGTTTGGATTTTGATGGATGCAGAGTTCTGTCTATCTGTGTATTCAAGTTCAAGTAAAAATACATTATGTATCTATACTTTTATGACCAAGTTCATTATGAAATTCCTTGATTCAGCTCTTGCTTGTTGTTTTGTTTAATAACACCGAGTTCACTCTATCAATATCGATCCAGATACTGACAGCGTTCTATTAAAATATTCCTTAAAATGTATATAGAGTAAAGCGTGTCGAGATTTAAAAAAAATATATGTAAATATAAATAGTTTACGTGACTTGACTTAAATTGATAATTTTTACACCTACATATATATCTCCTATCTCTAAGACCTAGAGTTTAAAAGTTCAAATAAAAGAAGCAATGTAAAAAATGATTCTTTCTTTTCTTCTTTTTTAGCCTTTAAGTCCACAAAAATTGCCGTTTCGTCCCCGCGACCTCATATGGACTCATCAGTTGACTGTGAGGGCCTTGTCAATACGCAATTTTTATTAAATTCAGTTCATCTTACATCGATTTTTTGACAAAAATCCAATGTGAACTATATCCAACCCAGATTAAAGTTCTAATTATTAACCCTGGAAGATTCTTTTTTTTTTTCGTAAAAAGTCTAAAGATTTTATTTGTCTACATTGAACTTTAACAATTTTTTCAAGATAATCAAAAAATTTGGTGGTGTCCACAAGTATAAGTTTTTTTTAACCTTTAAAAAAAAACAAAACGTGACCCTATACCAATACTTAACAAACATTTGAAGTTGTGTCGTCATTGCACGCTCTTTGAAACTTCTAATCAACTGGGAAGGGCATTAACTAAACATTTAATTGTTTGTCCATCCTATCTACTCCACCCACACTCTAAGCCTCATGACATGAAAACTTTACCTTATTTTATCGATTGCAAAGACTTCCGATTAAAAGTTGGATTTTGCGTTCGAATTTTTCGTTTAACATGCACGGCTATGATGTTGTTTTTTGTTTATGTGAACATTCTAACCTTGGAGATGACGGTCGCACAGTCACTCACTATCGCTACATCACCGGCTAAATTTCTGTGTGCCCTATTCCAATGGAATACTAATAATAATAAACAATAAGAATAACAAAAAAGAAATATGTATCAACATTTCCGCAAAACAAGCAGAGGAAGATAGCCTATTTTTTTTATTTATTAAAACATCAAAACTCTATAAATAATTTTATTTAATGTGAGTATACAGAGTTTATTGTTTTATAAAGAAAACGCAGCTGATAAGCAAGGCCAAAAACTAAACAGTGGGTAGTAAAAGATGATATATTTACATATCTAGCATGTACATTCATATCACGAAAAAGGAAATATATGTTGTATACATGTGTATATTTTAAAGTAACCTTCAAGAATGCATCTGAAAGAAAACGGTAAACTATGCATATTAAATAAAAATAAGACACGCACAATGATTCAATTTATTTTATTCCTATTTTGATAATTTTTTTGGGTGAAGGAAATTTTTAGATTCAAATTTTTTTTTGTTTATTGCTATCTTTCAATCTGTTGCTGTTTGATTAATGAAGGGATAAATAAGCCTTGATAACTTAGATAAGATATAATATCAGTATGCCAACAATTACTTATCAGAAAAAAAATAATAAATTAATTAACGAAGCTTGAACAACAATTAAGTTTTTTTTGTTCTATTTTTTTTTTTGTTTCATGCTGAATCGCGTGTAGTAAAGTCATTCCAATTCTAAGTTCATTGTCTTCTTTTTTCATGTTTGGCCTAATGAAATAATTGAACCGTTTTTGTATCAGTTTTAAAACGTTTGCAATATTATTCCCCACTTTAGGCGAAAATAAAGCCAAAAAGGGATCCTTGGACTAGATATTTAAAATTCAATACAATAAGAACAAAACACGAAAGAAAACAAACTAGGAATAACAGTAAACAAATTGAATCAGTTAGATCGTCTATTTTATCTTTGTATGGCAACTTGCAGGCCCAAAGCGAAATTTTGAGTTGGTTACATTCTTTGATCCCGATTTCTCATTAATAATGAAAACGCTTTGATTTTATAACTAACAATAAACTTTAATTTGTTTTTCAATTCTACTTTGCACATTGAACAATCCAAGAAAAATACTTTCATTATAATTTAAAATTTTGTGAATAAATCAAAAATAGGTCAAATATTTACCTAAAGGGTACTCCAAACAAAATGGATTGGGAAAATATAAGTAAGAATTACATTAGTGCTTAAATTGAAACAGTTTTGAAATAAGCGTGATATTTGGAGTATTGTTTAGCACGCATTTACCTACTAGTTCAAAAAATAATTTAAAAATATGTGGTACTAAAACATAAATCTTCCTTAGTTTCCGTAACATCTTTAAGCGTGAAAAAAAAATCGGAAATCTTACAAAAACGAACGAATTTCAGGCATTTCATTTTCCAGCACACGTCTCTTGTGCAATTTTTCACACTCAATTCGACCATAACAACGTATTTCACATCATGTAGGCATAGTCATACATGTTTGTAATCATTTATTTCATCGTTGTTTCTCTTGGATCAATATATATTTTATATTTTCCGAACATGAGAAATTGAATTAACAATAACAATTCTTCTATATGTGATTGTATTTTGTCCTTTTCTTTATTGTCTATCGTATGTTCATAATGGACATAGTTCAGTTGTATTTTTTTCCTTTCTTTTTGTTTCATATCATGCGCTGTCAACAATCATCCTTCAAATTAGATTTTTCTTCTATTTATATTTTGTTTTCAATTTGCGAAGGCACGTACATAAAGAAAAAATCACCTGTATCCGTGTATACAAAAGTTGTAGTAGAATGTCTCATTTGAGAAATGAGCTTGAATCAAATTACTGTCCAGGAACAGACAAAGCGCAAAAGAAAAGAAGTTAATTTACTTCAAAAGAGCTATAATAAAAATAAAAAAAGCAACGAAGAGGAAGTGCGGGAGTTTAAATAAGTTAAACTACTCTCACATTACAAGTGATATTGATTTTCTCTTCTCCATTTGTAGAATCCTAAACCTGAGGATTGTTGATTGTAACACTTGGTTCTAAAAATGAAATATCAAAGGCAACAAATCTTCTTCTATAAAAAGTCAATACGCTTGTAAAATAAACCATAAGAATTTGTAATTTAGTTATTTTATTTTATTTATAAAAAAAATTATTTGTATACAGCAATAGAATTTGAGTGTGAGTCATGCTATATATGGTTTATTTAAAATTTAAATTAAATTAAATTTTAAAAAATTAGTCTCGTGTTCAAGGAAATTGAAAACATCTACTTTTTTTTTGTAAATTACCGCCTTCAACGTAACTCTTTAAGAAAATCAGTATACACAAACATGCATGAACTATATATTAAATTATTGTCGGTTTTCCCATTGATCGTTTATGGTTTTTTTTATCTTTAATCGAGTTATAAAATATGATTTAATATTTTAATTAAAAAAAAATCGCAACAAATACAGATACAAAAATTAAGACAAGCTTCCCAAAATGGCATATTAAGACAGATTCTTGGAAAACATTGAATTGTTCATTTCTTAATTCAAATACCGAAGTGTAGAGAACTTTATTTTTTTGACGAAACTTATTCATAAAATTGTAATCAAATATACTACAAAACATTAATTGGAAAAAATGCAGATAGCTACCATATACCTACACAATATGCACATTCCACTAGCGCCAAAACTTTGTAATTAAGATTTAGGTTGTAGTTTCTGTTTATTTAAGTTAACTACGTATAAAATCTTGGATTCTTGACTTTGTTTTTATGCTTTTCAAATCAGGATTATAGGTACATATTTGGAAATTAATTGTCGTTAGATTATTGATATCAAGTATTTTATTTGTAACAGTATTTTTGGCCAGTTTTAAGTCTCCAAACTAAGTTCTAAACCTGTTCGAGAATATGTTCTGCTTGACGGATCACGTCCAAGTAACATACTTCAAAAATCTATAAGCTTCAGCATAATAGAATATTTTGCCAGTTATTTCATAAAAAAACTAGTTCGTAGTTCCAAATTCAAAATTGATAGTTTTTCTGCCTTCCAAATATTATATTTAAAATACCTACATACATAATTTACTTAAATTTATTTAAAAAAAAAGATATGCTACGCATCTTCAGCGAAACATCGAACTAAGACTAGTAGGGTACGTTTCCACTTTCATAGTGAACAACAAATCTTACCAAAAATAGCCAAGAAAATCATTCAAAATTATAATATTTAGACATTTGCCATTGGAATAGGTAAACAAAACTTATACATATAAAATACAATTGAAATATTAACACTTACCACAGATTTTAAGTGGGGCTTCCAATTCTAACAGAATTGGCTGTGAAAGAAATATTTCTCGCGATTTAAGACACAATCCACGGATTTCGGTTTCTGAGAGTTGGACATTTTTTCCGGGTCTGGCACCACGAACTGTGAAATAAAAAAATGCATATGAAATAATAATGTAGAAAAAGTTTTGTGAAAAGTAAAATGAATAGGTTTCTCCCTACCGACGACTAACAATTTGAAAAATAATAGTTCTATAACCGATTATATTTCATGGAGATAACAGAGAAAAAAAAATTAGTAAATTAGATTAGGTTGTTCTGATTAGTTTTTGATGCCATATACAATCCGGGATCTATACTATACGGCCAAATCCCAAATGTCTAGCAACCTTCTAATGAGTAAAGACTGTACATACCAATACAGAATAAACTTTTTTTTTTTGTGAAATTTTTATCGATCGAAGGGTTTGATATACAACATAACAATAGATGGATATGAGCTAACTTACTATTGTACATACTTATGTTAAGCAGAGAGCAAATCTGTACTAAGGCAGTCAAAAACAGGTTGGGTCAATATTCAATGTAGAAGGTCATAAGAGTTACGTTTGGTGAACTAGTGAACATAAAATCCTATCTACATGTTTTGAAAATTTTTTTTATTTAAAACTTGTTCTATCTACAAAAATGAACACAGAAAACAATTGTTTTTATACAGAAAAGAACATTATGTACATAGGTACCTACATACATACATATATGGATGTATGTACTAGGTAACAGTTATCAAGGTACGGAAATGCATTTTGATTAAACAGCACACAGCAAATATTTTGCTCACGAGGAAAGTATGAGTACATGTGCCATTTTGAGCAAAAGTACCTACACGTAACGGAGTTGTATGAATGTTTTTTTTTTAATGGAGTTAGAATATGTATATAATAAATACATACAAGGGTACGAGTACGTATAGTAAGTACCTATAGCTATAGTAAGTAATGAAAAAAAATTCGTTTTTTATTTTACGCAAAATTTCAACGTAGACCAAAATTGGTGCTGACCTTTTGATCATCATAACCATTTATAAATTGAGACACATCCCCGTTAATCTGGCATAAGCCTAAATACTTATAATATACATATTCAAGGAGTTTTCACTTATTATTTTTAAACAGTTTATGCGTTATACTCCTGTCTCTAAAATTATACTATACAATAGTACCTTTACAGGTCATGTACTTTTACCTTTAAAAAAAAAAAAAATATGATGTAGTTGATGAGACATAATGTAGGTACAAAGTGCGTTGGCCTGCTGAGAAGCTGTTTCAGTTAAACAGAAACTATTCAATTAATTTTCCAAGACGTTTATTTTGTTAAGCATATTATGCAGTCACTTTGGAAAAAATTCGAAACAATACGCTTGACTTATACTTTTGTTTTGCTTTGTTCCATATGAGGAGTATTAGAAATGAAAAGTTCTCACATTTTCCGAGACAATATGCATTTGAGAAAATTAACATTTCCCAACGTCAACGCCACTTTTATATGCAATTAGACCTTCGGTGAAGATTTTGGATGAGTGAGCGATCTAAGACGTTGCCATAGTGAAACTGCTTCATTGCTTTCTATTTTTAAAAACTTTACAGAGTATTCTTTTAGGATGCCAAAACAAACATAAAAATAACCTTTGTACCGGTTATCTCTATTTAATCGGATTCCCTAAAGAAAATTGTTTTGATTTCTATTTAGTCTCTGCGCTAAAATAAAAGAATACCCTAATGGCAATAGTGCGATCTCCTATAATCACTGCTAAGAAAATAATCCACACCTGCCTAAAGGCCATTTTCTTTAATTCTTAGAATGAGATTGGTGAAAAATCTATTCAATGCAAGTCTTATATTTGTCTACCTTTCGAATCTACAGGGACTCACTTCCTCTTCCTTCAGCAATGGGTTTAAAATACTTAATAATTTTTTTAAAGGTTAAGTAAACACATTAAAACTTAATAAATTTTCACATTAATTATGCTCTCCAATTATTAATTTTTCTAAAGCCTCAGCCACAAACATCCATCTATCCTCAAACAACCTGTCTGTTAATTGGATCTAGTTCAAGGCACTTCATTTAATCAAAGATTTTACTTGTCATCAGTATGTGATCTAATATAAAACGAAATAAAGACACCAATTAGCGTTTGTTTATTAAAAAAAAGGTATTTAACCGTCGCTCGTATGTAAAATCGTATCAATTTACTTTTATTTGTACTCGGTGTCGATATTATGTTGAGAAAAAACAAGAAAAACACCGACCTACGATAGATGAGTGTTGGTACGGACGGGGAGTATAGAGAAAAAATGTCTCTTTCCCTTTCCTTCACTCCTAACTAAAAATCAATCTCCTTTTTTATCTTAAACAAAAACTATGCATATATACATTAACAATACATAGCTTAGCATGGCATCTTCGACTAGATAAAGGTAGCCACGGGGAAAAGAAAGCAGCTATCTTTCAAGATTCAAGCAGGAACACCAAGCTATCTAGATTTCAAGAAAATCTTCATTGCATTGATACTCTAAGAAAAAAGTGAATACTAGAAACAAATAAAATGCGTAATGCGCGTGTAGCCATATTTTTATCCGCATCTTCGTATAAAAATGGGTTAACTCTCTTAAAATGTTCCTTTCGTCGTCGTAACATAGGCGTTGTCAGCAAAAGTTTTTCTTGTTTTTTTTTTCAAACTTTTCTTAAATGTTTCATTTGAATTTTAAAGTTAGTTATAAAATTTATTAGAAAATAAACAAAACCATTTAATTACCTTCTAGAAGCCGGGATATTATGCTATCGATGTTCATTAGTTCAGCCATGTTACTTCCTTTTTAACTGTTTTCAGGCCAAGTTTGATTATTGTGATTCTAGAGATGCGGCGAATTTGAAGAAGTTTTTCTTGTTTTATTTATTCACACACGATTTTGCCGTTATGTATTTAGAATTCACAGTAATAGTTTTGTTGCCTGTGTCAACAGAGATGCAATATTCGTTTTAGAAAAATATATAAGATTCAAGTATATAAAACTTTCATTCGCCGTGGAAAATGGAAATTATGATTTTCTTGAGGTTCCTGCACAGTTTCAGAGAGAAAAAATATCAAAAAAAAAGATTTTTTTCTTCATTGGAAAGCAATTACTCCATTGTGAATGATTAATTCATTTCATTTTTTGCATGGGAATTTTTTTCTTCTTTTTCTGGAGTATGGATTTTTTTCTTCCAAACTAATATGCGTCACGATTTCCGTACAATTAATTTAGCTTAATACCCTTTTTACTTTTTTAGTATAAATTTCATAGAATTCTTTTCATCACACGCGCGATTTTAATTTCAATTCAATGCGAAAAGGAAAAAATATAATCTTCTTCACTTCGCCCACACGGTCATCGAAAGAGACCTTTGTATATAAATTTGAATAGTACTCTCATGGAACACGAAAAAGAGTTTTATTATTGTGCCGCAAAATCGTAAGTGTGGCTATGTTAAGCAGTGGAGAGTTGACGTGGAAGGAGAAAATATAAGCAAAAGAAGAGACGAGGTAGAGATATATTTATTCAGGCAAAAATAAAGAGAGTAAGGGAGAAAATCTTATCTGCGTTTCTTTTTACTGTCAGAATCAAATGTAGGTAGGTATATAAAGTTGTATATGCCAGGCGCGAGATGAACACAAGCAAAAAGTATTGAGAGTGTATGAGAGTTTTTGTGAATTTTGTTTTATTACTCATGCAATTTGGTTTGTTTGAATTCTGATACGATTAATTACTGAGGTTGCCATTTTATCGACTTTGAAATAAGTTCTAGAGGAATTTGAACTTAATAAACTCAAATGGTTTTATTTCGTTTTTGAAAACTAAATAATTTCAAATTGGCTTTATTTCGTTATGGTAACCAAAATAATTTTATGATAATAATTTTATAATAATTATATGCAGTGGGTAGTTAGATAGTGGCAATTGTATTTTTTTTTGTAATTAATATAGATATACACAGTTAGAAAACTATTTCTTTAAGAAAATCTTATAGGTACGTACATATATTTTTATTAAAGAAAATAGCTTTTGCATAGTATATAGGTACATTATGCGTTGATAGGTATTTATATAATTAAATATATAAAAAAAACTGATAAAGGTATAGACCAGTTTTTAAAATTTATTCATATAAACTTTGTTTGCAAAAAATATAGAAAATTTTTAATACTTTTTATGTGTATAATAAACAATTTTAGGAATTCATAAAATATTCACATAAAGCTATTTTGAAAAAAAATCAAATGAGTTTTTAGAGAAAAAAATAATTTTAGAAAACTTAAATTAATTAAAAAAATAGAATAAAATTATTATTGACATAATTTTTAAAAAAAGTTCAGATACCTTTATTGGAGAAAATATTTTGTATGCATTTACATATTGCTTATAAGCAATTTTTGAAAAATTAAAAAAAAAAAAGGAATTTGGTGTCAATTTTAAGAAATTATTGATGCACCCCACATGGAAAATTTTTAAATAAAAATAAACTTTTTTTACAAAAAATAGTTTTTATCCATATATTTTGTAAAAAATAAGATATTTGCCCTGCGAATTTTGAACAAACAAACATTTCTTTTAATGTTTGTCTACAAATTTTTATCAAATTTGGAAATTATTAATTCATTAAAATAAAAATTTTGTTTTTTTTTTATTTTGTTAATATAAATATAAAAAGTAAGAATTTATGCAAACAAAGTTAAAAAAACCTTTTATTACTAAACTAATTTTGAATATAAGAAATTTCTTTAAAATTGTTCTAGAAAAAAAATTGGGATATTAATTTTAAGTATTTAAAAATAAAGATTCTAGGAAATATTTCTAAAAATTAATCGCTCAAACATTTTCAAGACATTGATTTTTCAAAAATTAAATTAAAAATTACATATTCGTTATCTAGGGAGTGCCACCTTTCAATCCACGTATGAAACGAAAAACGCGAAAACGCTTAAAACGTATTTTAAGCGTGGAACAAAAAAATATTGTTTTTAAGTAAAATCTCCTCAAATCGTGCGCTAGCTTTAAGTTTTATTACTGTACGAATGGAAATTAAATTTCGAAAAAAACATTGCGCCGGTTTTTGAGATAGGTATCGAATTTTCCAAAAAGAATGACTTTTTTTCCAAAAATTAAAAAAAAATATTATAAATATATAAGACTTTTGATAATATTAAAATTTTCAAAAAAGTATGAACATTTTTTGGAAAAAGGAAAATTTGTATACGCGTGAAAATATTTTTTTTTTCTTAAGTTACTTGATATTTTTTCAAAAAAGGGTTTTCGAAAATCGTATTTTTCTCGAAAACTGTTCCGAGGCTGAAATTTGTTTCTTTTTATTAATTTTTGTATTCCAAAGAAAAAAACATCCGGGGAGAAAAAATTAAAACCAATATCTACCAAGTTTGAAGAAAATCGGCCGAACTCAAATGTTTAATAAAGTGGTTTATTGAACATAATAGTTCTTCATAACTTAAAAACTAAAAGAGATAGAAAGAAATGGAGTATGCCATTCGAAAGAGCATGTTTGATTTATAAAAACTGCATTTCTAACTAAATTTCGCCAAAAATGCTCTTTTGAACAAGATTATAACTCAGACGACAATATGCACAGAAATAATTTTCTTCTATCCCAAAAAATACGTAATCGCCAAAAAAAGTATTGAAAGTATTGACCTTGAAAATATTTGCCAACAGAAAATAACAACTACCAAATCCCCACACACACCTACATCCTACTCCAATGTACATATTATGTGCCTTTGTTCTCCTATTTTATATACAGTATTCCTATTGCTGTCATGTATTAAATGTCTACACATCTGTTAAAACTCTGCCATAGGCATCTCTGCTTGTTTAGTAATTATGGTGCCGCTTGGTTCGCCTAGTCGCGTTCCTATTCATGATAGTACTATAAAAATATATATACAATGAAGAGACGATGGAATAAAATTGCTGCTTCGATGAAAAAAAATTGCGATACGACACAAAATGAAACACGAAACGACGAAAGTGTAGAGAATTTTAATTTCCAACACGAACCAAAAAGAGAAAGCTATATTTTATGTCAGAAAAAATGTTTCTGTCATCTTTTGTGGATCGAAATGAAAACGAAATTGGAAATCGTAAACGCATTTTTTTTAATGGAAGAAAAAAATTCCGAATTTTTTAACACCATTTTTTATCTTTGTATATTTCGTAAATAATTTACCTAAAAGCACTTTGGGAGACGTTAACAAATGGCTTTTATCATTTTTATTGAAGAAATTAGGGTTTACTTTGATTTTTTTTGTAGGATAATTAAAACGTTTTACCGACAATTTCCTCGTACAAGCGTCTTAAAGGGAACCTCAGAAATGGCGGTGACGGTGGTGTGAACGCGTTTTGTTCAGATTTTCATTTTCGCTGGAAGAGCGTTGAGAGTGGAAACAGAATAATCTTTGTATATAAATATATATACAATGGAATAATTGTGGAATGGCATAAGATTCGGAATTAAGTGGAAAGATGTATGCGATTAGATGCGTTGATTGACGTGAATTTTGGTTATTGACAAACTGGAGGTAGATGGCGCATTTAAGAAATAGGGCCAGTTCACAAATGTTTTATTTGCAATAGATTCAAATAACGTAAAGTAAATTTAAGCATTAACAGATGTTATTAGAATTCGCTAAACGGATGAATAGTTATGCAATGCATAAGGACTTGTTCATCCACTATACAAATTCGTATTTATACCCATTACAGCTTGTGTCAAATAAAGTGCCAAAAAGTAAGAATCTATTACTTTAAAGAAAAAAAAATATATTGTGTCGGTCCAATTTAATAAACAAAAATGCAACTAACAAAAGCTAAAACAATTAGAACAATTAACTGTGATTCATCAGATAAGTTATGTCATTATCTCTAGCACAATGCTGGTAATTGAATTGTTATTCATTATATCCCAGCAAGGAAAACTCCTCAGACAAGTTATTGAGGATACAATTCAATAATACAAAATAGAAATTTGAACACTAACATATACCGAATAAAGAAGGATGCGTGGAGAGAGATCACCAACAAGTACATTATATCTATTTAATTCTAAACAATTTTTAATTCAATCTGTTTTTAATATAATAGTATAACATTTTAGTTCCAATAAATAAATATTTTAGTTTCAATAGCAAGTAAAAGGCATTTTATTTTTTTGATAATCACAATAATTTAATGTGATGTTAAAGTAAATGTGACAGTTCAATACTAAAATGTCCTTATGTAGGCACTATTTAACCTCCAAACGCGTTTAGCTTTTGATGCCTGTTTTCAACGTCACATAAGTTTTATAAATAACAATTTTGTGTTTTAGAGGCATTATAAGGGCTGTATGTATAGCCTTATGTACCTATTATAATGAGTTTATAAATATGGCTGTATATATTTAATATAAAACTCAAAAGTTACAACCAAATGAAAAAAATTAGCAATATTTACAAAAGACAATATCTGACATTGTGGACTACCAAATGAAAAAAAATAGCAATATTTAAAAAAAGTCAATTTCTAACAGCAAGTTTGGAGCCATTGTGGACGCACGATGGACATTGAACTTTAATGAGACCTTGTGCTACAACGATTCTTCTAATCTCAGCAACATTTCATTGTGCTCAAGAGGTAAGACTGCCTCTAAATTAAAACCACAGTCGTGTAAGAATAGTCTAATAAAATGTGTCACATTTGTGTTTGACTTTTTATAAAATAAACACAACGAATTTCATAAAAACTGTTTGCTTATCAATTTTAAATTAAATGAAACCAAGCCTCGTGCGCATAGAAAATTATTCTACTCAATGTATATTGAACAAAGAAAATAAAATATACAAAATTGTAGCCGAAAAAAAAATCATTTTAGCCCAAACTTTCAAATATTTCTGATAAACGAAACCGTCAAATACGTATGATTTCATTCTAAGTCCCCTTCTGATACAAATGCGGAACCGCTAAACTATACGTTTTATCTAAGACTAATTGTACTGTGTGCTTACCAAACATTGATCCAAAAAAAAGCGAACAAGTTGTATATAGGCGTTTTTTCTTTTTTTAGTTCAGAAAACAGCTCTGAGCAGAGTCCCCGCGCATGTTCAGCATGTTATGAACATCCTGTAAGCCACACACACCTGAACACTTAGCTGTCACCTTTTTTTTTAATTCCATCTGTCAAATGCTTGTGTTAAGCATTTTACTCCGCTTGTTCGGTTGTTTTATTCCGAGCTCATAGAGCGCACTCTGAACACGCTCAGAACGAAAAAAGAAACACATATTCTAAGCTGTGAACACTCTGAACTAAAAAAGAAACACAATTCATTTTTTGACAACCCGGGCTCTGTTCTGAACATAAAAAAGAAAAATGCCTTATGAAAGCGTCTACGTAGGGGCAGAAGGAACATTTTCTTGAAAAAAATTGACATTAAATGGACAATAAGTCTTCAAAAAACTACAGAAACACTTATTTTTAAGTTCTTAACAAAGGTATTACCAAAATTTAAGAAAAAACAGGTTCCTCCTTTTTACATAGATTCTGAGGTATAATCATGATGTACTCATGATGTACATGACAGCGGATAATTTCGCAAATACAGCTGAAATTCCAAATCATATTCGTCGTGTCAGTGTGAAAAGTAAATCTAAGGTATTGTTTTTCTTAGCAATTATTTCAAATGCATCACATCACAAAGTATTTGTCACTTCAATTGCAAATATGGCTGTCACAGATGCTCTAAATTTTCGTACCTAAGCTCGCTGTATTGTTTTACATTTTTAGATTACAAGATAAATAAATGAACCGTAACAAACAAGAATAGGTTTTTTAATTTCATTTACCGTTTTCTTTATAATTAAAATCAAGCTCTGTGTGTCTAAACACTGCGAAAATTTTTCCTTTTTCGCGATAGGTCTCTCATCTTTGAAAAAAGTCAAAGAATATTTAAATTCGGTTAGAAACTAAACATAGTTTCAAATCGATAAAGGCGCTCATGCGTAACCCGAACGAATGTGAATGAGTATAAATTTTATGGAGTTAGAAAGAATCCCGGAACTGAAAATTGGGAAATATATCCAAAAATATTTTGTTCCAGAAATTTCTGAAAAAAAACCCTCAGATGAGTTTTGTTGGATTTTTGTTTTGTAAATAGCTTATACTCGTAATTATAGTGACAATACAGTTTGCAGATTTTTCTTCAAAAGGAGAATGCATTTGTTTGTTATAACTTTATAACTAATGTCAGATGTCATAAAAGTGGTGTTCACATGCCACGCATATAACTCGAATACAAACGATATGAATCGCCAATCTGATTTGCATTATATTAGTCACTTCATTTAAATATTAAAGATTTTTCATTGCGATATTTCAACCCTGAACTTCAGAACGCAAGTTGTTTCAACTGTTTTACATAAATTCCAAGCATACGCCTATAGTTGAATAACCTGATCAAATGAAATACGCATTGAGAAATAATAATAATTTATTTTGTCAATGCGTTTCCGACACAAAAGACTTATTATACCTTCGCAGTTTTATTTATTTTATAATTGAATGGAATATAACCAGCGATATTTGAGAGAAAATCATGAAGATATAGTGAACTTGCTGTTGAACTCTTTTGTTTTCAAGTTTATTTTGCTAAGATAAGTGGTCGTCTTCTTTTTTTTGCATCAATATTGATTGCTGTAAAGAAAATATATCTCTGAGACACCCATTTAATAATTCCCTTCCTTACTTTTTAGAAGTTGTGGGATTGTACGACTGAACTTCAAGGAGAATTCAATCAATTCGGATGCAATAACCACAACGTCAACAGGTTTAGCATATTGTTTTTTTTTTTCTTCAATTCCGGAACTTGTTTATTGATTTTATATTAACATCTCTTCGGAGATAAACTTTTATAATGATCGTTAACAATGGAAGCAATAATGAAGAATATTTTGGAATTTTTCGGGATTGTCTAGAAGTTGAGGAATTTGGTATTTTTTTCATTAGTTTTTTTTAAAGAATGCAAGGCCAAAAGCAGGTGATCATTGGCGTATGGTGTTTGTTTGGATTTATATTTGAGATATCTTATGGGCACCTAATTACTTACATAAAAGTGTTACTGTTGACATATCTTATAGGATGTTGCCAATAATATTTAAAATATGAAAACATTGGGTTTCAAAGCAAGATAATATAGTAAACTCAAATATGATGAGAAAAAGTTTTAACGACACACTCATAAGTCCGAAGAGCCATCTTGAGTTTACCAAAAAGCTTAGTGACTGATATGTCAAACGTTTGGACGGATATAACTCAAAAGACCAGCGAGTCTTCAAATCTATACCATGACGAACCACATAACAAAGGAAAATATTAAGAAAAAGGTGGGGTGACATAAGTGATGAGTGACTTCAACCAGCTTTTTATGAGTAAGTGGATAGGGCTAGCTATCAGAATTGAACTAGCGGGAACGGTTCTTGTCAATAACTGGCTGAAAGCAATGGAGTACTGCAACTGCAACTAGAGCTGCAGTTGGTATAGATGTCAAAAATTGTCGTACGTGATATTTTTTTTTGAAACCCAATGCTGCTACAGAGTCCTAACATTTAGGTTAGTTGATTTAAATGTTTTGCGAATTTATCAAGGAACATACTCGTATTATATGAGGAATTGAAGAGCTTGAAATCACTTCATTCTTATGATAACCTACATCGAGTGGTTTGACTAGTTTGATTTTGAAACGTCAAAGGTTCTGCACGTTAGTTAAAAGTTGCCCAAATCTTGCAGCTACGACTGCAGATCCGTCGTAATATTGAATTTAGTGTGTATCCAATATTTTGACAAGTATTCCAGTAGCAGCTACAGTTGCGTTCCAGTTCCATCTCCATTGTGTTCAGCCAATAATGAAACGTGCTGGTTTCGTTTTTTTCTCTCATGTTTCTCTTAACCTCAAGCAGAAGAAAATTTCTGCGACACAGGGTGGTAAGGCACAAAATGGAAACATGGAGGATTTTGAAGTAAAACACGATTTGAAAACACATCACATCAGGCAAATATGGTCCTACGAATATGAAATGTATAAGTTTGATTCCGACTTTAAACTTTCCTATGTGCGTCTTATTACCCGGAGGTCACATGAGCAAGTACTAGCCAGCAAGTTGCAATACACACACATTTTTTGCTTACACAAACAAACCAAAGCAACTTGCTCGTCAACTGACATAAAAGTTCTGAAGCCAATAGACGAGCAAGTTGAGAAGCAATTAACGTGTAGCTGTACTTCCAAAATTATTTACTGAAGTATTTGATTGTTTGAAAATCGAAATCGGTAAATAAATATAAATAAAATAAAATTTCAAAATTTGTAGTCAACTTGCTGGTCAAGTGGCAAATACACAAATAGAAATTTCACTGGTAGTGCATTTACCCAACTTTCTTGGCTGTACTTGCCTCAGGGTTATTCGGCAAAATTGGAAGCAAAGCCCTTTATGCCTTAAAAATGCAACTAATGTTACTTTGTTTACTAATGTGTTTACTATGTGTTTCTTGGACAGGAGAGCACACTGTCCAATAAATTCTTGTAGACATAATTTATGCAATTATAATTTGAGATTAAAAGAATGATTGAATGAATGAATTGTGTCGTACTTGTCAATCAAAATAAATAATATGGAATACTTTTAATTTATGTGAACTAGCGTGTTCTTACCTTTTTGCACTTTTAATATTTTTGAAGAAATTTCATCCTAACTCTTCCAAATTTGAAAGTTTGTGAGTTTCTCTGAAAAAAAAAATTAAAAAAAAACAGTATAAGTTGATCATTTACCAATAACAATAAATGTATTCCAGACACTACATACATATATTTATATAACACATTTGTTAGTTTTCATAACAAATTTTAAATCCCAATTAATAATAAAAATAACTTCCTCAAGGTAAACTCATATATTTAATTCACAAAAGTCTGGACAGATAATTAATTATGACAGTTAATGAGTTTAAAATCTAAATTAAACTGTCATAATTTGTGTAACATTTAACAAACCTTTATCTCACAAAGTTCTATGAATTTATCAAATATAAACAAACAACAATGATATGTGACTGATCTTGATATATGCCTTCATAAATTGTTAATGGCTCAATTAAATAACGTGTGTCGATGTGATCTAGTATTGGACATAAAAGAACTCTTTAATTCTTTTTATTTTTAAGTCATTAAGCCGTCGCACAATTGCCCCATCGTTTATTATAAAGTTTTCAAAATAAAAGATATGAATGTCACCATGACAGATGTGCGTCAACTTTCAATGTCAGTACAACTTATTACATGTATAATTAAAAAATAAGTTCAAGTTTATAGAAGAAAAATGGTTTTTTTCTACTTCCGCTTGATTTTTATTACGAATTTAATAATTTAAGAGATTTCCAATGGTAAGGTTAGCCACACAAGCTTAGATTCCAAAGCAAAAATACCAACAAGTTAATCATCAACCAATGTCTTTAAAACTTATGCAACAACACGCATTGAGGAATTTCAATGTTAGAGAGTATCATATCAATCAATAAAAGCTCTTAGTTGATTTAAAAATTAATTATATAAATTTATTTTTTGTTTTCAAATATTTTATTTTAAATTTTAAGTATATGCCCGATATGCCGGTGGTCCAAGGCTGTTTCTGCTTGTCTTGGAATGCTGTATATTTTTGTCAGCATCTTCTGTAGGCCAACGACATCTTGTTGGTTGGCTCACGGTATTTAATTAGATAAAATTTAAAATTATAAAAGTCTAACAAAACTAAAAATTTTGATTTGCAATCCTGGTTCTCTATGGTAAAACAGACACTTACATTGTAACGTAATTTAGTTTGACACTAATATCTCAACTGTCAAATGAAATATTATATTGATTTTGTCTAACAAGCAGGGGTGATTAAGTTATAGTTTTAGTTTTAGTTCAGTGACAAGCAATAAGTTTAAACATTTTCTGTCAACGAAAAACAACAAACAATAATTTATCCAAACATACATGCTGAGTTTAATTTAGACAAATATGAGTTTTAAAAATGATATTAACAGATTAATGTCAAGTCGCAATTGATTAAAATGCAATTTTAAAATACTTAGACAGAAAAATACCCCAACTAATGTTTTCACAAATCTGTTCTAACTATAATGCATGTGCATAAAATCCTGTTCTTAACTGTTTCAGGAAGAGAAAATTTATCATTGAACACCAGGTTGTGCCGTTCATTACATAATAATGAAAACTCAATTGTCCCTTTTCAGATATGGAAGAAACTCATGTTGTCAACCATGACGTTTCTACACGCAATTAATTCCATACAGAAAATTATAACTTCTTCACAATATGCAAAAGATATTAGCCCATATCATATCCAAATACTATCAACGAAACAATAATCATCCTAAAAGCTTAAAGCATAGATACTTATTATCATGTTTAACTTCTTTGATCAAATAAACTACTAACCACATGATCATGGTGTATCGATTGATCAAGCAAAACGAACGACAACAACGACGGCAACTAACTACCGATACCGACTAGTTTTGCTGAACCTCTCAAAACTAGCTTCTCTTCAGGTTTGGGGCATATAAAAGCTCAGATTGAGTAACATCCATTTCAGACTCTAGTTATAATTTAAAGCGAGAACTTTGCGCTTTAACATTTCTGTTGAGGCAGACATCACACACAAAACATTTCTGTGGTGGCTCAACGAACATTTAACTGAAAGGAGTCGAAGTGTAAACATTGTTTTTAATATTTAGCTGTGATTTTGCTTTGGATCAAATTCAATAAAAGTGATTTAAAATTTAAAGATCTATCTGTGATATAATATCTACAAAACATAAAATGATTATTAAAAAATCTGCAAACAGTGTCGTGATATGTTTGCTCCTGTGCATTGGAATTGTCGTCAGCATTGAATTGCGTATGTATCTATGTAGTTTAAAAAATAATAACATTTTTATATACTTATACATATACCATGCAAGTGGATACTGGATTTTGGTTTTAACAATTTTACTACCCGTTTTGCCTTAAGAAATCTTTCAAAAGCGCAGCGCATAACAAGTAGCGATATTGGTAGTGTTGTTGGTGTATTTCGTCCGAAATTGAAACCGATCGTTTGGATATTGGCTAATACCGCCTGACTCTGAGTCTGAACCGAAACCATACGATTTCGAAAAAAACTTGTCCTAGTTTTTTTTGTAATTGCATAGACACTTCTTGTCTGCGCTCCTTGAGATGGTTAACTAATATTTAATTGCCTTTCGTGATTTGATATTTTCTTAATTTTATTTAATTGAATTGAAAAATCTAGAAGTTTTTGTCTTTCACTTTCTTGCACTATGGATTTTTTTTGACAACTTTAATTTTGCTTTTTAAATTCAGATCATGTAAATTTATTTTGTGGTTTCGTTTGGAACCCAGAAGATGTTTGTTTTCTGCATTGCTAATGAATCGAGTTTATTTCAAATTAGTGTGAAAATAAACAGCCGAGATCGAAGAGATTATAAATGCCTAAAAAGCAAGGTCATTTTTTTATTTATTTCACAGCCATTCAACATTGAATAGATTTCAAAATTTTTGATTTTGAAGGAGAAATGTTATAGTGGATAATTTCGGTGTGAAGTGAAAAAAAAAAATAAAAGAATAAGCCCAGTGGAGAACCGCAAAAAAATCTCAAAAATACGTATTTTTAACTAAAAAATATTTTTATATTAAATGAATGCACTGGTTCAGTAGAGATCACTTTTGCGTTTTTTTTTTTAACATTACTCATAGAATTTATATATTGATAGTTTTATTATACTTTCTCTATCTATTTATGAAAATAAGTATACCAGATAATGTCATTCAGTGAAGTGATATATAAATTTGACAGTAAAAATATGATTCTTAAGCGTTTAATCACTAAAATAGAGTTGTTCCCAGTTTTAATCAAGGAAAATGTTGTTTGCCAAAAATTTGCGATTTTTTTAATAACCATGGTTTTAGAATAATTTGTTCCTAAGACAGTTTGTCAAAAAAAAAACAAAGTAAACAGACCTTTTTTGAACTTTGTAAATGTCAAAGAGTCATATGAAGTTAGCACGGTACTAAAATTATAAAATAGCTATTTGCTATTTTAACTTTTTTGTATGTATTTATTTTATTTGATTTCTGTCACCACTTTCTGAAGTTAGGTTTTAATGGCGATTTAAATTTTTAAACTGTCAGCCAGCCAGAGAGCAGTTTAAATCTTATAAAACTAGTCGAGATTTGATTTGAAAAAAATTGTCAGTTCGTTTTGTAAAGCTATTCCTTCTATGAATATAAATAAGATTTCATTTTCTAAAAAGGAAATTAATTTCGATAGTTCCTATCTTACAGGATTCATTGCACATTGAACAAGTGTGATTAATTTAACCTTAGATATGATTAACAAAATTATAGTTACCTATTGTTCACACTCTTAATTTTTGTTTTATGTCTTAATATTTCTATCAAATAAAAGGTCACAAAAAAAAAACAAATATTTTCTCGATTTACGTTCTAAAACTACGTGATAAAAATGTCCAGTTTATAAAAAAAATCAAACAAAACTTTATATTTCCCTTCTTTTAATTCCATTTACTTACGGAAAATAAACCAACGAATCCAAATATTTTTTTTTCTCTTTTCGAATCTGTATTTGTACGAGTATTTATGAGAACCCCGAGAAATAAATGAAAAACAAAGTGACTTCAATTTGCTATTGTGATTGATAAACAACATTTTTTCTGCGCCGCCGCCGCCGTGTGTTAATGTTGCGTTCAGAAATAACTACAAAGTGCAAACAAAAATGTGTCTTCTAATTAATTCCACAAACCCATCTGTCAAAATAAAGAAGCGTGAAAAAAGGAATGGTACTTAAATTTTAAAAAAGTTTCTTGGTGGCCAGATTATTGATTTTTGCATTTGGTATTGAAATAACAGTTCTTGTTCTGAATCAAAAACTAAAACTGAAGCTTTTAACATGCATCGAATTGTTGCTCCGGATGAGCAATGGCAGAGGTCGTGTTTGCGTTCACTTATCCAACTGTATTACGCAATATATTATTTGACAGATATGCACTCTTTGTGTAAGCCTATCATACTTGATGTAAATCTACTATCTCTATTTGCCGCGTTAAATGTAAATTGTAATACATATATGTACATACAATTTATGTTTCTTCATTGCATAATAAACGTGCATCCAATTTCCCACAATTATTTCCGCTACGAAGATATAACAACAAATGATCCAAGTCACTAGGCCGTATACAAATCTTCCTTACCGTGTCCGGAATTGTATCACATACAAAAAAGTCTCAAACGTAACATTTACTTTATTTTACTAAGTCTCTCTTGTACAAGATTGGCCTATACGAATAGCCATTTCAGGAAGCACAGAATCAAATCTAGAAACAACTTAATTACGGTTTGTCACGAAACGATTTGTCTAGCGCCGCGTAATGTCGCTAACCGGTTTCACAACAATAAATAAAACAAACCAAAACAATTCCAAATTTCTAGTTCAATGTCATTAACCGACGCGGCGGCGTGGTAGCGGCAGCAGCAGCATCGACCACAACGACGAGGCAGGCACATGAAAGCGAAACCATTTTCCATCAGATTCAGTCAAGTCTTTTGAATGTTGGCCAAAAGACTAATAACCTTCTTCCGACAGACAGCTCGTCCGGTTTTTATTTTGAACTTCAATTTTCAACTTACATTTTATATGTATGAATGGATTTAGAGGGGGATAAGAGGTGATGTCTTATGGATGGGCACAAAAAGTGATTAATGAAATTGGAAACCTGCCATTATTAATTTTGCAACTTCTATTGACTAAAATAATTGTCTATCATTCAAAACAATGTTGTTTTTGGTATAAATATTAAAAAATTAAGTACAGGTACAGTAATGTGGTAGCTATCCTTGTAATTAATAGTTTATTGTTTCAAAACTAACTTATTAGCATTGGTAAACATAAATGTGAGTAACACTTCTGATTGGAATTTAATCAATTAACGTGTGTCAATAGGTTTGGCAGAGACTACCAAGTCAATATTTGTATAAGCAATAATAAACACTTGCAACTATATTTATGTATGTATGTTTATGAAAGCTTATTTGAATTAAGATGCATTTGAAAGCCAATTCCACAATTCTTAGGAAATACTGGAAATTACGGAGTAATAGTTCAATTATCAATTTCCATTGTGTCTATTGTGGAATCGAACATATCTTAAAAAGAGTAGATTTTCATTAAAGAACAAAAGTATATTAACTCTTTTTTTTAAATTTCAATCGACAAATAATTAATATTGTTTTCACAAATTTATGCAAAATATTGACTAATTATCACTTTTTGTGACACATCCGAGATTTCGTAAAGATGAGTAAATCAAACAGTGTGTTACACAATTCTGAAAAAAATTAGATATTCAATTGAAAAGACAATTACATCTCATATTGCTATGATTTCCCCGAAGGTTTATCTTTGTTAAGATTAAATAAATCTATGTGGAGTTTCTGCCACACCAAGATTAACTTTGACAGCACCTATCAAAATGCTAATATTGTTTCATTTTTCCTTATGAATTGGAAGTGACAGATGAAAGATTTATTTCTGCCGAACGAAGAAAAATGATCGAGATGAGATACTTCAGCATGATATGGATATAGGTCAGTTCGATTTGGAAAGCAATTGGTCCAATGCATGTTGGACTAGATTTATTTTTAATCTACTAGATTAAAGAAATAAATTTGTATGGTAAATCTTCGAGATTTGAAAAATATTAATGGTAAATCACACTTAATCTCGGTTTAGTGGGCTGTGGAAATGTAGTATGTATAAGCTACAAAACTTCTATATATCGCAAATACTGGATTCTTGACAGCTGTCACGTTCGTATTCATAAGGAACATAAAATACAAAATTGCGTTAGTTTTTTTTTTCATATATTACGTAAGGAATTTCTATGTGAACTATTTTTTATTTCAATTGCTATTTTACCTGCCCAACACAAAGATTTAATTTGTATTATTAAGCAGTTCCATCACGCATAAGCAGTAAGCACACAACTTATTACATATTCAATATTCGTTGAACCCAATTGTGTGATATATAATAATAAATTTTATTTGTATGTTAATTAGTCAAGCATCAGATCAAAAAGCATATACAAACAATACTAGCTAAATTTCCGCATGTTCGCAAATTCTGTTAAAATATTCCAAACTTGTAAGACACACGATCATGCTATTTTTTTTTTATTATCATCTTACCAAAACAAAATTTTGATGAAATCATTATTTTGCATAAATAAGAAGATTTTAAAAATCGGTGTTAATTATTCGTTTTAGTTTTTCTAAGATTTTATGAGGTTTCTTTTGAGGAAGTAGTTTCATATTGATTTTAAAAGTTTCCTTCCGGAATAAGTTATTAAATAATCGTTTTAATAAAATTCGCAACTAACTGAACTTAATTTTAAAATGTTTTCTTTATTTTTTCAGCTGACACTTTTCAGAAATGCCAGAGGGATGAGAACTTTGACAAGTGTCTGGTAGAAGCAGTTAATAAGGCGTTACCGATACTGAAAGATGGTAAGTAGTTTTAAAGTATACATAAAGTATTTCCTGTTACAAGTTAAGCTTAAACATATCTGATAAAAGAAATTATTTTACGGAAAAGTATACCAAATTGATGAATTTGGAGTTGTCACTTTGCTTCTGAAATGTCAAATGTCTTCTTTCGGAGGAATCGCTCTCAAGTTTCTCCTTCATGGTCCACTAAAGTGACATAATCAAATTTGTGATTTATCAGAAATTATAGGATTACTTTTTAGGGAGATTCATATTCTCGTATTCATACATGTCATGAATATGACAGTTGGAATGTATGTTAATGTGAACCCCCCTTTATGAAATCAATTTTGTTAACTATTCGTTGATGATACTTATATACTACTTTTATATGCAGTATCGAAAGATCGAGTTGGATTAAGGTCGGATTTTCGACCCAGGTTTTTTGTCATTTGAGTTGAGAGCTCGATTTGGAGTTGAGTTGAAATGGTGTTGAGCGATTCTGAAACATTTTGTTAAGCCAACTCCTCGACCCAGGTTTTTCGTCTCATATTTCGACTCGACACCGCTGAGCAAGTGAGATCGAGTCGAACGAAGCTCATTTCAACTCAATACCCGTTTACAAAGGGTCGAAGCGAGCTTCAAGCTCGCTTCAATACCTCATATAAACGTAGTAATAGAAAGGATATTAAAAAAAAAAAAACGAAGTAAAATAATATCATTTGATTTTACTGATTTTATTCATATTTTATTCCAGGTAACGAGGAGTTTGGTATACCTGCTCTTGAACCCTTGGAAGTGAAAAGCTTAGTTGTTGACGCTGGTACTCCTCCAATTAACCTCAAACAAACTCTAAAGGATGTTAAAATCTATGATTTAATCAGCACCAGTAAAGTGACCAAGTATAGGTTAGTATTTCACTATTATAGCCGCACAAAACTTAAAACAAATAATAATGTCTATCTTTTTAAAACAGAACCGACTTGGAAAAATATCTCATAATTTGTGACAGTAAAACAGACAGAATGCAAATCTTCGGCGATTACACAATGACCGGAAGGATATTATTATTACCGATCACAGGAAACGGAAAAGCAAACATTACTTTGGTAAATACCAAGATCGAACATCGTCTAATTGGTGAACCCTATGAAAAAGATGGCGTCAAGTATATGAAGCTGAAGGAATACAAAGTCGAATTCCATCCAAAACGTGTCTATATGCATTTTGAAAATCTATTCAACGATAAAACTTTGTCAGAGACAATGAATAGATTTCTGAATGAGAATTGGGAGACTGTATTTAGTGAGCTGAAAATTGGCTATCAAAAGAATATGGGCAAGATCTTTAGAGAATTGTCAAATAAGATCTTTACGAAAGTACCTTTTGATAGAATATTCTTGAGCTGAGTAATTTATTTCTAATTTGTTATGTTATAATAATAATTATTCTTTTTTATTCACCCGAGAAGAATATTTTATGTAATTTAATTTAAAAATCATCATGTTTGTTTCAACAAGAAATCGCAACATCATATTTACCAGTTAAGAAGTATTAGATTCGAGAGATTTCACTGTAATCATCATTATCACTCTTTTAAGTTAAAATAATTTGAGCACAATATTATGGTTAAAGAAATACATATACATTGTTGTTTGTAAAATTTTGTTTTCTTTGTCGGTTGATTTTTCATGTGAATTAAAGTCGTTGGAATGCAACGATTTAAATTCATTGCATACTTTAAGGTGTACTACAACGGATTTCACTAAGATCGGTCACATATGTATATGGGTACGAGAAGTTGTAAAATAAAAATTCATACTTGTTCAAGGACAAAATGCATGCTTTTTCACTCAAAAACAACCCGATAGTCAGACTTAAATATAAAATAGACGACTCAAAATAAGTACTGCCGAAAGCTGCCAGTTTATATGGATTTCGACATATTTTTGACTGCTACGTAGAAATTAGTAGTTTTGGACAAGTTAACTGAACATAAATTAGAGATTTACATTACAGCAAATTTAGTGTAATTTTCCTAAGTTCAATTGTAAAAAAGTCATCTGATTTCCTAAACAATTTTACACTGCGAAAATTTTAACGAAATTTGCATGAAATTAAGCTACCAAAGTTTTTTTTAGAGAAATGTCAAAATTTGGTAAATGAAAAACAAACTTAGACAACCTTATTTATCTCATTTGCACTCAAATGAATCCATAAAATGAAGAATGCAACATTTATAAGCTTTCTACAATTTTAGACATCAACTGTCATTAATTTTAATAGTTGTTGTCTTTAACTATAAACTGACATTTAATTTAATTGAATAAAAATATATTTAGAACTTTTGTACTTATTTAAGCCCTTTTCTAACTAGCCAACCGTTTAGAAAAATATAATAAATATCATCATAAGTGTGTAAATGCGTCCTACCCATTATATTTAACAAAATTTGTGCAAAATTTAAACAGCCTAGTGTTAAGGTATTAGTTTAATACTACTTAATAATTTGCTAACTTTATAGAAATAAGTTACTAACTCTTTCTAAGGATATTTTTTGAATAAATTGCTTCTGAACACCCCTAAAACAATGCCAGATCGTGCAGATCTTTTTTACGTTTGTAGAAGTCAGACTCATACAAAGTTAGCATTGTACTAAAAATATAAAATAGTTATTTGATGATTTTAACTTTAATAAAATGTTAGACAAAGTTTTAACAAAAATTATTAATTTCAATATAATGAGAAAGTTTCTTGGCATCACTCACCTCTGTACAAAATAGCTCTCTTCATTTTATTGGTATAAAATTTAATCAAAACAAACCCAAACAAAATAAAAACATTTCACAAGCCAAACGAGATGACGATATCATTTACAACAACGCACGAAAGAGATGTAAAGAAAAACAACATTCAAAAAGAGAACAGATTACACTACTAAACTCAAGAGTATGGTGGTGAAATCAAATTAGAAAAAAACCATAGTGAAAAACCCATTTTATTTCAAGTTGAGTTCGCGTATAGTCGTCGTCGTCGGTGGAAGTGAAACTTTTCTTCGTCGGAAATCAATTTATCGCGGAGTTAAATTAACTTTTTTAACAAATTATCTAACTCGAAACAGTTAAGTGAACGTTAAATAACAAATTAAACGAATTTTTGTAAACAAATTCAACTTGAAAAGTGTAAAAAACAAGCAGGAAAGGAAGAAAAAACTTGTTCTATCGTAGACTGCATTCCATGCAAAAAAAATTATACCAAAATAAAATACAGTTCCAAGCAGAGAGTATTGCACTCAACTTACTCGCGATTTGCGGTACTTTACCTTCTGATTGATTGATAAAATGTGCAAAAATACACAACACTCTAGGTGCAAAGTTCGATATTGATAAATATTTATAACAAAATAAAAAATCTAACAGGAAATTTAATTGGAGAATAGAGACAAAAAAAAAACGAAAGAAGAAAAGAACCTGTGTGGTGAATAAAAAACCATCTACCACAGTTAAGGGGCGTTTAACTCGTTTTTGACAGCTCATAATTTTGTTTGTTTTTTTCGTGTGTTGTTTTTCAACAGTATGAGTGTGGTGTGTTTGTGAATGGCTGCTGCTGCTGGTGCTGTTTGTTGTTTTTGTTTGTGGTGGCCTACTGCTTCAGGTTCAGCTTCTTTGGAGAAGAAAAACTAATTTTCTTCCATCCATGAAAAAGGCAAACGCAAACGGGATGTTTAAAATTCGCGTTCACCGCGAATAATGATCGAATTTCTTCATCGCCTCAAAAACCAAACGGAAACGACTTGATTGTGTTTTACTATGTGAAAAATTTAATGTTTTCATCAACATTTTGGAAAATTAAATCAAACGTAAGAAAGAATAAAAATACAATATAATTCAGAGAATTCGCAGAGAGTGGATTTATTGGATACCTTGGTGCATTTCTGGGAGTGCTCTAGAGTTTTTGTGTGTAACCGGCCGTGGCAACTATCGATTTAGTGCAAATTTTCAAATATTTTGTGTGTATAAATTTTCGGGTGTGAAATTAAGTGCCAGACGATACAATATTTTGGGAAAAAAAGAGTCCTGCAAACCTTGATCAATAATTACCCTGCCCTTTTGTGCACTCTCTTTCTGGTTCTCAAAAAATAGTTAAATTTTTCACACAGAAAAATGTTTAACTTTATGAAAAAGGGAACCGGCGAAAAGGACCGGGAAAAATCCGACCGGGAAGAGAAGGAACGCAGGAAAAAGGAGAAAAAATTGCGAAAGGAAGCTAAAGGAGTTTCGGGCAGCATGAGTACAGAGGAACTACTGCGGTTAGATGAGGTAAGAGGTTTTTGCTTTTTTTTTTTTTTGTTTTATATTTTTTAAATAGTTTTTCTTATCGTTTTTCTTTTTGTTATCAGTTGTTGTTGTTTTATGTTAGAGGGGGAGGAAATCATAAACCGGTAGGAGGGTATGACGATTTGCAAACTTGTTCACAGTAAAGAGATTTTAATGACTCTACCTACCTAGGTATGTATATATGTAGCTCCTTTCTGAGAGAGGTAATTAGGAGTTCAAGGAGGTAGTTTGTACCTTATTAGATCACTTAAAGGTAAACGACCTTTTATTCATGACACTTTTCATTGAGTAAGTAGGTATACTTGAAGGTGACTGACTGATTTCTTGCGTTACAATAAACATGTACATACATACATAAATAGGTATAATGTATCTATGTTGTTGATTGCTTCTTAGATCTTATGATGTGTAATAATTCTACTTAGGACAGAAAAGTTTGTTAGTAATGGGGCTTTAGGATATACCTACACAAACAAATTCTTTATTGGGATGATTTTGTCAGAGGTTTAAAAAAGTCTCATCTGATTTTTGTGTATGTTTGAAAGGTTTGCCGGCAGAGGTCCTCACCTGCCTATTGACTCGGATATCTTCCTTGAACTTAACTGAGTTTGAGTTTTGTCGCTATTTTCGTTAAGGCTAGTGTACCTATTTTTTTATTCATATACCCATCTGCGGTTGCGGTTAGGGAATTACCTCCGAATAAATTGTATTTTGCATTAAATTGGTAGGAAGATATTCAAATATTACCTAGAAACAGTAAGTTAATACATTTGTGAACACGAAAATAGCACTGTTGTAGTACATGGTATTAAAATTAAATTCAAATTGTCAAAGCTTAAGGAGCATACCTACCTATAATCAGTTTTTTTCTATTTTCATTGTTCAATATTACATAAAGGGGATATAAATGTAATTAAAACTTACCTTAAGCACCTTTTAGACGATCAGTTGCTCCTTCAGTTATCAGTTCAGTTTTCAGTTCAGTTAAAAAAGGCAGTGTATTTAGACGTCAGTCCAGTGTTCGGTTGAGCTTTCATTTTACTTGTGAGGAGTCGAAAATCAGAGGAAATACATTGCGTAATGGACGATGAAAGCCTCATTGCAATAGCTATAGTTTTGTCGCTTAATAAATCACCGCAAACTAAAATTGAAATGACGACTGAACTGACAACTGAACTGAAAAGTATTTACACATCAGTTTAACTGATAACTGAACTGAAAACTTATGGGAATTTCATCAGTTTCAGTCTCAGTTAAACGCTTCAGTTTTTGTATTTAGACATCAGTTTAACTGAAAGCTTAACTGATAGCTAAACTGAAACTGAAATGATCGTCTAAAAGGGGCTTAAGGTTAGTTTAATTACATTTATATCCCCTTTATATAATATTGAACAATGGAAATAGAAAAAAATGATTATTACACTGAGTAAGAACATTATTACTCATGTTTTCTTTGTGTAAGTTTTATTTCCATCCATCCGCCTATCAACGAACTTCTATAGCTAGGTATTGCAATCTTAAAAATTACTTGTCTAAAAATTCATATTCACTACTGTGAAAAACAAAAAATGAAATGAGTGAATGCACACAAGAAGTTACAAATAGATTAGCTTCGGACTGAAGTTTATAACTATTCAAATAAATTCGCAATAAAGGAACACACCTAATTTTTCGCAAATATTTCAATTGAACATTCATTTTAAGTAGGTACATGTCTAAATAAATTAAGTGACTATTCTCCCGCTCAAAATCTATGACTTTTCCAAAAGTTAATAAAATAAACAATGTCAATGTCATGAGCGATTGGCGTTGGAAACTCCTCTCTAAAAACACTTGTCTCTATTAATTTATGTATGCACAAAGATACAACTTTTAGCAAGAAGTCTTTATTTTTGTATTTTTCATTTTGGCAACCTGCCAACCTATTTAGATCGCAATAATAATCACACATAAAATTCAAACCCAACAGAATTAATGTTTACCAGAAGGCTTATTGGTTGGTCTTGGTATAATAAAATAAACATTTTGTTCACTCCATTGCTGAAACTAATTCTATGCTTTTTTGCACAACAAAAACAAAAACGTTTCCTATTGTTAACCATTGTCTTATGGTTTTATTAGTTTCAAATTGTGTAAGCAAGTTATGGTTTAAAATTAACGCTTTATTTAGTAGTCAATCACGCAAGACTATTGCAAGAGTTAGGAAATTATATAGTTGGTATTATATATGGGCATCATAAATGAAACATAATAAAAGGTATATAAAGATACTTTTTCTAAATTTATAATATTTTGTTAAATAAAAAAAAAGATTCTTCTTTTTTTGAGAGTTGGCGTTTCACATGCTAAGAAGACAATAATTCTCATCTTGTATAGATTTACCTACCTCCCAAATTCAAGACTATTTATCCAAACCTAAGAAAGTAATGCGCATGCCACTTGCTATCAAATAAAAGCCAATAATATTCAACCTGCTTCACCCTAATCTTCACTCTCAACCAGACAATACGATATTTGTAATGAGCTTTGAAAGAAAAGAAAATACAGAAGAAAAAAATGCGACTCATTGTAAATTCTCGAGGTGCGCTAACTTTGAATGCAAAGAATTCAGTAGTTTGACACAAAATACGCCAATTCGTATCAAGAAAGTTTAACTGTAATTTTTTTTAGTTTGCTAAAAAGGCATCTTGATATGAATACTAATAGGTATATGATGTCTGACATTTCAAGCGGCAGCGTATATACTTCTTTATTGTTCTTAATTTTTTGTTCAAGAGTCATTTTCTGCAACGTCAATTGAAAGATTAAAAAAGAAAACTTGGCAAATAGAAACTAATTAAAAGATTTAAAATGGAAAATAGAAAACAATTGTGACATAGAGCCATTTTAAGTTAGCGATTCAGCTTGTCAATCTTATTTCCTTGATGGAAGCATTTGCTAATACCAACCTATCGTTCATGGTGACAAGGGAACAATTTCCGCATAAACAAGACCTCCAGTGTCAATTTAAATATCAGACTTTGAGTTTTTACTGAAGCCCTACGAATGTTTTTTGTTTAATGAAATAGAAAGAATTTGCAGCCCTAAATTAGTATGGAAAGGAAGGGTCAAGTGTTGCCGAAATGTGTATGAAGGGTGGGTTTTTCAATTGCGCATATATAGAATATGTGTATAAAATAGGGCATTGACAAGTGACATTTATTTATGGTTAATAATTTGATAATAATTGTATCTAATAATAAGTATATGCTATTTTTCAATATACTTTTAAAAATTTAAAATTTAAAATTTTCGACAAGAATTTCAAAAAAGACTAGCTGCCGCAGATCCAAAACAAATCCTAATGGCTGAATTCACCTACCTACCTACCTTTTTTTTAAATATAAATACAGAAATCCTAGGCATTTAGCAGCATTTTTGGCTGTCTCGAGAATGTAGTCATTTCAACGAAGATCGTCGTTGAGTTTTGAGCATTGAGTTTTCGAAGCATTAAGCTCCACACGATTTTCTAGACCCCATTTAAAGAGCCTATCAAACGATACCGTTGCAATTCAACTTTCCCAAGGAGATGGACGTGAATTCGGGAACGAGTATGAGAAGCTGAGAGTAGAATCGCAGGCAAAACAATGAAGTAGATTGGTAGTTTCAGACAAAAGATTATTTATAAAAATGAGAAATAGAGTCGGAGACAAAACGGAGCCCTGAGGAACACCAGCTTTTACTTTGTGAAGATCTAATTTGTTTACATAGATATCGAAGAGCTTCTGCAACTCTACGAGTGCGGAAACATACCTGTCCCTTTAATTGATTTATTTGCTGAAGAACAGCACTGTGTTTGTGTCTGGCAACGAAGAGCTAGCAGTAAAATGAGCTTCGAGTACATTTGCCTTATCTGAAGAGATAGTTATCAGGTCGTCGTTAATTTCTGGTCCTTTAAGAATTTGTTTCTTTTTATAATAGTATTGCAATGGTTTTTGACTTGTTTGTGCTTTTTCCGAATTTCCTCTTTGGCTTTTGTATAACAGGGAACTTACTTCTCTCAACCTGATAGCTTCTTTACAGTTTGTATCGAACCAAACCTTTAGGTTTTATACTCTTGATTCTGTAAGGAATAAAAGTAAGCAATCCACGAAAAATCGGCACCAGTATCAACGTCACTATGGACCGTCCAGTTGGCTTTCTCGTAATGCCAAACAGTCCTAATGGGAAGTTTCTCTTTAACTAAATGGATTTAACACGAGATTTTACTGATTTTACACAAAGTGCCGAATGGAGAGATAACATTAATGGTATCAGGGTGAGAAGTAACAAACAAGTCGAAAGTGTGGGTGTTTTGCCCAGCAGCATCTGGTATTCCGGTGGGCTCATCTACATCTCAGCAAAGATCTCAAAATATCGTCCTTCGGGTGTTGTCTTTTCTTAATAGCGAAGCCAACTTGAATTGCGTACTTTGAAGTCGCCCGAAATAAAGACTTCAGTGTGAGGGTATCAGGAAAGAATATAATCAGGCAGCGCATCAAATTTATTAAGGGTTGAATTGCTGTCAAGATTCGGACTCCTATAAATAAAGCAATTATGGATGATGGGCTTGCGGACAGTAAATTTGATCCAAATCAATTTTAAGTTCTTATTAGAACAATGTCCGTATTGCGGAAGGCTCTGCTTAGCAACAACAAATCTAACAGACTAAAAGGCGGTGGTGGTGAATAAGTAATGGCGGCAAGATATTACCAGTCAAGCTAAATTCTGAAAGATCAGTGCTTTTCCTATTTCCAAAACAGCTGGTCTGTATTTAATGGAATGGGTGCTCTCATTGAAGAAATTTCTTAGCTCACGAATATTGAAAAAAAAAAAACAACTCAAAAATCACTTACATTTCAAAAAACATAAAATACAATTCTGACGATCTAAGTTGAGCTGTGAGGTGTAGGTCCAATCAATCCGCTAAAAAGATAGATACCCATACTGAATAAAGAGACACATTTTGTTCGTATTTTGAAACCAGAGTTTAATGAAATTCCTGTCATTTTATTTTAATGAAATTTAACTGTTATTATTTCTCTAAACCTCGCTCAGCATGAGGGCATTCTGTACCATTAAAGAGAAACAACATTTCGAAAACTAAAAAGCAAAATCCTTTTCGCACAAAAAACTCAAACGCATGCACTTAATATTCACATCCAAATGGAGAACCTCCATCGTTTAGTCTTTGATAAAAAAATAAAAATAAAAATAAAAAACGCATAAAACACCAACTCGGGAACTCCCTGGCTGTTAAAAAAAAAAAAAACATCCACACAAATTTCATTGTCAATGCCCTTGATGCCTCCATTCATCGCCAATGAACTTGAGAATTCTCCCCAAAGAATAAAATTCCTTTGTTTCAAAGGCAAAAGCAAAAAAAAAAAAAAAAAATACGGATCCAACAATGCGCTTTTCATGCCTCTGAGTTCTTCCTCTTGCAGTCAGTTATTTCAGCAAACATCGATTCCCAAAGTGGTATCCCGTAAAAAATTCTCAGATAACGAAAACCAAAACAACACATCACACACAACGAGAACAGTTACTCGTATTGAAGGAAGATAGACGAACATGCGCCATCTCGTGGTCGATGAACCCCCTTGTTTCCATTCCATTGGCATATCCGAATCCGATATGTACAGAAGAACACAGGCAGCGCACATCATCAATATCAGGGACGCAGAGTGGGGCAAAATAGATCCAAAAATTGGAAATGGAATTTCGAAGAAAACATAATTTCAGGAGCTTTATATTTATTCAGCATAATACACCCACAAACACGCCCACCCAACTGAAAGTATTTGTAGTTTTTTAGGAAGTCATTGCTTGTTGGTTGTCTTGCAAGTTTCTCACCAGATGTTAGATCACGCATACAATTTTTTGATTCATTAAAAATTTCAAATTATTTTTGAATTTATTCCAAGGTGCAATTTTGGTTGCCCCAATGTAAGACTTCGTCGTCATCATCGTCGTACAGGGATCCACTTCGGAATTGTGGTACATTAAAATATCCACTCCAACGCCACCCATTGATGTTGTTTTCCTGTGTTGCCATTTTGTTCATTGTGTGCCTCCCATGCCATGCTGCCCGGGACTATGTTTAGTTATTCGTCGCCGTCGTTCCTCCACCGTCACGTCATTAATTGGACGTGTGTTTCTATGTACAGTCTTGAGATGAGGAGCTATTTGCATAAGGATATGCGTTTTTTTTTTCATTTTCTGCACATTTCGATATTCGAATGGAGGAACTTCAATTTTCCATTATCGTCCGATAAAGTTCGCGGGGCTCTGGCTTCTCGTTTCTTTACCTAGCGAGAGAAAAATACTTTGTAGCATCGCAGGACAGATCAATTGATTCCGCTTATTTTTGTTTGTCTTTTTTTTCATGTGTATCTATCTATACTTGCGTACATTCCATTCCCTGATGGGTTCTGATTGTTTTTTTTTTTGTTATTTGTGGATAGATGCGAGGAGACTTCATTTCGTTGTGCTTGTACTGTGCTGATTTTAGCTAGTTGATTTGAGTCGATGATGCTGACTTGGTCCGTTTACAGAAATAGGCCTTCTTCCTGATCGCATATAGCGAAGAAATGTTGTGTTTTTTGTTTGTTTGCTATGACTACTTGGGATATTGTCTCCTGGGCTGTCAATCGAGTTTGAACTTTTTAACGGTTGATTGGTTTAGAATTTGGATATGGTCCTATAGAGAGTTTAATTAAAGAAATAATCTTTGTTTTGAAAATAAATTGTTTTTTGTTTTTCGAAGAAATAAATGGATGACAGTTAAATAAGCGGTCCCGTCTGCTTCCCTATCAACAACTCATTATTACGATATTAAAATGTAGATATCGTCAATTTAGTTTTCTAATATTTGAAACAGAGTTTGATATATGAAGATATTGGACACACAATTATCAGTTTTTCTGTCACGTTCCTGGTACATGCCCTTATTTGTTGAATGAAATATAGATACCGATTAATTTGTTCAAAATGGAACGGTTTAGTACATCCCACGATTTTTTCTTCTGGTTGCGAAATCTATGTCGTACTATAAAAACAGTACGTCATCGACAAAAGTAGCCGTTAAAAATTCAACAGCTGCATTGATTGTGGTAGAAACTTAGACCTGTAATTAAGCGTAAAAAAGCTAAAAGTATTGCAATGTTAACTTGATAGTAAAGTATGCAATACCACCCCTCAAAATAGGATAAAATTAATTCGAAAATAAAAAAGGACAGTGTTAATAATTGTCGTTCATTTGTGATAAAATCATAAATTTTTGACGTGTTTAGTTTAGTTTAGTTTAGTTTATTGAATTCAATGAGTACCTACACATTAAGAATATACTTCTTATAAATTAGTGTAAGTCTAAATTTTAAATTTAACAATTATGTGAAGAAGAGCTACTTTGATTGTATGAGCAATAATATTTTATAACATTTTATTTTAATAAATTTGAAATAAGAAAAAGTTAAAAGTTAAAAACTACACCTTGAATATAAAACAAAGAAAAAGAAAGAGAAAGGAAAAAAAAACAATTACAATTACATCTCTATTTAAAAAGAAAGATTCGTTATTTTTTTAATTAATTTTGAAATTAGTTTTGAAAATGACTACGTAACTCTCTACGAAACTGTGTTTCGCCACTAACTATCCTTATGTGCCTCGGAAGGGAGTTCCACAGTCGTATTGCGTTGACGAAGAACTGTCGCTCAGAAGTAAGACAAGCATAACGGGGATGTCTGAGATTTTGGGATCTATTCGAGGACCCAAACTGTAACCTATTGAATAGGCTACATGGTTCATTAGTATGAATTATATTGAATAGTAATACCAAAGTTCGGAAGCGGAATAAGTTATCAAGGGAAATTGTGTATATTAGAATGGAGAAATTTGACACACGGTCCATTCTATGTAACCCAAAAATATAACGTGCGGTATTGTTAAAAGCTACGTTAAGCCTTCGCCTGCTGACTGCATCGCATTTGCAAAATATCTCGCACCCGTATGTAAGTATTGGTATAACAAGCGTTTTAGCCAATAACAAACGAGTTGCAATAGGGGTGTAATATTGCGAGGACCATAATTTACGGAGTACTCCATATACCTTACCAACAGCAACATTTATATGAGCATCCCAAGACAGTGTACTATTGAATAACATACCAAGATTTCTTGCAGTTGAAACATAATCGATGCGTAAGTTGTTTAAGTATAAGTTAGGGAAATATTTAAGGTTAAGAGCCTTCCTACTTATAACCAAGCATTTCGATTTCTTTGGGTTCAAAAACAGACCATTAGCTATTGACCAGCGAGAAATTACTTCGAGATCCCTATTTATTAAGTATGCGCAATTTTCAATGAGCCCAAGAGGACAACTCTTGTATAATTGTACATCGTCAGCATACATTTGGATGGATGATCCATTAATCTTTTCGGGAAGTTCATTGATATAAAGAGAGAAAAGAAGAGGTCCTAAGATAGAACCCTGAGGGACTCCTCTAGTTGTTGGAAGGTATGTTGATATAATATTGCCAATTGAAACTGCTTGTTTTCTATCCCGAAGGTAGGATGATAATAAGTTTACTGCAGAAGGTGAAAAACCATAAAAGGCTTCAAGCTTGTAACATAGGTTATTGTGGTCAACAGTGTCAAATGCTTTAGAAAAATCAAGCAGCACAAGGAATGTTACATGATCATCATCTAAGGCAAGTCGAATATCCTCAACAATGTTGATAACAGCAGTAGTGCAACTATGCTTTTCACGGAAGCCATACTGCTTCGATGAGAGGATGTTTTGAGCTCTGATGTGGGTGTTGAGTTGTTTTTGTACAATCCTCTCGAATACTTTTGACAAAAAAGGTAGTATAGATATTGGTCTAAAATCATTTTTCTTCCGATCTTTCGGTACTGGCAATATTTTTGCATGTTTCCATTGAGTTGGGAATGAACCAGTCATTAATATTGTATTAAATGTATGAGTTATATATGGCAGGATAAAAGGTAATATGGACTTTATGAACACAGGATGTATTCCATCAATGCCTACAGCATTGGATTTTATGGATAAAAGACTTTCAACAATTTCCATGCTATTCACACATCTAAATTCAAAAGAAATGTCCGATACTCGGAGAGAAGACACGTCATCTAAATCGGAGTGAGTATTGGACAGTGCTGGAAACGGTAACGTGACAAATTCCTGATTTAAAGAGTCGACATTGACGTTTTCATCACATATTAGGTTTTCTCTACCTACTCCCATCTTTTTTAAGTTCTTCCATAGTTGATGCCCATTCATAGAAGGATTAAATTTTCTATAATACAATTGCATTTTTGCTGTTTTTATTTTTTGAACTACCTTATTACGCAACCTACGAAAAATTTGATGGTGAATTTCCAGTCGATAACGTTTCCATACACTATATGCCTGATCCCGTTGCAATATGAGTCTTCGAATTTCATTGTTGAACCACGAACGTTCACCAGTTCTAACAGTTCTGGATCTAAGAGGAACGTATCTATTAAATAGGTTAATAATATTATTGTTTAGGAATTCGACTTGATCATCGGGAGAGTGTAATCTATAAACACATTGCCAACGGATATTTCGACAACTTTGCTCCAAATCTGAATAGTTAATGTTCTTGAAATCTCTAAAATTGTAAGAAGTTTCGTTATATTTGACATTGAAGTTAAAAGTTACGTAAATGAGATCGTGTTTTGAAAATGCAGAAGCTGACAACTGGTCATATAAAAGGACGTCATTTACATCACTTACAAAGAAAATATCTAAAAGTGTTTGCGATTCTCCAGAAAAATGTGTAGCAACGGTGGTGTTTACCGGTGTTAAATTAAAACTTTTCATACCCTCGATAAGAGAAGTATGTTCTAAAAGATTACTATTGAAATCTCCGCAAACAATGATCTTAGTTGAACTCAAGGCGATAGTTTCCAAGAGTATAAGTAATGGATTAACATCCACATTATTGTTAGGTCTATAAACCACTCCTACAAGAAGAGTGCCCTCATCGTCAAAGATTTCTAAAAACAAGTATTCTATCTCACTACTGACTGCCGACGGTGGGTGGTAGTGCTAACTTGACTGTCATTATCAGGAGTTATTAAAAAAAAAACAATCGCGACAAAATGTTTGATTTTACGACATATTTACTATAAAATTACGACAATTTATCCAATTATTATATCTTTAAAATTTTGAAGTGGTAATACTTACTTTATGGACCTATTGAAACTTATTGTTTATATTTCTGTCTTGACTGGGTACTAATATCTTCATTATGTCTGTTCCCTTTGTATATCATATCTACCAAATTCGCCCTAAGGACAGAAAACAAAATAATAACATTAAAGCTATTGAATTTCATTTCACTTTCATTGATTTTGTGTGTTTAATTTCTTCTTTTGCTCATCCACTTGAAGTTTCAATTTATTTAAGACACCCTATCGAACAAAAGTTATATAGCGTGGAATTGAATATTCGATCGAAGTGCAATTTATTTATTTTTTTTAGGGCGTTGGGATTAATTTTGAACTTGATTGGAATTTTCAGTTGAAGTAGGGTTGTACACAGTTGACTATGATTACTTGAATTCGCCTATATTATTGTGTGTCTGCGGGATTAGAGATTAATTGCAATTCGATTTCTTTTTTGTTTTATTTTGTATCGTTATTGATTTCGGATTTCGACTAAGCTTGAATTTGATGTACCTATTAAGTTCCATGTTTTAAATAAGAACGTGTGACATCTTAAGTTGATTTGTTTGATATCAATATCAAATCGGAAATGTGTATAATATTTTACACTTGAGAAGCGCTGTAAACGAAATGCATTAATTTAATGTTTTTTTTTCTGCTTTGTTTCAAGTCAAGTCTGATCTGCTATCGAGTACGACATTGTGAATTAGGAAAAGAATTAGATTGATTCAATTCAAGACTTAAATTTTATAAGTTCAATGGTTTAGGAATGTTTGAGTTGTCCATAATTATAAAACAATTATTCTCATGAAACTCTCTAAAAATTATCAACTTGTATATACCTCACAGAAATTATCGTATATGATAATTAAATTCCAATATCATAATAGCGTGATAATTATTATTATTGAAATAATTGAAACTAATTTTGCTGCAGTGCTAAGTGTTTTGCAATAGATACTTATGATATGTCGACAATTTCAATTAAAATAGCTGTGCACAAAATGTAGGTAGCTAGTTTACTGGACATGTTGAACATAAATGTATAAATAGAAACAAGTATACACGAACGATAAACAATACCAATTCCAATAAATGTGCTTGGCATGTAAGTTTTATACTGCTGGATAAATAAAATAATTACTTTCTATTTCTTGGCTTCTCATTGAATTTTCATGAGCTAAAAGGTAAGGCAGAATAATTTAAACGAGAATTAGTGAATGAGCAAAAATTCCATCTTTAACCTTTGAATGCAGAGAATTTTGAAATTAGTAATTGATTTTCGTTTGAATTAATTTTTGCGAATTCATAAAATTCTAATGATTAAGCTAATAAAAAAAAAAACCACTGAACTCCATTGTGTTTTTGATAGTTTTAAATTTCTATTTATAATTGAATAGGTACCTATGTTGTGTTTTTAAACAAAATATTTTATATTTCCTATTCTCCAAAAAAAAAAAACTACTGCCTCATGCGAAGAAAAACGAGTGATAATTTACTGTTTTTAAAGGTTTTAACAAATTGGGACTTGAGAACTTTGAAATTTCACTGTGAACGCACCCTTAAAACAATGATCAATGACAAAGCATTCAACAACATTTTTATCATGGTTGAAGTTCACGAACGGAAAACGTCTACAAATAATTTAAATTTATTACCAAAGTTCTGAGTTGGTGATGGTAACTGAGCGTTAACAACAATTTTTGGGCGTAATCCGCTTAAGCGCATTTTTGGCTAGACGACTTTGTCAACAAACAGAACATGCAACATGCATTAGGTGGAAATCATCATGTGTTTTAAGAAACAGCACTTTATCCAAAAATTATTATATGGGTGTGGCTTTCATGCCGGTAGAGACATTGGAGCTTTTTTCGTTGATAAAAATGACCGTCACGTAACAGTCAATAAAGATCGTTATACAGACATCTTGCAACGTAATTTTTTTAGTTTTTTAGACTAGACATTAATGATATGTTGTTTAAACATGATGGCACCACAAGTCCTACACAGTGGGTGTAACAATCAACTCACTGAAAAATTCATTATTTTCTAAAATAGCTCGTGCGAAATGTTCACGTAGCGCCGTCCTTTTGAAGCCACATTTCGTCGGTGTTTATATCATCCAATTCGGGCCAAGAGAAATCGGCTAACATCGACCGATAGCTCTTGCCATTGACGGTGATGGCCTGGACAATGGTTTTTGATAATGCCGCCAGCTTAAAACCTACACCAAACAGTTTTTTTTTTTCTCTAGATACATTACAATTTGGTGGATCTCGTGTGGATTGTGATGTCTCAAATTTGTCAATTTAGCTTGTTGACGAACCCCACCCAGGAATGGGCCTCGGCGGTGAATATGATTTCTCGACCGATATTGTGTTCAACTTCCAACTGCATGAGACCCCAGTTAGCGAACACACGTCGTATATGTGTAACCTACGAATAGTCCTCTTTTTGAAGGACAATTATGGCGACCGTAGAATGGGCGAAAAGCGCCCAGAAGATCCACTCATAAAAAAAATTTAATCATTTGGACACGCTTTTGAACGGTTTAACTTTTCGTGTTGATTTGACTTAATAAATGACAGCCAGTTTGACAGATTTAATTTCAACAATATGGCCACAATTACCTATCAAAGTTAATAAATAAATACATTTTGTTTTCACCCTAATATCAGCACTATATATTGTGTTTCTACCATTGAGCCTCCATTTTTCAAACTCACCCCAATAACCCACCTGATAGTGTCGCCATTTTGGTTGTGAAAAATGGTGAATTGAGATTCAAAACTATACAAACTCACCCGTTTTGATGTTGCTTGCAATTATTAACATCGAAACGAAGAGAAATTACAAATACAAAATTGTTTTCATTTGAAAACATTTTCATACATTAAAATATTGCGATATTTAAAAAAAATTAACAGACATGTCCCACAAAGGAAAAGTCTCTGTGAGATCTTTAATGTCAATTTTTGTTTTTGTTATTTATATCTCAACTCAACTTCTATTGCATCCTATTTATGTTCGATTTGCACGTGGAGCTGGAATATAATTCGCTTGGTTAAATAGACTACGTTAAACGTTGCATAGCATAAAGTAATGCGGTTTACATTTTCATGATGGATTGACTATTCTTTAATAGTTCAAAATCCTACACTTTTACCAAACAAAATTGAGGAAGACCTATTCAAACAATTTCTTGAATAAAACACAATTCCAGAGTTTCATCATTTGTATTATATGCATGCACGTTCCATTCTGTTTTACAATTATAATTTGCATATGTATGTACATAAAGTAAAAGTGCAGGAAGTGCATCTCCAGTGCATCATCATCACAGCTTCTTCATCTGAATGAGAATGAATGCATTAAAAGATGAGCCAAGAAAAAAAATACAACAAAAAAAAACGAAAAACAAGAAACAATAAACAAACTCTATTCTATATACTTCGCGCATTAAAGTGCCTTCATTTTTTAATTCTTTCAAACAAGTATCTAGACATCCTACGGATAGGTATAAAAGAATATTATAGGTATGTCTTCTTTTTTTTAATTAATTTTTTCTTTGTATTGCAATACTCAAGATGGAGGCATGCATGATACGAAAATTACAAAAGATTCCGGAACCGAATGAATCTTTTTGCACCTCCATGTTGAATACCTGCATTTTAAATCCAGTGGTTGGGTTGGGTTTTATGTCTTTCAATTATTACATAATTTAACTTGTCAATGATATAATGAAAAAAGTTTTTTTTTTTTTTTCATTAGTGATAGTCACGCAGCCTTTTGTTTTAATTTTTTTTTGTTAAAACAAAAATAATTGACTATATGAGCATACATAGTATATAGTATAAGAGGTATGCATCTTCAGAATTCGGCAAGTTGTAACATAGGTCGGAGTAAATTGCAACAAAAATTATAAAAAATAGTTATCTTTTTTTTTTGATAAAATTATCAATTTGTTTAAAATAAAAAACAATTCTTTTCGGATTTTGCACTCTACTTTTTCAAACAAAAAAACCGTTCTCCAACGTTTTTGTTCACAATGAACGAAGGTTAGTTTAAACATGTTACAACTTACCCCGAAGGACTGTTACAACTAGCCCCGCCATGAAATTGTACAAGACAAACACAATTAAAAAACAGGACAAAGGTCACGCAAACTTAACCAAAATCCAAATGCATGTCCACAAAAACAACCCGCGCCATATCTCTTCACTGTGAAGAGGAAGAGCAATCATACAAAACAGTTTAAAACTTACTAATTTTTGGAAGCCCCTTGGAATTTCCTTCAATGGCCTCTAATTAACAACTTAAGTAGATTCAGTCTATAGCTATAGGAAAAGTGAACTTATTTCTCTTTCACGTGATTCTTAATTTTTTAAGGGAATCATCTTTTTCTTAGCTGTTACTTCTTACCCCTGTTATTTTTAGCCCCGATCTATTCTACTTAAAACAAAATGTATTTTTCATCGGTGCTGCTTGTTGAGAGATTCTCAATTTTGTAGGGGAATTCAGTTTTTGTCAGTTATTTCTTTTCAATCCTGTTATTTCTAGCGCCGCTGTCTTCTACTCAAAACCAAATGTATGTTTTAGGGGTGCTGCCTGTTGCGAGGAAGTGACAAATCCTCCAATCTCTTGTCATGAAATGCGTCTTATTTTAGCCGTCCTGACTCCACAAAATATTGTTGGTCGCACCCATTCCTACCGACTAATACGTACACAGGAACGGTGCTACTGGCCTCTGCTTCCAAATTAATTTATTTTTTTATAATTCTAACTGCGAACATTGGGGACTTAAATAGGTCTAATTTCGGATTCGTAAATCACCTCGTTTCATCTGACATCAAGTGTAATCCAAAATTGACATAATACATACCATTAACGCAAATATATTTCATACCAAACGTCACATTGCGTGTTGGCTTATGTCAAACCGGCAGCTTAGGTCTGTTAATTTGTATTCAAATCAACTGCACTATTATTGTTTACATGCGATAAAAAAAAAACAAACTTTTCCCGCAAGTGCAACACTAACTCTCGAAAAATCTACTTCTGTTGATTCTTCAAATATACTTATTATTGCTCTGTAGCCTGGACTTGGACTAGATTGTATGTTTTTTACATTTTCCCATGAAAATTACAATCGCACTGATTTGCTTTAATTTCTCAAGTATACCTCAGTCACACTCTATATAGTAAAGTACTCGTATGTAAGTGCAATCATTCGAAGACGACCGACACAACGTCTGTCTCTTTGGTCTCAATGTCTCATGGATGATCTTCCACCAAAGACAAGACGAAGACCAAGCCGAAAGCACTTTTTGGTTTTCTGTAACGGAATACATTTCTTGGGATAATTTACACAACAAACCTAGTTTTTTTTTTCATTCCATGAAACATCTGAATACTGTGTTGGAAGGTAAAAAAAAACACATTTATATGAAGCCCACAAAACCTAGTCTTGACATATATAACTACACTCCAAGTGAGTACCTCTATAGACATTACTTTCTTGTGAAACGCAACAAGCTCGAAGAGCCGGAATTAAAATGAAATGCTTTTCTTTGCTTTGTTATACTGCAATAATTGTAAGTACGGAGTATATTACTCCCATCTTATGTTTCTCATCTATCAGTTCCATGTCCCAAGTGAGACAAAGGTCAATGACACAATATCTCAATTGACATAGCTTTGTAGAAGCTTGAACTACACTGAGAGAAATCAACAATTTATCAATTTCGTATTTTAATAAATATAAACGGGGACCATGTCCAAGAATTCAATAAGAGGTATATCTTCACGAATTCAAATAGTCCAGGTTCTTCTTATTTATGTATCACAATACAGGGATAAAAAAATCAGTCATTCTGAATTTCAAGCTCTCCATTACATTAAAGGTTACAAAATTTGAGTTATGACTAAGAGGAGATATTGGCTTCAATTCTTCGGAGCAAGTTGGCAAATATCTAAATATATTTAAATAATATACATATCAAACTTAAAAATACTAAGAAGCATGTCTATCTGATTTTTTAAATGAAAACAAATTTATGTATTTTTAATTTCAAAAAAATGATTTTTTTTTTAATTTTGATATGCAATTTTATTCCAATTTTTATGGAGCAAATATATGTTTAAGAAATTGGTGAAGTTGTTAACGAAACAGTCGAAGACTTTTATGGCAAGTACATACCTTTGAAGTGTTAAATAAAATGTAAATCTGTTTCCTAAAGGCAACTAGAATAGAAATGAGATTTTGGATCTAGTTTTTGAAGGAAATGGCCCAATGTACACATCTTTATATCAAACTGGAGATCTTGTAGTGCCTTATTCCATTCATTAGTAAAAAGCTTAAGCATCTGTATCTGTACTCCTACTCCAAATTCACCAGGTCAAACAAAAAGGGAAATAATATGGTTTATAGTTTGTAATAAAGGGCGATCGCTAGAGGGGTTTTGACTACCCTTCTACTACTGCACAATGCGATCGTTTTAAAACCAATGTCTATGCCCAGTGTCCTCGAACCTTTTAATCTTCAAATGAAAACAAGTGTCTTCTAGCTCAAGACATGATAACCCAAAATAGGAGATATTGGCTTCCATTTTTTCTCAAAAAATCAAATGATGAATGAATGAATGAATTATGTATTGGGGGTATTGCGACCTGGAGATTTATGCATCTCCTCATGCATGTTGCAGAATCTACATGCGGCTCTGCCAAGTAAACTTAGGTGTCTTCTAGTGTGCAGTGTCCAGTTAGGATACCTGTTATTATTCTCAGGTTATTCCTACTTAAGGTAATGCAGTGTTCGAAACTTTGCTGGTTGTAATTGTGCAGTAAGAGTTTCGCCTGCCTCAGCTTTGGGAGTTCTTTCCAATTCTTGAATCTGCTTGCCTCCTCTTCTTATTTTTTAATTTTGTTTTTGATGATATTTTCGCCTATTTGACAATAGGGCTCAGGACCTGTTGAAGTCTGCCTCTTCGTTTCTATAAAGTGTGACCCTGTTCTGTTTGCCAGGTTCATTTAGCCTGCTTATGCACTCCCACACAAATGTTAGTTAACAATCAAGAATGTCTTCAAAAGTTGGTCCTGAGTGACAATTTTAACATGAAATATAATTAATTTAAATAGATGTCTCTGACAACTTTTTCTTTAAGTGTACAAGCTTTATACACCACGAACGTGGAGACACAGTTAAGTGACGTACATTATACATTATTGCAGAGATGATGTTTGTTTTAGGTTTCAAGAGACAAACTCTACATATAAATGTAACTTACGTAGGCCGATGAAGCTAAGCACATGTCATCTACAACTCAAAATGCTCATGAGCTTCATAGGTATATTTACGAGTACATTCAGTTTTTTTTTCTTCTATCTTTTTTGTACGGCTTTTAAGTTTTATGTGTTCTTCGTAACTTACTACCGTAAAAAAAAACAGATATTAGATATGTGAATCTCTGGATGAATGGATGGCTATACGGTAGTTTGGTTTTAGGTAGACTGCTCGCACTAGCACGGTTGCCCTCTTGGCCCAGTAATTAAATTGGCCGACTGCTGAATTTTAAAGTGCTTTTCTTTTCTATTTCATTTTCTTTTGATGTTTTTTTTTTTTTTTTTTCTTGTTGGTGGTGTCATGGTTTGTGGAAGATACTTTATTGTATTAAGACAGGTGCGGGTATATGACTTTTGTGTTAAGTCATGTTGTCTTACATATAGACAGGCAAACAGACCGTTGTTTACACAAGTAAGCAATGAAACTTCTTGAGTTTTTGAACATGATCGTAGTTCCTAGAAATTTTAATGGAAATCGAAGTTTCTCCATTGAAATCGAGAATAACATCACAGAGAAGATAATGTGGGTGGTCGTGATAAAATTCAGTAGGGTTTTGGGTCGAACTAGTAGGAACTGGTAGTCTTTCGTCAACAAGAAGTAGTGGGTCTTAGGGGAGAGCCTTTTGGTGGTATTAAGTTTAGGAACAGGAAAATTGATTTAAGCCAGTTGGAAAATCAAAGTTTAACAATGGCGCCAGATAGATTGCCGAACCATTTTTTTTAATCAGTGTTAAGCAAGTACAAGTGTTGAAATAAAATATCCACACTCAAGTTATCAATTTATCAATTTGTAAGCGTGAAATTTACTAATTCCAAAATGTTCAAGTTAAACTTTTAAGGCAAGTATTAAGAACTTCGAGTTCAAATGAAATATGTACTCTTATATTCCTTTTAGGGTTTTCAATAATTTATCAATTGATAAATATTGACATTTTGTCTTTTAAAACGTATTGAAAAAATTATCAAATATTCATTGCTATCATCAATTTTCTAACAATTCACAACGGTCTGCTGAATCTTTCGCAATTTTAAAAACTTTTCTTCAATTGGTTTGTTAAATAAAGAATTTAATATTTGCCAATAATCAATTGATAATAGGTAGTGAATTTATCAATTGGTAATAGACAATCCTATTAAACGAAAATTTTCCATGAAAAATTTATTTAGACAATTATTTTGGAATAAATTTACATTTACTCTTCTTCGTTAATTTTTTTATTATTCGGCAAATATCAGATAGGCTTAAAGACAAACATAGCTTCTAGGTGTCTGGGATATGGTGATCTAGTCTTCTATAACGTTGGCTAAAAATTGAGTACTGAAATTCATGAGCTAATATTTGTATTTCATTGTGCTGCCATTAGCAAGTGACTTTTAGTCTTTACAAAGTTTAACTGGCAATTCCCGGTGAAAAAAAAAAATAAAAATTTCAAAGTCCTTATATTGGTATTTTTGACGATTAAACTGCTGTGATAATGATAAATGGTTTTCAATATGTATATGGGCTTAATATTGCTGAAATTCTGAACACTAATAATAATTTCATTTTGAAAATTCCTCCAACTTATGAATTTTTTTATTTCTTTCAATATGTTATCTTAGTACATACATGTATACATTTCTAATTTTATTGTGAAATATATAGAAAAATTCGCCAAGTTGAAGTCTGCAAGTGGCCGAGTTCTTGTGCACGGCGGTGAATCGACTGCCTCGTGTTTTGTTGTATAGACTTTCGCGAACTGCAGCGATTTTTTCGGCGTTTCTTAGGCATACGAATGTTGGCTGATTGATTACCTTAATTTGGCCACCAAACGTTGAACCCTCGACTGTGAAGAGCCACCATGTCTACAGCAAATTGGGCCAAACTTTTGCAGTAACGCAGACGAGCTCATTTGTATGAGCTGTTTAATCTTGTATAGCTTGCCATGGTTGTTTGGCATCAGTAACTGAATAATAAACAACAAGTTTGACAGAAAACAAAATGGCCGCCAAAAACTTATACTTGTAATAGGAACCTTATAACTTTCCACTGACACTAATCATAAAATGGATGTATATTTTGATTCAGCGATCAAAAAAACCTCAAGAAGTTGATTGCACTTTTAGGTTTTTTCACAATATCAGATGCTATGTGCGGGAACGTTCTTTCGAGTAATTTTCTTCTATCGTCTTCCAAAATGACCTTGTAAATTTTAATTATAATTTCAGTAACTCTCATTTCTACTCAGTGCTCCTAGCTTTGATCATCTTTAGTGCTCGTCTGACACTTTTTACTTCCTACACTTTTAAATCTCCTTTTAAACATTGTGGGCTATCATGAATAAAATTTCCCTCGGAAATTTTCAAAATTGTCAATTTGAATAATGTCAAAAGTTTCCCTCGAAATTTATTGATATCTGGAATTAAGTTTCATGGGGACTTTGGCTTTTATTTCACAGGCTAGCCGCCAGCTTACAATGACTAGTGCAAAAGTATTGTCGTTTCCAATTTTCGAAGATGGAAAAATTTCCGAGGGAAATTTTGTTCGTGATAGACCCCATTCTATATGACGACAAAGTCTTTTAGTGCTAAACCTAAGAAATTTTTAAACTTTTAAACATATACTGACCAATGTCATAATCTTTAAATTTTTAGTAAACTAGATAAAGATTGTATCTACTATAGAATGGTAGTATCAAATGTCACCCTCTTGCGTCATATGGATGTCCGCCTGTTACTCATAACTTTCGTAGATAGTTGATATATGATAGTCATTTTGTTAACAGTCTACAAAATTTAATTAAGTATTTAAAACCAATTTTCTATAATCATATTCAGAATTTTGAAACAGCTAAATATTTAAAAATACATACATGAATAATATAATTTATTTTGAGTGAAAGTTTTGTTTGGAACCAAATTACTACCTACTTTCATATAAGAAGTTGACTCATCCAGATTTCAACTCAATTATACACCTGTATTTATAATGAAGTAATATATTTTTATTGATTCCAAAAATTAACATTTTCATTCACGCTATTTGGAAAGAAAAGAGAACATATACAAACACCACCCACGCAAAAAAATAAAATTCCATCTTCTCATTTCCACTCTGATGGATAAATGTATGTATTACAACTGACTGTTAATTTCTCTTCTAAACAAAAGATACTTAACCTAGCAGTTGCAATTAGTACATACACTCTGCCCTACAAGTTGCTACACCAAATGTTCTCCTCGTCAATGGCGGCTTCTTGATTAATGGACTGTCAATTTAAAAATGCACCAACTTTAACATCGTAATCGTAAATTATATAGGAAGAGAAGAAAACACAACACTAACGATTCTAAAAACGTAGGAAACAAGACATTTTTTCGCCTTGTTTAGCACAGAAATTACTCTGTGATCTAAAAACAATAATACAAAAAACAAAAACGATCAGAAACACTAACACTACACAAAACATTTTATCTTCTTTTTTTTACAAACAAATTCTTTTTTTTTTTCTCTTCTGTTCTATATTTCTAGGTCAGAAAAACACTCAAGATTCGTGGTCGCCACAAAGATAAAGTGGAGAAACGATCGGGCCTCACAGCCGCCGATATTACTGCAGACTTCTTTGCACACCTGGAAGTCGATCGATCTGCGTCTTCGTTAGGAGTTCTAACCGGTGGTAGTGGTGGTGGTAGCGATGGTGGTGGTGGTAATATCGAATTGGATCGTGGTAATGAGGAAATTGTTGCTTCTCCAATAACAATTATCGATCGACCGCCACTGTCGACATATAATAATAATGGTGGCGGACCAAGTAGATCGGCAACATCGTCGTTTATAAGTCAAAGTCAGTCGGCTGATAGTTCGGAATCATCAGCGATACATTCCACTATGAATAGCATTAAGGTGAGTTGTTGTTGTTACGTATTGGGTCGAATAATTTTGCACGTCATTTTATAGTCCCAGAGAAAATAGAAATTTGCATTGATCCGATCTTGGATTTCTATAAAATATTAAGAAAAGTTGATACTTTTGCTGAAATTGTCAGATTTCTATTTTATTTGAGTACTGATTCTTAAAATTTAAGTCTTCGACTTCAAATAATCGCTCAGTAAATCTCGTAGTCTGCTTCTGAATGAATAATATGCTTTTTGATTGCTTGGGTTAGAAGTATTTTTGAAGTCTTGTCTTTGATTCTTTTTACTGCTTTGAAATTTTTGTTTGCTGCTTTAGAATATTCTTACTGCTCTAAATCTTATTATTAATGCCTTTTGTCTGTTGCAAATATTGTATTGTATTCTTCTGGCGTCGTAATTAAATTTTGTTATCAACATTACTGACTAAAATTTGAAGGGTTTATTACTCACAATTTAAAAGTTTATGAAAGCTAGACCAGAGAAACCTTGAAATTTTAGTCAGTAATAATAATAACAAAATGTTCTCTTATAATTAGGAGTTGTTCCGATATTACTCTGCTAAAAAAAAACTTGATATTAAACTTAATAAACTTAGAACTTGGAGGATTTTTAGATCTCACTACTTTTCACAACTTAGAAATACGAATTCTCAATTCCGAATCCATCATTTTGAAATGTTCCTTCTGCAATATAGGTATTCGAGTTAGAAAAATAAATCGCATTTTTGATGAGCTATCATAAGATGAGAGAATTTGAGACCCAGAATTTTACTTTAAATTGAATGTGTATTATGCTATTTGATATTTCCATTACTTAATCTAAACAAACATATAATCTGAGTAATATGACTGTTCAAAGTCTTAGAACCAGATAAACTACATTAATGTATTATAATTTTCAACAGAAAAAAAATAAAAAATAGCAGACAATCAGATTGATAAATATTTATTTATTTATTATGTAGGTATGTAGGTACCTTTTTCAACTGCGCAAATTAAAAGACTGAATTAAAAGAAAATATTCCCATTGTTCCTATTTGCATTGGCAGCACCTATTCCTTCCGGCATTTTACGTATCAACCTAAAGGTATTCCTACATATTATGTTTATACATACATATGATGATACAGGTTCCCGTTGTTAATAGGCAAGTGTAAATATTTAGAAGGAAATGTGAATGTCTTTAATCGGATGTAATATTTATCAAAGATAATTATTATGTACATAGGTACATAGATAGGTATCTAATGTTTTTGGTGGAACCTTAATGTTCACTAGGTTAGATGTTTATCTTTTTTAATTCAAAGTAGCCATGTGAGAGCACTTTTTGTTTTTTTTTTTTTAAATCAAAGCGCTGCCAACTTTATTTACATTTTTTTAAAGTTACTATTTGGCAATTTTCACCCATCTTCTGCATTTCACTTATTGTGAATTCGAGCAACAAAAGTGAATTTTGATGTTCTGCATTCCGCATAAAATGACTTTTGTGATTTGTTCATTCCGAATGTGAAATGTTGCTGAGTTCCACCCGAAATAAAGATTGTGAATTGAGTTTTCGGAGATGAAAGTTCGTGCTCTACATTTCGAATATATAGCATTTTACGGTGAATTCAATTCAATTAAGTTTTGTTTGGTGAAACTTTACATTTGCGCGACAATTGACAAACATGTAAATAAAGCTTTGAAATTTTGATTTTATTAAAATAAATTATTGTTTACAAGGAAATACAAAAGAGCTCCCGACAAGAAAACAATTCAAATTTTGACCATGTTAATTCATTCCTCATTTCAACTTACGCTGCTTCTGAAAGATCTAACATTTTGGCTTTACCACGTAAAACTTTTTCACTCTTTATCATTGATTTTCGTCCCTTCTACCACTTATTAATAATAATAGTGAATCTATTTTCGTTTTGCACAAGAAACAATGTTTGAATAAATGATGCAAATTGTCTTTCAGCTGATGTTTGTGTTTGTGTTGACATACAAATCGGAGAACAAGATCAATAATCTTCACTGTTGCCCCTCCAACTAGTTCAAAATGTACCTAGCGTCGCAGATTTAAAATGCAGTACAACCGAGTTTACTTGAAATGTTTAAGTGAAAATAACATTTTAACGATAATTCAAGCTTTTAATAAAAGAAATTCAATGAAAGTAACAAACTACAAATAAATAATATGAGATAATAAATTCAAAGATAACTAGGTACATAACTTTTAAATTGCAGTTCAAAAAATAAATGATGTTAAGGTGCACATAAGTGTTACGAAGCAATAGCTATACAATCCAATAAATACCTAGCTTCCAAAAAACTAAACTTTTAATGAGTTTTAGCATATTAATAGGAACCTATTCATTTATTTATATAATGTTCAATGCAATGAGCTATCAACATTTTTGGTGGTATGGGCGCATGTAGATCAAATACCTAGTAGAGATTAATTTATTTTTCAAATCTTTAATTACCTATATTCAAGCTCGAAAATAACCTTTCTACAGTTGCACTGCAATGTGGCAAACTGCAGGGTATTAGCATGTTAGTGTATACATTTTCATAAGATGCTCTACAAAGTTTTTGTCTTTCTTTAAATTAATCCGAAATTGTACATCTTCATGATACCTAGAATTCTTTAAAAATTTCTTCTTATAAAACAATTAGGAATCACCGTTTAAAAAAATTATAAGTTGAAATTTTGAAGACTGCGTTAGAGATACCTACGCTGATGCTTCAGCTTAAAAATCAAAATTTCTATTTGAACTGTAGGTACCTACATAACTTATCTGTCAAAATTAAGTGCACGAAATAATTATTGTTCTCGAGCTAAATTTCAATTTGAAATGGAAGAAAATTTCGTGACGGAAGTCTAACAAGATTTCCCACAGCAAAAATCACTCATTACGAGTAATTCATAAAAAATCACACTTTAAAACAAATTCTTTTAAATCTTTGAAAACATTAATTTCATTAAGAGAACAGGTGTGACATATTCTCTACAAGGTTCTTCTGCCAAAATTTAGCTTGGATCTTATCTTAGCCGATGTTTGGAGAAAAATGTTGGAGATAAGACTTAGCGCGATCTGCGTAATAGGTTTTAAAGAATAAACAATGAGTTGTTTAGTAATATTGGACGATTGGAATGGAACCCGATAGATTTAATAAAATATTCAAACTTCATTAGTAATACAATTACACAACAATCCCTTTTTTATTTTATTGGTGCCTTATTCGTTTATAATATGTACTAGGTATTTGGTTCCAAATTTCAATTGATTAAAATTAATTCATTGTTCATTTTATTTTTCTGCTACACTAATTTATTTATTTTGATTGCTTACCTATTCAAATTTTATTAGTCAGTCATACCTACTCATACATCATAAAACAACAATCTATTTTTTTTTTAAATTTTATTGGTGCAATGGTGCCTTCCTTAGCCTTATTCGTTTAAACTATTTAATTCCAAATTTGAATTGATTAAAATTTACTTTCTTTTATTCCTTTTTATTTACTTTGATTGTTTATTTATGGCCCCGCTTGCGGCAGGGCACAACAAAAAATTATTTTTAGACTCATTAGAGTGCTCCTCTCCACGGAAATCTTTAGTAAAAGGCGAAAGATTTATTCGACATTGAAGAGAAGCCAGAGTAACTTTTGCATTGAATTATTGGTATCCCTTATGAGTTTTGTTGCAAAAACTAAGTGTGAACCGAGTGAATCGAAATACATAAAAATGAGAGAAATAAAATCGGAAATAAACAACAACAATAGTTTATTTTGATTCTCTTTCTTTTGATTGTTTACGTTGTAAAAATTTATACGAGTAATAATATGAAATGGAAATTTGTGTCGTGTCTCGTGTGTAGGTATTGGGGTTTTGATATGAAAAGTAATTTTTTTATTTGGTTGTTTTATGAAATAAATTTCTTTCTTGAGAACTGTCAGATAGATAACGTCGTTATCAATTTAAATGTTTTTCGTTATAGGTAGGAAGTTATACCTTATTCGTTATCACTTTGACATTAACGTTTTATGTAAAAGGTGTGGGGGTATCTACTCATATGAAGTTAATGAATTATTATTGTCTTTGATGTAGGTACAATGATAAGATTTAGTCGTAGGTACATATATTTTATAGGTAGGTACCTATGCAAAATGGTTTTTTACCTACAATAATAAATTAGAAAAACAACAGTGTCTTCATCTTCCTACCTAGGTAGGTGTAGATACTCGTACCTAGGTAAATAATATACCTAGGTAGGTAGGTACATAGTTAAAAATTATTATAGGTACCTATACCTATTATAACTTATAGTAGACGCCAGGGTATGAGTAAAATAGAAGAAAAAAATTAATACATAATAGGTAGGTATCCAATAATGGAGCTAAATAGATCAGTACCTATTCATTTTTTGTAAGGGATCTATTGCAATGTAATGGGCATTTGGAAAATAAAAGGGATATTTCACAGTCACGAGTGGGACATTTGTAAAATATTTTTTTTTTTAATTTCCTTTTCAAGTTTTGTATAAGCCATTTTCGAGATAAATAAAATTTTGCATAACGGCTGTAAATTACATTTGTATGTACACTCGATTGTAATACAATTTTGTAGAAGTTTCTTGAAAATTAGTAATAAGAGAGGGAATAAAAAATAAATTACAGTTTTTTTTTCAGAAAAATAATATTTATTTTGTCCATCTGATCTGCAAGTAGGTATCTAGGTACAAAGGACAGAAAAGATTTGGACAAAACAGATTTTTGTTTTGAAATATTTTTGACTTCAGTGGTAACTCCCTTGCAGCTGCAGATGAAGATAAATTTATATAATGGGTGACAATGACAAAGTGTAACTTATAGGTAGTACCTATATAAAATATGTATACTATAGTAAGCAAATTGAATAATAAATGTTGAAATTAAGATATTACTGATTGTAGGTAGGTAGGTATTTCCCATAGAACTTTTTTTCGAGATTTAGAGTTTCTCATTATCGGCATAAAGGATTTTAAATAATTTTTTTATAGAGAAGCTTTTAAAAAGTTTGAAAACAGTACAAAAAATTCAAATTTTTTTTTGAAAATTTGATATCTCAAAAAACGGATTAATTTTTTTTGATATTTAATTTGTATTCATTTAAAGTTAACGATCCCAATTTTTTTCTTAAAAATGTTTTAAAAATTGTGTACATAAAAAGCTTATTAAAAAAAAGAACACTAGGGGTAGGTACAACGATTTATAATAATTTTTGTTCTTGCATAAACCTATTATTAGCCTGAGAAATCACATGGCACCCTGTTTTAAGTTCCAACTGCTAAGAAGTTGTTTTTAGTCATTTAAAAAATAAAATGTATGGTTATGAACATTTTCTCATTTTTTATTTTTTAAATTATTATTCTTTTACCTAAGAGCAAGTTCGTACGATCCATTCGTGCAATTTTTTTCCAAGTGAAATTGAGACAGAAAGTTTAATTTATCAATGAAAAAAAAAAAAAAAGGAATTTTCCAATGGATGCGTTCAAAGCGATTTGGCTGTAACTCTTCGACAAGATTAACGAACAAAATTTGTATGATCACAATCTTTTTCGATATTTGAAGAAGATCAACTATAAATCATCTTATAAATGTCGGTTTAGTGGAAACGTAAATAGTAAAGGAATTTGACAGATGATTTAATTTGTTCGACTTTACATTTCGAATTATGAGATTTTCTTTGTTTAAATGTAGTAATTATTTTTCCAACTAAGACTGTGCCATGGTAGGGGTTCGTTTTTGTAATGTCTCAAGTAGGCACCTGAACAAATACAAAATCCTTGCTAAATTATTATTATTGTTTTGGCATTTTGTTTTCTCAAGATTTGTTGTTTTGCTTTTATTTTAAAGAAGAAGAACGGTTTTATGGATTTCTCTTTCTCAAGCCTAACAAAATCATTTGGCTGACTACCAGAGTTTGGTGAATGAAAATAAAAATGTACCTACCTTCATCCATACAAACGTACCTACATAGATACAAGGTATAAGTATAATAATGTTTAAAAGTAAAACGTACTACAAGTCTGTCTTTGTATGTAAGTCTGACATGGTACAGTTATTTTCGTTTTTTGTTTTGATTCTCGTTTCGTTTTGGTTTCGGTAAGAGTCGATCGGACGGACATAGTCTAGATGGCATTAAGATTATGTCATTATGTTAAAGGTGAGTTAGTCACGTTTTTTTTTTTTTTTTTTTTTTTATTTCTGCATCACACAGAGAGAGACTTGGTTTTATCTTTAGAGTTGAGTTGTGGTTGTTGGGTTAGTGGTGCTTTTTTTAGTAGTGCTTTTTTTTCTTAATAAATAAAAAATGAGGTGGTGAATTCAACGGGTTAAACTGGATGTGGAATGTGGTCTCTTAAGATATGGTCTGTTGGTGGGGGTTGTCTACTGAAGTCTTATAGCGGGGAGAGGGATTTTATCAATGATTTTATAATAGTAGGTACTACGTTAAATATTTATATTAATCTAACGAACATTATACCTACCTATATTCATATGAAGGTAAATGTGGTTCTAAAACAAGTTTTTGATGTTGCAAATCTTTTAAGTAGTTTGTTTAGCATGTACCTATGTGTATGTGTACCTATAGCTTATATTACAAGTAACACTTAGATATAATCCTCGATTCCTAGATCCAGGCAATATTTAGGCTTAACTTGTTCTAAAATTCTCTCAATTTTCAAATGGCTGGTGTCCTATCTTTAAGGACGTTTTCAGTCTGCGTTCATTGACAATATTCTTTCAAGACCAGTTCCTGTATCTTCGGTTGTCCAACAAAACAAACACCTTACTTTCCTACTTTCCCAAAATTTGTTTAACGGCATGCCGGCTATTTTCTTGAAGGCAGACGAGTGCCATCTTTTGCAATAGGACCCTAACAAACTGATAAAATGATATTTAAAATATTTAAACAAAGACTTGTTTTTAAATGTCTCGAAATGTCAATGTTTTTTTTCCCTAACTCTTCGCCAATTTTCTTTGATTATATAATTGGAAATAATTTTCCAGAATAATTTATCGGATAAAAAAGATCCAACCATTGTATATTTGATCCTAAATCGAATTTTTTCAGCATGTTGAATATGCTGCTTCACAAGCTAAATCTATGTCAGGATTCATTAAACGGAATTCCAATGATTTTAAGGATTTCTATAACAAGAAATCTCTTGTTATGTGTCTATGTCAGATCTTTTTCATCATATGGAATCCATACTATGGCAATCATTCCATTAAAAAAGAAAGTACGAGTATCCAAAAAAAGTTCACTAGGTTTGACATTTGGAAACGTGGCTGGAATATTTTTGTAGATCAGAGAGCGTTCTCTTTATCTTCATGAACACTCGGTGATGTCAATGTCAGCGAAACAAAACGTATTTCAGACATGTTTGATTTAGATTTCCATTATAGTAGATTCTCCTTAAAATGAAAACTATTTTTATTCTTCTTTTTAATCAAAAATTGAACGTTTTTAATTGAGGTATGTAATGTATGCATGTATCCTTATTTTGTAGGTTAACAGTAGTCTGTAAGATATGATATATCTGAAAAAATTATAAAATAAATAAATAATGTGAAATCCAAGTATTTAACTATTGTTATGTGCATATAACATATACATGTTATGTATGTCCAAAAAATTCTATATAAGAAGAACGATAATTAAAATAACCTTTAAAATCTCTACAATTCAAGATGGCTTCCATCCCTACCATTACCAATTTCAATGAACTCCGATAAAAAGTCTTTTCAAACAGAGCGCCTTTCAACGCCGCGCCGTGTTCCAATGCCGCAATGTAATATCACAAAACTTACCTCATGTCATATAGAGGGCATTTACAACACTGCATCGAATTATTATTTTGTGTCATTAAGTTATTTTTAATTGTTCAGTAGAAATGGAAAAACTAGTAGAAAGTGTCTGTACGATATGGGTGATAAATCATAAAAAAAATATTGTTCTGAGGGGCTAATTGCCATTTTGTTAGCAAAATTGCGTCAAACAATCTCAAAACCGCGTTAAAAACGTATGTATGTATGTATGTATATTTATTGAGATTTTTCGTTTTTACATATCACTTTCTTTATCTTAGACCTACATAGAATACAATATTGTTCTTAAAGATTAAAATTACTGCTGCCGACTTGGAAGTGGTCTGGCTACTCTGTTACACATGTTTTTTTAGATTTGTATTAATTTAACAAACAAAACACATCAGATAAGATATTTTTATCTATAATTTATATAAAACAGCGTCCACTCAACATGACGTTAACATTAGCGCGTTAAAAACGTAAAGAATGAAGATTTAAAGTCAGTTTGCCAAAAACTTTAATGCATTTCCAACCTAACCTCACTATATCGTATTTCACTTATGTAGGTATATCGTATTTCTCATACAAAATCATTTATTTTTCCAAAACAAAATTGATTTTCCAATCAACAAGCAATCCACATTGCGATCGATTTATTGCTCTTTGTACGATTTCGTACCATTCAAGGCCCAAAATGAAATATTTCAATCCAAGGCAATACCAGAATAAAAATTGTGCCACAAATGAGTGCAAAAACAAATAATAAAGTAGAAACGAAATAATAAATCATAAATCAATAATGTACGCTTCTATACATATGAAGTGAAGTCTTCCACGCAAAGTGCATGTCCATCCAATCGTAAATAATCCAAATCCAATTATGTAAGACTCGCAGTTAAAAAAAATTATTTTCAAACAAAACATTTGCTAATGTTATTGTTTTCATTTTGTTGTTTGTTTTTATTTTCAGAATCGTTTTCTACCTCCAGTACCGCCAAAACCACCAAAACGTGGAATTCTCAAAGGATCTCGCGGTAGTATTCAGGAAGAATTCCCACAAAACCCCTCGCCAGACTCACGACAGCTGCTCATGCGAAATACCATACAAAACGAATCTATCGCATTCGATTCGATTGAACATCGCTCTGGAAATCCCGCCTACACTTCAGCGGAAAGTCTACGCAGCGATATTGGTCCGAGTACGGCAATTGGTCCATCGAACTATTATTCCCACAACACTGCCGGATACAGTTTGTCGTCTCCCCGTTTGGGAACACAATCCCCATTGAGTAATCTGCATGTGATGACATCGCCATCACCAAGTGCCGAAAGCCTCACCGATACAACAAATTCTTCATTTGCCACACCTCCGTTCTCGCTGAGTCCGATCGGTGAATCGCAAGGCACCGAACGATGGTCGCGAGTGCACACCTTCGAAGACATCGACCTACCACTGCCACCGATAACACTAGTCAAACTACCGCCACCGCGGGAGTTTGTCATCAAAAGACAGAAGTCTCCACGAAATGATTTCGGTTTTAGTTTGCGCAAAGCAATGTGTCTGGACCGGAGTGAATGCTTGACGGCACCTGTTTTCAAGCCGGTAATATTTGCCGAACCTGGTGCTGGTGGTGGTGCTACAGGTTTACTGCCAGGCGACAGACTACTCAAAGTAAATGGCACTACTGTGAGTGAGTTGACACGAGAAACAATTATCGAGATGATTAGGAATAGTGGTGATCAAGTAACTGTTGAGGTAAGGTTATATTTTTATAGTTTGATATGTTTATTTTTAATTTATTTGTTCTGATTTCTCATAATACAGGTGCAACCAGTTTCGGAATTGGTTGAATTGAGTCGTCGATGCATGATAAGTCCAACCGAACCCGATGAAGTCGATCGTAAAGTTGTTAAAGTCGATTGCAATACATTGAAGAGAAGTGCAAGCAAGCGTTTTAAACAACAGGTGAGTTACTTTGAAACTTTAAACATGAAATCTGTATTTTGTATCTATAAATAGATTTTTAAAGAAATAATCGTAATCAAAAGAAACAGTCTGAGAACAGTTTCTAATCTCAGATCTCGTACGATCAAATAAGAAATGGGTGACAGAAAATGTATTCTATTTTATAAAAATCATTTGCAACAACCCATTTCGTTCGCCTGAAAATATGCAATGTTTATGTGAATTTAGTTTGCCAGGGCTTCTCAAATATTTAAGTGTATTTAAAAAAAAAACGTTGAGAAACTCAATTCACAACGAATCGGCATTTGAAGTATAAATAAAAAACAATTGGTTTAAGCAGATAGGTAATACTTTAGTGTAGATTATTGGTACTTGACTCCCTGATCCTGATCATGCGGGGTACAATGGATGACAAAATAGTTCTCCGGATTCTAGTTCCTTTATTGCCAACCAAAATTCCTGTGTCTGAGAATACTGGTAAAAATGGGTACAGTTTCTAAGTCCTTCTTGATTCCAAGAGACCGTTTGCATTAGTCTCAAAATATCTCATTTTTTCGTAAAACAAACTATGTATATACATTTTGTCCATTCACAATGTAATATTTTTGTATTTACATTTAATTATGGTTTAATTACGCATTTCAATCATTGTAGGTTTTTAACTAAAATCAATTTAACAGAAAAATGTGCGGAAATTATGTGCATTCACAGTTAATGGTTAGCAAGGTCATTTGTTGTCTGGAAATTATCAAAATATCGGGTATATGTTTACCTGTAGGCGGATTTAACTGAGGGTTTTAATTGTGAATTTTCGTTACAAACAAAATGATTAATTATTGTCATTGTTTTATGTAAATTGTGATTGGCTTTGGACTTACGGAGACAATTTATTCAAATTAAATGCATGTAAATGAATAAGAATATCAAATGACACCATGTTGGAATTGGAATCATTAGCATTCTAATTAGTTGAGTTATTCTTGAAAAAAAAAACTGTTCGTTAAATGTTTGTTTAGTTAATTCGTTTTATTCACGTTCTTGTAGTCAATGTTACATAATATTTTTACTGAAATGAATAATTCTATTTTATCGCAATGATTCTTAGAATTTTCGCTAGTTGTCTGACTGGTATCAATTATAGGGTTATTCACGATCCGGTGTAACTGGTCTGTTGTCATTGTAAAAGTGTAATATTTTCTTACACTCCAAAAACGAAATATGTACTGATTAAAATTTTACAAAACGTTTGCAGTTTTACTGTATCTTAACCCCATTGGGAGGTTCATTTTTGAGCCACTGTAAAAATGTGTAGCGTCTATTGCGAGGAAGTGACAAATCCTCCAAGACAATCAGTGGGCATCAAAAGTTCTGCTCATTAACCGTTCTGAATCGTCAGAAAATTGTAGGTCCCTCCAATTCTGCTAAAAAGTACACATGAATAGTTGAGAGTTGTAAGTCTCTAGGTTCAGGCATTCAACGAGCCGTAATGGTTTCTAATTTATTTTATTTTAATCCCATTGCTACAGAAAAATACAATTGGGTAGAAATTTTTAAATTTGTTTGACAGCTCAACAAATGTCACTTTGTACTTAATATTTATTTCAATACGTTAAATGCTGAAGTTAATATTACAATATTCACTTATATGTGTGTATATGTACATAACTAAATTATTATATATTTATGAGTCTATGAAGCTTCATAGATTCAAAGCAAAGAAATTATACTAACATTTGTCAGATTTGAGATTGTCATTTGACGATGCAATGAGATTGGAGAATTTTTTAAAAATACAGATTAGCTACTTTAGTTAACTCTTAGCGCCGCCGTAGTTTGATCTGCTAAAAATAGCATAAATAAGCAAATTTCTTCTTTTAACTAAAACGACCCATATTGAAATTTAATCGATGAAGAACCGATGGAGATGAAATAGTTATGAAACAGAACTGCAAATACTTTCTGTGAATAGAAAGTAATTGGAAGTTTATCAACAGAAGTTTTTAAGTGTATGAAGGTAGTAGAACTCTATCTGATCAGGGAAAAAAACGAAAAGAATTTTAATCAATCAGTGACTAGGAATTTTTTCTTTATAAAACCATGTTGATTTTTACATAGGTATAACAGAAGAACAACTAAAACTGTCAGCTGTCAGCATTCATTGCTGGGAGTTATTGAAAGTGATTTCCATTGTTAAAATAAATCAATTTATTTTTGATTTTGATCTATCAAAATGCCGATTTTGGCAATTTTTGAATTCCATTGGTCAACAAATTGATCTGTTTTCTATTTAAAATCAATTCTAATCAATTTTAAACTTAATTCTTCGAAAGATTTACCCTTCCATATACTAATACGAACCCTGTTCCTTTCCAAAAGTCAGATGTTCTGATATGAATTCCGATCGTATGAGTTCCAATGGTTGGATGATCTTTTTAGTATGTATTACTATCTGGTCCTCCCACATTATCCGACTTAATTATTTCAATGTTCAATATAAAGAGGTAAATTAAAATATTAAGAGTCAATATAGTAGGAGCTTTTTGATCATCGTGACCCTAGCCAAGATCGTGACATGGAATTGGTGTCAATATCAATAAGCAAATAATAAAAAAAAACACACTGTCAATCAAAAGACATCAAACAAATTGACGTTAAATTTATAACTTACAAGCAAATTACCACAAATATCGCATCCTTTTTGGAACAAAGCCATATTAGCCGTGTACTGTTGCTGCGGTACGGACCGATACCACCCAACCAGTATCTCGCTTGTCATAAAATTAATATTGTGCACGATGCATATTTATATCAAGTCAATCTTAATTAATATGCGTGTGTCCGTCCAGTGCCGGCGACTACACTAAACAACATGCAAGTTCATGCAGTGCAGTGAGTGAAAAATGAATTTTCGATTGGCGTATTATTACGACATAAAATGATTACATTCATATTATGCCGCATTTTATTCCGCATACAACGCGACGAGTCTCCGAACTCATTGAACCCGAACGTAATGTCTTTTTATTTTCTTTGAATTAGTTCAAATCCACACCGGACAGCAGTAGATCTTTCGCTTCGTATAGGATTAGGGGCCAGCACGGGAATCTTTCTTGGGCGATGCATGTAAACAACCTTTAATTATTATTTGTGTGTGTTTCCTAACAATGACTCTATTTGAGTTCTTGGGTAATGGTTACTTCACTGAACATAACAGATTCAAACATCGGCATCATTGCGTCGTAGTCGTCGCGTTGTCCACCTCCAATCAAGTCCGACATGAACAGAAAAAAGTATACATATGTAAAGAGAACTGCTGTGTACAACTTACAATGTCTATCCCAGAAGGAGATAGATTGACAGACAGGAAGTTTAATCAAGCGTTTTGTGGGGTTCTGCGTGTGGTTGGTTTAGGTTGTGGTGCTATGCAATTGTGGGAAAACAATTCATGTAATAATTATCACCGCTATTCATAGCCAATGAACATTGCACGTAGCTAAACGTCAATCGTTTATTCCCGACCGACCGACCCGACCCGAAACGGCCGACGATGACGAGCCAACAAATCTAATCCGCCACCACCGTATACATATCGTTTTATTATAGCTGGCTGGGACGACAGAAATTATACTAAACGGTGGTTTGTTGCGGTTGGGAAGCGTGTTGCACATACAAAATATGAACTCAATTTTTCAAGAAGCTAAAGCTAGACGAAATTCCGAGGAGAACGAATGAGGACATCATTGGGACTGTTTTGGATTTACATGTGTTCTCTGTTCGTTGAGGGTTTCTTCAGATTAGGACTTTGTAAGGTTGTAATTGAAAGATTTGTATTCAAAATTATTTATGTATCCTTTTCCATTGGAATCAATTTGTGGCTTCAAGATTATTTAAATTGGAGTAAATTTTTGCTTCTACAGAAGCTAACAAAAATATCCTATTAATTCAAGGTCTGCAGAAATAAAGCCCACTCCTGCTTGCATGCATTGACTGACATACGATGTTGGCTATGAAATAAACAGTATGTGCAAGGAATTTTACACTAACTATAACATAACTGCAACTAACGCCAGCTCCAAACCCAGCACCAACAAAGACGCTAACCAAACCCCAACAACAAACGCCTATCCCAAAATGACAAACGACAGACTTACATATAAATATACCACCTGTGGGTGTTGTAACTTGTAACATGTCAGTTTTTTCTATCATTATTTGTCTCTTAATGGTAGATATTGGATTCGTTCGAAAAGAATATACATACATATGTATATTAAAAATTAAAGAATTTGGAGTACATATTTTCGAAAACGGGTTTTGAATTCAATTCCAAAGAAATCAAAACTGGATTTTGAATTTTGACATTAAACTTTCTAAAAAAAAATTATAACTATAATTTGACGTCTAATGTCAGTTGGACTGACATCTGTGCTTTTTCACGTTTACATTGTGTCGTCGAGGAATTGATTCGAAATTCCATGCACTGTAAAACTTTCTAAAATAAAGATAGAAACTAAAATTCATCATGGAGGCTAGACGCAAGCAAGTAAAGATTTGGAAAAACTACTCCCAAAAACCGAATTTTCAAAAAAAAAAAAAATTGATTTTAAGTTTCGATTTTGAATCGACTAAAAGTTTTTCTTTAATACAAATTTTGAGAAATTATTTTAAATAAAATTTAAGTTCGAAAAGTTAGATTTTGATATTTATATACGGAAAAAAAATTGTCTTGGGGGAAAGAGTTTAAAAAATTAATTAAAAAAATAACTTCGAAAAATTTAATTTTGACACCTAACTGGCTAAACATTTCTCGAGGAAGTATTTTGAAGAATTCAATTGAAAAAAAAAAACAATTTCGAAAAGTTAGATTCAGTTTTTGACCTTTTGCGTGTTTTCTTATCAGAGCAACATATTTTGGACCATAAATTTTTTATTTTTCAGATAACTCTCAAGGCAACAGCTTGCAGAGATATAGGGCCTAGAGACTTTAGAGATCTCAAGCATTTCCATTTGCATGTTGTTGGAAGGAATTGATGAGATCTATGTACATATTCTGCGGAGTTCGAACGGTTTAAATAAAAGTCTGTGACACTTTCTCCCAATTGGAAACAACCCTGAAACAACAATTTTTTGCTTGTGACAGTGACTAGGAATCGAACCCACATTTTTTCGGCTTGACATTTCAACGAACTAACTTTTACGTCCAGTGTTGTGTATTTGAAGAACGATTAGTTATCTCATCAATAAATAACGAGCCGTTACGTGCGACCCAGTCTTGTATTCGTGTATTTATATTCGCTGTCTTTAGGTTTTCAATCATTTTGTAAAAAAAAAAAACACCTACACCCCGAATTCCAAATCTGCAATCAATTGAGACACATTAAATTCCTCAACCTCATTTTTTTTGTTTATTGCTATTGTCTTGGAGTTTTTTTTTTTAATATTAAATCACTTGTGCGTACTTCTACTTTTGTGCTGAACCTGCAACAAGCTTTTGGGTTGCATGTCTGGTTAGGCATTTTATTTGCAACTTGACTGATTGTTGTTAGCACCTACTACCACAAAAAAAAAGTTTGACTCCTTTTCCAAAGAGGCTTGGCAAAGATTGATAGAAAATCAGCAAAAGAAAAAAAATTTAATATTATAATCTGGGTGTTGACATTATAAAAATTGATATTTTTTCCAACTTGTTAACTAGAAAATTTGAGAAAAAAAAATAAGCTACAAAGGTAAACCATGAAGTCGAGTAACTTGTCACACAATATTTGGGAAGGGGGTAATAATTATAAATAACAACTGTGGCTGGTACTTAAGTTTGATTTGGGGTCTGACTTATTCAGCTCTGAACACAGAAAGCCCCGAGGCTGCTGTCCTATCTTGCGGCCAGATTTTGTGTGAACACGTAAAGGGTGGATTGATTGCAGTTCGAATCCAGATATCAGTTTGGTAAGTTAACAGCTATTAACTAGACACATGGCACAAATGCACACCCATCACTTTATATTATACGTGACTATTTGAAAAGGCTTCACACCCATCGGCGATAGGTTTTGACTTGAAAGGAATTTTATTCGAAGATTCTTATCGGTCATTTGTACATTCAGTGGGAGTTTGAGATAAATAAAGTAAATTACTCCACTTTGGAGACTACTACTATAACGATCCTAGTGATCTAAATAATTCCGACATTCACTGTGTCAAACGCTTCATTGTTAGCTCAAAATGGTTCAACGAGTAAGGGTGATTTTTAAAATCCTGTGGTATCACAACGGACCAAATATTGGTCTAAGTGTGTTGGCCTTTTCCGGTCGGCAGCCACCTTAACCTAACCTAACCTAACCTATATTTTTTCTTCGTCAAAGTTACAAGAGACAAAAAAAATATTGATAGTGTTAAAAAATTAAAACTTTAAATCTAACTTCAAAACTGAATTGAATTTCATGTTCACTTATGTTTCATTGGACCTAAATTTTAACTATATTTAAATTAAAAATTAAATTAAATTACAAAATGCCAAATTCAAATTAATCTAGCATTTTTTTTTTTTTTTTTTTTTTTTTTTTTTTTTTTTTTTTTTTTTTTAGCATAATATAATAATTACAGTGAACATTGGAAAACGTGAACCCCCTAAAATGTGAACTACCCCAAAACGTGAACACTGTATTTTTTACATTGACTGCTCTAAAACGTGAACAAATCTAAAAGCTCTAAAACGTGAACAGATATTTTCCCAACATTTTTACATCAAAATGAACTGAATTAATTCTTAAAACTTCGGGAAATACCATAATATACAATGCGTAGTATTCGGGGGATCCCATAATATTGACAATGCGTATCTAGTATGTGCATTTGGTACCGGGCGTAGGTTCGTTCGTGCGTGTACGTATTGCTATCATCCTTATTCAGTCTTGTTTTGTTTTTCTCTGCATAGTTTGGGTTGATCAACGTCTTTTTCTCTATTTAAAAATGTGTTGAAAGAAAGTTAAGGTTTTAACCTTAATCCTCTACTGCATGAATTATTATTTAAAAAAAATGCTTTTTAAATAGCTTCTTTGGGCTGTTTTAAGACATCTTTTATAAAAAAAAAAAATATTTGTTTAAATAATAAGAATACAGGCCAAATTTGGCTTCGTATGCATTAAAGGTTTTAAAACTAGAACATTTTTGATTTTAGTTTAAGTACTTAAGTAAAATATATAAAAAAGCAACAAAATATAAAGAAAAAAATAATTTATAACAGAAGAAAAAAGAAGATAAAGTGGAAGAAAATGTGTTTTATTTTATGAGCAATAGTAAGACTGTAGGAATACATTTTAAATCATAAAATGTTACATTCCAAAACATGAACAATCTCAAAAACATGAACACCCTCGGTTTTAATTAGTTCACGTTATCCAATGTTCACTGTATTATTTCAAATCTTCATGTAAGACCCACATAATTTATTTGACATTTTTATAATTTGCTTAACCAAATCTTAATTGATCTAGAATCCCATTGTTTGAGATCTTCGTTTATTTTTATGAGCCTGTTAATTGCAAAAAATAGAAAATTCAGAAGGCAACATTATGTACATATGACAAAATCAAATTAATATTAATTAACAAGTTTCGGTATTCAGATTTCCATTGATTATGTGTTTGTTTAAATCAATATCCGTAACTCTTGAATTGGTCTCAGAAATCAAACCTCAAACTATTGTTTACTTAGTTCAAATTTTTAACCTCCAAAGCCTAATTGACTTTTTAAATCAAATTAGTCATTGTGCGACCTTTTCACGATACATCACACAAAAATCAGTAGCCCACGTCTTAAATTTAAACTTGAACCGAACATCACAGTGGATTATTTTTAGAAATTTCTTTGCAAAAATCATAAACTTTCGATTAACATTGTTTGACACTAATAGACCGACTGCACTCCTAATTAGAAGAATAATCCGGGTTTAAGCCAATCGAATAATAAAATGCACTACTGGGTTATATTTAAATAATATATCAATTCTTTTTTCTCTAGAAAGCAAAGGCTTCTAAAAATATGGAAATATTGGGTTTTCAAAAAAAAAAAAAAAATTTTTAAATCCGATTTTTTTTTGGAAAAATATGAATGCATTTTAGGACATTTAGTATAAAATAATTGATCAAAATCGATCACAAAGAAATGGCTATGAGAGGAACCATTAATAATCATTTTTTGTAAATATTTTTTCAACTATTATGGAACAGTTTTTGAGAAAAAAATATTTTATAAAATTTCAAAAAAAAAAAAGTTTGCCAGGTACCGTTTTTGGTATTAAAAAAAACGTGTGTGTAGAAAAATCTTAAAATGATATTTACCAAGCTTAAAGAAAATCGACCGAGCCCTAAACGGTAGTCGAATAGACAGACATAATTCCGAGACACACTTTTTTCGTCTTCCCTACCATCCTAATTACAAGTCTGAGAAAATCTTTCAATTTTTTACGAATACATAAATTTCCAACGGCTCATAAAGAACCTGAAACTAAAGTGACTTACAATTTTTGAACGTATGCAAATTTTCTGTGGGGTCAGAATTGCTGAGCTGAGAAGCGATTTTCATGAGAAGAGAAACTCTTGGTGGATTTCTCACTTCTTCAAACTTCAAAAACCAGTAACCCTTGAAAAAACATTTTTTTTTTTATTTTTTATTTTTACTTTGCAACGACTGGAGAATGAACACAGACCTCCGTCAGGGCAATTCAACATGCCAAGAGTTACAATTTCCAGCGTTGCATATCAAAAGAAAAAGTTAAAACAGTTTTTTTGCAATGAAATTTTGCTTCTATCTAATAAGCTAGTCTTCAGATGCTCTTACTTGCGACTAAACGGCTTAACCCATTTTATTAAAAACCTAACGTATAGAAGCTTAAGAGATTTAAGTAATACAGCATACAAAATTAAAAAAAAATTGTTTCGTGTTCAAGATATTTTATTTGACAATTTTTTTTTACTAACATTTTTTTCAAAATATTTTTAAAACCCCTCTAACAATGTTTTTAAGACTGCTCTCATAAATTTAGATTTTTTTATGCTTGATGAGTGAAAAACTATTTCTGAATTATTTCATTGTATGTATTTTGAATGTGGTAGAATTTTTGAAGTCATTTATTTTTCACCCATTACTCATTCAAAAACGCCGCTAGATCGAATCAATTTATTGAAGCCAAAAAAGTACTTACGATGACAAAAATTTGATTTCACACATTTAAATAAAGTAAAGTATAGAAACTAAAAATATATTTTGCTACACTTTGTATAGAATCGGGCCACTGTTTGATTCGTTGGGTTCGAATACCGACTGTTAGTCTTTGCGATTACGCATCTTTCAATAGTTGATTCACCTCATCGACATTGCTAACAAACTATTGACCCTAAATCTCGTTCGATATTCCATCTTTCATTGAAATTCACAAATCTGTTTATCATTCAATCAAATCAAACCAAAATCACTTATTGCACACTTCAAATTGCGTGAAGGTGTTTTTGTGTGGTTTCTCTCTCTCTCTCTCTCGATGATAGAAATTAATTATTTTCAAATTGATTTGTCAAATTAAATCAACCACAAAACAACACGTCTGGATCAGATCGGTGCAAAATATTGCATTTCCGCTTCATCGAATTGTAAAAAGAAAAAAATGTTTTAAAAAATGAAATAAAAATCACTTAGTCAGCCATTTGAGTTTTTGGCATTCGTCAACGTTTCTATGATATTTTTCTAGTCCGCCTACTGTTCACTGGCGCTGCTGTAGGTAGGCTTGTACATATACCTACTTCATACGTACATACATTATATATCTTGTATGTAATGATTACTTAAGCTGGAAATGCATTTCAAGATTCAAAGTGGTCGAACTGGAACTGAATGACGGTAAAATTTATAGAAAATACCCACGTGCTACAAATTGTTGGCAATTGCTTGTTGTGGTCTTTTAAGATCTATGTGACAATTCAAATGAAAACAAAAACTAAGATATAAAAATGGTAAAATAGTATTTATAGGCGTTGTTAATACATACGAGATAACTAATTTTTATCTTTTTCCTAGAGAATTTGTTTACAGTGGGACAAACTAATCCACAAAGTGGGCTTTTGAAACAAAATTAATACATTTAAAGGGAAGTATCTACTACCTCCTCACCTTTCGTTAAATGTAAAATGAATGCGTTCAATGATTTTTAGTTTCCAAAAAATTTCTGGAGATGTCCAAATATTAATCAAAAGAACTCATGTTTTTAGAGAATATTCTTAACGAACTTTTCATGGTTTCAAGAAAAAAAAAAACGTTCATTTTCTGGAACCACCCTATCTACTGTCTACAGATTGATTCACATACAATTCGTAAAAAAATAAATATATGTAGGTTGAATCCAGACCAGAAAAAGTCATACAGGAAGGAAAGAAAAGTAAAATTTACTCGTATATGAAGTACTTATGTAAATAAGATTCAATGTATCTGCCTATGTATGGATGTATGCTATGGACTTCGAAACCTCCGAATCGATTTAGATAAGATATTCTTTGGAATTGTTAGCTTAAAAATTGGTCAAAATCGGTCCAAGAAGGCACATTAACGCATGGATGGGTACCCGAAAAGATTGTTTAATCGTTATATGGACTTATTTTATGGTTTAAAGGTCCGATTTTAAAAACTTTTTTTTTTCTTAAAACTATACTTAGAAAATAGTTTAAGATCTTAATATTTTTCGAAATTTAGCATTTTTTAGCTTAATATGAGGGAAAAACACCAGTGTTCTGGAAAGCTGGGATTTTTATTTTTCAATACTTATTTTTAAGGATGACTTTAGCGCTAGGTATTTACCTTATCACCTAATAAATTCAAATATTTAAGAAAATGTAGAAGTGCGTTTGGAAGTCTTCTAATTTTACCACAAAAAATCTTGAGAAAATGTGAATAATGAGCTCATAGACAGTTTACATTGTGTTATCTAAGAAAATGTAAACCACATTCAAGAAACATTCGAAAAATAAGGCGAAACAACGTTCGATCGGTTCTGCTAGTTATATTTAGTATTTATAAAATTATATATATTTTTTTTTAAACAAAAATATGCATTATATTATTTTTCATTCAAGTAACATTATACATACAGTTTAAAAGTTTAAAAAAAAATTAAATACATTTTTTTAAGGTACTGACTTTTTTTTCAAAGTTTTACGTAACAAAGTAATATTTTGTATGTGTAAGAACTAAGTTCACTCAGGGACTTTGTTCCCAATTAGTGGGATAGTAAACTTTTGTGAAGTTCTTAAAAATAGCTCTGAAAGTACAGGGTGCGTTTTATGTTTCAGGTCAATGGTTTTTTTTTTAAATAAATTTTAAAGGAAATTAAATTTTTTTAAATTTACATCTCATTGATTGAATGTATGGTCTTTAACATTATGTATGGAATATGATGTTGGTGACACAAAGGTGACCTCTTTTAAGCATATTTTGCATAAAAAACTTCCAGACTTCTGTTTTAATTTCATTTATAATGTCCTTAAAAATCGAGATTGTAGTTGATTGGTTGATATTCATCTTTTCCTTTCAAGTGCTCCCATAAGACAAAATCTGAAAGCGTGAAATCAGGGAATCACCCTCTACAAATTATGAAATTGTAAATCTTCCAAGAAAGTGAAGAAGTTGTTAGACTAGACTGTCGTCAGTAGACTTCTCAAAGTTTAGTTCCAAAAATGTTTTTCACAATTTATTTGAGTTGTGAGCATGAAAAGTTCTTACTTCCACTGTGTACATTTTTCCCACATCTGAATCTTCTTTGGTCCGCTGTGGGATTATTTTTCCTGTCGTAGGAAGCCGAAGTGATTCCCATCCCCAACAGCGAAGTCTATGACTCCTTCAAGCTAGACATCCATCCTATTCCAAGTGAGAAGTTTAGTTCTATTATTTTCTTTTTAAGTGAGACATGTTTAAGCGTTGTGTGACAAAAAGCTACCAAATCACGATTTTTAGTTCCAGAATGTATTGTTGTTTCAGTTTGTTTTTTTTGTTTCTTTTTGTAATCTGTTCTTTTATTTCGAACTTGAGGTTTGCGGCTTGTGGCTTAGGGAAAAAATATTTTAATATTTTTTTTCAATTTTATTTAATTTGTTTTCTATGATTTATTATGACTGGCATGAAAGAAACTCTGCAACAATGTACGAGTTCGTTGTTTTAATATAAATTAAATTCGAGTGGAGATTCAATAAATTGATTGATAGTTGACATCGCCTGAAATTGATTAAGTTATTTTTTGTAGAAAGGAAATGGGGTTTAGTTTTATTTTTTGGAAGTTATTCATACGGAATAGTTGCAGTTGAATAAATAGAAACGGAAGGTTTGCTCTATGAGGGTCCAGGTTATTCAAGCGTTAAATTTTCAATAATCCATTTTTTGCTACTTTGATCGATGGATAATTAATCAGTCACAGAAATGAATTTTTAAATATTGAATGATTCCATATGAAAGAACGGGAATAAATAGCGGCCAAATTAAAATTTCAAACAAACAGATCCCCATAAAAATGTCAAAAATAAAGAATGGCAATATTTGCCCCTCGAAAGTTTGAATATAAAAAAAGAAAAAAACTAGCCGCATCGGATAACAGATTAAGGCCGTAGAATAGAACAAATTTTGTCAACCTGTAGTTCCGTAGTGCGTTTGAATGTGCGTAAACATAAAACCATTGATAACCAATATCAATTAACATAAACCTTAAACCGAAATCTCCAATTTGATTTCTTGATTGGTTTAAGCTATAAAAATTGCTTAAAAATGTACTAAACTAGGCTCTATTTTCGTATTGTAATCTATACCAATACTCTTACCCATATCAAACCTAAACCTATAAAATTTAATAGCTTGTTGCCTATGAAGTCATTAGGCATTGTGTCTTGTAAATAATTCATTTTTTCTTATACTTGTTTTGTATTCCAAAGAACGTGCAATGAATATGAATGAAAATCTTGTATCTACCAAGAAAATCTTTATGATAAAATACAAATAAACTGATGAACTACATTGTAGCAAATAGTCATCAAAGAAAAACAAAGCAAAAAACACGCAATTGGAATAATTTCATTGATTAAAATTATTGTTAATGAATTTTGTATTTTTTTTTTCGATGTGTATTTTGTTTTGATTTTGAATTCCACTCAAAATTATTAATTTTCACTCGAAACCTGAGGTTGATTTTTTTCAATAAAAAAATGTATTATTATACAAAATGCATACTTAGAAGAATTTCAATCAAAATAATGAGTTTCACTCAAAATTTACACTCAAATGTAAAGAAATATTACTGCAAGAAGAAACCAGCTCAAAATAAACCACCCAACAGAAGCAACACACCTCTGCGGGAAAATCCACTACACTTCACTCCAAACTAGACCCAAAAACAGCGGGGGATTGTGCACAGACATACAAATTTGTATGTTTCATAGTGGGATTGGGGTATTTTATAGTGCTATGGGTTGGGTACGTACTCCAAACTTCAATTTGGTCGCATTCAGTGCGCTTAGAGTCTCGCTGAAGATCGTTTCGTTGTTCGTTCGTTGTTTGTCGAGTTAAAGATTCATAAAATATAGTTTTCAAGATAGTTTATCATAGATATACACAGTTAACAGTGTTAGATACTTTTGTATCTCTAGCACGTAGATCAGTCGTTTCGATGCATTCAATGTTGCCGATGAGTTGTGAATAGTTTTCAAGCCAAAGACACAGACAGAAAGAATAACCATCATAAAGCTTTGCTGTGTTAGATACTTTTGTATCTTTTGCAGATAACTCCTCGTAAATCACTTGATCGGGTGTCGTTTTTTGTTTGCTTTTGTTGTTGTGAATGCGGGTGAATAACGTGGAACTCAATCTGGCTTGTAAAGCTTGTCGTGCGAAATGAAAACCATTTATCACAAATTGAATAGCCGAGCGTGGAAGCTAATATTGCATCGCCGGATTTAAGTGTGATTTCGCGATCGCGCGAATATATTTGAATCGATAAATATTTTATATCCGAATTAATAAATTAATTTTGAAAGTGTGTCCAATTTTGTGACAAAATTGGTTAAATTGTTTTATAGTGGTAATAAACCAAATAAAAAACTACATAAATAGTGTCACGGTGAAGTTTAATTTTGTGTGTAATGATTTTTTGATTTGACAAATTGTTGTTTTTTGGTTTATTGTTCTCGAACTTTTATTTATGTTCTGTCAAAAAAAAGATCATTGCATCATTAAGGAACAATAATGAATGACTGATGTTTAACTGCGGGATTTTGAAGTGTCTTTCTGTTCTAGACTTTTTGTGATGAATGATTAGGCATTTTTTTAACATTTTAATTTTTGTTTTCTAAAGAAAATTCAAGGTGAACGTTAACAAAAAACTCTTAAAGACCTTGAAACTTTTGTAAAACTTTATGTTCCTTCAATATTGATGAGAATTAATTTGTCAAAAGTTTTAAAAAACTTGATGTTCTTAGGGAAAAAATTAAATTTGATACTGTGAAATCGACAACTTATAATAATCTTAAATTAGCTTCCAAAGGCTTATTTGAAAAGAAATATATTAACACGTCTTCGCAAGAACGAAATCTGAATTTTCTATAGGTTTAGCCACTGGACTCTCATAGTTATCACCACCTTAAAGATTCTTCCAAAATCTCGAACATGTAATTTTCTAAATCACGACTCCCTACCAGTCAACTTTTGTGCAGAAATTATTGGATCGAGTTCCAAATCTCCAAATCGGTCATACCCATCCAAAAAATGCTTTATACGAAATTTTTAAATCCGTACATTCCGATCTCTACCGAGTTATTTAGTTACTATTAACATACCACTCTGTTAATGTCTTCTTCGCCAATTAAATGTTTGAGCGACGTAGCGCTTTAGAATTAAGTATTATTGGAATTATGAGTGATACTAGCAGGTTGTAGGTAAGAGCTGAAGGAACAGAATCCTGATCTAGCCTGAGGCTTAGGTTTTAGTCGAAAACTAAAAACTCATCATTTCTCTCGTAGTGTTATAGAAATCAATGGCAATAAGCTTGTTCATTAGATTTCTGTAAGTTATGATGATGTGGTACCCCTTGGCATAATGGTTAGTGCGTTGCTGTCATGCAGAAGGTCTTGGGTTCAATTCTCAGCGACTGCAGAAAAGTTTTTCAGGGGTGTACTGCCTCTTGCAAAGAATTGACATGTCCTGTATAAGTATCTCTTGTCAAGAAAAGTGCTGCTTATTAGCCGTTAGGATTTGGCTGAAAATTGTAGGAATGATTGAGAGTCACTAAGTCACTAGACCAATATATAAAAGATCGAAAAATGATATTCTTTCTAAATTTTAAATCGGATTGGGGGAAGTTTTAGTCCAAAGCTTCTAGACCATTAACTCATGTGACTTGGTGACAATAGGAATTGGATTGACTTCGCAATCGATGATTGTACGAGTATAAGACATCGTATTTTACTTAATCGCATTTCCTTGGGGCATTAATTATTATTCCAGGAAGGACTTTGTTTTAGAATTTTCTTCGTAGCTGGATACCATACTTCTAAACAGGTTTCGGCACTTGCTTATATAATATTATTATTATTTTATTAATTTTACATAAATGTACAAATCAATAATCTTAAAACTACAGCGCTAGCATACCTGCTGCGAATTTTATTCTAGATAGATAGGTCAGAGTCCTTTCTTGGTAACCATCAGTACACTTATCTGTACTTCAAGTTTAGTTCTTTTTTTATTTTTTATTAATGTACCATTTCAAGGTATTTGACAGTATTGGCGTAAGGTACAGCTTTTATAAAATTGGAACATTGTTAACTTTTTATTTGTAAATTTTATATGCGTCAATTAGGTTTTGTTTAGTTTTATACGCCATTGCTCTAACTTCATCGACTGCATTTTGCATTTCTGTAGCCTTCGTAACGGATGTATCAGGCACCAATAGTACAGTATCGTCATGAAGTACTCGTATGTCCATGATAGATAGCGTTGATATTTCTAATATATAACGAATACAGGATTGGTCCTAAGACACTTCCTTAGGTACAAAGGTTTTAGTTCCGAAGCATTTTGGTCATATCGTACTCTAAAGAGACGATCCGTAACGTAGGATTTCAGTATTTCGTAGTACTGCCAGCGTATACTCAAGTCCTAAGTGCCAAAACTTTTCAAAGGCTTAAGCAACAAATAGAGCTAAACATACCGGTTTTTCTTCAAGTGCCTTTTCTACAACATCCGTAATTCAATGCGCTTGGTCTATCGTGGAGTGTTTATTTCTAAATTCAAACTGATGGCTCGGGATTAGTCTTCTTTCTTATATTGTTTGGCTTAGCCTTTTAATTCATTCAATTCCATCCATGTTAAGTAGAAAATAAAGAACAAACTTTTGAAAAAAAAAAAAAAAAATTAAAAACGACGATTTACAATGGATCTAGGATTTCTAAAGGGTTTGAATTGTGTGTAATTTATTTTCTTGGTATCCCCTTCTTAGAAGGGAAACTACATTTTCGTCAAAAAAAAGTCCACATTACTCGGAATTTTACTTTATTTGAACAAAAATCACAATTTAGAAAATACTTAAACAAAAATCAACGTTATTTTTTTTTTTTTTTTTTTTTTTTTTTTTTTTTTTTTTTATAATGTACACACGCTCAAGGGAATATGATTACCCTTTAAATGTTTCAAAACAGCGTCGGCGTGAAGTTACGGAAGAGAAAGAAGGATAGGAAAGATGTGTGGCACGATGTTCTGAGACTGAAGGTGGTTGTCTCAGATATTTTTATCTCCAGGGATGGCGGCTGAACTAGAGCAGAGAAATGCCGTGTCTTATTTCTATGTCACTTATAATTCACATTATTTTATTCGTTTTTCATCCTTGTTGGGCATACTAGTTTAACTCAATTACATGTTGTTAGTGTTATGCCTAAACAACATGTAATGAGTAAACCAGCAACCCATTGATGACAATTTATAGAAGGTTTTAATGGAATTAAAGACGACATAGACGACGGCAGGGATCGAACCTGTGATATTGAGGTTGACAGGCGAGCACACAACCATCGCGCCACGGCCACCCCCTTAAGTCGTGTGTCATTTCAATAAGACATCTTTGGCATCATTGTTTGTTCGAATGTGGGACTTTGATCTAAATACTGTGTTAAGCGAAGTCCACAGAAAAAAAAATCGAATGCAGTCGAACGTTCCATTCGCTAATGCTCGGTTTTCAGAAATTCGAATATAATAAATCTTTACTTATAAAATGCTTATAGGTCCAAATTTAATGGAAACCTAAATAAAAATTGAATGATCTCATTATAGGTATGCACGGATTTATAAATTTACTTTATTTTTATACCCAAACCATAAACCGTCCTCGCGCGCTTTTAACAACTTATCTCTTGCGCAAATCTTTAAATAATTTACTTCCATCATAATCCTCTTTTGAAAAGATGCACCTATACATAATTAAATAATATCATGATGCGCAATTAAAATTTCTTTGCAATTCAAAAAAAAAATCACTTTATATCAGATCCTGATAGCCTACTTTACGTCTTCTTCTTATTTGCATAAATTGTCAGTAATAATTAAAATAAAATATTTATTTCATTCAATTTGTTTGAATAATCAATAAAATTTCACAAGAACTCGACATAAAAACATGGTGACAATCAGATATTTAAAATTAAGTAAAAACAAAAAAAAACTATTTCCAATGATATTATTGATTGCACTTTTCTTTAAAAACAAAATAACACCTCCGCCACAGATGATCAGATATTTTGTCAACAAAATAAAGTTACCTACCGTTTACACTCTTTATTTCGAAACATATATTTCCAAGGAATCCATGCAAACAAATATTCTGTATTTATTGAAGTTAGGTGCAAGATTGGGTCGCAGGCATTTGCTGATGCTTATGACATTTATTTCCTATAATAAATTTCCCTTATTGCTTAAAACACACAATGTGTTTATTTATGTCCGACTTTATTACAAATACAAGTTTCTTTTTAAAAATGCAATATTGAACCAAATTAATTTTTTTTCATGTATTATGGCTTTATTAGTAAGAGCAAATATTCCCATTAATTATGGAACACAGCGTCGGTCAAGTGGCTGCCTCGGATGTCTTCGCAGTAGCGTATTCTGGACCTTGTAAGCGAATAATCTGAGATCTTTGTCCAGAACTCACCTCAGGCTGGTGCGTGAAATGTTGAGCTGTTAAGATCGATGGCGAGTTGATGTTCGTGAATTGAGTCTCACACTCTCGGCTACAGCAGCCACATTTTCGTCTAGGCGTGCAGGAAGACCACGGGGACTATGAGTGTTGTCCACAAGAATACCAGTCTCAGAAACTTTTTGCACAAACTTGCGTACTGTTTCATTTCGGCCAAAACTTCTTTCAAAAAAACTCACTGTTTGGGCTACACAGTATACTCACTTTAGAAATAAGTTTTCAATATTTATCAACGTTGTTCAAGGACAAAGCGACTTATTTATGATACTAACTTTTTGTCAAGATTTCGAGCGAGAAACAGCTGTCAGTGTGAAAATAACCTATGATTTAAAAAGAAACCACTAGATGTATAAATGTACGAGTATCATGCATTAGTTCCTACATGTATTATCGCAACTAAAATCTGGTTATGAGAGGTGTCCGAAGGGAGAGAGTATGGGATATTTTTGAGCAAACAAGCTTAGGAGATTTAATTAGGAATTATTGAAATGAGGTACAACAAATTTCGTTTACTGAATATATTTCTGACTGAAAGAAATGTCATAAACCGTCTTTAGTAACAAATTTCTTTTTTTGAGCGCACCACCCTTGAACCCTTGAATTGTTGAGAGAAAAAGTTGGAGAGTATTTGAAATAAGATACCTCCTGATGCATATAGGTTTTGAATGTGTGAATATTGCAATGGGAAGGAAATATTGTGCTGGGTAAAGAATTGCACATTCGTGTAGTACGGCTAAAGAAAGAATCTCTGAACTTAACAGTACGCCCGAAGTTGTGATCAAAAGTTTTTATTTTTAGATTAGGAATCTCGAAAAATTGACTCAATGGTGCATTTTTGAAGTCGGATACAACTTCATGGCATCAAATACATTTTAAAAAGTATAGTTTGATTTCTGCTTTAGAAAGTGCAGAAAATTTTGTGCTACACTTAGTTGTACATTTTCAATGGGCATAAAGTGATAGAATGTACTTTGTTGCAAAATGATTGGTCATGAAGCACTACTTGTTGAACACACTGAGAAATCAATGAAAATAACTTAAGCAGAAGTTTTCACACAAATCGCTCACTCATGCTGCTTCAGCAAGCTTTTTTTTCGTATTCAACCGACGAAAATTTGGTGCATTTAAACACATTATTTAAAATATTCTGAATTTCTAACTTTCTCTAGGTTCTGATTGGCCAACTGTCATGCGAAGTTAACATATCTTGTTTATATTTTACAGTTGGATAAAGTTTGCTGCAGTTTGATTCATCTTAAAAACTGAAGAAATTTGATGAAATCCTTAAAAATAATTCTCAAACTTCAAATTTGAATATGGATATAGAAAGTATTTTAAGGACCTTATTTTGCCCATGCACCTTATTTAAAATAGTCTTTGAATCCATTAAGCTTTTATTAATTCAGATTCGAATAAGTCACTTTACGAATATCGAAAAGAATATATTCCCTAAAAAAGGTGTATCGCCGTATTTTACGATTCCTTTTTTTTGATTATGTTTTTCAAATCCATAACTTACCTTTATGATAGCAAGTTCACTGCAAGCACCTAGTAAATATTCCCATCCAAACCTTTAATGCTTCGTGAACGTTAATTATTTGTAAACGTTTTAATTAAAAAGATTCAATAGTAAAAACAAAATAAGAAAAAAAAAACTTATAAATCAACAAAGATCATAATAATATTCTCTCCGATCGATGTCGTCGTCTCCTTCAAAGTTGAAAAGTCTGTTTATCTGTTGATTGCGCGTTTGATTGTTTAACTTTAAGGTTACATGAATAAATGGTAAACAGTTTCTAAGTTGATGAAATCAATTTACACTTAAACTATAATGAACATCAACATTGACTTCTGTTTTTTTTTTTAATAGATACTTTAATGCACTTAATTTTATATCACACGCCCTCTTGAGATATATTGCTCTTGTTTTTTTTTTAAGAAAAGAAAACAATATCAAAACATAAAATCGATGTTTTGTTGAAGAGGTTTTTGAAGACCATAAAACTGTTTTTGTGTCTTTTGATTCGTGTTGTTGAAGCTGTTCTTTAAAACATGTAATTGATTTTCAGATTTATTGGATTCTCATGTACATAAGTAGGTATATTTCTGGGCAAATAGATACTTTCCAAAGATACATCGTTCTAGTTTAAAAAAAACTTCTATTTATTCTACTTGTATCTTAATTAATATTTGCTTTTTGCAAATATTGAGAATTTTTAAAATAGAATCGTTTTCAGTTGAGTTCGTTTTTCTTTTTGTTTAATGGATTCACGGACCTTTGGCTTTTTCAGTTTTGTTCTTGTTTTCTTGCAAGACATTGTACTGCATGGAAAAGTATAAATACAAAAACCGACAAAGAGGTTTAAGATACAAATTGGTGTCACGTGTTTTTCTCTTTGATTTTGTTTGGTGTGTTTGTAGTCTTTCCGGTGTTTTACAGATAAAATACAAATAGAGAAAACAAAAAAACCAAATACGTTTTATAAGACTTTCATCCTTTTTTATGTGCATATAATTTTTTTTTCTTTTTTTTTCTGTTACACATTTTTTGAATAAGTTGATTTTAAATGAACAATTTTTGATTTGAGATATTTTTAGCAAAATTCTTTTAATCCATTACTCTTTATCAAAAAGGTCAAAGTTTCTAGAAGTTCTGAGTTCTTTAAATAGTAACTTATATGATATTTTGGAATCCTCGAAATCAAGCTCTTTCTATAAATATCGTTCCATTAATTTAAACAATTAAACTGTCATACTCACTTTTCAACTTCTGTGGAATGAAATTTATTTTATTGGTTCCACAATCCACAATCCAGAAAATGTAAAATCATTCCGATGTTTTCTATTGATATTCATTTCATTTTCAATCAAACTTGCGCTTGATATTTTAAAAGATAGACAAAATTCTAAGGGAATATTCTTTGTTAATTTCACGGTTTTAATTCCACGTGTAAAAATATCAAAGGGGAAAACCATCTTTGGTTTTGTTTGGTTAGACTTAATATGTGAAGATGTCCTTTTAAAAATTTAATTTTACTTAAAGCCTCTTTCGTTTTTAATGTGAAAATAAAATGTTCACACACACAAAATCGACAAGGTGAAATTTTTATTTTACGTTTCACAAATTATTAATTGTGTATTGTGAAACTATACAAATATGAATAACACTCGAAGAATAATAATCTCCTGTGAAATGAAAAATAAAATAACAATTTTGTTTCACTAGCTGTGGAATTAACTTCATAGTTTTAATAAAATTCGCTCTGTCATTTTTGTCTCGTTTCTTAATTTCTATTAGATTTGTGTTACTACTCTTTCTTGTCGCACAGCGAAATAAAATATACTACTCGTGTACAAGTGAAATATTAATCTTTAGGGGGTGGCCGTGGCGCGATGGATGTGTGCTCGCCTGTGAACCTCATGATCACAGGTTCGATCCCTGCCGTCGTCTATGTCGTTTTAATTCCATTAAAAACCTTCTAAAATTGTCATCAATGGGTTGCTGGTTTACTCATTACATGTTGTTTAGGCATAACACTAACAACATGTAATTGAGTTAAACTAGTATGCCCAACAAGGATGAAAACGAATAAAATAATGTGAATTATAAGCGACATATAAATAACACACGGCATTCTCCGCTTTAGTTCAGCCGCCATCCCTGGAGATAAAATATCTGAGACAAAAACCTTCAGTCTCAGAACATCGTGCCACACATCTTTCCTATCCTTCTTTCTCTTCCTTAACTTCACGCCCACGCTGTGTTGAAACATTTAAAGGGTAATCATAATCCCTTGAGCGCGGGTAGATTATAAAAAAAAAAAAAAAAAAAAAAAAAACAAGTAAGGTCGTGAAATTCACATAACATTTAACTTCGACATATTCACATGCAAAATATTTTTTTTTAAATCACATAAGCCCAATTTATACATATAAATAGAAGTGAAGGGAAATTTTCTTAAAAAATCATTTCATTTCACTTCGTTTGAGTTATGTCCATATGAAACGTCTTATGAAAAAACAACTTTTTCCGAATGAATTTTCGTTTGTTAATTCATTTTTCACATACAAATTCCAAGTTTTCCTTATCCCCAAACCATATCAAGAAAATTTGTATTTCGATAGCAATTTAAATCGATAAACGATTGTATTTTTGTATTGTATTTTTAATTTTGAAATACCATGATTTTTCACATGGGTTTGGTCATTGATGTGTAAACTACGGTATACAAATTTCATGGCATTAATGGGTCCCACAATCCTTAACATAATGTCCTTATAATAATTTTTGGCAATATTTTATAAAAGTGAAAAGGAATTTTTTCCCAAATATAAGCTGTGAAAAGCTGTTTCTAAATTCCACGCCGATGATTTTCTATAAAAAAAAACATTATTTTCACTCGAATTGGGTAGATAGTAGGAATTCAATTTTTTGCAAAATGATATACGAATACGATCCACAATTTTTTCACACCATATATATATTATTACAATGCTCAACATAGAACATTTTTTTTATTGAAAATGAAATCTGTGAAATGTAAAGTTATGAATTTCACGTCGTCCGTCACTTAGAAATGTAATTTTATTTTAACTTAAACTATTGCGAATGAAACACAGTAAATTACAGATAATGTCTAATATCTCGTGAAATGAAAAACAAATTTATTCCCCAATCTCCTTAAGGTCATATTTATAATTTGAGGGGCAAATCTTACGTAGTGAGTGAAAAAATTAATAAATATAATCTGTGGTAGGTTAATTTAAGAATTTCACGCTGAGTAATTGTATGAACTTTTCATTTCCACTCGAGTTTTGTGCTATGTCCCTAAGCTTGGGAAAATGAATTGTGGAATTTATTTATTTTTCTTTTTCATGGCAGATGTGTACTAACTAGCCTTTAAAATGAAATTCTATATTTCTAAGTTTGAAAGTATTGTTCTACAATTTTTCACAAGGTTAGTAGTGTGGCGCCAGTGAATTTCAGGGATTTTTTTTTACAACTTCTAACCTTCGTTTAGCATTTAAATTATTCTTCTTTTTAAAAACAAAAAAAAAACATTAAATGCTTGACAACCTCCGACAAGCATGATATGATTGTTGTAAGTCTTCAAAAACAAAAACCATCTACATACTAGTATCTCTTGCGCGGAAATGTAAACAAAACCAATAGAAGTTTATACAAAAAAGATGAAAAGAAGAAGCTCACATGGTCAGTTAGTAGAGGTACATTCAAGCCAAACGAAATGTAACCGCCAGGTCCAATGTGGGAATAATAATATTTTTTTCTTGTCGGCGTTAATTATGACGCACACTATACGAGCTTACAAAGAAGTACGCCACGGCTAGAGAAGAGTCACGATTCGATATCAATTTCATTATGTGGGCCATGTGAAGGCATCCCTTTCGTCGCCACTGTCTCTAAATCGCATTCGGAACCCAGAGAAGATTTTACTTGAGCACATGAGCACAATTTTCTGCCCGTTTCTTGATGATATTTGCCCTCGCGTTTCTTCACTCTTTCTGAACTCTGAGCTCTATGATGTGCTTTTAAGTGTGGGCTGGTGAGATACTATCGCCATCATCTCATAGAGCTGCATCATCGAATGAAATGAAAATGAAACTATATAACCTGGGAGACTCTGTCGTCGCGTCGTCTTTGAATCGGTCGGTCGGGTAGGTTGGACGGATATTCTAAAGGTGTTGGCTTATACTATGTCACTTTATGTTATGGGACGCGCTTAACATGTCCTATACTTGAAACTTAAATAGGAAATCTAATATCAGTTACCAAGATTTAGTAGACTCTCCTGTCCGCTCTAATCATGGCACACCTGAGTGCGTATCTTGTGTCTGTCCAGTGATATTATGCTACATACTACGTGTACTTGTCCGCCGAAATGATTGTCAAAGTTGTTCTTGGAGCACAATCGACCTTGGTCTTAAATTGAAACCCATACGACTGACATTAAGTATAGTATTTTTTTTTTCTTTTGGATTACACTTGGGGGTTCATAGAAACCGATTTGACTTGATGGAAAAGACAGTTCATAGGATTGAAGTAGGTAGAAAGAGACTGATTGTTATATGTGGGATGTGGATTAAGATACAATTGACAGATGTTTATGGTTAGATATGGTTATACAAATATTAGTGATGGATCTCCAAATATCGAAATAAAACTACCGGAACAAAAATTTAATGATAAAATGTTTGAATGATGATGATAAATTGAGTTGTCGAGGGGCGGTGTGAATTGCACAAAAAAATTGTAGACAACGAGGCTTGAGTATTCACTTTTATATATAAACAAATTTAAGATTTGTTATAGACCGTTTTCGAACGTCATTTGCGTCAAAAATGCAATGACAAAATGCAAGATTGCAGAGCAACTTTTGCAGTAAAGAAAATCGAGTGAAGGACAAAAATATTGATAGGTCAGAGAGTGTTTTCGTAAACGTCAAATGTGTTTGCAATAAAATTGACTGACGTTGATTAAACAGACTTTCGGTTGTGACTGGTGAGGTGGTATGAATGTACATATCTACATCTGTACTAACATTCACGGTATTTCAGGGTTTATCAGACCAGTTTTTTGTATTATTGTACGTGCTATGGTTGCACTATTAAATCCCATGTCATGTCAATGCGACAAGGAAAACTGTCTAATTATTTCCTACACAAACAACGCCCGTCCGGACGCGTCCCTCCCTAATAAATAATGCATTTCTATTTCCGTGTTTGAAATAACAATCGATTGCCAAGCGTATCTAGTATATCTACGTCGCAAGATTCAACCCAAACGTTCATTACTATAGATAAGAAACCTATCAATTGTTAGATAAATATAAGCGCCACCACCCTTCTAATTGATAATTTCTTCATGTAAACAAACTTAACCTAGGCAAGGTATTGATTGTCAATCTTTTATCACAACAGGCAACTATTTTTCTATAGTTATCTCACATACACTTCACAAATCCCTGGTAAACAAAGTGTTTTTATCTTAAGATTACATTAAGGTTCCTTTATTTATAGAACTAAGTGACACACGAAATGTAAACGCAAAGTTAACAAAAAAGAAACAACTCCAGATTTTTGAGTAATAAAAAAGAAACTGAATGAGTGTAAAAGATTTAAACAAATGTTTATGCTACCAAAATCGTTTGAGCAATCGCTCCGTTCATCAATATCGCCATCGACACCACACAAACCTGGTTCTGGACTGAAGCCAGAAATCCATAGAGGATGCACGGGAAAGGCACACGCATGTGGCACACTTAAGTCCAAAGTGGTCACCAATAAAATCCATCAAGACCATCATCACCATAGCAATACCGTCGCCGCCGCCGCCGCTTCAAACCAACATCATCATCATTTCCATGGTGTCCACAGTCCATCACCCTCATCGTCATCTTCGACCACAAATACAAATCATCGTAAGAATAGTGTCAGTTCGGAGACCATAAGCGATAGCGGATCTGAGAACTCCTCATGGAATTCTAATGAGCTGAATCCCCATCATCAACAGTCACAACAACAGCACCAAGTCTTGCGGAAGCCACCGACAAATATTAATGGAAGTGTCGGTAGTGGTGGTGGCATAGTCAATGGTTACGGTCAAGAAATGAAGACAATGGCAACTACCAAATTGAGTTTATTGAATTCCCCAGTGATGGGCTCAAGGCGGAAGAAGATCGTTGACACACTCGTGCCGCAGCCATCAATCGATGAGACCGATCGGCGATCATCGCCTCTGCAGCGACGACGTACCCGATTGTATAGCGATGGCGATAAAGAACTCGGCCCAGGTGGTCAGCAGTCTCCGTTGAATGACAAATCGAATTTCCAACGCAATCGTAGTTTTCGAGTACCGGGGAGCAATAAGAATAGAGGTCAGCTGTCGACTGGCAATGGAAATGGATTGAGTTTGCTGAGTGTCGGCAGCAAACCGCCATGGCAGGGAGTTTTTTCAAAGAACAAAATTGTACATTCGTCCAGCAACAACAGCATCATCAGCAGTCCCCGAAATGGGACTGGTGGTGGTGGGAATTCGCCAGCCATTGCTTCGAGGACGAATAGTTTCAATAGATCAGCTTCTCTGAGGAGCTCGTTGCGTCGTAAGGAGTCTGTGGATTATAATGCGTTGTATGAGAAATCACAGGTTATGCGATGTGTAGGAAGTGCCGGTGGATTGTTGAAAGGCTTCGATGGGACAATCGCTAAGCAGGTGAGTTTTTAAATTTCACAATACAATTCTCGAAATTTTCTTAAAAAGAGACTTTAAAATGGTCAAATTTATGTATTTGGAAATTCTGATCAAAAACTAGTTAAATCTGGAATTTTGTAGGTATTCAATTTTATGAGTTCAAAATATCTCTAATCTGTCTTAATTTTATTTAAAAGTTCTGAAAATCCTAAATTTTTGGATCCAAAATTTTGAAAATCAAAAATTCGTCAAATCTCGAAAAATGTGATCCAAAAATGTTTGATATCAAATTTTGTTATTCTATAATAAGTTGACTAGACTCCTAAATTTTCAAAGTAAATAATCGAAAATGTTTTAAATACAAAACAAGTTTCAGAATTCACAACCAACAACCCAACATTCTGAGAAATCTTAATTTCCGTTATCCAGAACTCCATAATAATTTGAGTAGGTCCAGAATTTTGTGTCCAAAAATTTTCTTGTTCAACATCAATTTAATGTACCTACATATATTGTTCGAAAATTCATTTATCGTAAATGTTAACCCAAATTTTGTTGGACCATGATTCTTTAACTGATCTGAAATTTTTGTACCCAAAATATTCAACACTTTGTGTTCTAAAATTTAAGCCCAAATCTTGTATTCCCAAAAGACCCAAAATTGTATAAATCCAAAAATTGTTTGATCGAAATTTCCGTATTAATTCGTTGGTCCAATTTTTTATTTACAAAATTAAAAAATTCACTCCGCTCTTGCACGGCATAATCGCTTAATCCATTTTCCATTTTTTTTTCTTGTTGATCTCTCTAAATTACCTAACTTTTTTCGCCACAAAACTATTCAAACAATTTCACGTTCTAAACTCAAGACACCCATCATTAGCCTATGTTCTTCATCTCTATAATACAGAATGCGCAAATAATCGCAATTCGCATCATCAAAACCAAAAAAAAAAAACGAAAACAAAAGAAAAACGATTCTGTCGCGGATTTCAATTAACTTCATTCAACAAAAACTGCGTCGGTCTAAAAGGAATGCCAACCTAATGTACACCTTTGCAGTGGCTCTTCGCTCCCCCAAACCCCAACTCTCCACTCCAGCTTTGACATATGGACAAACTTTTGTATACATTTTCACGGTGTGCGCATCTTAGATATGTCTCGCTGCCTTAATCTTTATATTTAACATTTTATAATTATCCGGCTTCTTTTAATTTCCGCTGAATATGAAAATTACCGTGACTGACTTGTTGCTGTCGCTTGATGCCTCGTGGTTATTTTTTTTTTCTCAAGAAGTATCTAGATACCTTCAAAAATAACAACAACAACACAAATACCGCCAGAGGGAGTTCTTGTTGAAAGAAGACACAAAAAATCCCCAAAGAAGCACTTTTTATAACGTACTGTCCCGTTATCCGCGCGCTAGCCAGTCCTCCATCTTGTGGCTTAAAATAAGAATCGGCCAATTTAACAGAAAATCGAAAGGAAAATCTTGTGAAAAACAAAGCACAAACATGGAGAAAAATAAAATCTAAAAAAAAATAAAGAATTATAAATAAAGGCATCGAAAGTGCATCAACATGGCCGGATTGAGGCACATTACCATATTTTAAAGAAATCTTAAGGAATTTTATCTAAAGGAAATGAAATGAACAAGTCTCCACTCCAACTATATCGCTGGAAAGTCAATAAAAGTATGGAATGCAAAATGAAATCTGCCATCTTTAACTTTGGTTAACTACACATTACATGAGCAGTAGTTACATGGGCACTTTCTAGGAGTCATTGGGTGTTGCTTCGATCTTTTTTTCACACGTCGTTTTTCGACGTAGCACTCCGGCACTCAAGGTTTTTACGACGTATTTACACGAACAAAAACCCACTATGATTCGATGAAGTAGTTCGCTGTGTTTGTTACCAAGGTTGCCGTTCTATCGACTTTGTCTCTAGATCAACTCACTCGCGACAAAAAATAAACATTTTGATTTCGCTAGATTATTTCTAATTGGTACGAAAATGAAGATAATGAGTAGTAGAACTTTATTTACTCTATAGGATGCAAACATTTTGATTAAAAATTTCTTTTAAATCTACTTTTATTATTTCACTAATAGAAATCAATTTCAATGAACAGTCGATTTTCGTTTCTTTAATATGGAACACAATCATTCCACTGAATGTGTTCGATTCTCTTTCTATTCCCAAATGTCAGAGGTATCTTCAAAACAAAGAAAATGACATTTCGCTTCTGGAATGAACGCGTTCATTGCGAAATGGGTTGTAGGGATTATAGGAAAAATTAACCAATTTTGACAGAAAATATTTTATTTAGTCTCGATTTAGTGGTCGTAAAATAAATCTTAAGAACTTATGTAACTTAAGACCTGTGAAGATGTTTATATTTTTCAAAGTTCTGTTTCTTAATTAAGTGTCTTGGACAATATTTTGAATCTTAAATATTTTTTTGGTAGTTACAACTAAGCTATCGGAACTTGACTTTCGAAAGTTTTTCGCCCTCTGAAACGCAACTCCCTATTACGAAACTTGCATTTCTCCTCAGAAAAAATCGACCCTTTGCTGCATCCATATCTATACAATTTATATATTATGTCTTCTCCATCATGTGAAGTTATTTCGGGAGACGACCGACGCGACGACGGGACAGGGAAAAATTTGTCGTACACGATTTAATGAGATTTATGGCAGTTGTCTGCCGTTTTACTTACAAGTTTGTTGCACGGAATGTACTCCACCATTATGGAAAAGAAGAACGACAAAAAATAAGGATAGAAGATAATCGGGAAGAATGTTTTTACACCGCTAAAGTTTTCACACACAACAAAAAAAAAATAACATAGTTCAGGGAGTTTTCTCTCTTCATAAGCTACTCGTATCATAGCAAAATAGTTCTTTCGACATCTTCTTAAATTCTGTTTAGGGTTTGGTTGGGAGACAGAAATTAGGTCTCCCCTTGGTGGATGAATACTGGATAAAAATGTCAGTGCATTTCCTGTTTTTTTTTAATTTTTTTTTTGAAAAGAATGTAATAAGACGATGAAATATTAGAAACGTTGAAAGACACTCTAATAAGCTACATTAAGTACTCAACTTTTGACAGATTTTTTTTTCTCAATTTTCAAAAATAACTTTCTAAAGCAGGAACAATTTGACATCCAAACAAAATTAAAACGGAAATGTATATTTCAAGTTCAGAATTACCGAATTCAAAAGGATTTAAGATTTCTCAATGAATTTATAAGAAGAAAAAAATGGTTTTGTTTAAATTTGTGGAAAATGACTTCAAAAAATAAATACATTCCACAATCGATAAATTTAGCTCCAAACAGTTTATTTTTTATACCATGCTTCAAAGAAATGGGCTGGAAAAACTTGGTATATTCAGCTTAAAGTGAAATATTGTTTCGTGGAAAGAACAAAAAGGACAGGACCTAAAAGGCTGTCTTGTGGGACAGATAAAAAATGATTTGAGAGGATAAATCTGAAACGAACTTTATCGGAATGGTTTATTAAGTAAGTTTGAAAATCTCAACATATGTATATGTATGTATTTTGAAGTACACAAATAATAACTTTGAGGTAGCGCCTTCCTGATGAAACTAGATGTCTTCGGTGTTAATAGCCCAAATTCCACCCCAAATAGTGACTTCTTTTGGATGCATTTTAATTTTGTGGATTGCCTTCGTTCCAAATTCAACAATTTTGTTTTTTGAACAACCCATTCATCGAAAAATGGACTCGTCGCTCAATATGATTTTTCGACCGAAATTATGGTCAACTTCCAACTGTTCGAGAACCGAGTTTAGCGAACACACGTCTTTGTCTACATGGTGAACTCTGAGCTGAAGTTTTGTACGGTTGTAGGCCCAAAACATGACGCAAAATCCGCCAAGTTGTGGCCGAGTTCTTGAATGCGGCCTGGAATTGACTGCCTCGGATTCTCCTGGACACTCTCTCTCACCGACAGCGAAAATATTTTCCGTAGATCTTTCTTTTCGTTGATATAATGGTGTTGGCGGATTGTTCAATGAACCGGTTGAACCACGTTGCAGAAGGACGATTATGGAGACCGTAAAATGGGTGAAATGTTGCTCGAACAGAAGATAATAATAAGATAAAAATAAAATAATTTAATAATTTGACATTTTGTTGAATGCTATAACTCTCTGTGTTGGTTTGACAGACTTAATTATTGACATCCAATATGACAGATGTACCTTCAACAATATGGCTGCAATCACCTGTCAAAGTTTAGATATTTCTATTGTTTTGTTGCAAGCTTACAATCAGATGCAAATATTATTGCATTGCGTAATTTAAAATTTGGTTTATAAAAAAAATCAATAATTGCGTGATAGATTGCAATAACAATTTTTGTCTATGAGATTTTGTTTTCAATATTTTTTTGTGCTTAGTCCATCACAAAACAAAAAAAATATAACACACAACTTTCATTCATTATCTTCAAAATTCCCAGCGCCAAAAAGGTCAAGGTAAACATAACCTAATTTGGGTTTCGGTCAAGTGGCACTATGTCGGCAGAATATATATACATAGCAAGCCCACCCAAGGCTACTTTCGCCGTTGGTGGTCAATATCAAGTCATCACAAAAGTTACCACTAACTTTCAAAAAACTAAGATTTATAACAAATTATCATGCTTTCGGGCAGAAAGTTCAACTTTTCGTGTTTGAATTAATTAGTTTCTCGCCCAAATTAATGTCTTAATATTTCTTTAGTTTTAGATAATAATTAATTAAAAACATAACAAATGTTTTTCGCGTATCGTATAATCTTCAAAAAAAAAGAAACACAAAAAATTAATCAAAACAACTAAACACATAGTTTTGAATAATAAACTTACATGAAAGTTAGCGACCTTTCAAATTAATCAATCTATACTTTTTCATTTGTCATTTTTCAAAGCAAATTCATTTTTAATCTCCACAACAAAATGTTAATAGGAAGGAATAAATTAGTTGTTATTTTTTTTATTTACAAGCTTTTTTCATAGGGACAAAATATATAACCCTAATCAAGCGACCAATTAATTAATTCAAAATAAAACTAAAACTATCAACCAGTTTCTGGTTTTTCTTATTAGTTCATTAATAAATCGATCTATCTGGCTGCAAATGGAAAATGTCAACACATCAAGAAAAAAAAACGCTAAAAACCTTCAAAGAAATATTATGTTAATTCTTTTTTGTAAATTAATTTGAATTTTATGTACGATAATGCAATCGTCAATAAAATCACAACAAAATTAGGTCTAGATAAGAAAAACTCTCCGTTCAGATAGGTCACCAAAAGAAACCTTATAATAGGCGTTGATAAGAGCCGATTATTGTCACCAGTTTATTTTTTTTGTCAATAAATGTATGCGTAGGCGGTCACACTGGTTCAAGGGTTAAATTATGCATTTTGAAATGAAAATGAATTTTATTAGCTTTCACTATAAAAATGGTAACTTAAATAAGAAAACATAAATACCGACTGTAAGTCGTCAACTTTACGACGACAGCTGGGAATTTTGAATTTATAATGAATTTATAAACTGATTCAGTTGAATTTTAATACAAATTCAATTCGATTTTTATTTGTTTGACGTCGTTAATGTTGTTCGCGCAGGTTCATTTCCGGTTGAAGGAAAATTCTGATATTTCAAAAATATAAATTTCTTTGAGCTATAAGTTTTCACATGATGCCATATTCGCAAAAAAAATTAATCTTTGTTAAGATTTAACAAATCCGCGCAAAATGATTCACAAGAAGATTCATTTTGGCACTGCGTTTCAAAATGGAAGTAGCGAGATGCATTTAAAATGGAAAGATTCATTTGACAGAATATTAGTTTCCACTGTCAAATCATGAAAATGATATTTCGAATATGAATGCATTCAGCACAAGCAAGTCATTTCGATTTAGAAAAGTATTAGTCCTAAGAAGATTTACACAAGATTATATTCGATTAACAGTATTTCCACTGACAGGGCGTTTTAAAATGGAAGTGGTGAGACTCATTTGAAATGGAAAAATTCATTAGACAGAATTTTGGTTTTCACTGTCAAATAATGAAAATGGTAAATATAATGGTAATAGTAATTTTGATTTGGAAAGGTATTAGTCTGAGGAAGATTTAAACAAGATTAGATTAGATTAGTAGTATTTCCACCACACATAAGATGAACAAGTAGATTAACTTTGACACTACTTTTCATCAAATAGTGTTTCATTTTTTTCTATGATATAGAAGTGAGATTAAAAGTTAAACTTATGACTATAAACGAAGCAAAAAAGTTGATTGTGCAGTGAATGCGTTCATTTCCAGGTATGGGTTAGTTCGATTCAGAAAAATATTTCCCCTTTGATGATTTATCAAGATTAATATCTAATGTTGTATTTTAAATCTTTCAGACTTGCACAAAATCTATACTACGTTTTAATCGACCATTAAACCGAGATTTAGTAAGATTTGCCCTTAATCTTCTTCAAACCCCAGTGATTTCCCATAAAAATTTTAATCTCTTCAAATGAAGATTTAAAATGAATCTCTTGGAAGGAGTGATTTTTCCAAATCAAACATACTTTATTTTATAGAACGCACCCTTTTAAACGTCATATGGACAAATAGAACTGACAATCGACAATAAACAAATCTTTTAAATCGAAATCATTTACGTTTGCTGGGAAGAAAAAAATAAATTTACTTTATGTATATGTAAATGTATACACATTTTCAATTTGTAATTTTCTTTCTGTAAAACTTTAAAACAATTGTGAAGAATCGAATTATGCAATAATAGCAGTTTTAACTAACTAATACTCATTTTTTAACAACTTTATTATGAAATAAATACAATTTTTGTCCTGCAACAATTTTTCCTCCAGTAATAACATTTACTCTTTTGTTCTGGTCAAATGTCAATGAAAATTTCAAATTAATCTCCTTTTCTTTGGTGGAAAAACTTCAAGATTAATTTAAAATACCTTGCCTTAAATCCCAGATTGTTTTTTGTTTTTGTGAAAACTTAGTATAAGTCTAAACCTATTTAAATCACTTGAGTGATTGGTAGAATCGTAGTATAAATCTTTGAGATTTGAAGAAGATTAAGGTTAAGTTAAATTTAATCGCGGTTTAGTAGTGGGTGGAGACGTACCATTAGAGATCGGTTTAAAATCTTCCTATTGGCATATCTCAGACTCAGCTAGACATTTGATTCATTTCAAAGAAAAATAAAACTGAAAACCAAGAATAACAATTACCCCGATAACATGAGTAGATTGAGGTATCGAAACGAATCCGAATTGAGATTATTTCGATCGAGGCATATGGTCACGCGAGATCGAAAGATATATATCAAATGGAATTAAAGTGACAGTGTTGCTTTGTATCAGTGTATGCGTGCGGTGTTGTGGGTATTGTTAAAAATGGTGACACAAAGAGAACAAATTATTTGCTTTATTATAAACAATATGCAACATAAAAAAAACCCAATCATAACGGAATCTATATCTGAAAACAAAATACACAATTATTGTGCTCAATTCTTCAATCTGTCGATGCAGGTTTACATACATACATATTTTCGGTTCGATCCAGCCCGTCTAGTGGAATCGGATAGAGTAATCCGATTTCAATTCGATTCAGGTATACAAGGAGCTAAATCCTGATTCAATTCCGATTAAATTCTCCTTATAAATGTGGTTGTTTTATTTAATGCTTCTACAACCAAAGCAATATATTGTATGTTTCATTTTCGAAATAACATTTTAAAGCAAAAAACAAAGTGACGTTTCCATTAATTTATTAAAGTTTTGTTTCCTTCGATCAAAGGAATACCAACAATAAATATTCAGTCATCTTCTAGAATGAAACTTTTATTATTTCTTTATTTTTAAGTTGATCCAAAAAGATTCCAAGACAACCTAAGCCCTGAAAATCAATTTTCCTTTAAAGTAAAAGGAGATTTTTTTTTTAATTTTACATAAATTCTATTATTAGTCTACAAAAAACACAATCATAAAAGGGACAAATAGATTTATTTTATAAGTCGCAGCAGACTTCAAAGTAAGAAATAGACAAACATACCATCTGTTCCTTGTAATATTATAGACATTAACAAAAAAGAACATTTAATATGTAATTAGAGAATGTTTCTAAATGCTTGTCTTTCATTTGCAACCAGATTGAGTAGTAAATTTTTATAATCACTAAACAACTAAGAAAATCAACTACATAGTTGCCATAATTTTGAAAAAGTGCCTCTCATTTTAGTGGGATTCGAATTCGGCTATAAGTCAATTTATTTATTATTTTGTACTAATTCATAATGTATAAATTATTATAGAAATATGTATTTAAAAAAATAAATTAAATCATCACCTAAAAATAAAATCCCTTCCTTGCAACCTTACATGTTAACAACATTCAACTTAACTTTATCAAAACATTTAACTATACCAATCCAATGATTGATTAGCGGAAAATCACTACTATGCCTACTGAGATGCAACAACTATCACAATTATTCATCACCTGCAATTGGCTACAGAAATTATTCATTTTCAAGAAATCTATGACATGCAAATTCCAACATCATTATCAAAACGTGAAATTTTTTTTTGTTTTAGCAAAAAATATGAAAATACACCTTTCGGCGGCATACCTACAGTGGAGCAATGTAGATTAACATTTAGAATTAATTAAGCCAAAAACCAGTCGTAATTGTTAACTTTGTCTAGCTTACTTAAGACTCAAGACTCAAGAAACCAAACAAGCTAACATTAAATATTTTTCCTTATTGTCTAACCAATATCTAACTTAGACAGCGGAATTAGATGTTAAAACTTTGACTACTGACATTGGCGCAAAATTTTAGTATGATGTCAAATCTATTTTAGTATGATACTAGATTAAAGCGAAATTTTTGCAAACTCCAATCGAATTCGGAAATATTTTCCCAAACATTTTACTAAAGTAAAAATCAAAAGTCCAAAATGGTCTCAGTCTTTTAACTTAGTTTTTTTTTTTAACAAACTCTCATTGTTTTAGGCGCGTTAAGAAGACATCTTTTTAAAAATAATTGCTCTAGTACAACCATAGTTAAAAAATGTTTAAAATTTAGAAAAAATTAGTAAACTTTAAAGTTAGCAAATTGTTAAGTAGTGTCATATTAATACCTTAACACTCGACTGTTTAAAACTTTTCGTCAATTGACAATTAAATAAAGCATAAGTCCAACTATTTACAGATATTTAAACACTATCTAACTAGACAATTGTCTTAGAGCTGAAGTAAATACGCCTACTCATTTTTTTAAAACAAACCCAAGAAAATTTTTCAAAGAAAAAAAATTATAAAATTATTTTAACGATTATCCACCAATTTTGCCGATTGTTATGTTTTAAATATTAAAGTCGTATGCAGCCTTAAGCTTGTGATAAAATGGCTTTGCCTATAAGTTTGGAATTATATGATTTTTTTTTCCCGAATATATAGTAGCTTGTCCCACAGTACTGCGAGGGCAGCACCAAGCCATGGACACCAACCATCCACACAGCATGAAGTGGAGATTTATTTCGTTCGTTCGTTCGTTCATCACGACTTCCCATCCCGTTCATCAAGTTCGAATAGTCTTCAATTAAATATGACAGCTAATGTTCGGACTTAAAAATAATGAAGAAATCTCCAGTGCAAATTTATCAAAGTAAATGTATCTTCTTCATTTCGGAAATCTTCCTTTTCAATCATTATAGGGGGAAAATGCATCTAAGTAAAGACTAATTAAATTAATTATGAAAAAAGTCAGCATTAATCTTGTTTATCCTAGAATTATATTCTTGGAATTGTAAATAGCTAAAACTAATCTTTGATTTATAGAAGTTAGGTATATAAATTGCCATCCATTTAGAAATCATAAATCTTATATTTTGTTGTTGTTTGAATTTTATTGAAAGAAATGCTCCAAAAATGAAGACATAAATAGCTATGGTTGTAAAAAGACTATACCTCCTTGTATAATCTTTTGGTGTTCCTGACACAAATCTTATATATGACCTTCGAATTGCGACTCCACCTTAAGTCACACCTCAAGAATGCCTTAGAATCAATTTGGAAAAAATAATAAAAAACCATAAAGTTGAGTCGGTACGATATAGACAGCCGACAAATAATCAAACAAAGAAAGATGAGACGACCCCACCTTTTAAAGTTGCATATTATGGCAACTTGAGGAAAAAATGTTAATCCATTAGATATACCGAATACCGACCGACCAAAATGATTGAATGGTCGAGATATACTGAAAACTGAAGAGATCGAACGTGCGCAGATTTAATTCTGAACCAATGATGGTTTTGTTTTTTTGTCATTATTTATTTTTAATGTTTTTGATTGCAGATTAAAAAAATGGCCCGTAGGAATCGGTTTAGCAAAAGAAGTTAGTTAGATTCGAATACACTTAAAATACAAGTACAGTTAAATAATTTATCCTTTTGAAAGTACAGTTCTAGATTGTTTCATGATTAAATGAAAATTAAACGATCGCTTAAGATAATTTCAATAAGTAGAACCGGGCGTAGATTGGGAACATTGAGTAGAATTTGGTGAATTTCATTATAAAATTGGTAGGGGCCAAAAAAAAAAAGCTTGAAACAATTTATAGGTTACTCATCCTCATTCCTGTTCCCGCACCTTCTCACTCACTCATTCTTGCCAATCTAAACAGCATGGCGTCTATTCGCAAATGTTTGATTAGAAATATTTTGTTTTCGAAACTGTATAGGTCGTTCTTGAGAAACATCCGATTTAAATGGCCAGCTAAAAAAAAATAAAAATCTTTCCATATGTATAACATTTTTGCTTTGGGATTTAGTGTGTGAAGTCGTCTATGAACTTATGCTATAAAAAGGCAAAAGTCAATCTTTTTGAAGGGGACTCAAAGATAAATTATTAATTTTCTAAATATGTGAAATAAGTTTATTCTCGAGAACTCTTGAGGAAAGAGTTTTATGAAATAGCATCTTAAACATATATTTATGGGTGAACTTATCATGCGTGTTATTCACGTCCCAAGATTTAACATCATCATTTCATCATTGACCTCCACTAGCTTGGGTTAATTTGAAAGTGTAGATGGTGTCAAAATATCAATTCAATTCCCCTATGTCCCCATGAAAATCACAGCTATTTGACCCCACTTATCTATACCTTCCAGCCGAATTTGTCGAAATAAATGAAAAAAAAAATGCCTCCGATTAAGTGCAGAACTAATAAATCATAATCAACCCCACGAGCATTCCTTCGTACATCACATAGCTTTCTCCAGCTAACTTACAAATCGACTGCAGGCGATGAAGTTGTGATTTTGAAAATTACACCACCATGTTCTGTTCATATCAAAGTACTGCCTGCCAGCACTATTATTATTATTATTAATTTTTCGAACATACATTTCTCATCATCATCGTGTCGTCGTCATCATCGTCATCGTCAAAAATGTGTCAGCTATATTGAATATTACGGAAGTTCCTATCGAAAGCATTTTGGAGCAAAATAGTTAGAGGCACATGGTCGTCGAACTATTAGAGTTTACTTGGACCCGGCATTAAGTGATTTTTTTTTTTTTGGTTGTTGTTGTTGGTTGGCATACTCCATGTTGATTCCAATCAAAATATTGCGTAAGAACACTCATAGCTTGTGTACGATCGGTCAGTAGGTCTGTATATAATGTCTGTGGACTGGTTGCGAGGGAAGATAAATAATATCGCTGGAACCGATCGATGCAGCATGTGAGGCTGGCATGCATTCTCTGCCTCAAAAAAAAAAAAAAAAAAGAAAAATTTAATGGAAGCGCCAAATTGTAGTGAACAAAAAGTAGTAATGCATAATTATTACTTGTTGTCCTAATTAGTTATGACTACAAGCAGAATTGATGTTCTATTTAAATAACAATTCATGCAAATTCATGGAGGCAGTGAACTGCTGTGTGTTAGAGTCACACTTTTCTCAAAAGTTGACTAGAACTTTCACAATTTTTTTTAACATGTCAACCAACGATTATAGAACTTGAAAAATTTTTTGACAGGACTAAATACAAAATAGGTACCTAAGCTACATGCATCCCTAATTCACCTTAAGATGATGAAACGAAAAACTAGAATATTCCACCAAATTTCCCACGAAATATATGCATGTCGATTACAGAATTCGCAGAATTTTACTCCCAGTGAGTTGTCCCGATCCGTTCACCTTTCGCATCCGCTGTAAAACTGAATTATGAAATTCGCCGGATGAACTACTCGTACACTGTCTATTTCTAAAATTACATTGACATTAAGTCAACCGCCCTAGGCTTTGATAATAGTATCGCTATCGATGAACGAAATCAAGCATCGTTTTGAGTGGTTAGTATTTGGATGGGAGACGGTTGTTAGTTGTCCGTTTTCTATTAAAATTTGTTAAACAAACATTTTAACATTCAGTATGATAAGCTTTTGACTTATATTTTTGTGTTTTTCATTGTTTATTTTCTTCTTTTTTTTTTCGTTTAATCAAAAATTCACTTCAGATTCGTCTCGAAATTGGTGCGAATGTAAAATGATAGAAATTGTATGGAGTGCGGATGGATTGCGGATTTAGTAATACCAGATAAGTTGAACCGAATGTCGGTGGTGCAGGGCATGCTACCGACATTCGTTCAACTTTCATTCGTCGGATTCAGTAATAGCAAACGTTTTGAAATTAATTGAAACTGTGACTTTAGCTCATTCGCCGAATTCTGTAATAGTGTTGATGATTTAATTCTAACTTAGGGCTGTGGATTCGAGAACCACTGTAAATATACCCCTTACTTTAAATGAATCCATAGTTCCAGCAAAAAATATCATTTGATCGTATTTATTTACTCTCATCAAATAGAATTTCGAAATGGTAGGCTATAAGTCATAAGAGAGAAAGATGTAGAAGAATTGGAAAATTTAGTACCAAAATTTAAACGATTTGAAATTTAAACTTAATAGGTTCCACTGTCTTTTTGTGTGTCATATTTATAGAAGTTTTGAAATTTCAAACTGTGCAGCAGTTTTCCATTCCATTCTGAAACTTTTACATGAAAATTGCAATTGAACTTTGTTTTTTTTTTTTTTTTTTTTTTTGCGTGCCTTTTAAGGCCTACACATGCAAACAAAGTGAAATTTTCATTTGTTTGTAAATTTTTGGACACCCAATTTATTGATTTTTCACGTCGATTTTATTTCACTTCACATTGTCATTTAAAGATTTCGCAACTTGATGTTCGCTTCGCTCGTAAGCTAGGCTTAAGCTTGCGAATTTTTTAAGTTGCAGATTTCCTTTTATGTGAAAATTTATTTTTGTGCGTAAGCTTGGTTACTACATCAGTGTTATGTGAAATAATAAAAAAAAATCGAATTAAAAGATGAAAAGATCTCCCGAAACATGAAACTGAAAATAAATTGTGTAGTATATTTGGTATACAAAAGTCCATTAAGTTCTTTTTTTGTTAATTGTTGGTCCCAAAAAAAATGAATTTGAAATTATTTTATTTTTCACGGGAAAGATTGATTTGAAAACATATATAACATTTCGCTCAACAGGGATCTATAACACTAGGCTTCCATTCTATATTTTTTCAATTGCCTAATGTATGTAAATTCATTTAGATAAATTAACAATATTCAGACTTTCAATACAAATCAAATACCTAACCTATGTAATATACTAAGGCTTGTGAGCACAGCCTCTTTTATTTCTTAAAAAAAAAAAAAAACAATTTGCAATATGCCAACAAAGCTCTTCCAATAAATCCATTCTCAAATTGATCGAAGTTTATTGCAATTAATTTAACTGCATGCCAAACAGATTTTTGTCTGTGCAATTCTACTGCATCTTTTAGTTCAAGAGTTTTGCAATCATCGTAATGCAACAACAATTTTTTTTTTCACATTCTCGTTTATGAAAAATAATTACAAAAGGCTTAGCATTCTTAAAGTATAGGTACTCATACAGTTGTATCGACAAAAAATGTTTAAAGTTTTGTTCCATTTTTTTTTGTCAACGTAAAATTTTTCAACATAAAAATTTAATCTCTTTGTGAAATTTTTATACAATATGAAATTTTCATATATAAGTGAAATTTTCATACAACAGTGAAATTTAGATTCCACAACTTATTTCTCAAAAAATTAAACGAATTAATAGATGAAAAAAGATTTTGAAAGTGAAGACATTTTTCAAGCTGTTTAAATTTTTTCCATAGTGACATTAAAACATTGCATGTGGAAATGTGTCTCACCCGTCACGCAACTAAAATGGATAGTTTAACCTATACAAGTGTTTTTAAATGCAGAATGTCATATTTAAATGACGTGGTTTAACATTTAATAGATGACTCAACTTTCAATTTATTGAAAAAGAACATTGTGTGGATAATGTATTAAATATGTGTCACAAACGTAACTATAAAAACACCAATACAGTGTTTTATTCTGACTGTAGAATTTCTTTCAACCACGACTGTATAAAATACAATGGAGATGACAGAGAAATTATCGATTGTCATTAATTTTAATATAAAGGAAAAAAAACCAGCTGCGAACCAGCATTATCATATCTGTATTTTTATTCACTTCGATATAGGAGGAGAACAAAAAATTGAAAGCTATTAAGAGCCAACCGAGATAAACATTTATAATATGCTATGCAGGCCATGCCGTCCGCCACCTCAAGGCTATATCATAACTCTTGACCACCAAATATTTTTTCAATTCAACCTCATTAAGGTTTTATTTATATTTTTCTTATTTCTTGAATATTGATTATCATAATTAACAATAAGAGTGTGAGCTTTTGATTGAATTAAAAACGCCCTTTTTATACTCTCAAGCTCAAGATCCATTCAGAAACAACTTATGTACATACATATATTTGTGCTATGACTTGCAACAAATGCTTCACCTTTGCACAGTAATTTATTAGTAATTATTGCACAACATTATAGGTTTAACATTATAGTTAATTCGAATTCGAACCTACTAATCAGTTTGGAATTGTTATATTTTTTTTTTTTGAAATTACCTGGTCAATTACTTTAATGTGACTTACGAGTATAGGTATATCATTGAAGAGAAGAGAAAAGTAGGCTACTTATGTGACCTCCTATTTGTATGATTTACGCTTATTTCTTGGTAAAATGGTAACCATAAGAGTAAGTTATGAATTCGAAGAAAAAATACATTTCGAAATATTGATTTTAATTGCATATTTATTTTGTAATACAAATATTTTGAGGTAATATTACTGAAATTCTGTTTGTAAAACTTGGAACTTGAAAGAAAAGAAGCTTTCTGATGTGTTTAGAATGGTCAAGTTCTTACCCATCATGAACTTGATAAAATTAAGTATTTTACACAAATTTCAACTTTTCGTGCCTTTGGCAGCGGTCAGAAGCAAGACGCAATCACTATAGGTTTCCTCATATTTCATTTACCTCTAGACCCCATGTTTACCATAAACCACAAGCACAAATAACTCTGACCCAGTCTTACCGTTTTTATCTCAAGCGAATAAATTTGAATTTTCGTTGCGCCATCTTTTGGCCAAGTTTTCTCATTTCGATTACAAAATTCTGATGAATTTTTTCTTAGAAACATTTTCTTCCGGGTAAATGTTTTTATAATTTTTGTTTAAGTTGCATGTTCAAAATATCAACACGAACGCTAAAGTTGGCGCCAAGTCATAAATGTTGGCATTAAACCAATTGAAGCGAGGTGGATGATAGTACTGATGGTACTATAACACTTTAGGCCGCGTGCCTCGAGTATCATTTACAACAACTCCCATCTGGGGATGGTTTTTTTTGTTTGCCTTGATATTATAGTGTGGACAATATTTTCACTATAGTGACACTTGTCACGTAGTTTTCTTCTGCTTCTAGGGTTTGTTTCTAAACAAAAGGGCATCATTCCATTATTATTTGCAAACAAATAATCTTGCCTCATCAAGGGAAACCGGCCGCGTGTCGGGGAATAAATGGGGATAAAGGAGAAATATTAAGACAAGGCGTGCGTGTAGATTAAAAATAGTTTTTCTGCAGAAGAATTAGTCTAGACGTTAAGGTGAAATTTATATGGCGTAAGATTTGTGTATCAGAAATGCAACAAATAAGAATGTTTACATTAATTTCCTTAGATTTGGGCGATCAGTTATAGTTTTAGTGATAAATAGCATTTTCAAGATTTAGTATATCAAACAATCTTAGCTTTGGGGATTAGTTAAATTTATCCACATAGTAAATTAATATCGAAAACGTGACAGTGATTGGATTTTTAATAGTTCTTTAAAGTAATTTGGAGAGTTGTATCTGACAGTTTGATAAAATGTTCGAAATCTTCTGAACTCCTTCTGAATGATGTCTATTTGTTAACTTGAAACTTTTTAGAAACTGTCAAAACTTTCTTTGGATTTTACTGCTAGTTGTGATAAGTTTCAAGTTACGAAACGGAATTAATATTGCAAATTTAATAATCACAATCACATTAATACAAAAATTCCTCCACACAAAGTGATCCACTGTAACATTCTTGTTCAGAATTCCTCCGATTTGCTAATGAAACGTCATAAGTAAGTTCAATTAGCTGGATCACGTTTCTAAGATCTCACATATTTTCGCCGTCGGTTCATCACTTTGACGGAGTAAGAGACGAAATCAAGACGAGTTCAGAGTAATTTTCTATTTGTCTATTAAAAGCTTTTCCACAAAATTTATTTCATGCAATGCTTAAATGGCCTTTAGTCGACTTAGAATCAATAGTTGACTATTTAGAGCCAATCAGTGAATATTTTTTTTAAAGGACATTAAAAGCAACTTTTGAATCAATAATTAAACAAGTTCAATTAATTTCTCAATTCGAATCTCATGTTTCATTATTTCCAATGGGATGCAAAAATTGCCAAAATCTACATATTAAAAGATCTATGTAAATAGAAAATAAATTGATTTATTTAACCAATGGAAAACCACATCAATTACTTCCCTTGGCCGATATAAGAACGGAGCAAATAGAATGATGTCGCCAAGATTTTCAGAGAAGATAACAAATTTCAATATTTTTAGGAAAAAGTATGTTTCCTATGTGACTTTTCTTGTTCTCTTAATTTTCATTTTAAATTTTAAGACTTATGACAATTAAAGTAAAAGTTAAAGGTCGAAAACGGGTAAAAGTGACTTTCACATATCTCAAAATACTTGTAATCTCAACATAAAATTCTTTTGAACGGTTTTTATCTGCTCGTATGAAAAGATGTACAAACTTTCCTGACTCAGATGACAATTTTATTAAATGCAATAAAAGGGCACCATTCAACTGGAAAACTGTTTTTCAAATAATAAATGTAGAGGTTCCATTCTTGTACTTCGAGAGTATCAACTCACTCAAAACTTAACGAATTTTTAAACTCACAGAAATGCACAGTAATTTCGTACCAGTACCTTTTGTATATAAAACTTATAGTACTCTCATGAAGAATAACGATTGCGGCGACATCTTAAGCACAGCGATAGAACTTGTTAGATTTGTCTCTGTTAAATTTAATAATAAAATATTCTATTTTTTACTACTTGTTCTGTATCTTATTCTACTCTCCACTGTAAAATCGAGTGCTAATTTCAGCGCCACCACCAGACTAGCGTTCGCAACACAAAATTCCATGATAATACCATAGATTACTATATGCAAAGATACTCCATAATGTGAACATTTCTTGAACACATTCACAATCGTTTTTTTTTTGTATTCTATCGAAATAATATTCAACCATTTTTTTGACTGCGAGTTCGAATTGGAATTTCAGAAAATTTACTGACATTCCTGATTGTGTTTTTTTTTTGTTTTCTTAAAAAGCCAGGTAAGTTTCTGATAAACGAAAAATCCCATACAAAAATGTCATAACGAAATTATAATCTATAACATAATTTGGTTTGATATTTCATAATAATTAAATATACTTTTCTCTTTCTCTCATTTTGCAGTCCCAATTCAATGACGACTCACATCCTGTTGCTGGTGAACAAGTATGGCTGGTGCATCGTGGTGGATTTTGTGCTGCCGTCAAATTACCTCAACAAAAAGATCACATCGATCATCACAAAATCATAGTTCAACTTATGCACAATGGCGAAGAGCTAACCGTGGACGAAGATGATATTGAGAAATCGAATCCATCTTCTTTGGATTTGGTTGAGGATATTTGTCAGTTAAAACATCTCAATGAGGCGTCTGTTCTGCACTGTTTGCGTCAAAGATACGCCAGTAATTTAATTCACACTAAAGCTGGTCCCATTTTAATGGTAGTCAATCCAATGGCACCACTTTCTTTGTATTCGGAAAAGGTAAGTTGAGTGTCCTATAGACGCCTTCTAGTATTCAATTCTTCATCCCATCGGTTCTTAAAAGTATCATTATTATTATTGTTTTCCTTTTTTTTTAGGTGGTATCCATGTTCCGTGGATGCAAAACAGAGGATATGCCTCCACATGTCTATTCACTGGCACAAACCGCCTACAGGACAATGCTGGAGACACGTCGCGATCAAAGTTTGATATTCATGGGAAGATCTGGTTCTGGAAAAACAACAAGTTTCAAACACGCTTTATATTATTTGGCATTAGCTGCTGGTGAGTTTATTAAATAGGGGAATAGACGTTTTCTTTATGGGTGGGTTTGTGGATTTAGTAGGCGAAATGAGGGACATATTTGTTTTGCATTACATTCATATATTGGGCGGCCAGGATATTGGCATTGGGTGTGATATAATAAACGATGACTCATAATCCTCCTTGGAGCACATTCGGATTGAGAGATCATTGTATTGCTTTAGCAAATTTATCTTTCCTTCTTTTCTTAACGAACTCTGTATTTTTTCTAAATATAAGCACAATTTCTCACAAAAATCTGTCACTTTTGCTGTCAATAGGTGAGAATTATGAAATAGAGTTTTTTATTTCAATGGTATTAATATATAGTTTGTGAGTGCTCAGAACTCTAAACTGATGAATTCATTCATTTCATTTTGCCTTGTTTTCAAAAATGTATGGACAGTTCTATATGCTATATGCATCAATCCGAAATATTCTCAGGGACTTGTTATTCACTTTCGCAGATTTATCATAGCTTGTTAACCAAACTGTCTATAAGCACTATGCAACCAACATAACCGAAACAGACTCAGTTCACTTTCTTTGTGAATGTCGCAGACCCTCTCTAGCTTAGACAAGAAAACCATTCCTTTATAAAAATTTAATCGGCGAACTGGGCTATACCTCGAAAAGGCTCTTATTCACTTCCTTTACCTTTCTTACTTGTGTCCTGTCGAGTACAAAAGTCCGATGATATGCATTATCGTTTCATTACCCCTTCCAACCTAACTTAACACAACCTTAAAAAAATAGCCCTACGGATTAAAACTGAAAAAAAAATTTTCCACTCTTATTGCCGAAATTTGTCATATTTTCCAATCAGAAATTTCATGGGGTTTTACGACATTCAAGTCTTTTTAACGAAATATTTATTTTCCTTCTCCAGGTTCTGTTAATAAACTCCTCACTGCCGAAAAAGTAAATGCCATAAATACGATACTTGAAGCCTTTGGCAACACTAAAACTAATCTTAACTCTAATGCAACACGATTTACTCAGATATTAAGTCTTGATTTTGATCAAAGTGGACAGATTGCATCCGCATCGGTTCAGGTAAGTGATTAACAATCACAAATTCAATATGACGTTAAGAATGAAAAATTAAATTTTTTTTGTACAGGTTTTACTACCAGAACGTCAAAGAGCAGGCAGGCGTTACATGAACGAACATAGTTTTCATATTATGACTAGACTTCTAGCCGGAGCTGAAGGTCAATTGCAAAAGGAACTTTGTCTGGAGAATATTTCTTCAGAAGATAATCATCCATTTGTGTCGTTATCACAAAAGCTTGAAGACCGTCACCGTGCCGCTTCGGAATTCACACGAACAGCATTGGCTTTTGATACTCTTAATATCGATCCAGTTGCGGTAAAGGGAATTTGGACTATTTTGGCGTCGATTTATCATCTGGGCATTGCTGGGGTTACCAAACGTAAGTAGAAATTAACTTTCCCAAAGAGCATCTTGATTGTGAGTCTTTTTTTGTGTGTTTGCAGTTGGATCAGGTCCTACAGCGCGAATCCAATTTGCCAATCCATCGGCAGCTCGAAAAGCGTCTGCTCTGCTGGGAATTTCCTTTGAGGATCTTCAGGCAGCGGCCTTTGCTTTGAACACACAAGGTGGTTCTAGTCCTGCTAAGTCCCCCAATGATAGTACAGACGTAGCCTGGGAGAGTTTGGAAGGTTTGGTAGTTGGGCTTTATGCGGAAGCTTTGTCTGCTGTATCAGCTTTGATTAATAAATCAATTTGCACATCGACTCATACAATCGCCTCGATTTTGTTAGTTGACACACCTGGATTCCAAAATCCGGCCAGTTGTGGAGTTCAAACCGGAGCCTCACTATCTGATTTGCGGCACAACTACCTACAAGAGCGGTTGCAATTACTCTTCCATCATATGACGCTGGTGGCGCCAAGAGATCGTTATGCTCAAGAACTTGTTGAAATCGATACCGAAGGACTGCCAGAGTCGCATCCAGGTCCATTGGTTTCACTGATAGACAAAGCTCCCCAAAACCACGTTGTACGGACATCACAAAGAGATTTGCGTGAGCAGGATCGACGAGGTTTACTCTGGTTGCTCGATGAAGAGTCTATGTATCCTAATTCAAATGATGACAGTTTCCTGGAGAGATTATTCTCTCATTATGGCGACCGAGAGCATCAACATCTTATCCGAAAAGCCAGTGGAATGAAGCAATTCATTCTGCAACATTTACAAGGCACAAATCCAGTTCTGTATAGTGCACATGGATGGCTTAAACACAGCCGAGAACATCCGTCGATTCGAAATGCAGTTTCCCTACTTCAAGACAGTTCCAAAGACGAAATCAATCGACTGTATGTTGGTTCCTTAACACGAGGCAATGGAATGGTATTCTGTGGTTCAATAGTCGGCCTCGAAGGTACACAGTCTCTGCGAAGAGTTTCGAGTATTCGAAGGTCATTCACATCGGCTGGAGTCAAGCGAAATTCGGTAATGTTGCAAATGAAATTCACTGTCGATGGAGTAATAGACACCTTGAGACGAACCGGAACTCATTTTGTCCATTGCTATTTACTGCAACACAATGCTGGCTTGAATTCGGGTTCAACTGCAGGTTCGCCCATAAGTTCACTCCAGGGCTCCGAGGAGATGGTTAATGTTCCTTTATTAAGAAGTCAAGTAAGTTTGATAAATTTAAATGGAATATCTAAGTTCTTGGATTTATTCTTATTTAATTAAAGATTCGTGGCTCACAATTGCTAGAAGCTGCACGTTTGCATCGCTTGGGCTTCCCTGAATCAGTTCCTCTAAATGAATTTGTACGCAGATTTGGTCTGCTTGGTGAGGTATCAATGTCGAAAGATGTCACCGTCGAACAGATATTGATGGCAAATGAAATTGACCCGTCTACATATAGAATCGGACCTAGTCAGGTGAGTGAATTATTTTTTATTATCTATGTATGTATTTGGTAATTTATATTCATTTATATTTGATCTAAAAATAAGTTTTAACGCAGTGAATAGGTAATTAGCTTTGCAAATGATTCCAGTAGTATCAGGAAAAAAACAACAATAAAAGCATGAAACATAAATAAACATAAGGAAGATAGAGATGTGTATATAAAACAGAATGCGTTTTAACGGTTCCCATACATCTTCAACGAATGAAACAAAATTTGAGAAAATACCTAGTCCCTATCCAATAACCTTGCATACTCTGAGGCTTTTTGTTGGACAACATTTGAAAGTATACACAATCTTTCTGATCAACTATTTTTTAAAAGGTGTTTATCTGTACTAAAGTTGGTGTGTGTTTAGGGTAAATTAATATTTTGTTATTGTGAATTATATTTTGTTTTTAAAAAACCATAACGATGTTACGAGACGTTGAATTTGGCAATTGAAAAACAATACTAAAAGGAAATATGGGCATAATATGTAGGTTTTTCAATCGTGTCTTAAGATTTTGAAGCTTAAGTAAAATTAAATTGTGACTAAAGCAGGTTTTATCAAACACAAACTCTACTTAGAGAATTAAGAAACAACTTAAGGTCGTGTAAAGTAAATTTTTTCCACATTTCATTTTGTATTAAATTTAATACTAATTTAGCGGGGTTTGTTAGTTTCGTTATACCTAAACAATCTCTTATTAGAAAACTCCTTATTATTTTTTTTTTGGAAATCAATAACATATCTTATAAAAATTACTTCTATTTTTATTAGGATCGGAAACTTCAGAAACCATTGATTAGATGAAGAACCGCGTTTGTACAACAAGCCTTTAACAGTTTATAGCTCTTTTCTATTGTTATTGTTAAAAATGCTGAACATTTCGATGTATGAATTCATTGAGTCGCATTAAGTTTAAAATAACATTTAATATAATAACTAGGAAAAAAAAACCACACAAAGTGCATCCTTAAATTTTGTTTGCAAAAATAAATTAAATAAAATGGAAATCGAATTTGTGTCAGCTCTTAAAATAACAGTTTCTGCCGTATATCATCGTTATCGACTAGACAGTTATAAAAAGAGGATAACTTCGTTTTCAAGATTGTTTTATGGAAACCTCCTTTTTAAAAAGCCTTATGAAATTCACGTATTCAGACTATTATTATTTATGTCTCTTGATCACAGAACACGTTGCAAAATTTCCTCTTGGTTTTCTGAGAACCAATACTTTCAATTACAAAGACAGCTCCCTAATTAAAATCACAATTTTATGTATCGGACAATAATCCTACACATAGAACGAACCCTTTTAAGTGAACATTGATATCGTCCGTGCATACTAAAACAGTTCTTTGTATCTTTACCGATTCAGTAATTTAGTTCGAGTATCATTTGCAGACACTTCCAATTATGTAACAATTCCATTTCTCCAATTGATTTCGCTTTCAATTAGATTCATTAAAAACAACAACAACAAAATCAGATTCCAATGACAGACACACCTTCAGTAATTAAGACCCAGTCTTCAAAGCTCTAATTACTAAAGTCAACAGCTTAACAAAAAAGACTATTTTTCATCGCTTCATCACTTCTTGAACCTAGTGAAACCGTTAATTTTGTTTAATAGAAATTCCTTAATAGGTTTCAATGGATGTTATCGTGTGTCAGTGTTTTAGGTTGAGGTGGAGTGCAACCGAATTTACTCCTCGGATAACCGAAATGAAAACACGAGATAGTTTATGACCCTATGACGCCGCCTGTAAATCAGTGGCAATAATCTTCAAACAAACTTAACTTTCGCTGTTTGCATGGACTGTTGGGCGGCAATGACAAAAAGGCCGCCACGGGCGCGACATGAGTCAATAAGATGTCGTCGCTGGGTTTTTGGTTTGCATTTTGCAAAGTGCAAATGCGCCAAACGACCGACGACACCACAATAAAAAGATGCGGACAGACAGAATTTACTCTCTGTCGCTTTATACAAAGAGATACACAACAATAATTTGAGAGATACAAATTTTTGTGTGTGATTTTGTTTGTCTCGTGTGGAAGAAGAAGAAAAAACGACGTCGACGGACGACTACAATCAGTTGGATGAATCTTTCTATCGTTAGTTTATAAACAATGTGTGTAGATGAAATGGAAAACTCTTTTATCCAGCAATTCCGTATGAATGGAGGAATCTGTAGGAAACTTCAAGTTGCAGATAAAAATACCTTCTGACTGTTGAAGTTGTTGTTTGTGTTTGGAAAGAAGGTGAAACTAAAGTTTGTGTGTTTTTTGTTTCATACCCAATAAATTAAAATCACAAATATACCTTTTAGCTCAAAGAGAAACAGTAGGTACTTTCTTTTGCGAGATACATAGGTGCTGTTGCGGTTCCTAAGCTGCCATAGGTAAATAGTTGTTGTTTTTTTAAATAGGTACGTGTTCGTAAAAAGATATCCATGTTCTGAATGTATAATTTGTTTTAGTAGTTTGCAGGTGGACAGACATTATTTGTGCAGAATTTGTTTTTTCCTTTCGTCATTTGTTTGGATTGAATAGAAAAAATATTCTTTATGTACAGTTTAATCTTTACTGAATGGGTGGTTTCCATGTTGCATTATGAAAAGAAAAAATAAACAGCAACAAACTTTTGTGTCAGTTCATTGAACTTTAGGTATTCTTTGAAATGAATTTTAGTTTTGTTTGGTTAGAAGCTACATTTTCTTTAAGTGGGGAGTTCGAATATATATTTATTTGTTCATCTTATCATTTGCATAATATTAATTAATAAAGGCATCTTATTTAAAAGTGAACGACAAAAGATCGGATTCGTTATCATTTGAAATCTGAAGTTGACTTTCAAAAGCCTGCAGACTTCCAAAATATCTGTTCGAGAATACATTTATGGTGAATGAGTCAAATTGGTTTAGTCAGGTTTTCAAAAAGATACTCCCCTGTTAATGATATCAGTCATTGGGGAGCTTGTTACTTCATTCAAAAAACTATTCAGCAACAAATTCCAAATGAACTCATTGAGCTCAAAAATATTTAAAGCTTCTACGTTTTAAATCTGTGATTAACTACATACATAGTATTTAGGTTTTTAGTTTTCAGTCTCTTAACTTCTTAAAATATTTCTCTAAATGCATCTGAAAGGGTAACTTTTATCAGAATAATAGTCTAGTTTCCAAAAATAGCATATTCAAAGATTGATATTGAGGACTGATTTTTCAAAAGGATATTACTTATAAACACACTACAATCTGTTCGAAAATCAAATACAATTCCTCTGTTTAAACAAAAATCAATGAAAATCCACAAAACAAAAAAAAAAGTCAGATAAAACTCGATTTTTTATTTAATTACTTTCACTCTTCTATATGTACTGTACATGATGATCATTTAACAAAACCATTAAAAAAGCCAATAAATTAAAAAAAAAATAAATAAATAAATGAAGGAGCAAAGAAAAAGTAACTTCTTTCAACTCCTCTTCTGATAACTAGCTTCAACGTCCACTCCACTTGCAAGTACTTCTTCTTCTCTCTGAAGCAAGTGGGTAAGTACATCTTACTTGGATGGAAAATGTCCGCAGGGCAGAAGTATACAGAATCTTGTAATAAAGTTAAGCATCAGAGAGTTGATGATGGTCAGTTAACATGGTCATATCCACACTCTTGAGAAGAAGTGAAGTCTTATACAATCTTCTTTGTACGAGTATGTTATCTTTTTTTGTTTTTTACGTGTAAACTTTTTTTGCGTAAAGCTATATAAATTTTTATCAAACAGTTTTTGTTTAATGTATGTATTTATAATGGATTCACATTCAATCAAGTTTTACTGGTTGATTAGGTTGTGTCCATTGGCAGCAACAGAAATTTATCGTAGTTTGGATATTTTTTCTTAAATTTTAACCACACACATCAGGATATAAGCTGGCAAGGTTGAAGGCAGGCTTGAGGATGATATAGGATGTTTGCTTTTCTTTTTTTTTTGTATTAAATAACAAAAATAACAGCAACTGGATTTTCCATCAAACGAAAAGGACTGGAAAGTCTTCAAGCCTGATTGTGTAGTTGCTGGAAAAGCAATTAACCGATAATATGATAATTGTGATTAAATGTTGCAAATTTATTTATTTATCTTTTTCTGTTTTAATATATGATCAATAATAAATGTTGTTGATGGTTAAAGTGTCCGTTTAATGGTGATTGACTTGTCTATGCTTTCCGCATAAAAGTTAATGGAGATTCTGGAAATTAATAGAGTGGGTGTGGTTTAATTATTTTTTATTAATTTTATGTTTACTTTGTATGATTAAAAACTTTAGTTTATTGATACAAGTCTTTGAACTACATCAAGGTCAACAAATATTTATTTATATTAACGAATGAATTAGAAATTAAAAAAAAAAGAAAAAATTAAACGGCTAAGATTGATTGGCTGGCATTTTTTTCTGTTTTATTTCATTTAAATTCTAAAAACAACCTGTCAAAGGACTGTTTTACTCGTTTGCGTGTTTAAAACTTTTGTATTCACCTGCACTTGGTCGCATCATTTTTGAGATATGCTTAAACACTACCAGACGTTGCCAAACTCGTAATTTTGTTTTAGCATTTTTTTTTAAAGACTTTTCGATTACCACTTGAAAGAAATTTATCGAATTCCAAAACCCTGACAGACCCTTCCTTTTGGATGTAAGGAAAATCACCTGCAAATAGAAGCATCTCTTCACTCGAGAATGCCTTAGTGCGATTATGCTCAAGATAGAGCTTTTTGAAGGAGGCAGAACCTCTCACAGATTTCTTTCGTTGTAACTTTAAGAGCCAATTTCAATCTATCCCAATCAAAAAATTGAGACAGATTTTGTTCGATTAAAGTCGCACTTGTTTCAATGGGATGATTTAAATAGTAGCTGAACTTCTACTTAAGGTTTTGACTACCTAAGTATTCATAAAATATAAATGTATATATATAGATATTTATGTACAAATGTACGTTCATGACAGGCTTTTTGAGTTCCACTAGACGTGATAAAAATTGTTCAATTTCGTTTTTTTTTTTTGAAAAATCTCTTAGTTTGAAGGTTCTCTAGTCCTTGAGTTGGCAAAGATCTTTAAATATACTTCAGATCGCTATTTAATGCATATAATAAGCAACATTGCTAGGCTGTTGTAGGACTTGTAAAATGTCATTATAACTGACATATTTTAGCCATTTATTGACAAAATGGTGGAAATACATTAATGAATAGAAGACAAGTTTTGACAAATAACATTTATCAAATGCTAACGTAAATTTCTTATAAACCTACTTTCTTCTTAAAATTAATATTTGTAAATAAAAACGAGATTTCTTTTTCTAATATCCGAGTTTCTTATAAACTTTTGATTTCGAAGAAGAATTCAAGGAAAAAACAGTACATATATCCGTAAAATACTGTAATTATGTTTCCTTTGAATTATCGTTAATCGATTTGTGAATTTATTAATGTTGCCTCAAACAAAACAAATAATATCCTCATCACAATGCAATCACTCGAAAGTCGGAACACATTTCGAATAAATTATTCAAATTAGTTTTGAGGGTGGATGTGAGTCGTGAATTGCACAGACATTATACTCGGTTAATTCAGTTTTTTTTTTTAAACTATAACTTGAACTTTTTTTGTTGTTGATGAAATGAAAATTAAAATTTTGTATCGAACAATATGTCGTTATAAAACATGCCTATAGCTCATTTGATTGACAATTAAATCAAATAACTGACAGTTCAAATTTGAATGTTTGTCACATGTCTGCATCTAAAGCTAATCGGTTCGGTGGATTCGAGCTTGGTTTTGTGCTTGGGCGTGGTGGAATGTTTCATATAAACAAAACACGCGTATGTAAATTTTGTCAAATTTGCACTTTAAATGCGTTGGATGGTTTGTTTTGAATAATGCCCCCATATAGACTGAAAATAAATGATGGTAATAATCATTTCCTTGCAAAGAGAGAGATAGAGAGAGACGACAAATATTTGACAGTTGGGTAATTCATCATGGAAATATGTTCGATGTGTCTGTCGTTTAGTAAAATTATTTTTGTATATTTCAAATAATTTATTCGTTGAAAGGAATTTCTTTTTCCTGCAGAGTTATGGGTGGTTGGATACAAAAATAGAGTTTTTTTTTTTTTTTTTGATAAAAAGAATCAGAATCTTATATTGAGAAGCTCAAAGAGCTTAGAAGAAAATTATCAAGATTTCACACTTAAAAACCAACAGAACTTAAAGGGAGAGTAAATAATTCAGCTATAAAACATAGTGTCAAAATCGGGAAGATAAATATGAGGCTGAATTTAACAGATGCGAAATACTCGTGACATTTTGCTGGATTTACACGACTGACAGCCATATTTGTTGTTATAAAACACAATTATGAATGGTGTCCACAGCATTTTTGCTGGTAGCCTTGTGGATTGTTTTTCACTGAAAGAGGAATTCGTTCTTTAATATGTACTTCTCATTTAAATCAAAGAACTAAGCATTACAGACAAGTCTCCACAAATAATCGACACGACCGACTAAAAAAGTTTGTTCATATTATTTTTCACTAAAGAAGAGGACACAGTTCTGGAGTGTTAGTTACTCGTAACTATCTGTCATATAAAAAACTTAAAATTTTTTGATGATGAAATTTTAAAAACATTCGGTCACTCTGTTGGTCGTTTTCTTTGTTTTCGCAGAACTGTAACTTTTTGCGGTTCACAAGGCTTCTGGACGATCAATGCAAATTACCATAAGTTTCTGCTTAATTCGTTGTCCATCTCTCAAGTTATAAACTTTGCTTACCATCAAAGAATGGGCACTTTTCAAGTTATGTCAAAAATAAATTTACTCAAATTAAAACTAGACACTGTTTGAGTTAAATATTTGTTGCATACGGAAGCTTTAGAAAATCATTATACCTACCACCACTTGAGTGCCTAAAGCGGTGAATTTTACCATCTGCATAACATCTCCCATTAAAAAAAAAAAAGTTAATACATCTCCAAAGCCAATTCAGTGGGTTAAGCATCACCAACACAACAACTTTTAGATTTTATTGACTTTCCCTAGTTGTAACTAGTTAATCTCTGACAAGGTTTCAAGATGTGCCACCATCCAACTTAACAAACAACAACAACGAACCAAAGATAGTTAAAATTTTATTACCGCATTTAGGGAAACACAGTTGCACATTTATTGATTGGATGTTGCGTGATGGATTTTTTGTATGGAAAAAAGTGCGAAAAAAAAAATGTTGGCCATCTTTTCAAATGTCACTTTAAAGAAAAACCTTTTGAAAGTGTTTTGAGTTTTCTTCCGCATTTGAATGAAAGTCTCGAAGGAAGGGATTTCAGAGTGCGATGAAGATGATGAAGCACGTCTGCCGATGATGGTCATCAGCTGATAAATAACTTTTCACCTGACAAGATGGATACCTTTTTGCCAGTTCGACAAGTCCACCATGCTCCAAAAAAAGTCCACAAATGCGGGACACTTCCCCGAGACAAGTAGAGTGTTATCGGTTGGCTTGTGTTACGTCGTCGTCTTCAACAACCAACATCGCCTTAAACCACCCAATTCCTTTTTGATGGAAAGTGAAAGTGCGAGTGCGCACGTTTCGCCGGTGTAATCGTTGACGACGACGACGACGACAACGCATTGACCAAAAGATTCCTCTTTTTCTTGTCCAATGTTATGGGACGTGTCATCAATGGAGTCTCTTATATTTTTTCTTGTTGTCTCTGAATCCTCTGAACAACAACCTCAATGGGTTAAACTTTCTTTTACAAAATTCTGAAAAAGGTGGTGTGTGGTGCTTTTATTACTGGTGCTGGGTAATATGCGCAATGTACGTGCCTCAAGTGACCCATTGTTATGAGTATGGATGGATGAATGGATGGGTATTCCATCAATCTGCCATTTGACTAAAAGAAAATCTCTTTGAAACAGGTACATGAATTTAACTACTTGTACATGTTTATTAACCTGTTTTTCTTTTAAAATTTTTATTTTTAAATTGACGGATGTCTTAAAATGAATTATGACATCGATATAAGATATTAAGTGTGCAACTAGGATTACCAGACAGAGATATGTATAATGACAGTAAATTAAAAATAAGCAAAAAATAAATTATAAATTGTGGCTGGTTGGTTATATTGAAATTCAGTTCAATTATAGTTCATATAAAGCAGCTGAACTCCGAAAAGCAGAAAAGTGTGAAAATCTTTTAAGAAAAATCTTCTTCGCTAGGTTTGTTCCTGTACCGTAAATTTTTACGAATTTGAGTCGGAACGCGTTTTTCTATTAAAATTGCCGTAGATTTTTCTTCTTTGTTCTTGACATAAATTTCCCTTTTCAATGTAAGTTTTTGACTAAGAAATGTTTGTGGGGAGAAATATAAGTTGTGACAAATGTCAGTCTGACGGTTAAAACAAAAACAAATTGTAAATTGCTGGTGATTTTCACTTATTTCAACAAAAACTGGATCCCAAATTTTTTTGGTTTCACTTTTATTTTACACACATTTTTTCAAGATTTACAAAGTTGTGAATTTCTGTCAAAAACCTTAGTTTTGTGTCAAAAAGAAGTCAAAGTCAGATTTCATTTTGCATAACAGCATTCATTTTCAAAACTGACACATAAAGCTGCGTGCATACTATGCCTATCAACATTGTTTTTTTTACATTGTCAACTTTTAACCTGTCAACCTGACGTCTAAAGTGTCATTTGTGTTGAAGATAATTTCAGAATAAATTATGCAGTTTTTTTCACCATCAGAAAGATGGTATTCTTTCCATTTAAGCAATTCAACTTACAAACAAAAACACTAAAAGCCAAACAAAACTAAATAATAAATTTAAGAATCTAAAATAATTATTGTTTAGTCGACTCGACTTTGTTGATTTCAACCCATTTGAATCAAGTTTGGTTCGACTCAATAAAAGTTGATGTTTGCTGTTGGTCAGCACGTATGGATGTGGAATGTAGAAGAATAAATTGGTGGCGTGACAGATAAGAAGAGCCTTACAACAACCGTCAACCATTTCTGTGTGCTTGGCATGGAATGTAGTGTACTTAAAGTTTGCCGGATCCGAGCGACTTAGATAGGAAGTTTTTTATAACTCTTATGGTAAGAGACACTGTTGAAGCACTAAAAACTTCCTCTCAAGGGAGATAACCTATGAACAACATAATGTTATCCATTTCACAAGGGAAAATTTTCCTTGTAAATAATTAAAATTTGTCATTTAAAACATTTTATTTCAAAACACAAGCTATTTCCCCCAGTAGCAGTTCTATTTTCGTTTGGGATTCGCAATGGAATTCCACTTGAACTTCCCTTGAAATAAAAAACGGCTAATGCGTTCCACAGTTTTTTCACTCCACATTTTTAGTTTCGTTTCAAAACCATATCTGATTTATGTAAAGTTGTTTAATTACATTTCGACCTGGGCGGGATTTTAGTTCTTCCTGGAAGCCTAAAACTGGAATGTATACGTTCCACAATCTTTTCTTTTTTCAAATGCAATTTTCAATTTTTCAGCGCAATTTTAAACCGCAATGATAAAAGTAGCTGAAATAAGTAAATCAAATTTCACGAAAATATTTTTCAATGGATTTTCTCATTTTTCCCACTGCAACTTTTTACCAGGCTAAAGTAGGAAATCCCATGCCCGCTTATCGTCATTAAATTGCCAGAACCACCCTTCTTTTTTTTTAAACAACCTTTTTCACCATAATGACCATAATATTTCCACCTCACGATTATCTTGAATTACAATAGCATCGTTGAGACCCGCACAACACACATAATTCTTAGCTTCTTTAAAAGCATCTTCCCTGCAAGCTTCAATTTCTTTATGTCCTCTATACAAAAAGAAAAAGAAGAAGATACTCCTTCCTGCCTTAGGGTCTGGAGCTGAAGCTGGAGGAAGAAAGATCTTTTACGCTTATAGCTACTTTGCATCCATGATTTTCATTGTATGTCAATTACTTACTCTTCTCCCCCTGTTATTGCAAGTTTTTTTTTTTAACACGAAGATGAAAACAATTGCGTTTTTATTTTTTCAATTGCTCAGCTCACATGGCTTGAACGAACAATAAACGTGCAAACTAGCGTGTCTTGGCGAGGATCGATTTCTCATGTGAAAACACTGTCGTCGTCATCGTCGGTCGTCGTTGTTGTTGCATATGTGACACTCTATAGTTAGAGATTAGACTATGCAACCTTAGATCTAGATACACATCCCTGATGCCCCGATGATACAGATACACAGATAGCTGCCCCCAAGATCCTTTGCCCTGTTGGAGCTGGAGATGGTGGTAAGTTGTATCGAGACGATTACGACAGCGAAGTCGTCGTCGCCGACACCATCTATTGTCTCGCGCTTGCATTGTCACTTATATGAGACACATTTACCCTGGCGTGTGATTTGACAAAAGAAAAAAGATACATAGATACATTGCATTTTCCAGAGTGACGCTCCAGATTATTTGCTGTTGTTGTCGTTTTCGTCTGATGATTTGTATCTCCCATAGAAATTGGCAAACAACTTGAAATGTTTTTTGATCCCCACTTCCAGATTTGGTGCTTCCATCAGTGGCATTCGTTTTGTTTATTTTTTACGGTCAAGTTCAGGTTAGGAGCACGACAACGCCGCCGACGACGACGACAACACGAATGTCGGATAAGATATTCTCGTTATTCGATTTGATTTGTATCTCGTTTTTTTTTTGTTTGCTCGAATCTTTAATGATCTATTGATGGAGAACTTGTAAAACGTGCGTGCGACTCGCTTTCCATTTCATTAAATAAAAATAAAAATTGAAATTGAAATAAAACAAGATGCGGTTTAGCCGTTGCCTCTCCTCGCAAAGAGTACATTATTTAATTCGTTTTATTGGGATTTTTCTTTTGTGTGGTTTTTTTGTTTTTATTGAAAATCGATATTATTTTTAAGAGCAAGTGCATGTTTTGATAGTTTTACTTTTGAATCAAAATTAAAAAAAAAAAACTTAAACCAAAAATGAATATGAAAATATTTGATTGAAAGAAATGTGGATATTGATTTTATTGTGCTATGGATTTTTAATTATTTACTATGTGAGTATCTCTATTTGTGTATTATTTTAGAATTTGCACATGAATGAGCTATTTCTGAGTTCGGTTGGATTGGAAATTCTTTAAAATCTTTAGGAAGATATATTTGGGGCAGCGGTTCTCGAAGGTTATCATTATGCTTCATAACTCATGAAAATGATTTTATTTTATTGTCTACTCGTAATTTAAAGAACTTTTCCGTTGAATATTTTTAGTTTGATTATAAGTCAGTTATTGGTTTCGTGTAAACGAAATTCGAGGATTCAATCAGACTTTAAATTATGATAATTGAAAAATCCAAAGAAATGGTTTTCAAACCTCCCGTCACACATAAGTCACTTTGTTGAATTGTAATTCTGCGGTTGTTTTTTTCGACTGAATTCAGCGTACCTATAAATTATTAAGTGTACCAAATTTCATTAATTTTCGTCGAGCTTGGAAATGATTTCTGTCGACAAAATTCAACAATTGAGCCACTGTGCTTCAACCTTCAATTGAGCTAGAACTTAAACGAGCGGAGTGATTTGATTAAATTTTTTTATAGAGAATTTTTACATGATTCCCTCGAGGATAGAGTGGAATTTCTGATCTGGCAACTATTTTATAAAGCATACGTACGCCCAAAAAATGGTATAACTATAGAGTATAACTCGCATCTAAAACATCCCTGCACGTACTGAATATAATCTAGAATAGAGTTTTAAAATTGATAGGCGACAAATCGATTACGGAAACATTTGTTTCGTTGGAACACCGTCGAAATGTCTCTCGCTTATCACTCTTTTATCGCTTCTTCTTCAAACGTTGCTCTGTTTAAATAGCCTGTTGCATTCCTTCCCTTAAACAATTTCAGCATAATACGCGTTCTCGCACAGTGCTAAAACATTTTAAGGGTAGGCATAACCTCTTGAGTGCACGTCATTTATAAACAAAAATATATAAAATTTTTGCCATATATTCAAATTTTCTTGAGAACAGCACTAACGATTTTGATGAAACTTCGTGTATGTAGATATTGTCCAAAGTGGTTGTATTGGACCTGGGTTTCATGTTTTTGACGAAAAATTTACATTTTTTTTGTCAAAGTGCACTTGTTCTGTTTGTCTCCTTGGAAGTAAAGATAATATTTTATTCCAAAATTTTACAAACAATTTTGTTTCTATCTTAAACTTTTTTTCATTCTATTCCATTAAGGGTGTAATTGTACAAGGTGGTACAAAATTTGTCACCGGATTTTCTTTGGCTGTAATTTTTCGTGAGAATGCTTTTTATTTTTTTTCATTAAGTCGAGAAAATGATATCGGCCAAGTGGCCGGCGTCAAGAATTGATAACCAATTCAGGCCCGTTTCAAGGTATTTCCCATCACTCTGTCAGAACTTCCGGCTTCTTCGCTTTCTTGATGGACATTATCTTTGAGAGCTTCAAGAGTCTGAGGCTTGTGAGGCAAAGACTAGTGACTTCAAAAAACTCCACAAAAAGAAGTCTTGTTAATTCGGACGATCTTCACGGCTAGTGGAAATTTTCATATAGAGAGATTAGGCGACCTAGAAACCCAGCCCTCAGAATTTTGGTTGTAGAACATACAATATGCGCCGTTGCTCCATCCTTTTGGAATCAAATGCTCTCCAATCCTAATTCATCCAATTGAGAAAAAGGAAAGTCGTTGAGCATGGCTCTGTAGCGCCCGCCAACAACAATAATCGTTTGGCCCGCGGTGGCGTTTTCGAAAAAATAAGCCCTCCAGAGAAACAAATTGTTTCTAAACAATTATTACGCGTTCCTTGGGAGTAGGTATAACGATTCATGTCTTGTTGACGTGTATTTTGTACTTGTAACTTTACAAATGTCAAAGTAGACTATACTCTGTTCAACAAAAATTGTCAATACAGGGAAGATAGAACGTTTGCTTCTCACTCTAGTTTCATTGGCTTGCATAAGTGTGTCGCCTTTTAAAGCTCTCACAGGGTTTCCCTGGTTTACATTATAAATCGCCAACACTCGAGACTCAGCATACTCAACTTCATAAAACTTGTTCTCAAAAGCTTCAAATCCTAAAAGCTCATTAAAAAAATCCACTGAATAAGCTCCTTGCTTGTAATTGAGAATCATAATGGTAACTCTGTTTTGATGTAGATAACAAGCGCTCGATCGTATTGACTTGAGAGTACCTAACTTTTTACGAAGAATAACAACAACAATTCATTAAGGAAAGTCAGTGGCTTGCTCTTTTTTAAGTGGCATTTTTCCCAACGCAGTGTAGTGAGTGTGCATCAGGCGCCACTGCTTTGGAAAAAGCTCTCCCATAAGGCCTGTACTGACAATTTTTGTTGAACAGAGTATAGACATTTGCCGCCATTTGCCAAAATTATAGCTTCTTCCAAAAGGGTGACTACTTATTTGGCACATAAATTAGAATCTGGAATGCCTGGCCGGCCTGAATTAAGCTTTGAAAATCAAGAGCAAGCTCATTAGGGTGTTTGTGCTGTGAAAGAACAAGAAATCGCTTTGGGTTGAATTTGAATTATTTATAAACCTTTTATTACTCGACAAGGAATTTTGATAAACAGATAATTATTGATAATCCGCTGAGTTTCTAAATTAATATATGACAATTTTCTTCAATTTTTGTTTTATTTAAAAAAATGGCACATTTAATGAACACAGTTTTTGGTCTCAGCTATTTATGGGAAGCTTATATTTTTAGCTTGTCACTCCTTTTTCTTTTGTTTACTTTATTTTTAATAGTTGATTAAACACCAATTAAACTTTCCTTTTTTATAAAGTTGGTGTCTATTTTGAAGTTGTGTGTCTTGAATAATAATTTAGGTGCTAGAAAAAGTGTAGGTCATAATTTTATGTCAAGACATTTATAAAAATAGAATTCGATAGTAGGTTTGCCCGTTTTTAATTTTGAACTGATTTTAGTCTGTATGCTTACAACATTTTAGACAGGCAGACATTTTATATTTAGAATAAAAAAATTATAAAGTCCCCATCTTAATCGATGTCTTTTGATGCAAAATGTTCATTTAGCAAATAATTATTTAAAACCTATAAAACTGTCTAACTTAAAAATAAATTATAGCATTTGGCTTGTTGATTTATCATTTTTGTAATTTATATCAGCTTCTTCCTGACATTTGCATTCCCTTGGGGCAAGTTTTAACAAAATTCCGTCTTAACTAATTTATAATCGATATTTTTAAAGAATAATTGACTTTCTCCAAAGATACGAAGACGAAGATGACGACGGCTGCGATGGCAAAGAGACAGTAATGGTTGAGGTTATTTTGACTTGCTACTGCAGCTTTTGTTGCATATATTCAATGTACCATGAAACCCATATATCCACATATACATATGTACATAGGTGAGCTATTTGCCTATAATACATGTGGATAATAATAATTTACCTCGCACTCCCAACGGTTTTGTGTTTTTTTTTAAAGTTGTTGGAAGTTGCTTTTATATTAATTAATTTGCAACAAAGTATATACATAACACTTTCTTTCGTCGTTTAATAACCAATTAAGGATATTATATTACTAAATTATTTTACTAAAATACAAGCTGTCGGGGTGTCATGTAAGAGATTTTGTGGTTTTGAATTACACGACTACACCCTATGGGACAGGCAAATAGGATAATCGCTATGCAACTTGTTGAGAGAAACAGGTAGCAATTTGATCATACATTGTCATGTGATGGCATGAAACTTATAATCTATCTTACATTCATATAACATACATTATGTAAACTCCATCATGTACGTACAAATGTACAAAAAAAATGTTTAGAAATTGGTTCGTTCTTGTTGATTCTCATTCTTTTCAGTTTTTTTGTAATTTTGGTTAAAGTAAGTTCGTTCTTGTTGATTCTCATTCTTACGAGAGATTATTTAAATTCAACTTATTAGTTGGTAATTATTTTTTAATGATTATGTTTTTTTTTTGTTGATTATTTGAATTCAAGATTCTGTTTTTTTATTTGAAATTTGACGTAAGAGAATCCGAAATTTTAGTCCTTTGAAGTTTTAAAAACATTCGAATATGTATGTACCCTTTGACATAATAATAGGTGCGTCGTACTGTCATGCATAAGGTCTGGGGTCGATTGCTATCGCTGGGAAAATGTTTTTGAGAGGTGTAATGCCCCTTGCGAAGAAGTGACAAATCCTCCGAGAGTACGAGTATCTCTTTTTATGAAAAGTGCACCTCGTCTTAGTCGTTTGGACTTGATAGAAAATTATAGATCTCCTTCATTCCTGCTATCACGAAGGATTTTGAAAGTTGTAAGTCACTATAGATTTAGGTTCTCTACGAGCTGTTAGCCTTTTATTTATATTGACAAGGTGCTGCTTTGACTATCATTTTTCAGTGTCTCTCCAAAATCAGAAATATGTAGCTTGATTTTTTTTTTTTTTTTTTTTTTTTATAATCTAACCGCGCTCAAGGGATTATGATTACCCTTTAAATGTTTGAACACAGCGTGGGCGTGAAGTTAAGGAAGAGAAAGAAGGATAGGAAAGATGTGTGGCGCGATGTTCTGAGACTGAAGGTTGTTGTCTCAGATATTTTATCTCCAGGGATGGCGGCTGAACTAAAGCGGAGAATGCTGTGTCTTATTTTTATGTCGCTTATAATTCACATTACTTTATTCGTGTTCATCCTTGTTGGGCATACTAGTTTAACTCAATCACATGTTGTTAGTGTTATGCCTGAACAACATGTAATGAGTAAACCAGCACAACCCATTGATGATTTTTGTATGTTCAAGGATTCGAGTCAAGTGGTGCCAAGTTTGACTATCTCCGGAATGGTATTGAATCATACAGTTTAGTCAAATAATCCAAAATTTCGAATATGTCTCTTCATGTTTTTTTGAACAATGTGCTCCTCTTTGGTATTATGTATATTGATTTCCGGGCTCATAGAGCTTGCGCTCATTGATATTCAGACCAAGAGAGTTGGCGGTCACTGAAATAGTGAAAAAATTGACATTTGATCCATTCTTCCAGGGTTGGGTACGATATCCCGCTTTTTATAATCCCGTTTTTAAAAATCCCGTTTGTATAATCCCGGTTTTATAATCCCGTTTATTATAGTCCTGTTTCTTATAATCCCGCTTTTTTAAAATCCCGCTTTTTAAAATCCCGTCTCTTATAATCCCGTTTTTTATAATCCCCCTTCTTATTACGACGTGTAAGCAGTGTTGGGCACACTATAGGATTTGGGCTAGGTATGAGGTTGGTGTATGCAAAGTTTCTTTAGCATTTAAAGAATCTGGAAAATAACCAACATAAAGTCAATAAGTTTTAGCTACGTATTCTAAAAAAACGGGATTAGCAGGATTTGGCGGGATTTTAAAAAGCGGGATTATAATAGATTGGAATTTTGAACAAGCGGGATTTTAGAAGACGGGATTTTAAAAAGGCAGTATTTTAGAAGACGGGATTTTAAAACTTTTTTTTCGGGATTTTTGAAAAGCGGGATTTCAAAAAGCGGGATTCCGATACGCTCCCATTCTTTCATTATACCCGGGCGATTATCTTGTTATGTCTATGAAAATCTTGAAAATGTTAAAAAATTTGGAAAAGCTTTTTTCAGAGCTCCGACATACGAAACAGCATTCATTTAAAAAAAATGTAGGTAGTTCTGAGGCTCTATAGAAAGAGATTGCTCCCCAAGTGAAACTCATCTGTGAAAATGATTGAATTGGTGCTTTTCCATTCATAAATCGTGATAGTAATAATTATAGTTATCGGAGCCTTCCAAATTAATTTTTTTTTATCAGAAAAAACAACCCGATGCCACTTTTTTTTCAACGTTAGATGGTTGCAACAAAAAAGGAGATATGTATGCTTCTTTGCGGTTAGGGGTGGCTGTTTTTGCAGTTTTTATATCCGCAAATGATCAGCTCTTCTGTATGACAAGTTTCACGGTTCAAAAACAAGATGTAACGCCCGCGTTTAGCTTATTTTTTTTCAGCAGAATTGTGTGAATTTGAAGCAGCTCCGAGGAACTATAAATTTCAAAAAAATTTATCTCTAAACGGGATCATATTTATATACTTTCCCTATTTCACACAAGCAAACATTAACACCAAACAAAATCACTTGTCAAACCTATGGTTCATGAGATGAATACGTTATGGATCATCTAGAGCCCAAGATAAAGCCTAGACCTTGGCCTTCAGTAAGAAAAAAAAAATACGAAATTGAAAATAAATCACGAACGTGATGACTATGCATCACAAAAATATATCCGAATGTGCAAATTTAATTTTGCACACCACAGACTTTCCAGTTAATAATTCAATCTTCAATCGAAGGAGAATTATAATCAAGTGAAAGCCCATTTTGTATTGTTTTGACAGTTGATGCCAAGTCAGGTCGGAACCATCACTCTCGAGCTGTTGCTGGCGCTGCGCTGGTCCTCTTCTCATGCCAATCACTCATATGTGATTACGAGCTTGTAAAATTGCGCACTTGTCTCTTGGTACAACGCGCAATTATTTTTTCATATACAAAAAAGCGGTTCCCCTAATCTCATTCATTTGATCATCATCCACATCCTATCGCATTCATCAATCCTCAATCCTTTCGCTTTGGTTTTGATCTTCTTGGAAGCTTCTTTTTTTGTGTGTTGGTTGTGTCTTCCTTTGCAGCTGCGTTATTATATTTTCTTCGTATTTCTTTTTGTTGTGTTAAAATGTGAGTGGAATATGTATCTTTTCAAAATCATAAAACCATCATTTTTACATTACCCTTGTTCTGGAACTGTAGACTTTATTGTTGTGCTGAATGGAGAAGGGCAAGGGCTAGGGCATCCCATCGACAATACTTTATACCAAATCGTAGATCCTTCTCAGGTGTCTCCTGGCTACTTCTTGTGCAGGCTATGCGCTATCGATTTTGTTTAAGAAGCTGTGCGTGTCTGTTTTATTTATTTTTTTGATGCCTTCGTGTACCATCCATCCACTTTGATGATATTAATCACTTTCGTCTTGATATTGCTTTTTATTATTTCTTTTCTGTTTTAAGTTTAAATTGACCACCATAAGCGATTCAGGTGTGCTGCGTACATCAGAGAATTACGTATACGAAGAACTTGAAGTCCTTGAAAATATCTACGAATAAAGTATGAAAAGGGCAGCTGAATTGCTTTGAGAGGAGTTGTAAATTAATGGACTCGATTATCTGTAAAAAAAAAAACAGTTTGCCTAGGTAGGTACCTATATTGGGAATGAAACCGATTCGAAGGCAAGTTATCGGTTTTAAAATCAGAAGTTTTGGATTCTCTAAGTTTTTTTCATTTTGCAGTTCTAGAAGAATTTTAATTGAAATATTAGTTAAATTTTCATCAATTCTCAATCAATCAATTTTCATGTATTCTATGCTTACATGAGCATGGCACTATTTTTGATTATATTGTATTTGGCTTAAGAAGATGTCATGTTATTTTAAAATGAAATTTTTATAACTTAAAAATAAAGTGCAGATTGAGTTAAATGAAATTGTAAAAATAAAATTGAGGAACATTTTTTTATGTCAATTGCTGAGCAATACAAATTAAATTTCAAAAAAATAACTCACGCGTTTTTGAGATATCGAATTTTCAAAAAAAAAAAAGATTTATTTTCCAAAAATCGGAAAAATACAGGGTGAGTCTTATATTCTTGATCGATGTTTTTTTTTTTCAATAACTTTTCAATGGTATGCAATTTTACTATTTATATTTTATTATTGTGTCCAACAATAAAAATTTTTAAACAAAATTTCAAAAATTAGCTTTTTCGTTTTTTGGCCAAATGAAACTGAGAACTGATGTCTTCTACTTTTTTTTTTGGACAAACTGCAGGGAGTCTGACATCAGGTTCATCTAGTGTTCAGAAAATCAGACTGATTTTTTTGTCTACTCCCTTTTTTACCAGGACTAATAGAAATCATAGTGAATCAATTTGTTTAATGGAAGAAATAGGGGTAGAGTTCGAGAGGGGAATGTGGAAAATTGTTCTTAAGATGTAAAACTTTGATGAACAATGAAACTCATGTTAAAAATGGTACTTCTGAAAAGTGACATAAATTTAATTATATCCAACCTACCTTCTCGACTTAATTGTACACTTAAATGGAAAGCTGTATTCCGGCTTAATTATATTGAGATATGCATATTTACTATAGCAATTGTGTTACCACTCACGCATTTTATTCATCAATATTCTGACAGAATCTTAAGCCCAATCTCAGTTTAACCAACAAAAGAATCTCATTCGTTGTGTGAATTGTCTTTGAAAATTAAAAATATTTATCTGAAGTGTCAAGGTTATGATTACTTAAGAGATTTTCTAGTGGTGGGCAAGAGTATTAATTGTTTTGAAAAATAAAAAAAAAATCACACTTCATGAAAGATAACCATCTCATGTCTTGAGGCTTTGTAATGACTTAGGCAAACCTTTTCAAAGCATCGTAAGAAAAAAATGTGTTCATGCATTTTATCAATGTCTACAATTTATTCTTGTTTCCCACATGAATTCCCCCTTTTGCGAGATTAACAGAGTGTCATTAAGGGCAACCCCTTTAAGCTAACTAATTTAACAGCTCATTGACGGCAGGGGGGGTCAGTGGTCTTAATTAATGCATGTTAACTTCAACTTATTCTATTTCCCACTTTGAATACCGCCTGCAGTAGGAAACTTCAACTCAAAACAACAACACAACAAAATGCAAAAAAAAAAAAAAAAAAAAAAAAAAACAATGCGCCCACCACCACAACTCGGGAACATCAATTAAATCATATACTCACCGAATTTACAGTCAGTTGTCCGACATAATTACGGCTTGTCTCATTAATGGATTGCTCACCCCGTTTTTTTTTTTTTTTTTTTTGGTTATCTGGCTTCTTAATTTATTATCTTTTTTTAGCTTAAAATTATTTATATGAAACTCATACGGACAAAAACTTCCGGATTGGAAGTAGGAGTTTCTGTGATTGAAGTGCAATACACAACTCTATCTGGGCATCTTGATGATGTCTACGACCTACGACTATGGATTATAGTCAGGGCAGTAGTGGTGAAAAAGATTAAAAAAAAATTGGTCTTCTAAATTGATTTAAACTACTGACAAAATGCCATTAATAATTCTGCCATATTTGTGTCATTTATTGCCATAATCGGGTTTTATGAGAAACAGTGAGAAAAACGATATTGTCAGTCGCATAAATTCAGAATTACTCATTAAAGATTTTAAGCATCAGCTATGGCGGCAGTCTTGATATACATATTATTTTTTTTTAAACCATACCAGTTTTAGAACCTCTTCAAGGAACCTTAAGACCTTAAAATTGGGACAATTTGACTATCCATGCGAAATTTACGATAAGGAACAAATTATCGACTTTCAAAATTTCAAATTGTTTCTAATTGATATTTTCAAAACGCATTTACTTCGAAAAACCTGCTGGCCCTATTCTTTAACTGGTTCTTCTGATCTATCAGCAATTGGCAACCGTTTCACCGAAGAAAAACTCCTTAACTTTTCACTTCTTAGAATTCAACACTCCCTCTCGAACTATAAGAAGCTCATCAGAGCTAATTAAGTTCATTTTTTAAAATAAGGCGTGCGTGCAAATGCACATGATGGTGCATGTGGTGCACCAACTGCCAACTCTATATTGACTCCGAGAGTGTATACATTTCTAGCAAATATTTGAATAAATTAATTTACTTCGAATAGTGATGTGAATTTTTTGTACATACATATTTGTTGTTTGTTTGTTGGTTTGTTTTCACGTGACCCTGTTGCCTAGTCTCGTCGAGAATAGAGGAACTTATTGTATAAGGTCTTTGAATTGAGGTTCTGTGCTTATTTTTGCAAAGATTCTATCTCCATTTTCGAATATACCTACCTACATCAGATGGATGAAGAAGAGCATGATTGAAGTAGGTTTAATTGGATGTTAAATAGTTCGAATATGAACTTGAATGGGGCTTAGGGCATATTTCAGCACAAAGACAAGTTGTTTTGATTTTATAGAGTAGTCACATTTTTGAAAATTAAAAAAAAAACATTTTGTAGGTCTTTTTTCCAAAGTCTTACTTGAAAATTAGACCAAAACAAATTAATTTTCTGGCCTAATTTCCATTTTTATTTCTGGATCTTTTTCTAGCGGGCCCAATTTCCAACATTTCTGTCTTAAAAAATTTCTGACTTTTTTCCAGTTTCGAGAAAACAACATTTTCTGGCGTTTTTTCCAAAAATAAATTCTGGCGTAATTTACTCTTGCGTGATTTCCGGAAGTCGTTATAAACTATTTTTGATTTTATTTCTATTTTCCATTACATAATTTTGAAGCACGTTTTTGTGTCATTTGTGTAACTTTCGTAACAAGAATAGTTAAACATTTTTTTTACTAAAAAAAAGGACATTTTTATCATTCCGATAATTTAGGGAAATCCGATAAAATTTGCTTGCGACTTTTGTTTAAGGTACTAGTACGGTCTAGAATGCCAAAAAAACGCACGATTTTTGGGAATTTTTTTCTCGGAAACCTTATCAGGTAATAACATAATTTTTTTTTAAATAATGAATACATGCGTCAAGAGTACAAAAAAAATTGTTTTTTTAATTTTCGAATTTTGGCCGAATTATAGAGGGCACTAACGTCGACTCATCAAAAAACACATTGTCCCATTGCGGACAGTCATATGTTTAAAAATAATCGATTTGACGACAATTGATATTCTAGAATCTAGAGAGCGTGTTCTTAAACGTCAAATGAGTTTGCAAGAAAACTGACTTTATCAAACCGATTTTGTTCAAGCAGTACGATTGCATATTTGACGATACCAATATCTACGTTAAAAAAAGACGATTATTTCACGATCAAATTGACGCTTTCGAAAACGGCAATATTCGTTTCGTTTGCGAACAAGATCATAAGTGTCACATCCGTCACAATTTCAAATTACAATTTTGAATTAACTTTCAGATGTGAAAAATAGTTTTCATAATCATTCGATATCCAAATAAAGATTGATTTTTCTTTAATTGTAATTAATTACTTACTTACTTATCCGGCTCCCGATCCATGGAGGGTCTCTGCCTGAGATATTGCGGTCTTCCATCGGTTGTGATTCCTCGCGAGCTCCTTCCAGTCGTCGAGACCAAGCGCTCTTGCGTCTGTAACCGCTTGGTCCCTTTAGCAGAGTTTCGGCCTTCCTCGTCGTCTCGAACCTGGGGGCTGGGATTCGAAGATTTTCTTGGCTGGAGCATTGTTGTCCATTCACTCGATGTGGCCGAGCCAATGTAGGCGACGTGTTTTGGCTCTTTGGTACAGCTCGTATAATTCACGATTGAAGAATTTTTCTCTCGAAAGTGTCCAGTATCAATTCCCCTTTTTTACTTATCGTCCAGCACTCGGTGCCGTAGAGTAGAACTGGTAAAATTTGTATAGTATATATGTTTTGTATAGCGTGCCCTTTGTCTTTCGAGAAAAGAGTTTTGAACCCATTTATTTGACCAAACCGAAGTAGCAGCGGTTCGCTAGGGTAATTCTTCGTCGGATTTCCACTAAGGTGTCGTTCGTGGGATTGATGTTTGTTCCGAGGTAGGTGAACTCCTTGACTACCTCGAAATTACTGCTACCAACAGTGACGTTTTGTCCTAGGCGATGGACAGCTGGGGCTTTGTTTGTTGTTAGCATATAATTTGTTTTGTCCTCACTAACTTCAAGACCAACGCGTTTCGCCTGTTCATCCATAGCTGTGAATGCTTATAGCACAGCTCGCTTGGAGCGACCGATGATGTCGATGTCGTCCGCATAGCCAAGCAGCTGGGAAGACCTGTTGAAGATAGTGCCTTCTAGGTTAACACCACTCTTACGCCCTATCTGCTCCAGGACTAGGGTGAAAAAATCACATGATAGTGCATCGCCTTGTCTGAACCCCTTTAGATGTCTGGAATAGCTCGGATGAGCTGTTACCCATTTGCACGTTGCCCCACGTATTTTGTAACGTCTTGCGGCATAGCTGGATCAGTTTTTTCGGAATCCCGAGTTCCGACATCGCCAATAGAAGCTCTTGGTGACTTATGCTATCATATGCGGCTTGGAAATCGATGAAAAGATGGTGGGTCTCAACTTGAAATTCAATACTTTTTTCCAGGATTTGCCTCATTGTGAAGATTTGGTCTATCGTTGATCTGCCTTGCCTGAAGCCACACTGGTACATGCCGATCATAGTGTTGCAGAAAGGTCTTATAGACGCTCACATGGTACGGTCCATAGGATCTTGTAGGCAACATTAAGCAGGGATATGCTTCTGCAGTTTTTGCAGAGCATAAAATTAATTATATGCTATAATTTTCAGCTTCACAGTTTACAAAACAAAAACTGATAGTTTTTGAGAAGTTTTCAAAAAAATTAAACTTCATTTCCAAAAGAACGAAATCCCTGGTCCAAATTCAGGATACTTTTCAAGTAAAAGCTTTGTGTCCTTTTTTTTGTTTAATTTTCCTGGGCTATAAAATAAAGACCCATTTACTCGTACAAAAAAGGAAACAATTTTCAAACCAATTTTCCATCATTAATAAAATTTCTATCTAGTGGCCTCCGTCAACAAAAAGGTCTTACGAGTAAAATAAACCCAAAACTATTAAGCTCTTATCAGAAAATACTAAGATAGAAGTGAACATTTCCGTCAATATAATCAAATTATGTATGTAGGTACTCTCATACTCATAGTACAAATTGAACAAAATACTTGGAAAACCATCAAACCAAATGCAACTCGGTTCAAACTCCAAATTTTAAAACATCTTGTATAGATTTGTAGTATTTTTTTTCCATCTGTTTTTCGTAATTCATCAATCATTTCTTCGTGATTTTCTAAGCCCGACTTTTCTTCCACCACCATCACCATCATTGCTTTATAATTTCCCCTGCACGTATTTTCATTCTCTCTTCTCTTTGCGCGTCTCTTTTTTTTTCATAAGCTTGTGCTTATAGGCTGTGGTATAGGCTTTGTAGAAATGATAAGCACCTCATCGCTCATCCATCCATCGGATACCCTCATCGCGTACGCGTGCACCACATGAAAGTATCTTTTCTTTGGTTTCTGTCCACAAACTGAAACCAACTCAATTCAGTTAAACGAAAGACTTCAGCAGCGTCGGTCTTACGAAAAAGAAAAAAAATATATACCTACTCAGGTTCTGTCTTCAACAAAATTCGTTGTTTGTCTCTGCTTTGATAAGGTTGGGCTTAAAATGACTGACCATGGTTGATTTTCTTCTTCAGCTGTATAGATAGTTCCAATCTGTATCTTTTGTATGCGCGAGTGAATTTACGTGCATCTTTATGCATCTAATCGATGCAGTATTAATTGATTGATTTAACAGTGAAGAAAAAGATAAAAGATATCCAACAACAACAACAAAAAAAATTAAATAAAGGAAAATGTAAATTAATTCATCCATATCAACATAATAGTTTCTCGAGACTTAACGTATCTATCCCAACCCGGTTGTGTGTGTTCCCGGTTGTGTATTTTGTTAAACGCTATGCGCAGTTTACCCAGAATTATGACGCGAGTTAACGTCAAGTAACTTAATACATTTTGTTCTCAGTGGATGACCAGGGAATCGGTTCCTAAAAAAAGAAGAAAAACCACTGAACTAGTTGTCTTTATGTTACATCTTTGGGTTTGAAGTAAAAACTTAAAAAGTTGAACACAAAAAAAAACATAAATAAAAATGGAGTTGGGAAAATCGCGTAAATCGTCGCATTCGTTGCCAGCATCAACATCGCCTTCGACAGCAAAAGGCGGCGTTCAAAAGTTCTATACAAAAATTCGTCATAAAATCGAAGATCTTCCGCCAAAAATCACAGCCAAATTGCATAAGAACTCTAAACAATCACCCTCTGGATTAACATCATCGTCTCCGAATGGCAAATTCACACCCTTAGCAAATGTCACTTCGAAGGCAAAGTCGAAGAATCAATCACAAAAATTGGTCACAAAATCTGTTCAAACATTACCGCTCAAGGATATTCGCAAGAACAAGGATATGGTGAAAAATCCTAAAGCAATTAAAGAAGATTCGGTTTATGAAGATATTCAAATAGTTTCATCGAATCCGAATGGCAATACGAGCATTGTTTACGTCGATAGTGACGAAGAGTGTAGACTCAGTTTGAATGATTCGAAAATATCTCTGGAGGATGAAATTTTCGAAGAACTTGAAAAAGTCGCCCATGACGAAGCTAAATTGAATGCAGTTTTAAAAAATTTCGATAAAATTTTAACGGACTTCGGTCAAACCAAACCAACCGAGAATATGCAGTGCAAATCTCTTAACATTTCGTTACCAGTGGTAAGTTCATCTGCAATCACACATGGAATCATACCAGCACCGAAGAAGCTCCAAAAATCCAAAACCTGCAGCATTATCGAATCTCGTTGTATTCTGAAGAAATCGATTTCTGATCCTCGAGATGATTTTGACAAACTTGCGATCGGTCTTCGAAAGCCAAGTAATTTCAACACAACAAAGAGTCTTTGGAATCTCAAGGACTTTGAAGATTTTGCCAAATCTGGAAAGAAGTTGGAGAAGATTGAAAATTGTAAACTTCCTGTTTACAGGGGACTCAGTAAATCGGCAGTAGCAACACGATCATCACCACCTGCAAAAATCGCTTGTGGCCGATCGAAAAGCGTTTGGGAATTGTCAGGATCTACACTATCCGTTGCAGCTGGTCGTAGTAAAATTCCCATAATGAAGTCTTCATCGATTTTGTCCTTAAGTAGTCGAAGTAATAGTTTTTGTGATATGCAACAGCAAAAGCCACGATCACCGCCTAATGTGAGTAAAATTGTGAAAAAAATCAATGATAAGTCACCGGGTCCTGCGAAAATATTCAATGGTGCAACATCTACTCCGAAGATGTCATTATCGTCACCCATTGGAACGAATCAGCAAAGAAGAAGAAATCTTTCAACAGCAGTTTCAACGCCACATTCCCTGAATCGAATTGGTGGTTTGAGTGCTCCAAAAATAAGTCCTATTGCGCGATCAACCATCAAACCAGCCAGCAGTGAAGTTTCATTGAAAAAGTCAACCGTTCCATCGAGACTTACACCCCTTAAGAAGCAGCAAAGTAGTGATGTGTTGTTGGACAAATGTCTGGAAAAAGGACATGAGATTTTGAGAAAAGTCGAAGCTATCGGAAGTGCTACGAAAATCGATCGGAAAAATCGATCAGCTATTGGAACGATTACGAAAAAATCTCCATCAACTTCCCCGTCCAGTAGTATTTCGAAGAAATCCTTGAATTCATCGATTTTGCCACGAAGTTATGCCAGAATTAAGGAACAATGTAATGCTAAGGTTTTAAAGGAGAAGAATCTAAAGACTACCGAAAGGAAAATCCCTGCAACCAGCACAAAAGAACTCAAGAAACAGGAAGTGTCACCTTCTCTTATTCAAGACACCATCGATGGTACATCAATTCCCCTACCCGTCACACCTTCCGTGCTCCTCCTTTATGCCAAGGAAGAATCTATCAAATTTCCTCGTCTGGAATCATGTAAAATCATTGCACCCATATTAGGCAAGACCTCCGAACAACATGCTGAACTTCTTGTCAATGTCAAGACCAAACAGCCCACAATCGAACCCCCCACAACAACAGCAATTCTCATCGAGAAATTATGCAACAGCGAATCACTTCAATTGGAGAATTCTCCACCTAATCATGATAAAGATTTGTATCCAGATTCTGATCATGATTCAGACGACTCGGGGCATATATCGAATGAAAATGATGAATTACTTACTATCACCAGTGCCGATTGTAGTGGCAGCAGTAGCAGTAGTCACACCGGTGATAGCTGTAAGGAAGCAAGTCCACCACCTACAATAGGAACAGGAGCACAGCAGCATCAACGTGCAGCGGCAGCATCCACAAAGATCAGTGAACTCTTGGAGAAATTTGAAATCACTAACAACAACAACCTTCAACGACAGCAGATGCTTCATCATCATCACCATCAACTTCCACCATCATCAAAGAAAATTTGCACAGCCATGAAAATCGCTGAAGTAGAACCAGTTAAATGCATCCAGACACACATCGAGATTTTTCCGACATATAGTAAAGAGGTAATTTTACGGTTAATGTAAAAATAAAGAGAGAGAAAAAAAGGAAAGAAAATTCGGTTGTTGATAAATGTATAATAATTTAAATATTTTTTTTTAAGTTGATAGATGATAAATTAATATTTTCAAAAACTAGTTAGTTAGTTTTTTTTTTAATATAGAAATCTTGGGGTATTCTCTTTGCTTCTTTAGAAAATTTGCCTGAAAAATTTAAAATTTATTTAATTTATGTTTTTTTTTTTAAAAGCTATTTAAATTCTTAAATTTTTAATTTTCTTGGCCTTATTAATTTCATTATCTACATATATTAATATTAAAAATATTTATTTAAAAAAATACACAAACTAATGTATAATACAAAACTATATTTTTAATTGCTTTATTCATATCATATTTTATTTATATCTACTAGATTTTTTTTTTAAATATGTAATAAATGTTTTAAAAACATTTAGTTTTATATTTATATTTTAACTTTAATTCAAACATGGACTAGCTTGTTCTATATTTATTCTGCTTTATTTGCTTTCTTTGAGAAAATAGCTTTTTTACTTTTACGAAATATGAATATACTTTTCTTAGTAATATAAGATACTAATTATTTAAGTAGTTTTTAAATTTAAACATTTAAATAAAAAAATATATCAAAAAAATATAATTATAAACAAGGAAATGCTTTTTTATTTTTATTCTTTTGGATTTGCTTGGTTTGGTTTTTAATAATTTTTCAGCTTTCTTTTAGATTCTGTTATACTTGTAGTTTGTAGTTTTTTTTTTTGGCTTGGAGTTTTGGGATATTTATTTTTTAGTGAACTTTACTTTTTCAAAATACTCGGTATGTAAGTAGTTGAGAGTCTTTGTCTTTATATGTATATACCTGGCTCGAGTTTGTCAGGTATCAAAATATTTTTTTTTTTTTTTTCAAATTAGTTCTCAATGAAATATAAATATTCACAGATAATAGAGTTACATAGATATTGTTCATTGACAAACAATAAAAACTGGACAAAAAAGTAGAAAACTAATTTTTATTAAATTTAAGATACTACAACGAGTTGCTAATCATTTTTCAAGCTGGTTTTCGCGCCGGCCTTTCGACTTGCGTTTTGATTACTAAAATTAGAGAAATTTGAAACGAATTCCAATCTGATTTTTATGAACTGTCAAACTCTACTCGCGTTCCACATATCATCCACACTGCAACGAATGAATTGTTCGCTCGCTTTACTTCACAATAATTTTGTCTTCTTGGCGACGAAATGACAAAATGGACGAATGTTTGTTCATTCGTCAGTCGTTGTTCGTCTTCATCGGAATTGTCCAACGTTAGTTTTTGTGCCTTTTTTGATAAAATTCTCGAGTTGTCACTCTGTTGTCTAAAACCTGGAGTTAGTGTATTCACATGACAAATATTCGTTTATTTTGACTTTTCCTTCACATGACATTTTTTTTTCGTCGCGAATGACGTTTAAAACATATATTTATTCGTTGCAGGTTGGATCTTGGATGGGATGTGGAACGCGAATAGATTCTGACAGTTCGTGGCAATCAGATTGGAATTCGTGACAACCAACTTATTTCTTAAAATGTCTCTTATTTTATCAATTAAAACTCAAATTTTAATATCCCAACATTAATTTCAATTAGTTTTCTACCATTTCGTCCAGGTTTCGTGAAGACTTTAGATAGACCTATAAATGTTTTAAATCTCAGTTGTTGTTTTATTTGTCGGTCTTTGATCGTTTTCACATGAATAGTTTTTAAGTGGGATACAATTAAGTGAAACGTGTGTGACCGGTATGAATAACATAACAAAATTGTATTATATTTAATTTTTGACGGATTACTCGTGACTCTAGCCAACTATTGATTCCCTGTATAATTGTTCAAAAAGGGGTAAAAATTCATAAAATTCAATATGGCTGCCACACATTGGCTATCAGACCGCATCGTGTCGATGACAGCTACCTATCATTAAAATTTCACTGGACTTTAATTTGACCCAACTCTACTTATACGACAATTTACTCAAAGCGCCCTTCGAAAAGTTGGGCCTCGTGGCCTTCTTCTCACACATTCTGCCACTGCCTCTCTGCCCTGGCATTTGCTGCAGTTCACTATAACTTTCTTGCATAATGAGCTCATTTTTTGGAAATGTTAAATCGAATAATCAACATAAAAACATATAGTCAAGTTCGACGACGACGATGACATAAATTATTCTACTCGTACGTCGCTCGTCGTACATCAGAAGTGTTTACTTTGATATGACTTACATTTGACAGAATGACAGTATGTTTAGAGCTCAAGGGAAACCTTTTACTTTTTCAACATAAAAAAGTCACAGTAGTAAGAAAATGTTAACATTTATTTCTTTTTATTGTCACTTAAAAAAGTATCTCACAGAACGTTGTTAATTTAAAATTCAAATCATACAGGTTCAAAAATCTATTTTGGGTGTTTATTTATTTTACGGATGCATCTTTTTTTTTAACACAGATACGACGATCCAAAGACGGAAGAGATAGGTTCCAGAGACTAAACTCATGAAGTTTTTGTTTTCTGTGTTTGTAATAATTATTGTATTTAGCAAAATATCAAGTTTATGACTTATTGTTTATTTTTTGTATCAGAAAATTTGTTAATTTTCTTAAGATAGTTTGATTATTTATGATTATTTTTTTTTAAATCAAAAGCGATAAACGGTTATTAAGTTTATAATAATGAAATTAATTTTATGCGGATACAAAATGTTTCCAACAATATGCGTACAAGTATTATGTTCTGTTTTGTGGGCAATGATTAATCAATTATTTGGAAAGCTGTTGACTTTCCCAAGTTTTTTCGTTTTTGAATTTCTAAACTGAAAGTGAGAAAGATTGAAAAATTAAGAAAATGAACTTGAAATTGTGTGAGTACCTGCTATGGTATGCAAATATAAGAAAAGTTAATGAATTTAAATTTTGTTTATTTTATTGCTAATACTTAGAGTTAATTGATGGGCTATGGTCGGAAACGTTTAAATTTAGTATTTTCGAATCATTTGAAACAATGTTGATTGAAGTGTTTTCGTCATGTTTTTAAAAAGTGTATTTTTTCCAAATTCTCATTTTAAGGAAAAACAATTTGTTCCTTGTTTTCCAACACCCCTTTTACGATTTTCAGTTACTAAGAAATTGCTTCTGAACACACCTAAAACAATTACAGTTCGTGCAATAAACTAAGTAAACGGAACTTTTGTGGCGTTTGTAACTAGCACAATACTAAAATAATAAAGTATAGATATTCGATGATTTTAAATTTAATAAAAGTGTAGAGAAAGTATGATGCTATATTCGATTAAAATTTGCAAAATCGTTGTTTTAACCTAGTTTCATACTAAAACAGCTTTCACATCGTACTAATTGAACTGAAATTTTGCGCCATTAAAATTTTTTTTGTTTGAAAAGAACTGTTCACAATAAGAGCTATCAACGAACGAATGAACGAACATTCGTCGATTTTGACATTTCCTTCGCAAAGCATGTTTTATTCGTGGCGAATAATAATTAAAACAAACAAAAATGATTTTGAGATTAGTCGCGCACGAACAATTTATTCGTTGCAGTGTGGAAGTGTGGATGCTATGTGGAACGCGAATTGAGTTTGACAGTTTGTGACAATCGGATTGCAATTCGTTATGACCAGTTTATTTTTTCAAATTTCTTTTAATTTATCAATTAGAACTAAAATTCAAATATCTTAAGATTAATTTAAATAATTTGTCTACCATTTTGACTAATTTTTGTGAAGAATATAGGCTTATAAATGTTTTAAAAATCCATTTGTTCTTTTATTCGTCAGTTGTTGGTGGCTCTCATGTGAATAGAAAAAGAACCAAATAAAATGAATCGATTAACAGTTTTATGCTAAATTATTTTTTGTTTACAAAGGATAGGGTATTTTAAATCGTTTATTTTATACAAGTTACATAGAATCTTATAAAATAAAATGCACGACTGAATCGCACGAACTTGCTCTTACGAGTATGTAAAAGTACTTGGAATTTAAAATACATTTTATAAATATAAAAAAGGATTTAATGAGATAAAAATCTTAAAATGCATGGAATTGTCGTCTGATTTCCGAAAAAGTTTAAAAATCGTTTTATTATTAAAGTAATTTTTTATATAACGAATTTCTTTATGATTTTTTGAGGACAAAATTTGGGATGCCAATTTTAAGTATTTAGTAGGATAGATTTTAGGAAAAAATTTCAAAAAGTAATCGTTCACACGTTTTAAAGATATTGATTTTTCAAAAAACACAAAATTTTGTTTCAAATATTTTTATATACAATATTTTTTTTAAATTTAAGAGGGCTCCTGCTGCAAATTTTTGGTTAAAATCGTTAGAGCCGTTAATCAGAAAGTCGAAAATTAAAAAAAAAAAACGGTTTTATGACAGGTACCGTTAATGACATTTTGCCCCAAAATGTAGTCCATGTCCATAATATCACATCTAATTTATTTTTATCAAAATCGTTAGAGCCGTTTTCGAGATAAATAAGATTATGCATTACGAGGTGTATGGGGGTACCGTTAGTTTTAGAGCTAACAAAAAATTTCAATTTCTTCTCGAGGGAATCACCGAAGACCTTTAAGTACCGAGTTTGAAGAAAATACCTCCAGTAGTTTAGGCTGTAGTACAAATGTAGAACTTGCCCTATAGTACCTATATACTCGAAATACACGCATTTCCTATGTTGTGGTTTCGGTGATAGCGATTTTAACTAGCGCAAAATTTTCATAATTGGCAATTTAATTTTTTTTCTTAAAAGAACTTGGTAGTAAGTTAGCTACATAGGTTGCCCAGAAAAGTAGTGATTGCCTTTTACGATACTACAGCAGTATCTGGGAAGGATTCCTACGAAATGTGTAGATTGATAAAACTATTCATGTCGTTTTTGCTAGGAAACATAAAACTCCGCACATAGCACATAGACCACCCTATATTGGGTTTCTGGACACCACATTCGCCCAAAATCACGTTTTCAAATTGTGTACAAGTTCGAACAACGGGAACGTCCAAACGTTTGCCTTTTCTTGTCGAAATCGATATACAAAACTGAAGAAGGCACCCCTGAATGGTGCAATTCTTAGCCTACAATAAGTGTGTTTGGTTACTTGAAATTTCTTATAAATTTCAACAATGCTTGCTAACTCCAAAAATTTGCAACAAGAGGGGGCACAATGAGGTAGACAAATATTTCGCCACCATTGCTAACTTCAGCCAATGTCTGTATGCATGAAATGTAACAACTGCCAAAACACCCAGTTGTCAGACACTTTGGTTTTTAAAATCAAACTGTGGTGTATCTGATGTGATAAATAATAAATAATGAATAATAAAAAAAATTCTGAAATGCTTAGTTTACTTAAATTTAAAATAATAATTACTAAGCTGTTCCGAATGTAAAATTCGTTGCAATAGGAAAACAAAATTATTTAAAAATATTGTTGCGCTCCAAAATTATAAACTTTAAAAATCTAATTGATATTTGCGGCCAATCGTGTGTATTAATAGAAATTATAACTTCAATTCGCTTTCACTCGAGCTTGAAAGAAATCGACGTTAATTTCTCACTTTTTATTCCACCGAAGTCTTCAAAGTCATTAAATTTCCTTTAAGTTGCGAATTGCTTTATTAGCGAAATATTAAATTTGAAATGTTTGTTTGTTATTTTTTTATCACCAACTTACTAATTTATAAAAATCGTTCACAAACAAAAATTATTATCTCTCACAGATCAAAGGTTTTAAAAATCAATTAACCGCATAAAAACAAACAAACCAACCGGAAACTCCATTCTCGACAGGAAATAATTTCCGATAATTGCACCTTTTACCCTAAATAGTAAATAAATATGGCAATCGTTTGATCTTCATATTGCTATACCTTCGGATGGAACTGGAACCTGATGGAACTGCCCGTAAGTGACACTGCACTTGCTTTCCAAAGCCATCACCATATCTATGGTTTCTTTTCTATGCCATCTTTGTTAATTTTGTACTGTGCTTACCTTCATTGTGATTAAGATAGAATTTATTGGTGGATAGATAGGTAGCCCCGTAAACGGGCAATTGCCATAATGAATATGTAGTTCCATCAATAAGTACCTACCTATATCTATGTACGATCTCCAGTCCTCCCCATAATTAGGACATAAATAAAATTGATAATAACACACAGCATTATTTATGGAATGCAACAATTTCCAGGAAGCATTTCCTTATCCAAGTCAAGGATTATGGTGGAACTGACTGTGGTGCGCTGCAAATTAATATCCATTGAAAAAAAAACGTCGAAAGTCGCGGAAGAAATAAAAGACCCATAAACGCAAACATCATAAACATAAGAGTACTTGAAAATAAAAAGCCGGTGACTTATCGGATGTGTCGTGGCGTTGGTTATGATACTCACTTAGCCTTTTTTGTCAATGGAACTTTATGGTTCGAAGAAGACTAAGCTGAAGCGAAAATCGACAAGCGAAACCTTCATCGTATGCCTTTTATGCGATATAAGCTCTTGTCGTGTCCATATGACACACATGTTACGAGTAATCAAAATAGCTAAGTTTTCTTTTTCTTCATTCCGTTTCTAATACGTGACAGTATTTCACTTTAGTCATTCATTGTTATGATTAAAGGTATTTGTATTTATTTTCATTTTTCGTATCTGGTGATGGATAGATAGATAGTGTATCTTAAATCCGTTGATAGTTTTGAAATTTTACCTAGATTTATAATTTAAAGAAAATGGGAAATGAAATTTACGTGTGGGTGGTAATCTAAAATGAGATCAGAAAATTGTCGTCTGTTGGTTTAATGCTTTTGCGTATCTGAATTTAGGTCAACCGAACAAAATTACTTTATAATGGAGGCAAATTCAAATAAAAGACATGAATTTCCTAACAGAATATTTGATTCCTCAAAACCAGAAATTTTCAGAGGGGTTCGAATGAATCATATGGGGGATAAGTGAACTTAGACCTTAAGAGTGGGATGAAACTGCCCATCCTACCGTTCTTCATCCAAATTATCGGCTTTGAGAAATTTAATTTTTAGTTCAATTTGGAGTATTGGTAATTGGAATTCTTCTATCGCTTACTGTGTATTGTAGGGGCTTCGAGGGAAATCCTGTTTCTTCTAAAAAAAACTGATTTCCATGAAGAGTCTTCGGAATAAATGTGACCTAAACCAAAAAAGTGATAAAATAACATCCAAATTATCGGCTTTGAGAAATTTAATTTTTAATTCAATTTGGAGTATTGGTAATTGGAATTCTTCTCTTCTATCGCTTACGGTGTATTGTAGGGGCTTCGAGGGAAATTCTGTTTCTTCTAAAAAAAACTGATTTCCATGAAGAGTCTTCATAATAAATGTGACCTAAACCAAAAAAGTGATGAAATAACATCCAAATGCTACGTTCCTATCACGAGCTCAAGTATTTCATCATAATCGTTGCAGAATGCTGAGGAGTTTCTAAGCTACGAGTTTGAATCAGTGAAGGCATCTATTATTATTCTGTGTGTTTTTGTCTACTTAAGATGCAGTGTGTGAAACATCAGCTTGTGTATTTCTTTCCTATTTGCTTGTGTTCTTTTGTCCCACCCATCCCAGGCCATCTCGATACGCCATAAGCCCACGATGGTCCACGGTTCAGAGACACCATGAGACACATCGGCTTTCAATCCTCTACAATCAGACCAAGCGCTCTGGCATCTGTGATAGCTCCGTGCTTAAAACCAAAAGTTCGGTCTTCCGGTCTTCGATGTAATTGAGTCAATGTAGAAGGCGTATTTTCGATTTTTGGGTACATTCACACCTTGGTACAGCTGTATTCACTTGTGCATTCTTTCGAAAAAACCCAGTATTAGTTCTCTTTTTCATCTAATAGTCCAACTCTCCAACACCGTAAATCAGAACTGGCAGAATAAAGCTTGTCTAAAGTGTTCACTTCGTCTTACGCATGAAGAGTTTCGGCAAATAGAATTGACAATTATATCCCTAGATGATTCTTCTTTGAATATTTTTTTTTTTTTTTTAATTTTTAATTTTAACTAAAGTGCCCTTCCTGAAGTTAATTTTTACTGCGGGTTAGATAAACTCTTTAACAACTTTGAAGTTGCTGCTTAAGTGACGATTTTTCGATGAACAGATGATGAGAGCCGTGACATCAAGTTATGGATTCGTAAAAAAAATTTAAGCAAAGATTTTGATCAGACTTGACATTACGATGATATGGAAGACGAAAAAAGTTGGTCTCGCAATTCAATCTACATTTCTGTTTGTCTGCCGACTACAGCCTAAATGGCTCGGTCCATTTTCTTTAAACTTGGTAGATAGCATTTTTTAAATTTTCCACCCACAAAACACATTGGAAATTACATTTCGTAAAACCTAACTAATGGTTGAAAAAAAATGCAAGATCACGTTCTTCTTAATCAGTAGTGCTTATTTTGTGCTTATTGCTAAGATCCTGGAGCACAAGCTGATTGTTAGTGATTTCTAGTTAGTATTTTAAATGAACCAAATTTGGTTGACAAAAAATCAATGTATTCAAAATTTCATACTTTTTCTACGAATATTTAGCCAAAATGGCTGCTACCCTTGGTAACCGAAGAATTTCTTGTTAAACATTTTTACTGGTTCTATATGACAATGACTTTAAAATCGCTGGATTTCGTCGATGTCTGTCGATCTATATATCTTCGTCAAGGCGTTCGTCAAGCAAGAGCTTAATCGGATAGACGTGTTCGCTTCAAATTTGGTACAGAGCATTTTTTGTAATTTCCTAGAGAAGATATTTTGTATCTTAGATCATCTATAACTGATAGCTGACATACAACGATTTCGACTTTCTTTGAAGACGATGGCTCCAAGGGTTTCGATTAAAACATATATTTTTTTTTCAAGAAATTCGCATATCAGAAGCAGGGTTTTAATTTTCGAAATTTTGAAAAAAATTCTCAATTTTTTTTTTTATTGCTCTCGTACATCTTTTTAATGACTTGGCGGATTTTGTTATAATTCTACTATGACCTAGTTCAAACAATATTGCATTGAAAAAAAATTGCAAATATTTGATTTTTTTATAAATTTAAAAATCAAAGGGCTTTTCACATTTTCTCGCTACAATATCATTAGATTATTGATTAATGACCATAAATATTCAATGCCCAGTCACTTTGTAATTTTTAACCAGAAGAACAAGTTCGTTCGATCTAGTTGTTCCTAAATTTTCTATCTGCAAAAGAAAAAATGAAAAACTTTAAACAAAATCTATCAATATTTCATGAGTCTTCCCATAAAATTGATAACCTCTTTAAATTACCAACTTCGGGCTTCTGCCTTCTCTCGCTTTCATCGCAACACAAATTGTTTTCAATAAAAATACAATCCCATCAAACAAAATTTCGGAAAGTTCACTTTCATCTTTCGTTAAAAAATGTTTAACATGTGATCACATTCAGTTGCCCGCACTCTTACATAATAATTTAAATTGTTTGATTTTCTTTAATCTTTCGAAGAATGTTCGTGTAAACAAATGTGCATTAAAATTTATTGCTAAGAAAATTATATGACCACTCGTATGGCATTCACATTGACATCTGACATCTGTATGCCCTAGTAACACACATTTGTGTGTTTTTTTTTTTACGCAATTTACCAATCAAGATTTATTAATTCCAACTTGTCTGGTCACACAATCGATGCATTTATAATTTGATCTGACAAAGTGCATTAAATTGTTTACTTTGTTGCATTATTTTAAATTAAAATTAAAATACAACATTGAAGGCACTAACGTGTGACTGACTGTTGTTGGTATAATCACTGATCTGAAAATGCCTCATTATCTGTCATTAATGTTGCTACTTGCTGCCGTTAAACGTTAATTCGTTTTAAGCTTTGCTCTCTTTTAGGTTAATAATAATTATAATTTGCAGCAAACGATACTAAATCTCTTTATTACTTACTGCAGCTGCAAGAAACTTTGTTATCCGTGTCTTGTTGCGTGTAAAACATCTGTTGGCTTTTGTGTTTGTTTTTTCTATGTTCACAGAGCGTTTTGGTTGATTTTTGACATAAATTCGAGATTAAAATTATTAGCTATTGTTTGGATGTGAAATTTTGTTGATTTTGTTAGATTAGGTTAATTTGATTCTTTAATAAGCCTTTGAAGGTTGTTCACGAGTATTCATGTAAGATATTCCCTTAGTTCATTTAATGGTTATGTTGACTTGTATCGTTGAGAATTTGTCAAAAAGAATTTAAGGCTTAAAAGACAAAGTGCTTTGACTTGGTTTTTCGAAATGAATGGTCACACCGGCAAATGTTAAATATTTTTCATAAAACTGGACAATTGAGCTGAATTTGACAATTTTACTAATATTACTTTTTAGAGCAAAAATTAATTTCAATTGAAAGTAATGGGTTACAAATTCTTTTTATAAAAATTGTACACAGGAAATACTAACAAAATCAATAAAAAATCACCTTTTGTAGAATGATCACTAAAGTATTGGATGTAAAACAGCATTTGTCAAACCTTTCCCTAAAAAAGGCGATTATTCTTCGCCCTCTCATTATCGTCACTCAATAAGAAATACCTTGAAGAACGAAAGGTTCTCAATGATCGGCACTATGGCTTTCGAAGTAAAAGGCCACTGGTGATCTGAGGTATATCTATCTATCTCCGAACAGTGGCACAAATCTTTAAACCGTTTTCGTGAAAGTCAGATTATTGTGCTTTATATTTCCAAAGTATATCATAGAATTTGGCACCAAGCTGTTTCGTTGAAAATATGTGCATTTGGTATTAATCAATCTCTTCTTCGTTGGATTAGATATTCCTTCCGAACCGCTCAATACAAATTGTGTTGAACTGTTTCAATCCTGAAATTCATAAAATAAATGCCGGTGCACCACAGTGCTCCGCATAGTTTCCGACCCTGTTTTTCATATTCATCAGTAATCTTTTTTTGAACCAAAGTACTCTCTCATGTCGTTTTCGTTTAAATGTGGATTTAGAACTGCAGCGTTATCATAAAATCTTGTGTCAGGGTAGAGATGTCACCCAATTCGTAATAAAATTATTCTCCGACGCGACGCTGGTTTTCTTGTTCTGGGTAGGCTGGGACATTCACAAAAGAAGTGAAATCAGCCCTCATCCGCCTCTTCATCTGGGCACCCTCTTCACAAGTCCGACGAGCTAATGCCCATTTTACTCTTGTGAGATCTCTTTGTATTGTGGCCGTGCCTTCTCTTGCAATTATTACACTGTTTTAGTCTTAGAGTACTCTTGGAACACATAGCGAGCGGGGCTTGTGAAAGGAAAGCTGCTATGGTTGTCCTTGGTGTAGTTCTTATAGCGCTGGTTGTGCCAATACACACAAGTCTTTGAATTTTTGTCATGATTTTTCGATTGGTTTCCTTTTCTAAGGCTAGATATCAGACCAAGTATGCATACGCTAGAATTATCCTTCTTATAGCTGTGTACATCCAATAAATGGTTCTAGGGCTGACACCTCAATTTTAATCGAAAGTTCTACTACAAGTGCAGAAAGCAATTGAGGCTTTTTCCTGTGTTTCTTTAATAATATAATACCATTTTGGTTAACGATCAAGTACAACGCCATGATATTTGGCCCGAAGCTGAAGCGGAATTCCCTTAATAGTTGGCGGGAACATGCTAAGAATATTGCGTTTTCTTGTAAACAACACCATAAACATTTGGTGGTAGTAAATTTTGGCTTAAATTTCTGATTTATTTCAGTTATCGTGAATATAACAGAATTTCTCAAATTATATGGTTTAAACTTAAAGTGTGAAACTGGTGGTTAATGAATTCTCACTTTATAAATATTAAAAGCAAATTCAGTCTTGCAAAGGATGTGGATGTGCCGGAACTCCTTCATCACGTATCTACAAGTACTATGTGATTCTAAAATCTCCACCCTAATTCCATTGAACCCAGACATGCCTTATGCGTAAAGAGACATTAACGGTCAACGTACATTATAATATATTCTAATACGAGAAAAAAAATAATACCATACTGCGCGAATAGTTCCTTAAACGCATGACAAAAATACTAAATTCACACAATCGCATCGTTAGAATACTTTATGAATGATTTACGCATTCGAAATGACTATACAACAACGCAACCGGTGACAGTGGTGACGATAAACAACCCATCACTGATTGTTGCATAATTTAATTCAACTTTTTTCTAAATTCAATAGCAGTTGAATAAAAATAGTAAAAATTGAGGTGTGTTCAGACTAGAATAAGTAATTTTGTATTTTTATAACTTTTTTTTTTGTATACTTTATTGCATTTTAGTTATAATGGAATTATTTATTTTTGTATAATTTTTCAGGTGTTATTCCGGTCGGGTGTGCTAAGTCAATTGGAAGCGAAACGTGATGAACTTTTATCAGATAGAATTATACAATTGCAAGCATATTGTCGTGGTTATTTAGCAAGGAAAAGAGTATCGCAGCGCAGAGTACAAGTAAGTAAATTTCATTGGTTTTTTTATGTCATAAAAGTTCACAAGAACAACAGTGAATAATTTATAAATTGACAACCGTCAATTGACGTATGTCAAACGTCAAATTTGGCTCTGTCAGAAAGTGAATAAGTTAATCATCTGTATTTCGAAGCAAAACTGAGATATCTTGCTGGGGATTCCTGTTCATGATACTCGTACTTCCATTGCTCAAATCTAAATTTTCTGAACTCGTCTAATTTGATAATTTTGTAAAATTTTGCCAAAAAAATTTCAAATTTGAGGATCATAACAAAAATTGCCAAGACTTGAAAATTTTCGTATTAAAAAAAAAATAAAAATTATAATTTTTTCACTCTTTGAATGACAATATTGGCAAGCGTTTAGATATCATGCTTTGATAGTAACACCTACAAACTAAGACAGATAATGTTAGACGTTCTTTTGTGAAATAAAAGTGCTGGACGGTTACGAATCTAACTAACCTATCTTAATTTTGTATATTTAAAAGAAATAATGTATTCAGTAGTTTGCGTTGGAGAGCCTTTCAAGTTACCGGTACGGTTTAAATAGTTCTAACACAATTCCAAACATCTTCTGCTTACTGCGGGTTATTGGGAGAATTCGGAACTCACCAAAACACATCACTGACTTCAACGCGTTATATGCTTATGACAATAAGAAATTTTGTTATGTTATGTCATATGTCAACATGTTATGAACTGTCAGTTTGTAGAAATCTCCCCTCTTTCAAGGTTTATGACATAATAAAACAATGGAACGATATCGTTTGGACAATAACTCTCTACTACAGCAAACCGATATTGTTCGGTTGTTTTCATTTGGTCCTGTTGTTCTGTCATGATATCTAAAACTCTCCAAAAATCTCTACCTTTCATTTAATATAAATACATTATTTTGTCTATCTCTGCAGGAAATAGCCGTCCGCTGTATTCAACGAAATGTCAAAGCATTTTTAACTGTCCGCGATTGGCCATGGTGGCGTCTATTAATTCGTGTACAACCACTCCTAAATGTCCATCGTACTGAAGAACAACTAAAATCAGCCAGCGATGAATTGCATATTTTACGAGCGAAATTGGAAAAAATCGAGAACGACCGTAACGCACTCAAGACTGAAAACGAAAAGTTGGAAAACAAAGTAAGTTTTTATTTGCAATTTATTTATTTTTTTTCATCTTAATTTTAAAACAAACAAATCAAGAAAAAAATTTGGTCAAAGCTATTAAAATGTGCATTATAGGTTTTACTCTTGATAATTATACGTCTTCGTTATTAGATTCACGGTTTTATATTTTAAGATGAAGAGGGTAATTTTGTTTGTTTTGATTTTGCGTTTGCATCAGAAGTTTATGACGTTTTTACCACCTACGATGTTTTCGAAATAATTAAAATATCATATTTTTTGGCAAGCAAAAATACAAGTATTAACATCCTCCTACGTTTTAATGGTGTAATGATTCAACTGTCTTAGAATAGCCAGTTTATTATGGAATATTGTACAAAGTTTTAAATTCAAATTAGATAAATATTAATTTTGAGCAACTGACGCAGGATCCTGAAAATATTTCAATTAACAGATGTGTAATTTTAGTTTAATTTACTATACGTAATTTGTGGATATGCACATTTATTTTTAGGAAGGATAAATGAAGTCTTGTTATTCTGTATATCAAAGGACTAACCTAGGGTAATTTTGTGTTTCCAAAATTCATTATTCGAAACTTCACATATACATATGTAGTTCCTCAGATTCGCAATTTCAAAAATTTTGTAAGGTTTGAACTTAATTTATTAGCTCAACTTGATATCTTCCAATTTGCAAGGCATTTATAACATACAGCTCGAGTTGTGGTATTTAAATCATTATAAGAGTATTCATAACCCCTCGAGTGCGGGCTAATTATACAAAAAAAAACGTATATCAGTATTTCTTCGAGTTTTGTTTATGTTTCAATATTAACTACAGGTTAAATATAGACAATATAATCAACTTGATTGCAGATTCCGATAAATGGACTGCGGATTATGCCCGACAGAATTTGGCAGCAACCCTTCCGTTGCAAAAATGCAAAAATGTCGATAATATAGTTTTATGTTGTATATTACTGAAAACGCATACCATTCGCACTCCATATACATATAACTTTTGACGTTTCGAATCGGCACCAAAATTAGCGCGGGTAGAAGTAAAAAGAATGTTTTATACCTTCTTGGGGCTTAAAATCAATATTACAGTTCATCCGCCGGACTTTCTAATTGAATTCGATGGAGATACAGATGCCTTGTGGATTGACCATACCCCGAGCGTAAAATATTGTCGGTTCCATAATTGGTATGAATAATTCCTTTCCTGTGAAATTGATATGTAAAATTTGCTAAAACAGATCTACCCAATTTTCTAGCTTTAGATAGGATTCATTAAGTTTCGCAAAAATATCATTTCGAGCATAATTTTGCAAACGCATGTCTATTTCGCAATATGTTTTTATCTTGTACAATCGTATAAATAATTCGCAACGCGCATTTCACGCAAGCAAAAACAAGTGATTTGAAATTGATATATGTTTGTATGTACAGTGAACATTGGATAACGTGAACTAATTAAAACCGAGGGTGTTCATGTTTTTGAGATTGTTCATGTTTTGGAATGTAACATTTTATGATTTTAAATGTATTCCTACAGTCTTACTATTGCTCATAAAATAGAACACATTTTCTTCCACTTTATCTTCTTTTTTCTTCTGTTATAAATTATTTTTTTCTTTATATTTTGTTGCTTTTTTATATATTTTACTTACTTAAACTGAAATCAAAAATGTTCTAGTTTTAAAACCTTTAATGCATACGAAGCCAAATTTGGCCTGTATTCTTATTATTTAAACAAATAATTTTTTTTTTGAATAAAAGATGTCTTAAAACAGCCCAAAGAAGCTATTTAACCCTAGAAAGGTAATCATATTTTTTAGTACGTTAAAGGTAATCATTCGTCGAATCGACGAAGTAAAATTTAAATGCAATTTTTTCGAAAAGTTATTAACAAATTCTTGTAGATGTTAATAATTTATTTTCATCAAACCTTTCTTTTAATAAAAACACACTTTTCATTTTATTTTTTTAGATTTGTGACTTTGTATTCTCCTTAAAGATCTATGAAGAATCTTTGAGAAATTTTAAAAAGAAAAAATGATGTTCGTCTAATCGACGAAGATTACCTTTCTAGGGTTAAAAAGCATTTTTTTTAATAATAATTCATGCAGTAGAGGATTAAGGTTAAAACCTTAACTTTCTTTCAACACATTTTTAAATAGAGAAAAAGACGTTGATCAACCCAAACTATGCAGAGAAAAACAAAACAAGACTGAATAAGGATGATAGCAATATGTACACGCACGAACGAACGTACGCACGGTACCAAATGCACATACTAGGTACGCATTGTCAATATTATGGTATTTCCCGAAGTTTTAAAAATTAATTCAGTGCATTTTGATGCAAAAATGTTGGGAAAATATCTGTTCACGTTTTAGAGATTTTAGATTTGTTCACGTTTTAGAGCAGTCAATGTAAAAAATACAGTGTTCACGTTTTGGGGTAGTTCACATTTTGGGGGGTTCACGTTTTCCAATGTTCACTGTATTTGCAAAAGATCTTTTGTCAAGTCCTAATGTGTTGTTTAATTGGCATTTCCATTTCGCAAAACTTTCGGTTTCGCACTATGTCAATTATGTATATCTTTCAATTAATACTGATTTGCATTATTCTTGTTTTCGTTGCATAATTCCTATATTTCAACATTGTATTAATAAGCATGTACTACAATAGTATTTTAACATCATATTTAAAGTTTTGCGAAGTACTCGCTTTAGCGAAATTAATCCACGTCAAAAACCCTAAGCTGGGTTTTTGTTAATTTTTTTCAAATTTTATTCGTCAATAATTATAATCATTCAGATATTTCAAAATTGTCAATAGCTTTCGCAATATATTATTTTGCAAAATAGCAAAACTTCACTTTACTATTTGCAAAAGTTACAAATGCTAAAATTAATTTTATATATTAAATATAAAAAAAAAAAATAAATCGCCAAGAGGTTAAAATGACGCAGGTTGACATAATTTAACTGACTAATTACAACAATTGAAGGGTTGTAAGTCTAAAGGGTCTAAGTGCCAAAAAATCAAAAGTCAATATTTTTATCAAAATACAATCTTAGTACTAAGCCTTATAATATCAAAATGGATTCAAGTGCCTATTTCTTTTAAAACTGTACGCATACACAAATAAAGTTGTGGTAGATTCTTAGTGTCAAGTGTTGTTTTTATTATGTTTTTCTCGTATATCTCTAAATTATAAAAATGAAACTTAGACTTACATCCCTTCAATTGGACTCAGCTGTCAAATTTACTTCCCAAAATGGGTCCATTATATTATTTCCTTGTATTCATTTGGTTTCGTAACAGCAGTTCTATTATAATTATATGTCCTTAAGTAGGCTTTACGTCACTAAATAATAATAAGAACCTATAATTAATTTAAAAAATGGTCACTACACTAGGTAACATTTGCAGTTCCATTGAGGAATTCTAAAAACCCCTTGGGATTTAAGACATGACAATTTTACCCCAAAAAACAAATGCCACTTTGAGATGTATGTCATTCTTAGGCCGGATATTGATTAAATTTCTTAATTTAAACATTTTGGCAGCTCTATATCTTTCAGCACTTAACAATGCCAGTCACCTCCCGGTGATGTAACACAGTCTGAATTCTGCACAATTAAATCACTTAATCGTAAACCAAGAAAATTTTGCTTCTCATCTAAGGATTTTTGTAGGCCAAAAGCGTTCACGCCTCAATTACAACATACTCATTGACCGGTAGTGTTGGCGGTGGTGGCGGCAGGCCCCACCGGATGAACATTTTTTTCTTTAATGTTTATTTTATTTTTATGGTTTTTTTTATTAACGATTGCCAAGAATTAAATAATCTTAAAAAATAATGGGATGCAATCTTGTTGTCACTAGTTTTTTAAACTGACATCAGTCACAAAGGGCGAAGAATATATAAACGGATGCAGAGGGTGTATCTTTTATAATAATCATTAATTGTCTCATATTAAATACAGATTGTTTTTATTTATTTCTTTAGGTCAGTTCTATGGTTTTCGCTTATTTATTTGAATAAATTTAAATTGTTACGTTATGGCCTTGAAATTGTTCAGATAATCTCAGAAATGTATGTCTGGTCTGTAAAAATAATATATTCGTACATATATTTTCTGTTTAAGTATGCCTTAAATTTAAATCAACAGGCGCCATCTATAAAATTGTAAAATTGAGTGTGGTTGCCGGTCGGGCTGTTAGATTCATCAGAAACTACGTCAGAATCAGCTGAACTCATCAAATTTTGTATCTAGGGCCTATTGAATAATATTAAGAAAAAGAATTATATTATGTTCTAAAAATAACGATACTTAAGTAAAACTATTTTACTAGAAAATAGCTTAACCAACTTCGGGCTGACATTGAAGAGATCACAAGTCAACAAATGCTTTTTACTAGTAAACAGCTTTAGTTTAGTTCTTTTTTTTTAGTTTACTGAAAAAGAAAATTATATTTTTGATGAATTAACAGATTAACAAAAATTCAATATAAATCTTCATACTAAAGATTATCTACACACAGAAAAATGATCCGTTAAACACAACTCAACAAGTAAGACAGCTAATATAAATACAACCCGCAAACTTCCTGGGTTAGAATTAGCCGAGTCAACTAGGTTAATTAATTAAATAAATTTGATTGGTTGTTGTGCATTTTTTTATTGTGCGATATATTTTTTCTCAAAAACTGGTCCACAGATTTTTCTTTTGTTAACTCAAAGAAATTTATTTGATTCATTTAGTTGAAAAAAAAATCCGAATAAAGTTATTAATAGTACCTGTCATAGATAATTTTTTTTCTTTTCGTTTTTTTTTTTTGTTAAACGGTATAACTGAGTTTGGTCAATTTTGTTTTGATTTAGTTCTCAAAAAGTCTGAATAGTCTGAATTTCGAAAAAAATATGACTGGATTTAAAAAAAATCAATTTTTTGTTGAAAACTCAATATTTTGAAAAGCACTTGGTCGATTTTTTTGAAACTTCGATATCCACAGTTTTTTTTTAATATAATCTAGAAGATGAGGGAAAAAATTTTTATATTATCTAAAAATAACCGTACAAACGATACAAATTTTAAAAAATGATTTTCGTAAATCGTATTTATCTTCGAAAAGCACCTAGAATTTTGATTTAATTTAATTTAAAAAGAAGAATACAAATTAATTTTAAAATCTTTAAAATTGGGGTATGAAATTATTTTCGTAAAATTGCTTTTAAAATTTTAAATGTAAATATTTATTTTTGTAAGAAACCTTTCAAAATTTATAACTTTAGTTCTGGCATACAAAAATCATATTTTTTTGCATTCTGTTCTTACGAGTAGCTCCGACTAATAAAGGAGTTGTTTTAGCCTCTAAAAATGAATGTAAAAGTAACAATCATTTTTCCGTAACAACGTTTATTTTTAAATTATAAGTTTCTAAGAATAAGACGACAAAAACGCTCTCGGTTAGAAATTCTTTTTCTGTGTGTATCTCATTGCGACTGTTGAAGAACCTGAGCTCAAATTTTTTTAAAAACGTTGATCGGAAAAGATTTTTTTGTAGGCTTACTTGGTTAGAAAATGTACTTTTTAGGTTCTATTTTTGACTAAGTACACATATCTTTTACGGAACTTCTATAAATGAGGCTTTAAAGGAAAGGTCCTCTTCACAAAAGAAGTGCCAACTGGTCGGAGAGACTTTTGTTGGTTGTTGGTAATAATAGTGATTGTTTTTTGTTATAATGAATATTAGTACTCCTTAAAACTTACATATAGCTTGAAAAAACTAACATAAAGCAATTATGTAGTTACGAGTATTATGAGCTGACCCAAATAGGGTGATCTTAGTGTTTAGTATTTTTTTTGAATCTTAGAAGCTTGATGCATAATTTTCCAATACTTTTTCTCTTTACAAAGTTACTATCACATATAGAATACACGACTGTGTTTTCGAATAAAAGTAATTTTTTTACGACCCACTTCAGCTGTCTTTTTTTTTTTCATGTTTGTACTTTATTGTCGAAAAGGGGATTATAATTTTTAAATTTAAAAGATTTAAATTTATTATTTCTTAGCCTTAGCATGTTTATTAAAAATTCAAAAACATTATTTCATTTATAAAAATCAAAACATATTGAAACACACTAAATCAATGGATTTAGTTCATGAAAGAAACATATACGAGTATATGCGAAACATGCAACATAAAATACATTCAAATCGAATACAAGAAGAGGAAGAGGCAAAAAATCTATTTTTATTAACATCTGTGCCACACAACTTAGCATATAGTATATTTATAAACATTTGTTTTGTTGCAATCGATAGGCAAAAAATATTCTAATGCTAAAAAAAAAACAAAATCTTTAGGCAAAGTATCTATTTGCAGTTACATATCAATTTAAATTTAAATCCATGACAATGTCGCTCGTGCTTACTCTCGAATATTGTCTGTTAAAATTCTACGCAGCTTAGAAGAATATATGGAAAAGTAAATTTAAAAAAATGTTCGTTAACTCATTTTTTAAATAATAAATTTGCATTATAAAATTTAAAAAAAATTTCCTTATTCTGTTTATGGCATTTTATGAGTGATTTTAAATACCAAAGAAAATGTTTGGTCTATTTTATTATTTTTTAATTTCACGAGATCCGTTTCAGCTTGTTGTGTCTGCTTGTCTCCTTTAAGTAGGAATATTAACTTTTAGTTATACAAAAATATATCGAAATCGCCCTCTCCATAATGTGGCACTTTGATTTCCAGAGATTTCTGACACGCATATTCCTAAAATATCATTTCAGTTAGCTCCACAATCATAACTCAATCATAAGCCAATTGGGGATCTTAATTGACCGAGACATATAATCCAGGAGGCACCTCGGCACTGGGATACTCCAAACTCGGCCTTATCTATTTTTCTTCTCGTCTAAAGCTCATCAATTTCAGATTTTAAAAACAGAAAAAGTCGGTGGAACACGGTCTCGATAGAACATTCATCTAATTTTTGGCCGCAATTAAACAAGGCTGAGTAAACAGACGTTACTTGTATGGTGCGCTTTCGTGATTTTTTGGGCATGTAAATCATCTACCAGTCCACAGTGATGCCTTAGTCTTGATCTCAATGTTGTATCCGTAAATATCGTCCCCTGTTCTGATCCCTTGAATTTAATTCCAATTACCCAAAAATATCAATTTGAATCCTCTCGGGTTTCGAATGCTACAAAAATCCAGCTAAAACAGAAACTGTTCTGGTATTCGCTCGTCACAATGACAATCCATATACAAGTTCTTACAAAGTTTGGTAAGTCTAAAAACGTTTCAAAAATTATTCAATTTCAATTGGAGCACAACTTTTTTAAACATTTTTTTCTTCTAACAAAATCAGGAAAGATGTCGACTTTTCTTTTAAGAATCCATAAGTTGAAATAATTGAGTAAAATGAGTCCCTTATTTTTTGTTTTACATGACAAAACAAGCCCCTATAGCTAATGGATTGCCAAATTTGTGCGTAATTCGTTTTCCAATCATGCAAACACTCCTTGTTTATTTATTTTTTCTAAGCTGCATAGAGTACAATAATAGAAAATCACAAAGTTATATATTTCAAAAATAGATACAAAAAAAAATTACATTACTGTGTCCCTGGTGCATGTACATACATACTTATGTTCATCCATTCACCACATAAGAAAAATTGGATTTTTTGGCGAGTGCCAAAGAATTAAGTTTCTAAATTTTGGCCAGTGGTACCATTAGGTTATTTTCCCTTCTAATAGATAGTTTTTTTTTTTTTCAAAACAAAAGAAAATTCTCAAACACCAAAAAACAAACAAAAATACAAAAACCAACGGACACTAATGATATAAAAATACTCTTAAACATTATTTTGTTTGATTGTTAGAAGTTTCCTGTAGAAATTGTATGTTTTAATGCTCTTATTGACATACAGTGGGGTTTGAAAAGAATTATCTAAGTGGGTAATTCGATTTATCTAATACGAAAAATCTTTATTTATTTTGATTCACAATTCATAGGTACAAAATTAATAAAGTCATTTTTCAGTTACCAAAGTATTGAAGCACAAATTTGTAATTTTGATGCATGAAGATAGCATGAAAAGATCTTTATTTTAAATAAGTATTTAACATTCAAATATTAGCTTTTTTGAACTCTGCCGTGTTTTCTTATATCACCGTATAAATTGCATTTTTTTTTTAATATAAAGCTCCTCTAAGACTAAACTTTCAAACACAAAAAAGAATTTTAAAATTCGAATGTCATTTTGTTTGGTCTTTCCCATTTCACCCTATAAATAACTAAATATTAAAAAACATTTAGGCCTTAAACCGTCTTTAAAGTCCGTCTATGTAAATACACATAAACTTTATAACGGAAAGAGAATTTCTTAAAAGGCAACTCAATTTTTCTAACCCCATTTCACCCTATTAAGCGCTAAATTTTTAAATATATTTAGATCTAAATCCATTTTTTTATTTTTTTAAAATTGATTGGTTTTTTTAATACACCAATTTACTTTTTAAAAGGCTTAAGCCATTTTTAGCCTCTCTCCTAAATATAATCTTCCAACTACAAACATAATTTTTTGTTAAATGGGACTCCCATTTTTGGGCTTACCTCATATCGTCCTGTAAAAAGCTAAACATTTAGCAAACTAAAAAAACTCCAAGCATGTGTTTTCACACACACAAAAAATTTTAAAAATCGAATATCTTTTTTTGCGTTAACCCCATTTCACCCTATACATAACAGATATTGAAAAACATTTAGATCTTTAACCGCCTTCTAGGTGGTTTTCACCTTTGCTGAAACTATGATTTTTCGAGTTGAATTTAATGAAAAAAAGCAAATGTATCATTTATTCAAAACACGACTGTTTTTAATTTAAACAATACAATAAAAACGCTCACGCTAAAATCGCACAAAAAAATATTATTTTTCAATTCTCAAAACTTATTTTTTTTTCTTGAAAAATAACACTCTAATGAACGAAATACGAAAACTCAAAAAAAAAAAAAAAACAAAATCCAATCTGTACGTCTTAGCTGGCGGCGCGAAATGATTATTTCAGATTCGGATATGGGGAGATGGATGAATATAAAAAATCGGTCGCTTGTTAGTTGGCGATGAGAAGTGGCCCAGAGAAAAAGCGCGTCGTGTGACGTCTCGAACAAGAATAAAATAGACTTCTTGGTCGTGTCGTTTTCGGTCGGGTTGTTTTTAGCCACAAAACAAAGATAAAGAAATTTGGATACACTTTCTGACCAGAGTGCAGTTTTTTTAAATTATTATTTTTATTTTTTTGTCAAAAATTTTTATTTCTTTATACCGAATCTCCTCGAACCCGAAATCCGATATTCTATTATATTTTTAAAACATACCCCCAAAATAAAATGTTGCAAATATTAAATTAATAATATAGCCAAGGCCTTTTTTGTACAAAAATACTTTGCAAGTGATTTAAAATCTCAAGTGGACAAGAAAAGTGATATTTTAAAAATATGCCACCATATCCGCCAGCAACGTCAGTTGGCTCAGAGCCGTCTAAAAAAGATTCCATAAATAGCCACCACCAGAGGACATCTGTGACAAAACAAAGTTTCCTCAATCCTGATTTTTCTACACTCTCCGCCAAGACACCTTCTTCCAGCATGATGAACGGTGACAACAATCTAACAACATCATACCGCCCACCACCTGTTCCAACCTCATCCTCCCACATTCGAGTTCGCAAACAAATTCGTCTAATTCCGAAAACGCGTGAAAAGAGTCCAACACTTCGTAGCGGATTTCTGAATAAAACCATCAAATCCCAATATCCTTTCCAAAAAGACGGCTCTGTTCCGGTTGAGGCTTCATTGAAACTTCCCATAAGCAGGCGGTCATCGGGCGATATGAATTCAAGCGAATCTTCGGTCTTGATATCTCGTTCGCCGAGTCCATCGGTGTCAATGCGGAGCAATGAATCCAGCAGCTATTCGAATCGGTCGTACATATCATCGACATCGTTGCCACGACGGATCTTTCCACAGACCTACTCCCGTGGCGATAACATGGATATCTTCAAACTGCGATCTCTTGAACCGTCACCAGTGGTCTTCGACGCGAATCTTCAATTCGTCTTGGGTTGTAAGAAACAGCCAGTTCGACAGTCCTTTCGACCATCGCCATCTCACACTGATCCTCAGACTGCTTCTAATTATCTGACAGAAAAAATCGCAAATTTCCTCAAACGAACTGACCATGTGAATGAAGAGTGGGCGGCTCTGGGATCCTCAAGATCGTCTAGAAGGAACGGATCGTCAGGATCGCGATGTTCGTCGGTGGCTTCATCGAGATTCGATGATTTTGACACGATTAGTTTGATTGAGAAACAGCGAGAACGAAGTGCCGATCGTGGCAGCATGGGTAGATCGAAGAGTGCAACAAATATTTTGATCAAAGGCTTCCAAATGGCACGATCTATGCCACGCACATCGACCAGATCCAGGAGCAGAGATAATTCAATGGCAAGAGATAATTCTGTGCTAAGAGATTATTCGGAAGATGATGATCGTACAATTCAAGAGGAGGACGATAACGATTTGGATGAGGTATACAGTTTTTTTTTTTTGTTTTGAAAACTCGGATAGGATCCCTCGACTTTAATTTTGTTTTTAATTGAAAACTATCTTCAAAAATTAAAAACAAAGTTCCTATAAAAGATCAAGTTTAAACTGTTATACAAAGCTTCATAGTCAATCTTTAGGTTGAAATCTACGAACTTAAATAAATATAACTTCGAATTCGAACATCCAAGTCACAAACCAGTTACGTTTTTTTCTTAAGAGAAAACCCTAACTATTATAAAGTTTGGTTTGTGTCATTGATAACTGGTAATGTCATACAAAAAATTATTTCTTGCTTAACAATTTTATAGGAAGGAAGGTACATAGCTCAGCTCTATTAAAATATTAAACTTAAATAACTGGGTCGGTTCTAATGAGAAACATGATGTTTATTAGATTATAATTTGCAAAGAAACATGTTCATAACATTTTCCTAGACTTGAAATTTCTACAACTGAGTATTTAAAAATGGTTCTTGAAATATACTAGTTTTTTTTATTACAATACAAATAGACTTCTAATAAAATTCAAACATTTTTACTTATGTTAATGAGATTGAAAATTAAAACTTTAAAAATGTCTAGGCTGACAAATGTTTTAAAATATTTGAAGTTATCTTCATGATAAGTCTTGCACTTTTTGAAGAACCATTTCTAGTGTATTTCAAGTTTTTAGACATTTTTTTGTCATTAGATAAAAAAGGTCTAGAATGAGGACGTTTTCTTTTGACGAAGATATTCAATAAATACCTACGCATTTTCGACGATTTCTTTAATTGGGAGTAGACTAAAGCATCGTTTAAATTAAATCTACTTATTCAGTTCGAGGCATGAACCCATTTTTAACTTGCTATATCCATACGTACTCGTACATTATGTACATAGATACTTTATAGTAAGTTAATTAGAGAACTTTCTGAGGATTAGGTATATTTATCGAAAAAGCGTAAAAGAAGTTATGTACCTAGAATTTGTACCTGCGTCCAGGCAAGGTGAATTTATTTAAAAGACATTTTTAAGAAAACACGGGCTATTAATAGTCAATCTATATGTTTTCTTTTTGTTTATGAATAAAATTCATCGAAATATCTTTAGAGACTTAATTCGAACTTTCTCGTTTCACACATGTAAAATAGGCTTATCAGCTTGGTATCTCAGACCTAATCTTATAATCAATGTATGTAAGTCGATGATTATCGACGTTTTCATATGACAAGTAGTAAGAAACTGGTTTACTTATGTGGTAGAAGAAAAATGGGAACTGTCGTCGAAATTGTACCTGAAGAAAAACAACATAACTTAAGAAATAAAATTTTGTAGAAAACAACCTGTATAAACTAATCGCTGCACAATTCACTATAGCTTGATTTAATAACTGAATTTTACTTCTACAGAAAAATTTAATTTACATATTTGGTGAATTTTATAATTTTTTCTTCCGAACCGACAAAATGACAATTTTTATACAAAAAAATGTCAACACATTCCCATAGCCAAACACATGACCCGTAGTTTGATTGCAATAGTTGAACATCCCAATTACGATTGTCAATTATCGGTTGATATAGTAAATTAGGAAATATGTTGTTATACAAATCAATTAAAACTGATCAACTATTTATTGATAATTATCAAATTTATTGTAATCCACAATGGTCCGCATGATTCTAGTTGACCAAAACTTAAGACTTTTTTAAATATTCGGGACCATGCCCAAACAATTATTAGAACTTTTTTAAATCGAATTTACGATCAAACTTTTTTGAACATTTTTATTAAAGTTTATTTCATTCAATACCTACATATGTTCTACGAGTATGTTATCTTTTAATAAGTGTCGTACTAACTCCATACGATTTTTTGACGTTTAAAAATGTCAAAGTAGGTGTGTTTGCTTGGCTTTTTTGCATGACCTGTTATTGTCTTCAGAGGCAGTGTATTAGAAAAACAGTCTTAGCAAAACTAAGAAAAGTTAATAACCTGCTTTAAAATATACAAATTGTAAGCTTGTATATGGTGAAAATAAAAGACGATCATTAAGGTAATTTTAGATCACTTAATTAACACATATTGCGACACAATTTTACGACAGCATCTAACTGATGAGCCGCCCAGTGTCGTACTTGGCCGAAACGCACTTGAAGTTGAGGTCACTTAATCTTTCAATGGTATTTAATTCAATCACTTCACTTAAACAGAATTAATTTTCTAACTTTCTTCATTTAGACCTTTTTTTCATTTGACATTTTGACAGTTTAAGTGCTGCCAGATAGTTATTCTACATAATATCATACTAATACCTTAACACTAGTAGCGTAAAATATTAAACAACGATATTAAATAAATAAAATAAATAGTTAATGATTTTAACCTTAAAAAAATGGTAGAGAAAGTTTATTACTAAATTTGATAAAAATTTACATAATCGTAGTAATAACCTAGTACAAGGTACCTTTTATGTTCCATTATGTTAAATAACTTTAAAATGAAATAGAATTTTATAATTTATATTTTATTTATTTTAATTGATTTATGGTCTTTAACATTGTGCATGGGATATGGTGTCAAGTCGGCGACTCTGACGGGCGGTGGCGCAAAGCAAGCTCTGTTAAGAACGTTTTACATAACAGTTTCGTAAATTTCTTTTGTAATATCCTTAAACATCGAGGTTGTGGTTAATTTGTTGATGTATACCTTTTTCTTCAAGTACTGCAAGTACCTTCATAAGTAGAAATCGAGATGTGTCAAGACACTTAACTTTATCTTCCAGTGTATACAAATTTCCAAAATTAAAAATTATACACTGAATGCTTTACTTTCTCAGCACCTGATTAATACCGAAAAAGCCACGTTATTTCATCCGCTTATTTATAAAGGAATAATTATTTAATCAAAATGTTTTAATAATTTCAACACGTTGTTGCTGCGTTAGATGCTCCACAAAAAATGTCTTCGATCACTCTCACAACTGATAATTTTTATTCACACAAAAATGGCAACCAAATAAAATTGACCTGGCACATAAAATTCACCCTGTATCATTTTAACATCGTACTAATTCAATCATAATTTTGGGCGAGTATTTGCAAAAATGCAAAATGTCAATTTATTTGAAAACTGGTCAATTTTATGTAATGATCATTGAGAGTGATATTCAAATTTTGTAAAATACCAAAACGGTCGTCAATTATCAATTGATATTCGTAAATTATAAAATAGGTTAGAGATAGTTTTGAATAGCATTAGCTTAGAAGTGATGTTTAGTTTTTTTGATCAATAAAATAGTCTAGACAATTCTAGCAGATTTAATTGAAGCTGAAAAGCCACACACCTTTTAAGGTATAAAATAATATAAATAACATTCCATATTGAGTTTCCATCTTATACTTATCTATAAGGCATGGATATACTGTCGATTAACTTCCTTTCTCTCCCAAGTACAAAATATTCAACAACAACAAAAAACTCAGGCTAACCGACTCGTTTAAATAATATTTTTAGAAATATATTATAATTAGAACTTGATTCGGAGTTTTATTTTTCCAGTAGTGGAAAACAACAATTTGAAGGTCAGCATCAATCCAAATGCAACAATTGCAAAAATATACTCATAGATACATTTTCCTTCGTTATTGACCTTATATCACTCAGATTTCTGAAATTCTGATATATTTCCACAAACATGCCAAGATTCTATGAAATCTCATTAAAAATACAACTTGTTCAAAAATACAAATAACAATTTGAGGTATTCATTTCGAGTGTCGGTATCATCGCGCACGCCCCCTCAAATGTTTTCCTTAGTTCTTTTGAATGACAAGGAAAATTAATTTAATCGCTTGGAGTCAATTTAGATTGAAAGAAATTAATTGTTGTTAAATTTTTGTTTTCATCAAAAAGGTGTTAATAAATTTTTCAAAGTCAGGTATTTTTTTTTCAGGGTAAATTTGTTTTGTTTATGAGATGATACATTTCTTCTTTTTTTTCAATGTCAAGAACTTGAATTTTGAATATTACTGCGAGTAGTTTCTATTGTCTATGCCATCTTAAATGAGTCAGATATCAAATATTTTATTTTACAAAAATAAACATTTTATAGAAATGTTCAGTCTTGTTTTATTTTCATAAAAAAATTATTTAGGAATTAATATTGTTTTGGCAGTCATGACACAAATTTTTATTTTCTACTGTGTAGCTTTTATCTCGCCATGTTTTCGAATCATTTTCGCAAAAGTTTTGTTTCAAAATCAAATGCGAGTAAGACTGACAGATATTTTGGGATGACATAATTTAAAATGTTTTAAATTATTTTTTCACCGAGAAGGATTTTTTAAAACTTTTCTGTGAATTATATTGTTTTAATTATATGTATAAGCATATGTCATTTAAGCTGATTTTTTTTAACTTGTAATTTTTACTTATTACAACTTTATGTGGTAGAATACGTTTTACACATTTTTTTCAGATGAACTTAACTGAGTTCCACTTTAGTGTGAGATATTTCTGATAACAGATGTTCCACTTAGAACAAATCTGATTTCCTTAAACTTTCGCCACTTGCATCTGTATCTTAAAAAAAGAAGAACATTTTTGTTTTTCAAGCAAAATTAGCACACACTTTACCTTTGCCACGTGAATTAAACTCTCCTCCCTTTCACCCCCCAATATTATTGATTTTAAAATACTAAAACACCTTTTCACACATTTAGTTCACATGTTTTGCTTAGCAATTTGTTTTCAACTTAAAATCGACTTCGTATATGGTTGTTGTTGTCACAATTCAAAGTGTAGTTGTGATGAACTATTAAATGGCAGGGCTGGATTAAGCACGATTTAAATTTTCCTTTTCATTACATTCCAATTATCAGTTTTCATAAACTTCTACTTGCTAAAATGGTAAATTTTATTTTCTCGCAAACTGATATCTTGCGGCGCATTTTGTGATGCCTGAGGCTAATAATAGAGTTTTTGTTTTTGCCAGATTTCGTTTTTTTTTTCAATTTTTTAATAATAAGCTAAATTTATAAATTAATTTTTTTAATTTTTAATTTGTAAACAACGAAGTGATAAACAAAATCTCATTTTTGATTTAATTTTTATCGACAAATTTCTCCTTTTTTTGAGAAAACACGAGAGCTGATTTGCGAAGTTTAAAATTGCAACATTTTGTATGCTAATGATCGCGACCTTCTCTAAGCTCTCAATTCAAATGTGACGTTAATTAAAGATTTTGTTGCTGTAATTTTCAATTTTCTTTTTTCTTAGTTTTAATTTTCTAAATATTTTTTGTTGGCCAAAACTGATGTCCTAAATTTTAAATTCCAAGATTTGGTATGCTAATAACTGGAACCTTAGACTCATTTCCTCGCAAATTGGAATCTTGCAATCCATTTTGTCCTGCGCAAATCTAATAATATAGGGTTTTATTGCGAGATTTTAACTTGCTAGGTTTCGTTTTTTGTATGTTATCAAAATTGAGCGAAGTTATTTAGCTTGCGTATATGAAACATGCAAACATTAAAATTTACAAGATTTCGTCTTAGATTTGATTTTAATTTCGACGTTTCTTTGTTTTTCGCAGGAACTTAAATTATAAAATTTTGAAATTTCGTTTAATAATTTTTTTAATGCTTGTGAGATTCTATTTTTTTGTTCGGTTTGCGAGATTCAATTTTTTTTTCTTGCGACGTAAATTCGATGCGAATTTAAAAATAAAACCTTAGGAATGTTTTCATATTTATTTTTACATGTTTAAGCTTCTTTTTGTAAAATAATTAGTACAGAAAAAAGTGTTTTTTTTTAACGCTCATCTTGATAGGGCTGATAACCATATTTTAGCGGAGTTTTCTGTAGCCAAGTTTTTTCTTTCGTTGTTGTAAACACCGATTTAAAACAATCAATTCGAAAATACCAAATGTGGGTCTATATCTTAAACGAATTCGCGCCTTAGTTTCTTTGCTATAAATGCGCTCCTGAACTCTGACTATTATGTTAGTTGCTGCACATTGCAATTGTCTCAGCCGCAATGCAGAACTTTCAGTACATTGTGACCGCATGACATCTTCAGACCGATTTTAAGAGCGTCTTCCTCCAACCTAAGTTTGTTCCTCTCGTGTCTCGGGAAATTTAGAGAAAGAAAAAGAAAACAAGTTCAAGAACAACTATGACAACCATATCGTCATTGCCACATAAATCATCTCATTTTTTCCATAACTCAGAAATTGTCAAGACATGTTAAACAGAAAAACTCTCATTAAAAAGAAAGAAAATTATCTATCTAACCCGCACCTAAAGGTAGATTATGCGTTAGTATCTCAATCTTTCTTGGAAACTACATTTTCTCACATCACAATGTCATAAGAACAATAAATAATAATAATTATTCAAATTTAAATCTGGTATTTATCTGTTTTTCCTCTTCCCCTTCCAGTTATCCGAGATGACAGTCGATTTGGCAGAAGAACGATCTGGCTCACATATGGCCAGTGAGCGACTTGAAGCTGAAACTGCTGAACGCTTAAAGCTGGAGAAAGAACTTCTCGAACAGCAGGGCAAAGTAAAAAATCTCCAAGAGACATCGGAAAAACTCGAAATGGAGTTGATATGTGCTAAATCCGAACTCAATGGCATCTCTGAGGATGATGATCCTGACAATGAAGACAGTGGAGGTGTTTATCGACTCAAATACGAACGGGTAGCCAGGGAGTTGGAATTCACAAAGAGGCGCCTGCAATCACAACATGAACACGATCTAGAGCAATTAGTTGGGCTGAAAAAGCAATTGGAGAAAAAGGTGAGTTCCATATATATAGATATATATGTTTTGTGTTGAGACAGTTGCTGATAGAATTGTTTTATTATAAAACCTATCGCACCTTATAGTGGAACTTTCTATGATTGTTGCGTTTTATGATGTAACGGCATTTGATGACACTTCTAATAATATATTGCCAATTAAAAACAAGGCATACATTTATTAGAACTTCTGGTTGTAAGAGGAAATTGATTCCAATAAACAGCTGTGTCTATAAAATGGGTTTGAATTTATCAAAATCGATTGAGTAAACACTGAGTTTAAAAAAACACACTTTTCAGTGATTCGCGTCAATTTATCTTTTTTCATTCTCAGAAAGTGTGTTTGGAAGTTAGTCGTAGTTTGGTTCGAAAAATTAAGTACTTTTACTAAGCTGCAGACATTTTGTTTTAAATTAGTAAAATAATTGAAAAAAAAAAAAATACACACAATTTTCAGAAAGTGGTGAGGGCTTGGAGCTTAACATTTTCATTCCACACTTTAAGCCTTGTTTATACATCATCTTGAAGTGAAATTAAAATCAAAGTGACAACACAAAGGGCCTCGCATCGAGAGCTTTACCTATGTATAAACGTAATTAATTTAATTAATTTTGTCGTATTTTTGGTTGAGATACTCGTAGGTGTAGTGGGTTATGTTTCGGAACAAATTTGTTAATCCTTTTAAGAAAAATAATTGATAATTTTATTTTTTTTTTTGCACCGACGAAAAAAGTAATTTTTCCATTTTACATACATATGTACAAACGAGTGAATAACTACCATATCGAAGAGTCCGAAATAAGTGATTTCCGTCAAATTTGTGTTTCTTTGTTGACTCTAACAATTTTGGCTTTTGTAAATTCTGTAATAAACGACTGTAACGATTTTGATTAAACTTGGTACATTCCTAAGTGATAAAACCACGTTTGAAGCAAAATCTTTTTTTTTATATCTTGTGCCAGTACCAGTCGCGTAAAATGTGTTTTTGTGATATCACTTTCGTGTGGCGTGTATGGACCTAATGCCAACAATTCGCCATTTAAGCCAGATATTTTTTGACTGAAATTGGCAGGTTGGTTGCTTATGATATAAGTATAAGAACAATATGCCACAGCTGTGAGTGAAATGCTTCAGCCGCCATTTAAGAATTTTTGCCTATTTTAAGAGTAGACTAGTTTTCATATTTCAATTTTTGTCACTTAGATCCTTACTAAATGTCAAAAAACCGATGTTAAAAATATTTTCAGCCTTTTGAATATGAAAGCATAAATCCTAAAAATAATGTTAACTAAAAAAATAATTAAATTGGCTATGAAAAGATCCAGAAACCTTTTTTTTAAGTAATCTCTGTTAGTTAAGAATTGTTTTCCAAAATGTCGACTGAAGCTATTTTTGATTACTATTGAACTATTAAATTGCTGTACTTGAATTAAAAATTTGTTTTCATATTTTTTTTTTAAATTTGAATATTTTGGCCTCCATGTTTGTATATTTCGGCGATCCGTAAGAAAACCGACACAACTCAAAAAATCACATTTTTCAACAGTGGCAAAAGAAAAAGAAAACTTGAAATTTTTATATTAATCTGAAGCTCAAAATATGGTCCAATTATTGGCAAGGATCCAAATATTGATGTTTTGAATTTTGACCTATATTATATATGTGGTAACTTGATATACCCATTAAAATAATTAGCACCCTTATGTTCACTCTACAACGAGCTGTAACCTAAACGGGTAAACCGATTTTCTTAAAATTTTCATAAATATTCTAAATTTGGAGAAAATCAGTCAACCCGGTTAAGCCCTAGCTCCATTGTAAAGTAAACGTAAACACGCAAATTATTGTATAGAATTGTGAAGATCGTACCAAACATTAATTTATTAATTTGTTTCTCTTTTTTGTATTAACAGCTGTCTGATGCATACGAAGAAGTCGAAGAACAACGTCAAGTTGTTGGCCAATGGAAGCGCAAAGCACAAAAAATGACAAACGAAATGAGTGATCTGCGCATGCTGTTAGAAGAACAAAATGGCCGCAACAATTTGCTAGAAAAGAAACAAAGGAAATTCGATTCGGAATGTTTAGCCTTGCAGGTTTGTTTGACATTTTCTTCCTAAAAATATATTTATATTGCAGCTTTTTTTTTAATTATTAATTAATTAATTACAACTTATAATATTTATTTTATTATTCTTTTTTTAATTGAAATTTGTACTTTTCCTTTTCAATAACATTTGAGTTTTGGAATACAAAATTAGATTTTCTTACTTTTCTAAATTTTAAGAAAAAAGCGAAAATTTTCAATGAATTTATGTAAAAAAAAAAAACAAAGGAAACTTACATTTTTGGACGTTTGTAAATATCAAAGAGCCATACGAAAGTTGGCACGATACTAAAAAATAGCTATTTGATGATTTTAACTTTTTTGAAGCAGTATGATACTAAAGCAGTATGATACTAAACTCAATTTAAATTTTGCAAAATCGTCGCTTAAACCAAGTGTCATACTAAAACAGTATTTTTTTTAAATCGTACTAATTCGACTAAAATTTTGCGCCATTGATATTAAAATTTAAATTTGACATCAAAAATCAATTGAAAATTTCAATGATTTAAATTAAATAATTTGTATTTTTTTTTTTTTTTTGAAAGGACGCAGCAAGACTAGAAAGACAATCAAAAGATCGTTTGTCAAGGGAAAAGGATGTGCTGATAGCTGAGAAGTTTACACTGGAGCAAACTTTAGCGGTAAGTCCTATTTTTTCTTAAATTATATTTCGATTTGAATTTTAAAGTCCCATAAATTTGGACAGGCCAACTCCTCAATTATGTGTATTTATATAATATCGCCATCTTTTTGCAAGAACAAGTTACTTCATTTTTATAATTTTTAAGAGAGCTATTAAGGTATCTAAGTACCCGGAAAAAATTGTAGAATTATTTTTTCTCTTCCGAGCTAAATTCGATGCAAGGTCTAGCTAGCTTTACTAATAAAAACATTTTTGTCGAGGTATTCATGATGTTCGAAAAAAAACTTTAAATACGTTAAACTAAAAATGTTGGTCTTGTACTAGTAATTCTGTCTGTCCGACTATAGGATATTTTTTTGAACTTGGTAGATATCATACATTTTTAAATTTTTCCCCCAAAACGTTTTTCCTTTTTTTAAGACCAAAAATTACAATACCTGCCATTTAATATCGAAATATTTTTTTCTCAAAAACTATTCCACAGAACGTAAAAAATTAATAAACTTTCATTTAGTAAAAATGGTTGAAAAAATATTTCCAAAAAAATTCTTATTAATGTTTTCGATTTTCTTAATCTTAAACGGATTTTGATCAAAGTTTTTGTTATAAAGCTCCTAAATAGTTTGAATAGTGTTTTGTTTTGAAAATTTTCATTTTTTTTTTAGTTTTGAGTTTAAAAAAAAAACTTCAAATTTTTTTTTGGAATACTCCACTTTTCGAAAACTAAATTATATCGTTAACTGTTTTTATTACTGTCTACGAGATGTTTTTGTTTTTGATTTTTTTTAATTTTTGTTCAGGAAAAATTTGGAAACTAAGACATTACTGACAGTACCTATCAAGGAACCATTTTTTCGACGTTTGGCTTTCTCATTATCTGCATAACGCATTTTAATGAAAGTTTGTATGCAGAAACTTCTAAAAAGTTAAACAAAATAACATACTTAAATATAAATATTTTTTGAATTTTTGAAAACGAAAGATTTTTTTTTTTTTGAAAATTCGAGATTTATAACTTTTTGAAATTTAATTTGTATTCATTAATAAAAAAAATTAAAATTGGCATTCCGATTTTTTTTTCTGAAAATTTTTATACACACAAACTTATCCTAACAATTTAAAATTGTTATTCCTGCATATTTGCTAATGGCATTCTTGTTAACTCCAACTAATAAAAAAATCGTGTTAGCGTTTTAAAAACTAATTTTGAGCTTCTGAACATTTTAATATCCATTTTTTAAATTCTAAGCCTCTTAACTAGTAAGAGTAAGTTCGTGTGTTCCAGTCATGCACTTTATTTTTCTTGAAAACATTTTTAAAACACAATTCTGGAATGAAAATTTCAAGTGCATATTTATTAGTGGCAAACCAAAACTTAATTTCAAAAAATCATTACCGCGATTCTTAAATGTCGAATGCTCAAAAAAATTGAAGTTTTGTGAAAATCGAAAATATTTTTTTATTTATTATATAAAAAAATTAATTTAACCCGTTAAGACGTGTGTGGAATAATAGTTATAAAATTGTTTCAAATTACTAAGTTAAGCACACAGAAAAGTCTATTCCTTCACGGTTGTAGTAAGGTGCCATCATTTTTGAATAACATTTTTTTTAATTATTCTATATAGTGTCAAAAAAGTGCTTGGTTCCAAGTTTAAAAGAAAAATTAATAACTTGGTTTTAAAATATGTATTTAGTTTTCACAAAAAAGAAAAATCTTTTTTGAAAATTTCGGTATACCAAATATAAAGTCTAAAACGAGAAAAAAAAAACCTAAATATGTATATAACCATTTGTCCAAAGAGAACCCTTTACTTACGAGTATAATACTTTATGGATTTTTTGTATACAAAGGTGTGGTTCTGTTTTTGAGAAATATAAAATGTATAGGAAAATTCCTACCGTCATTTCGTCCTACAAAAATCTATCAATGAATAAAAGAAACGCTCTATAACAAATTTAACTAAAATCGATCCAGTCAATAGATAGACAAACTGACAGAGTTGCGAGACCCACTTTTTTTTTCGTCGGCCCTATCATCGCAATGTCAATTTGATCAAATTTTCGAGTTCGATTTCTTCAAGAATGCAAAAAAAACTCTGCATATGTATGCATTGTACGAGTATGTACATCTGCATGTGTAGAACCTATACCCCAATTAAAAAAATGTAATTCGATCCACTAATTCACCTCTACCGGACAACTATTATATAACAAATTTCTTAAAAGACGTTTAAGAATTTTTAAAACTTCGTACCATCTTCAGTTAAAATGAAAACTGGTATTATTTGAGTCATTGTTGCATAATTCAAAAAAAAATCTCTAAAAAAAAGCATTGATACTCGTACCTTAGAAATTTTCTCACTCACGCGTAACACGAAACTCCTCATCTCATTAGTATCCACAACAAGTACTTTTCCTATCGATAAAAAGTGAATCTAAAGACTTTTCAGTATTCCCCCAACGAACTTATTGAATCTTTTTATTTATTCGCAACACACCTCTTTCAACAAACTCTCAGCTTCAGCTGCCTGTCACAAGCAAAGTTAAAGTACTTTCAGTAAACCCTTTCTTTTAGTTGGCGCACTTACTGTTGTAGCCCGACTCTATAGCTCTAACCCTAGATACAGCTAAAAAAAATGCTTCAAGCGCACATAAGGTAACAATAAAATAATTATAAATTAAAACGAAAACAAAAAAAAAACTCTCATTTGAATAAAAAAATATTTTCACGGATCAAAAGATTACAAATTGAGTCGAAGCCAGACTTGTTGTTTATGGTAGATACAGTTCAGCAAAATTTCAGGGGCGTATTTGTTATTTCGCTGTGTTCTGGCGTTTTTTGTAATGGCGCCCTAACTCCATCATTACAACGTAATCTAATTAGTATTGTTCAGATTGATTTTTGGGAGTCAATGGCGACCATCTTGGATTTAATTTAACGTGAGAATACTGGGGTGGAATCGCGTAAGGTGATAGTTGACTATCAATTTGTTGATTGTCGTTTTGACCATCGCTCTCTCTATAATTCTTAATTGATATGATAGAGAAAGCTATAGTCAAAAACGACAATCAACGAATTGATAGTCAACTATCACCTTACGCGATTCCACCTCTGGTTTTTGAAAAATTTTAAAAGAAAATCTTTGTCGTTTCAAATTGCAGAACTTCCCTAACAATTTCCACAAAAAACAAGCTTGTGGAATTTTTATTTCCGAAGCTCAAATGTAAGACTTAAACTGACACATTTGTAGAATTTAAATTTTTCAAATTCGTATTTAAATAAAAAAGAAGCGAATATTTTTTGATTTATATAAGCTGAGATTTTTCAGAGGTGAATGTGCCTAAGCTTTCACTTACGACAAAAAACGTTTAGGATTTGTCGTCCAAACATTTTTCCGTTTTTTTTTTTTCAAATCTTAAATGTATAGAAGGGAATACGATTTTGTGTTGTGTCCTTTGACTTTGAAGAACAATAAAACACAAATTTGTTTATAATCTTAAATTTTTAATTAACCGCCCCTTCAAAAATCCGCCCTATACCCCATACATGAGTATTACCATTAAATCAGCTCTTGTTCAACCACACCGTTGTTGCTTTTATCTTTCCCCCTTTCTTTTGAACAACAACTTTAAAAGCCCCTCAGCTCGAGCATAAGCAAACATCAAACATTTTTATCACACACAATCCAAACTATTGTCAGAGAAAAATTAAAGAAAAAAAAAACCAACTAAGACCGTCTTGAGCTCTCGAACTCAATGGCTCGAATTTTGTGTGTCCGAAAATTTGTTCAGTTTGACTTTAAGTGCGTGACTGCATTTGTCTCGTCGTAGTTTACTGTTGCACAAGCATTATGCTTAAAACTATTAGTTTATAGTCTCACAGTTAATTTTGTGTGTGTGATAAGAGCAATTACAGTTGGTGTACTTTCCACCGTGTTTATTTACCAAACGAGTACTTTTTATCAGGTTCATTTTTGAAATTTTGAACAAAAAAAAACACGAATGTTTATTTTACGTTTCTGGTTCTTTCACAATTAACTTACAAGTCAAATTTTATTTTAAAAAAAAGTCGGTTATCTAGTTTGTTCTTAGCATATTTCGAAACATTTTGTAAGTTTTAATTATTTTTTGAAACAAGTGACAAATATCAGTTTGAAAAAAATAAAACTTTGACGTGAAGTGCTATAAATTAAAATGATGAGCATTAAGTGCGCAATTTTACAAGTACGTATCATATAGTCTTATGTAAGTGTTTGAATTGTTAGAGAGTTATTCTAATTCAAGATGTTAATTAATATTAACAGTAAATGTGATGAACTCGTGTGAAACTAGTCAATATGTTTTATGACGTGGTTGCCAACCATCCACATAAGCGCATATCTTATATCTATTTGGTATGTTTGACCTATAGACTGTATAGTTTTTTTTTTTTATAAAAGCTCATGCAATAAGAGAAAAGCGAATGCGATTGACAAAAAAAAAGGGATTTTGTTTCGTATAGATATATAGATTTTTGACTAAAACCTAAATCGCAGTAGTATTTGAATTCACTCAATCATTACATATAAGAAGTTTTATCAAAGTTCTCCGTTGTAGACGAGCTAGAAGAAAAGTTAAAATATCTCCTCTAGGAAAGCAGATAGAAATGATCTGCACCAAATTTGAAGCAAATCTATCGATCACTTAAGGCTCTGGTTGGATTTACACGTGGCAGCTGGGGCATACTGAAAAACAACCTCAGGAAAAAAAACTACTTTTTTGGACTTCTACATTAAAACAATATAAGATTTGATATCAACCTTGAAATTTGTACATAAAGGGTGTTTTTTTTTGTATGCGAAGAATTTTGAAATAAAACACAGAAAAATGTTTTTAAAATCCTTGAAATTGGCCTTTTTTGACAGATAATTTTTTGTCATGCGGGCATGTGGCCGCCGCGACATTGCGTAATATTTTCGCTCATTCTTCGCCTTATATAAAGTGGATGTGCATAAGTTTAATTGTTGAGCACGATGACGTATTTACACATTTCGATCATCATTAAAACACTACGCTGCACATCAGCAATCGCTTGTTCTGTGAGGACTGTACAACGTCTGATGGGATGCAAATTTTGAAAGCGGTCCATAGTTTCTCGAATTAATCGCTCTGATTAAAGATTATGAGCACCATAAAACGCAAGTAACGCGAGATATATTTCTCGAATTGAACCATAATTTGCAAACACTGCTCCTATACGTGACTCTTCATAAAATAAAACAACCGACAACTGTCAATTCCACTGTCACAGAAAACAGTGTTGCCAATTGAAAGTTCTCCGCCTATAAAAAATAACACCTTTTACATATGTTTATAATCGCAATGTGAATGTTTTGCCTGTTGACCAACTTATAACAGATAATTATGAAACGAAGAATGTGCGCGGAAAATCTGGACCTTTGATGAATGCAACCAAGAGAAAAATCATACTAAAATCATGAACAAAAATCCCAAAAGCCAAAGTAAATAAAATGCGCTGTTGAATCGGATAAACTTGTTCTTTTGCTTGGAGTTTTTTTAAGGATGTATTCATAAAATGTGTTAATTTCTCGAAAATTGTAAATGCTTGTATGCCACAGGGCTCCGTTTTGTCTCCGACACTCTTTCTCATATTCATAATTGATTTTTTGTCTGAAACTTTTAGTTTCAGCTTTCGGCATGTATGTTTATCAGTTATCACAGACCACCTTGTGTGGAATGAGCTCTGCTCAAACATTTTAAGGGGATTCATTATGCCTTTAGTATGCACAAAATGTAAAAAATAAGCACTTTTGCCAAAGAAAAGCGATCCAGCCGTTTAGGCTTTACCAGAAAAGCGAGGCTTATTTTATGTTTTGCGTCTATCTGTATATGGGGTTTGATCAAAAACTAAAAAAACTATACTTTTCGAAATAGAGCGTACAACAGTTTGCAAAGCACATTTTTCCCTTCAAATATGAGAATTGAAAATTTAGTAAAAATGTTTCAATATTTTATCTTATCTTTATTTTTTTTAATAATTCCCTTAAACTTGGTGCAGCAACCATGCCACATCTTTCTCTACAAAACTGTTAAAAGATTAATAGTTTAATGATATGTTATTTTTTTGTGCTAAATATTGAATGTTTTATCTTCTCGAAGCTGTACTGTGACTTGATAACACCATATCTTCCCTTCAACAGTTCATTTCCCCGCAGCATAATTATCTACGAATGTACATATATAATTATGCCGATTAAGTTTATTTTCCGTTTTGTTTATCTTCGTTATCTTTTTTTTTTGTCAGTTTAAATTTTTGAAATGAAATTAGTTCCAGTTCTTTTTTTTATGAATAGTGTGCGTTATTGCTTTTGTTAGCAAAAAGCAAACAAACTAAAAAAGAAAAAATGCTTTCACTTTAATGTCTAAAATTAAAATAATTTCAAGCTATAAAGTTTTGGTATTCAAGCTACTTTTTTTGTACGACAAGTGACACATTTAAGTATTTTTTATTATTTTTTTCTTTTTTTATGTGCAACGAAAAAAATATGAAAAAGATAAAATAATGTGTTATAATTATTCAAGTATGGCAAGTTTTAGCTTTTTAGTGTTTTCATTTGTTGGCATAAAATTTACTCGTCTGAAGGTTAAGAAATATAGACAAGGCTTTTCTAAAGAATGAATTATGATGATATTACATACTCGTAAATGTGTATATTTCATTAACTGACTTATAGAATTCATTAAAGTCGCCAGTAGGAAGATACAATACAGGTTGATGGGCGCAACACTAAGAACTTAAAAAAATGGAGATAAAATTCCAATTTACTATAACTGCAGAGCATAGATATTGCAAACTCTCAATCGTGATCTTTGGGTGGTTGCATAGAGGTACCGGTTTGATTGTTTCTGCAAAACAAAAAAAAAAGAAATGACTTATCATCAAATCGTCTGCTTATAAGATGTTGCATTGATAATAACCCTATATGTGCGTTTGAAAAGACGTCCATAGTCTATACTCAGAAAACTAAATTTAGATCGTTTGGTGTTCCTAATAATTGTATCATGTTCTAGACATTTCACAATAAAAAAAGTCCTATCTCGACTTAAAAAAAAACTTAGTAAAAACTTAAGTTATTTATATTTTCTCCTTGTATGGGAGCGCGGAAAAAATCTATAAAATCTGATTATGAATGGGGGAGCAATGTAATTTTGGGCACATGTTTGCATTAGGCTTACACATATTTCGACAACATTTTGTTAAAAAAAAGTCAATTGAAGACAAGTTATTGATATTTTTCAAATTTATAGGGTTTATTGAATTAAAAAAAAAATTGTTTTTGTGTTTAAGCTAAATAAATAAATACATTAATAATACTAAATAAATAATTATACATAATTATTTCAAGATCTTCTTTCATCAAAGTAAGATGTTTTTTTTTCGGAAAATATCAATATCTTCATTCGTATAAATCGGGAAAATTTCTTGGCGTGGTGGGTCCTATAGTACTTGTAGTCTTTATTTCTGCTTTCCTGAGGCTCTTCTGAAAGTGATCCAACTTTCTATTCCTTCCGATTCGCGTAATAAATTGTGGACAGTTGCGAGCATGTGATACCAAAAGTATAAAGATATCGTGAACTTAGCTGTCTCTTTAGAATAAATCTTAAATTTTTGGGCATCGATTGAAAAGTTGCTGCAAATTCTTTCAGTATCTATTCAAGATCTACTCGTATATTGGTGATCTCTGCAGCCACATTTGGCATTCAAAAAAAAAACTTCGTCAAGTATTACCATCATTTGTTGTCCCAGTTTCCATGTTCCCACGTCAACTCTTATTGTAATGAATTCTGCTTGAATTCGTTTTTTTTTGCCAATTTTTCCTCTTCCTTAATAGCGCGAGTAGCCTCATTGTCATTAGTTTTCCACGATTTAAAGATACGATAAGTTATACATACTCCCATAAATTTAAAATTTATTTTATATTTTAAAGAAAGATTTATATTTCTTTCAAAAATAAAGTCCTGGTTGTATTCTTTTCAAACATTATAAGCCAAGAAATTATAACTTTTGAAAGGTTAACAAAGTCAAAACCGTGTTTTTGAAATCTGAATCAGCAAATTTGTACGCTGCTTTCAAGGTAATTCTTTCAAAAATAGTTGCTTAATATTACAGCTTTTCTAAAAATTGTAACCATAAGACGTATCTTCATTGACCATAAACTGTTGATCAGAGCAGAGCAAACAATATTAAAATATTAATTCTAGTGGAAGCTGAATCAACATATTATCTTTTAAAGAAATAAAGTTTTAACAAACAGTTGTAAAAATGCTACTTTTAATGCCAAAAAGTTATTGCAAGAAAATACATGCATTTCAAAATTAAAAGAAAGGGTGACTTTATAGCGCTATTTCGCGCACATTCCTTGACATAAATTTCATAAAATTTGGGAAAACATAGAATAAATATTTATTTATAAAAAAAAAATATAGAAACAACTCCATATTTTTGGTTTTTTAGGTTCAGTGTTGCTATTAACTCGTTGACTTTCCAGAAAATTGTTAAAGTTGCAAAAGTCTCCAAACAATTGAACTATGTACAAACACTACCTAATTTACAATGTAAAATACATATCCCCAGGTTTACCAATCACAACATGCAAATTTATGCTAAACCAAGACTATTCTTAAGAAGGTTTATGATGAAGTCTTGTAGGTACCAAAATGGATAAACTTCTAGTCCAAACCTGCTATAAACTCTTCTTACCAAAGACACGTAATCCGCATGAGACTTCCCGCATGCCAACTGTTCCTCACTCGTACAAAACTTCTCGTTCGATCTTATAAACAAAATTCAAAACCCTAGATCTAACAATTAAATTATTCACACAAAAAGGTCAGAGTGAAGACATTACTTGCATGAAATGAATTGTCAGATTATAAATTACACAGTTTCTTCTCTTTTTTTTTCATCATCTAGTTTAGTTTAATTGCTTAATTGAAATCAATTAATTTCAAACTCGATGGAAGAGGCCGAAATTTCATTAATAGATTTTGTTTTCTTTTGACAAACTTAACTTGAATTATTTTTGTTTTTTTTTTTTTTTTTTTTTTTTTGTATTCTATTAGGACACTCGTCTTGAGCTCGATCTCAAGGAAGAGAAGTTAGCATCGTTGCAGCGAGAATTAGAAGAGATGACATTTGGTGGTGGCACCGAAGAGGAAATAGCTCAACTGAGACGCTCTAAAATGGATATGGATCGTCGATTGAAGGAACAAGAGGAAGAACTTGATGAAATGGCTGGGCAGGTGCAATTGTTGGAACAAGCTAAACTACGTCTAGAAATGACTTTGGAAACGATGCGTAAAGAGGCAAGACGTGAGGCTCAACAGAGAGACGATGAATTGGAAGAGGCACGAGGTAGTGCCTATAAGAAAATCAAAGGTTTGTTTTTTTTTTTTTTTTGTCAAACAAATAGCTTAAGATAGGTAAACAATATTCAATTTGTAGCTCTGGAATGCCAATTGGAAACAGAACATGAAGAACGTACTCTTTTACTTCGGGAAAAGCACGAATTGGAACGTCGTTTGGCTTCGATGGAAGATCAAGACCGTGTCGATCGTCAGACCGAAGAAGCTATCACACAGAAGCTCAAACGAGATCTACGCAAATACAAAGCTCTCTTGAAGGATGCTCATGCTCAGCTGGAACGGCTCAAAGCTGATTCACCGGGTAAAACACTCATACGTCAGTTACGTAATCAGCTTGAAGATGCTGAATCAACAAGGAGTCTAGCAGTTAAGGCCAGACAAACAGCCGAAGCGGAATTGGCTGAGGTTCAAGCCATGTTTGAAGAATCACAAAGAGCCCGTAACGATGCTGAAGACAGGGCAACAACATCACAGCGTGATCGCGCCGAACTTCAAGCACAAATCGAAGAAAACGAAGAAGAAATGGCTGAGTTGATGAAGAAATACAGCACAACTGTGAAGCAATTGAATACGGAACAAATTGCAATGTCCGAATATGAATTCAGGATATCAGAGCTGGAGGCTGAACGAAATTCTCTCAAGGATAGTGTGAGTGAATTGCAACAGAGGTTGGAGAATGTCGAGAATATGAGTGATCCATCAGCTGCTATGCTGTCCAAACGGTAATTATTTGAAACTTGAAATCTTTTCAGCTCATCAATAATATTCGTTTCTTTTATGTACAGCTTGGAAATACGCACCAAAGAATTAGAATCCCGCCTTGAGTTAGAACAAGCAACACGTTCACGTCTTGAGGTGCAAATAACCCGCCACAAAGAAGCCGTTGAAAAAATACAAAACGAAGTCACACAATCCAAAATTAGAGAGTTTAATGCTCAGGATGCCCTGAAAAAGTCCCAAAAGAGTTTACGCGAATTGCGTGAAGAATTCCACGTTATTTCTAATCGAGATCAAGAATCAATAACACGAAGAAAAGATCTGGAAAAGAAGCTGGAAAATGCTGAATCAGAAGTGGTATCGTTGCGCAACGATCTTCGTTTGGCATTGCAAAGAATTACAGATTTGCAACAAGCTATGGAAGAAGGTGACGATGATGTTAGTGAAAGGTAAGTTTAAAAAACAAAATTTGTTTCTAAATAAGTCAAATTTTTCATAACTTTGTTTGTTTTAGTGATGAAAGTGATACTTCAGATGGTTCGCTTAGTGATTTAGAAGAACGTCTCAAACCCATTCAAGTTAAACGATCACCAATTTCAACAAAGAACAAAGAAGCAACAAATGGTGTGGGTGGCAGCAACGGTGGTAGTGATACAACTTTAGTTATAAGAGAAAAAAAGAGTGAGAACAGCCCAAGGTAGGCGTGGTTGTGACAACATATTGTTAGGTTTATGTTTCAGTGTTTAACCGTTGCATGTTTTATTATATTTTTTTTTAATTTTCACCTGCATGCCATTTATTTCTATTTTATTTTATTTAACCGTCGATATTGCATTTACACACGAGTAATTTGAAACTTTCCGGTGTTATGTCTTCACATTCAATTTTTTTTTATTTTTTTTAATTATTTTTATCTATTCTATGCCAGAGATAGTAACCAAGTTCATCCGATTTGGTCTTGAGGTGCTATATCGATTTAAATTGAATGCATAGTATAAAAGAATATATCCTTTTATCCCGGAGCTTTTAAACTATTTTTAGTTGTAACTTGACTTTAAGTATTCGCTCAGAATAGATATATTTAACAACTTGAACGAATTGACCCAAATTCCCTTATCCCTTCTTGTTTGATAAACAGGGGCCAAATTACCGCTTCAGTGACCGAGTGAGTGAGTCCCATCAGTGATCGAATGAAAATGTCAAATTCGCATAATTCAGTCACGTATTACTCGAAAACTGATGCGGTAATTTGGCTCCAGATGTCACAGCGTTGTTCGGATTGTATAGGGAACAGTTGTTTGCTCACAGAGAAAAGTTAGGTTTCCATACAACTTATCAACCAGACTTTTACAGTTGATCAATTTTTCATTCGTTCACGCTCAAAGAATTTCTTAAAATATACAAATCTTCTGATCCATATGGAATGCCCCCATGAATACCATTTCAGACTTTTGTTTCTGTAAAACCTTGAACTGGGACAAATTTTAAGGATTTCCTCTAATGAAAGTGGCTTTTGTATATTAAAGAAATTGCATACAATTATAATCAAAGTACTTCCATCCGGACCCACAGTCACGTTCTTCAACCGGTGAATACATTTGAAAAAAAATTCCTTGCTTTTTTAAGAACGCACCACTCATTAAATGATTCTTTTTTTCGATTGAAAGTTCAAATGACCTCAACTCCAAAGTGCATTTCGCCCATGTACGACAGTGGGCTCATTAGTTAGATGCTGTTGTACCCTTCTAAGACGCAATTATTGATCGATGTTTACCGACTCTTATACAATTTACAGCAGTAATAGACTGTGTACCTGGGCGAAACGCACTTTGGAGTTGAGGTCACTTGAACTTTCGGTTAAACTTAAACAGAAATAATTTTCTTATTTCATATATCTTTATTGATTCTTTTTTCGTTTGTATTCGGAAATAAGATTCGCTTTGTGCGTTAAAAAAAATGCTTGGATGTCCCAAAAGAAGTGCCTGGGACTGCGGAACCCTATTCACAGATAGAGACTTTACATTTTTGATTATCTTTTTCTCTTTCTACACTCGCTTGAATTTATCTTTTATTATTAATAGCACACATTTAACATAACAGTTTCAGCACAGCACACAAAATTTAGATCTTCACTTCACACAAAACAGTTAGTTGAAATATATATAAAAAATAATCTACAAACAAACATTTTAATTCATTACTAAAACGTCATCATCATATACCATGTTTTCTCTCTTTCTTTTTTTTTTGTGTTTCTGTCTTTCATTTTTGTTTTTGAACGCATTCCGCGTGTATGGTAAACACAGCTTTTTCTTGTTATAGGATCACATTGACGTCACCATCGGCGACATCAGTCAGCGGCAATACAAATAATAGTATTAGTAATAGTTTAAATAACGGTGAGTCTTCATACGCATAAACAAAACCAACAAAGCTTGTAAACAAATTATTATCGAAAAAAAAAACTAAAGAAATCATCCAGCTTTTCTAAAATATATTCAATTTTATATTAGAATCAAAAATATATCTAACTTAAATCTATTATGCTAATACAAATTAATAGTACCTTTGTATATGAAACCTATAGTTTTAGGATAAGGCAGAACTTTATTTTACCACGTGTGCACGTTAAACTGCCCTAAAGTCTCCATAAATTTGACTCTGGAGATAAGACTGAATTCCTTCGGTGAGTTGTAGGAAGGGACTGTTGTATTATATAGCTAAAAATAAAGGGAGTAAAGGAGATAACTGTAAATCATATTTTTGCGTCATGACAATGATTAAAACCAGCTTTATTTTATCTAAAATGATAAGTTATAAACTGTTTTCAATATTCGTAATAGTTCCATTAAAGATACCAAACTTTTGGCATTCATCCACAATTATTTCTTTTTTTTTATCAATGACACTCTCCAACATTGAAATATAGATTTTTATTTCTCCTGGATTTTAAGTACCTTAACTTAAAAGATATTATAAATAGTTGTAATTTAAGTTCTAAAATATAAGGAATGATGTGTCGTATGCAAATTCCTTTACCGAGTTTAAAGGTCTACTTCAAAATTTGAAACCTTGCTATAACACCAGGTTTCCGTACACAGTTATACAAGAAAATTAATAGGACACGAAGCCAAAAGCCGTCTAAACCCTTTTTGTGCTTGTTGTAGTCTTAAATGAAAAAAAAAGTGGTCAAAATACATAAAATTATATTTTTCTTGTCGCTCAAAAAACCAGCAGGTACCTATACAAAATAGTATCCCAGTTCTTGTGTTATAACACTGTTCTTCGGTCTTTAAAAATTCTCCAATTTGAAGAAATTAATTCAATGTGTGCCCAATTGGTGGCGCCACAGCCCATGGTCCCATGGTAGTCCATACACAATATGTACGTACCATATAGATTTCATATACAAAGATAATACTAAATAATAATAATCTTCATCATCATCAACAAATCTACATTAAAAGTCTACATATTGCATATATATTTTCCATAATATTTTTTTTTTATTTTTTAATCATTAGTTCGTTTTGTTTTTTAGTATAAACGATATGTTAATAATACAAAATTATAGATAATATATTTTATTATTTATAAGTCAAGTCTCCAAATCGATTTATATTATAAATTAAAAAACAAATATAATAACAATCAAAATATCAAATAGGCAATAATATTCAACTCACTTGTAAATTTATTTAAACAAAAAAAAAATTATTATAAAGAATGTTTTGCATTATAATTATGTATTTGAAGTTTCTTTAATGGAAAAGGAAAAAAACTGACAAACAATTTTAATAGAACAAGCATAGTTAATATTGAAATTAAAACTAATGGCAAACAGAAGAAAGAAAAAACAAAAAAAAATCTGAAATATTTAACAATAGATGTGTATTTAATTTTTTTTTATTATTTATATTAATTGTTATCTACTGAATAAACTATTTTTAATTAGAACTTTTTTATTTGTTTATTTTTTTGTTCTTAAAATTTTATTTTTTTTTTTGTTATTGAACTATGTATTGCTAAATTAAAATAAGAATATTTGTTTTTTTTTTATTGTTTTTTAATTTAATCAAAAAAAAATACATACAAACTTATTCAAGAAGTAACTTACATGCAATTGGAAGAACATAATATATAGATATATTTTATAATATTGTAATAATTATTTGTTTATAAAAAAAATACTTATACACATGATTGTGCAAATATATCATAAAATAAACGATTGTTATAGTGGTGTTTTTCTTTCATTTTATTATTATTAGTTTTTAATTAATTTAATTACAGGTTTGAGAAGATAGCAGCAGAAATTTCTTTGCTACACTACACCGATTTGAATCATCGTTTTCTGTTATTTACAAATATTATAGTTAAATTTTTGGCACCAGTGATTTACAGGATTACAATTTTAATCCAATTGTCATGCCTACCACCAAATTACGAAATTCGCATTGCCCATCACTATCCACGAGACACATTTACCATCAAAAATGATTCTCCTCCGTCGGGGAGATTGCTTATGAAGATCATACAATAAAAAATTAACTGCTATCCACCAAACAAACAGAAAGTTGTCCCCTTCAAATTGCAACTCAAGACTAATACATAGGTACATTCTACCCCATTCGCTTTCTCAGGGGAAAGAATAGAATAAAATAGAAAACAACTATGGCTATCACTTCTATCAGCATAAGCGCGACGTTCGCTTTGACAACCACACTCTTATCTACACAGAAACAGACAAAAAATATATAGAATCTCTGATAAGAGGAGTTGATGGTCGCACCTCGTGTTGGTGCGAAATTGAAGACAAAATATGTATTGAAAAGGATTCCACGTGCTTTACTTCGTGCCATCATAGCCGGCTACCTCTTTATAAGTGCTATTTATTTTAAATCGTTCAATTTTTCGACTGCCACCATGTGGCTGAATTCCTTAACCTAAAAAAATGCGCGTCATCAAAAGATGACTATTTCATTCGACTTCAGTGCGTCAGTTATCTTTTTTTTTAGTTTAAACTGCGATTAGAATCTTAATGCGTCGATTTTAATCCAATTGGCCCTAGAATCGCATATTTCTTCCTGTGTTAAAGGAAATATGAATTTCTTTTTTGCAAAATCCATCTTTATTCAGTAAAAACATACAACAAAAGCAGTGGGGGATAAGTTTTCGTTTTTTTCAATTCCTCTCCAAAATGACCAAACTAATTCCATTTGCTTTGGCCACACCCGCTCTTTCCAATAAAAAAATATTTTAATTTTCATACTAAATTCACTGCGATACACCAGGCGATCATAATTGTAAAGCAGGTTCCTCACACTATTTACTCCAACCGTCAAAACTAATACACCCACTGTGGCCACACCCGCTCTTTCCCATAGAAAAATATTTTAATTTTCATATTAAATTCACTGCGATACACCAGGCGATCATAACTCCAAAGCAAGTTCCTCACACTATTTTATTCCAACCGTCAAAACTAATACACCCACTGTGGCCACACCCGCTCTTTCCCATAGCAAAATATTTTAATTTTCATATTAAATTCACTGCGATACACCAGGCGATCATAATTCCAAAGCAAGTTCCTCACACTATTTTATTCCAACCGTCAAAACTAATACACCCACTGTGGCCACACCCGCTCTTTCCCATAGAAAAATATTTTAATTTTCATACTAAATTCACTGCGATACACCAGGCGATCATAATTGCATAGCAGGTTCCTCACACTATTTTATTCCAACCGTCAAAACTAATACACCCACTGTGGCCACACCCGCTCTTTCCCATAGAAAAATATTTTAATTTTCATACTAAATTCACTGCGATACACCAGGCGATCATAATTGCATAGCAGGTTCCCCACACTATTTTATTCCAACCGCCAAAACTAATACACCCACTGTGGCCACACCCGTTCCTTCCCATAGAAAAATATATCGATTTTCATACTAAATTTACTGCGATACACCAGGCGATCATGAATGCACAGTAGGTTCCTCGCATTATTTTGCTCCAAACTTAAAACTAATACTCGTATATCCCCTGTGACCACACCCATTTTTCTCCCCATAGAAAAGAGCACAACAAAAGAAACAAACAACTACTACTACTAAAGAGTATTGGCTGTTGTTGCAGCACACAATCGTGCATGTGTAAGGAGAGTTGACGATGCGGTGTTTGTGTGTGTGTGATATTAAAGTAAGAGACGATCTTCAGTATATACCAGCTTCGACTCATGATCTCCTGGTGAATTGCCGAGAAATTTTTATGAAAACTCATACATTTTGTTGCTCGAGATTTTTTTCTTTCATGACATGGAGAAGATAGTGTATACCAGCTACCACTCCTGATCTCCTGGTGAATTGCCGAGAAATTCTCTATGAAAACTCGTACATTTTGTTGCTCGAGATTTTTTGCTTTCATGACATGGAGGAGATACTCGTAGTGTATACCAGCTACCACTCCTGATCTCCTGGTGAATTGCCGAGAAATTTCTATGAAAACTGATAAATTTTGTTGGTAGAAAAAGTTCATCGTCGTTTATATGACATAGTGATGGGCAATCAATTCACATCTTGATTTGCGCTTTTACTTTAAGCAGCGTCATATTTTCGGATAAATATTAAATAAATTTTGCAATTTTCGTTTTTAAAATGTTTTATTTTTTAACGTTTCTAAATAAAACACATACAGTTATTTAATTTAACATTACATAGGTTTTAAATTATCTTAGAATAGCAAAAAAATGGTGGTGTACATCACGATAATATGTAAAGGACTGGACTTTGCATTTTATTTTACTTCAACAAAGTCTAGAACCATACAACCAAAGCTTGGATTCTTTTAAGACTAGTCTAGTTCTTAAATAACAATTATTTCTTCAGTTATTCAAAAAAAATAAAATAATTTAAAGACAAATTTAAACAAATTGCAAGTGTAAACTTATTTTGTATCAGAAAATCTGAGTATTCTCGTCAACATTGTTGTAGCACATGGAATTTGTTTTTTATAAGGCTCGCTCTCAAAATCAATTGCAACACGCTGGCACACAAAAGTAAGCAGTGTTAAAATATCATAAATTTGGCCATTCTCATCGAGTTGTGTACATAACGATTGTATAAACCAAGATCCTTTGGTTGCATCGCGTACGGAAAGGAATCCTTTAAATCAAAACACAAACATACATAAGTTGTAATTATTTGATTTAAAAAAGCAGAATCTCACCTGGAATTGTTGAATATGCAAATAAGAAATCAGCATGCACTGGAATTGTGTAACTCGTCGAACATTCGCCATCCATTTCATTTTTTACAAGCTTTATGCCTAAGTCAATACGACCCCCTTGGCAGGTTTGAAGAAAGAATAACTTCGGTTTGCCAGCGAGTGTTTTGCATTTATCTGCTGTAAAATATTGGGCAACTGAATCAAGTTTGTATAGAGAGTCCCTGGCATAAATGTATCCCATTTCGCCATGGGATAGAATAGCAACAACAATACAGTCACTGTCTGTATGATCAACTTGAGCAACTGTAATAAAATTTGAATAAGTATTAAATAAAATAAAATAATAATAGGTATTATAGTACTGTGGCAATTAATGTGACCACAGATAATTTTCTGTTCTAATAAATATATTATGTAATTTATTGATGAAAAATATTTTGTTTAGTTGTTAAGTAGGGAAATATGTCCGCCTTTTGGTTTAATTCATCTTGGCATGGAATGCACAGATTTTTGCAATTACTTTTGACTGTTTCGCCTTGGACGTATTTTGCTTTTTTTTGAATACATTTTCAAAAGGACTCGGACTTCGGACATGGTAAGTTTCCTGGTCAATCCAAGATGAATATGTTGCTTCTTCTCCCAGAAATATTTTGTCATTGATTGTTCGGGAGACATAACAAGGAGCTACAAGCCTGTTGAAAAATGGGGTTTCTAGTTTTTTTAAACTCTAGCATTGCTTTATATTTTTCCCTATTTATCATAACTGGGAATCAGTTTGTTTTCACACAGAAGAAAAATTTGATCTCATGGATTGCCCTAAGACAAGTGTTTTTGAGGCTATTCAAATTAATTAAGATTTTGAGGTTTCATGATTTGCAACAAAACAATCGTCAGATTTAAAATCAGCTTCGACAAAAAAAAAATGATTTTTTTGCATTAATGACATTAATTCGAACAGTACTGTATGTTCAAACAACTTGGAATTTCAAAAATTTTAGTTACTCGTATAAAAACACAGGTGTACACTGTACATGCATACATACATACTAATTAGATAAAGTATTCAAAAGCTTACAATTTATTTTCTGAAGAAGAGAGGAAGAAATTACAATGGATATTTAAAAATTGTCAAAAATCTACAAAGGAATATGAACATTTGAAAGTTGTTAAACTAAAAGTTGACGCATGGCAACTAAAAATAGGCGTCAAATCAATATTGTCAAAGATGCAATCGTTATGCTTGCACAAAATCTGATTGATTAACGTCAGTCAATTTTCTTGCAAACGCATTTGATGTTTACACGTCGTCTCCACTAGCGATAAATCCATCGCAATCGCAATAGCTAAAGCAGAGAGCAGAAGCACTGGCCGATTTTTTGGCTGGGCATTATATCCTATACTTTTTAGCATAGTGAATAATTTTAATGGGTCGAATTGCAAAGGCTTTCAAATTGGGGATTAATATAAATGAGTTCTATGGACAAGTGACCTTAGAAAACTGTTTTATCGAACAAAATGTTTTTGAATACAAATTTCGTTTAGGGTTTTCAAACAGTTGACTTTTGCAGTTTGTGATTAAGAATATCATGCAATTGCATTTTTGACACAAATGACGGTCTCGAAAATGGCCATAATAGTGAAAATACATACATTACGAGGGCAGTTTGAAAAGTTCTCGGCCTGACCAATAAAACGCAATAAATTTTAAAACTTTTTTTTAATCTTTTTCTACATATTCTCCTCTTATATCAATGCACTTATTTCATCTGTGTTCCAGTGCTTCTATACCCATTTTATAGGCCGATTCCTCCAACTCTTCTAAAAACCGCTCCGTCTCAGCAATCACCTCCTCGTTGGTGAAGAATTTGCGTCCAGCCAAATTTTTTTTTAAGTGAGGAAAGAGGTAATAGTCTGAAGGTGCCAAATCAGGTGATAAGGGGGGTGGTTCAATACACCAAATCGAAGTTCATGGAGTTTAGCCATGACAACAACCCACTTGTGTGCCGGAGCTTTATCCTGAAGAAAAAGGATCTTCTTTTTGGCTAATCCTGGTCTTTTTCGGCAACTTTTCCAGCCAATTTGTCCAACAGGTTTGCAAAGTATTGACCAGTGATAGTTTGGCCCTTGGGAAGGTAATCAATCAGCTAAAGCACACGACTTGGCTTTCTTCGGTGGAGGAGAACCGCTATGCTTCCATTGTTTTGATTGTTCTTTTGTCTCAGGAATATAGTGATGAATCCATGTTTCTTCGGTGGTAATGAATCTTCTCAAGAAATCGCTGGTATTCCTCCGAAATATCGCTAGATTCTCTCTAGAGATTTCAACTCGATTGAATTTTTGTTCTTCGCTCAGCAAACGCGGCACCCACCTTGCGGACAATTTTTTCAACCCCAATTCTACGGTCAAAATGTGGTAATCCCGCTCAGAAGAGATTCCCATGGTGTTGCTTATTTCTCGCACTTTTAACCTTCGGTCGTCTAAAACCATTTTATGAACTTTATCGACGTTTTCTGAAGAGGTTCCTTGCATCAAGTTTCGTTATTTAAAAAAATTTATTTAAATACGTGTGGCAGGAATCTAATTTTTGGATTTGACGATAAACAAGTTAGAGGGAATTATCGCGAATAAATTTTGGTTTTAAATATTTGCGATATCTGAAAAATCGGTATTGTAATTGCTTGAGAGCTTCACTTGGAAACTTTAACTATCAAGACTAAATTTTGTTTTGGGGAAAAAAAATACCTCAGGGCCACCGAAAAAAAAAACATAGAAAATCCATTCTTACCTTCTTCTAAAATTTGTAGTATTTCCCTTACAGTTTTATCTTGGTGAACCGTAACATCAAAGTTTAATTTCTTAAAAGATGCATTTAAACTGCTGCAGTCCATATCAGTTCCAGTTCTGCTTCCAAGATTTGGATAGTCGAAATTTTCATGATTGAAGATATGCGCTTGGCCTCGGTTTTTGTGCTTCATGTTGTATTCGGATGCATTTCTCGCAGTGGGCATCATAGGAGCTAATAACTTGCTGTTATCCCTATTACGTCTGTCGATCGAAAAAGTTTAAAAGAAAAAGTTATTCTATCATTTTTCTAAACAAAATTTATTGACATAAAAGTAGAACATTAAGGAGAAAGAATTGTTCGTTATGCGCCGTGACCTACGGAAATAGAATTGTACTCTTCTGACTTGTCAAAATAAGAGCAATTCCAAATCAAGGTCCATATTTTTTAAAATTTATTTATTTATGAAACAATACCACTTACCGATGCGCGCCAAAAACATAAATGTCTGGTTGGTTTTCGGCCATTGTTTGGATTTCTTTCATAAATTGGATTTGTTGTTATAAAAATGTCTCGCCAGTTCAACTGTTTTGCTATTAGAAACAAAAGATAATATATATATATGTAATCTCGTTCTTATCTAGAATACTTTGGAGTATCTGAAGCCATAAAAGGGGAATCGTCTTTCCACTTTCAGTTACATATGTACCTGGTGTCTCATCATATACAAACAAGCTAGATCACGTGGCGTGTAGGTTTTTCTTTAAAAATTTCATTTAAAAAAAAAACACTTTATTTTTATATTGCTATTTCTTACTCTAAACCTAAGTACTCCCACAATTATTCTTAAATAAAATGCACGACTGGATCGCACGAACTTGATCTTATGTACAAGTACTTTGGAATTTAAGATCCATTTTATAAATATAAAACATGGATTTAATGAGATAATAATGTTCAAATGCATAAAATTGCCGTCTGGTTTCCGGAAAAGTATGAATTTATGCAAATAAACTTTAAAAAACGTTTTATTATTAAATAAATTTTTTATATAAGAGATTTCTCTAAAAAAATTTCAAGAAAAAAATGAACTGGGATGCGAATTTTAAGTACTAAATAATATTGATTTTAGGAAATAATTTCAAAAAATTATCGTTCATAGGTTTTGAAGATATTGATTTAAAAAAAAAAAATTCAAAAAAACAACAATTATTTTTTCGAATATTTTTGTATACAATATTATTTTAAACTTAGGGGGACTCCTGCTGAAAATTTTGGGTTAAAATCCTTAGAGCCGTTAATGAGAAAGTTCGAAAATAAAAAAAAACGGGTCTATGGCAGGTACCCCTAATAACATTTTGCACCAAAATTTTGTTTGACCAAAATGTAGCTTATGTTCATAATATCACACCTAATTTTTTTTTATCAAAATCGTAAGAGCCGTTTTCGAGATAAATAAGATTTTGCATTACGGGTGTATGGGGGGGTACCGTTAGTTTTGGAGCTAAAAAAAATTTCAATTTCTCCTCTAGGGAATCACCGAAGACCCTTAACTACCGAGTTTGAAGAAAATACCTCCGGTAGTTCGAGATACAGACAGACAGACGGAATTGTCGGACCCACTTTTTTCGACTTCGCTATCATCGTAATGTCAACTTTGATCAAAATCTCGAGTTCGATTTTTTTTCCAAATGCAGAACTTGCCCTATAGTACCTACAATCGCAAGTAAAAAGTTTATGTGATTAGATTCCTGTCAGATTCAAGTAAGATAGAAAAACAATCAGCCCTATCACGAATTCCATCGTATTCGGAAGCTTTTACAAAAGCTATCACCAAATCCGTTCGTAATGACAATAATGACATTTTGTATGAGATTTTCCACTGAGATATGGATTCTGTGATAGTTTTTTTTCGGCATTCGTAACAAGTTTCCTATCACGATGGAATTCGTGATAGGGCTGACTAAAATAATATAAACAAATTCATTAAAAATATTATCTAACATACAATTTGGTTTTTGTAAACCATACTCAAAATTACTTTTTACAGAAAATAAAAAACTTATTTTTGATAAGTTGCAAGTTAATTAAAAAACAAGTGCATTTGCAGTCTATCAACAAATTCCATGTTAGCTTTTCTTATCGAAACAAACCCTTAAGAGGCGACGATTAGATATTTTTATTTATTTTGTTCTGTGTATGGGTTGGTCAATCAAATACTGACAGTGGTACTCGTAGTGTAATTGTTTGTATTCTAATTAATCCGTTCTCTTGAAACGTGACTTTAGTCACAAACTAGTGTTTCCGTGCATGCATGCAAACATGAATGCCAATTCCAACTCAATTTGAGTTTTTTTTTATACCGAAATAGGAATTAATTTTCCTGCCTTAACTTCTGCAGCACAGAAACTTAACCACACTTATTTTAGTTTATTTAGTTTTAAACCTGATATTTAATTTACACCGTAAAATAAATAAAATTTGAACTTGTTTCTTTTATTTGTATTTTGACAACTTAAATGGCACGCGAGGATCTGATTGGGGGAATCACTATGTCTTTTATTTGCGTTAGCAGATCTTCTCTTCAAAATAAACACTGGTTAACATTCCTCTCTTCCTAACAAAACTTACCAGAAACGTTAATAAAAAAGAGGACTAATAACTATTTACCCCGAAATCAAACCAATTCCCACGTAGCTTAACTTTTTTAATAATGAATTTTAAAGAGGAATGACAATTTCGTTATTTTCACTATGTTTGTCCGTGCTTTCAACAAGAACAATTTTGATATTTTTTAGCGAGCAAACACTGACCAAATATTCAACGCAAAGTCGACTTATATAGTAGAGTATGCACTTTTATTAGAAGAAGAGTTATAAAATTGAAAATAGATATGTTATCAATAGTTTTATGATCAATATTTTATAGGGGAAAGTCCCCTTTTATATGAATCGCATTGCCGCCTTTTGAAACTTCGACCAATTCTGACATATAAAGGCGAACATTCGCTAAAGGCATACAACGACAATACAATTTGAGAAATGTTTGACAGTACATATTTCAGCGGGTCGAAATCAGTAATTACAAATCACAATCGGCAAATTTGAAGTGTTAAACAAATGTTGCAAACTTTCGGCTTTAAATACGATGTATTGCTTAAGGCCCTCATTTTGAATAGCGAATTTAATGTTAGACTAAAATCGCATGATTTCATGAATTTAACTTATAACGGTATTATCGTTAGGGGACTTCCATAATCGCTACAAAAGTCAATGGTGCAAAATTTTAAACAGCCTATAATTAAGGTATTAGTATGATACTACATACTTAACAATTTGCTAACTTTATAGTAGTTTACTAACTCATTCTTAATTTTAAACATTTTCTAACTAGTATCGTACTAAAATAATTTTCTTAATAAATTGCTTCTGAACACACCTAAAACAATGACATTTCGTGTGAAAAAGTAAGTACACGAACCTTTTTTGATGTTTGCAAATGTCAAAGAGTCATATTATGAAGCTAGCACGATACTCGTACTAAAAAAATAAAGTAGGTATTCGATGATTTTAACTTTAACAAAAGGGTAGAGAAAGTATGATGCTATATTCGATTAAAATTTGCAAATTCGTTGTTTTAACCTGGTATCATACTAAAACAGCTTTAGCATCGTACTAATTCAATTAAAATTTTGCGCCAATGTTGATTGCGTTAAAATAACACAATGTAAAACGTCAAAAAATGGAAAATTGCATTAAGCATTTTGAATAGGAAAGAACTATTTAAGTTGAATTAGTATGATGTTAAAGCTGTTTTAGTTTTTAGAAACTAGGTTAAAACAACGGTTTTGCAAATTTTAATCCAATATAGCATCATACTTTCTCTACCAGTTTATTAAAGTTAAAATCATCGAATAACTATTTTATTTTTTTAGGATCGTGCTATTTACAAACGTCACAAAAGGTCTGTTTACTTAGTTTTAGATGTGTTCAGAAGCAATTTATTATAAAATTGCTTTAGTACGATACTAGTTGCAAAATGTTTAAAATTAAGTACGAGTTAGTAAATTGTTGAGTGGATGTTGTGTTGTTTATCCTGCACACACTTAACGGATTATGACTACCCTTATAATGTAATGGTGTAGAAGAGTGCGAGCGTTTGGGTAAAGTCTCAGCAAAAAGACAAACACATTCATATAAGAATTTTTTTTTATTATTATATTTTTATAGTTTCTTATGGTAAGATTTGTGTTATTATTTTTTTTTATTTCAGTACAAACATTTAAAGCAATTTTTATACCAAATTGTATCATTTCTAAAACTTGTTTTATTTTTTGTTAAACAATATAGTATATTCGGCGTTTTAATGTTTTTTTTTTATTTTATTTTTATATATATGTATATATATTTGTTTTTCATTAAATGTATTTTAACAAACGTGTAAATGTTTATTATCAAATTGTAATCTTAGGTACATTAAATATACATGTTTTTTTTTTTTTTTTTTTTGATAAATGATTTTTATGCAAATTTTTAGAATTTTACAGTTTTATTTGATTATTTTATTTTTTAATAAAACACAATATATCTATCAATTCAGATGTGATAAATCTTGAATAACAATTTATTTTTTAACTTTTTTTGTGATTTTGAGTATCATTTTAAAGATCTTTGTTGTGCGTTTGTTTTATTTTGCTATTGAAGGAGAATGCAATGCAAATTTTAGGCCTTAATACTTTGTTAATACGTAGAACTTTCATACAAGCGTTTGCTATAATAAACGGCACTTGTCTAGAACATAGTTACAATTTTTAATTAATGCGGATTTGCACGACAGACAGAAAAATTTTCATAATGAATTACATTTTCTTGCCATTTTTAGTACGTGATTTCAAATATGTTTACCACTCAAAAAAATGAAAAGTACATTTTTGTATGACATTGGAGCCTATCGTGAATAAAATTTCCCCGGGAAATGTTCCCAACTTTTGAAATTGTCATCTCGAATAATGTCGAAAGTTTCCCCCGGAATTTATTGATATCGGAAATCAAGTTTCATAGGGCCTTTGTCTTTCATTTCAAAAGGTCAGCAGCCAGCTTCCAATGAACAGTGCAGAAGTATTGTCTTTTCCAATTTTTGAAGATGGAGAAAATTCCGAGGGAAATTTTGTTCACGATAGGCTCCAATGTCATACAAAAATGTACTTTTCAGTCCCCATTATTGATTTTTTTTTTTCGCTAGTTTTGTGGCATACATACATTTTGTCTACTTTTTAGTCTTGTAAGTCGATTTTGTGAAGCAACATGTGTAACACAAAATAAATGTACCCAAAATGTTTTAGATAGTATTTTTGGATATCTACCCATGGAAGCATTTTTTTGCAGTACATCACAGTCGTTCGAAAGATAGGTTTCATACAAAAAGCTTAATTTTCATTCACATTTATATCAAAACTACAAAAATTCAGATATGCCTTTCAGTTTGGGTTTCTGAGATTAATAGTTTCATCTGCACGTAGCAGGAAATCAAATGCAATATAACAGAATAAACCTTGTTAATTTAGCACGACAGACCCTTGGCAAAAGTAAAACTGGGTCCATATTGCGTAAGGCTAAAGCGATCGCTCAATTAATTGCTTGTTGTTATGACAATTGCTCTCTCTATATTTCTTCATTGGTATGACAGACAGCTATATTCAAAAGAAAATCAATGAATTGAGCGATCGCTTTAGTTTTACGCGATACGAGCCCTGATTCAAGTACGATAAGTGAGCAATTTAAAATTTAATAATAACAAGGAAATTTTCGACTTTTTTTCAAATTTTTGCAGAACACAATTGGAGAAGTTTCGGTGCTTCAAATGTTGAATCCATTAAAGCACGTCTGGTGGGACACGATTTTACTGACCGAAAATTGGAGAAATCACTCTTAAAGTTGCGATCCAGAATGTCGGTAGTAATAATATTCAAACGTTACGTGTCAATGAGCTTCACCTAATACAAATGTTAACCTTGATCGTACAAAATAATGTAAAGTAACGTTTGTAGTCAAGTACAAAATTGTTGTGTCCCTATTAAACAAGCCGTTATAACTAGTCTTTTAGAGGCTTAGGAGGGCAACAGTGATTTATAGTTAAAACAAAAACTTAAAGATTGATAAACCTTTATGTAACCCTTGACACGTAATTTTTATTTGGCACTAGCGCCGAAAAACCATGAGACGGCGGGCCTCTACGAAAAGAAAAATAAAAGGCAACAGATCCTGTTCATATATCAAAACTCTATCAGAAATGTAAAGCAATAAAATCTTCAAAATGATCTCTCAAATATAAATAGACAAGAAAAAATAAAAAACAACTAGAATTGTTTTAAATTATACAATTTTTTTCTCGAATTAAATGTTTTGATTCAAGCTATAACCTTAAATTAAAGTCACTGGATTTTTGTGTTTCCTTTATCATCACCTTATGAAGGGTCCGTTAAAACATCCAAACAATTATTTTGAGAACAAAACGAAAAATAAAATATATTTACACAACTCATTTATAAATTTTGTTCAGTTTTTTTTTTTTAACCTTATTTTGTTTTATTATCAATTGGTTTCGATTAAATTATACAAAACACTTTAGAAGTTTTATTGAATGTTTTCCTTTTTAGTTTTAATTTTATTTATATAAATATTATCTAATTTTAAGTGTAAAAGTAATTTAGCAAGAGTTCTTTTCTTTAACTGTATTTTTTTTTTTTCATTTATTAAATTAGCAAATATTGTATTTATTATATTATAATATAGTCTTATTTTTTGTTTTTTTTTTTTTTTTCATTAAACTTTTTTAAAACAAAACAAGAAACTAAAATCAAAGAAAATGATTTTAGTTTTCTATTTAACGAAAACTAAAGGCAATAATTATAATAAAAATACGAATATATTTATTTCAAATAATTCATACGTGTGAGTGTTTTAAATGTTTAAAACTAAAAAAAAAAGATTAAAATAAAAATAAACAACACTATTATTGATATGTGGTTAAAATTAATATATACAACACGTTTTTTGTTTAATTTTTTTTTTTACATATTTATCGGTAATCATTAATGCAAGGCATTTATTTTATTTTTCTTTAAATTAAATTATTTATTTCTAAATTATCCTTAAAAAATATTATTCTCAAGCATTTAACAACTATGCATATGCGCATTAACATAGACATTATGGGATTTTTTAAGTTCTTTTCTGTTGTTGTGTATTTTATTATAATTTGTATTTTAGTTTACTTTTGCAAATAAGTTAAAAATTATTATTAAATAATTACCTATATATTAAGTTTTGTATATAATATATTTCACTGTAAAAGAAAAAAAAAAAAAAAAAGAAACAGTTATTCAATTTTGTTTGTATTTTTAGTTTGAAAAAAAAAGGTTTTTTTTTTATTATAAAAAAATGTATGCATATTTAAATAAAATATTATTTTGAAAATACATACATATATAATTTTGTGACCAATTTCAATTTTTGTATTCTTTCCGCCTCAAAGACATATACAGTTGTGTTCAAAATACTAATAGTGCATGTAAAATATTTGTAAAGCTTCTTTTTTGCTGTTTTCGTTAAGGTCCTAATTGTTACACTTGACAAATTCTCAACGATTATATAGAAAAACATATTTGTTGCTAGTTAAATATGACAAATCGTTATTATTCAAACCAGCAAATTCGTCTGGTCAAAATAATTATTTATCACATTTCCTTAGATTTTATTGAAAATTTCGACAGCAGTGGGAAGAGAAAAGCACTGCACTTCTAAACAGAGTATACGTTGTTACCAGATTGATTTTGGAAGCCACGATTCAAAACCTTATTAGATTAGATCCTGCTGTTAAAAGCGACGGTAATAAATTCCATTAGTTATTTGCAGACAGAAGGTAGAAAATCGCGATTTTAAAATCAATCCATTAGGTCCAACTTACGAAATTAAGGATATGTTTTATGTTAAGGCTAATATTGAAACAGTTCGCAGACAATTACGAGAGCGGGGTCAAGTAGCCCACTGCTAATAAAAGGTAGCTTTGATGACAAAAAATATGTCTACAAAAGATACAAATTAGGAAAGAATAGATCTTTTGAAAGAATTTGAGTAAATTGGAAAATATCGACACAAATACTAAATTTGAAAATAGTTTGTATTCTTCAAATAAAAGCTTAAAAACATAAATTTGAAAATCACGAGACAATTTTTTTATTTAAATCAATGTTTTATTATTTATTTTCGATTTATTTGTAAAGAAGTGCTACTATTATATTGACCACAACTGTATGAACTTGTACATACCTATAAAGATTTTGAACCTGTACAGGGTGGGCCATGAATTATTTACTTTTAATTGAAATTCCCAATCAAACGGCAGAGTGCGAAGTTGTGCGAATGTCATTTAAAACGATATTCCTCAAGACCCACCCTGTACAGATATTAAAATAACAAATAGAAATTTAAAGGAAAACAAAAAAATGCAGTCTTTATAAGAGAAAAAAAAACAGTAAAGGACTTATAGCTCGACATAATCATAATAATAAGAAGAACATACAAAACAAATCCAGCAAGAAACTGTTTAACAAATAATAAATAAAACACATTTACAATACGTTACCTTTTCCTTGAAATAAACAGTTTTTTTAAAACATAACATACGTTTCCAAATTCTTAACTCATTTAAATTTTGGGTTATTTTTTTTTTTTAATTTCAGCATTTTAAATAAATTAGTCTTTATTCTATAAGATGAATTTTAATAAAGAGACGAAAAACCTTATCAAGACGAGCTCCTACAGAAATTGAGTAACATAATCAAATAGTTGATTTAAGAGCGTTCAGAATTCAGAAGAAAGTGATCCTTCATCTATAGCCAGATGAAGGATCCCGACCCGAAGAATTAAAAGTTGTAAAAGGGAAAAGAGCAACTGCAAAGTTAAAGGCGAAAGGCAAAATATTGTTTGCGTTGAAATTTGGTCGATTTATCTATCCTACCTTGCATTTATTCTAAGAAAAAAAAATATAAATAAACTGTAATTTTTTTAAACTATTCCAGCTTTGTTATCCCTTCTAAAATAATAAGGCTTGTGGAATGAAGAACATCTATTGGCGAATCCCTATACACCGAGTGCATACACTTTAAATTGCTGGCAGTCTTAAGGCAGGTAATGATCTAGAGCTAGACGATTATAGTACGTAGTTTTGTTACGTTAGTTTTTAAAATGGCAACTTTAACACAACACCAACAGATCTGCTATTTTCCTTGTATATATTCGGCCTACTAGCCTAATTAGCACAAAAGTTTGTAACTCAGTTAAAACGTTACTATAATGTACGACGCAAACACAAAGTACTACCTGTATACATTTGGCCTTGTTAACACTTCCTATACGAAATTAAAATCAAAGCTTGACATACAAACATTTAAAAACGGCGCTTATAAAGAATAACCGAAAAACACTTAATATTAATTCTGTATACTAAAAACGCTTGGTATGAACAAAAAATAAAGTATTAGGCTATTAATATTGCCTGTCTGCGTGTACATATTGACAGCACTTTTATGGTTATCAAATACCAACACGATATTTGATACATATCCACCAAATCAATGAACCAGTAATATGGTGATCGCTTTTCAAAACTAATGATAAATTGTGAGTTCTTCTATATTTTAGACCTACCGTGAATAGTTCTATTGATAAACTTGGTATTGCGGTTGTCAAAAATGTTGACAAATGAATCAAATATTCGGACGGTTAGGAATTTACATTCAATTATTATTAAAAAAAAAAAAAAAACTTTAAAAATAAAATGTTGTTAGTAGAATTATTAGAAGGAATTGTAAACATTCGCATTGATCTTCGATATGATCAACCCAGTGGATTTGGACGAACATACTCCCAAAATTGAACGTACACCAATAAAAATCACTATTTTTCCTCTTTTTATGAAACAAAAATATGTATGTTATGTTTTAATTTTCAAGAAACAGCTTAGGACTCTATATGAATCAACGGACCTCAATCTCATTAATAATAGAAATAAAATAGAAGAAATAAAAAAAAAAACTTTCAAAAAAATAAAAACGAGTTGAAAGAGGTTTCTTAAAAAAATATTTTCCAAATTTTCCAAAAAAAAATGGATTTTTTTTTCCAAAACTCAAAAAAATATTTTTTTTTTTAAAGTTTGGAAATGCAATGTTTCTTAAACTTTTTAGAAGCTTGTCTACAAAAAATGTCATTAAAATCCGTTACGCGGATAATGAGAAATTCAATATTCGAAAAAATCGTTCTATGGTAGATATACATAGTCAGTAATATCTAGATCTCAATTTTTTTTATTTGATTATAGATCGTAAAAATTAATCAAAATAAAAAAAAAAATTAGCAAAATTCTTGGAACTGTTTTCGAGAAAAATACGATTTTCGAAAACCATTTTTTAACTTTTGTATGGAGGGTACCGTTATTTTTAAGTAAAATAAATTTTGTTTTCTCATTTCTTGTAGATTATATTAAGAAACTTTTATTTATAAAGTTTTAAAAAAATCTAGCATGGGGTTTTCGAAATGAGTTTTCAAAAATAAATTTTGAAATATTTTTTAAATATCCAAAAAATATTTTTTGAAAAGTTGAATATGTAATAAAAAAAAAACTATTAGGGACCTTTAGCAGAAAAAAAAATATCAAAATCCTTTGCACCGTTTTTTGAGAAAATCAAAAACCAAAAAAAATGGTTTCAAAGAGTGTACCAAAAATAACAATTTTTTGGAAAAATTTTTTCAACCATTAGGTAGCTTTAACTCAATGAATTTTTTTGATTTTTTTGTTAATCTGTGGGACAGTTTTTGAGTATGGTCTTAAAAAAACAAATAAAAAAACATCCGGGGGGGGGTGGTATAAATAAAACCCATATCTACCAAGTTTAAAGAAATTCGGCGAACCGTTTAGCTGTAGTCGAACAGACAGACAGACAGAATTGTGAGACCTACTTTTTTGGTCTTCGCTATCATCGTAATGTCAACTTTGATCAAAATCTCGAGTTCGATTTTTTTTTCGAATGCATAACTTGCCTTATAGTACCTTTAAGTCGCAAGTTAAAATTCTGGAAACAATGCCGTCACTTAAGAGCAGTGATAGATGCTAAAGGCGGTCACACAAAAATTTTGAATTTGAAAATTATACTGCATTTGTATTTTGTTTTTTAAGTTTTTTTTTTTAAATGTATATTAGTTCTTAAATATATAAATATAAATAAAATAAAACAAAATTATTGAAAATTAATATCTGTTCCATTAAAAGAGCAAACAAATTTACTTGGTGTATGCTCAATTTTGGGAGAAACTGTATAAGTAATACCTTGCAATTTTTTGCAGTTGCTTTAAAAGCGAATTTTGTTTTATAAAACAGCTAACATTATTCAGAGAAGCCAAAACAGAACCCATTTGCTATGTAATTTTGATAAATATTCACAATGGGATGACATCAATTATGAATTGATACTCATAATACAAAATTCAGTGAATTGAATTGGCTGGATTCAATCATTTGCACAACTTATGAAGGTAATGACAAAAATATTCTATTGCTGTTTAATTTGTACGAAACATTTGTTCATCCTACATATAGGGCAATCTCAAAGTACAGAATCTAAAGTCAAATCAGCTTAAAACAATAAATGTTTCGAACAGTAAAATTTAAGCACTTAAGTTGTATTCATAATCAAAACATAATTTCCAACAGTTAAAGTTTGTTTAACAAGAAAACAAAGAAAAGACGAAAATACCAACATTTACAAAACAATAAAAGCATTTAACAATCAGATCCCAACTCCAATATATTTTTTGTGTACCTACCAAAATGTTTGTAGCCAATTTTATTGTAAGTATATTAAAATAAGTTCCATGCAGTTAAATAAAATGTTCATTCATTGGAAAAACAAATTTAAATTTAAAAGAAGCAAAATAATACATTCAGCATTCACGAAGTTTTGACAAAAAAAATTAGAGGAAATTATTAAATTAAGAAAATAAAATAATATTTTTTGTAAGACATTTATTTTTGCTTTATTGGTAATCTGTTAAAATTATTTAAATTTATAAATTTGTGTGTTTTTTGTGTATAATAAGTATACAAATATTCTAAGCTAGTATGTATATTTCTAACTTTCACTTTATTCCTTTTTTCTTTATAAAATTAAATTAAATCATTATTATTTATTTTTTTATATATATTTTTTTTTTCAGTTTTATTTTTTATTTGTTTGTTTTATATTTAACTTTAAAGATGTTTTTTTGTTTAATTAAATGTTTCTTGTTCTTTCTTCTGTGTGTAGGCAAATGACGTTGCAGTAATATTTTTTTTTTTTTTTTGTTTTATTTACTTTTTGTAATAATGATATTTATACTTTTTATTAGATTAAATTTTGTTTTAATAGTAAATTGTAAGTTTTATTGAATTTTATATAGGAAATGTTCTAGAATTAATTGTTAATATCAGGTGGTGTTTTCAAATATTCATCAGGTCGTTTGTGTTCAATGAGGGCACGCACAGTGCCGGTATCAGCAGGCAAATCGGACTTTCTTCTAATTAGAGGTTTGTCCTTGTTACGTTCACCTCGTATCTAAAAACGAATATTAGGGTTTTGTTTATATCGATATTGTGTGTTTTTTTTAGTTTGTTAAAGGATTGTTGTTTTATAAAGCAAATTGGTGAGATCTAAGCGTGATTCTTATTTAGCATGAACGATATTTATGTTTAAATAAATCTGTTTTTGTTAGTCTACAAACAAATAAAAGGCTAAATAGCTAAATGACGATTAGGATGTTTTTCACAGTTATTTCTTATTATTTATTTATAACACTTAATATTAGAGATAATTTTGATTTTGTTATTTACAGACGCGAATTTTTTTTTTTTAAAGAGTGGAAACCAAAGACTGAGTATGAGCGATAGATTAAAGGGATAGACTTCTTTTAAGAATGACCCCGGTTTCAGAGAGTATCGAATGCTATATTCATTTCCTTGAGGGAATATTTTGGAATAGATAAAGTTCTGGGTACCACCCTTTATGTGCTTAAGGTCAGTTTTTTATATAATTGCTTTATACACATATGTATGTATAATTCTTGCAGTGACGTTTCGGGTGTGTTTAATTCTTTCTTCAGATACCTTAAGCAAACGAATGTATAAGAAATAATTCTTATTTGTTTATTTGTATTTTTGTTTCCACTTGAGAGCCTGAAAAATATTTCTCAAACAAATGGACTTGTCCAAAATTTTCTTTACGAATAATTTGAATGTTAAAATTAAAAAAAATAATCTGACTTAAGACCCACAAAAGATACCTATAATTTTATTAATCAAAAATGTCACTTAAAGCTAGCCAGGTTCCAAAAATGGAGTGGTTCGATAAAAAAGAATTTACAAATCGAGTGAAAATGTTTTCAGTTTACTATATTTCACTCACTTTCGTAATTTCGAAATCCTTAAACATCACTTTAATTGAAATTGAAACATCTGTTACTTCTCAGTTGGCAGATACAAAACTATGTATGTACGAGTATGTACATATGTTGTTTGTGAAGTTTTTTGACTGCTTTCAAAATGTTATGCCTACATTTTTAAAGTAGTTATTCTATATTGCTTTTAGTGGCATTACAACGCACGGTAATATGCAGAAAAAAAAAGAAGAAAGCTGTTGAGAGATTATTCAAACCAATTAATAATTGATACCGCTGCGTATGTGGTTAAAAGATTCGTATCATACTACCAGCTTGATAAATGCATTTCCATCAGTAAAACTTTCTTTTCATTGCCGAGGGAAATTTCCGAAAATCAGTTGGATAATATTTTGATAACTGTTTCAAAGATTTTGACACAAATTCTTAACTTCTTGGAATAAAATTAAAAATTTTTGGCAAAAAAAATTAATATTCATGGCGTCATGGTTGGGACGTATTTACGTAAGGATTTGGCAGCCAAATCAAGATCCACGGCTTTTCTTTAATAGAAAAGGATATTTTTTCATTTTTTTTTTATTTCACAATAAATAAAATCACACAAGTAAAACTGATCGAATTTAAGTTCCCCGAAATTCGAGAAAATCGAAATCTGGAACCCGGAAATTCACATCAATTTAACTTCGAAAAAAAACTTCCGAGCAATTTTATTTGAATATACGGCCTTATCGAGGTAACCGTCGGAGCGGAATTCTCTCCGATTTCCTCCGAATCGGAGACATTTTGCTTCAAGGTATTTCTCCGATCAGCTGATCGGAGATTCTGTCCGACGAAATTCAACGCATGCCATTTGTTTGCGATGGAGCACTTCTAATGGTCTTATTTCTGACACATACAAACAAAATTTTCTCCGAAATCCTCCGACAAGTTCTTGTTGCGGAAAGTGTTTTCTTTTTAGAGAAATAGTTAATTAAAATGTAAGTAATAAAGAAATTAACTTTATTTGCGTTAACTTGTGTTACATATGTAATTATAATAGACTTTTTGTTCTTAGGCAGAACGAAAAAACAAGTTCGCAACAATATGAGCTATGAGCGGATAACACCAAAAGGACACCAGAAATTGTAGCTGTGTTTGGGAAGATCTGGCCCCAATCAGTTAAATTAATTGGGACCGATGTTTGGATGGAAAAAAACTATGTTCGTGATCTTTTGTTTTGTGTTTTGATCCATTTCCATTGTGATTAAAGTGCCTATTAGTCAAATAAATATAAATATTGTGTTTCCAAAGTTTTTTTTTCAATTTATTATTTGTTTGACACTTCAAATGGAAACAAAAAACATACGTCTCGAAATAGGGAAGGGACTTTATTCGATAGTTTTGATTTAAAAATCGGTGCATCTAATTACATTTTTTAAAAACGCTAGCGCATTATAATTGAAAAAAATATTTTTTATAAACAATAAACTACACTCTCTGACCGGTTTTTCATGGTTTAAAACGCTTATGGTGTTTATTTTATAAAAAACTATCGAAAATATATCGCATTTTCGATATATCGGTTCATTAGCACATCTCTGTCTGAAATTTATATCCATCGCAATGCGTTGTTGGATTTCTGTAAAATTTCTTCCGATGAAAGCTACTTTGAACCGAAATTGAACCTCCGAAGGAGAATGCGTTGCGGAGAAAGTTCCGCTCCGACGGTTACCTTGGTAGGGCCGATAATGTCGTAATGATTTGTATGTCATTGATTGTATTAATGGTTGCCAAGTTCATTACAACATCAAACTTCTTTATTTTGTGTAAAAAATTAGGTTCTTTGAACTTAACTTCATCTTATACAAATTTTTCGAGACAGGATCGTGTAGTTGGATTCACTCTCAAATTATACACATTTTGCTTATAGTGTAGAACTATACTATATTTATTAATAAATTAGAACTTGAATTTCCAACAATGCATCCAGAGAAAAACTCCAGTACGAAAAAAAATTGAAATCGAAATTAATTTATCTTTTTTGCTCCCGAATTCTTTCTAAGAATTTTCCAAAAAATATTCGTCACAGACATTCCTCACATTCTAATTATGTATGCTATCTATTAGTTATAAATCGTGTCGTGATTTTTGATAAGCAAACTTACATAAATATCGGGTTTTGCCTAAGTTCCACAGAAATATAACTTGTAGCTCCGGATGATCTTGGTGTTAGATTTGCCCAAAATTTGTTTAAATATGTTAAACAAATATTTTAACTTCAAAAGCTATCTCAAGCAGTAAAAAAAGTTAGGTCAAAAGAACAGTCTTTTTGTCGCTTGAGTTCTTTTCAGAAATTGTCTTTTGACTTGTTGAACGAATTCCATAACGTTTTATTTATAGTCTTTCTTCTAATTGAAGGCTTTTAGAGATTGAATTAATTCTTCTGCTTGAGTTTTGTTTACTGCTCTTGTCTTTTAACTTTTGGCTGAAACACTTCAACAGATATTTAAACTCTGAATTCAAAATTGCTTTCACAGCTTCTGCCAAAAGAAAGCATCTTTTCAAAAATAATAATATTAAGCTTTCAGCAAAGATTTTCTACCACTAATAAACTAATGACAATTTATAATTATCTGTCAAATGAATTCAATACAATAATTCAAGCGAATGACTTATCATTATGGACTCCTAAGATTTTAACGGTGTGGAACCAATAAATTCTGCACTCCGTTGAAAGTAATATCATAAATTAAAAATAAAACGCATATGAAATTTCATTGAAAACCAAACTTTTGTTTACCAAACGGATAACAAAATACAATGGTAATGGACAATAACAGAAAAATGGAACTGATTCCATTCGTCAAAGATAATAAAAAGGTTGGGAAAAAAATAAATAATACGAGAGAAGTTGAATTACGAAAGATGTCACAACATTAAACAACAACAAAACAAAAATAAGGCGAAAGACCTTCAAGATGTTTTATTTTTGTTAAGAAACACAAATAGTACAACAATATCTTCTCGAAAATAATTTAGTTTTCGTCTTCGATTCATATTAAATTTTGCATTCAATTTTTGATTCAATTTTTGTTTTGAGTAATTTTCTTTGAAGATATTTAGCATTCCATAAACATTCATTCATCTAAAGAGAAAATAATAGTTATTTTAGAGGGTGAATAAAAAGTGAAAAAACATTATGTAGAATAAAAGAAGAAAAAACAAAGAAACCAACACATAAATGTATGTATGTGGTTTGAACAACATAAAGGTGATTTTGGTAAATAAAATAGATAAAAATGCATTTTGCATTTAATTTTTTGAAACACTTAAGAAAATTAATATATAAATTTATAATATAATAATAATTAAAAATCGACTTACCTCTCTAGTTTCTTGCCTAGCTTCTTGTTCAAATTTATCATATGTTAGATCACAATTATCCTGAAATTGATCAAATTCAATTTGACTGCTGGAAATGCTTAAGCTCTCCATTTGACCACAAAGTTTTGGCCATTCGGGATTTGTTTTAGCCAAATTCTCAACCTGGGCCCATAATTCTTCGCGTTGTGACATACGCTCCCGTTCCCTACAGTTGGTGGGTAAAATGAAAAGAAAAAAATAAGAAAATTGCAGAATTAGATAATAAACTGTCAACAAAAATTTCCTGCGGGGCTTGATTTCTAAAAGTGTTTGTATAGCAATAGTTAAGTAATCACTGAACAGTAAGCCTCATCATTGTCACTTAGCGCTCTGTTTTCAATTCTGTTCTATTATTTTAATTCTCAACTCTGAGCAAAAAGGCAAAAGGTGTTGAAAATTAAAGTTGGAGTGTTAGCGATTAAATGGCACACATCTCCTGTACGGTGTACTTCAAGAGTTTTTGACAAAATTTTCAAACCTTTATTTTTATTTATGATTTTCATTGATAACTAAATTTGGGGAAAAAGGTCTCTGCTTGAGTTCAATATTTTTACGAAGTGGTATCATTTTTAAAAGTAAGCATAAAGTCGTCTCCTAGATGGAGAAATTCACCCATATTCTGAAACTCGTATTTATGACTCGTATTCGACTACAGTCGTAGGAACAGTCGTATGCGATGTTTTGAGTTTCCCAATATTAGTACAAATGAAGTAGGATGTTAGACTCCTGGAATAACAACATTCGACTGTAGTCGAATACGAGTTTCAGAATATGGGTGAATATAAATGATTTAGCTCATTTAGATTAGTTACCTCTCACACAACGGGTTTGTCTTGAAACGTGTTTTACAATTTCGATCAAATTAATTATTTATGTTTATAGTGATTATAGTGAAACTGCGCTCAGGAATTTGTCAAAACTGTACAGAAGGGAAATAAACTATACATGTTGTCTGAAAAGATTTCTTGATCCTTCGGACGTAAATGGGAATCTAGTAACGATAAATGAGGCCTAATGTAGAATAATAATATCCGCCAATTATTATTATTGAACTTGCTCAACAGCCTACCCTAAGTGTTAATGAAAAACAATTTCCATTTTCAAAAATGTCAAATAAACCCGATGAACAATCTATTTATACATTCACATAAAACTCCCTTCAGTCCTGCCGAACATCAATTTATAATTTCTATATACTCACAATTGTTTCTCTTGCCGATAGTTTTTACTGCATTCATCAAACAATTTCTGATTCATTTCCATAAATAATTTCAAAGCATTATAGATCAGTCCGTGGATAGTTTTATTCCAATGTGTCTTCGAGTTTCGATTTAACGATGGAAACATTATTGGTAAGATCACATGAGAGTTATCAGCTATTAGCGACATAATATACTCATTATTCCAATAGTATAGTGCACGTTCGGCAACTTGAAAGTGCGGACTCGATACACATTTGGCAATTTGTCGAAATAATGGTATCATAACTTTTTGAAATTCAGCTGGTTCAATTACATCGAGTAATTCTTCTAGTTCATTTAAAAACATCACCTCTTTGGGACTATGGGTTTTTGGCCAGAATTTTAACAGACTCCTAAATATAAATAAAAATTAAACAATTTTGTAAAAGATCAAACGAGTATTATGAATACCTTATAACAGGCTCTGATAGACTTGGATCCTTCTCAAGGAACTGCACCACACAATAAGTCAACTGCGGATGATACACTGATAAGCTTTTTGCCTTGTGCAACGGTAGCAGAACTTTCAACAGGAATTGCTTATGCTCCTCTTTCAAAGGCAAAGCAAAACCATTTATAATACTGCCCAGAATTTCTAAAAGTTCAGCAATACCATTGTGGTGCTCTGTTTCATAGATGAATCTATAAACAAATTAAAAAAAAAATATTGTTCATCTGTTAAACTTCATACAGCATAATGTTAGTCTTACCTATAGAATACATTATTTATTTGCTTCCTAATAAATGCTCTCAGTCCAAGAAATTTCCCATAAATTCTATGTAGTACGGTTTTTAAGAAATCCCTCTCTCTAGGATCCTCCGAATCAAACAGCTCTAATAGCTGCAAAACAAACTGATGATCAATATATCGCTTGGCGATGTTTGGTTGAAAATCTGGTGATTCTAAGAATCGCAAAAATAATTCATAAACAAATTGAAGATGTGGCCATGACGATTCCAGCGTTGGCTCATCTTCTTCTGGATCGAATTCAGCACCATTCGGATTAGATGATGGTGGTAGAGTTCGAAATAGATTGACTGCGAACTAAAAATGGAAATAAAATTGAAATTGAATTGAATTGAATTGAGAAGTGGATTTATTGTATTTACCATGTTTATAGCTTCTGGATAAATTTCTGCTGTGATGACACCATTTTGATTTGTCAAATAATCGACCATCTCGTGCAGGGCTGCACGTTTTACTTCTTTCCATTTTAAATCGCTTAATGGCTCGGAAAAATCGAATAGTGTACAACATTGTCTTAGTTTTTGAATGAAAAGTTCCTCTCGTTCGCTATTTGGGGTTTCTGTTAAGAAAAATGATGAAATTTTTATTATTATTTGTTTCCAAATCTAAGAGAAGACAAGAATAATGTTTTTTAATATTGTAACATTTTTTTTTTTTTTTGTCTTTTTTGTTTGTTCATAATAGTTATGTTTTGATAGAAATTAATGATAAAGCTAAGAGTTTTGTTTTAAGTGCAAAGAGATTTAATACATTTTGTGTGTAGCATACGACGGCAAATAACTAATAGTCGGCACAACAATCCACAAGATGAATATATCGAGTTTCGAGTTTTTTATTTGTGTTGGATATGAAAATGGAGGAGAAACAATTTTTTATAATGAAAATGCATGAGTCTACAAACAAGATTACTTAAGATATAAAACATACGATTTCAAAAGAAAAAAAAATGCAAAATTTAGTTTTTTGAATAAAGGTGAATTTATGGTTCAGATGTCAGTGTATTATAAGGATATTATTAAAGTAACTTCAAGTTTGAAATATCAATAAAAAAAACGGTAAGTCATATTTTTCATTTATGAGAAAGAACATTTGTTTATGATTCAAAAAAAAAAATTATTTTTTTTTATTTAATACTTATGTGTGTAATTGTAAAAATAGTGTTTAAAGTCGGAGAGATGAAGTCCGTTTTTCTAAGAGTCGGTTTTCTAAAAACTGCAAAAACTACTTATCCGATTGAGCTGAAATGTGAATGGTATAATAAATTCATCGGCATTTGAACTGGTTTTGTTGTGACATTTGCTTTAGGTTTTATTCAATTTTTTAAAGTTTAAAATGGCGAAAAACGTAAAAATCAGGTTTGGTAATCAATTTTGGAAATTCGAGCGCAATTATGGATTTTAGACCAACCTGCCGATGGTTTTGAAGTCCCCAATATGAAAACGCAAGTGAAAATTAGATATAGATGAATCATTTTGTCTTTTAAATAATATGCCCACATTTTTTACGTTTGCAGCTAGGAAATCAGCGCTTTCTTTAAGAAAGGGAAGTACATAAGTGTAGTTTGTTTATATTTTATCCTTAATTTTTTGAAGTATTCACTGTTTGGTCTTATCTTGAACGCTACCAAGTAGCTTGTCTCAACTCAAATTTAATAGGTCCATTCAAGTTAGGAAAATTTACGGAACAGAGTAATTTGATAAAGGATAAATCTGCAAGCCATAGATATGTATGTATTTTGGAAACGGACTGAAAAATTATGTTTCCTATTGACTCGCAAAGACGACTCTTATAATGTTTTACCATGGTGCGAGCAGTAAGGGTAAGTTTATAGAGCATATAAGAGGAGATACCGATGAAAATTGATTTTGAATGCGTATTCTACATACATGTGGTGCGGCTGAAGAAGGAAACTTTATATTTTGCAATCCATCCGAAATTGGGCTCAAGGGTAAAATGTTGAGCATTCCTGGTTTGGGTGTGTCTAAGATGGACATTTTATGCAGAGGGTTTACCAAAATTGAAGAAGATAACTTCAAAACAATTGGACCAGCAAATTTGTGTAGATCTGTGCTTTCCAGTACTATACCACAGTGGAAGAATATTCAAACAGGACGAGTCCTGACACTTTTTGGAATCTTTTATTATACGAAGAATAAAGTTGCTCCAAATTTTAATACCAAGAGCATCTGCATTTGTGTAATTCAAGAGTATTATGTGTAATTTTCTTTTTTTGTACGTATAATAGCATATTTGTGCAAACTACAATTCTAATAGGTCACATTTTCTGCCAAAAAAATAAGAAGAGCTGTTAAGAATAGTAATTATCTTTTATCTAACAACCATGTAATTACATGGTTTTCCACCATCTAGCAAATTATGATCCAAATGCTACCTACTCAGGGAACCGAGTTAAATTTAAGTTTTTAATAGTAGACCGCAATAGTAGAAACCGCCATTTCAATATTAAGATACAACAAATCTTCAGTATTACACTTTTGACTGATTGTTTCAACCAACCCAATGGCTATTCGATTTAATTCATTTCAATAATCTTACATAAGAAGATAATCTAAACATTCAAATAACCTACATAACAATAATATTCACCTTCACTTTCTGAATAATCGGTAACACAAATAACTGGCACATTTATTGGGTATTTCTGTAAGCTATCCATCCGTCGTAGTAGTATTCCCACGCAAAAAATTTAAATTTAAAATATTTTTTTTTGACTTGTGTATATTTATTTATACAGAATTAAATATTAAGAACAAATGAAATATTTAAGACAGACAAAAAATTACCAAAACAACATTCACAACACAGCGGAAAAGAAATGTACTTCGTACAAAAAGCATATATTACAAAGACCAACAGCTGCAATGCAAGTTGGTGGTTTCGAGAAAAAAAAAACAAACAAACAAAAAAAATCAAACACGGGACAAGTTCTATGTCTAGAGGAATTTTCAAAGACCATCGACACCCCACAATAATAATTTTGGCAAAGATTCAAAATTTCTAAAAGAGTAAATATACACAAAAGTGCACATATCTGAGTAAAAAGAAAGAAAAGAGGGACACAATAACACAACACTTGAAAACGCAAATCAAGGTGTTATAAGAAATACGGTCAAAGGTGATTATATTCAAGGAGGAAGGAAGACAGTCAAACTACTGCATTTATGTAAGGTATTGGGAATGGGACTGAATTTAAGTGACAGCAAATGGATTTCATGGATGACAAAAAAAGGTCAAAGTTAATGCATGGCTTTTTTTAGTCGATTAAGCTTCTTGGCATTTCAGTCTGGTAACACATTCTTCTGTTGGGCTATTTAGTTAGAAATTATTTTTTGATTGAAGTCCCTCTTTAGACACATGACGTAGTTAAGAAAACTATTAATTCAGTTGATGGTATTGCCAATAGACAAACGAAAATGTAAATTGTAAATATTTATCAAGGCTATTTTTGATTTTATTGGTATTTGTTAAAGTTCCGATTTATTCTCTGTTTACTTTATGACTTGTTGCTGATTAATGACTATAAATGTTGCATGCATGTTGCAGGAATTGAAGAGGCAATACTTTTGGAAGTTTTGGGAATTTATCGAAAGGAAATGAAGATTTATTATATTTATTTTTATTAAAAATAAATTATTTTAGGAGTAAAAATTATTTGTTTAACTTGTCTTAATTGAAATAAACAAAAAATCTAATAAAAGTGTTTAATAGGAATATTTAATTTTATTTTTTTTTCTGCTAAAAAAAAATGTTTCCTAACTCCGAACTCAACAGGAAAACCTTGGAATCTTAACAGACAAAAGTTGTAAGAGCGATCGCTTATGTTCTATTAGATATTGGCGATAGAATCGTGACTTTTGTAAAGCTTCTGTTGAAGGTGAAATAATTTGTTTTGGCAAGCTTAAAACTCGTTCACATGGGTATTTGATGCATATTATTTGCCTGCCTTCGAACAAATTTAAATCCAGAACACCCTGCCTTTTATAAATAAATATTAAAAAACAACTACTACTAACAACCTGCCCTAATTTTCTAAACTCACACATTTAAGTTCAGCACGCAGGTATAATTAATTAAATAACCATAAATAACAACACTGGCTGAACTGAAACCCCCCTTGAACTTGAACTTTGTCGATTTTGATAAAAGAAAAGTAAGTATTTGTACATTAATTTTTTTTTTTTGCAGACAAACAAAAAAGCTAGTCATCTAAAAAATTAGGGTAAACAGTTTTGGTTTTGTTGTTGTTACTCGTACTTAAAGTATTATATGATAAATGACTATATTATTGTCATAAAATGCTAGCATGCATCAGTTTTTAATGAGGATTTTCAATTAAAATATACTTATTCTATAAATAAACGTATAATATAAATGTTTGTTTTACTTAAGTATTGTTTTTTTGGTAAATAAAAAAAATTAATGAGGATACCTTATTATTGTATTAAGATGAATTAATTTTAAAAGCATTTCAAACAAATAAAGTTATTTTGCACGTTAACATACATTTGCTAAGTGAATTCGAGTTCTACTTTTATATCTAAAAATAAAATAATTAAATAATAAAATCAACATTGCGAAATGAAAACTTTTAAATTTGTCAATACGAAGTATGCGATCCAAAGTGTTCCAAATGTGAGATTTCAATCAATGGCATCTGGGGACCGGCCTTCGGAAAATTATTGTCAAATAAACAAAAAAAAAACTGTGTAGAAGTTATTGCTTCTAATTAGATTTTCGGCATATTATGTGGAAAAGAAACTCCAGATGTACAAACTTGTCGCTACGCTCAATTAGTGATCTAATTGATCTTTTTCTCTACGGAGCTTCATTTTGATAAATAAAAATTCTGTGTACTTTGTCAAAAGGAATGGAGGGACCAACAATTTTCTGCCGAGTCCGAACGTCTAAGATGAGAAGAAGGATTTTTAACTTCTTTGCCAGAGAGAGTAGCCTGAAAGATAAATTTTGGGATTCGATCTATGGAATTGACATTGGGCCCGTCGAATGGGACGACATAATTGTGGATGTTAATGTTTTTTGCTAAGGGATTTAGCTCAAAAATAGTTTGCATCTTTATGTTTCAATATTTGAAACCTCTATACTCTGTTCACCAAAGATGGTCGAAATGAGTCGCTTTATTTTTGAACAACTTTGGGAAATATTGAAAACTTATTTCCAAATTGAATGCTGTGTAGCCCAAGCAGTGCGTTGTTTTCAAAAGAAGTTTTGGTCGAAACGCATGTTTGTGCAAAAAGTTCGTGAAACTGGTATGCTAATAGACGAGAATGTGGCTGCTGTAGCCGAAAATGTGAGACTCAATTCACGAACATCAACTCGCCATCAATCTCAATAGCTCAACATTTCACGCCTGAAGAGAATTCTGCACAGAGATTTCGGATTATTCGCTTACAAGGTCCAATTGACTCAACAATTGAAGGCGGACGACCATCCAGTTGAAACACGTTGTTTTCCATAACTAATGGGAATGTTTGCTATTACTAGCCATAATACATGGAAAACATTTAATTTTGTTCATTTTATTTTTGTTCATTTTTAAAAATAAACTTGTATTTGGCCCACCCTTTATATCCTTTCAAGTTTAATTCAAACAGTACCCGCGTTACCACCTGGTAGGTTAAAAGGTTAAATTCCACAATAACAATCATCCTAAAAGATTTAAGTTCCTGCGTAGAATACATAGCAATGGTAACTCCACCTTTTTGTCAACATTTTTAATAAAAAGAAAAGAATGAAATCATGATTGGTTATCAATGATTCTGCCAACGGTTGTGTGGCAAGGACAATTTACGTACGTCACTTAAAAAAGAAATTACAAATACAATGCCGTCGAAATTCTGGGGTTTTAGTGTTTATTTAAGAGACATTTTTTCGAGTGGGGTACCTTGGGAAACTGGTAAATAATAGCAAGCAGATGCGTGCAAATAGATTCTTGTGGACCTTTTTCGTTAAATTATTGGAAGAGAAGCCTGGATTTTTTCAAAAATAGATGGATACAAAATTTTTCAACTTTCGAGTCTCAAGAAGGATTCCATTTCAAATCCAATAAAATAAAAGTTGATTTTTTCTTAAATCAGCAGCTAACTAATAAATCGTTTTATATTTTTTTCGTTTTTCCACCTCCTTCTTTCATCAGCCAGACCAAGGGCTTTATTTTCTAGATCTCTGAAATTGACCAAATCCCCCAGAAAAATATAATTTACATTGCATTCATGCTGTAAATTGTCTTAGAAGGGTACGTAATTATCTATAACTGTATTGTCTAGGCGAAACGCATTTGGACTAGAGGTCACAAAAACCTTTCAGTTGATTTATTCAATATAGTCCACAAAAATAAATACTTTATCGTTTTACCTTCTTCTTCAATATGTTATGAATACAATAATATGTACCCATTACATTATTAACACCACTTTCTGATGAGCACAATGTAAAAAATAAAATAAATTTGGTGGTGCAACAGCTCGGAGTGAACCAGGACTTAGTGACTTACAACTCTAAAACATTCCTGTGTGCGTGTTACCAGGAACGGAGGGGACCTACAATTTTCTGCCGATTCCGAACGGCTAATGAGCAGCGCTTTCCATGACAAGAGATACTCTTGGAGAATTTGTCAATTCCTCGCAAGAGGAAGTACCACCCATGAAAAAACTTTCTTGCAGCGGCTGAGAATCGAACTCGAGACCTTTCGCATGACAGTCCAACGCACTAACCATTATGCCAAGGGGTACTAGCACAATGTACTCAGTACATATTTATGGAATGATTCCATAGAATTTTGTTTACTAAATATTTATAAAATAAGTTCACAGAATATTTTATTATATAAATCTATTCAAGATTGTAAAACTGAACCAATTTAAGACTTAATTGGAGCCGATAATGATTCAGTCTGGATATAATCTCACAACTTTTTAATATTCCGATACACTCTAGATTTCGTGTGGATTACATTTAAAAAAATACATTCAGTACCAAAGGTGTAAATACCTCGAAAAATTGTACTAGATACATATAAAAATTCAAAATGGAGTACAAAAAACACAAACAAATATTTTATCGGTATAGGTATAGCAGGGGCCTGCAATTTGAACATGAAAGGGATTGTATGGGTATGCTAATGTATCGGGACTCATCGGTGCGCCTGATTCTTAAATTATTTTCCAAGTTTTTTTTATATTCAATTAATACAAAATTGAAAAATATTTTAATCTGAGTAACACAATCAGTACAGATGTAAAATGTACTCAATAAATAAAGTATGTTTATACTATAGACCTCGAGAAGAAATGGTTCAACTTAACGAAAAAAAATTAATTCTAACACCTCAAAGACCATTTTAACATTCTTGTTATCATTAAAAACAAAAACTATAAAAAGCATCAACTTAAAATTTGAAAATAATTTTCTACTCAAACTCAAATTTTTAATTTACACATTCACTGACAAAAAACGAACTGAAAAAAACAAATTCATTCCGATTTCATGTCTTTGAAAAAAAAAAAAATAATGGCATTTAATATAACAAATATGTAGGAATGTATTGTATATAATATGAAACCTCTAAGTAATGCCAATGAAACAGCTGCTGCTGCTGATGGTGAATGAAATAAATTGCGATCTCGTGCACGTCCTGGACTGCCAGTTATTTGCTGCAGAGTTTGTGGTGACAGAACACTATCATTTCCATTAGGAAAAGTTCCGGCGTTATTTCCACCACTTCCCACTAGCCCCCCGCCTCCACTTGGTGATATGTTTTTAGAAGATGCATTTATTGTTGATGTTGCAGTCAAACCAAAGCTCGTAGTACAGTTGCCATTCTCACCGTTATTGCCGCCAACACCGACCCCTCCGCCGCCAATATTTTTCGAGTTCAAATTAACGTGTTGATTTGATTTTATAATATTATTCTGTGAGGGTGACTTTTGGGGGGTTACCATGGGATTTTGTTTTTGTTTTTTTTTTTTTATTATGATTAGAAAATTAGCAACGAGTGAGAAAAAGAAAAACAAAGATGATAATGTTATTTCGTAATTGATATGATAATTAGCGATACTTGATGACATAAGATATATTATGTTAAAAAAATTTATTTCTTAAGCAATGATATGTAAGATAATAAAAAACTTTAAATTATTGCTTTAAGATTTGCGGTAAATAATTTAAATGGCATAGATGATGGGAATTACATTAACTGCTGGTAATAGGAAAAATATTTAACCCCACATCCCATCGAAAATAATTCACTAGACTTTTCAGTAAAAATAAAAGCATTTGTGTTTGTTTGATTTTATGTTCTTCTATAGGATTTTTATCAAAAACGTAACCCAAGATCAGCTGATTTTGTTAGGGAATGGCCAATAGACAATAAGTCATTAAATATAATTTATAATATTTTTTTATAAATATTAGCCGCGAAGTTAAAATATAAAGTGTGCATTTTAGTACTCATCCTGAAATGTCATTAAATTGTTCATTTTACTCAAACTTCAATTACATTTTCGACTTAAACAAAACGAATAATATCGAAAAAAAATTTTTTTTTTTTCAAAATTCAAAAATCATACAAAAAAAACACTGGCGCAAATTTTTAAACAGCTTAGTGTTATGGTATTAACATTTAATTATTAATTAATTAATTTAATTTTAAATTAGTTTACTAACTCTTAATTAACATTTTGTAACTTGTATCGTGCTAAGGTAATTTTCTGATAAATTGGTTCTGAACACACCTTAATCAATGTCAGTTCGTGCCAAAAAAAAAAGCAAAATTAACACAACTTTTTTGACGTTTTAAATGTCAAAGAGACACATGAAGTTAGTACGATACAAAAGAAAAAATGAAATTGCTATTTGGTAATTTGAAATTTAATAAAATGTTAGAGAAAGTGTGATGCTGAACTCAGTTAAAATTGGCAAAATCGTCGTTTTAACGAAGGATCATACTAAGTCATATTTATTCAACTAAAATGTTGACTCATTTTTTTTAATTTAAAAAAAAACTTCGAAACCCAGAATTTTAATACAAAAAGACTCTTAAATTATAATCAAATTGTTTGTAAAAAATTTTAATTTTTAAAATGTCGGTCCAAAACTTTTGTATCGTATTAAATGTAATCCAAAAATCTGACAAAAAATATTAACTCCTGCACTCAAGAACTAAGTTTGAGTATTACCCTCCTCCTCGTCCTTTTAACAATTTTATTGAGCTGAATGAAAAAAGTGTGTAGCTTGAAATTCTAAGTACCCAAAAACGTACCATACATTTCAACTGATAGTAAAGTTGGATTTTCAAACTCTCTCGAAGTATGTATATAATTGTTGAAAGCAGAAAAAGAAAAAAGGACTCTAAACGAGCGATACATATTTCGTATTTTGATCTGTGCTTTATACTAGCCGTTTTTTTTTTGCAAGTCCACATAGAATTGTAGAAAAAAACGACATCGGGACTTAAGAACTTCTTTCCTAATAAATGGAAGCACTGTGTACGCTATGGCATTTGTCACCTGTATTGACGACCAGCATCCCAAAACGTGACTTTTGACTTCTCTGAACAAATTATCGATAACATATGGATAATATTATTTTGGCATCACGGTTTTTATCGGGTCTTAGATTAAGTCTCGAAAATTATCTGGACTTAGCTAAGTCTGTACAGAGTTAAATAGTTGTTGTATTTACATGTAAAGCGCTTAGTCCCGATGTCGTTTTTTCTACAATTCCTTATGGACTTGCAAAAAAACACGTCTATTATATCCAAATACAATAGTCTCAAAATTTTATTGGTTGTGTGGGTAAACTCAATTTTCGTACAGATTGATCATACTCAAACTAAGAATTTGTTTTCTTTCTAAATTATAAGTTAAAATATTTTCATAACCAAAATTCTGGATTAAGTGTTTTTAAATTTCCTGTACAAATTTGGTTTAATCTGAATACGTCAATTTTTTTTTAAATAATGCTTCTTAATTCTAGATTGTGTATTTAGAATTTGCGTACAAAATATTCAAGAATTCTTAATTCAAATTTGAAAAAAAGTCTAAAAAGTTTTTGAAATCACACTTTGGTACTCAGCATTAAATTCACATAAAATAGTTCAAATTGCCAGCAAATCTTAAATCAATTAAATTATTTCTATTCCAACATAAAATCAAAAATAACTACAAAAATAATTAAAACACAAAAAATATTATGAAATCTAATCTAAACAAATTGCTTGAATCAAAAGGTTTTAAAAAATATTCTAACCTTACTATTACTATTATTAGCAGTTGAAGCATTTGATGATGGCGAAGATGAAGATGATGATGATGTTATCTGATCCTGTTGTAATGATGGCATATTTGTAAAGCTACCTGTCAATCGTGACGAAGTCAAAACTTTTGGAAATTTAAAATGTCGACGGTCTTGAGTTTTAGTTTTTTCCTCGTCTACGTCACCGTCACCGTCGTCGTCGTCGTCGTTTTCGTCTTGATCGTAATTGTAATGTTCTAAATTTTGTCCGTCACGTTGTTCAATTTTTTTGTCCAATTGAAATTGATTTAGTAAATCTAGATGATGATCATCATTGCCAGCGTATTGATCGTCATCGGCTAATAAGTCAAGTCCACTGTGAAATGATGGTGATTTTGGAATTCCTAGACCGTAACCGTTGTTATTGTTGCTGGTGTTGTTGGATTTCTTTGTGTTGTTTGTATTATTATTATTGCCGGCATTATTGCCGGAATATAACATAGCACTGACAACCATTTCATTAGCACACTCTTAGTGATTATCGTTAATTTCATTGCACGTATTGATTTTCGTTTTAATTTCTTTTTTATTTTTATTTATTTATTTATTTTTGTTATTCTTTTCATTTGTATTTAACTTAATTTTAGAATAGTTTTTATTATTTTTTTTTAAATAATAATTTTAATATTCATTTTATTTAAGTTTATCAGGGTATTTTAAACACTTTCTGAACATTAGGAAGAAAAAGGTCTTTTATCCAATTTTAATTCTATATAAATCTTTTTTTATTAAGGATTTATAAAATATATGTATATTTTTTAAATGTTTAATCTGGAAATAAATTTTTAATAGAAAGGGTTTGTCTGGGTTATATCTTAATTAAGGACTATAATCAAACTAAAAAAAAGAAAAAAATTCAAGGTCGTTTAACATTCATCAGCGCAGTTTAAATAAAAAAATTTCTATACAAACAAATTTCAAAAATATATATAAAAAGTAAAAAATATCTTTTGTTCAAGGACCGGTATTGTAAAAAAGCACACATACTATACATTAAAACAACCACAAAATATCAAAACAAATTGAAAATATGTGAAAATGCAAACCAATGTAAAAAAAATAATATAAAAACATACATTAAAAAAAAAAAAAAAAAACAACACAGAAATTTTCAGTTTTTTTTTTTTTTTTGTAATATGGAGATATTACTACCGTTCAAATGATCACAATGCGAGCATTAGGAAAACAGAGAAAGATTTGAAAGGAGATACTGATAAACATTAGTTAGCTGAGGATGACTGTCACCCGGAAAACAATTTAATAGATTAGAAGTTTCAGACACTAGATCATTGATAAATATGAGCAAGAGTCGGAGACAAACCGGAGCCCTGCTTTTATTTTATGAATTTCAGACTTCAGACTTGTATTGAACGGTCCGAAAGTTATTTTGTTACAAATAAATTCCAAAAAAAAAATCAAAAAAAAAAAATTCAAAAAAAAAAAATTCAAAAAAAAAAACTTCAATTGAGTTATAGAAATCATCTACAAATATGAGCTCAAATTTCTAGTTTAGAGGTCCCTCCTCATAGCCATTTTATACCTATTGGAAAAAGTCTGAAAACCTTTGCAGCTTTAAAATTGCTAACCGTTGACTCCTAGCATACGATGAGACACAAACTTAAAGCATCGAGGCAAGTTCAAGACAGAGAAAAGACCCTATGACAAAAATGATTGGAAACATTTCTAAATATAAAAATTAATTTGTATTCGAACACTAACAATCAAAAACTTTTAATATCTTCTTTTTTTTTTAATTAAAAATAATAATAATCCCTCTTAAAATTTCTCGGAAGGTTCCATCCTATTGTGGGTCTCCAAACACGGATAAACGAAGCTGTACATCGTGTAAGGATCGGTGAACCTCAATTATTACATCAAACACATTCTGGAAGAATATGTGGTTCCATTTGCAAAGTTTTTTGGAGAAAACTTCTTTCTGATGCAGAACAATGCGAGATCACACCTTGCTAGGTGCGTTACCGACTACTTGCAAGAAGTAGACTTCGATGTTATGGCTTTGCCTGCGATGAGCACCAGATGAATCCCAACGAAAACTTGTGAGACCTGCTAGGAAAAATGATAAGGAAACGACCTGCCTTTCCAGAGACACGTAGTGGGTTGATAATGGAACATAACATCGTAAAAAACCTTTTCCAAGGTATGTCCAGCCGAATTAAAGCTTTGTCAGATGTTCAGGGAAGCAATACCCACTATGCAACGAGGACTCGTTAAAAAAAATATTTTCATTTCAAAGTTCTTCCTATCTTTTTTAGATGGAATTACCTATTTTTAAGTTAATAAACAAGTCAACGAAACTTGTTGAAAGGATTTTTAAAATTCCAGGGTCAATATGAAAAAAAATTAGGTCCTCCAATATTCTTTCTGCCTGTCTTGTATGCACCACTATCTATAGCAACGGTCAGCAACAGGCGGACCGCGGTCCGTTTGCGGACCTCGGAAGGTCGAACCTTGGACCGCTAATTTTTTTAGATATACATATACATATGTAATGTACCTACAAAACTATTCATTTAATTTGATGATGAACAACTGTCTCTTTTGTGAGATTTTTTGACGTTGAAAGATAAAGCTCAATGCTTTTGATGAATTCGTAACAAAAACCAATATTAATCATGACAAAATGGTATCGCTTTCATCTGACAGGGCTCCAGCGATTATTGGCAAAGAAAAAGGATTAGTAAAGAGAATCAAAGATAAGAATGCAGTCTAATTGCTTATCAGTGCATAATTCACCAAGGCTTAACACCGAGTTAAATTAAGAAAATTAATATGTGATCTCATACAAAGCCTGTCTGCTTTTCGTCGCAAGCTGGATATTTTTGAAAAAGACATCTCAAAAAAAGAATTTATTTATTTTCCAACAATTCTTGAATGTAAGAAGAAAGGCTCTGAAAAAGATCTTGCATTGTTTTTAAGCTTTTTATCCGATCTTAGGAACGAATTTGCTGCAAGATTCCAAGACTTTGTAGAGATGGGTAAGCTCTCTCAATTCCTTAAATCGCCTTATTTAGTTGACGCAGCTACAGATTGGACTAGCTTGGCTGCGAAGTTATTTCCCTGCAAATGTTTAAAACTGCATCCGCTGAAGAATTTTGGGGTAAACATGTTTCAGAAAAGTATGAAAATTGCAAAAAAGTAGCTATCAACCTAGTTTCTATGTTTTGCTTGACATATATATGCGAATCATATTTCTCAAAAATCAATTTCTTGAAAAACAAATATCGTTAGAGACTATCGGACACCCACCTGGAAGATACTCCTCGTATTTGCTGCTCTACGCGTGAACCAAACTATTAAAAACTTGTTCAAGACGGTCGTTGTAATTTCTCACATTAATTTTATCTATTGTGTTTTGTAAAATTACTTAAATGAAGTCAAATAAAATTAGTAAGTATTATGAGTTTTTTTTTCGACAAAATGTTTCAACTAATCCTGGACCCTTCAAAAAATTACTTGCCGACCCCTGATCTATAGCCTAAGCTTGTGAAGTGATTTTCTTCAAAACTAGGAGGATTTTAGGAAATTAAATATGCCGATCAGCTCAACAACCAAAAATATTGGCGGAACATTTTAAACAACCTGGTGTTAAGCTTATATGACAGAACTTAACAATTTGCTAAGTTTCTCAACTTGCTTCTGAAAACACCTCAAACAATGACAGTTCGTTTAAAAAACAAAGTAAACAGACCTTTTTTGAAATGTCAAAGAAAATTAAGTTACATAAAATAGGTATTCGACGTGTTCAACCTAAAAAAAGTTGATTAAAATTTCCAAAATCGTCGTCTGAATCTAGTATCAATTTTCTGTCGAATCCGAACATGAATACCCTTATAATGTTAAACATAGTGCGAGCATTTATGAAAGTAGGATTTGATATTTTCAAAATGACAATTAACAATAAGCCCGAATAATTTACTATATTTTATTCATAAATTCCCAGACATTCGGGTTTATGGTCCAACCCACGAGCTATGGAGGTTCGTATCATTCAAACAAATTTCCCAATTTCAATAATTGCTTACTCATAATTTGCTGAATCTCTCTTACGTTAATTAATTGAGCATAAAATAGGTTAAAAACCAACTACCCACTTTTCAAAAAAAAAAAAACAAAAAAAAGTAAATACATAAATACAAAACTGAACAAAAGTTCAACAAACAAAAAAATCCTCCACCCTTTTATAAATCATTCGTCTGTCAAAAATAAATACCAACAATGTACGTGGGGGGTTTGACGTTTGAGGGTCGCATCAAATAATATTCAAGTTGTTTTCTGTTCAGATATTTCCTATGGATTTTCTCTTGGTTGACGACGACGACGGTGTCGACAACTACCAACGATTTAATTAAAACAAGAAAAAAAATATACTCCTTTAGAATCTCGAGGCGTCTACGAATTAGATCAAAGTTGCTTGACCTCGATCTATTTCAAGAATCAGAATATACACTATAAGACGTGTGGATGTAGGTTCTATCTACATACCATATGAAGAAAAGATTGTGTTAGATGGTGGGAACAAGCTTATTATCCATACCAAAGAACTAGAGCGTGGTTTTAATCGTATTCTATACAAGTGCGTTTATAATTTATAATTGAATTGCACGAGTAGGTGTGCAAAAATATTTCCAAAGCATATTCAAATAAAATGCACGATTGGATTGCAAGAACTTGCTCTTGTGGTTCAAAGCTATTACCGGGCAAACGTTGTATAAATAAATGACATCAAAAATAAAATGCACGATTTTTCTACTGTCTTAAACATTAGACTTAAAATCAAAATTTATTTTTAAAAGGCTAAAACAACAAACAACGCCTTTAATTAATAGTCAGGCAAAAACAGAATACCATGTGATTTCTTAAGCAAATATGAATTTGAGCAAGAACAACAATTTTAAATCATTGTACATAATAATTTTAAAAAAAATAAGCTTTTTGTGTTTATATTTTTTTTGAGAAAAAATGGTGGAATAAATGCTTATGGTTTTTATTATCGTGCAAATGAAAATTAAATTTAAAAAAAAATTATTAATACCTTTTTGATATACTGAATTTTCAAAAAAAAAAAAAGTATATTTTTTTTTAAACATTTTTCATTTTTAATACCAATTTAAATCTGTTATTATCGATAGTGAGAAAGTCAAAAATCAAAAAAAAAGGTTCTATGGTAGGTACTGATAATCTCAATTTCTTTTTTTATTGAATGATAGATCTTAAAAACTAAGCGAAACACAAAATATTTTATCAAAATTATAGCCCACGTTTTGCAGAAATATACGATTTTCGAAAACCATTCTTTAAAATTTTTATTTACAGTACAAGAAAAAATTTTTTCTCAATCTTGTTAAAACACTTTTAACTTTCTACTTTCAAAAACCTTGAGTCAATGGTTTTCGAAATATTGAGTTTTAAAAGAAATATTTTCAAAGTTTTTGTATTAATCTTAAAAAAAATCGAAAATTAAAATCTTTAGAATGAAAAAAAAAAAATAGATCCAATTCTGTTTTACAAATTATTCAAAATCTGTTCTACAGTTTTTGAAAAAATCGAAAACAAAAAATGAGATGTTCCAATACTAACAATTTTTCGGAATTTCGTCGACCATGAGCAAGATTTTACATAAAAGATTATTTTGATTTTTTTAAAACTGAAAATCAGTTTTTGAGCAAAAAACAAATATTTTCTAAAATGATTCTTAAATCCGAAAATATAAAGGTACCATCTTTATATTTTCGAATTTAAGAAAAAAAGTATGAGGGAAATAGGTAAAAAACGTTATCTACCGATTTTATAGACAATCAGCCGTTTATGCTACAGTCGACCAGACAGACAGAATCATGTTAATATCAAATTTGGCCCGAATTCGATTTCTTGAGTTCGATTTTTTACGAAAGCATAACTTACTACATATATCGCAAGTAAAATTATGTGAAAAAAGTCAAAAGTAGATACTTATAGAAACGCATATTTTTTTATGATTTTTTTAGCCGAGATCACTTTGTTTGTTAATTTTAGAATGTATTTCAAGCACGATTTTTGAAATTCTTCGCCTCGACATGACCGACTAAAAATTCTACAATAGCCGTGTTTTTTTGGAAAAGTTATCCGTAGTACAGTAGGATTTTATATGAATAACAAATACAACATCTGCAGTAGGATCACTGCCGATAAAAGGAGAAGTGAAATCCTGCTACGGATAGAGATTTGACGTTTATTCGAATATCGGCAGTGATCCTACTGCGGATGTTGTATTTGTTTTTCGTATAAAATCCTGCTGTACTATGGATAACTTTACCAAAAACACACGGCTAATATTGAAACTATAGTTTTGTGTGACAGTTCGAGCTTAATGTCCAATTATCCCTCTAGCCACAGTAACTTCAAAAACTAATTTCTACATAGTCAATTGATTAAACAAAAATATCAGAATGTTTCAAAAATATTGACATTTCATTTCTCTTCGGGAAATAAGAGATTTAATTGCGTTCAAGTGCCACGTGAGTATCTATTCTATTTATGTCAAAATTGACTACTGGTACATTAGGTATGTGTTTGGAAAATTTCAAAATTTTGCCAAAAGAGCGAAAAGCAGAAAAAGTATTACATTATTATTTTTTTTAATTACTTTTCCAATTTTTGTCATAAAACAAGAAAAATAAATGAAACATCAGAAAAGGTCGAAATAATTAAAAACAAAAATAAATAAAAATTTTGGCTTTTCTTCTAATATGTCTCTCAGCTCGAAGAAGAAAGAAGAAAGTTTATGTTTAAAATAGGACGTCAGAGTCAGTCGAATGTATCATGTCGGATATTTCACGTTAAGTCAATATTGATAAAATCAGGGAAATAAAACAAATTTGAAAACATATGTATCTAATTACTAAATTTGAATTGAATTTTATTCGCGTTTTGTTAACTAAACAGGGTGCCCCAAAAGTAACGCGACCGCTGAATACTTGTTCAGGTAAAATAGTTTTCAAATAAATCAAGGTCAATCTTATAGTAACTTTCATCAAGAAATTTAATAGTGACTTTGATTTTGACATTTACGTTTAAGGTTATTTTTTGACACTGCCAGTCGATTTCGTTACGTTACGTAAACTCTAAACAATAATAAAAATAAATAAAATAAATTTGAGGTCATGACGGCTCCTAGAGATTCTAAAACTACTGACTTACTTACAAGACATACTATTGCAGGATTTGGAAAACTTTTTTGCAGCGGCTGAGAATCGAACTCAAAACCATCTGCATGACAGCCCAACGCACTTACCATTATGCCCGAGGTATACTACCTAAACAATAATACGCATCTCGTTAGACGTCGTTCAGTGAGTGCCCATAGAACAAGCGATTGCTAATGTGAAGTATAGTGTTGACGATAATCGAAATTTGTCAATTCGTCATTGTGCGCATAACAATAATTAGACCACCACATTACGTCATGCATGCGACGGCCACATGCCCGAAATGATATTCAAACTTTAATGACAAAAATTATTTTTCAATTAAGCCAATTTGATGGATATTGAAAACATTTTTGGTGTTTTATTTCAAAATAAATTTCTGCGCCAATGAAAAAAACACCCTTTATGAAACTTATATTGAAATACAGTAAGTCTGAAAAATTGATTGGTTCAGACCTTAAGGCAATATCAAGCAAAAAGGATTATGAAACAATTTTGGAAATGTCATGTTTTCGGATACATTTGAAGGTAATGAACTTGGCTTTATACGTCATCAATCATAAAAAAAGGCTTATAAATATATTTAGATATTTAGAACTTCTATCAAATTGAAAGCTAATCTTCCGCAATGACGCAAATAACCTTTTAATGTAAAAACGTCACAACCACAATTTGATGTTTGAAACAAAAACATGTAGCAAAAATAAAAGCAGAAAACCGACCTTAATGTGTTTCAATGACCGTCGTCATTGTCTACATTTGGAGAAAACTCCAGCCTTACCTCCTCCCGTAGCCGCCGCCTGCCGTTTACAGTTAAATCTCTAAATTAGTCATACGCTATCGATTTTTCAGTAGTTCATGCATAATGCATGGCTATTTTTAAACCCAACTCTCATCCTTGTCTCAAACTACAGGTGCATGCATTCGATGTGCAGGTGAATACACAACCCAAGAAAACATACAAAAGGAAGTACAACAACCAAAAAAAAAAAATAGGAAGAAAAATAAAAACAAATAAGACATCCAGAATAGCAACAACAAAAGATACAAGTTAATATAAAAGACAACAACCGCACTGATAGAAACAACACACCCGAGACCAACCGGGAGTGTGGAGATCCCACCTCAGTCAAATTCAAAGGAAGCAGAGGAAGATGGAGGTTTTTTTTTTTTTGCTCTTCTGATTGTGGTTATGTACACACATTATTGCTGGGAACATGGATCTCTGGGAAGGAATATTTCTGGAGAAAAAAGAAAATCGATAAAGCAGCAAGTTAATTCGAAACAAGAAAAGAAGAAAAGCAGGAAAATGTAATAAAAAGTTTTTTTTCTTCTGTCTAATTTTAATTAAAAGTTTACAAGAACATTAAGGTCGGTCTGAGTCTGAGTGAAGATGAAATTAATTAATAGAAACCATATCCTCAAAAATTGACCCCCGCTGCCGTACTTTTAAACGACCTTGAACTTATTTCACAAAAAAAAAAAAAAAAAAAAAAAAAAAAAAAAATGACGAAGAAATATTCACAAACTCTCCACAACACACTTTTTATGTTTCCACTTTAAATATTTATCAGAGTGCTAACCTTTTGGTAAATATTTTCTTTTGTTATTATTTTGTCTTTATATCCACACAAATTAACCGGGCTTTACTTCTTCGATATGCCAACGAAAGCAGATAATTTCGGGCTCCATTTATTTTGTTTTAATAAATTAACACAACCAGTACCACGGCGAAAGAATTTTCTTTTTAGAAACGGAAGAACAAAAAATATAATTATTTATAACAAAAATCAATAAACTTTTTGTGAAGAATTGTAAGTAACCCCTATTGTGTTTGATTTGCTAGCAGACACCCTATTCCAACAGGCGACAGGCGTTAAACTACCTTCGCCGTTATGGGAGCAATGGCGCTTTGCCAAAACGGAAATCATCGTATATTGTTGTTGCTGCTCTCTGTCACTTGCGTTTCTCTGAGAGAAAGCTACAAAAATGGTAGAAAATAGGAGATTACTATATGAACGTTGACAGATGCAAAAGGAGAAGAGCTTTTTTTATGTTGCTAATTCAGGAATTAGGATATATTATGCCATGGTGGTTTTCAATGTATGAATGAATATTGACGTTTTATTAGTAACGGCATTGCCAGCAAAATGAAATCCTTCAATTGAATAAAATGATTTTCTATTTTGTTTAAAAAATAAAATGCACGACTGGGTCGCACGAACTTGCTCTTATGTAAACGACTAAGAATTTCAAAAACGAATGTTATTAGTGAAAAACTGTTCATAAGCATAAAATTAATTTTTTAATAGAATAAAACAACTCCTTTAGTAGTTGAAGCTTAAAACAGGATGACATGTGATTCAAGCAAATATTAGCTTATGCAACAACAAAAATTATAAGTCTATACTGGTTTCTTTAAAAAATAAGCTTTTATATACAACATTTTTGAAACGTTTATAAGAAAAAAATTTGGTACGCCAATTTAAAGTTTTTGTTATTTTTCAAATAAAAATTAAATTTACAAACAAAAATATTGAGCCGCTTCTGAGATATCGAATTTTCCATAACAAAAATAGATTTTTTTTCAAAAACTCAAAAATTATTTTTCCTAAAGTTTTGAAATGCAATGTTTTTTAAACTTTTTAGAAGCTTCTCTATACAAAATTTCATTATGGTTCTATGGTAGGTAAAGTCAGAAATATGTATCTTGATTTCAAATTTTGTTTTATTTGATTATTTATAGATCGTAAAAATTAATCAAAAGAAAACAAAATTTTAGCAAAATTCTCGGAACCGTTTTTAGAAAACCATTTAACATTTGAATGGAAGGTACCATTATTTTTAGGTAAAATAATTTTTTTTCTTACATCTTATAATTGTTATTAAAAAACTTTTATGTAGGTATAAAGTTTTGAAAAAATCAAAAACAAAAAAATGGTTCCAAAATACTCGTAGCCATTTTTTGGAATTTTTTTTTCAACCATTACCCAGCTTTAACTAAATGAAATTTTTTGAATTTTTTTTTTTAATCTGTGGGACAGTTTTTGAGAAAAAAATATTTATGAAATTTCGAAAAAATATTCGTATGACAGGTACCGTTATTTTTGGTCTTAAAAAAAAAAGAAGAAAAATACATGTGGGGGCAAAATTCAAAACCCATATCTACCAAGTTTGAAGAAAATCGGTCGAGTTGTTTAGGCTGTAGTCGAACCGACAGACAGACAGAATTGCGAGACCCACTTTTTTGGTCTTCGCTATCATCGTAATGTGAACTTTGATCAAAATCTCGAGTTTTTACTCCGAAACTCTTCCTCTTTTTTATAAATGACCATCCCTTGTCTAAAACTTTTAATCCACCTCATGGTTTTCCCGACGACTCTACCCCTAGCTTCTCATACTCGTTCTCAAATTCACATCTATCTCCGCCGGAAATGGAATTGCAATGGTATGATAAGCTCATTAAATTCTTGGCTATTTGAGAAGATGTGGATATCACCATTTCTTTTAGCCAAGATAGGATCTCTTTTATCGCCAAAAGTTCCGCCTAGAACACGCTAGTTATTCGGAAGACGAAAGGAGAGACCTAAGTCCCAATCCCATTACCAGTTTTTGATCAATCAGTACAAAATTGGATCGATTCATCTTTCAAGGACGTTTAGTCCACCGAAATGGATCTGGAAGGGATGGTTACCTGAAAGTTTTTATCGAACTGTAATTGTGGAATTAAATTGACAGACTTTGGGAGAAGAAAAATTAGCCGATAATTTAGTATTGTAATGAAGTTGGCTATTGTCAGCAGATTGACAGCTCATTTTAAAATTTGACATTCAACTGTGGTTAGGTTAGGAATACTGCCTATAATAACTAAAGGAAAATTCCACTGCGGATGGGTTTTCGACTTTAATTCGATATCGAATGGAATTTAAATAGTTTTGTTCTAAATTATTGATGCGATTGGTACTTGATATGTAAGTATCTCGATGGCTGTGTTCATTGAGTAGTGGTAAGTTTTTAACAATTTGAAAATCAATCTTTTTACGAGCAAAAAACGTCCCTTATTGTATTTTTCGTTTATCAGAAAAAATAATACTTTTTTTGATTTAAGATTTAACTTTTTAAATTTAGTATAGAACGTCGTCATTTTTATTGGTTGGCCATTAGTGAACAGTTTTTTATTATTATTAAAGGTTAAAAGATTAGGGCGGTTGTTTGCATTTGAAATTATTGTTTTATTGTATCTGCTTTTGAAGTCCTTTGTTGGCGTCAACACTTCTATCTTTTTATTTGTTTATTTTTGTAACTAATGTATTTTCGTTTCGGTAGCGACAAATTAATCTGATTTTACGTAAAACAAATCAATTTATTTTATTTGATATCGATTTTAGTAAAGTTCGATTTGAAGCTGATTTAAAGTTAATTTGATATCTACCTAAATTTATCTTATGGGTTTTTTCTTTTTCTATCCTGTTCTGTCAGAATATCGATTTTAATTTTGTTTGACATCTATTGGTCCAACAAATTTATGGGAATTTCTGTAACTTAATCAAGATCGAAGATCAATGAATGGAAAACCACATATAATTACCATTAGCGCCATCTACTACATGAGACATTAACGAAGACATTTGACTTTGACCATCATCTATGAACAAATCCCACAGTTGTTGGAACGATTAGAAAAGTTCCAACAACTGTTAGATATTATGTAGATATATTTTTTTGGAAATATCTTTTTGTACTTAATATAAAATCCCGGCCATTATCAAAAAATTAAAAATTTAAAACAATAACGATTAAAATTTCTTACTTTTTAAGTTTACACTTAACATTTATTATTTTTTTTTTGTCAGCAGTGTAATTTTGTTTGTATTGCAACCCTCAATGAATATCTACTTAATATAGATTGTATAATAAATCATTGAAAGAATATAAAAAAAAAAAAAACAAAAATAAATACTAAAGAAAAAAAGAAATACATTTTCTCCTTCAGCAAGTATCAAAGAGAGAAAAGGTAACAAGTAGCAACACTTGTTATAAGCTGTAGTGTAAAGTCAAACTAGGCACTAGGGTGATGCCAGATTTGTATATGTACGAGTACATTGTAACTATAATAATTAGTATCTATATAAATTAACATGAGAGAGTATTCATGAAATAAACAATTAAATGACCTTCTTGCAACTTTGTTTTTATTTAGTGATGCACACTTAAAAGGTCTAAGTGGGATTATTATTGAGAAGATGAATGAAATTGTGTAATTAATTTAAAAAAAAAAATAGATTCTACAAAATATTGTTGAAAATGTGATTTTTAAGACAGAAAGAGAGAGAGAGAGAAAGAGGAAACAAGCCACGTGATACATAGGAACTAAGCAAGCTACATACAAGGTCACCACCCTCCTCCTGACTTTCTAAAATTAGTATCAATCAAATTTAACAACATCATCTTGCGCAATATTTCGTCATTATAAACCCATTAACTAACTGCCATTTGCCATGCAATTCAAATTGTTTAGAAGCACACAATGAGTATTTTTTTTTTTTTTAAAAATATTGAATGGTTTTACAGATTCTAAATAGGTTTTAAAATAACAACGTTTGAAACTTTTAAACCCAATTTTTTTTCTTCGATAAATTTACACTCTATTCCCGAGTATAAAACTTCGACTTTTTGTTTTAACCTAGATAAAATTACAAAGTTCGAAATTCACTTACAGATTATATATCTAGTTGGTATGAGACGACAACTTGTCTAGTTCGAAGCAGTAAATTCCAATGCTAAACGACAAATGTACTATCTCACACCAAAAACACAACACACTAACGATGTTTTAACCTTGTAATGATAACACGAATGCTATCTTAAAGAGGTATTGATTTACAAACACCCTAAGCCGCAAAACTATCACATTGTTAAACAAACAGGTCGATATAATAAAAGAAATAAATTTCAGAATATTATTTAAAAAACAAGGGAATGATTCAGTTTGGTTCGATTAGCTGCTAGCCTACAATAATTAACAGATCTTGAAAGTTGTGTTTGTTTTGAGATATTTCGTCTGTCTGTCTTTTTTTCCAGACTGGCAAAGAAGCCTTTAAAAATCGTGTGGCAAAATCTATACATTCAAATATTTAAAACTTAAATAACACAGCTAGAAAAAACATTAAACTTAACATCATATACACTCCATGTCACTTGATTACGTACAACTAGTTTTTTTTTTTAATTTAACAGAATAGAAATAGACTAAACTAGAGTTTATCAGGAATAATATCCGTTCCATAGCCGGTTAGATTGGAAGTGGATCATAGCTTTCTTAAGGACTCTGAGAACTATGGAAACAACTAAAAAGGACAAGTTAGCAAAGCAACTTAAAGTCAGGAGCGACGGTTGATGTATTTTTTGTATTGACAATTTAAATTCACTTGACAATAATTCTACGTTGAAAAGTGTACTTGTACTTTCAAAAGAGATTACCACAAGAATAAGTTTTACTTCTCGTAACCGAAAAACTTAATTTGAAATTTCACAAAGAATATTAAAGAATTATTATACTCATAAAAACTTTGCGCATGATAAAATCTAAGAAAAAAAAGTTCTGTAAGTGAACCAAAATACAAGTACAAAACAAAATAATAAATCATCTTCAACTAAAAACAAAAATCAAGCAAACACACAACAAAATAACAATTCCGAAGAAGTCCTTGAAGTGAAAATAAAAATCATACATTGAGTTGGGAATAAGTGAATAAAAAAGCAAACGAGGATTTCAGGAAAATCAAAACTAACCGAGAGAAAAAATAAAACAAAAACAAACCCAACACAAACACAATAGCCCGGTCAAAATAGACATTCAAGGTTACATTAATTCGCATAAAGCTGAAAATTGGCATGAATGTTGAGAACACTATTACAAACAATTTGTCAAAAGTCCCCATCGATCCGACGTGTGCAAAAAAAATTATTCAAGGTCAAAAGTTGCAAAAATCGGTTTTTTGCATTTTTCAGCTGAACGGCAAGTTTTATCATAAGATAGGTGAGACAAAAGTTATTCATCATGCAATTATCTAAAGAAATTGTCTTAACACTTTTTCTCCTAAGAATCACCATTTTGGAGATATAGCGAAGCAAAAAGTTGAAAAAAAATTATTCAAGGTCAAATGTTGCAAAAATCGGTTTTTTGCATTTTTCAGCTGATCGGCAAGTTTTATCATAAAATAGGTGAGACAAAAATTATTCATCATGCAATTATCTATAGAAATCGTCTTAACACTTTTTCTCCTAAGAATCACCATTTTGGAGATACAGCGATGTTGAAAAATTTGTGTTCTTCATAATATGTATGTCAATTACCGTTATATACATTACACAACGGTAATACAAGTAAAAATATTAGTTTTCGTGGCGTATAGATACATATTATACAATTCTAAAGCCAGATATACACTGTTCAAATGCATGACAAGCACGCGCAAGTGTATTGGTGAAAAAATCACACGTATAGATTGGATTTAGGATTAAAGCAAAATGAAAATCTTTTGAGTTTCTTTCAATCTAGCGTCCTGCATTGAAGTAGTGTATATGCAAGATTGATGATTGACCATGCATTTATTGGTTCATTTGCGTATAGTTCGTTGAAGAGATGAGAACACAGTACAACATAAGCACTGATTGAAATATTAAAATAGTAAACAAAAAATGTATGATGAAATGGACAGACAAAAAAAAACAAATTACCTACTCGGATAAAATTGAAAAAATCTCAAAGACGTTCTTATATTCACAATTTCGCCGAAAAAAAACTCACAAAGCGCAACGTCCTCTCACCACACCGTCCATGTTAAAATAAAAGATTGAAGACTCATGCTTGGTGTGTGTATATGCAACTTTAATCCGAATTTTCGAATACACTTGCACAATGTATATTTGGCTTAAGAATATAAACTCGAAAGAAAACCCAGTCCCTCATTTTATGTGACCGTACGGCCTTGAGCAGCATCTGTCTGCGACGCTCGTATACCAGCTCCGTTTCTAAGGGCCCAAACAAAATAGTATTAGTCCCAAGCGTTCCTTCGTAGTAAGAACAAGTAGTTATTGCAAACAGAATTTGTGCAGTTTCTTGTTTGTAAGAGAAATGTATCAATTTTGCTTTATTTGTAGTAAACATTTGGCGGAAAAAGTACACTCGGAAGAGTACCATTACCGTAGTTAAAAGACGTCACGAACAAGAACAAGCTGGTACATCAATAATAAGTCCTCCTCGTACTAGAGCACGCGTAAATGAATCAGTTTTTTGTTTAGGTTACGTTACCTTAGGTTAAGGTGGCTGCTGACCGGAAAAGCCAAAACACTTAGACCAATATTTGGTCCGTTGTGATACTACAGGTTTTCAAAAATCAATCTTACTCGTTAAACCATTAACAATGAAGCATTTGAGACAGTGAATGTCAGAATTGTTTTTTGTTTAAAAGAGTGCTGTTTATTCTGTGGCAATGAATTGAATAAAGCGTTTGAAATGAAAAAAAGCACTGCAATATCGGCGTCAAATTTGTAATGTAATTAGGTGCTTAGATAAGTTTTGGTACTTATCTTTTGTAAAAAATACTCATAATCGCTTTCGTCATTTCCAATAGTAGTATTTTTCAATTAGATACAAAATTTTCAACTCAATAGGACCACAATAGATCGTTGAATAGGCCTACCGGGAAAGCCACCTTTAAAAAAACGCGCCAAGTGTACTACTTCACGGGTGGCGCGGAACCGTGTGCATATTATGAAGAATACAACTTTTTCAACTTTTTGCTTCGCTATATCTCCAAAATGGTGATTCTTAGGAGAAAAAGTGTTAAGACAATTTCTATAGATAATTGCATGATAAATAATTTTTGTCTCACCTATTTTATGATGAAACTTGCCGATCAGCTGAAAAATGCAAAAAACCGATTTTTGCAACATTTGACCTTGAATAATTTTTTTTTCAACTTTTTGCTTCGCTATATCTCCAAAATGGTGATTCTTAGGAGAAAAAGTGTTAAGACAATTTCTTTAGATAATTGCATGATGAATAACTTTTGTCTCACCTATCTTATGATAAAACTTGCCGTTCAGCTGAAAAATGCAAAAAACCGATTTTTGCAACATTTGACCTTGAATAATTTTTTTTGCACACGTCGGATCGATGGGGACTTTTGACAAATTGTTTGTAATAGTGTTCTCAACATTCATGCCAATTTTCAGCTTTGTGCGAATTAATGTAACCTTACCCTTGTTTTTGAAGCTAATTTGACCGGGCTACAAGGGGAAATCACACTTAAAACAATAAAGAAACCAATAAACTGCGTGAATTGAATGAATGTTGATTTGAAATTTGAACAAACTTATCAAACACAAATTGCTAATGCGTCTTTATATACATACCAGGGCTGTTAAAGAGGAGTGTATTTTCTGTTTCTAAATAATTAAATTCCTTTGGCCTTACCAATAATCAAAGTCAGAGACGACTTTTATATTTGAGTGTAATTAACTCTACATATGGAGGGCTCACAGCTGAACCGAACCAAGTCATTTTAAAAAAATTCAAAACTAACGCCAAAATTTACGCAAAATTGACCTCTTTTTAGAGTTGTAATGAACTATGTATAGTTCATTACAGCTCTAAATAGAACTATGTAGCTCTAAATGAACTATGTAGTTCATTACAGCTCTAAATAGATGTCAATTTTGCGGAAATTTTGGCGTTAGTTTTGGATTTATTTAAAATGACTTGGTTCGGTTCAGCTGTGAGCCCTCCATATATAATTTATCATACATGCTATTTTTCAATTCTTAGGTTCCATACCGTGATTGGTTCATTATTTAGAGTCCACTTAAATATTAAATTTATAACTTAAATAAATGCTTAATTATCTATTACATAATGGCTCATTTCACTCATTTTTACCATATAACTTTTAAACGCTATCGAAAAACTAATTCTTTACCAAAAAAGATAGCGACCGCGTTTATCCCACCACTTCCAGGTTCGATCTAAAATTTCGAACGAATTTTTGAAGATTTTTTCAAAATATATATGATAACTGGAAACGATTTTTTTTGTTTTTATTCAAACATCTTTCGACCTTGAAAACAATAGTTTGAAAAAAAATAATTTTCACTCTCCCAAACTCCTCGACAAAGTTGTCTTTTTCACTTTAATTTAGTAAGACTTCGACTATTATTTAGAAAATCGGGTATTTTTTTTATTTTTTAATTGTTCTGTTAGGTTTTTTTTTTTTTGAAAAATGTCAAATGTCAAAATATAAATCGGATGAACAAACTTTGTTTGGACAAAATTCTGCCATTTTAAGGAATTTTATTATTTTTTTTTGTCCAATTTTTGGAACGTATCATCACTTTGGGCAAGTCTGACATTTTGAGGAATTTTAATATTTTGTTTAGTTAAATTTTTGAAAAATCTCATGTGTCAAAATAAAACCACTTTGTTTGGACATAAGTCTGCCATTTTGAAGAATTTTAGAATTTAGATTTTTTTTTTGTTAAATTTGTGGAATGTTTCATGTGTCAAAATATAAAAGGGACGGACAACTTTGTTTGAAAAATCTATGTGTAGAACAAGCCGGACAAAATAACAGTTGGAGGCATATGTTTCACGACGATAGTATCAGTTTTTCATGTACAAATTGTATATAATCGATTGGTGTTATGGGAACTTTCTTTATTTAATTTTTCGACACTTTGTAAAAAAAAAATAATTTGCACTTTTGTTCTATAATCGATTATTTAAACGATTTAAAAGTTTTGTCAAAAGTGTTCTACTCTTAAATGGCTAAGTTGAAGTAAAATATTTTCTATGTAGATTATAACATTATCTACAAAAAAGACACGACTCCCCACTTTTCAATAGAAATCACCGTTTAAAATTTACTAGAATCGCCCAGTGGCCGAAATAATGAGCAGAAGCATAACTGACTTAAAATTACAGAGTAAATTTAAGAACGAAAGAATGCAAAAAATATTAAAGAACTTTAAAAATAAATTAAGTGAACTCCCACTTTAACAGCCCTGTTCTTTTGTGTGTCGTTTGTACTCGTATATAAAACAATTTAGGATGAAACATCAACCATATTCTGCTTACGTCAAAAATTAAATAAAATTGACATTTCATGAAGCAAACTCACCATTACTACGATTGTCAATTTTCAGTTTATACTTGAGATATCGATATTTAACCATCCAAATGACAAAGATACAGACCGTGGTGAATTATGAGAGAATTGATAATTTTATGATAACAGTTTGAACAGTGGTTGGATTTTCAATCAATTCAATTTTAAAATACCAATTTATCAATACTCGTGTGATAATTGACAATCGTATCGTGACTTTTGTTATTTAAATCTGAATCAAACTGCGATCAAAAACCAGAAACACAACAAATTGGATGAATTTAATAAGTTTAGTCGAGTAAATAGAGATGTTAAGACCGATCTACTATACGGAAAGCAGAATAGGATTGATATTTCATTCTATTTCGATTAAACTAAAGAAAAAAAAATAAAAAAATTATTGTTTAACTTACTTTCATTCAAAGGACTGAGTGCAGTTAATTCACAATTTTTCGAAACATTATATCGAGTACTGCTTTGACGTTTCTCTTTTTTAATGACAGGTGTAGTAGTCAAATTTAATCCTTTAGTTAGTGGTGTTGGTGGTGGAGCATCACGTGGCGGCGTACCTTTATTTTCTTTGTTTGCCTAAGAGAAAAATTCAAAATAAAAAATATAAATAATTTAAGTCGATCTAAATTAAAAAAAAAACTACATTTGTATGTATAGAGATATAGAATAGAATAAAACACAATATTTTATGACTTGACTACACCATATTCAATACAAAAATAAGAAAAAACAAAATACGAGTATGTTTATTTATTTAAAATCAGAAATTCAATTTTTTTTTAAAATGCTTGTTAGCATACTCATCAAATAAAAATGCGTAATAAATCAAGAATATTTTTTTTTTGGTCTACGGTTATAACACTTGGGATAAACATTTATAATGTATATAGGAACATATTCTCACTAATGACTGCATTTGCGGTTGGAGGTGTAGATGGGGAAGGGAAGATTTGTTTTCTAATTTAATCCTTTCTATAGGTGAATTTGTTTTTTCTCTATTTATTTTTTTTTTTCATGGCCAACATTACACTTAACAATCAAATGCAACATTTTCTCTCAATTGACATTTTGTATGGTGAATTATCTAAATCACAGTTTTAACACTGACTTTTGCAGGGTGATTCACATTAAATAAATAGAAAAGATTTAGTTCGCCCTCGGTTCGGTTAAGACAAGAAAAAGAAATTGAAATTGTTACTGTCAACAAAGTTTACAAGAAATGGAAACTGGCTAGATTTTGAGTTTTATTGTTCATCCACGTACTTTAAACTGGGTCCCATGATAGCGTTTCGATAACCCCCATGTTTTTCCGTCAAGATAATACAAAAAAAAACATCTCTGTTGATATTTTATGTAACACTGCATTTTTCCATTTGGCTTTTGGAAAAAAAGGTAAAATTATTGTGTGCTCATCACGTCACGCCCGAAAACCTTGTTTACTTGTGGTATACAAATATTTCGTTTGCCATTTACAACTTTGACATACATATGTTTAAAACTTTGAGGAACAATAAAAACAGAAGTCTAGACTTTTATAGATTTTTGGTGATTTAGTAGCCAAAATTTTGCTGCAGATTGAGTTTACTATAAATCAAAATTTTCAAAAACGATTTTTACTCAAGATATAACCTCATGACGTAATGGTTGGTGAATAGGACCGGTGCAGGGAAATAAGTCCCCAGGAACTAAGTCCACTGAGGGACTTAATTCTCACTTAATGGGAACGAAATCCACTTTACTAAAGTGGTCTTTGTTCCCATGCAAGGTGGGAAATTCGTTACAAAAAACTGTGGGTTTTAGTTCCCTTTGACTGTGAAATAAATTCCCATGCTAAGCCATGGGAACGACACGTATAAACAGTGAGGTATGTAAGGGGGGGCATGCTGCAACCCCCCTGCTTGGGCACACTATAGGATTTGGGGTAAGTGCGAGGTTGGGTGTATACAAAGTTTCTGTAGCAGTTAAAGAATCTGGAAAATAACCAACATAAAATCAATAAGTTTTTGTTGTTGGAAATTCATTCCCACTTTATACTTTCGAGTGTGTACTAATTTCCCATAAGAAAGTGGACTTAGTTCTCACTTAATGGGAACAAAGACCACTTTAGTAAAGTGGATTTCGTTCCCATTAAGTGAGAACTGAGTCCATCAGTGGACTTAGTTCCCGTGGACTTATTTCCCACCTCAAGCGAGCACTTAGTCCCTCAGTGGACTTAGTTCCTGGGGACTTATTTCCCTGCACCAATAGGACCATCCCACACGAGAGGTCTGGATTCCTAAAATGATTTTAACGAATCCTTTCTCTTGCGAGAAAAATGCAAATCCTCCAAATGTATTTCTTTCTTTTCATGGTGAATTGACTTTCATCTAAGTCCATCGGATTCGACAGAAGATAGGTGAATAGATTCATTACGCCGGAAGTCTGGTCACCTAATATGACATTAAATGTTTTTACGGGTCCTTCCTATTGCAAGGAAAAGACAATCCAGTAAGAGTATTCCTTGTCATGGTGATGTGCCTTTCATCTTAGCCGTTTGGATTCGACAGAAAATTCTTGCTGAACTGCAAAACGAACTCAGAAATTGTCGTTTTTTTTTCTTTATATTGAAAGGAATAAAGGGATTATCCTTACTTGCTAACCTTAAACTGTTTGAGCACAGTGCGAGGGTTTAGAAAAATGGAGGACTTAAAAGTTGCTACCGATGCACATTGGTTTTGAATGACTGAATATCGTAATGGCAGGGAAATATTGAGCGAGGTAAGGGATTCCACATTCGTGTAGTGCGGCAATAGAAAGAATCCCTGAATTTTGCAATCAGCCTCATCACGAATTCCATCGTAATCGAAATCTAAACGACAGGAGACAGCATTGAGTTTTTGAAGCATTCAATTGTTAACGGTTTTTTGTTTCCCATTTTATAATGCTTTCCATATTAGACTTCAATGAGCTTATTATAGCCTTCCATTCTTAAGCCTTAACCCCAAGGACAAGGACTTAAATCTAGAAACGAATTTGAGAAGCTGAGAGTACTCTCATCAGCAAAACAATTTAATGGATAAGAAGTTTCTGACAAAAGATCATAGATACGAGTATATATGAGAAAGAAAGTCGGAGACAAAACCGAACCCTGTGGTACACCAGCCTTTCTTTTATGAATATCAGACTTAAATAATTTGTATTGAGCGATTCGAAATGTGATTTCTAATTCAACGAAGAAGAGATTCATTTATACAAAATGTACACAATTTCCAAAAGAGAGCTTAATGTTACACTCTTTTAAATGCTTTCGTTGTTTAGCTCTTTTTTCACGATTCTCCTTTCTTTTTCCATAGTATCAAGTACTAAACTATTGCACTGTATTTGGTGTAGTAGTCTCCATGTTGTGTGTTTATTATTTAATAAATGTAAAACGATTAAAATTTGTATATATTTTAAATAAATAAATTATATAAAAATATACAAATTTTAATCGTTTTACATTTATTAAGTATTGCTCTGTCTCTGAAACGATATAAAGATCTGTGCCACTGTTCGGTGAGATATGTTTCTCCAGAGATTTTGATCCAATCTTTTTTATTATTTTTAGTACTTTTCGATCTCATAAATGCACTTAAATCTATATTTTTTATCAATTTCAAATATTAATACAATAATTTTTTATTTGTACTTATATTTTTTTTAATTTTTACTTTTGAATTATTTATTTCTATTTTGTTTAGTTTAATATTTTATATTTTTATTTAAATTTTTAATATTGTTACTTGTTACAAATTAGGCAGAATTTTTACCTATTTTTTTTTTTCTATTACTTTTAATTTTTCACTGTGTTATGTTTATGTAGATAGTATATTTATTTCTTATTCATTTTAATATTTTTATTTTTAACTTTAAGCTTTATAAATTATTTGAAATAATTTCTTCTCTTTTGTCTTGTCTTAAAACAAACCAACCTAGACTTCTTTCTAAAAATTTAATGTGAAGTTTTCTAAAGATAGACCTTTTAGGGAAAGCGCTATTAAAAACGGGATGAATACAGAATATGTTTATTATCTGGATGAATGATTTATTATAAATCCTCATACCTTTGATGCGAATCCTCGTCTTCTAACTTTTGCCGTCTGACAGAAATACACAAAGACGAAACAAAAAATAGGAAAATAAAATAAATGTGTAAAAATGTGTAGTGCAGAGTATATAAAGTATAAAATTCTTAAATAAGTATATAGTGTTGCAGTAAAATCTATAGTGTAAAAAAATTAAAGAATGTAAATTTCCTTTCGTAATTTACAACAAAGTTTATTTTGCATCATAGAGCTCGTAATTTGCTACGTTTGTATCATAGCACCCTACACCTAACAAACCATGTGCACAATGCGACCAATGCCATAAATTACCAAATAGGTAAAAGTATTCAAGGATTCCATGATTTGTGTGTTTGAAATAATTTAAAAGGTACAATATTATAGGTAAAGAAAAAATCAGGAAAATCGTTGATTAATTTCGAAACGTGTGATTCCATATTACGATCACGCATTACGAACAAGATTTATACGTTCAAGATGTGGTTTTTTGTTTTATTTTAATTTACAGGACAAAATGTTAATTATTTTTATAATTCGTATCTATAGGTGATATGACAAGTAAGCCACTTATATTTGTCATGTACTGTTTTTTTTTGTATTCATTTTGTGTGCGATTGTATGCTAAGTAGGATAAGATAAGATTAGAATGGAGACGTGCGAATTGAATAGCAATTTTGTTACCCCATTTCGAATCAAATAAATCTGGAGATATTTCATTATTTTTGTTTTGTTTTTGAATATTTAAGAAATGTAGGAGTATAGTTTTGTGCTTGTTAAATGTGATTCAAATAGACTGTGTGATATCTTTTAGGAATTTATTCAAAGGAGAGAAGTTCAATGGAACAGATAAAATATATGAACGTGAATTTTTTTGTGTGGAAATATTTGCAAAAATTTTGCTTCTGACCTTTTAAAAAAAATTTTGTTTCGGTATACTCCTGCGTACATCATTCGCTCAAATGCGTAAAACGTAAACAAGAACTCGACTCCATTCGGACTTCTCTTATGCTTTTGATGAAACTTATTATACAGGGTGATTCACATAAGATGCAACAAAAAGTTATAGTGTGTAAGTTGGGTCGAGACGATTCCTATTCCTGTAATTTGTGAACGAAGACATAAGGTACCTTTTTGAAAATGTCCCTCGAGTTAGCAGACCAAGACTTAGGCGCTTACATAATTTTAATTAGTAAAATTAATGTTGTGCTAACTTCATTTCAGGTTAGATACAGCTCGCTATGGAAGACCAATATTTTTGGCAAAAAGTCATTATGAGCAATAAAGCATATTGCTACTTGGCTGGCTATTCTGCCGCTATTTGTGAGCCACCGTAGAGTAAATTTATGGTGCGCAGTTTGGTCATTGGTCCATATTTCTTTGAGGATGCCATGGAAGAATTTCTCGTGTCCGAATTGGATCATTGAAGAACATCATTTTTTATATACTCGTATAATGTTAAAGACCAATTAGTCAATCAATAAAATAAAATCATCGATCATGTACATGGAGTCATTTCAGAGATTGACGTCACAGATAACTTTGTCTTTGATGAACAAGTGCATCACATTTACCTAATAAATGAAATGAGCATTACTGAATCTGCATATGACATTGGTCAGCAGCAGAATACTGAGGTGTCTTCTCCGTTTGCGGTCACCAGTAAAGAAACCCGTTATTATTCTAAGGTTAATACTTCTTAAATACAGGATGTCAAGCGCTCTTGGTTGTAGCTCCCAATAAGCATACTGGTCTGCCTTAGTTTTGGGAGTTCTGTCCATATTTTTGATCTCATGGTCTATTCTTCCGTTTTGGCTCTATTATTAGAGCTGAGGCCCCACTGGGGTTGTCATAGCTTCTATATTAGAGTTTTGAAGCTTCTCTATAAAAAATTTCATTATGCTGATTATGGGAAATATATCGTTGTTTTTGTGTTGGGGTGAATTTAAAAGCCGTTAATTGCGAAACCCACTTGTTTCGTATTCCCTAGTATCATAACGTCAAATCTGATCAAAATCTTGAGTTCGATTTTTACGAATATATGTATAACTTGTCATATAGTATGTATCTACATATCTACGGAAAATTGTCCGCAACGCATGCTTTGTCGGAGGTTCAAATTGCTTTCGGGGTATCCTATCGGAAATAATTCACAATTTGTTCCGCGAAGTATTTATGTCGGACGAAATCGGAAAAACAATTGCATTAAGCTGTCAGAAATTTCACAAATAAAGCACTTGATCGCACTTCAATGCAGTTTGCCGGGTGCGTTAAAAAAATGTCGGAGAAAAATTCCGAACAGCTGTTCGGGAGAATACCTCGAAGCAAAAATCCTCCGAATCGTACAAAATCGGAGAATTTTCCGCTCCGAACGGATACCTCTCTAGGGCTGAGTATGTCGCAAGTAAAATAAATATCGAACGCATTCATTTTGAATTTCATAAAAGGTGAATAGACTTTAAAATTCAACTCCAAACCTACATACATAAATATGTACATCCGAAAAAAAAAATAATTTTAACAAAACTTATAGAAATATTTCAAAGCTTTCTATTAAAAAAGAAACATCAAATGACATGCAATATTCGTGTTTTCGTGTTAGTAATTAATTTCCGTAAAAAAGTTCATTTGCATAATCATCATGGTTACATTTTGTCCATTCAAAAAGAAACAAATTAATTATTTTAAATGACTGGTGAAGATGATGACTTTATGCTTTATGACACCAACATGTCCAACATTGCCACTGTCTAGAGACTATCAGAATTCCTATAGTTTTAACATACATATACATATACCCATTTATTATTACATTCAATTTTGTAACTCATTCATAAAAATAACTATAAAATATAGAACATACTCGCTCTTATTATTTTTGTATAGTTTGTTTTGTGTTTTGGCGCCAGTGTCTATGGCGACAACAAAATATAAAAACAAATACATACATCTTGACATTGAAATATATATTCAAGGCAACTTTTATTTACGTCAGGGGTCATTTCGAACGAGCACATAGTAGCGATGGGTTGTTGATGATTAATCACAATGATGACGACTTAACAACAATAAAAAATCCCTCAACAAATCCAATTCTTTTAATGTCTATACGCATGACAGAAAAAAAAACAACAAACACATATAAAAATAAAAACATCAAGTTCATCCCATTTGATCTCTTAAATGACAGCTAGACAGCACTAGTGCTATGTCAAAACTAAGATATTAACCAATCAATAAATTATTACAAGTTTATTCTATTTAACATGTAAAGTTATGTGCGATAGTTAAATGTAATCTAATAAAATAGAAAAAATTTCGAAATGAAATTTACATCTTCGTATTCAGCTGTTTTTAATTTGAAATAAAATCAATATATTGCTGAATATGAACAGTTTCCAAGCATTTTCAGATTTGTCTAATAACAAAGCAGTTCATTGATTAAAAGTCACAATAGTTTTTTGTTTTTTTTTCCTAAGTGGAACGTTTTCATTCTACAGTTCACTTGTAGTTTTGCCAATAAACAAATTATGTATTTTGTACCTGTTGTTAATATGACAAGTAAAAGTGGTGAAAAATGTTATTATAATGACATAACGTTCAATCATTGAGTCACAGCTAAATTAATTGCACGCAAAGTGGAAATGTTTGACTTATTGACTTATCATATAAATTGTTGCTTTGTATTCAAAGAAACACTTGTATCAAAACGTTAATCAAATATTTCTGTCAATAATAGTTTAAAAACTTAAATTTTGATTCTGTTAGAAATGAACTAGCCCAAGAGTCTGCGGTTAGAGTCAACCTTTTCAAACTGAATACAGTTTTCGTATAACACAATTTGAGTGAAAATAAAAAATACAACGTTAATAGCTGATGATGGAAGAAATGGTTGCTATAATGCATTCAATGTGCGTCAGAGTTCAATTTTAATATTAATTCAAAACGTTAGAAAAAATTGTGGAATCACTATAATGTAAGTTATAATTTTGTACACAAACCTAAATAAAAATAGATTTACATATACATATATATCATATATGGATTTCACGAAAATAATTAATAATAGAAAAACATGATTTACAATTTTTAAAACTTCAAAAAGAATTTCCAATATGTATTTCCGAACTTTGACTGATGATTTATGCGATATTGTTTAAGCTACATCTGTCAAATTGGTTGTTATGGGAACCCATACGCACTTGGTAAATTCGAGTCCACCGTTTCAATTAACAATCAGGCAACACCCGTACGTCAACGAAACGCAAGATCTCGCGAAAGTATTACCACTATTGGTGAGTGTGCTGGAGAATCCGAAGCAATCAATTCTGCGCCACGCTCAAGAAATCGCCCTTTCACAGACCACAACTTAGCGAATTTTGCGTCATGACTTGGGCCAGCCGTCAACTGAACCAGGAGATCAGAGTTACCGAACAAAGACAACAAAGTGTGTTGGTTAAACATTTGTAAGTTGATCACCATACTCAGCTATGAGGCCGATTTCTGGATGAATGGATTTGTCAACAAGAAAATTTTTCGAATTTGAACGATCATAATTCAGACGAGATGCACCAAATTGAAATGCATCGAGGGAAGTCAGTTTTTGGGGGGAATTTTTGCCTGGCGGCATCATCGGCCCGTCAAGGTAAGCGCTATCGGTCAATGATAACCAACTTTTTTTTATCGAATGGGATGATATGATCTTACGGACACCGACGATATGTGGTTTTAACAATACACAAGGCCCGTGCCACAGTGTACAGTTTACACGAAGGATTTCCGAACATGGTTTTCTCGATATGAATTGACCACCGATATCTTGCGATTTGACCCCGTTTGACTTCTTCTTGTAAGGTTTCCTTAAGCCAAAGGTCTATTGGTCAAATTCTAGGTTACATGATTGAGCGATTTTAATCACAGTTTGTACTACAGCGATTCTTTGCAACTAAATCTCTGTTTCAGGGGTTATTCCTCTGCTCCAACGAAACAAAGTTTTTTTATTTTTTTTTTTAATAGACAGGTTAACAAATTTTATCACAAACGCAAACAAGAACAAAACTTAGAGTGAATTTAGTTCCACAATCACAGAGTGAACATAAAATGAATTTAAATTGTGGAAAATTTTGAGAATTTAAATGGCGCTTAAATTTAATCGTAGAAAAATTTTAAATGCGACATTTAAACACTTTTTAATAGAGAGAATATCATTGAATTTTTAATGATCGCCAACAAAAAAAAAAAGAGTGTAAGTGAGTAAAAGTGAGCATAAGCGTTTTAATTATTTTTTAATTACTGCGCTTGTTATAAGTTTCATCAAAACACACTTTTAGTCCAAACACAGGAAAATCGAGTTCTATCATAGAAATAGTAGGTACCATTCTAAGAGTTCTAGGTGAGACACTTTTTTAAACACTTCATATTTCAGAAATGACAGTGGATGTCCAGGTCTAAAAAAAAAAGCTGGCTAATGAACTTTGCTCCCTTAGACTGTGATTCAGAGACATCTGTTATCTCATATTGTCATTTAATGACATTTGCTATCTGAGTCTGAAATTTATTGACCTCTGCTATTTCAGAGTTTAATTGAATGATATCTCCCATCTCAGGTTGTAATTAAGTGATTTCTGATAGCTCAGAATGTAATTTCATGAAGTCTGAAGACTTAAATGTCGTTGCGTCTTCAATCTTATATTGTAATTACTGGCATTTGCTATCTCACACTGTAATTAACTAACCTCTGCAAGACCAGAATATAATGTTATGAAGTTTGCTATCTTAAACTTAAATGTCGTGGTATCTGCTACGTCTGTTTGATTGTTTGCAACCAACGACTAACGACGACTGGCGAATAAAATAACAAATAAAAAACATTTATAAGCCTTAATTCTTCACAAAAACTATACAAAATGGTAGAAAACTTATTGAAATAATTGTTAAGATATTAAAATTTGCGTTTTAATTGCTAAAGTATGAAGTAATTGAGAATATAAATCGCGTTCCACATACCATCCACAATGCAACGAATGAATTTTTCGTGCGCGCACAACATCAAAAACATATTGGTTTTTATTTGCTTTGATTATTTGAATAGTCATGCCATGAACAAAAAACAGCAGGTGAAGGAAATGTCAAAATGAACGAATGTTCGTTCATTCGTCGGTCGTTAGTCGCTCTCATCTGAATAGTCCTTAACGAGTTCAATTTTTGGACCCATAAATATTGACTGTTGTATTTTTGTATATATTTCGACTTATTTTGTACAATTTTACTGCACTTACTACTCGGTTATAAAATTGTCTCCAGTTGCATACCTCATTAAATGAAAAAAAAAGTGCATTTGAAACTTGCATGCTGCATAAGCTCCTTAAATCAAATGATGCAACGGAAATGTCTATCTTACCATTCAATTCTATTACAAAGTACAATCAGACACATCAAATTGTATTACTCATACTCTCATAGTGACCAACAAGAGCAAAATTAATGTTCGTCATAAATTATAGAATGTTTATCAAAGAAAATAATTTCAAAGAAAATATGTATCTATACATATGTTCCCAGGTTACATATCAAAATAAAAATGCTTTAAAGATTCTATTGAATTTATTTTAAAATTTTACATGTGCTATTTCTATATTTATTAAAAAAAAATATATATAAGAGACTTTAATGAAAAATTCTTCATGTATGACATGGTAAATATAGTGTAGACTAGTACGAGTAGGTTCAGTTGGTCTATTTTAGGAATAACCGCACAAAGAAAAATAAAGAGCACGAGTATAAAATTGTATTTATGTTCTCATATACAGAAATAGTAGATGTTATAAGATGCATAGATAAGTGGATAATTTAAATATGTACCCACACCCTCTTTATTGTTGGGGTTAATTCATCCTTTTGTTGAGTTAATATTAGTGTCATCGATATTCCTATATTTATTTCAAACAAGATCCAATAAAAGGGATTATTAATAATTCAGTAAGTATACACCTGCAAAACTATCACCCCCAACATGAGTAAAGTTTTCTTCATTGATAATCACTAATCAGAATCACCATTGCTAGGGTTTGTATTTTATTTTTAAAATGTGCAATAATGGTTCTCTTTTTTTACCTATTGCTTTGCTCAAAATAAAAGTGTACTAAAAAGTTATCACCGCTTTCTACATTCATAAAAGTTATAGGTCAAGTTTTATATCTGCTTAGTTCATAAGCGGAGATGATGAACATTAAGTCGTCGTTAACTAACCGGAATTTAAAGGAAGGAAGATAAAGATAGGTACATGCGCTAGAAGACACACATAAGTAAGCGACAACACTTCCGCATTTATCAATTACTTCAAGTTGAAAATATAACCAGTATGAAAAGTGGAACTCATTTATTTGTCCATCCACAAGACTTATTACAGTTTATAAGCGAAGACGTTTATAAGCAAAGAACTTAAAGCTCATGAAATAAAAAATTTATGTCCTACACAATTTTATCATAAATATGGATATTTTAAGTACTTGTGAAAAAAATAAATCAGTGTGGAAAAGAAAATGTGGAATGTAAAGTTAAAAGTTTTACTAATACGATTTTGTATGATTTTTCGATTTTCACTCGAATTGTGTAAAGAAGCATGTACGATTATATTTAGAGCTAGAAAAACAATAACTCCCTCCGGTTAAGATCCCTTAGTAACGAAACGGAAAACCATTACAAAAAAAATCAATTACTCCAATTCCAAACAAATTTTGTCTTTGTTTTGAAGTCCAAAGCATAATCTTAAAAAGCACCCCAAATTAGAAAAGTTTTAATTCATTTGAATTAATTTTGTATTTAAAAATTTGTTTTTTTTTTTTTAATTCACTCAGTTTGTTTATTTTTTTTTTTAATTACATTTAGTATTCTTTTTAAGGAAAAAAAATATTTTTTTTTAGGAAATAAGAAAAATAATCTCATTAACGTGTTTTTTTGAATAAAATGATATCAAAGTGAAAAAACGAAAAAAAATGGGTTTGATGCAAAATTGCGAAGAAACGGTTGTCCACAGAAATAAAATAATATTTTGGGACAAACTAAAACTAATAAATTCTTGATTGGTTATAAAAAAAATCTTACGAATCGGACGTAGTTTGGCAAAGATAAAGCCAGTTAAGGGAAAAGAGGGCAAAAATCATAAAAATCGTTAACGCCGATTACACAGAAAAATTGTTTTTTTTTTTCAGCTCAGTTCTGTGTTTTTAACTAAAAAACGACAAATTTCGACTCATGCCACTCTGCCGGAAAAGCGACGATATGTGATTTTTTGTTTCGTAACAACAGAGTATTAGGGTGTACTCTTCTTAAGAGAAATATGAAAGTAAGTACAATTTTGGCAGTTGAGGTATAACAAGAATTTATATAGTATACATCTATACATGTACATACATAAATGTATAGTTATGTACGTTAGTGCTCCAAAATATCCGGATATTTCAGATATCGGGAAATCCGAAACAGATCCAGGTACAGGAAGACGTATCTAAACTATCCGGATAGTTAAATGAGTTAGTTGAGATCTGACATTATGCGGATAGTTTCGGATATCCGTATCCAGATTTTATTTCCCCTTTCCAGACGCTCGACTAAATGAAAAAAATCAACTTTTGATATCCGGAGTATAACGAAATATTTGATATACCAAAAAATCTGAATAATTCCTCTGATTGCAAAAGCTAAAAGTTTATATACAGTAGAGTAAAAAAAATCATATCAAAATGTTTGATTCCAACGTAGAGTTCGTTTATTTTTGAGAATGGAAAAGCCGTCCTTGAGTTGCTGAATGTGAGCAAAAAAAAAATAATTTCCTTATTTTCCACCATTTTTAAAAGTACCAGTTTTATAATTTCCTACCCAAGACAAGTAGGATGTATACAATGTATTAAAGATAATTATAACAAACTTAGTAAGTTAAAAAAACTTGATTCTTTACCTACTTAGTGAAATGAGTAATTTGCAGAAAATTCTACTTGACAGAGTCGAATAAGCCTTAACTAAACCTAAGTAATATAATGGATCGCGTAATGTCGTCAAAAATTAGACGGCAGACAGCCGTGACAATAAAGTGCATTTAATTCATGGTTAACGAAAGCGGAAAATATAGTTTGCATATTCATTCGACCGCAGACAAGAGCACGATTTTATAAATTGAGATTCATTGTTTTGTTTTTACTTTAAGGTTTTACCTACGACATTAAGATGAGTAATGAAGATAAAAATAGCCAGGTTGTTATTTTGACTTCTTTTAATAATTTATTTCTGTTTGAGATCGTATGTTAAAAAGATTAAAAACTGTTTCAATTAATGAGTGTTAATGTTTGGATAACGATGTAATGGCAACCAAACTCTGCGGACGATTCTGAATCAAAGAATGAATCTGAACATTCTTTTATTTCTTTCTATTTGAAGTTTTATTAAATTCAATATTAAACAGACACCAAGCAATAAGACATCCTCGGAATTCCACGATCGGACGTAGAAAAAAATAAATCCTCTCTATAGAGAATATTTTAAAATTGAAAATAAGATTATAATAGAAAAAGAAATAAGATTTAAGAATTAGTGTGTTTACAAAAAATATATATTAGTATGAACTAAACTCACCTCACTAACTGAAGAAGATGTCACTATTGGAATACTAGTGTTGTTATTCTCTTTTATCCCGTTGTGTTGCTGCTGCTGTTGTTGTTGCTGTTGCTCTGGCGTCGTTTGCGTGTTATCCATAATTTTTATTCTTTTCTCTACTTCTTCCTCTAGCTGCTGTTGTGGTGACTGCTATTTTTTTTTGTTTATTATATTTTGATTTCGAATTCGTGTATTTTTTTTTCTTTTATCGAATCTTCCCCCACTCAAGACATACAACAACAACAAAACTCAACGGAAAATGATAAAGAAAAACTTAAAAAAAATCAACAGAATACGGGGAGAACTCGACGTGAAAACACAACGAAAAGATTTTTTTGTTATATTTTTTATCTTTAATTTATTTGCACTATTACTATTTTTTAAAAAAAAATCTTTTTTTCTCTCTTTCGACACAATGAAAAATAAAAAATATATATAAAAATTAAACGAAACAAATCACACAGTGAAGTAAAGTACAAATACTCAGTCGTTTATTTTTTTTATTATTATGGAATACGATGAGTAGAGTGAACAATTATTTACTTAAAAAAATAAACAAAATTATTTAAAGCCAAGCACACAAAACAGTAATATAGGTACACAGCTTTATTCTGCCAAATATATTGTGGTGATCGGACAGACGAATTGCCTTTGTCGGAAGGACCAAGATTGTTTAAAAATCAAATACAATTTCATTTGAAACAGTGTTTGAAATTCTGAATTTGTGAAAAAGTGGAATGCATTGAATGTCATGGCATAGATTAGAAAGAAACAAATTGAATCACTTAGATTTGTTCGGATAGCAGAACTCAGCTGATATGGATTGTCGCCTGGTTTTGATTATAATTTATTTAAGCAGCCACCATTGATTATTGAAATATGAAAAAAACATTAAACCATTATTTGAACTTGAATTGTATTTAATTTGTTTTCTTTTTGTGACATCTGATTAAAATCTTTTCAGATGGACGGAAATTATAAAACAATTCATGGTATTAACAAAAACTAAGACAACTTGAGAATTAAAAGAAAACAACCTAAAGAAGACAAAAATTAGGAGTTCTTAATAATCAGAATCACCGAGAATTGTATTCCGAAAGTTTTAAAGTCAATAAAATAACCGGTCTTATTCACGTGTTTCATACGAGAAAATTCTCGATATAAGGGCACCCGTAAGATAACCTATAATAAACGGATGCGCTGTTAAAAAAAAAAAAGAAATCAATCGATAGCTACAGTCCAAACATTTACAAAACTCCTTGTCGAACAAGTCTTTGAATTGGGATCAAATGAAAAAAGCCTATCCTTTTAACGGAACCCGTGGTCGGGCGGACTTTCTTTGGTTGTTGCCACGAGTCAGATCATACAAAAAATTCCTTTTTAACATTGCTTCCCAGACTATAAGCGACATCTTATGAAGTAGGTAAAATTCAAGTCTGGAATAGTAAATCACCTCTATTACAGAATTCGGCGAATGAGCTAAATTGACAGTTTCAATTCATTTCCAAACTTTTGCTATTACTGAATCCGACGAATGAAAGTTGAACGAATGTCGGTAACAATGCCTGCACCACTGACATTTTGTTCAACTTATATGGTATTACAGAATTCGCAATCCATTCGCACTCCATACAATTTCTATCATTTTACATTCGCACCAATTTCGAGACGAATCTGAAGTGAATTTTTGATTAAACGAAAATAAGCAATGGAGAGTACAAAATGTAAGTCAAAAGCTTATCATACTGAATGCTAAAGTGTTTGTTTAACAAATTTTAATAGAAAACGCAAAAATAGCAACGCCACCAGAGTGCAAGAAATCAAAAAAAAAGAGCACACGGCTGGTTTTGAACCGTCCTCCATCTTTGTACTAACCACTCTCAACGATACTTGATTTCGTTGATCGAAAGCGATACTATTATCACAGCCTAGGCCAGTTGAATAAATGTTTGTAGCTGATAGTGTCGATACGAAAGTTCATAAATGATAAGGTTATTTTAGGAATCGACAATGTAGTTCATCCGACGAATTTCATAATTGAGTTTTACAGCGGATGCGAATCGAGTCAACTCACCGGGAGTAAAATTTTGCGAATTCTGTAATAGACATGAATATTTCCAACTTTGGTCGCGGGTGTTATTGGCTTATTACCTTAGAAAAAATAGCACATTTAAGCAGTAAAGCAAGCAAATATAATACAATTATATTAAGCAAAAGCTCGGTAAATAGTTAAAAATATAAGTCAAGAATTTCTTTAAATATTCATTAGTCTCATATGAAGTTATAAACACAAAAATAAGGGAAAAAGATCTAATAATCTGAATTTATAACTCTACGAGTTTATGTATAGGTATGCCCGAAACCATATAAATCATAACTTTTCTTTCATTCTATTATTTTGTCGCACAAACTGTCCATATACTTTATCAAAATATCAAAAAACGCTTACAAATCTACAGCTTCTTTCAAAATTACAATGGAGTGAAAGATTCTTTGTTTCTATATGTATTTTATGGAAATCAAAAAGAACATGTACGGGTATATCTACTTATATCCTTACACGCAGCATAAGAGACAATTAAATCTAACAAATATCACAATGTCTAAAGGGGTAGAACGCTTGAAGTAACCTTTATAGCAACCCACAGTGTGTCAATGCTCCATACACAATATCACTATCCATGTATCTATAACTATCTGTAACTTAGTACAAGCTTCAACAAAGATAGTGTCACCATTTAACTACTAACATCAAGGTGACAAATATAGCGCCATAACTAAATACTGTTAACCCTTGTAGTTTTTAGTTCGGAACATTTAGTTCATATCTATTTAGGTGCGTTTGAACAACAAGATTAGAACAACTCATGATTGATTGATTGTTCAAAATAAATAACAACAACACAAATTGCGATTAAAATGTTTAACAAATGAGTAAAAAGAAGAAAAATATCATCTTCAAATGGTATAAGCATAGATGGAAATATTTGTGAATTATTTTTATTTTGTTTTTATTATTTTAAGATATCAGGATTTCGTCCAAAAAAATAATGAAAAATATTTATGAGATAGAAAATTAGCACAGATCCCGGCAAAAAAGAAAGAAAAGGGATATGCAGATGAAGGCTAAAGAGTATTAGATACCTACATATTTAGGTATTATAATGAAGTCACAGTTGAAAATGTAGTAGACAAGAATTAAAGTCAGTCCAGCAATTAAGAAAAAGAAGAATTAAAGTTTTAAAATACCAGACCGAGCAACATTTCTGCTAAACATTAAACAAAATGACCCGAAATTTTCAAATACTTCTTGTCTTCTGTTTTGATAAAACAGTTTCAAAAACAGAACACTGTCAAAGTCGTCTTAGCTTGCAAGAAATTCTCAAAAAATACATTACGTACATTTCCTAAATCTCCGAAATGGGAATTTGCGAAATGTCGGCAGAACGCTTAAAAATATTGCCAAATTCAAAATTCTCTAAAATATTCATCAAACTGATACGAAACGGAATCGGGTTGGTCAATCATTTTAAATATGATAACATAGCAAAGTATTCCTTTGAATGAAATAAGAGGGCCTATATGCTATAACAGTTAATTTTTTATCATATTAATAGGTTTATGTATTGAGAAACTTGATTGAAACCTGAAGAGAATCTTTTTGATCTTTTCGTATGAATTCGATTTTGATCGCAACAATTTTTTACGGGTTTTGAATAACAGTTTCCTCCCAACCAATACCAGAATACCTACAAACGTTAACGAAGCGGGTACAAACGCTAAAAATATTAAACAATAAAACTGAAAGTATGGTCATTTTCCAATCTGAGCATTCAAGTATTCGTATCCGTCAACAATATCTTACATCCTCTTAGATATAGCAGAAATAAATATTCTATTCTTCTATGCTTCTATTCCCAATCTTTATATTAACTATATGTATGTATTATAATTGGTTATTAAAACTGTTATGAGTGAAAATAGGTGACTGTTTTACATCACAGAAGTATGTACATATACTTCACAATTTTCAGAATATTATTTTAAATATTTTCATAAGGTAAATATGGCTAAATGTGTAATAAAATCTACTAAATAAATGGAGGATGAAAGTGTCCATTTGTTTGCAATCAGTAGATTTTTCGAATACATACCTACGCATTCAGTATGATTCGAACAAAATGTGACAAAAAACTAAAGCGAGTCGAGTCCAAAGAAAAATTGTATGCGAGGGTTTCTTTTTGCCATTTAGGCGGGAGAGGAAATTTAATAAAGATACAAAAAGTATTTAAAAAAAGGCAGCAATTAGCCGCAAATCAGTTGTTTTATTTTCTTTTAAATCAAGTTATTTTTTTTAAACTAATGGTTTAAACTTTAAGAAATTTGAAAAAAAAAATATTAAACAATTTTTTTTTAAATTGATTCGATTAATCAATTTTTCAAAATTTGACGCTGAATTTTTTTAACTATATATAAAATCAACTTTATTTATTGAATAGGTACATTTGCTTAATTTTAGATAGAATTTGATATTATTTCAAAATGTTAAATTAATAAATTAATAAAAACTCTACTATTAATATTCAATAGGCACAACATTTTAAACAGGAAAGTGTTAAAGTATAAATACAAAAATTGGGGCGACTTTCCTTTAATGTAGCATCCGTATAATATTGTTTTTTTTTACAGTTAATATGTGGTCTCATCATTACAGATTTAAAATATTAAAGTGAGGAAACACAGTTGAATCATACAAAAAAAATGTTTTACTTTTTCAGTTTTAACCTCACTTTTTTAAGTGTTTTTTTTTTTTTTTTTTTTGACTAACCATTCTGATAGTGGCCAGTTTGTAAAGTCGCCAGGCAGGCACCTACAGTGGTGGAAAAAATAATAGGTGTAACGAAAAATACGCAAAAAATTTAATATTAGCATTTTTGTTATATATATTTATGTATATTTGTAATTCAGTATTATAAGTCTATATTATTTAAAATAGTTATAGGTACAGAAAACATAAAAAAGTATTTGATTTTTCTTTAACAATAAAATTTATTTTTATAATTGGAAAAAATAATAGGTGTGATTCATAGAATAATGTAAAAATTCACAAATTTAGAAAAAATCGGTACAAAACTTAGTTTTAAACTAATATTTGGTTTTTAGTATTTAGCTTTTAATACTGCCTCGTAACGTCGCGGCAGGGATTCCACTAATTTTTTGCACTTTTGCACTGGAATTTTTTACTAAACTTTTTTAATCCCAACCCATAATGCAGTCTTGTTCGAAATTTTTTTTTGACCAAGAACATTCTCGACCTCAGACCACAAGTTCTCGATCGGGTTAAGATCTGACAAACATGGCGTCTTCCTAGTGGATGGAGAACGTAGGTTACCTGTTTCTTACAGTTCTTTTCGTCACGCTCAAATTTAATGTTTTCTTAATTTCAGAAGAAGTCAAGAAAGGGTCTTTTTTAGCCATTTTTGGTGTCTGTCGGTCTAGAGTATCAGACGTTGTCTTTTTTCTTCCTCTAGTTTCTTGAGATTTTTTCGGCTTTAAAGCATTTGTTATTATGTTCTCTGAGCAGGATAGCGTTTCTGCAATAAATGTATACGTTTTGTTCTTAGAGCGTAGCTTTCGAATGAGACGTCTCTCTTCATCAGTGCAGTGTTTGCCACGACCCATTATTTTGAAAAATTCTTTACCATTTAAACCTAAATTGTTTATATTCATAAGAAAATAATTACAAAATAAAACTTACAGTAGAAATATGTTGCTTTACAGTGTTTTTTCTGGTTTAAATATGCGCAAAACCAACACACCTATTTTTTTTCCACCGAAAATGAATAGGACCTCTAATCTTATCTCGCACAGCTTCACTAATGATCACTAATGGGAGCTTAAGTATGTATGATGTTTTAAGTTGACTATTCATTCACACCTATTATTTTTTTCACCACTTATCAACAGTTTTTTAACTAAAAGGCACTGTGGGTTCAAAAATTTCACTGTAATCAACAAAGAATTCTCTTGCAAAGTCAACAAAAAAATCCCAATAATGTCCCAAAAATAACCCGACTCTGGTAGTAATACTAACACAAAGAGAAATTTCAAGACAAACAAAAAAGTGCATTTTGTATGAAAATTGAGGAGCTTTAAAAATGAATTAAAAATATTTATGCATGTTTCTTCACTTTAAAATAGTGATATTTATTTTTAAAAAGCTCTAATCTACCCAATAAAATAATCCGCGTTTCAAAATTTGTGCCACTTTAGAGGAAACAATTTTGCACCATAGTACCTATTTTGTACCACTAGTTTTATTAAAAACTAAAAACTAGATGCTTAAATGTCGTCTAATTTATGAGAAATTCGAATTGGCAGTGCTGTACGATTTGTTCCTGTATTGGCCCAACCTATATAATATGTACATGCTCAATAGGGCGGAGTGATTTTTTTGTTTTTGGAAATTCAAAAACATACCCCCCGCAAAAGTTGCGTATGGTTAAAAAATAAATTTTAAGAATTTTTTTATTTTTTTAAATTCACCGCTAGGGGTCGCGCAGTGCGAGAGAAAATTTTGTTTTTGATTTTTTTTTTCGATTTTTGTTTTGTTTTTTTTTTTCAGTGTATCCGTCGCTCTATAACTTAGATATGTATCAATATGAACAAATTGAAGAAGGTTCTATTCATTGTTTAAAAGCTCTTCGTTTTTTTATCGTTCGGTGTCAGGTTTTCAACGTTGGAAAACCAACAAAAAAGCAATCAATTTTAGTTCATACAAAAAATTTAAATGACAAGTTTTTTTAGATACATTTTTTGAAGGCTATTTTCAATTTAATAATATGATTTTTGTCAGTTCAGAAAATTCAAAACTATTTAAAATGAAAAACAAAGTTGCCTTCTATTTTCAAAAAAAAAACCGTTTCGGTTTTAAATAAAATAAAAGTAGGCTTTGCATTTCGTGTTATTTGAATTCAATTTAAATCGAATTACCTTTCGCCTTCACTCGCGTTTTTTGTTAAACAAAAGAATATTCGAACATTAAAGTTTCACCTTGGATTACTTTATTTATATCAACTTTATTTTAAAAAAAGGTAAGTCTTGTAAAGTAATTTCAAAAGTGCCCTGAAAAACAAAACGTTGCTATGTTTGAGTGAATTTAATACATTTGCTGGAATTTTTTTCTAGAGATTAAATGGATACTCGTTCACAAAACAAAACTTGCCAGGTATTTGGAATTGGGAAAATGTTATCGCTGCGTGTGCTGCCAACGTACGAAGATGTTTGTCGCTACCTTACCTTCCTCGAAGATGAAGAAAACTCATCGATGAAGCGAATATCGCTCGCAGCTACGAAGGTCATGGAAATATACGTGATTTCTTCAATTCCAACAGTTGGTAAGTTCAGTGTTGAAAAAATGATTCATAAACTTTACGATAAAAGAAGTTGTCTCATAAAAACACCGAAAGCCAGAAGAACCAGCAATGCATTTCAACAACAGTTAAAGGAATTCAAAACTGATGCCAAAAGACTCTTTGACATTAGTGCTTGTAAGTGCGTTGATTTTAAATGTTGTTCCTGTCCAAAAGACAAAAAAGTTCCGGTAAAAGAACGCTCCTTCCTGGAAGATCAAAGATCTCAAAGAAAAATGGCTATTGGGACAGTTGATGGTCCTGGAACCATTAAGCTCCAAAGATCTCTCGCAAGAAGATTTGCAAGCTCTACATCTTCACCTTCAGACACTTTAAACACCCAAGCTGAATGTATAACCCAAGACGATGGAACCCAAATTAATTCCGACATCGAATCTGTGATCTCAATGTCACCCTCGCCAGAAAAAAACCACGTTTAGAGAATGAAGCGGTTTGTAATTTAAATCGTAAATCTCTCCCGAACGTTGCGAAGGTCGCAGACAGATTTAAGATATCTGATAGGGCAACAGCAACTATTGTTACAGCCGTCTTAACGGATTATGGAGTTATTAATGATATGGATCGGTCAAATATTGTTGATAGAAGCAAAATAAGGAGGGAGAGATGCAAACAAAGATTGGAAGTGGATCAGAGTTCTAACCAGCATCCCGTGGGCATTTACTTCGACGGTCGCAAGGACATCACAAAAACAGCCAAAGGCAATGTGGTTGAAGAGCATATTGTGTTGATTGGAGAACCTGATAGCCAGTACCTGGGTCATATCACACCATACAACGGGAAAGCAGAGACAATTACCAATGAGATACTAAACTTCTTGGAAAAATCGTGTATATCAGTAAATAGTCTCAAACTTATTGGATGCGACGGTACCAATGTTAATACCGGGGTAAGAGGTGGAATCATTCGGCAAATTGAGACGAAAATACAGCGACCTTTACAATGGTCTATTTGCTTACTTCATGCCAACGAGTTACCTTTGAGACACTTGTTTGAGAAACTGTACGGTAAAACAACTGGGCCAAGCGCATACTCCGGAGAAATTGGAAAGGACTTAAAGAACTGTCAAAATTTAGGCGTCGTTCAGTATCAAGCAGTTCGAATAAATTTACCGGAAATACCATTGGCTTGTCTGAGCTCGGACCAAAAGTATTTTTATGAAATATGCAAAGCCATAAACGATGGTGTCCGAGAAGGCTCAATTTTCGAGAAAAACCCTGGAACAATGGTACATTCGAGATGGCTTACGACTGCTAACCGCATTCTTCGAGTGTATGTTGCAAAACAATCCCCGGATAAGCCATTAAAGCAAATAAATGAGTATATTGCTAAAGTGTACGCAGTAATGTGGTTTGACATAAGATCTCAACCTTCTTTCGTGTATGGTGCGAAACATTTTTTCAAATCTATAAAGTTGACAAGGTATTTGCCAAATGATTTGAAAGGAATCGTAGATGGTGTTTTCGCACGGAATGGATATTTTGGACACTGCGAAAACATTTTAGTAGCTATGTTGTTCGATGACCGCAAAAATATTCGAGAGCTAGGTCTTCACCGCGTACTTAAGGCTAGAGCAGCAGTCAACAGCAACACCAGTGAAGAATTTGTCCGAAAGTTTCAGCTCCCAAACTTTCAATTCGAAGCAGGTGAATATTTCGAGTTAATAGATTGGTGGAAAACTGAAAATCACCGATTTTTTACCGATTTTACCGAAGAAGAACTTTGGGATATTGTGGGACAAAAAGAAACTACCAAATCTAACTTTTTAAAACAGTTTCCTTGTCACAGCCAAGCAGTTGAAAGAGCGGTTAAGCTGGTGACTGAAGCTTCCCAAACTGTTTGTAGATTTAAGAACAGGGATGGAGTCATTAAAAATACTTTAATTTCACGAAAAGAACTTCCAAATATAGAAACAAAAAAAATTATATTAAATAAAACTTAAAAAAAAAAAACAAATTAAAAATACAACAATTGTACTTGGTTTTCTTATAATCTAGAATTTTAAAAAATAAAAGCGTTTCCTAAAATTAATAGATACTAAGGGCGTTTGTTTTGTTCTACCACGTATGGTTTTGTTTTTTCTTTCATTGAAGTGGGTGCCCCCTAGTGGACATTTAAAAAAGTAAAAAGTGCTCTTAAAGCCAATTAAATGACCCAAACGAAGTTATAAAGGAGTATATAATATATTAAATTTTTTTTTGTTTTTTTTTTTTTTAAATTGCGATGCGCGACCCCTAGCGGTCATTTTAAAAATTAAAAAAAAATCTTAAAAATATTAAAAAGACTTGACACAACTTTTGCGGGGGGTATGTTTTTGATATTCCAATTTAATTTTTTCCCCATACATCAGCGCTCCGGCCTAATGCTCAAGCTCTTTTTCGCTTCTTATGCAAATCACCCTGTATAAGAAAATCATTGATATTGGAAACGTCAAAAACATGAAATTACTTTATTTACATTTATGTAATTTAAAAAATGTTTGAACAACTAGATCCACTAATTACCTGTACTACAGCAAGTATATTTCAAAGTCACTAAGGCCCAGTTTTTTCAGTGCAGGATTATATACAATTTCTGGGTTACATCCTTGAACACGATTTTCAGCGGTTTTAAAATCTCATAACTAGTCCACCAACTCTTTTTCATTTCTTATTTTCGTTTACGAAATCACTGTTTTGCTAAATGCATCGAATCGTTTTATGGTACCTTGCGCAACTGTTTTAGAATTTTTTGTTGACAATAAAATTTCGAAGGTAAAAAGAATCAAAGAGATCATACATCACTAAATAGGTTCAAAGGATACAAAATACAAATATACATTTTTGTCACACATTCTCAATTAAGTTCGATTGACTTCTTAAAAACATAATTTGTTTTTGCAGATAACGTAGGTATTTGATGAGCTCATTATTTTCTAACTTAAGTCCCAGGTGCATGTGGCCTGTTGTCCTTTTTTAATTCTACCTACACGAACTCCCATTTACGCTATCCTTTATTTCTTTTTATAAAAATACTTATAAATGTGTATATTCGTATCATGTTCTGATTACACTGTGTTGCTATTCACATAAAGCAACGTTTAGATCGCGTTAGTCGTATTGTTTTTATAATTTTAAGCGATTCGAACTAGGTTTTATGAAGGTTACATTTGGAGCGTGCATAATATAAAAACACCTAAAATAAATAAGTACAACTAAAAGAAACATAAAAAAATATATTCAAATACCCTAACGCCTAAAGGGACACAATTAAAAAAATCATTTAGAACAGGTAGCTCTAGCTTGTGCTAGATAACAAAAAGGACAGATAACGACCAAGAATCAGTCAAAGGAAAAATTCAACAAACTCCCAAGGTAGATTGGATCTGATAGAAAACAACCAAAGAAGCAATGAGCAGTCCCAGGAAAAAAAAAAAGCACAAAACGATGGGCTCAGTGTACTCTATCGACGAGATGAAAAGGCTTCCCCTAGCAAGCAAAATATCAAGAGCTGAGAGCACACAAAATGTCTACGAGCACATAGTTCAGTTACACACCACAGATCGTGCAGAAAAAAAAATCATTAAAAACTCAAAGATACAAAAAAAGTAGTCGAACATCTAGAGGCAAAAGGGGCAATCTTTGATATTGGTTTATGCTTGAAAATGCAACAAGAACAAGGCACAGATAGTCAAGAACTCAAAGACGACAAGACAAGAACCGAAAAAAGGCACACACAACAAACACATCATCCACAAATCCATGAAACATTTGGAACATGGAACTCGAGATCGGGGCTCCGTTTCGAGTTTTTCATTTCGTGATTTTTGTGGAAAGAAAAGAGATAGCGAGAGGATGAAGTGAAGTCAAGTGAAGTGAAGAAGAAGAAAAAAGGAAGGAGCTGTGTGGTTTTTTGAGGTACGCACCGCTAGTAGATGAAAGAATTTATTAAATCTTTCTTTGCCACGATTGAGATTTGAAAACATAAATATACAATTATGTTGTTTATTCCTGTTTCAAGAGATAAAGATGAGGCCTGTGTATTGTTTCTGCTTTGTTTTGCCAACCAAATTATGCAATTTATTATTAAAATTGATGTTTTATTTTATTTTTATGTTTTCGATTCTTTTTTTTATGATCTATTAGAAGAACATGACTTTACAAGTTGTGTGTGGTGTGATGGTGCACTTGGCGAAATAAGATTTTTTTTTATATATATTAAGGTATTTTTTTTTCTTTGCGTCGCGGTTTCTTTTTTTTTTTTTTTCTTGGTACTTTTTTTCTCACCAGAAAGAAAAAATTAGAACAAACACACTCTCGCACTAACTAACTATTAAGTTTTTAATAAAAAATGTTTTAAATCCATTTGTGGGTTGCGCAAATCTTTTTTAAAACACGAAAATGTATGATGAATTCCTTTTTTTTAGAAAAAAGGTGTATTTTTCGAAACTCGGTCGGGTCGGCTCATTCGCACTTTTACAACATTCGTCGCTCGGTTTTCGGCTAAAAAAATATTACTAGCCCAACAGGGGTGCCAATATTGTATAGAGAAAATTTGTGCAAATGCGGTGTGGCTAGGAGCTAAGGGCGCAATGGAGTGGATGACAAGTCAAATCGTGGGAGGTAAATTAAAAATGGAAAAACCATATTACGTTAGACAATTTATTGGAATTTAGAAATATGTTTAGCAAACTATATTTTACTAACAATTTTCAATTATATTGCTTCTATTAATGACATGGGAATGTAATATAAATATTTATTCTAATTAAATTTTTGTGGAACTTGTTTGGAAGTTAATAGTTTTTAAGGCTGAGCTTGCACTTAGTCATTTTATAAGCGCAAATTAGTTCATACGTCGTATTTTTATACCGCTAATATATCAAAAATCTTCAAATGAAAATAAAATGATAAGAATTGGATGACAAAAGTGGTCGATTTAACTATCAAATTGTATCCATAGATCATCAAAGATGACACATTTCTTGATTAGTTTTTGTTCCGGGTACTATGTTTTGCAACTGTTGTTAGTAATGAATGGAAAAGAGACAGCAAATTCTTCTTTTTATTTTAGTATCCAAGTTAAATTTGGTGGTTAAGCGTGCAAGTAGCAACTTTGATCAAAATCAAATAGTTTAATCACCGGTTGATAGAACAGCGCGCACATGCAGCATTTCACAAAAAATTAAGAAATTTAAGAAAAATTACACAAAATCTTATAGAAAAAAACCCAACTATTTGTATATATTTGTGTTACACAAAATAGCGAACCGATTTTAGGCAATCGTTTAGTTTGTGTCAAAACACAAATTTTTTAGTTATCGAGTTCTTTATGAGCACGGAGTCTCATATTAGCTCATATGTTTCAATTTAGCAACCAAACAGTTGGAAAACTAAAAATTGAAGGTGCACGAGGCTCTTTTCAAAAACATATTTTTTCCAGATATTTGCTCCGTTTTCCATTTTCACAAATTGTTAATTTTGTTAAAAGAAAAAAACAAACAGTTCTCACCATTGCAACAAAGCAGCCGCTGTAACCTCCCAGAAATATCAGCTGATTACAAAATTACAGTTATCAGTTGTCATCAGTCAGTACAAAAAAAATAACAAATTTCACTTTTCTCTCATGATCTTCTTTGTTTTATTTTTATAAAATTGTTTTATTTTTTCATCTTTCTGCTTTACTTATTTTATGCGTTCTTAGTTTCTACATAGCTATGTAGATGAATTTCACAATACTTTATCATCCTCTTATCAGTTCAATAGCAGTTGTAAAGTAGTGCATAGTAAAACAAATCTCAGAAATTATCGCCAAGGAAAAAAGCAATTTACCATGAAATGTAACAAGTAGAAAAAATGGAAGATACACCAAATGAATTTTATCTCAGTATTCTCGAAAGAGATATCGCATTGTTATTCGAGGTAAATTGTTATTTGAAAAGTCCCAAATTCAACTTTTAACAAAGGAAAATATATTTTTCTTCAGAATTTCATTAAAGATTTCGTCAGCTACAATCAAAATTCCGATCTTAAAACATCATTAGCAAAATGCCTTCTCCGAAAACCATTCCCCACAATGAAGCTTCTGGACAGCGCAACAAGACAGCATCCAGGCTGTTTAAAGCTCGTTACCAACATCAAAAGGCTGGCATTACAAATCTTCTTTGAAACCAGCCTAGATGATGAAAACAAATTGAAATTTATAAATTTTATTGTTAACCTCGAACTTCCGGAGCCAATTCTCGAAAAAAAATCTGAAAACATAATTAAAATTGGAAGAACTGTTGGTGACCATTTCTATATGGGTCTCTTGGCAAATACCAAACTGGATTTCCTTTTGCATCCGGCCTTTCCCAAACAGTCCATTGATTATTTTTCCAAAGAAGTAATTCTTTCGGAAGCCTTAAAAAACAACGTACACTTTGTCAAACTAGCCATCCAGAGGCAAAAGAATTTCGCGGACATCACCAACGATAGCTACATGCGAAACGCCCTAATTCTAGCCAAAGTAGCAAATGAATTTAATTCACTGAACCAACCAATCGATGAAGTGGGAAATCTTAAGAAAATGCTAGAACTCTACGATTGCCAACAAGCATCGGAGGTTCAAAATATTTTCTTTAATGATTTTCGTAGATTAGCGAACAACATTGATTTTCTGCGCAAGCACAATTCATCTATCATTCCGATTGGAAATCTTATCGAAACAAATGGCATTCTTCCGTTTATTTATGACCACAAGAACATCATTCTTATCGGTTATGATGAGATCCGACAGGTGATCGAGAGTAATCACACATTTGAGAGTCAATCGAATGTGCTGGCCAGCATGAGAGATTCCGAATTGGAAACTCTCACCTATTTTTTTGTTCTAGCTAGTGTCTATGATGTCATCATAAATCGAACCAAGGTCTTCGAAAATTTCTCTGAATTCGCTCAAGAGAAAATTAGTCGTTTGAAGATTATTATCCGGCAGATTCGGAACATTGATGTTCTGTGTAATTTAATGGAAGATATCTTTCAACTTGTATTCTTGCGTTGGGAACATTTGGACTCGTCGACTGATAGTCGTCATTTCGATAAGAAAAAATCCACCTCCAGCACAGATGCTGCAGAAACCCGTCCTGAGTCTGGTTTATCTACTGGTGGTCGACACGGGTTTATTTGTCAAGGATCCGCCCTTAAGTTTATCTTTAGTTTCCTTAAACATTTCATCACCCAGAAATTACACAGCGAGGAATATAAAATCTGCTCGGAGAGAATAAAATTGCGGTTCACTCGAGTCATGGATTGTATCAATGATGGACTATGGAAGTATTCAGTGCTGGAGAAGATCTGCGACACCGAAGTGGAGAGCTTCCAAATGGAAGCGGAAGATTTATTACAACTGGTACAGCTGCATAGGGAAAATATTGAAAAGACCAGCAGTGAGGATGAGAGTAAGGAAAGAATGAACTATGCCAGTTTGACAAGGAGAAAGGCAAAGAAACGAAGAAGAGCCACGTTTGGGGGAGGTGAACAACAGAGAATCGGAATGGGAATTTCAAGGAAGGATGTCAAAGAAAACGGGGGAGGTGTTCTATTGACGGACATAACCAATCGAAAGAGTATAATACCAAATATGTTGACTACACCAGAGAATCTCGCCATTATGGCTTTAGCGATGAAAAATTTCAACGATGTCAAGTACATAATTCAGGTGAGTAGACTATCTTTTTCCATTTTTTTTCTTGTAATTTTGGTTAATCTCTCCCACAACATAAAAAAGACCTTTAATCTGCAAAACACCGAACTCAATCGAGAATTGAAATATGTCGAGAATCAACAGCAAACCAAAAGAAAACTTGAATCCATCTACGAAAGCTATTTGCAACAAGCGGTTCACACCAAAGATTCTCAGGCCACAGTTGAACGAATCAAAAAAGCAGCCGTTAAGGGTTTTGAAGCTTCGAAAATTATCAGCATTGTTGATAATTTCGCCAATGCCAATACATTCGAAGCCAGTGATGAGATTCAAACGCTTCTTGAAAAATATTCCCATAGTTATCCATTCCTCCAGAACTACCAAGGAACGAATGTTCGAGCAGTTATCGCTGCTGACTTGATCTTGAATTTGAATACAAACTATGATATTATAGCTAATATAGTTCCTGTGATAAGAAGAATGTGCAAGTTGCCGAAAATATCATCCTCGTTGTCAGTGAATTCGGGACTGCCCAGTGAAATGGGATGTTTGAATTTTTTAGACAACGTATGTGAGTGTATGAGGCTAATTAAGTCTCGATCGAACATTGGCCTCAAGGATCTCCTCTGCAATAGTTTCTATTCATTGAAACCTAAAAAGCTCGCCATCGACCTAAATCGTGAAAATATCTTTCAGCATATATTCTCGAAATCCGAAGGTGATTTGCAACGCATAGATGACCTCAAAGTTCTAGCCAATGATTTTGCTGAACTAAAAACAAAATGCAATTACTTCGTTAGATTTCTCTCCTACATCGGCCATCTTTCGAAATTTCTCCAAATAAGAGACAAGCAAGCAGAATACTTTACCTCAGCTTTGCTTAGATTCGATGCAAGCGATGTAATCGGTGAACTTATATTCGAAGAGAATATGACCCCACTAGAAATCGAATCCCATGTTGTGGCTTTGAATTTGAATTTAATTCATGTGATTGCTCTGAATATTTGTCCAGAGATTTGTGGCAAGGAACGCAAAGAGACTCGGCATAGTAGAATAAGCGAAGAAAAGTTCCAATCGATCTTTAATTATATATCGAATCAGAATGCTCTGTTGGGGTATATTTTGCAGAAAATCAGGGATAAAAATCAAACACACTGTGGAATGATGAATGATGAGTTTTTACAGAGATTCATTGAGTTTGACAGCATAGTTTGTTTATCAAAGCTCTACGATGGCAATTTCGTTATTGCTGGACTTCTCTCGCACGAAATCGACAAGAGACGAATGAGGAAGCTAAATAAGAAAATTGAAATCTATAATATTTTACAAAATTGCCAAGAACAATCACGAGACAGAGAAGGACATGTTAGTGAAAAGGACAAAGTAATCTCGGACCTCATAGCCGCAGACACCAAATACGTTTATCTGGCTGCGGATGTTGCAAATATCAACGTTCGATCAAAGTTGATTTTCAAGAATTTTACAAGAGTCCCAAGTTCTTGCTTGGCCAAAGATCTTATTGAAAGTACCTTATTGCATTCGAATGCGAAGTACATTGACAAGGATTTAAGGATCAATTTGGAACGAACTCTCTCAGACATCAGCATTTATTCCGAGGTATCGGCAGTGCTTGAATTCGAATCATGGCCACAAGCTTATGATTTCGGATTGAAAACTCCCAATATTATTCTCCAGAAACTCCTTTCGCAAGGCCATTTTAAATTATGCTACGATTGGTGTTGTGTGGTTCAGCTATCTATTTCATTTGACCATCAAATAAAGGCTTTTTTTGCAACTTTCCTCGAAATTCTTGTTCAGCTAGAGGAAGATTTTGATCGGCATATTCTTCAAACAATTGAAACCTTTCCGCAGTTGGAAGTTTGTCAATTTTACGATGCCAACAAACATAAATTTCGTTCAGTTAATTTGCTCAATTATGTTATAGATTTTCTAAATAATAACATTAAGAATACAACGAATTTGCGAAACTACAAGGTATCTTTGAAAATTTTCGAACAATTTACACCAATGGAACGTAATCAGAATTGGAATCTATTGAGTAAACCTTTGCTGATTGTCGAACAATTAATCATGAATGTTAAATTCAAAGAACTGGCTAGGATTCTCGATGCGATTAGGCCACTTTTGGAGGATAATCAAAGTAATTGCCTAACAGTTGGCGGATTGTGTAAATTTTGTTTTGATAAACGTGGCAATATCTATGATATTTATTCGAAGAAGTCAAGTAATTTTACACTTGGCAGCGAAAGTAGTTCAGCTTTTATATTGCTCAATTTTAATTTATACCAAAACGATCATGTTATTACGGTAGAGTGTGTTGATCTGCTATTGCGAATCTATGCAACCAAAGCTCTTGATTACCAAATTCGAGAGATGACAATCTCTTCGGAGAGGGTTTCTCAATCGACGGATATGGCCTCGTTGGACTCACTTTGTGGGGCCTTTGTGATGCCACACAACGCACCCACCAGGGAGAATTGGGTACAAGATGACGAAGCTGCGCATTGCATGTGCTGTCGGCGATCAGTGTTTACAATGCTTATGCGACGTCATCACTGTCGGCGTTGTGGCAGAGTTGTTTGTTTTGCTTGTTCTACAAATCGAATGCAGATTCCGGAACTATACGAAGATGTTGGTGTAAGAGTTTGCAATGATTGTATAAAGCAAACCCAAGAGCAAGATGAAAAAATGAATGCAAACAAGTCATCCAATACAGCTTCAGCAGAGAAAAAATATAAATTCAGTGATTATGGCGACACAGATACTCGCTGGAAGCTAAGTGGTAACCTAACCCATGATAAGCTCTTACGTCAGGAATTTTGCTATGAACACGCTCCAAGTGTTGCTTTGTGTCTATCCATTTTGTCCTACCACACTGACAATAGGAAATGTGTAGATTTATTGCTCTTCCACTGTGGAAAGTTGGAAAAACTTTTAGTTCCCAATCCCGAAGTTGATTATGAGCTTATTGCGAAAATGATGAATTGTCTGGCATTGGCTGCCAAGGTAAGTCCTCCAATCAGTCTGTTTTTACTTTTTCTTTATATTGAATAAATTATATGTAGGTCCGTGGTGGTCCTCCTGAAGTCGAGACAATTCGAGAGCATTCGGATATTATAACGTCCGTGGTGCAAAATGGCTGTGAAGCTCTTATTCCTGCTGGACCATTAAATAATCAAAATCTCCGCAAACTAGCCGATTCATTAGTTCAAGTAGAAAAGTGGCAACTGGCATTAGAAATTCAATGGAAATGTGGCTTCCCCACTGCTGGCGTTATGGCAGCCCATGGTTTAGCTTGTTTACGTGCCGGAAGCTTTGAAACTGCCAAAGAAAAACTCTCACATTGCATGACAAGACATTCTTCCGAGCAGGAGAATTCAATGATCATTAGAATAATCTCAAACGATGCAGAATTTGTAAACTTGAATAAGAAAATTGACATTCCTACAATTAAACGACCAAATAGAAGTCCACCATTGTTGCAGGAAGTATTGAAAATTATTGAATCTATCCCATGTTCTAAATTACAACCAGAGACTCTAGCTAGGGCGTCTATAATTCGGAATTCAAATACATCTCTAGCGTCAATGGTGTCTAAGCGTCGCGAAAACATTCCACTGCATGAACCTGCCATCAATATTCTCAATACCTTGGCGAATTTAAAACAATTAGCCAAAGGTCAGTATTCTGATAATGCTAATCTGAATTCACTAGACAATAAAAGGCATATTCTAAGACAGTCGAGGGTTTTCGAAGAATGTCTTCATTATGTCATAACCTATGGATCCCATTCGGATATTGTAGACTTTTTCATAAGACACAAGGAGCTCTCTACAGCTTTGAAATATTTTATTATTCAAGGACAAGATGTGGACTTATTTATTCACCACATATTCCTGCGATTCCTGAGAACAGGGTCCGTTTCTGATCTTATTCAGTCGATGATTGATATTGATGAACACTTGGGGATATGGACAGAAGCTTTACTTGGCACTTGTCGATATCTAGAAACTAAGGGTTTGTTAAATAGTTTGTATCAATTGCAAATCATCCTTAAAGATCCCGTGCGAGCGAGTATGACATGTGTGAAATTTTATTCTATGAATTGTCAAAACTTCAAACAACTTCATGCGAATTCTTTTCATCTTCAAAATGCACATAGGCATTTGCAGTCGGAATTAGAAATGAGTCAATGGGAGAAGATAAATATGGAACAACGCAATCAACAACAACCATCTAAGTTCAATAGTTTGTTGATGCAAATGGATGCGAAAAGTTTGAATGCTCACATCAATACTTTACTTCGACAAATGGATGTGGCAAAGTTTTTAGCTCAATGCGAAGAGGAACAGCCAATGGAGAATGGGATGCTACTAACTGAGTACATTTTAAAGCAGGTTAGATTTGTTTTTTTATGTAGGTATTCTCTCTCCTAATTCTTCTTACTTTTTTTTAAGATTCGAATTGATACACAGAGTCTTCCGACGCTTTTTGATTCTCCTCAGGCAAAGATTCAAATTTGTATTTTAATTCTACTCAGCGGAAAAAACATAGAAGAAGGATTCGGCCTAGCATATCGGTAATATTTCAAAATAGTTCCCTCTAATTCAAGTTTAAAACAAAAATATAATAAATTTATCTAGCATAATTCAAAACTACAAATTACCAATAATGAAAGTGTTTGGTGCAACAGCCAAGTATCTAGCTCGAAATGGTCGCTTAGACGAAACTGAGAGACTTCTGAATTGCATAATTGGCAATAATGGAACGACGAATCGAGAAATTGATGAAATTCTATCGATTGCCATTAATTCGGCAACAAATAACCATCAACCAGAAGTGAAAACTTCACTAGATAACCTGGCAAAGAAGATAAACAGCTTAGAATTGAGAATTTCCAGTTATATTTTCATAGGACAATTGAAATCGGCTTATTTGCTAGCGATACAGCACAATCGATTGCATGATATTAGAAAAATATTACACCAAGCTGAGGCTACTAATCAAGTGCATATTAAAAAGTTATGTGAGAAGAAGTTGAGCATGAATAAGTAATTTATGAAAAAAGAGTGAGAAAAAGGTTTATGTTAATAATTTGTTATAATCTTAGTTTAGTAGTACATTTATACTCATTATAAGATTTTTTTTGTTATAATTTTATCTTTCTTTATGAATTCATTTTGGTTGCATGAAGATTATATAACCGATGTTCTGTTTCAATATTTAAGGGAAATATTAAAAACATATAAGAAATAAATAAAAAAAAATACATTTTATATACAAGGTAATGCGACAAAAACTAGAGCGTGGAGGTTGGATCGAGACAAGAGAAAAAATCGTATGAAAATGGGCGTTTATTTATACCCGTTTAGGTCGAAGCAGCAATTTTCTAAAAAATTGAAAAATACATTTTCAAACTCAAAGTTTTGCAAGCATTTTTTATTTAAATTTGTTTAATGGATATTTATTGAAAATTTTACATAAAAAAGAACTATTTTCGTTTATATTGTTCAAAAATTTAGTCAATTTTTAGTGAAGCAATAGATTTTTTGGAAAAGTGAAAATTATAAAATCTACTTTACTACTCACAAGTGGCAACATTATCAACAACTTTATTGAAGCTAAGCTAAAGAACACTTATTTTAGTAATTTCAATAAACTGGGCATCTAGATTTTATTGTTTGCTTTAAAATTGATAAAAGAACAAACATTTAATAGTTTGAAAATTAAAAAATATCAGTAAAAACAATTTGATTTAAAAAAAAAATTAAATAATTGTTTTCTGGTTAAAAAAAAGAATACAAAAGGTCTTTTAAAATCTTTTTTTATTTTAAGTAATGTTTTAGAAAATTGCCCGAAGAATTACCGTAAGTTAAAATTAAATGCTATTCCTACAAGTAAAGTAAATTTTGTATTCATTAGCTTTGAAATCATATAATCTTGTTTATACATGTCCAAGAAAATCACGTCACAAAAGTAAGTACCTATACAGAAAGTTTTTGCTACAGAATCAACGATCTTCTCTCGAAAATATTGTGCTTTTGAGTGAAAAATTATTCAATTTTAGGGATACACCGAAAAGGGTACCAATGAATTGAAAAACTTAATCACCAATAACTGAAGCAAGAGCAATTGGTTCGCAAGGTACAATTGGTGGGCAGTTCTTCAAAAAATGATAGAAAAGTTTAAAATTCTTGTTACGCTTCAAAATATCGTTCGCAGAGGTCCATCACAATCACAAACAGTCACAGAACATGAAAATCGCTTTATTATTCGAAAAGTTGAGAAAAATCTGAAAATAAGCTCTATGCAAGCAGAGATAAGAAATGCAATCCGAAACCATACGCCGGCTCTAAAAACAGTTTAGGTAAACGTTAATGTTAAAAGTTACAACAAAAAAAAAAACCCTGACAAAGCAATTTAACACAAATTCTACATGTTTGAAGTGCAATTTGGATTGTTATTTTATTTAACGGTATTTTTAAGTTAAGATATGCTGAGTGTACAAGTACATTTTACGGATGGCATATTCCTTTCATAATTAGAATTTATCCCCATTTTAAGCATTCAAAAACGCATCTATATACATGCATGTTGTCGGAGGGGCACTTAAATGGTCGTAAGAAAACAAACGAATACAAGGAAAACATCGTCTAATTTCTTAAATTTTTGTTGTCGTGAGCTGGGAGCACACCCCACTTAAGTAAAATTGACTGAATAGACTTCATTTCACAATCGAAATCATAAGACTTCTAGACGGTTTTTGGAAAACGACATAAGCCTCATTATGGTATGTACAGTCGACTCCGCTTATCTGCACTCCGCTTAGCTGAAAATATCGGATATCTGAAACAATACATCTATGACCGATTTATTTTGTACTCTTTTCCAAATAAATAGGTTCGCTTAATTGGAACTCCGTTTAAGTGAACACTCCTTTTATTTGAAACAATTTTTTCCCCCAAATAAACAGTTTGTATTAAAATAACTCCGCTTAAGTGCAACTTAGAACGTGTCCAAAAATTTTCAAACGAACACACATAAATTTTACATTTGAAGTTACAATATGAAGTTACATTATCACCCTTCCATCAATCATTCCAATCGTCACAGTCGTATTTTTACCTGAAATTTGAATTAAATGCAAATCGTCGGCTGGATGCTATCTTGTTCAAAAGGCCATTTTTTACGAAATCGAGTTAGGTATGGTATGCAGTCCTCGTAATTTTGGGACGCTCTTTCATTTGGAGCAAACCATTTTGTTCTATCTCTTTTAGTTTTCAATTTACAGAGAACTGTTTTGTTCAATAAGACACTTTTTTAGGGATTTTTCAATTCATTTTTGTTCAATAAACTGCTTTTCATCTTTTTTTGTATTATATTGAACAATTGTTAGTATATTAAAAAAAATGCATAATTTCTATCTTGTACAATATCCATACATATAAATGACTTCCTCGTTGATTTTAATTTATAACTTAAGCCTAGTACTCACCTAGCGTGAAATGAAAAATTAATACGTTCCAAATTACACGCGAAGAATAAAAATGAAAATAGAATAAACTTTTCCACGTGAATTTTTGATACTCACTTTGAATGAAAAAAAAATGACAATTATTTTTAAACTGGTTCGTTCTTTCTGTTTATAAAATTTCATTTTTTGTTTTGAAACAAAATATTCAAATCAACTGACAAATGTCACAGTTTTCCACGTTGCCTTAAACTTTTTGCTGATGGTTGCACATTGAGAAATGAAAATCATAGCGTGAAAAAAGTTGTGGAACATATTTGTTTTTCCAATCCACATTTTAGTACTCACCTCTCGTTGCGGATTTCATGCCAGTGAACTAGCAGTCACTTTTATATGAAATTTTCATTTTCCCCTGAACTGAGCACTAGGCTTTATTCAAAATAAAATAAAAACAATTTCTGTAGCTTGATTTATAAACAAAATTGTCAAAGCTTTCAGAAAAAAAATAATACCAATCAAATATTTTCTTACATACACAAAAACTTTTAATTTGAACTTTAAAAATCGATTTCCCAACATTTTGAAAAATGGACATTGAACAAGATAGCATCCAGCCGACGAAATATGCATAAAAGTAAATATAATTTGAAAACAACTCCGCTTAAATGAAAAAGAGTTGCATTTATCCGAAGTTCGCTTAAGTGCAACAAGGTTGCAGTTATCCGAAGTTCGCTTAAGTGAAAAATCCGCTTAATTGCAACGATTCTTTTGCATTTTGGGGTTGCAGTTAAGCGGAGTCGACTGTACCTTTTCATAACAGTTAGCTTAATTGTTAAAAATATATATACATATCTATGTACTTACCAACTTAAATCTGTCACTTTCAATAAAATTTACCAAACCGTACCAAAATTGTTTTAAATTATTAAAAAGAAGACTTACTATTTTAATTTATATTTGTAATTTTTATAACTGTACCACACGACCTGCATTTGCCAGCAAACGAAATTTCAAATTCAGAAATCAAACGGAACCAATCAGCAAAAATATGACGTCATATATCATTCAGCAATAAGAAAGACAACGACGTCTTTGTCTACTATAGTTGTTATCTTTCTTTATAAAATGTCATGACACTAAACTATGAGAAGCAGGTGTTTCTCTTTGGGCTGTTTTGTGATGTGAAAGATAGATAGATTATCAATCAAAAATGGATTTAGTGAATTTTTGGAAATGCATTGCGATTCTTTTGAAAAATTATCATGCTGTAAATAAAAAAATATTCGCATGCAAATTAAAAACGATACACAAAATATTTACTGGCATTGACATTCTTGACGCTGCCAATGCAAGGGAACTTTACGAGAAGGCGGTTGAAGACATCGTAAATGGTGCTTCAGAATTGGAAGTGTGTCAATCTTCCGAAGAGGATATTCTAGACACACTTGCTCTATGTGATATGGTTAGATGTCAGGGATATCTTGTCACACTCAGGTTTCTAACCAAAAACGATGAAGATAGTGTCGAAGCAATAGGAGTTTTAGGTAAACTTAACTTCAATATCATGATGATTATCTTTGCTAAAATCTCGTTCAGATTTCTCAAGCATACAATACACATGTACCTTTTTGTCTACCGTGTTCGATGATTTTCGAGTTGGTCTCATTTCGGGAGACCTGGTGGTCAACGCATTGACAAATCGGCGACTAGAAGCTGAGGCTAATCGCTGGGTAGATTTCGTTCTCAAACCTAAGCTTTTGAAGTGGGCAAACTCTGAGGAAAGAAAGGAAAATGCATTTGATTCTTTACATCTTATCGATATAGAGATATACAATGAATTGTATAAACAACTGAAGGCAAAGTACTCCAAAGATCTCATTGATGTAAGGTCTGATTCTTTGAGTTATTTTGCAAACTTAATATAGGTCTATGTATTTTTCCAGATATGGGAGGAATCTACAGATCCTCTTAAATTTGTTTATGAAGATCTGGCAATAGCAGCTTATCTTATATGCCTGTGGAGAGAACACCATTGCGAACCAGAAGCATTTGCCGATCTTGGCTGTGGAAATGGACTTCTTGTGTACATACTCAACCGAGAAGGCTACAAAGGCTATGGTTACGATGTAAGAAGTCGAAAAATATGGAGTCTCTTTCCGAAAACAACAATTCTTTTTGAAGAAACTATAACGCCTGATAATTTCGAACTCCCGCCAGAAACCGATTGGGTAATTGGTAATCACTCTGATGAGTTATCACCATGGATTCCCGTTTTAGCAACTCTGCCTGCATATAAAGTTAAATATTTCCTCCTGCCGTGTTGTCCGTTTGAATTCTCCGGAATGAAATTTCAACGCAGAAATTCCAAACTCAGTGCTTACAATGATTTCCTCAATTATGTAGAAGATATTTCAAAGAAATGTGGTTTCCTTACATTGAGGGATCGATTGAAAATCCCAAGCACTAAAAGAATTGCCATAATTGGAATTAATAGGACATATGTAGAACTAAACCATCAACAGATTTCTGCAAGTATTCGAGAATTTATATCTACAGAAATGCAAGAGCATACAATAAAATTTCGAGAGAAGGAAGAACTCGTCAGGAATTGCACACAAATCGAGAGCTCAGTTTTGGATGGATTGGTGAAGAAGATATTCTTTTATCTTCTCTGTTCTGAGGAAATAGAAACACAAGCAACTTGGAGGGAAGGCTGTAGGCGTTCAATTCAAGAAATTGCTCAGCATCTCAGCAAAGAGGATTTGAAAAGCATCAAGTCGGAATGTGGGGGCCTTAAAACTTTGTTAAAGAATAAACATGAAGTTTTTGAATTTACCACGAGTAATTGTATTCAAATACGACGACCAAGACGAAGAGAAGCTTCGACAAATGGAAAACAACTAACAGTAAAGAAACGGAGATGTTTCTTTGCCACTAATCATCCCCACGGATGTCCCCTTTCGGACTCAGATTGTACTTTTATACACGAATCATAAATGCATTTTTTTTATTTTTTTGTTTAGAAAATGTTACATTTTATTTTGTTCTATTAAAATAAATTCCACACTATTTGTGGAAAATAAATAAAAGCAACTTGAAGAATCTGTGCTAGTCTACCCTTATTATAAAATCCAGCAAAATCGAAATTTGTTCATGAACTCCCCTCCATCACTTTGTAGTGTAAGGCGACATAAATGTTACGCGCAATAGAATTTCGTTAGAGAAGGATTCAATAATAAGGGCCGATTGCATTGGTAATATAATCCCTTCGTGAAGCTTAAAAAAAGTTTTGTAATTTATTTCTGAGACTTGAAAGTTGTGTCAAGGATGAAAATCTTTAATTATAAAATATTTGTCCTGGGTCTCTTTTTCTTCTTATTAACGTGAACTATCCGAGCTATTGCTGCGTCTCCTTCTACGAATTGGACTGCGGGAACGACGACGTGGACTGCGACGTCTTATGGGTGAACGATTTCTATTCCTATTGAAACGGAATGGTGAACGCCAACGTGGTGGTGGTCCCCTACGCATCATCGGCGACATTCGGCGTATGGGAGGACGAATCTTCTGTTGTAATACCGGTGCTACTGTGATTTCTTGTCCATCGATTTGACCACCATCCATTTGTTTCATTGCATTCTCGCATTCATCGGGAGTGGTGAATTCAACATAAGCCATTCCACGTCCGAATGTCGGATGAAAACGATCAGTTGTAAAATCGACTGCCTTTACTTCACCAAAGCAGCTGAATATCTCCATAACGTGTTCTTTGGTCACGTTGCGAGTTAGTCGACCGATGTGTATGCGAACGGGTTTTGGAGTTGGTGAACGTTCACGACGCTTTCGACGAGGAGATCTAGATGCACTCCGAGATCTTGAGCGAACTCGTTCCTTTGAACGGGATTTGCTGCGTTTTTTGTTGCGGTCATCGTCGCGAGGACGATCTTTAGTACGAACGGAATCTCTTTCTTTGGATTCCTTGCGCACTGGAGCCTTTGTAACTGGAGATTTTGAGCGGGAAGCGCTCTTCCTACGTGCACGACCGCGATCTGAGCCACTAGACGAACTCGACGAGGACGAACCTGAGGAGGATGTGTCTGAAGAACTGGAACGCGATCCAGAACCTGAACTGCTACGTGAGGATGAGCTGTCGGAAGAGCTGCATTAAGAAAAATCAATTTATTATATTTCCATTTCTAGAGGGAAATTAATTTTGGCTTTGTTCAACCTGATGTTTGTTAGGACTCAACTTTACAATAACTTGTTTATTCAATAATATTTTATAAAGAAAATTAAAACGTTTACATACCTTGCACTGCTATCACTGCTACTACTAGCTGAACCACGACGCCTGCGGTCGCGCTCCCTCCCTCGAATCACTGGTTTTTTATCTTTTTCTTTGTCAGCTTCGGCCGATCCTGACCGGTCTCTTGCCCTACATAAATGTTTCTTAACTTAAATTTGATTTTTTTTAATTAATTAAGGATGGAACTTACATTTTAACAGTTTTTTTATTAATATTTTTGTTTAATTTAGTGAAAAATTGCAACTCTTCTTAAACGGCGGTTGTTTCTTGTGAATAAAAAAAATGGCCAAATTCTCGTGGATTTATAATGTTTGACATTTGATTACTAGCAGAAAAGAGATGGATATATAATATTGAAAGGGATGAATTTAATTCAGCAAAATTCAGCAATTTCATATAACAAGGTGTTTCTTTTTGATATTGAATTTATTTAAAATATATTGAGGGTAAAACACTGTATTTTGTATGAAAAATGATTGACATTAAAACTATCCAAGGAATTTACTGTCGAAAATCAACCAATTTTGTTTGGTACACTTAACCAAACGTCATTGTGAGTCTTTGAATTAGACGTTTAAGAAAATGCACAAAGCATTATTTTTTCCGAATACATAGTTCTAAAACTACTTAAAAGCATTTTGTTCATATATATAATTGAATTATTTTCTTTTTATTGTTTTTTTTTTTTAATGTCGTTATGAAATAATTAATGTGCTCAAAAATATTTTTAATGTTTAATATTTGACGTTTAACATTTGAGGGCGTTAGGGGTAAAAAATTTTCTATGCAGCTGTCAGTGACATGTCAAACCGTCACGTTATCAGTCAAAGACAGCGACATGTTTTAACAATACAAAATGTTTGTACGTTTATAGGTTAGAATCTTACGTAGGCTTTGCTTGAGGGAAGAGCAGTTTTACTTCTTCCTTGCGTACATCACTACACACAAAGCTTTTTTTTTTCATTTAAGAAGTTGTTTTAAGTACTTATGGAACACACCTATTTACTTGGAAGTAATCAAAAGGACTTCTCAAGGTCCAATTGAATGGTTGGAATAACTCAAAAAATTAATGCATTATCATGAAAGTTTTTAAGAGCAAAAGAAACACCCACAAAATTTACAGAACCGATATTCATTACACCCTGTATACATGGTTGCTGACGACATCTACTGTAAAAATATTCTACTGCAAATGTATCTGTCCATTTTTTGACACTTCTCATTTTACATCAAAAAAAACCCCACTCAAATCTGTGCATTTCGAAGCAAATATAATGGACAATTCTGTTTTTGGAAAACTATTTGTTAAATTGTTCATTAAAACCAAATAAAGTTTCAAATTTACGTATCTATGTTTATAGTAGTTAAACTACAACTCAAACGAAACATTAAATAATCTGGAGAAATCATTGAGTTAAATCACAAAGAAGGAATACATATGTACATCTTTTTGCTTGTTTGGGGGTGATGTTCCTTGGAACAAGTTTTCTTTTTCACAACCAATTCCATCACCCGCAATAATTCCGACATGACAAACTAAAATCACAAAAAAGTCAAGCTTCGTTTTTTAATATTAACTTCATACTTACTAAAGAAACGATTTATCTATCCACCCATCCATTTAACACCATGGAGAATAATACATTGGAAGCAAAATATAGAAAATTAGCAAGCGAATACTCGAAGGTATTTTTTTATCTGTTAGATCTTTGTGAACATACGCCCTTTGAATAAACTTTACGATATGCACAATTTTATTATCGTTTGTAGCTTAGAGCCCAAGCTAGTGTATTAAAAACAGCTGTAATCGAGGAACAGAACAAAAGTTCAACTTTACGGGAAACCTTGCGACAAAAAGAGACTTCTCTGCGCCGTTCGGAACATGAAGTAGATAGTTTAGGCTTTCGCAACAAACAACTAGAGCGTCGGGTAGCTTCGTTGCAAGAGGACATTGCCTCTAAAGAGAATCGTAAGTCCAATAAAAACCAAAAGTCTGATACTACCAACAATGGTAAGACTAAGTCTAGCAACTCACCCGGCAATTGTGCCGGTCAAGATACAACCAGTTCTAGGTTTGCCGAATACTTTGATAACACTCAAGAGGTTTTAATATTCGAAGAGTTGCAAAAGAAAATTCTCGAAAATGCCGAACTTACTTCTTTGGTATGAGAGAAAGTTTGTTTTTTCTTATGAAATGTAATTTTGAAAAAATCCCTATCCAGATCGACGATAAGAATCAAGAACTTCAAATGCATGCTGAGCGTATATTCGATTTGGAAAAACAGTTACAAAAACGAACAACAGAAAATATGGAAATGGAAAGACGACTACGAAAGGATATGGATACCTTACAAGCTAGAATCTCAGAGTTAGAAACAAAACTTGTTGAAGCAGCCAGCATGGTAGGAAACCTAAATTCATATTATTTTTGTTAAATGTTGAGTATTTTTAGATTGGAAGTGAAGATGCATTAAGTGCATCTGGCAGTGATAACACCCCACTTCATACAACAACTAATTCATCCACAACAAGTGAAGATCGAATTGCTTATTTGGAAAAAGAGGTCTCACATTGGCGAACACAATATGAAATCTCACGAATAAGCGATTCCCTGCCACATGAAATGTCGCGTCTTTGCAAAGAGAAACAACAATACAATGGACCATCAGTAGTAGCGGGTAGTTGCTGTAGTACAGCAGCAACTGGATTGTCTGTGATTGCAGCTAATGTTGCTGCTGGAAGTGATAACAATAAAGGGTAAGTTAATGATTTTATTATTATATTATTATCTTTATTTTTTCAACATATAAATGATTTTATAAAACTTTATTAACAGAACTAAAGAGAACAATTATTCCAAAAAATATTATCTTTTCAGTGTGCAAAATGATAATAACTCACCACAAACAACGACAACAATCAAAGAACAACTCATATTCAATAACTTTTCTAAAAAGTTTGAAGATCTTTTAAAGACCAAATGTATGTCAGAATCTCGTCTGGCGTCATATCAAGTAGAAGCTGACCATTTGCATAATTGTCTTGAAAATTCTACACAAGAACTCAAAGATAAGGAAACTGAGTTATTGGTTGCAGGACGAACAATACAAACACTCGAAGAAGATTTGGTAAACAAAATAATATATAATTTTTCCAATGAAATTTTATTGTTTGTGTTATTTAAGGCTACAACTCGTGTCAACTATGAGGAGCAAATCAGTGTCCTTACAGAGCAAGTAATAAGTCTGAGCGAGCAGTTGGCTTCGTGTAAATAAAAATTTCAAATAAAATTATCATTTTTTTTATAAATATAGTATAAAAATATAATTTTCGTTTCGTGTGCAAAAAAAAAATAAAGTTAAATTAATGATTTTTGATGAGAATTGAAGCAAATTGTTATGCGATATTTAAAATCCAATTTGTTGCTTTACTTGAAAAGTATTTCAATAACTATGAAATAAAATTATATAAATGCATATTTTCTGAACAATACGGATGGAGGAAAATCCTGTTCCGTTATGGAGTTGTTTTTTCTTTTTGGAGAAAAACTTTATAACTTAAAAAATTAAAACTTTTTATGTGTATTTATTAATAAAATTTTATTAATGTTCAACCAAAAGGCTTTAATTTCTTAAAGTTCTACAAACAAACAATACAGCATAACACCATCTCCTTATTCCCCAGAAATCACTATCGTTTAATCCAATTTGATTGCAAACGAAGCCCCACATGAACAACCCTGTTCGGCTTTTGGATTGGCAATTATTCGAAAGCCTGATCGTATCAATTCAGTGTGATAATCGACAATTGCGCCGGAGCAATATTCAAGTGAAGTCGAATCGATGACGATCTGTGCATTTTCCTTGCCAAACGTTAGATCATCATCATTCTTCTTATTATCCAAATCGAATTTATATTGAAATCCCGAACAACCCCCACCCTCAACTGTGATCCTAAGGAACGAACCATCTTTACAAATTTCACTCAAACGTTTATTACATGAATCACTGAGATCAATTTTCAGAGCTTCAGGTTCTGGTTTGGATTCAGAATAGTTGCAGCCGGTACTGGTTTTGATGTGCCGTGCACAGATTTCTCTGGAATTTGTAAATTTTATTAGGTGTTGGTAATGACAAAAATCGATTTACCTCTGGATTGTTGGTAGGACTAATTTCCGTAATATGTGAGCCATTATTTGGTATTATCTGCGTCAGTAATATTCTTATTATTAATTTAATAGCATTATTGAGAAATAGATTATGAAATGTTCACACAAAAACAAAAATATATTTTCAATAAACTGTCAATAACAGATGGATACGCAGTTCTAATTTTTTTCCTGAGCTTGGCAAATTGTTTCCGATTTGGGCTGCGCTTACACTAGGTCTGTTCCCGAAATTCAATTTTGCATTATTTTTGTGTGCATTTGTTTGAGCTCAAAGTTGTTTCCGCACCCAAGGAAATCATAGTTTTTGCCTCGCGAGAGTACAAAATTTATCTTACATGTGATTTTCTGTCCAAGAAATTTTATTGAAGGTATGGGAGCAAGAAACTGAAAGACAAATCTCGTGGCATGACATGTCATGTGCATTAGATAACGTAGAATAATGTGAACTTGTGTTCCCGTTCTTTTGTTCAGTTTTGACATTTGTCACAGAATTTCATCCTGACTCTTGAAATTCTCACAGTTTCGTGAGCTTTTGTGCAAAGAGTTAAGCAGTATTCTTGTAATAGCCGTCTTCGACACGGAATGAAAGTTCTCACAAATCTTATCTATTCGTACATGTCTATTATTTGCAGCCGCTCATAATCATGAATACTTTGACAACTGAAAGGAATACGGTTAACAATGAGTTGAACAAGTTTATATTTCGGAGCACCAACATTTTTAATCGAATCGAGAAACTTTGCTAAAGAATCGTGTTTATGTTTATGAGAATACGGAGGTATTTAAGATCTCATTAATCTAGACATGCTCATTCGAAAACAAGAAAATAATAAGACACTTTCATAACTCGATTGGTTTACTTTACGTTTTTCTTCAATCGATTCAGAAAAAATAGCCATGCAACTAAAAAAGATATGTAAATATAATATCTTGTAGACTTACCATAACTTAGGTTTGAGTATCTATGATTTGGAACTCTTTACAAATTCGACATGTATGGAACATGAGGAACTGAATAGAAACTGAAGTATGAATGTCACACGTGTTTTTGTTTTCTTTCTTCAGTCTTCAGCCAAAAACAAACCCCAAATTTGCATTAGGTGCAAAGATTTCTTTTTGAATTTTGTTGATTTAATTCGTTACAAAAACTAATCAAAATGGCAAGAAGACCAGAACACTCAGCTCCACCGGAAATCGTAAGAACACCAGATTTTTGACTTCTTCATGGTGGCTAAATTTTTATTTTTATTCGTCACAGTATTACAACGAAGACGAGGCCAAGAAATACTCAAGCAAGTGAGTTTTAAATCAGTTAGTTTATATATTTTATTAACTATTGAAAATCAAAACAGCTCTCGAATTATCGAGATCCAAGTCGAAATGGCCGAGCGCGCTGTTGAATTACTAATGCTACCTGAAGATGAAACGTGTCTTGTTCTCGATATTGGTTGTGGCTCCGGTTTGTCTGGAAGTGTTCTTGAAGATAACGATCATATTTGGATTGGGATGGACATATCAGATGCCATGTTAAAAATAGCTAAAGAACGAGAAGTTGAAGGTGACTTAATCCTTACAGATATGGGCCAAGGTGTTCCATTCAAACCGGGCACTTTCGATGGAGCCATATCCATATCGGCCCTCCAATGGCTGTGCAATGCAGACAAAACATCGCATAAACCTCACAAAAGGCTCTATAAGTTCTTCTCTACACTCTTCTCAGCTTTAACAAGAACGGCCAGAGCTGTATTCCAATTTTACCCTGAAAATGCTACTCAAATTGAAATGGTTACCGAACAGGCGATGAAGGCAGGGTTCTTTGGAGGTCTCGTCGTTGACTATCCAAATTCGACAAAGGCGAAAAAATACTTTCTTGTTCTTATGACTGGTGGAGTTGGACCCATGCCAAAGGCCTTGGGTAAGTTCAGACAAAACATTAAGTGCTCGTCAATAAATAATTTATTAAAAAATCTGCCATTTTCAGGAACTGAGGAAGATGAAAAACGTATAGCTTACACAAAAAAGCGAGAAATGACACGAGATATCCGTGGTAAACCTCCTAAAAAGTCCAGAGATTGGATTTTGGCAAAGAAAGAACGCCAACGAAGACAAGGTCGTGATACTCGCCCAGATACTAAATATACAGGTCGCAAAAGAAGTGGTAGATTTTGAAATCATGATCTGACATGAAAATAACTTTATTTTAAATCAAAGTACTCTATTTCTATACAAATTTGCTAGCGTTCTTAAATCGTCTCAGGGTTGTTTATTTCTTATTTCTCTTAACATTTGGATCATCGTAGGATGCTTCCATGTTTGCAACAATAAAGACTAGAATTGTCCCTATAACAAGTCCATATATAACTATTTCCTTTTGAAAACTAATAGCATCGTCCTTCTTAGCGGCTTCTTTACGATCATACCGCTGCTGAGCTGACTTTTTACGATCCATTGATTTACCATAGTGCGCCTTTGACCATTCGTCGAAATCATAGATAGGATTGTGACCCTGAGGGGTAGCTACTTTTGATTTTGTAAATCTTGATTTGTAGAATTTCGTTTGTGGATCATCTTCAACAACCTCTTCTACATCAGGCCGAGCATTGTTCGCTTGAGCGTACTGGGATCCCGCTGTATGGATTATTCCTGGAGGAAATCTGCATATAAAGTAACTCATAATGCTATAAACTGTACTATTTACCCTTATCATAAAGCCTTCTCAATCGGTAGTTACTCAGTACCTCGTAGGCCTGGGTGATCTCTCGGAACTTCTTGGCAGCCGAATCACTTCCTTGATTTTTATCTGGATGGTATATCATGGAAAGCTTATAATATGCGGCTTTTATTTCATTCTGTGTTGATTTCGGAGGTATCCCGAGTGCCTCATAATAATCGGCAAACAGTATTCCCGACGTTGATATAGCCCTTTGATTACATTGACCACTGGGATTGGGAGAAATTTCTTTTGGCGTCAAAGATGTATGAACATTGTACAGCGATCGAATGAGCTGATGGCAACGCAACGAAATCATTTTACACGACAAGGGGATAACTGTACGAGATTGCTTATAATTTTTCCAAATGTTAAATTACAACTTTTAACAAAACTAACTATTCATTATGGAATTTATTTTTCGTTCGTTAGCTTTTTTGTTATATCACATTTTGTGTTGCGAACCATGTCAAAGACAGCTGACTCTTGTTTATGCGGAACTAAAAGGAAAAAAACAAGAGTGGAACGGGTAAGCAATACGCACTGAGTGGGACGGGGCTTTCACATTTCAAATATTAGAATATTTTATATGAAGTCCCTCAGTAGACGATAACTCTTTGTCGAAACGAAATGATTACTGAGGGAAAAATTGATTTGATTCCTGGCCACACACTTGAAGTTTTGAAAACAAGAGTCATTGTGTTTCTATGGATATGTCACTGCATGGACATGGGCTAAACAACACTATTCCAAATCACAGACATATATGAAACACATGGTTTTTGCTGTTATATATATTTTTGTTAATTTTGAGCATTTTGGCATTGTTTTTATTTTTGTTTTTTCAATAAAAATTTGATGGTACTCTAAATGAAATTTTTTAATCGAGTTGTTTTATTAGCTTTTCCTAAATGTAATGTACTTATTTTGCATTTGTACATTTTCCAAATTTTGGCGATGTCGGATTTTGATAGTCCATCACGCTGACCCATTTTTATTGATCCAGTTTTTTTCTAGATAAAATACATAAATAAATACGTCAAACCCTGTTGAGTTAATAATGGTAACTCACCAAAGGAAGTAGAGTTGGTCTATATCGATCCATTGCGAACGCAAACGGCGAGTAATGTAAAACGCTTTCATAATCATATTTAATTTCGAAAGTATTTGTTGAATTCGGTGAAGATTTTCCAAAATTTCTATATGAATCATTTGGAATGTTTTTCCAATTTATTTCTACATATTCATCTCGATCTTCTCGGGTATGTTCATGATTGAAGCCTAGAACATGCATTAGTTCGTGAATAGTAGTTCCCACCTTCAGCAAACACATTGGACTTTGAAGATTTAAAATTTGTTTGCCTCCAATTTTACCTAGGCTAGACCAGCAGCCAGTTGGATTTTTCGTTATAGTAACGAAGTCTTTTTCAATAGAATGCTGAATAAATTTAATACAGGTGGAATTGTGATACATTTCGAAGGCTGTATTTATGACTATGAGCTCTTTAGTGTCTAAAGAAAAGAATACAAAAAAAATCAATAAAAAACACGAAAAAGTTAGAGTTACAAAAGTTTAAACACAACATACCAAAATCTCCTCGCACTTCAACTGGAACAATTCCATTTTTCCATCGAAAACTTTGATCCAATAGTCCATTTCTTAACATCGCCGTTGGGTTATGAATATCACCTTCAAAGTAATTTCCCAGCTCTTCCGGATTTGGTGAAGCATCTTTGTATTTTCTAGCTTGCTGACTAACTTCAAACTTGGACTGAGTTTTAATACTTGATCCAACAAAATCCACCTTGACTTTATCCGACTTGCCCAAGGCAGTAGCAAGTGCTATAAAAACATTTAGTAGTATAGGGAAGATATCTCTTCGCATTCTTATTTCTGTATTTGTTGTTTTAAAATAAAATAAAAAAGTATTTATTTAATTGTTGAGTTGCTAACACGTCAATTCAGTAAAAGATAATTAGCTATTCAACTTTTGTGGTTTCTTATCTCGAAGCAGTGGTTTATTTATACAAAAAATTACGTCTGCAATTTATTTGGAATACATTAAATGGCTTATCAGTATTTTAACCTTTTAATTTAATTCGTTACCTGTACAATTATTATTTGGTTTAAAGGGTTGGTATTGGAATTGAGAAATAATGTTCATAATAAATTATAGTAAAAATAAATAAATTTAATGACGCATCAAACCTGAAAATAAGTTATGGTTTATGCGGTTATCATTGACAAATTTATTCCATTATTTCTTCATTGTAGTATGATACCATATTTTAGAATTCTCAGAACACATGATTTTCCCGAAAAACTACTCACATTTAGAAAATAGACACTGGTTAAGGATTATATAGATTGAAAACACTTTTATGTGTTTTGTGACCGGCCCAAATGAAAACATAGTAGGTGTGTTTTTTTTGCAAGTCCATATAGAATTGTAAAAAAAAACGACATCGGGACTAAGCGCTTTACATGCAAATGCAACAACTACTTAAATCTATACAGAGTTAGCTAAGACCAGATAATTATCGAGAGTTAATCTAAGACCCGATAAAAATGGTGATGCCAAAATAGTATTATCTATATGTTATCGATAATTTGCTCAGAGACGTCAAAAGTGAAGTTTTTGGATTGGTTGATGCTAGTCGTCAATAAGCTGACAAATGTCATAGCGTACACAGTGCTTCCAGCTATGTGGAAAAAAAGCTCCTAAATCCCGATGTCGTTTTTTTTTACAATTCTATATGGACTTGCAAAAAAAACACACCTAGTATTAAAAACAATATCTTAATTTGACTACTTTCTAAAAAAGGATAAGATATTTTGCAATTAAGAACAACGAACAATAAGTAGTCTTCTCTTGAATACTATTTGGTGCATGGACATGATTATGATATTTAACTTTATATAAAACTATTAGGTCTTTTCTCATGTTTACCTCCTTTAAATACCAAACAAATTCGTTTAAAAAATTTACAACTTTTAAAAGATTTACAATACACATTTCGACAGTTTTATCAACGGTAATTGTACGGCGTATTTATGATAGACCCATTTTGTTTCTCTTTTGGTTTCCTTTCGATTGAACGAATGCTTTTAAACACTGCGATTTTTTTTTTAATAAAGGAAGCCATCCATCCACACACTTAATTCCACACATAGCGAACGACGAATTAAAAAAAAATAAAACATCCTCGAACTCTAATGAAAATCACGAAGAAGAAAAACCAATAATTTTCGAATTTTACCAGCCTCACCTATTGTGTCTACCACCCTAAACCGCATTGTCATACTAAATAATCGCGAGTTAAAGTCGCACCGTTTAAAACCAGTGCTAGTTACATATTGTTCCCCCGTTTACCTAAAATCCAGTTGTCTCTAACCTGAAACGCACCACGAATGAAAAAATATCCAAATATCCAAATCCAGCGCATCAAATATCCCATTTGCCCGCTTGACGTTTAACTGACATTCGATTTCATACATTTTCATCTTTTTTGTGCAAAAACCTACTCGCCGTTCTAAGCTGAGTCCGTAAATTTTATAAATATTTGAAAAAATAAACAAAAAATATTTCTTTTCTGTTATTAATTTAATTTCATTGGCAAAAAGTCTAATTAAAACAATAAGTCTATAAAAAAGTTATGCGGAAGAGTGTTAAACAACAAAAGTTGATGGGCGCTAATCAATTGGAGTTGCTGTCGTCGTTGCAATCGTCGTCTACATCTGCATCGTTCCAAAACATATCATGGGAATATCAAAATTATTATGCGATTTGGATGTCATAAAGAATTATCAAAAGTCTATTATATCGCTGGCTATGCTGATTTCAATAGTTACGGCATCTGTTCTAGCTTCTCCACCTGGACAAGAAGGATCTTCCATCGAACAATTGCCTTTTTGTGGAGAGAAACTAGATCGAACTATCGGACGCAGGTAAATTATGTGTTTTTACCCTTCGAAATGTTGATTTCGAAGATTTTCTAAAAATTTCTATGAATATTCAAGGAATAATTCAGTCTTCAGCTAGGTTATTTGAATTTTGTTCTGGTTACGAATATTACGTATGCGTGTTTATTGTTTAATTGGATATTTATTTTGTAGATTTTTTAATTTTCTGTTTGCTATGTGATAACACGAATGAACCGCGCAAGCCAAAATTTGGGTGACTCAGTTTTCTATCACCTGTTGGATGTTTACATTTTTCAACTTTCAATTTGCTTGTGTTTGGCACTTGCTTTGCGCTCAAGTTTCGTTTTTTTTTTTTTTTTGATCAAGTTTATTCGTGTTGAAGCCTGGTTGGCGGATGAAAAAGAAATTATATACCTACCTACTTTGAGAATAAGTTAACCAAAAAGGACTTATTGGATTCTAGAAATGCCAATGATGCAACCGAAAGGAAGGTTTCCTCATTGAATTCTTCACTACATTTTGCAACAATGCGTTTAGTATATAAATTTAATTATTATTATTATTTATCTACAGACATACAGTTACTCACAAAATTATTGGGCCAAATTTCTTTCCTGACTTAAATGTTAAATCAAATAAGAAACAACGTACAAAATGTGTTTTAAAAAAATAATGTTTTATTTTAAAACTTGTAAGTAACAATTAAAATGAAAAAAATCCATTCTTTGGATGTAAGGAAAGGAAAAAATAAGAAAATTGCATTTTAAGTGCAGTTTTTAACATCACAAAATTATTGGGTCAAAATACTTAAATATTATTTGGACACTATAATTTAGATATATTAATGTTAACTACTCTGTTGGATTTCCCTTCCTATGAACAACACTTTTAAGCCTTCTTTGCATAGATTCTACCAAGTTGTGTGTTGTTAAAGACCTAATTTTACTGCATTCTTCAAATGAAACTTTTTTAATTTTGGTAAGTTATAATGACATCAAATTCTTAGGTATTTTTTTCGTTTCAAAAGAAGAACTATTTTTTAATAGGTATGTACTTTAAATAAGCATACAGAACCTCAAAGTAAAGCAGTGATCAACAAATGGTTTCAAATGGTCCTAGAAATTTGGCTAACCTTGATGTCTCTTATGTTTATTAATTGTAGGTACAAGTAACTTTGACTTTTTAAATTTTTCTTGTTCTAGGAGCATGACAGAAACAAAAGCAAATATTTTGAGAAAAGTAAATATTTAAGAATCCTCTCTAATTAAAACTAAAATAAATAAAAAAGATCTACCTTACATACATAATATGTATGTATGTATGTTCGTTGTACCATAAATTAAAATTTTGTTTAACTTAAAATGTTTATTGTTTGGGTATATTATTCCATCATTTGCAATGTTTAAATACAAAAAGTAAATAAACAAACAGCAGTACAAAAAAAAATAAAAACAAAAATTCGACACGTTTGAAATTATTAAAAAATGTCTCCTTATCACTATTGCAAAGTTATCATGAGTGTTCTTGAATTAATGATTGTGCTTTGCAAACATGACATTTACGCTTACTTACAATATTATTATGTATATTATCTTATCAGTCTGTGGTTTTTTTTAAGCATAAAGACTTGTAAATATTTTTGTGCGTATTCATATAAAATGGTTTTTTATTTACTTTGAAATTGTTTTATCTATTTCTTCTTGTAGACTTTTATACATAACAACTCTTGATGGAACGCTATCAGCTCTCGAAATCACTAAAGGCGGTAAAGTTCGCTGGAGTGTGCCCACCGGACCAGGTCCCTTAATCTCATCCAGTATTCATCGTTTAGAATTGACTAATAATGGACAATTCGTTCGAATGATTCCTTCTCTGAGTGGAGGCATTTATAAGTTTGATGGAGATTCTATTGATCCTATTCCAATTACCACAGAAAATTTGCTCAGTTCGTCTTTTAAATTTTCCGATGATTTGGTTATTTCCGGAGGGAAGGAAACTCGGTCTTATGGCGTCTCAGCTCGCACAGGTCAGTTGTTATATGAATGTTCAATGAATGGCTGTGTAAACAACACTGATTCGGATTCCCTGAAGAATGGCGGCGGAGATGATTCTATTAAAACACCGAACACTGAGTCAGATCTTCTGGTCGAACATGATCCCCTACTGGATGATGTTATTGTTGTGCGAAGACAAACTCAGACAGTACGGGCAGTTGAATCACGTACCGGTGTCGAACGTTGGAACTTCAGTGTCGGCCAACACGAGTTGGATATGCTCAAGAGTGCTGAATGTCATGATCGACAATTTAGTGAACTAGATATGGCAGTTTTGGACTTGGATGTTAAAGTTATAGTTCCAGAAGGAATTGTCTGTGCATATAGCAAATCAAATCCAGGGAACCTCCTATGGAAACATAAGGTTAGTAAATGAAAGAAAATGCGAAAACGTATTTATTAATTTGTATTGTAGTTTGAACATCCGATTGTAAGTGGTTGGCAAATTGGCTCCAATGACATGCTACAATCTATTGATTTTTTTGGATCTGCACAATGGCTTTGGAATTCTGATGGTAAAGAATTTGATCCACCTGCTTCCATGCATCCATCAATTTATATTGGAATGTATCAGAAACAATTGTATATACAGGTTAGTTAAAATAAAAATTTAATTCTCAATCAAATATTCACAAGGTCTTTTTCCAGGAATCTGTTAGGCTTCGAAAAGAAATTACCGATAAAACTAATTTATTTAATCACCTGATGAATAACGAATCAAAGCTACCGAAAATTCCATGGAAACCTATAGCTGCAAGTAGCAGTTCGTTGATTGTTGTCAACGACAACACCGCTTTCACCCCAATCGAAAATGAAAACGAGGATGAAGATACAAAACCAATAACTGGTAACGAGCTGGTTCCTTTTGATGTCGATAACACTGCTGTTTCTGCCCAATCAGTTCTCTATGCATCAGAATATGTTAACGGGAATGGTTTTTATCTCTATGCCCAGGATGCATTTTTGAATCAAACTAACAATTCCATATGTAACACTGATTCTTCTACTACCCCGGTAGCTTCTACTTCAAACGGTACATTATCAGCACCCAACAATGCCTCAGCAGTCGATGAATTTGGATTCAGCTTCGATGATGTTGATGCTCCTGTTAAAGTGGTCATAATATCACTTTGGTTCTGGTGGAAAGAAATTGCTATGATTGTATTTACCACTGCTGTATTGGTAAATTTCCTACTGGGACCAAGACATCGGCCGGAAAGGGAAATTGTTGTAATCGAACGGCATATTCCTGTTCCGACCGCAACTGAGGCCATTGAAATACCATTCAACAGATCAACAGCCAACTTTTCTGGACACCGATCATTCTCCGAATCGACAACGCACTCAGGAGATCATTTTTCGTCTCGATTCCAAGCCGATTTCGATTTGGAGCGATGCCTTGGTCGTGGTGGCTTTGGAGTTGTGTTTGAAGCAAAAAATAAACTTGATGATTGCAGATATGCTATAAAAAGAATAACCCTGCCAAATAAGAAGGAATCTAGAGAACGAGTGATGCGTGAAGTGAAAACTCTTGCCAACTGCGAACACCACAATATTGTGCGATATTTCCAAGCTTGGGTGGAAACACCCCCGCCAGGATGGCAAGAAGAGGAAGACAGCAGATGGTTAGCTAAAGGAATGTCGCATTCAATTGAAATCGAAACACCAGATGGAACAACATTGCCACCTTTTGATGGTCAATCAATCATTTCGACCAAAGATAAAAAAAAGCATTTAGAATCATGGATCTCGAGTGTTAATACCAAATGCAGTGGCACAACAAATGGACGAGAAGATGATAGTAGCTTCTTCGATGATGGAAGCAGAATAATAGATGAAGGAAGCGAAGAAGAAGATGAGGATTCATGTATTGTCTTCCGTTCGGAGAGTCAGTCGATTGCAATGAGGGACGAACAAGTATGCAGTGATTCAATTGCCATCGATATTCATTCTCATGAATCGTTGTTCCAAAAAACCAACGGAAGAGTATGTGATCTCGATTGCAGCAATCTATCAGATTCGTTCCAAATTGAGTTTGTCCATTCAGCAAATGGTGGGGCTAATAGGGACGAAGCAGATGCAGATGCTCAGGGTGATGATAACTCATTGCGAAAACGTAAGAGTAGTCTATCTTTGGATTTCAATGGCCGCTCAAAAGCCTTAGTGGCTGCTAAAAATGTGCCATATTCTTCACCGAAAATACAAACGAAAGTTTTTCTGTATATTCAAATGCAACTTTGTCGAAAAGATAGTCTCCGTGATTGGTTGCGTGAAAACTCATCCGAAGCGCGAGAATTAGAAATAAGACCAATATTCGAGCAGATTGTAGACGCAGTAGATTACGTTCACTTAAAAGGATTAATTCATCGTGATTTGAAGCCCAGCAACATATTCTTTTCACAAGATGGACAAATTAAGATAGGAGATTTCGGTCTGGTGACCGATATGTCGGAAATACCCAATTTAATCACACCCTGTGGCGATGGAACTGGCCTGCCTCAATGCACCAAACATACTCAACAAGTGGGTACCCATTTATATATGTCACCAGAACAACTAAAAGGACAGCACTATGACTACAAAGTGGACATCTATTCACTCGGATTGATTTTCTTTGAGTTGTTGGTTTATTTTTCTACTGAAATGGAACGAATAGTCACTTTACGAGATCTCAGAGATGGCAAATTTCCACCAAAGTTTTCCAATAAGTTTCCTATAGAGTATGAATTGCTGAAATTAATGCTATCATCTGTCCCTTCAAAAAGACCACCAACTGATCAGCTAAAAAGTCAATTAAATAAAATGATGTGGCAAGGAGGTAATCCGACGGCAATTGTGGAACAGAAGAAAATATTGATTGATTAAGAAATATATTCAATGAAGAAATTAAGAGAATACAATACATCGTCAAGATCTATCTACTGTTAATATAGTGAGGCAATTTAAACCTCCAGAACAAGATAATATAGAAATACATTCGTTATTATCAGATTCTTAAATTTTCTCTATGGGAAAACATAAGTAACTTGCGTTATCAGTTTTAAAGCCAGTTATTTAATAAAGAAGGAAGAAGCTAAAACTATCTACCATTTTATCTAAAGTTTCTAGAGAATATCCAAATGGAGAAAACCTTATTTAAAAGTTAATTGTGCGTTTTAAGGTTTGACTGGCGGAACAACGACTGGGAGCACTGTTTTTAAAGCAACTTCTAGCGTAAACATGCCCATCATTCAAAGAATATTCTTCTTTCTACAGCATCTGAAATGTATTCAAAAGTATGAATTTTTTCTTTTGCACATTTAAGTTTTGTATTTTGTTTCATCATATGTTATAATCGTTTTATTCATACTTTATCCCTAAATCATTTACCCTACTATTTATCTTTATGTGTATGTATTTAAAAATATCATTTTCTTTAACAAATAGAAAGAGAGAGGAAGAATAGCCCCGACATTTTTCAAGACTATTTTATAAGCAATAAATACAAATTAAACGAAATATTTTTAAGTTTTTAGTTTTAAGAAAGAACAAAAAAAAATAAATAAACCACACAAAAACGTGTTGATTTTTCTTTTTAGACATAAAACTGAAGAATATCTGAGATTTGAAAGATAATAATTGTAATATTGACGAACACAAAATTACACCTAAGCTGTGAGATTAATAATAAACAAAAAAAATAAAAAAAAAACTACTTTTAAATCACACAAACTTCGATTTTTTCTTACATATTTCAGGCATGAACCAGGGCAAAAATTTTCATTAATTTTTAACAAAACACCAGTCGACCAGAAACTATAGCAGGCATTTACAGAGCTCCGAAAAGTATACTTTAAAATTTTGGTGCAAATTTCAACATCCATTATAATAATTTTTTAAAGTATACTCTCAGGCGTTCAGTATAGAATAGAATGGGTAGATGTAACAATGTTGGACTTGTATTTTGAGATTTCAATGACGACTAATTGATTAAATGATGGCGGCTTGGTGAGTTTATGAGTGTTTAAATCATTTCTATTGCAAAACATTTTAGATAGCTCTCAATGAAAATAAAAAACAAATGTATTATTATGGAGTACGATTAAAATTTTATTCTCATATTTTCTACAAGTACGGATTCGTATTTAATCTTAGCTTGCTTTTCATTTTTCATCCTAGTTTTATTTTATTATTCAATTAAATGTTTTTTGTTTTATAATTGTATAAATACACTATACGCTAATGATAATAGTTGTTTTAACTGATAAACTAAAATAGTATTTTTATATTGTGTTTGTTGTTTCGAATACATATAACTTAATCCTGAATAGTGTCATGATTATTAAGATCTTAATTGATTTTATGTGTTCTTTAAATTATATTAATTTAGATTTGTCTTTAATAAATCTAATGGTGACATTTATTTTATTTTTAAAGTATGTAATTACTATTATTCTTTTTTACTTTTATTTCTTTAGGAAAATATATATACATTTTATATATATTTGGAAGAAGCTTTGTTAAGCAACATGGATCTTCGAGCGCTGGAAAATAATTAAATTGCTTTGGATTTAAATTGAGAATTATCGAGGTTTTAAGAAAAACGATCATTTAAAGTGAGAATATAAAATCAACCGAATAAGGTTAATTTGTTTTCGAATACACTACTGTTTTTATGAAAGTAAACCTTCACAGTTTATGTTAGTGCATGCGCCCTTTTATAAGCCTTGAATTTGTGATTCAAAAACAAACAAAATAAGACTCTTCCAACGAACAAGAGATATGAATGCAAGATCATGTTGCATAGACATAACAAAATAGACACGATATAAAAAGAAACAAAAAACATAATAAAAATAACTTACATTGTGCTTGGAATTCACCGTTTTAATGATTTTAGTTTATATGTTTTATTTACTTTAAAATTATGTCTGATATTGTTTAATTTTATTTACATTTTTTCAATTAAATATTCTACAACATAATATTATAATTTATGTATGTGTAAATTTAATTGTTTTTTTTTTCTTGTTCTTTAATGCTTTGTTTTACTTAAATCTACAGTTTACTGATAATTTCATTGTTTGATTTTTTTTAATTGTATAATGAAAATTAAAATAAAATGTCTTTCTATGGATTATTATAATAATTAAAGAATATAATTAACGAATTAATGAATGAGGCTAAAATAGAGGAAAGGTAAAACGTAAACAATACATGACGCTTGCAAACGATTCATTAATGAGAATTAAAAGATGTAATAATTGAAATAAATTTTGTATATTATTTGAATTTTACAATGAAGAAATCTCGCGAAGCTATCAATTAAGTAGAATCTTACTTAAAACTATGGTATATACGTTTAGAACCCTACAACAAAAATATCAACAACATTGATTAATAATAATACCTATGTGTATACAATTTTAAAAAGTATAAAATCATTATTTTTGTATATCTTTTAATTTTATTTTAAACTCAGCTGCATTCCAATTTTACTTCTTTATTCAGTGAGCTTTCGGACCCGTTTTGGTGGATTACATCCATCTTCTTCGTTGCCGCTTAAGGTGCCTGCACCAGTGCCATTTTCAAGACTTGCAGCTGCTGCAGAAACTGCTGCAGCTGCCGCTGCTAATGCTGCTGCATTGGGTTGTGTCCCATTTGCATTGGAATGGTTGTTACTGTGTGCGAATTTCGGCAACCATTTTACTAATTGTTCTTCGAAGAACATTTCTAAATAGCGGGCGTGTTGGTACGTTTTTGAATCCTCCTGCATTGACTTTTTTAATATAGAATATGAGTTGCAAGAAATAAAATATTTTTAAACATACCTGATAGAAGAGGTAAGTGTTTTTGAAGATCAATCGAACATCAGCAATAAAACCGGCGATTTCTTTGTAATGATTAGGACTCGATGGGTCCAATCTTGTTCGAATAACATCTAACGACATCGGGCTGAAAAGATTTGTAATTTGTATTCTATCATTAATACTCTGCACTTACTAAAACTTTAGTTTTATTGTAATGAAGAAGAAAATCTTCACGAACCTGCAAATTATCTCATAGTATGCTGTATTTGTTGGTGATTCTGGTTCACGGAAATGCAAGCTCTGTTCATATTGACAATACAATTCCAGACAAATCCTCTGGATCATCAACAATTCACTTGGTGTCAGATCAGCTCCGATTGGTTTCTGTTGCAACTGCACGGTATTGGCTAGTTCCCCCATGTTAACACACAAAAGGCATTGCCAACTTTCGCTTTCGTCTGGCAACGAACTTATTGCTGGAATGTGACAATTCTGATGGAATACCTTTGGACATTTGTCGCAGCACATCAATTCACCGCCGTCCAAACAAACAGCACACCAATCTTCGTTCGGGTCATCTTTTTGATCATTTTTAACTGAACGTTAGTTTATTGTTTTTTTTTTTTTTAATTTGACAGAGAAGAGGTTGAAGAAATTGCCAAATATAACAAATATAAAAGCAGAAAAGTTTTGTGTTATTCGATTTTATTAAATAAATTATGTGTTAGTTGTGGTGAGGATGAGATTAGTTTTGGAATTTAATACAAAAAGTCTTTAAAACAAAAAACTTGTTAAATCTACAAATGAAATGTTATTTTATGCGAAAAGATGGAAAAATGATAAACAAAACTTACCTTCTTGGGTGTTGGAGAGATCTGTCGAGCTATGAACTTGTGGAGAAGTTGTTTTCGTTCGGCCTTCAGGCAAAACTTGCACTCCATTGGAATCGAGTTTGGCTATGGTTGCCATCAGATCGTTAATGGAATCATCACGAACTTTGTCAATTGGTTCTGTAAAGTCTTTTGAATTCTAATACAAAACAAAAACTGCTTTTGAGTATTTAAGCTTGTAAATAATTAATATTAAATTTACTTCATTTGTACTGGGACTTGGTGTTTTGGGATTTGTTGACGTTACATTTGGCAAAACACTGCCTGGGCCATGCATTTGGCCATTTGGTGTTGTATTCTTTAGCGTGTTAGGTGATTTCAGTGATATTTTAAAATTTTCACCTTGCCTCCCATTGGCAAATTGCATCATCGGCCCATGTGCTTGACAAGCTTTACAAAAATTACTCCATCATTTATATTATTAGTTTAAAAATTTGTATTTACGTCACTTACCATTGTTCTGTTGGGCTGATTGTGGAATATGCCATTTAGCCATCCCAGGCATACCCATTGCTACCCCTCCTCCGCCCAATGGGCTTTGTTGTTGTGGACCGGCGTTAAAGCCAGCCTGGCTTCCAGGAAACCCCAAATTCTAAAAGGAAACCCCAATTAACAACAAAAACCTAATTCAACAGTCATACAATATAATATTTACATTCTGCATTGGATTTTGCATCATATTTGGCCTTGGCATAGGACCGGGTGACGGTATTTGACCACCGCCGCCACCCATTGCTGGTTGGTGATTGCTCATGCGTTGAAAATTTTGGAATCTTGGCCCATTATTCATAAAATTTGGAGTGTTCGGTCCACCAGGTTGGTTTGGGGGGAAATTTTGATGTTGTTGTCCCGGTGGACCTGCCATAAAATGCGGCCTCATTTGTGGCACTATGTTTTGCAATGGTGATGGTGCGCCTTGTGGACCTCCGCCAGGATAATTGGGTGGGCCATTGAATGACATGTGAGGCTGGTTGGGACTTTGTCCAGCTGCTTGATTATTGAGAAGACCACGTAAGCTTATATCTTAAATAAATAATGAGAGAAATTGCATTGGTCTTATAAGTATTTAGAGCTGCGCCTTCAATAAAAGTCAAGGATTTCCATTTTAGGTATAAATCTATTTTTGGCTCATGGAATAACCCATGATGTTGCTGATGAAATAGCTACTGGAATGTGAGCTTACAATACTTTGTTTGAACAATCAAATAGAAAGCCAGAATTTTGTTTAGCAAATAAATGACAACCAATTTGTTTTAAGACTTATAAAAGTCATCATTGAGTTGATAGTTTTTATTTCGCATGTTGGGAACGCACAACCTTACTTAAATTTATTTTTCTATGATTCTATAATTTAGTCCCATAACTATTCTAGCAATGACTGACAATATTTTATCCAGATATAACATTTTTTCAGATTATGTTAGCATTTATGAAATTTTAAAAGATTTCCAGGGAGTACCAAAGCTCACTAAAACCGGGAAGATAATTAAAATGACTAATAAAAAATTTTTCTCTTAGAAATATTAACTTAATGCCAAATTTTTATAATTTAAATTTCTCGAAGAAATATAGAACTAGAGAACGCAAATGCATTAAGGATTAACTTTCAATTAATAAATTTAAGTAAATACCACCAAAAAGATATGCACAGTCAAAGCCAAACCTCACTAGGAAAACTCGAATTCTCCAATTAGTCACTACCTCTATTTTTGTCTTATGAATTGCAAAGGGAATAAGCGAAAACTTTAAGAATTTGCGACCAGCTACAAGCTCTAAATGGCAAGGAACTTACCCATATTTTGTGGGTGTGTTGATGAGCTGACATGTGGTTGGCCTTGCCTTTGCATACCCACTGGTGGCATCCCCGCAAATCTGACCCCTGGAACAATATAACACAAACAAAAAAAGAACAACAGAAAACATCAATTAAGAACTGCAATCAAAGGAGGGGGCAAAATTTACTTCTGTCGTTACCTGGTCCATCAGCTGGAAACGGTCTATTCATTGGCATATTGTTGAATTGCTGTTGCGGTGATGTACTGTTGTACATGGGTGGTCCGTTTTGAACATATTGACCGGGAACAGGCCCGCCGGGGGAAAGCCCCGTTGTCATACCAGGCGGAAGCCCTGGACGCAGAGGTGGAGCCATGTTCGGGCTTGGCTGCTGGCGGGGTGGCCCATTAGTTGTTGGCGGTGGAGGGTATGGTTTTCCATCGACAACAATTACACCCAGTTGAGAAATAACTAATCGAAAACAAAATTATTATTAATATATAAAATGATTTCAACAAAAATATCCAAAAACTAACCTTTCTGAAGCTCGTTCACCTGATTAAGCTGAACTTGTATTCTGACTGGAATCTCAGGATTTGGGATGTCGGCACGTTGACATTTAAGCTTTTGCAAATGCCTGGCAAGAGATTTTTTACTGCTCAATATTGCACAATCGCTGCCCTTATCTAAGGCGCCCTGCACAAAGTCAATGCAGTGATCTGTGTTTTCCGACAGCAATTGAAGTGCTTCCTTCTTCTCATTCAATACTTTCAGCTTGCTATCGCAAACCTCGTTCAGTCGCATGACCAACTGCTTGCCACGCATATTAACTGTATTTGTGATCTTCACAACCATCGCTGTAATGTCCTTGATTAGGTCCTTCTTCTTGTCGGTTATCAGATTCTGTCTGTCGTCAATAACTTTGCTCGCACTGGTCAGCAGGAAACGCTTATAGTTGATCTCATTAAGGAGCGCGCCCAGTGAGTTTCTCGTCTCCGTGGCAATTTCGTGGGCGAACTTATATTTATGATCACGATGTTCGCTCAACTGACAGTCACGACATGTCAGTTTGTCGCATGTTTCGCAAAACAGTGAAAGCTTCTCCTGCGGATGCAGTTGACATCTCAGACTGCGATCGGTTTGTGAGGCTGTTGATGTCTCGCAATTGGCCTCTTCTTTCGGCTTGATTGTATGATCCTTGGTGATTTTCAGCCGTTGATGTGCTTGCACGCAACTATCACATATATATTCTGAACAATCTACACACCATGAAGTTGCATTGGCATCATCACTGCAACTACTGCACTTAATCATTGATGCTGCAGCGCTTTGTTTGTTGTCTGGATCGCTGCTTCCAGCTGCATTGGCATTCTGATCGCCAGAGTTACATTGCTCTATTAGGAAGTGGTTGTCTATTATGAATTCGGTTTGAGAAGCCATGTTGCACACAGGACAGTGTATAAGAGGTGGCATTGTGCGGTCGAGCTCTGAAAATTTTGTTGTTACGCACTGACAACAGGCGACATGAAGACATTCCAAAAGTTTGGGCCGATCGGTCGCCACTAGAAATTGCGAACACCAAACACATTTTGTGGAACTTGATTCACCAATGGTTGATGTGTTTTCAATCTAAAAATTAATAAAAAAGACAAAGACTTACTTTAATAAAATAAAGAAAAAACATTTTTTTTTTTTCAAAAAACTGAACAGGATTATGAAGCTTTTCAAAATTAAAAACACAATGCCTCATTCACAATTATGACAAAGAAATTAAAATCTGAATACAAAATTTAAACTACACAAGACTCAGGGAGAAATGCTATGATAATGATAACAATTTAGGCACAAGGTCATAATGTTACATTATGTAGCTAGGAGCTTTTGATGAATTGCGTAACTGTTTGCTTTATCTGACAAAGTAGTTTATTAGTCAAATTCAAATTAAAACGATTTAATTGATTGGTTTTATTGTTCTAGTTTATTCACGTTTAAATAATTTTTTATATTTTTTATTTCATCAGTTAGTTTTCTTATACAATCACATAGTTCATATTCATCAATATATAAAAGCCCATCATCAGCAAAAAATTTGATTTGGCTATATTTAATTACGTTTTCAATATCATTAATGTAAAGCAAATACAAAAGTGGACCATGGCTAGATCCTTGAGGCACACCTAATGCAGTTGCAATTGAGTCCGAAAAATTATTGTTAAATTTGAGAACTTGCCCGCGTCCAATCAGATACGATTTGATACATTCTTATTCAACTCCTCTTACCCCATACACATAGCTGGGCATTAACTCGTTAATCCGTTAATCGTTAATTAACGAAGTTAACATTTTGATTAACGGATTAACTTTTAAGTTAACTTTTAAAAATGTTAACGGACACGTTAAATCCGTTAATCCACGTTAAGTCCGTTAATCGTTAATCCAATGCCTACTATTTACCGCGCGGCGCGAAAAACAGGTTCACACAAGTATGAGACAAGTGCCGTGCGGCGCGTTGATCAACTGCGTTTTTGATATTGTTGCTCAACCAGTTGATGAACGAGTTGATACCTTCGTACATTTAACCAAGGATCACTCGGTGGGGAACGCACCACGATAAACAAAAAACTCAAACGTCAAACCTGAAATAATTTTGACTTCAGTTCGGTACATACATACATTTATTGTCGACGCACGCCTTCGCTTTAAAATATTCTTAAATTTGTTCCGTATGAGTATGATTTCCTCTAAGAAAAAAAAAGTGGCTGCCGCATTAATAATATTAGAAAATGAACGACAAAGGAAGAAAAAACAGCCAAGACGATTCTAGGTAGATGATTTTTTCTTGAGTCGCGAAGAAAATTGTTTTTTTTTTCAATGAAATATATGAGAAATTAAAATCGATTGATCCCACCGCACCCGTGAATTCGAATTCAAAGCTTAGGCAATTGCATTTTCGAGGAAATTTGAGACCAAGCCAATTCCCTGGCATCTCAATTTTTAAAAGAGGGGCTCTTAATGTTCCATATATTTAGCTTTTCCTCAATTGCTGAAATCATTTGCAAAATTAATTCCGTGGTCCACTCTTTTTTTTATCACCTTCCATGACGAAAAACCAAAATAAGCTACAGTTTGCAAGTTGCAACAACTGCAAGTTCATGGCAATGCAATAGTTCAACCACGTAGACACATTTCACTGCAGCCAACGCAACGCAACACAACACAATATTACGTCAAGAAATCCCAAAGAAAATTAAAAAGTTGATCAACGCGTTGACCAAATAATGTGCAACACATTATCTTGAAAATGTGGCTCAACGTGTTGATCGAACATTTTCAAGGAGCAACACGAGCTCGTACACTACCCGTACACTTGTTTGTTGCGCAATTCGTTGAGCAACGGCCAACAACTAGATCCAACTCGTTGGTTGAACAGAATTGAAGGCACCGTACATTAGAGTTGAATGCGTTGAATTCGAAATTTGTGCGTTGATCGCCTAGTGGACGACCGGCATTACTTAGCCCGGTAAAAAAATATATAAAAAATGCAATTTTTATCACATGTTAACGGATTAACGATTAACGTTAACTTACGTTAATTCTTCCGAAATTTAACGCTTTAACGTTTAACGAAGCTAACTTTTTTAGTAGCGGATTAACGATTAACGAAGTTAACTGTTTGATTAACGGTGCCCAGCTATGCCCATACATATATAACTTCTTTAATAAAATATTCCTGTCTACGGTCTCAAAAGTCCTCTTGAGGTCAAGGAACACAGCTGCTTTTTTTTATTGGCATGTAGCTTCTCTTTCCAGTCGGCAATCACGAAGTTTAGAGCGGATTCACACGAATGTTTTTGCCTAAACCCCGATTGCTCTTCCATCAGTATGTTTGTCTTTTTATTGTCATTCTGAAACTATACATGCATCTTGAAAATTCATTACTTTTCTTAGAACTAGAGTGCTCGATTTGGTACTCTATGTTATGTTAAAATGAATGAAAAAAGAAAACATTTGCATACCTGAAAAAATTATGAGTTAACATAAAAAAACTCTTAACTGTGATGTGAACTATAATCAAACCACTAATTAGGCTATTAATTGGTGGGCTACCTTCATTTAAAAAAAGGAGTTAAAATTGCAACAAAAACATCATCGCATCCTCAGCAATTATTGCTTTTTTATGACTTTGAACGGATGTAGGTACTAGTATTTATAATTAAGGTAGGTAGGTATGTTAGTGTTAGGTATCTTGCCAGGACAAGAAGAAACAATTGAAGCGCAAATCAAAACAACCAATAACAAAAAGAAAATATACCAAAAGAAATAGAAAGCTATAAACTAAGTTGATTTTAGTAGGTAGAGTCCGCCCTTCTATCTTTCTGTATCTTTCGAGATTTTGACATGGCAAAATATTAAAATCTTTGCAAAAAGGAGGATCAGACCAAAAACATAAAAAATATTAAAAAAAAGAGCCATGTTCTTCTATACAAAAACCTTTGTGTAACAAGTCAGCCGTGAAAAGTACTGAGATCTAAAAGGTTTAATACCGATGTTAAAAGTAGAATAATACTGAAAAAGCTGCAATGTAATAGAGAAATTTTATTAATTAATGATTACTGACTAAAATTTGATGGGCTTACTTGGAAAGTTTTTTTTCGATGTATGTAAATAGGAAAAAATGACTAATTGAACAAAATGTATAGTCTATTTCTGTTAAATGGATAAAATGTATGTATTTCATAAACAAATTTAATTACTTTTAATTAAATAACTTCTATTCAGTGTTCCATTATTTCATATCCATCTTATATCTCTGTATGTGTATATCTCAGTCTATTCATCAGCAAATATCTTGATTAATGAGACAAAAAGAAACAAACAAAATAAAATGATTGATGCATCTGCAGAAAGTTACTATCGCACTCAATCAAAAACAAAATAAAATACAAAGTTTTCAAGATAAAAGTATCCTACAGTTGTATATGCAATATCCTTTCGAGCGAAGCTTGTATTTTTATATATACATTATGTATATAGGTATTCATGTATTTATGTACAAAGTTATTTTCTACTATACTGTTTAAAACTCCTGACTCAAACGCATCAAATAGCTATGTTTGCATTACGCTAAGCTATCCGCATCTTATAGTTTATATTTTTTGCTTTGTACTTTCAGAAAAAATAAGTTTAAATTTTTGCAGACTCATAAATTTTTGTTTTAGAAAGAGAGAAACATGAAGAAGAAAAGTATAAAAAAGTGGATAGAAAAAACTTTTTGCGAAATCATAAAGTTTCTTCATTTTGCAATCGATTGCATTTTCTGGCAGCTGTCTTGCCGTAGCCCGTTGCGAAATGTTCTACTCCCTCTTTATACAGCATTTCATGTTTGGCCTCATTTTTCTTCTTTAAAATTTAACTTAAAGCAGCAAATTCATATTGATTGTGTTTTTAATGTTCATAACTTGTATGGCTGTTCGTTGTTTGTGATAATGAATTCGGAAATTGCTTTTTAATAAATTATGAATAAATTATTTTTTTTTTTAATTTATACAGAAGAATATACACTAAAAAAGCAGTGTTTATACGTTCATACCCTTTGGAAAGAAAGAAAATCCAATTTACCAAATTATTTCAATTTTGTTTGAGTACATAAAAATCCTTGAAATTTTCAATTTGGCAGTCAATTAAATGAGATAGAGCAGTCGGAGGACTTTATATGGAGCACAAAGGCAGAAAGCTTGGCAAATCAATTTAAGCAATGAATTTGCCGCCGAATATGTAATTACTGAATTTATATAATATGTTTATGTATGTGCCGTCTTCTGTGCAAGGTTTAGTGGTGTTATGAAATTGGATAGATAGAGCAGACAGATAAAGTGAATTGATTGGAAAATTAATTGGAAATATTATTTTTTTTTAAAGTTTAATGTATGTACATTATGTATCTCAAAGATTTTAATGGAATTTTCATAAATAATTAGTTAAGTAATATCCCATAAAAAATGTAGAAATTAACTGAAAAGGTTAATTAAGCCTGCAACTCAGCCTAATTTTTCACAAACAACTGCCAGCTTCGGAATAACTAATTCTTCCGCAAAATTATGAAAATAAATATATAAGTGTTTAATATACATACGTTTGCGTAAACTTTGGAGTAAAATTACCACAAAATAATCACGGCGAAAAATACTGTTTGAATCTGACGTCTTTTTGACGGAGGCATTCACCACATGTAATTAATTTTGTAACCGGTTCTAAGAGATTGTGACGAATCAGATTTATAAATTATTTTTCCAGATTTTCATCATAATTCTTAGAAATAACGTTTTAACAAGTTACGTGTCTCTAACAACAATACCAAGAATTGTATTCTTTGTACATATAATGAGATTTTCTGTTTCAATAAGTTGTTGCAATATTTAAATTTGAACGTGCCAACTATCGGCTATAAAGTATTTAGCGACTTGTGGTTGCACTCTCATTTTAGTAAAACGCAAACCGTATCAAGGGCTATCACCTTCTTTTCCCTTAAAATTTTTTTCTAAATTTCAAATCAAAGAATACATATGTATATCAAAATATTCCAAATTTTTTGTTTGCAGTTCACATGTGTTTAAGGGTATATTGAGACACTTATGATGTTAAACACGAGCATTATGGAAATTAGGGGTAAGAGGGGTTACATGAGATCTTAACGAACATTTGTTTTGAAAGTTTGCAAATTGAAATGGCAAGGCAAAACCATGTCGTCCAAGAAATAACAATACAAGTTGAACTAATGAGCATTCCTAGCGAAACGGGTGAACTGATTGAAAGGAGGAATGCAACTGGCTTCGAGGGAGCAAAATTAATAATTATCCATTAATATATTTGGTTTGTAATCAATACAAATTATTGATTCATCTTTGTGATTAAAAAGCCTCTTTTTACCTTCATTTTTTTGTAATAGTAATTAGAATTGGTAATGAATTTAAAGAGTAAGAGAAAGCATGAGAGTAAGTCTCCTGCTCAGTCGGATAGGGATTACTATGAACGATATGATAAATTTGGATATACAAACATGCTCTATAGGTTTTTAAGATGCCACCTTTAATTTAAAAACCCTAACTCTCACCAAATATATGTATGACAAAACCTTAAATTAATAATAATCGCATTAAAATAAGTAATGCAGAAAAGTTGAACTGATTAAGTTACAAAAATTAATATTTTATTCCCAAGGACCTTCTGCAGAAAAAACATATCCCAAAGTATAATAACAAAATTATTCTCTCTTGTTTCAGAAAGGAATATCATTGAACAATGGAACGAATAACAAAGTTTGTTTTGCATTATTTATGTATTCTTTTCTTTTCTTGTTCTTTATGTATAGGTGGGTATAAAACATGCATTAAACATCTACACTGGATTGAATAGGTAGGTAGCACGTTTTCAGATTAAAATTGGAACTTTAAATATTCTTCTGTTTATTTAAAATAAAATGAATTCAAGCTAACATAGCTTATGATGTGCAAACAATTTATTTCTTTATGCAAACATACCTGCAATGGAAAAATGTATCAAAGAAAAAATTTAAAGAAAATATATGTAAGCTAGTTGAGAAAAGGGGTTCAAAGTAAACAGGCTTAAAAGCTTTAATTTATTTATTTTTTTTTATGATTTTTGTTTCCTATTTTATTTGTTCATTAAGCTATTGATCGAGTGGTGTATGAGTCCTTTCCAAAATTCAAACCGCTGCAACCTCAACTTAAGTTATTATTTAGTTTTTATTTAATAAATCTGTTTGTGAAACTTCCTAAAAAAAATTACAATGTACATATATGTATGTATGTATGTAACAAAAGGCACGATATCCACTCAACTATGAGAGCTAGATCCTCCAACTTCCAGTAAAGTTTCGTTCACCCTCACTTAAAAGTACAACGAAGCTAAACAAAAAAAAATACAAAACTCGTTTTTCCAAGCTGAAAACAAGCAAAACAAAATAAATGTATACAAAACTAATGTAAAGAACAAAAAAAAAATAACAGAAAAACAGGTCACGAACAAAAGCGAGGATCTTTCGTGCTTTAAGTCATCCGTGAAATTGTTAAAAATGCATTTTACGATTAACAAAGTAAGAAAAAAGGACCGTAGAAATAAAACTTTCGTTGGGGTAGTGCAAGCATTTATCATTGAAATTATGACAATAAGCCCAAACAGATTATCTAGAAACCTTTACGATTTACAAATACATTAATAGGTATACATGTACATTCCTTATAACCACCCTTAGTGCTATGGAAAACACTTCATGAAATTTAAATTTCGTTTTCCATCAAAATCCATTCAACTTATTACCGATAGGGTTCGCAAACTTGCCCAACGTGAGATCAATAAATTGTATACACGCTTACAATATATAGATGGCCATGGCTGTTTACAATAATGGAATACATCTGACTTGAAAGACACCACCAACTGGGTTCAGGTTCCGATTCGGAAGACCATGTGGAGCAACACAGAGGGAACAAAAACACAATGATCACATTTATCTCTATGGGTTATTTTCTCATTTTTTTATTTTTTTTAGATAGGTATTTATTTTTTGGGGCTGTCAAGAGCAAAAGCGAAACTTCGCAACGTTGTTTTACACTAAGTACTTGTGCTTGATTGTCAGGTTATGAAAGAGGAAACCATATTAGAAGATGATGTCGAGTCGAGTCGAATCGAGACAAGAGTGAAGGCAATTATTTTGAAATTGTTTTAAGTGCTTTTGTCACGTTTCTTGTCTTACGTTTATGTCAGTTCCATGTGTTTTGTAACCATTAACTTGTTTTAGAAGGAATCGTTATATTATTTTTTTTTAATGTAAAGCATTAGTTTTTATATTAAAGAAGTATGTAGACATTACATATATATAACGCTACCTATTGAAAGATTCATCTTATGTTTGAATTTGTAATCTTTTTATATTTTGAAACAAAAAACATGCAAAATCCAAATTTAAAAGTTTCGATTGCTTTGATAAAAGTTCTTTAAAGTACATAATGTATTATAAATTTTATAAGGTATCCCTGCTTCAAAATATATTATAGCTTCTATTGATTTTTCAACAAGGATGGTAGAGGAGATATACTTCATCTGCATAACTCAATATTCAAGGAATATTCTCGACTGAGGATTTGGTATGTGCTTGAAAAGTTGATTTGAACAGCGATATGTACATATGTAGGTATACGTAGTACTTTAGTTTAAAATATATTTCAAAAGTTTTCTTCATCTATATAATATGTATTTACGAGTATGTATGTATGTGTAGTTATAGTTGAAGTTTAAAAGAAGTGTGGCAATTATTGCAATTACCTCCTTAAAATATAAGACTTGGCACACAAAAGACGTATAGATTATTTTTTTTTTATTTGACACTCTAAAGAAGAAATTCAAATTTTTGTTTTAAATCTTAGTAGAACGGGTAGCTGTCATACAACGACTTCGATATTCCTTTCATTTTTCGGGCTATTTTAGTTTATCTATTTGATGACTAATTTTGTAATTATTCTCTATTCCGGTACTCTTCATTTATTAATTTTAGTACTTTGTGTGTAAGCTAGTGCATTCTATTTTTTATCAAACGTGTTAATAAATAATTAAGATCGCAGGTACATATGGATATATGTACATAGAGCAAGTAAAATTTTTTTTTTTATATTATACGTGTTATGAATACCCTTATATTGTATTGAATAATTGTATTATAATTAAATAAAGTAAATATATATAACAAAACAAGTACAAGAAAATATTCTCTGTATCTGCGTCTGCACTACTACTACACTACTTCTAAATTTATAGATCTTCGTCATTCATTCGGTGTTATGGTAACATCGAACACCGTTGTTTATATTTGGTACATTATTAAGACTTTTCTTATTTCGAGGCACAGTTATGCCCTTTATTGTTTGTATATTTGAATCGCCAAGACTATTTTTCACACTTTTTCTCATTTTCCGACGAACAAAATTTCATCTAATGTTAAATAAACAATAAATTTTAAACTTGGTAGTCTCCTTTTTGGTATTTTTGTTTTAGTCAAATTAAGACCATAGAGTCAAGACATGTGCTGGTAACTCCGTGATTCAACCTTTTTGAAAAAAAAATGTTTCTACAAATAGTAGGTGAATGCATAAAGGATATACAGTAACCACTTACTAAAAATACTTCTACGTTATATTTTGTATTTTTGTGAAGAAAATTGTAATTCCTTCCTGTCACAAACCATGTACATACTTACATACATTCAAACTCTTTTGTTCAAAGGATTGGAAAATCACTACAAAAAAAGTGCTCATAAATCTTCAAACCGAAGGACAAATAAATAACCTAAGCCAAAGACTTGATTTCTTCTTCAAATATAAGCTTTATTTCATCACTATACCTATCTATAGTTTTGTTTATTTTTTGTGAATTAATCTTTTAAGAGGATTAATGTAAGACCAACAGGGATTCAGTGTGTTTAATATTTATATGCACATTCCAGGAATATTCGTATTTGCTTTTTTCAAATCGGATTATAGCTTATCTCATGTTTGAAATTCAAAAATGTCTGTGTCAGGATATTATAAAATTTTGTTCTTCGAAAATCTGTGGTAGACATAATTTTATGGAAAATTTTGCACTTTTAATCTCTCTGCGTAAAAACATATTTATGTATGTTTTACAAAATACATAAAATCTCAATGAATGAAAGAAATATATTTCCTTCACAAACCTAAATGAAATCTCTTCATAAAATTTAACTGTCTTGCAATTAAATCTTTTTATGATTCAAGACTGCATTTTACATAGTACATGAAAATACATGAAAGCTTTCTCTCTTGAAAATACATACTGCTTTCAACTCTATATAGCTTCTCATTAAATTTTATCGGTAACATTATTGCTCGTAAACAGAAAGAATGACTATGTATCAAAAATGTTAGACTACCTATTCGCAGAAAAAGAATCCTTCGAAGCACATTTATTTTAACTAAGTGAAACATAAAACGTCTGAAATAGGATATAGATAGTGACATTGGAAGGTTTCAGTATAAAAATAAATTTTAAATCCAATATACCTACGTACACCTTACATAAAATTGATACAATGATAATTATTTTAGCTGTACAAAAATTAAACATCCGTATTCTGAAACAAAATACAAAAGAACCTATAATAATTTATAAATTAAAAAGACATCAAGAGAATACACGAAGTTCTAAACAATGCATGAATGTATTTTCAAAGAATAAAGCAGAATTGCAGAAATTTAGTTAAAAAAATTAATGAAGATATTCTTTTCTTTTTTGTATTCTTTTTAAAATCTCACGAATTTCAACTCAGAGAGTAAATTCATTAAAAAAATTCAAATGAAAATGATTCAAACTTTTTGCTTTTGGGCTAAACTGTTACCTACCTTATTTCTAAAAATATAGTTTTATTTGCTTTGTTTTAGTTATAAATATGCATACATACATAATATGGTTTGTCTACTTCATAAAAGAAACCGTTGATATTTTAATGACCTTTTTTTATCTTATCATAATTTAATATGAATTTATCGTTTGTAAGATTATCTGAAATTTAATATTAATAAAATTACTGAGTTATCTAAGATAAAATGTTATCTTCGAGATAATAATTTTTTTATATCAATGAACAAGCATTGTACATATTGCAATTTTTTTAGGAAATATCAACCTTTTAATTTTCCGAGCTTTACCGATAGTCTTCCCAAGTACTCATTTTTGTTTAACAAAGTCGATCTCATGGACAAATAAAAATTTTCACACACCCTATTCATCAAGAAAACGGTGTAATAGCAAGATTAAAAGCATACTCGTACATATTTTAATCAAATCCTTTCGTATATCCAATCAAAAGCGTAACGCTTACATTTTCTGAATAGACAATTAGAGGACGAACATCAAAAGAAAAACTACAGAATTACTAATAGAGGTTCTTGAATGTATTGCGTTAAAAATTTCCTTTCATTAATTTATATAGAAAAATATATCTCCATTGTGAAAAGCTTTTTAATTATAATATCCATAAAAACTACCCTGATTTTTTTTAATTTCCTTTTTCATCCCATTTTGACTTCCTTTAACTGATTTACTTTTCAGATTTTAATGGCTTTAACTCCACCCGAGTTTCATTAATATGATCCAAGTTTTTAATTTTTTTGTCGAATATCGATTTTTGTTATAACGAAAATTGCATAATGATTTCTAGAAACGGAAAGATTTTACATATATCATACTTTTAAGACGCAATTTGTTTCTTTTATTGTGTTGGTACTAAAAACTTATTTTTTTTTTTTCAAAATCTTCCTTTGATAGATCTACTAAAATATAATAAAGAAAAATATTACATTGTTGAGTAATTAGTCCAATATAAGTAGGTACCTACACATTCAATTTATGCACATAAAATGATAAAGAACTGAATGAAATTAATTGAAAGGAATAAGATTTATTGTTAAAAGTCACGCATAGGTCAAGTCTCAGTATCAATTCACAATAATTTAATAATTTTAAAAATCTATTTTAATTTTCCTTGAGTTTAAGGTCTATAGATGTTAATAACCATAGGTACTCGACCATTATTAACCACAATAACGTGAATAAAGTGGCTAGGGGTTTTGGTTAAAAAAAAAAAACATTTTCGATGGTCACATTGCTTTGGTAAAAGTTTTTAATTGATTTTCCGAGTAAATTAAAATGAATAAAGAGAAAATTCCAATAGTAAGTTCGGAGATTGATTAAAAATAATTATTATCAAAAGAAAATCATTTTAATTTTGTAATTGTTCTTTTTAAAAAGGCAAAGCCTTAATACCTACTTTCCCACCAGCAATTTTTGTTGTTAAATACGTTATTCAATCAGACAAATCTATTTCACGTTTCTCCGATTTCTCCGTCACTTTGAAGAAACAGATACCTTTCTTCAGCAAAACATTATTTTGTTTTATAAGTTTAATTTTTTTCGACAAAAATTGATTGATCAGGCGAATGACAAAGCGGATGGTTTGAAGATTTGAGTCCCTTTTTTTAATATGTATGTATGCACCTTCCAAGGCACCTCCACAGTGTTTTTCTACTCATTTCGTACCTACTTATGCCTTCGATAGCCTACATAATTTTATAAAAAAAAGTAACGCTGTAATGTGCAATGTTTAGTAGTTCTTGGCATAATGGTTATTCTCGTGCAGAGGGTCTTGGGTTCGATTCTCAGCCGCTGGAAATTTTTTTTTCAGGGGTGTACTGCTTCTTGCAATGTAGTGGCAAATCCTACAATAATATCTCAAAGTATCATTCGGAATCGACATTAAATTGTAGGTCCCCTTCAATCATAACAGGCGCAGAGGTATGATTGAGAGATGTAAGTTTCTAGGTTTAGGCTCTCTAAGATATACAATGGACTTTAATGTATTAATTTGTAAATGTGCAAATAAACATGTTCTAATATGTACGATAAGTCAATTATCGATGGTCAACTATCTGATTTTTTAATCTCATCTTTTTTTAAATGGGTGTGGACTATAGAGGGTTCAGACCACCCTTAATATGATTACCGCAGTGCGAGCTCAAAAGAAACGGGGAAGAATTTAAAATAAGAAAAATAAATTGGAAATTTATGCAATGAAAGATTAATTTGGTGCGTAAAAAGTAAAAATTTGATCATTGAACATCAATTTTAACTGTGAACATTAAATAATTCGCGCAAATTTTTTTTCCTTGGGAATAGTTCTGTTAATTTTTGTTTTTAAGTTAACAATGATTCTTTTCAACTTCAAGGAGAAGGTTCTAAATTTTATAAAACTGAGATGTGAAATACTTAGTTAAATTTAAGAATTTTGTTAGAAAAAATAATGCATAAAATTGTAACGTTTTTGAAGCATAAATTGGCATATAGTAAGAAGGAATATTGAATCTGTAGTGTATAAACATTCTTGACTTTTGTAATATGCAAGTAAATGTACATGTACATATCATCTTGTTGTATAATTCTTCCCTTAACCAAAGAGCTGGTAAGTAGGTATCAGGTACATAATTTTGTAATTTTTTACAATTAAGTAGGTAAGTACTACCTACGTTGACAAAAGTAATTGGCTTTTGGATAACTCACTTAGCCAGGTGTAGTGTATTGAAAAATTAAAAAGCAATTTCACCGAAAACAGGATATTAAGCTTTTCATTTAAATTAGATTTCGAATTATATCTAACCAAGTACCATGTAGTGGAAAAAAAAGAGAAAACCTAGAGTAAGGTTTCATTTATATTTATGAAACACAATCTTCTCCAAGTTGCGTGATTTTAAATTACAGACTTGTTTGTGCGGTAGATATGCACGAGTATGTGTGCAGATATGCACAGTTGCGTGACCTTAAGCAACTTGATACTTAGATGTATAAACCTTGTCACATACCTACTTAGGTATACCTATTTTATTAAGATCCCTCTGACCTAACCTTAGGCCTCTATTAATTTTCGGAATTTAAAAAAAGAACTTATTTCCAAGGGTATTAGGGACTAAATAAGGAAACATTTACAGAAGGAGCAAGTAAAGAAATGAATGTACGTACGTTCATTTTAAAAAATAGGATAATTTTCTAAGGGATTTGTGAAGTTCCTTTCAGCCAAACAAACTTCTTTGGCCAAACCTGAAGAAATGCCACATACATCCTTAAATGAGTATCTCAGTCCTTACAAACTTATGGAATACACAAAGTTTGTTTCTTTTGTTTTCACCAAAGAAGCTTACTTTTCGAGGGACAAATGAAATATTTAACTCTGCTCGCATTTCACATTATCATTTGAACAATTCCATCTCAATATTATTATGAAAGGCTTCTAGTCGGATAAATAATTACAAATCACAAATATGTAAGCTTTCTTTGTTTATTTGAACCCATTTAAGTACACAAAAATAATAATAGTAATCCACATATCCACCGCCCAGTTCATAGTTTCTACCTTAAATTGTAGTACCGAATATTTCAACACAACAATAGCTATGCGCCACAATCCTTAACAAAGTTTCTAACAGCAAACATGCCCCAGGTAATATTTTTGAACCAAATTTACAATCTTGAGAAGAAAAATAACTCACCCGCTTCTCGGCACTATCGCAAGGATTGCCAGTAGTCGTACCAGTGCTGGGAGGCTCGTTGGCTTCTAGAAGCTCCTGTTTGATGTTTGGCATCAGAGGAAGAAAGTCATTTTTGGTGATATTGTCCAAATCATCCAATTCCATGGCCGAGTTCATAGCGAAGGAATTTTCGTGAAAAATTTGTTTTTTTCTTTTTTTTTTCTAAATATTTTTCCTTTTCTTTTTAAACTTCATATACATACATAAATGAGGCATGTATTTGTTTTTTGGTTATTGGAAATTTTTTTTTATTAATTTCATTAAATTATTTCTTTTTTTTCACAAAAAACTTTCACTGCGAAAAAATATCGTTTTATTTTTTTTTTTTTTGATTTTCTCACAAACTCGTCGTTTTCCCCCCCGAGGAAAAATCCATTAAGCCATGGAAATTAAAAATGAGAAAAAAAACTAAACGAAAAAAAATTACGATAATCAAATGCAAAATTCACTTAAGACCACTCCGAATTTTGTTCACATTTTATAACCATTACATATATTAAAGTTTTGTGATTAAATTTGTTGAATAATTTTTGTAAAAATTGTAGTTTTTCTGTATTATTGATAAATTAGAAATACAGACGCTTTAGAGAGAAAAAAATTGACGAGACGTACGGCCATTTTGAACCTAGTAGTGGCGAGAAAGCGAAAAAAAACTTTGATGGTTTCTAGGGCGAATTGCTATGTTGTTTGCCGCAAAAAGTGACAGTCGAAATTATTGGGTGGATTTGTCATAAGGAAAGGCGAAATGAAAACCAAAGTTGGCAGGTGAGTTTTGTTTGATTTTGGATTTTAAAGATGTGTTCTTTTGTGGTTTTTGATTTTGGGGCCAGTTATAGCTCATCAGAAAAGTCCATCAGAAAAATTAGAACAATCGAAATCTGAAACATTTTTCTGATGGCCGGTTACAGCTACCAATAATTTTACGTCAGAAAACAAACAATTTTTTCTTGTCATATCATCAGAAAAAATTTTTCTCATCAGAAAAAATTTTTCTGATGCATTCGGAACAGAAAAAAATCGGAACACAAAAGAAAAACGAAATGGAATATATTTTGAGTTTTGGCAATCAGCTGTTCAGAAAAATTAAATTCCATCAAATGCATCATTGGAACAAATCAGTGGAATGCTGACTTCATTTTTTTGACAAGCCAGTTATAGCAATCATTGAAAAATTGGTTTCAGTAAGAGATCCTGTCAGTGGCTGATTGCAACCAATTCTATGCATTTGAGGTTAGAGTTGATCATTGAAAGGAAAACTGACATTTGAGAATAGAAAGAGAATCGAACACATTCAGTGGAATGATTGTGTTCCATATTAAAGAAACGAAAATCAGCTGTTCATTGAAATTGATTTCTATCAGTGAAATAATAAATGTGGATTTAAAAGAAAGTTTAAATCAGAATTTTGTATTTTTTAGAGTACAAAAATTCTACTACCCATTAACTTCATTTAGGTACCAATCATAGCCATTGCAGTTTGTTTAATCATCTTAAAAATGCAAATGAAAATTTTCAATGATGCATTTCAATGATAGCTATAACTGGGGCCAAAAAAATATTTAAATCCATTTTCTGAGTAAATTTAGCAACAAAATGTTGTAATTCTTTTTGTAAAAATTAGTCCAAGCAAGTATTCGTCTAATTGCATTAAAATTTTACTCAAAATCGAGTCGTAATATGGTCAAATTTGGAAGACAAAATTTTTTCTGATGAGCTATAAGGGGCCAGTTATAGCTCATCAGAAAAGTCCATCAGAAAAATTAGAACAATCGAAATCTGAAACATTTTTCTGATGGCCGGTTATAGCTACCAATAATTTTACATCAGAAAACAAACAATTTTTTCTTGTCATATCATCAGAAAAAATTTTTCTCATCCGAAAAAAATTTTCTGATGCATTCGGAACAGAAAAAAATCGGAACACAAAAGAAAAACGAAATGGAATATATCAGCTGTTCAGAAAAATTAAATTCCATCAGAAAAAATATTTAAATCCATTTTCTGAGTAAATTTAGCAACAAAATGTTGTAATTCTTTTTGTAAAAATTAGTCCAAGCAAGTATTCGTCTAATTGCATTAAAATTTTACTCAAAATCGAGTCGTAATATGGTCAAATTTGGAAGACAAAATTTTTAACTGGCCCCTTTGAGTGATATGAGATTAGGATTTGGTTAAACAGAAAGTTCGAAGGCGGTGCGGGCAGCACATTGTGTAGTTGTCCGCTGTGTTCTCTGATGTCAAATAGAACGCAGTCAGCATTTTTGTAATTTTTGCTTATGAAATAATTTCACTTATTTAAGAGGTGCGTTTTATTAAGGGTATTCATGTAACGAGATAATTTTCCGCTTTCCAGAAAGATATAACTTTCCGCAGCATGTTTTCATGAACACCCCCTAAGAAATACTTGCGTAAACGTGGGAAATATTTTGTGAAATGTCAAATTAAAAGTCAGAATCCATACTTCTTTAGTTTACGAGGTTTATTTCTGCACTTTCCGCAGCAAAATTGTGAGATAATTTTATGCGATTTGCAGAAACTTTTTCCCATACAAATTTTGACAGCTCGTTTCTACGGAGATAAAATTATCTGGTTTACGAGGTTTACGAGGGTTTTCCGCGCTTACATGAATACCCCTATTACTCACAAATCTATCTGGATCCGGATCTGGATTAAGTTTTAACATGTATTGTTACACTAAATAGCGAACTCATTTTAGGCAATCGTTTAGTTTGTGTCAAAACACAAACTTTTTAGTTGCTCGAACCAGGCAGTTGCGAAACTAAAAATTGAATGTGCGCGCCTAGCCTTAAGGGGATATTTTGGTACATGCGCTAAAAAATTAACATGATGAAGCTTTTTCCATTTCAAATTGAATTGTAGTTCAAGGAGCTCAAGGAGTTCTGAGCTAGATATTAAACAAGATTCACGTTGTTTGGTTATCAAGCAAGACTTAGAGGTTAGACCAAATTTTTGAAAATGAAAACCAGCTGTGTTATTTTGTTAAAAAAAATATAATAATTTTAAAAAAATAATCGGCCCTAGCGAGGTAACCGTTCGGAGCGGAAAATTGTCCCCAACGCATAATTTGTCAGAGGTTCAAATTGCTTTCAAGGTATCCTATCGGAAAGAATAATAATCGGCCCTAGCGAGGTATCCGTTCGGAGCGGAAAATTGTCCACAACGCATACTTTGTCGGAGGTTCAAGTTGCTTTCAAGGTATCCTATCGGAAAGAATAATAATATAGAAATGCGTTGGCGCAATTTGTTCTGCGAAGAATTTGTGTCGGACGAAATAAAAAAACAATTGCATTAAGCTGTCAGAAATTTCACAAATAATGCACTTGATCGCACTTCAACGCAGTTCGCCGGGTGCGTTAAAATAATGTCGGAGAAAAATTCCGAACAGCTGTTCGGGAGAATACCTCGAAGCAAAAATCCTCCGAATCGTACAAAATCGGAGGAATTTCCGCTCCGAACGGACACCTCGCTAGGGCCGAATACAAAAATGCGTTGGCGCAATTTGTTTCGCGAAGAATTTGTGTCGGACGAAATCGGAAAAACAATTGTATTATGCGCGAAACAGATTAAACCAGCAACAGCACCAGCATCGTCAACAGCAAACAGCACGCTGACCAGCAAAAATTTCTCAAACACATTGCCACCAGCAACGTCATTTCATCTGCTTGACATTTCATATAGAAAAAAAGTTTTTCATTGTGGTGCCACTGAATATTGCAGTGGGAAAGTTGACGACACCGCACCAGCAACAGCAAATTTAGGACATTGGCCTAACGACGCTGTTGGCGTTGCTGTTGCTGTTCTTATGTGTGTGTTGAACAATTGAAATACATTGGCTCTAAATTAATGGCGGCCGCTGTTGCTGTTGACGGTGCTGTTGCTGGTTCAATCTCTTCCGCGCTTTAAGCTGTCAGAAATTTCACAAATAAAGCACTTGATCGCACTTCAACGCAGTCCGCCGGGTGCGTTAAAATAATGTCGGAGAAAAATTCCGAACAGCTGTTCGGGAGAATACCTCGAAGCAAAAATCCTCCGAATCGTACAAAATCGGAGGAATTTCCGCTCCGAACGGATACCTCGCTAGGACCGATTATTTAAATAATGAATAGGTTTGAAATATAATTTTTTTACTGCGGATATATAAATAGTATATAATGGCTATTGTTTTTTTTTTTATATTTAATATTGAAGAAATCAGGAATACACATGACCTAGAAGTATATGTGGGAATTATTCCCTGTTGACCTACACGCTTCTGCTGATTCCGAACGGCTAAGATGAGAAGTACTTTTTCAAGACAAGAGTTACTATTGGAGTCACTTGCAAACAGGCTAAATACATAAAAGAACATTTTTAAATGAAAGCGACTTGGAATAACGTCAAACATTCAATGGAATAACGCAACATGGTTATGTTAAGACTTAAGTTCGAAAAAAAGTTAAAATATAGTGCAAAAATAATATCACTATTAAATAAAGTTTAACTAAAAATGTAATCGATTTTATCCAGAAATGCTAGTTATTTTCTTAAACTGCGGTGGCATTTTTTTTTTTGTAGACATATTTTAAGATTAAAATTGTGTAAAAAGACGCCTCGGGTTCGATTCTCAGACAAGGCAAAAAATGTTTTTTAGGAGTGTACTGTCTCTTACGCGGAAGTAACAAATCTTATCATGAAAAGTGCTCCTGCTTACCTTAGCTTTCGGTCTGGGTAGAAAATTGTAAAATTTCTCCATACCTTGTAACTCACACAGAAATGATTGAGAATTTGTTCCTTAACAGCTGTTGCACCACCAAAATTATTTATTTATAGAAAAGACCGAAAGTATTTTTTAAGCTCATATTTATGCATTCAAAGACACACCTAAAATACAAATTAACGATAAAAGTATAGTTTTTTCTTTCAAAAATATTTTTATTAAACTAATGCGTTTATCTTCAACCCGGAAGAATCAATTGTACACAGCGGAAGTAGTTTGACTTCTCTGAAACCCCCATCACTATTGCCTTCCGTCTGCAGCCATGGGAAGTCCTGCAAGACATTCATTAGAGTTAAAATTTTCTTTTTTTAAACAAACATCACAAACCTGAGAGGCAGGACCACAGCACGTCTTCATAAATGCACTTTGTGTTGTGTGCAATTCAATTCTAAACCTAGTATCTTCAGGCAAGTTTTCGAAAGATTTACACCTTTCTGATAATGAATAAAGTGCTGTTCTCAGTTGTTGCTCGAATTCTAATAGGTACGGATCTTCGCCTTTTCTCACAGCGGCCAAAAGGCAATCATCGGAAATCTCGAAAGCATATTTTTCGTAGGTCCAACTAACGTTGCGGTACATTACCAACTCTACCTTTTTCAATTGATTGTCCTTCTTCAGTTGTCGGGCAGTAGTTAGGGCCTCTACGATATAACTTGTTACATGGGGATAGATAGAAACAAACACCGGACAGTCGTATATTTTTCTTTTTCGGAATATTTGTGGAGGGTAGACATTACGGACATAGAGAATATGGTTGATGAACACCTCGAGGGCTTCTATTATAATATCAGTGGAAACTTAAAAAATATATACAAGGAATTACATAATTTACTTTATTATTTATTTGATTTGTACTTACTATCTGCATTCATTTTTGTTTAAGAAATTAAGGAAAAACATTTCTTTACATAAATTGCCCCTTCATTGGTGTTTTTGTTATGATTTGTGAATTTTGGGAAATGTTATTTCATAAGTCAACTTAAGAAATTAGATCTGTTTGATTTGAAAATTTATGTTTAAACTTCAAGTTGCGATGTTTTCAATGAACGTAATGTTCCATTTATTTTCATATCATTTTCTTCGTGTCAATTTGTTTCAACTGGGAACTATAATATAGTAAGGGTATTCATGTAACAAGATAATTTTCCGCTTTTTAGAAAGATATAACTTTCCGCAGCATGTTTTCATGAACACCCCCTAAGAATTACTTGCGTAAATGTGGGAAATATTTTGTGAAATGTCAAATTAAGTCAGAATCCATACTTCTTTAGTTTACGAGGTTTATTTCTGCACTTTCCGCAGCAAATTTGTGAGATAATTTTATGAGATTTACAGAAACTTTTTCCCATACAAATTTTGACAGCTCGTTTCTAGCGAGATAAAATTATCTGGTTTACGAGGTTTACGAGGGTTTTCCGCGCTTACATGAATACCCTTAGTGTATATTCATGTAAGCGCGGAAAACCCTCGTAAGCCTCGTAAATCAGATAATTTTATCTCCACAGAAACGAGCTGTCAAAATTTGTATCGGAAAAAGTTTCTGCAAATCTCATAAAATTATCTCACAAATTTGCTGCGGAAAGTGCAGAAATAAACCTCGTAAACTAAAGAAGTATGGATTCTGACTTTTAACTTAACATTTCACAAAATATTTCCCAAATTTCTTAGGGGGTGTTCATGAAAACATGCCGCGGAAAATTATCTCGTTACATGAATACCCTTATTAAGCGGAAAATTATCTCGTTAAGGGTATTCATGAAACGATATAATTTTATGCTTTGTAGAAATATATAATTTTCCGCAACGCGTTTTCATGAACACCCCCTAAAAACTACTTGCGTAAATTTGGGAAATATTTTGTGAAATGTCAAATTAAAAGTCAGAATCCATATTAATTTAGTTTATCAGGTTTATTTCTTTACTTTCCGCATCAAATTCGTGAGATAATTTTATCAGATTTGCAGAAAGTTTTTCCCATACAGATTTTGACAGCTCGTTTCTGCAGATATAAAATTATCTGGTTTCCGAGGTTTATCAGGGTTTTCCGCGTTTACATGAATACCCTTAATATACTATCGTTAAGATAAACATGGCCTTAATAGTTCTTAACAGCTGATTGAAATGTGATTTATTTTAATTTATTGCTTTTTCTTTTGCAGTTATTTTTTTTTTACTTTTGAGAATAAATAGTTTTTGAAATCTGAGAAATAATAAGACCAATTATATAACAACGCTTTTATAAATTTTCAAAATAACTTCCCAAAAACCAAAAAAGAACAAAAAGTATGAGCCTTTTGTATGAAACTTTGGACCATCTCAGTTTTTATAAATCCAACTGGATTCGGGGCATTCACTAATGTAGTAACTATGTATTCAGCTTACTATAGTTGGCTAAATGCAACTAAAAAATGAAATTACCCCTTCAACGTAGTGTACATATTTTGGCTTCAAAGCTAGTGGATAATGATTTTGACATTTTTAACGATCAACTGTTCGATGAAAATACAAGTTTATTGTTTCAATATGAAAATATACATTACCCGATCGAAAATGAAATATGCAATAAAATTATATCAGATAATGTTTTTTAATGCAATAAGCAAAACGATTCATTTACCAATTTTATTACAGATCCAGTGTGTGCCGCAGCATACATAGAACAAAAATGTTTCATTATTTCATGTTTACATCCGTCATTTTATTTCCGTTTTCATCGGTGATAGTTCAATATAAAGTTTCTTTCAGTCATTGGCGGAAAGTGCCACTGTCACGTATTATCATCAAAACCTGTTCCCAACTTCACAAAATGTGTAGTCTTTGGCAGAATGAAGCGCGCACATGCAGCACAAGAAACACAAAATTTTTTAGAAAACAACTGAACTATTTAGTTGAATGTGCGCGCAGTCGCATGTGTAATACAGAATTAGTGAACTGATTAAAAGCAATCGTTTAGTTTGCGTCGAAGCGCATATAATTATATGTTACACAAAATAGCGAACTCATTTTGGCCAATGGTTTAGTTTGTATCAAAACACAAACTTTTTAGTTGCTCGAACCAAGCAGTTGCGAAATTTATTTATTTATTTTTATTTATTCATCTACAAGCTTAAAGCTAACAGATTAATTAGACTTAAATTCTTAACTAAACGATGGCTGTGTCATGTAAAGTAAAAGAATGTGAAAATCTAATACAAAAAAACAAATGCTGCTTCATTTTATACCCAGCTGTTTTGTGACACTTTGAATTAGTAAACATTTGGAAGACAGACAAACACTTCAAAGGCTAATCGGGAAGCGTGGACGAAAATTCTTTGCGGGTACACATATTTTAATCAATACAAATATTCTGTTTCTTAATTGATGGCATTTTATAATTCTAAAATATCACAACAGACAATAAAAACTCACAATTTCAAAGAAGATAATTGATATTTCAAAATACATTTTAAAATGACTTTAAATGACCTTTAAGCGCGGAGGATGGCGCTTAAGTTAAGAAGCCTTTAAGTAACGTTACTTAAATGATTAGATACTGACATTTTACTTAAGATCTCCTTGGAGGTATTTTACAGTTAAGCTACCTTTAAAATTTCTTTATAGATTCGGCTGCTAGTGTGTATTACTTAAAATTTCCAAAGCAATTTCCTAACTTTTACTTAATTTAATTTATTTTTATTAGTCCCCTGATTTTTTTTTACCCTCTGGCTTGATGTTATCTAACATGCGCAATTCAAGATACTTTTCCTTGCGCAGACTACCATCTTTTTCGACAATTTAAAAATTGACATTTCAGATGTTACAAGCAAAACTATTTAGGTTTGCGTTCTATTTGCCACCGTAGATTTCGGATCTAAAATCCAAATCTCAAATTAACGAAAGGAAAATCACATTGGAATTAAAACTCTCACCTTTAAAATTTGACAGACATTTCTAATCCATCCATTCTATATTTTTCGGTAGTTTTCTTCTGTCTGGGAGAACTTCATCGCAAATCCCTATGTTTGACACTTTTGCCGATTTAGTGCACACAAAACCTTTGGAACAAACCTAATTTTTTGTGCGAGTTGATTGGTTTCTTTTCTTGCCAACAAGCAAAAGCGTAATCAACGGGCACGGGCAAGCAACACAATCGGATTCCATTTGACTTCTTCCAAGCAGAAAAAAAAGTAAAAAATCCAGTTAAATTAACATGCAATCGCTTTTCTTGCGCTCAGTTACTTCAGTAATCGCAAGCAATTCTGTTCGACTTCAATTAACACGCTCTATATCAAAAACTCTTTTTGCAATGGCTCCAATAAAGGTATGTTTTTCATCTTCAAGTTTTTTTCTGAATTTCTATTATATAATTACAACAAATATGAATGCATTAAATGCACAGCCACACAGTAGTGTATTGTTTTGAGATTGATTTGTAAATAAGTGGTAGGCCAAGTATCTTATATATATGTGTAATGATGTAATGAATTATTGAATTTTCAGGTTGGTGATAAACTTCCTTCGGCTGATCTCTTTGAAGATTCCCCGGCTAATAAGATCAACATTGCAGATTTGAGTGAAAACAAAAAGATTATTGTTTTCGGTGTTCCCGGGGCATTTACACCCGGTTGTTCCAAGGTAAGTTTATATACATATATATCTTTGCCAAATGCGGTTTGGTCAAGGTCAATTTGCCGGGCTGACTAACTTGAAATTCTTGATTTGTATAGAAATGGGAAAGCATTCAATGCAAATCAACCGAATATAGGTTGTGATAAAGGAACAAGTTAAACGATTCCCTTTTTGTTCTTGCATCTGAAACAAGAAAGATAAACCAATATTTCTTTAAAAAAAACTTTCGACCGTTTAGATTAATTCTCAAGTTTGTAGAAAAATCCTAGTGTAACCTTCTTTACTTGACAGTCTTGACCGGTCACGACAAGTGCTTAAATATTTTTCTGTCATTAGTCTCAAATAGAAGATTGCGTTAGTCTGGTTTTGGCCGCTTTTTTTTTTCTATCCTGGATTTCAGATTGCAATTAATGGGGCATTAGTTTCAAAATAAAATATAATTTAAATTGAAATTTTCTAAAGTCCCCAAAATTGTGAGCTCCAGCACGTCACCCACTTATCCATTTATTTCTACATTAATGTACACATTTTTTGTATTTAAATTTTTTCTATTTCAGACTCATTTGCCTGGTTACATTGAGAATGCAGATTCGATTAAATCGGACCAGGGTGTGAGCGAGATTGTTTGCGTGTCTGTCAATGACCCATTCGTTATGTCTGCCTGGGGTAAGGAACATTCCGCCGGTGGAAAAGTTCGCATGTTAGCCGATCCAGCTGGCAATTTCGTAAAGGATTTGGACTTGACAATTGATTTGCCACCGCTGGGTGGAATCCGGGCCAAACGTTTCTCAATGATAGTCGAAAATGGCCGCGTTAAGGAGTTGAATGTTGAGCCTGATGGCACTGGTCTTAGTTGTTCATTGGCTAATAACATTGGAAAGAAGTAAATTAGATAGTTTATAGCTATCATTCCTCAAACCCCTATTTCATAAATGGAATTGTGAATGTAAAAGACATTTAAAATCGATTATATTCTTAATTTAGTATTCTAGGGACCTGTTTTAAGTTTTTAATTGGTAGTCGTTTAGAAATTGGAAAATTACATACTATTTGCATACATTGTTAATTTTTTTTTAAATAATGCTTTGAACGCATTGCAAGTTTATTTTATTTTTCTAAATAAATAAATAATGCATATCGATTTTGTTGAAAATTAATAAATAAATTGATAGTAATTGAGAGTTTTTTTCTTTCTTTATAATTACATATGTGACATTTGTTATAAGAAAGGGATTGTCCAATAGAGTATTTATGCATGTAGAATGAAAGCATTTTTAATTTAGTAATATTGACATATTAAGTCACTTTTTAACAATAAGTAATAACTAATTTTGAAATAAGATTATCCACAACGAAACATATTGAATGAATCAATCAAACTATCCACAATGAAATACATTGAATGAATCAATCAAATTCTCCGGGTGAACGACATATAAGTTCGTATAATTAGTAATACAAATTAAAGATATTCACAATATAAGACTATTAAATAATTTAATTGAAAAGCTGATGGAGCCTAGTTAGTGGATTTCGTTTGTTTCGACGATGATAAAGGAGCACAAAAGCAAGATTATCGTTTTCGGTGTTCCCGGAGTATTAACACCCGTTTGTTCCAATGTAAGTTTATATGGATGGAGCAGGACACACTCATATATTAAAAAAAAAACGAAAACTGAGTGGTCGATTTAAAAGCAAGTAGATACAGGGCAATTTTGTGTTCTTCAAGTTTCAGTCACAAAAACAGAGTAAGTGCATAAAAAGCACTTTTTGTGTCGAATATTCCCTGATTTTTCGGAATTCGATTTGTTTTTTAAATGCAACTGTGATTTGCTATGGAGTGCAAGATTTTGGTCATATTCTCATATACCCTTGAAAGACCTAGACAGTCTTAGAAGAGTTTGTTGCGCTTGCCAAATTCAACACCAAATTATTCTATATATGTATGTATGTTAGTAGGGTCAGGTACACATATATCACGAATATACATATATACAAAATTTAAAGCAAATGTGGACTTTTATAACAAGTATTAATACCATGGTATTTAAAAACTTTTATGAATACTGAAAAAATTATCACCAAATCCGTTCGTAATGTCCATTTGTATGGGATTTTTCACTACGATGGATTCGGGGATGGGATTTTTTCGGAACAAGATTGCGAATAAGGTGGAAATAACGATGGGGGTGAATAAGTGTCTCAATAAAGCCATTTGTAAAAAAAACTCCTCCGACCGAATGCCTCCGTTTCAAAGAATTAAATGGAACCAGTTCGCTTTGCCCATAACTCGGATTTGTATTTGTCAGAGTCGAATATTAATCTGTGACAAGATCAGTTCACAGACGTGATAACCAAAAAATACCATAAAATCTTGATTGAAAATCTTTTCAGAGCAACTTCATCACTTTTCAGTTTGGATGGGTCATCACATGAAATGTCATGTGAGGCAGACTACAAGATTCTTAAGAACCAACATTTTAAAGCTTGGTGATGAAAAATGTTTCAAATGTGCTCCTTCTGTTAATATAGTCTATATTTCAGTTGAAGTCATTCATTTCCATCATTTTTGTTTGAACTGTACATGTCATCGAACGTCAACAAACGCCATATAAAAATAAATTTGGTTCGTGCATTTGCTAAACATTCATTCTCAAAGGAATAAGCATCGGCGTTCAAGCAATATTCAAGGTTTCAGCTTGTAAAAAATCAAATAAAACCAAAAACAATTGGATTATTCAAAAACTTTGTAATCAATCTCAAAAATATATGACAAAAATGAGAGATATTCATATAACTCTATTGCTTTTGTTTTTTTGCATCACAATCGGACTCATTTCGGGTGATAACAAAGAAGACACCACTACTAAAATTCCTCTAACAGCTAAAGTTTGTAAGCTTACCAACGACCTTTTTTTAGTTAATATTTGTTTCATTATTCAATTTAAATTTCAGATGCAAAACTACTCAAATCTCACCGCAAAGATCACACCACTTTGATTCAAAGAATGCTCCAAAATGAATATGAAAAGAACTATAAAATGATATCCTTAGCGCTCGACAAAATATTTCAAGTAAAATTCAATCACATTGTTTCATTTTACAAAAACTAGAAAAATAAATTTTTAATTTTTTAGGTTATAAAAGAGAGCAACGGAACCTTAATTGGGCAAAATTATTCCCCGATCGTAAATGGGTTTCCTGTGGAAGAACATATTCAGGAAGCCGTAACCTTGTTGATAGAAGACACATGTCTTGCCGCAGAAATCGTTTTGCACTTCCCCGAAATATCGCAGAAGGTTCTAAAGAAAATTCCTCAATGGAAAGAAAACATAAACTGGTGTCTTGATTTTGTGATGCATTTTCCACACATAATAGACGAAGCAACAGTCGAACTGATAGACCTTGCTCGCCAGGAAATAAATGAGGACGCCAGAAATCCCGATTTCATAAATCCATACTACAAAAAAGTCGACACAGAAGCGATTCTCGTGAAGAAATCGAAGCGAGTGGTAAAAAAGATCTAGAAAGGTCCACAACTTACATCGAGATCTGACTTATAGAATCAAAACCAGTGCAAAAGTATGTAATTTGTAAAAATATATATTTAAACCTATTTTCGAAATTCTTAAGCAAACAGTTGGATTAGGATTAAAAGCAGCTTTATTCATCGGTTGTCTGTGTTGGGGGCAATTTTTTGTTGTAACAACTTTCCATAGCCACCTCGTCCTGCGTCGTAGTCTGTCCGATATTCGTCACGAACTTGACCTCCTGTCTTGCCACGGCCATACTGCCGCCCTTCAATGAATCCAGCATCCCAATCTACTCGAATTAGACGATCGTCCAGCCGTGTCCCATTGACATATCTAGGGATAGAGGGATTCCATTTTAATCTATCATATAATGAGTTTAAAACTTTTTCTTACCTCATGGCATACTCTGCTTCCACCCTAGTGTAGTATTCCACAAAGCAGAAACCGCACGGTGTCTTTTTGTACTTGTCGAGTCCCATGACTATGCGTCGGACATCGCCACATCGTCCGAAAAGTTCGTGGATTTGCTCCTCAGTTGTGTAGAAGGAGAGATTGCCGATGTAAAGTGTGGTTGAATCTTTGAGGGAACGTTCTTGGTCATTGCGGGAACCCTACGACGAAGAAAGATATAACATACGTTTCAGGACATCCCGTAAACTTGGGGCATAAACTAACCTTAAAGTGTTGGTCGCGGTAGGAACTGAGCTCTATCGACGTTGCCGACATGTTTTTTTTTTTTAATTTTTGAAAAAAAAATAATTTCAATAATTTATATTAATTATTCTCTGGGCTTCTTTCTCTGCCACTTGGACGATTTCTATTCAACCTTTTGCTTAGAACAGAGCGAAAAATGAATTATACATGGTGTCGTTTTCATATAAAATGATTCTTTAATTTATTATTGAAATTATTTTCTTGATTTCACAAACAAAAAAGAAAGGAAAAATGTTTCTATTTAATTCTTCAATCGGCAAAGGCAAATGCTAATGCTTCCTTTTGGTTTACCTTCGATCGAATTTTTTTGTAGATGACAGCAAACGTTGGATTTTTTATGACAGTTTAATATTAAGTTGGTTGTGGTTTTAGATATTCTTCTGTTTTTTCTCAATTCACAATAGAAAGTGTAAGGCTGCAAAAAGACTTTTGGTTTTATTATTGGCGGTGTATGGAACAACGAAATTAATAAATTGGCGCAAAATTTTAAATTAGTACGATGTTAAACCTGTTTTGATATGGAACTAGGTTAAAAGGAAGATTTTGCAAATTTTAACCGAATAATAGCATCATACTTTCTCTACCCTTTTATTAGGCTAGGCACGCACATTCAATTTTTAGTTTCGCAACTGTTTGGTTCGAGCAACTCAAAAGTTTGTGTTTTGACACAAACTAAACGATTGCCTAAAATGGGTTCGCTATTTTGTTTAAAATATAATTATATTATATTTTAAATTAGTACGATGTTAAACCTGTTTTGATATGGAACTAGGTTAAAAGGAAGATTTTGCAAATTTTAACCGAATAATAGCATCATACTTTCTCTACCCTTTTATTAGGCTAGGCACGCACATTCAATTTTTAGTTTCGCAACTGCTTGGTTCGAGCAACTCAAAAGTTTGTGTTTTGACACAAACTAAACGATTGCCTAAAATGGGTTCGCTATTTTGTTTAAAATATAATTATATGCACTTGCGCGGACATTCAACCAAATTGTTCATCTGTTTTCTATAAGCAACCAAACAGTTGTGCAACTAAAAATTGAATGTGCGCGCCTAGCCTTAAAAATCACATTTGTGTGAATCTATTTTTACGATTTGAAAATAATAGAAGATCGTTTTGATCATTCCTCCTAAAGATACATACATATTTTTAATCATACTCAGGTCGCCAGAATTGAATAAAATACGAATTAAATAAATAAACCGTCCCGTCGGTTTAAGAGCTTATGTCTTGTGAATAATCCACTTTTTTGTCGGTTTAGTGCATCAATGGTAACGTAGGGTAGGCCACTCTAGTTACCTGGTTTTCTGTGTTTTTGCAGTGTAAACAGTGTTGTTCCATGTAGACAAAAAATGTAGACTACACGATTGTCTACGTGTAGACAATTCAACGTATACAATTCATGATTGTCTACATGCCAATGTCAACAATGTAGACAACGTAGACATTCAATTTTTCTTATTATGTTTCGTCTAATAAATCAGAGCTCGAGCCAAAATCATTTTCATCAATCAAAACAATCATAGAGACATCGCCGGATTCAGATGTCGCAGGTGATTGGGATTGCTTACAGGCATTCCTTTCGTAAATGAATGTGAAGACATTATTATTAGGATATGAATATGCTTTTTTAACAAATTTTTATTTACCTGTGGCTGCGAAGACGGCTTTCTGCAGTATTTTGTAGAATATGCTACATATTTTTTATTGTATTAAAGGAAAACCTAATTGATCGAAACCTTTATTTTTTCGTCGACCAATATTTGAATAAAAACTCAAATCAACACCTGAAATTTTCTTAAATGAAGTAAACAATGTGACAGAGAAATCAAGAATGACAGATGACAGATTGACTGGCATGCTTTGTCTTCATTGTGTACATTGTCTACATTGTCGACATCATAGTCGACATTGTCTACATTGTTTATTGTTTATTGTTTAGTTTGGAAATTTTGAGCTCTCCCGACTGTAGTAATTAATTCATGTTAAAAAAAGGACTCAATTAAATAAAGGGAAAGAACCCGTTACTTTGGATTTTTTTTTGTATATGTGCCTTTAATTTAAAAAAAACAAAGCTTCATGAACTTATTTATTATCATCAATTTAAGATGAACATCATTATTTTGAGCGCCTCATATGTTCCTCTGATTTTTGCCTGTGCATCCCTGGGCACAAGAGCATGCTGGACTAGCTTTTGTCTCTGATATATCACGCTGTCCGCTTTTGGACATTCAAAAGTTGGTTAAATCAAAATTTTAGTTTCAACGTATTTATTCAACGCCAAACAAGTTCTAAAGCTATTTCCATGCAATGCATATAAGTACGACTACAAAGACACTGGACACGAACACCTAAGTTTAATAATTGCTATTTCAATTACAAGTAGTGAATGTTAAAATATAAAATATTCTCTGACATTTAACTTCTCAATGTTGGATACTCTTTTGATCAATATTTAAAAATCATCATTGAGTGCCCAGATAACAACATAACCATTATTGAGTTATTTATTTTTTACTGTATTGTTGTTTTTAATATTAAAGAGTTCCTATTCATGACTCACGTAGATGAATTTCCAAAAAAGGATGTTTAGATAGCTTAATTGTGATGTCTTCGACAAATTCAAAATCTCGAAAATCAAATTTTGTTGTAAAGCTATATTTTCGTAGAATTTTTGATAAAATTATCTTCAAAGAAATAAGTCCATACCTCCAACCTTAAAATAGTGAAAAAAAAAATTACAAAATGTTTCTTTTCTAAAATATAAAATGAATTCCCACCAATGCAATGTCTTATTCCTTTGGTAAATGGAATAAATACATATGGATGTTTGTCCTCCATATTTATCGGTAAGAAATTGTCCGGATTGAAAGTTGTTGAATCTGGACCCCAATATTCCGGATCACGATGCATATTAAATATATCTATAACAACTTGCATGCCTTTGGGTAACACAACACCATCCGAAAGTGTTACATCATTTGTAATTTCTCTACCTACCAGCGGAACAGGTGCCATAACGCGCATCGTTTCATTTAGCACCATATCCATGTAGGTCATTTGTTTGATGTCTTCGTTTGTCAAATCTATATTCGACTCCATAGATGGAATTATTGATTTAATTTCTTCAAAAAGTTTGTCCTGGTATTTAGGAAACATGGACAGCAATATTAAAGTATAACCAATTGTATTCGCAGTTGTTTCAAAGGCCTTCAAAAAAAGAATATGAAAAGATGGTCCACCTAATATTATAGATTTAGTAATTAGAAAATTACCCCAAGAACAATTTGAAGTGATTCGTTTTCAACATCTTGCCACGTAAAATTGCCCGTTTTAAACAAATCAATAGCTCGATCAATAAAAATCTTAGAACTGTTTGTTGTTTCAAATTCATCATTGGTGTCGAAAAAATTATCTTTTTTTAGTTTTAATTTTAGTTTAGTTTTAATGACACACATTTTCAAAATCGATATTTACTCACATTTCGTATAAAACTGTGTGTTTTATTTTTGGATTCTACGTACGGCTGATAAAAATCTGTCATTTTCATCAAAATCCCAAATCTAAGCCATGGTGCAGCAGCCAATTTTGTCATTGTTTTCAAAACACTAAAATGTAAATAATTTTTTTTTTGGTTTACATTTGTTATTTTTTTAAGTTCGAAAGGCATATTTTACGAGTGATATTCACAAAAATTCGTAGATTTTTGCATCGAATTTAAATCTATTTTTTTATTCTATTCGACTTTAGTTCTATTATAAACAAAACCTCGCAATAAGCGAACGAAATCAATACATGCCTATAGAGCAAGTGATAGCTGAAACTCTATAAATGTCATGATTTAAAAACCACCAGCGGAAAACAAAAGTAAAACTCTTGTCAAAGTTACGAAATTCTGTCAGGTGCTTAAACGCAATGACATCTATCATAATATAATACAAAAAAGAATAGAATTATTTCAAAACCATTTAACGCAATTTAATATATCCTTGTACTGATCTGCATGTGTCATCTGACCCATTGTGGTTTCTGTAAATATTACCCCTTATAGTTACATAATAGATATGTATTTATTTTTAAACCAACTCACGTGAAGCTATAATCAAGGTACGTTTTTGTAAAATGTAACGTATATCCACTTCTCCAGAACCAACAAGTTCGTTTAGTTCAACTTGCAAATTATTTGCTTCACGGTTAAATATTGGAAAAAAACTGAGCAACACTTTGTGGCTAAATGTTGGATTGAGAAGTTTTCGGTGATTATTCCAATCGGGATCTGCATATATGTATATATTTATTATTTTAAAATATTAGATTTAAATTTATTTTTAAAACATTCTTAACTGTTTGAGGTCATCAGTCCTGTTCCCAATCCATCAATCACAGCTGCATACATTAGCGCTTTATTTACACAATCGGGTGATGTTAGAATAAGTTGAGCTACTTTTGGTTCTGCAACTATTAAATACGGAGCTGGTCCAAGCCAGGACACAAATACACGGCCATACGTTTTTTCGGTTTCAGAAAAGAAATTTAAAATTTCTAAAAATAGAACCAAGTTTTTGAATCCAAAGGAATATGGTATTCAGAATAAGGATATTAAAGAAAATATGTTACAAAAGACTGAAAGACTTTTCAAACTCACTTTCACGTTTAACAAGTTTATGAGCCATTCCGAGCAGAGGATATCCGATTGGTCCTCCAATTCGCCAAGAAATGTAATAAAATCGTCTTTTTGTCCACATGTAGTATAACAAAAACACAAGAAGTCCACCAAATAAAACATTGAAAGTGACCATGGTATTTATTATTTTCCAAGAAAAGTAAACTTTTTTATTTAAATAATTTATCTTCTTCAGCCTGGAGGCGTCTCTTGAAACTGTCTAGGCTAAGGATGGAAAGTAAATAGTTCAAAAGCTGGGTAATTGATCGATTTTTATAACGGTCTGAATGCCATACAAATTCAGTCCGGATACCTTTGATCTTGATCTCGAATTTCATAAAAACTCGTATATGTGGTTACGACAAGCAATTAATCTTTAAGGCTCTTAAAACACACATTGGATACACGTTAAACAATACATCCGTTAATAATATACCACAAATTATTGCAATTAAAAACTCATTAAAATGCATTTCAACTTTTTGTTTGTAACATGGCAAAAACACATTTTAATTAAACTTAAATTATACAAAACTTCAATTCCAATTGGCTGAGTGCTGGTGAAAGTTCAACCTTGCAGGTAGTGACCAGCGAAACGATTTTTTTTTCTCTGAAAACGTTTTTGTTTGCAAATAGATCCTCTAATTTTTGGGTTATGTATTTGCGTTGGGATTAGTTTCATCAGAAGTAGAAAAGCGATCAATTTTGAAAATTGAAGGCGGGTCATTTGAATTTGAATTTGTGTTGCGTTTGAGTTTTATCTTAAAATTAAGACGATGTGTCAGGAGAGTGAAAAAGAGATAAAGTGTGCTCGTTCGTAGATGACATCGTCACAGTGTAAATAGAAATAACTTTCAATTTTCAATGATAAAATGTTAAAAAAGCTGGCAGCTGAAAAATGTAGTTTTAATTATATTTCTTAATGATTTTCTTGGTGCCATTTATACGATTAATGAGATTAGTTCGTACTCACTCACACCTTTTGCGAATTCTTATAGTAGATTTTTCGTTAGCGATAGAGTTGCTTAGAACCGTCTTAGCTCTAGATAGAATATAAGTATTTAAAGGACAGTGTAAGATCGATTTTTATAGCGATCGTAGGAGTATTCAATTAAACATAAAATATGTAGGAATGTACTTTTTTTTGTAAAATTAAAAATACTGCAATAACATTTTTCTCGTTTTATTATTTTCTTAATTTCAATCTAATTACATACTCACCTTTTGTGGAATGGAAAATAGATGAGTTTCAAAGTCATTTTCATGCAATGTGTGTTTGTTTTGATAAGTTCAAGACAAAGAAGTTGAATAACAATGAATAATTTTGTCAGGTGGTAACTACTTTATTTTATTTCGAATAACATGTTATAATGAAAAGTTATGATATGAAAGTCACTCTGATATTTAATTTTCACCGAAATTATGTACTAAGCTTAAGATTAAACAGAATATCACAAATATTTTACAATCATAGTTCAGTACATAAGGCCTCGTCTACATTTATAGTAGTTTGTAAATCTTATCGCTATTTTCAACGCCTGCCAAAAGCCTTAGAGGCAAAACACGTCACAGAATGCAAGTGTATGCATGTGGACGAGGTTTAAAAATTATTATATTATAATGTACTTTTTTTTTATTGATTTAGTACTTTTTCTGTTGTTATGTGAGAGCTTTCATGACTCTCGCAAATGGACTTCCAACAAAGGGTATTTTCTGAGCTTGATTGTGATGTCTTCGACAAATTGTAAATCTCGAAAATCAAATTTTGTTGTAAAGCGATATTTTCGTAGAAGTTTTGACAAAATTATCTTCGATGAAATGAGAGCATATCTCCAACCTAAAAAATGATGAAAATACAAAAACTAAAGAATGTTTTTTTTTTCTTATAAAAAATGGCATAAATTCGCACCTATACAGTTTCTTAGTCCTTTGGTGAACGGAATAAATGTATATGGATGCTTATCCGCCATATTGGCCGGTAAGAAATTGTCCGGATTGAAAGTTGTTGAATCTGAACCCCAAAACTCTGGATCACGATGCATATTGAATATATCGATAGCAACTTGTAGGCCCTTAGGTAAAACAACACCATTCGGAAGTTTAACATCACGCATTGTTTCTCTGGCAATTACCGGTACAGGCGCCATGACGCGCATAGTTTCGTTAAGTATCATATCCATGTAGGTCATTTGTTGGGTATCTTCATATGTTAGTTCCGTGTCTGAACCTTTAGATTGAAATATCGATTGGGCCTCATCAAAAACTTTATCTTGATATTTGGGAAACATTGAAAGCAGCATTAAGGTGTAGCCAACTGTATTTGATGTTGTTTCAAAGGCCTATATGACAAAAAAGATATCACACAATTTAGTTTTTATGTGATAAAACGTAGACATGTGCGTAGCCAACCCCAAAAACTAAAACATTCGATTCGTCTTCCACTTCCTTCCATGTAAAGTCTCCTGTTTTCACCAAATCAATAGCTCGATCGATAAAAATATTGGGATTTTTCTTTATATCAATATCTGTTTCGGGATCTAAAAGTGGTTCTTTGTTAACTTCTGCTCCTTTTTGGGACAATTTTTCACTAATCAACTGAAATGTGGAAAGTGGAAATATGTACATATGTCGCTGCATTATTTTTTGTTTTTAACGAACGTTTTCTCGAACTAGATCAGATTTTAAGCAAATCGTTAAATTGATCGAATATGTGAACCAAATAAACTATCAAAATGAATAAACCCAATGAAGCGAATGAATTAAAAATGGAAGCTGAATGAATAGAACTTAAATTGAATGAAAAAAATTGTGGAATGAAATGGCTAGAAGTGAAAGAATAGGGCTGTATAGTTTTGCACTTACATTTTGTATAAAACTGCGGAGGCTATTTTTTGATTTGAGGTAAAGAGGATAGTGACTTGTCATTTTAAGGAAAAACTTATTTCTAAGCCACGGTGAAAACAACATACTTGTCATTGTTTCTAAAATACTAGAGGGATTGTGAATAAAGGAAATTTCGTATTATTAGTTCAAAATGAGTTTTAATTTCTTAAAAATATAATTTAACCTTTGAAAACATGGGAGCAAATCTCTGTTGTGATCTTTGACATTTGCCATTTGTCGACCCATTGTTGTTTCTGTAAAACAAACAAAAAATTCCTACAAATAAAAATAAAAATCGATTTAAAAAAGAACTTACGCGCTGCAACATTCAAAGTGCACTTTTGTATAATCGTTGATATATCCACTTCTCCAGCTCCAATAACTTCGCTAAGATCATAATTCAAATTATCAGCCTCTCGATTGAATATTGGAAGAAAAGTTAAAAGAACTTTGTGGCTAAATGCTGGATTGAGGAGCTTTCTATGATGATTCCATACAGGATCTTTGAAAAATTGTTCGTAAGTATTTTTTCATGTATAGAATTGTTAACATGTTTTTTTTTTTTACATTTTAAACTAAAAAGTCCCCTTCCTGTGCCATCATCTAAAGCATCATAAACAAAGGCTTTATTTATACAATCGGGAGATGTTAAAATTATTTCAGCTAGTTCTGGTTCTGCAATTACTAAAAATGGAAAGGGTCCTAGCCAGGAGACAAATTTTCGACCGTATATCTCTTCCATTTTTAAAAACACCGATAGAATTTCTAAAATTGAAAACAAAAAAAAAATATTATTTCATGAAAGAAAAAGGATTTTGTAAGACTTCGTCTGCACACGAATTCGTGTGAAAACTTTCCAAAAGCACACCAGTCAAAAAACGAATTGAGATTACATTGCAACTTTTCAAAATCGGGAGTATTTAATATAGTTTTGAAAATTGTAAAAGTTTGCATAAATGAGACAGTTTGAATACAACACATTACACAAGGTAATATTGTGTTTGTTTACGTACGCACTTTAGATTTGACCATTATTTTTATAAACACTGTTCGATTGAAATAGCCAACTGCATTCCTCTCCTTCAACAATTTAACTGTAATACTCGCGCTTCAAGGAATGCCCATCAGTTTACCCTTGAATCCAATTTCAGACGTACAGTTAAATTCAGAGATTCTTTCTTTAGCCGCACTACACGAATGTGGAATGCTTTACCCGACTCCATATTTTCCTCCCATTATAATATTCAGACATTCGAAACCCATGTGCATCGGCATCTCCTTTTGAATCCTCTCCTACTTCTCTAAAACACTCGCACTGGTGCTAAAACATTTTAGTGCGTGAAAATTATAAAAATATATACTTGACCATTTTATACCAATTCGCGGAATGTCAAACAAGTTAGTATTAAATAAAGCCACATAAAGAGGATTTCATTTCAGCTTTCGAGTTGAGTATGCGCCTTCGTTATCATCTACATACATGCATGCATACCTGCGTTACTGATGTTTCGTTTCTCCGTTGCAACATTAATTGCATTCTTCTCAAATAATTCCATGGTAATATTCGTCAAATGTAGCTGTGAATGCTCAACAGTTTAACCTTGATCCTGATTTGGGAAGAACCGCACTATTCGAATTTAAATAATGTGTAATAAGGATCAATTTATTTGCCATTCGACCACTAAACCCAATATTATAATTTGTTGTAAGCCAAGTATATTAAAGGTTCAAATTAATAAAGGTATCTACCCGCTGGCTGATCATTGTTGCAATTCGCGATTTTTAAATGTTTATTTAAGGCTCTCCAGATCAACACGAAACATTGAGAGTTATCTTTGAATATTCACTCTTGAAAACGTTTTATAGTCGTTTGAGAAGCACTACGAGGGGTTTCGATTTTTTTTCAATTTTACGCCCACAACATAGAGCCAATAGCTAGAAAACGTCTTTCGCCGAAATACAGTTTGCGAAATATTAAGTCCTTGATTTCACTTTATTTTATAAAAGTTCTGTTTTTATTTAAGTTATGCATTATAGAGTTTGGAAGAAATGAAAATATTAAGTCTGAAATACTTTCAAAACAAAACGCATCCATTTCTACGAGTTTAATTCAAATGTTGGATCTTCTTTCGTGAAAAAAAAAAAATAAATTAAAAATTTCCTCAACTTGTAACGAAAAATCGAAAAAGACAAAGTAAAGTCCAAATGTTAACTTGTTTGATTTATTTTGAACAGTTTCGAAGATACGCCGCCGCTGACAATTGTATTGTATAGATATATAATATTATTTTAACTTGAACTTTATACTAGACTTAAAGTAACATATATACGTTTTCAACTAAAAGCACTTTTGAACAATTCTTCCGTTATTTTCTGGTACTAAAATCAATTTCGGAAGAAAAAAAAAATAACTTCCAATTTTTTGTCTGTACACACCTTCACGTTTTGTTAATTTATGTGCCATTCCAATAATCGGATATCCTATTGGTCCTGGCATTTGGTAAAAAAGATAGTAAAACCGCCTCCTTGACCACAAGAAGTACAACAATAACAGGACAAATCCTCCGAGCAAAGCGTTCAAAATCAACATGGTGGATACTTAAAATTTTAAATATTAACCAATTTATAAATAGAAAACTGTCCGCCAATGTCCGTCCAAGCTGACAAAAATGTTTGACTGAAAAGAATGCCTTTTGATGAAATGATTTTTATGCTAAAATATCATTCCTATATCAGTTCGTATATCACATTAACTTGTGCATGACACAATGTATTAACTGCTTATTATAATGATTATATTCTGGCAAGAGACGTGCGCGCAAAATTTTGAGTTTAAACAACTAATACATATATCAACCAACCGATGATCATTTAGATTTATATGGCAAATGAAAAAAAAAATGATAAACAAAAAGATCTTCCAATGAAAAGGTTAATTGTTAAAAAAAAGAGAAAAGTAATAGAAAAACAAAACTACAGCGTAATAGGTATAACGTACGTGGTTGCTAACTTTTAATGGCTTTTACTTTGATTTGGCCACCGCAAAAAATCAAACTGCAATTTAGTTTGCATGTGAAGAGTACTTGTATAAGAATAATGAAAAACATGTCTACAAATCAATTTTAAAAATTCAAAAAAAAAATCTAAGAAAAAAGTTAAAATAATTTCAATCTTAATTTTCGATAAGTTAAACATTTGATTGAAAGGCTTTGAAATTGAGCATGAAATATTTTTTACAAGCAAAATTTCCAAGAAATTCGAAGAAATGGTTTGATTTTGTCTTTATTTAATGACTGACTCTTACTAGATACTACTAACGCTTACAATCCTCAACCAAATTATTTTTATCACCAAAATCAATGAATGAGCTAATAGAACCACTCCAAAAATTATAGTCCGAAATATTTCGATGAACAAAATACGCAGATCATCACGAAATTAAAGAAATCAACAAACGCATATAGATTTTACTATCAGTGTGCCAGTTACTCACAAACACATATTTCTATCTAATAACAAATAAAAAAATAAAATAAAATAATAACTGTCGGTATCGATAGATACAATATAACGGTGAAAATGATGCAAGGACGAATAGAAAGATGAGTCAAACAAATTTAAAAACACACGCAAATTAAAGTCAAAGATACACAATAAAGCTAACGTCATTTTGTTAACTTGTTATAAACTTTATTTAAAAATTCTTATCCTTCTTTCCTCGGATGTAAAAAAATTAACTTCAGCGAACTCAAGCCTGTTCATCCAGTCTGTTGTCTAGCTAGTTAGTTGTCTTTAGCTACGCAATCAAGGTTGATATCGCTTAGGTATAGCATAACTAAGTTTTAATCTTCTGTTATTTGTTGGTCAATACGCTTCTCGTTATTTGAATAGGGACTTTTCTATACCTTCTAAACCCGAAGATAATAACCATTGATTGCCAAAAGAATTCATTCTTTGAACCATTTGCTGTTAAAAATTAATCCAGTTAGAAAAAGAATAAAACTTGTCAACTTAAATATTTAAGATGGCTCTATAGTCCAGGGTGAACCAGGGTCTAACCCACAAGTTTCTCCAGCCAGCTCGGTCCCTTGCTTGTTGTCTCCTGTTTCGCACGCCTAGTTGGTTGAGGTCCTCTTCCATCTGTGTGAGCATATACTTTGTTTCGGCCTCAAGTCTTCAACTGCTCCGAAGCATTATCTCTATTTCAGTTTTTTTTTTTAATTTAATCACCTCAAAGAGTAAAAGAAATGAACGTAGTTTTAAAAAATGTCCCTTCTTGTTTTGACTACAAAACTACATTAAGGGCCATATTAAAGAGGTTTTAGAGAGCGAATCTCTTAGACTTAAACCGTTATCGAAACCAAAAGGCGGCATGATTGTTTTCATACTAAGTTAGTGTTTGTGTAATGCATGAACTGTTTACACCTTTAGCCATAAAGCCGTTCGCCCTTTTCAGTTTTTCAATGTCGTTCAGCATTTTGCCTATCATCATCTTACAGAAGTCCCCTCAGAGTCCAATTTATATAAGTTTTTTTTTTTTTTTAATATATCATTGTGTACACTTACTTTGACAGAAAAAATGTTTCTTTCATAATGAAATATTGAATTCCAATAGGAATCATTACTACTCAAATATTATAAAATTATTCCAAAAAACTTCGTGTTCACTCAGGCGTATACGTAATTTTTATGAATTTTTTGTCATATATTATTTTTATAATTTCACAAAACGAGTATAAATTGTGATGTATTTTCAAAGATGTGCATCTTGGCATAATGGTTAGTGCGTTGTACTGTCATGCAGAAATCCTTGCAGGCAAGTTTAGCCGCTGGAAAAATGTTTTTTAGGGGTGTTCTGCTTCCGAGAGTATCTCTTAAAAGTTTAAATCCTGAGTTAATTAGTAAAGCAGACTGTATTTCACCTCTCTCATCAATATACCCAATAGCCAAGAATTCGCCTCGTCATCAAAGATGACGTTTGGAGCGTCAGCTATCAAACGGTGTTGCCTATGGTCATAAACTTTAAGCTCGTGGGTCAGTTAGATCCTTTAAGGGTTAAGTTCCGGCGCGAAATTCGCCAGGTTCGAAAGGTCGATTTCTTACTCTTGCAGGGACCGCGGCGATGTTCTTGGGTGATCTTGTCTTCGTTTGAGATATGGATGTTGGCTGATTGCTGATTGAATCGATCGTCTGAAATTAGGCCATCAAACGTTGAAAAGTTGACTGTGAATGGCTACCGTGTGTCTACTGGGAAATGAAACTACTGCGCGCAACATTTGAACTAAGGATTTTGATAATAAAATTTTATTATTTGGACGTGCTGTTCAATCGTGTAACTTGCCTTAGTTATTTGACATCAGTAACTAAATAATGAACAGCAGTTTTGATAGATCTCATTAAAAAACATGGCCGCCAAAATCTACCCGCGCAAATTGAAAAACCCTTTACAAAGCCGCTCAGTTACCTACAAAATAATTGCCGTTTACAAGAATGGCCATTTACATTTTAGTAGATTTAGGGGCTACTCTAGGTAAGCCTCACACTCAATTATGTAGTTATTTTTATTCTTTAAAATGTATGAAAAATTCTATTTTCGTTCGAAAATAAGTTATCTCATTGTCACTGCAGTTTCATCACATGACCAAATTTAATATTCCATAGCAGCTCATTTTGATCGATTAATTGTAGTTCGAAGAATATAGTACGTCAAGAGACGTGATGGTTTCATAAAATTCTATCATATTTCGATTTCCATACGAATCCAAAGAACCAAACAACAATAATAAACATTCATAATTTGGCAATAAAAAGTTCAATCAGGTACACAATGTGGCTTCGTGAGAGGGAAGTTATAAACTACCACTTTGGGGAAGCTCTTCCATAGGTATAAGAGCCTCTGTTTACGAATTTGGTCGGAGGTAGCTTAGTGAAGTTTTTTTCCGGTAAATAAATATATACACTCTGCTTCGTAAGTAAGTTTGACTTTGGAATTACTGGCAATTAAATTTAGGAAGATCTCTCCATAAGGTCATGTAAGAGAATTCATTACTCACACTTACAATGTCATACGTGATTTGATGTTTTTATAACAATTGGTGTTAATAGTTTTTTTTTTTAACTCTATAATCAAATATAGAAGCTAAGTTACAAAACAAGTAAGTTTATTGTTACTGATTTTGCAATGTCAGTTATAAAACAAAGTATGGTTTTATGAGTGAGACGTTGGTAATTGTTAATTTATTCAAAGTTTTTGCGTGCAAAAGATCAAAGAAGTATGATGTTCAATCATTTTATGTTTTCTATTTAAAATTGTATAAGCTTTAGGTTTTGTTTTCATGAGCAATTTAATTTATGTATGTTTTGCAAAATATAATTTGGTTATTGGGAGTGGATTAGTTAATTTTTAACATCAAAGGAAAAATACGAAAGTCAAAAGGTTCAAATTCAATTGGTTCAAGAAATAACCGTTTCCAAATATTTTATTCATTGCGTGTTGTTTTTTGATAAATCTCAACAAGAAAGTTTGGATATAAATTTTGTTTCAAAAATCGAGTGTTTCAGACGTTTTGGAAAACACCATGAAACCGATCGTCTGACAATCTCATTCAGTTGAACATCCCATGGCTTGAGGCGTTCTGAGCTTTCATTCTGCTGCATTAACCTTTCTTGCTGTTTTACCAGAAAAATGGGTTGTTTTTCAACGTCAGGATGAAAAACAGTCGATCTTGTACTGTTTCGCTGGTTATGGTCAATCTTTATGTAATAATATCACATTTCCGTGGCTTTGTTGAGTGTCGGTCTAGTTTTAGATTTCTGTAGCCTTTTTAGAGTAATTTTAGGTATTCAGCCACCTGATCAAACCTCCATTAAATATAATTTAAGCAGATGTCGTATTCTATAAATCAATGGCTTGTTACGACTAGACATTAAAAAACTTGAACTTTGTATGTAAGGTTAAAGATTTTTCCTAACATGTACACATACATATGTACATATAAATTATAGTTTTTTATAAAGAATTTTATTTGAATGCACTTTGTGAACTACATTCAATTGTTAGCAACTAGATTGCTAATACAAAATCAGTTTAAACAAAATATCTATTGTTCGTGTCATGTTTACTAAATACATGGATGTGGTTTTATAATTATTACTTAAATATAACTGAATGCTTTTCTATACAGAAATTCTATAACAAAATGCTGCTATTGAATAGAACGGAATCAAGATCTATTTTTTTTTTTGTTTCATCGTTTTTGTAAACTTTTCTGCAATAGCTACATATCTCTAGCTCATCAGCTATGTCAAATTGTTAGTTTAAGCTTAGTGATGATTTCAATAATTCTTGAAACTTTTGCTTTTAGCGAATCCGTCGAAAGAAAGTTGAACGAATGTCCTGCACCACCGAAATTTGGTTCAACTCATCTGACATTACCTATTCGTCCTCCACATAATTTTTATCATTTTGTATCCGCTCCAATTTCAAGTCGAATCTCAAGTGATTTTTTAATAAACAAAAGATAAGTACAAAAATGTAAGTAAAAATAAAATATGACAACTGGTAGAGAATAATTAAGGATAATTTTAGAAATAATGAATACAACCTGACATAGCCAAAAATTTAACCAAAACTTTTCCCGACAACAAACATTTTGGGAAAGACTTAAAAAGACATTGGCATTTGCTTACTATGTAAAGAAATTTCAGAATGGAGAAAAGCAAATCCAAAACCAATATAAAATTCGACTTTTATTAAAAAAAATATGAATTCACTTTCATTTCAAGATATCGTTAATTAACACTAAAAGAAGTTTCATTTTTGAAACACTCAAAGAGTGTTCTCGCATTTTTCTGTAATATGCAGTTTAATTCATTTTTGTTGCTTTTTAAACAAAAATTTCTCTAGATATTTTTCAAAAATAAATAATTCTAAGGAAGTGATAGTTTAGTTCGGGAAATGGCAAGGAAGTTCAGAAATCGATAAATTCCCTAATTGTTGTGAAGGAGAACCTCGAATTCAGTCAACTCGCGAATTCTCTAATCAGCATTATGAACTCAACAGATAGTAAAAATGCGAAAAATTAAGAGAGTTTTACTCTTACTTATCGTATAAACAAGGGTTTTCCATTAATGATATCTGGACTGCGCCAGGTGATTGGGTCCATATTGTTGAAGATACATCTTTCAAATTAGCTGTCATTTATTAAATCTGGGTCGCTATAGTATAAATGAAATAATTTTATTGTTTTATAGACAACGACTTGTGCTTGGCTATCATATTCAGTGACGCCCATTTTTGGATGAATGGATTTGCCAAGCGAAATTGGCGAGTTTGAGTCGATCATAATCCTCACGAGATCCACCACAATGCAATTATTTTTTCTCAAAATGTGACTAATACAATTAATAGAAACCGATTAACCAATGAAACTGATATTTGAGGCTATCAGCGCAAAAGTGGTGTAACCCACAATTTTTGTTAGTTGCTGTTCTGGTCTAACATACATTCCTTACATTACCAACAATCAATTCAAAAGTGGTCTTAGCCACCTTTTGCTACTCAAAAGCAGATGGAGCTGAAAAAATCGTTTTTGCACAAAGCATAATATAACAAAGTAATAGAGCAAAAGTGGTGTAAGTTGAATACACCACTTTTGCATTATGGCAAGACTTTGTTTGTCTGTAGCTTACGTCAAAATTCCGTCCGGTGAGTGTCAAAGAGTGTTAAAATTGAGGGGTTAAACACGAAATTTCATTGAAAAGCTTAAACCAAATCGCAAGCACCTAAATAAACGAATTATATAGCAATACATCGTGGACGAAGAGGATGATACTTTTTCAGGTAAGTTTAAAAATATTGTATTATTTACTGCAAATTAGAAACAAACTTGTTAACGTTTAACTGTAACAATGTTGGTTACAGTTGGAGATTTTGAAGAATCCGGCTCTGAATATCTACCATCCCCTGCCCCTTCATCAGACAATGATGAATCTGAAGAAGTCCAACAAATGAGACATAGTTCAGCCACAAATTTACAACACGCACAGCCAAGTACGTCTTGTTCAATAACAGCAGAACCGCAAGTAAGTATGTCTACGCAAGGGTCAGCAGCTGAAACCACAGATGAAACTCCTATCCTCAAAAGTAGAAAGCGTGTAAAAAAACCAGAGACTTGGCAGCGAAATGTGCTTAAATTAAAACGTGCAAGAGGCGAACAATATAAAAACTACAAAGGGAACATTGTTCCTGCGAAGACATCTAAAACAGACGAATGTCCATGTCCCAAGAAATGTCATCTAAAAATAAATGAGAAACGTCAGCTAGAAATATTTAGAAGTTTTTACGCATTGGCAAATTTTGACACTCAGAATGCATTACTGTTCTCATTAGTTAGAGTGACAGACAAATGCAGAGGTTACACGGCAAGAGCAGAATCAAGAAGACAAAAAACACACATTTATCATTTATTACGTGAAGATGGTGTTGAGTTTCAGGTGTGTAAAAAATTCTTCCTTAGAACTTTTCAAGTGTCTGATGGACGTGTAACTAGGGTGTTGAAGCATAAAAGCATTCATAGTGTTCCAACTATTGATCAGAGAGGTCGACAAAGTTCTGTAAACAAAACACGAGACAATAAGATAGCAGAGGTAAAAGAATTCATTTGCCGGTTCCCAGTTTATGAGTCTCATTATACCAGACATAAAAGTGAGAATAGGAAATATCTTTCACCGGATCTGAGCCTTGGAAAAATGTATTCTCTTTATAAGGAAAATACACTTGAACCTGTCTCATCTTTCATGTTCAGTAAAATTTTTAATGAGTGTTTTAACCTACGTTTCCATGCACCCATCAGTGATTCTTGCAAAAAATGTGATCTCTTCCATAACAAAATCAAATGTGCTGCGAGTGAACAGCTAAAACAAGAGTTGCAACGTGAACAAGAATTACACCAGAGGAAAGCAGACAGTGCCAGACAAGGATTAAAAGACGATACCACCTTGGCAAAATCATCCGCTGACGTAACTGTAATCACCTTTGACTTAATGAAAACCCTACCTACCCCGATCTTGAGTACTGGAATAGTGTATTACAAGAGACAGCTTTGGACTTTTTGCTTCGGAATTCACAACATGGGGACGAATGATGCTTATATGTTTGTTTGGGACGAGTCTGATGCTTCGCGAGGACCGCAAGAAATTGGATCTTGTTTGCTTTACTTTTTTAAACATTTTGTGACCACTAAAAAAGTAGTCATGTATTCTGACCAATGTGGGGGCCAGAATAGAAACATTAAGATGTCGTTGTTCTGTCAGTATGTTGTATCTCACCCGGACTTTACTATTGAAGAAATAGATCACAAATTTTTGGTTAGTGGACACTCATACTTACCATGTGACCAAGATTTTGGTCTAATAGAAAAAAACAAAAAACTCTTCAAAGAAATATACGTTCCAGAAAACTGGCTCTAAGTAATTAAAACGGCTCGAAAAAAGCAACCATTCAAGATAATACGAATGAGTGCAAGTAATTTTTTCTCTTCCAAATCGTTGGAAAAAAATATAACAAACAGAAAAATTTCGATTTGTAACACCAAGGTGGAGTGGTTAAAAGTTCAGTGGCTAAGATTCCATAAAATCCATCAATTTTCAATTTTTTACAAGTATTCTAACAATGAAGATGTCCTTTGCTTTACTTTTTTAAACATTTTGTGACCACTAAAAAAGTAGTCATGTATTCTGACCAATGTGGGGGCCAGAATAGAAACATTAAGATGTCGTTGTTCTGTCAGTATGTTGTATCTCACCCGGACTTTACTATTGAAGAAATAGATCACAAATTTTTGGTTAGTGGACACTCATACTTACCATGTGACCAAGATTTTGGTCTAATAGAAAAAAACAAAAAACTCTTCAAAGAAATATACGTTCCAGAAAACTGGCTCCAAGTAATTAAAACGGCTCGAAAAAAGCAACCATTCAAGATAATACGAATGAGTGCAAGTAATTTTTTCTCTTCCAAATCGTTGGAAAAAAATATAACAAACAGAAAAATTTCGATTTGTAACACCAAGGTGGAGTGGTTAAAAGTTCAGTGGCTAAGATTCCATAAAATCCATCAATTTTCAATTTTTTACAAGTATTCTAACAATGAAGATGTCCTCTTTAAGGAAGTCAGTGTTAAAAAAAGGCAGTCAGTGACCATAACACAACTAGATGCATTGGAAAAACCCACCATAGCTGAAAAAAAGAAACAGGACCTTCTTGAATTGTTGCATTTCATTCCGCCAGTTCATCACACTTTTTATAACAACCTGAATTGCTCCAACGGTGTCAGGGATGAGGTGTATTATAATAACACAGATGAAGATGATGAATAGCTCTTGTACTGAATATTTCGATTGATTTTTTCTTAATAAACTTGTCCTAAAGTGGTGTAACTTGTTTATTATTTTAAATTTGACCAAAATGGCATAAGTGCAGAAGTGGTGTAAGCCACATTTTTTCCTAATTTATTAACTTAATAAATACAAAAATTCACAGCTTTTGTTAATTTGGAAGTTCTTTCTATAAATTAAAAATAAAACAATTAAAATAATGTTCACAAAAGAAATTAAATTCAAAAAAATATTTCCGAAATTTAAAATCCCTGTTCTCTCCTAATTGAAAAGTTTGGGGTTACACCACTTTTGCGCTGATAGCCTCATTTAAGATTTCATAATTTTTTTTTTTATAATTCACACTTGCTCAAGGATTTATTGTGAGTCCCTTATAATGTTCAACATAAACATAGCACGAGCGATAGGGAAATTATGGGGTAGAGAAAGGAGGATCGATTAAAATAATTGGTCTTGAATGTACGTAAATTGAAATGGCAAGGGAAAACGGTGCCGGGTAAATTATTCCATAATCGTGTTGAGCGTCTAAAAACGAATCTCTGTCTTTGACGGTACGTCCAAAATTGGGATCTAGAGTGAAGCGATGAGCATTCCTAGCCAAATGGTTATCACAGATGAGCTGATTGAGGGTAGGAATGCAACTGGCTACTTTAAGTGAAAATTGCTTGTTAAAAAAGCAATAAAACAAGGAAACAATCCGAGCGGTGTTCAAGAGATGGAAATGATTTCATGATAGTTCTGTTTCCCCTCAGTTTTAATGCTCTGTTTTGGATTCTATCCACTTCATGAAGGACGTTTAAACGCCTTATATATTTGGAACAAGATCAAAAGAGGTGACAAATTTCTTACAGCGATATTTATATTAAAATTTTGGTTGTCTCGAGAATGTCGTCATTGCAACTAAGATTGTCGTTGATACACAAACCAAGTTCTGAGAGCTTTTCGGCTTCTTCCACGCAAGTTTTATTCAAGGACAATTGCATAAGGGGTACATTTTGCTACAACGACAATAGATAGCATTGAATTTTCGAAGCATTAAATTCATATATTTATGTAAATTATAACTGATTTCCGAAGAAGATTCAATTCGCGGGAAAATTTTTCATATCAGCTATCTATTCACCACTTGTAAATACGCGAAATTTTCATCTTTCTTCTGAATATCGATTTTGTTTTCCATCGATTCTTCCTTAACGAGAATTATAAGCAAATTAAAATAATTCATTTTCAATTACATATAAGTATTTACATTTATTCATTTTTTTATGTTTTCTCATTTCTTAAACAATATTTTTCTACAGTAAGATTTTAAATACTAAAATATATATCCCATTTTATTTGCTCTATAAAATATATTTTGTCTTTCTTGAATTGTTTTCTTTTCTAACATACAATGTATAAAAATGTTTTTTCTTTTTTTTTTGTTAATCAACATTTTGTTTCTAGTATAAGGCATAAAAGCTTTTTGATATAATATATTTTTATTTAAAAATAGAATTATGAATCTATGTCAAATAAAACTACTTTTTTTTAATTTTTAATTGTACTAAAAAATAAAATCTTTGTGTTTTTTGCTGTTTATATGATAAAAACGTATAAAAGTCTTAAAAGCAACTGTTTTCAGATGAAGTACAGCCATTTTGTTTTTTTTTTTTAATGTGTATCATACTACATTTAGGTGCTTAATCCAGATTAGTATAATTTAATTATATTTTTATGCGAGACGTCTGGGTGCTTATAATTTCCTTGTTGTATTACATACATATGTATAGTAAAAAAAATTACATTGTGAATCATTTAAATTCGGTAGTAATGTGAACATCACTCAGCGATTCTGAAAATAAATTTAAAAAAATCAAAAATGAAAAAAAATATATCAAATATTTAAATATAGGTTTAAGGGTTAGTTTGTTTTTTAAATTCGAATTATTTTTTAAAGGAAATATTAAATTAGACTTGTATTTACAGCTTAAATAGGTGAATTTTAAATAAGAAAATAGTTATTCGATACATACTTTTAGGCTCCATGTTATGAAATGACTATAGTAATAGTTCTCAATTTAAAAAAAAATAAATCATTAGGATTCTACTTCTGAATTTTTAATGGATTAATATTAACTCCGTCAACATCAGATTTTTTTTTTATTTTCCATACATACGAGTACAAGCAAGATATTTTTCAAAGTTACAAACCATTTGTAATCTTCAAGCAGTTATGTATATTTAAAATCACTGAAGGTATACATCAATGCGTGCAATATAAAGAACTCTTAAATTTCCACTTCAAATCAAATACAAAAATATTTACAAATTTATGTACGTCTTTTTTTGTTTATTTTTTTTAATGCTCTCAGAATATTCTAAAACAAATATTTTTTATAAGAGCTAAAATTAAATGAAATATATAATGTTTATTATATTTACATAGCAATATATTATATTTACAAGCATAAACGGCACAAAAATAAAATGGGGTTTGAACTTTAAACCAAAGGTAATAATAACTCGATATTCTAGGTGAATTCGCTAAATGGTGTACTGGCAGGATAAAATAAAATAATTATTTATAAGTGCGAAGGCGAATTTGAAATTTTGGAAAGGTTGGTTTCTAATTTTGAGGATTAAAGACCTAATTTCAGTAATGACTAGTTTGAACCTTCAACCTTAAGAAATTGGTTATTGTGTGTATTCTGGTGGAAGCTAGGAACGATTGTGATAACAAAACTAGTGATTTCTTAAGTTTCTGAAAAAATAATTTTTATAAGTGAAATAAGTATCTTGGGACCAATATTCGTGTTGTTATTAATTAATAAGGTTCTTGGCTTACTACCACCTGTATAAAAAGAAACATACATTTAAGAAGCTCTGACATATTTTAAGAAAATTGTGTTCCTAAGTAGAAAAACACAAAATATTTAGTGACCGAAATGGTTGACCGTATTTGTATTTCCTAACAAGCGCTTCACAATCTTACAACTTTTACCATAAGTCAGTTTTTCGATAGAGACTTTGCTGTAACCATTGCGTGATAGAATTTAAAGTTTTCCTCAGTAGCTTAGGGAAGACATGGAAATTGATTTTAATATTAATTAAATAGCGGAGTTCGATTCGTATTTTTAGTTGCTCTATAGTGCAGATATTGGTTTCATGTGAAAAATCTAGTGTTTATATAACGAAAACGGAGAAGTCAAAAACAGTGACTTTTTGCTACTCGTATACAAGCACCTTCATCTGAACTCCTGTTTATCGGTTTAAATATTCACAGCAAATAAGTTGTATACCCACGTGTGATTCCCTAGGGAATAAATTCGAAGTACTTGCCATACATCATCAAATTTTCTCAAAAACTTTCCTATCGATTTTGATTAAACTTTATGCCTTTCCTGAATGATTGTTATTGTGTTTTCGATTTTTGGTAAAATAGGATTCGTACGTTTTTGGCGTGTTCTTCGTCTTTATAGTGTCAGATTATGATACCAATTATGAACCTAATGTGTAATATGCTTCAAAATATCAAACACCTAGACCACTTCAGATTCAAGAACGGTTTCGTCGCCAAACAAGATTTGTTGGTATTCTACCTAAGCTTTGTATTTCCTTGAAGCAAACTTGCTTTTGCATAAATATAACTGTAGCAATAGCTTAACAAATATTTGTCTTATAGAACGGAAACTATTCGCTGTGCGTGGCTAAAAATATTTCCAAATGGTTTGTCAATCCAAGAAATTTTTCTATCCTTCTGATATGGCTTTAAAAGGCACATTAGTCCTAAGCTTTGGTATATAAATATAACTCGCTTAGCTTATAAAAAAGTATTTTAGGACTGATTGGTAAATGAACCATAACAGAGACCCTTTGTATTCCTCAAGCAGCTTGTCGTAATTTTTCATGTGCTTCCTTATTTTATCGCTAGCAGTTATAAACCCTTCTTTAATTCCTTTAAACTTTGTGATATTCAAAAATTGAAAACAAATGTCCATAGGTATCACTTTCTTGGACCTATCCTACATTCATGATATGGGTGATTGTAACCCCTTGAGTGGGCCTAGATTAGAAAAACATTGTACAATTATTTCGAGTAATATGTGATTTCACTTGGTACTTGGGAAGCTTTATTTTTTTTAATTTTGGGCGATGTGTAGGATATACAATTTGTTGTATCGGCAGTTTTGGTTTTGAGCAAATTTTTTGAATAGACATTCTTCGGTTACTAAGCATTTTTAGTGCTGAATAAAGCACAAACTAACTTTTGTAAATTAGTGTGTTTAAGTTAACTCATATAAGAAGTTGATCGACCGTTTTAAGAAAAAAAAGTTTGGTACAGGTTTAACTGTAACGAATTCCCCCAGAAACTTTTGGTTTTCACCCAAGCTTTGAAAAAAAATTTTTGAAAGACGAGCCAGTCTTAAGAAAAATCGACATTTATGGCCAAGGGACAGATATAAGTTTGAACAATTCAAAACCGAAAGACTTGTTAACTTGTTCTCAACTTCAAACATGAAACTACCCCCGTGATACACTATAGTCTATACCTTTGCAAAGTAGGTTTCAATCGTAATTTTTTCAAATCTTAGCTTGATTAGATAATAGGGAGTGTGTTTCTTAAATGATGTTTACCCATTTGTTATTAAATATTTATGGTTTTGTTTTTATGAGAGAACGATTTTCTACGTAAAAAAAGGTGCAGGAATAATTAGTTAACAGGTGCATCAGTATAAATAGGAAAAAATATGATCCCAGTTAGCATTTGTCCATATTAATTTGCATGCATAAATATGGATGAAATATTAATAACATTCAATAATATAAAAGCTGATAATTGTGAAGTAAAAAAAAATGATAAAAAGCAATATACAAAGGCGAATGCAAAAAAAAAAAAAAATATAGAAACAACTTAGTTAATAAATAGAATATTTATAACGTCGTCGTTCCGTTGAAACAAATGGTAAAAATTCTGTGCTCTCAATATTAAATGCAAAGCCCGTAGAAGGTTCTAAGATTACAGTTGACATGCTGTCTGAGCAAAGCAAAGCCCTAGCACTTTTATTCTGTTGATGAGTAGTAGTAGTACCTGGTGTGGCAAGTGTGACATTTCCATTAGTTGTGGCTGTTGCAGCTGCTATTGACGATAATTGCAATCTAGATCCATTGCTGGAGTTTCCATTCATAAGTGGTGCATTTGCTTTAACTTCTATGCAAAATAAACAGACAAATAAAAAATGCATAATCATGAACTAAATAATAAAATGCTTACCCTCATTCCATGCAGTTTTTGGCAGTGGTTTGCTTTTTTCAAGGTCTTTACTGACGCCATCATCTCGAACACATTTGATGAGAAACATAAGCGTTCCTCCAACGATGGGCGGTATGCCTGCTAGAATTAATGGAATCGTATATGAACCAGTTCTGTCGTATATTTTTCCAGCAATCGGAGGCCCAACTGTAAGTGGTAGTGAGCTGAGACCCAATAAGAAACCGATGGCTTGTGTGGCTCCTTGTGGCCCACATATTTGATAAGCAATTGGTCCAAGTAGAGAGATGAAGCATCCATCGAACAAGCCCATGACCAGGGTAAATACAATAAGTAGGACATAGGAACTGGTCATTGGAAGCATAAGTGTGACCACTCCTATACACACTAGAGACAATTGCTGTAGGTAAATGCGATTCACACCTGGCAAATCAGCAATAGCTCCAAAGATCAAACGTCCAATTCCCGATGTAACGCCAATACACATGACCGGAAGATTCTCGCTTTTTCCGGGAAAAGCTGTCTGAACAAACTTCACCATATGCACATATGGGACAAAGTACCCGAACAAAGCCATCGGTACACACAGTGCCCAAATAACATATCGCTTGCGTTTCCAAATATCCACGTTGATTATGGATCGCAAAAATAAATTGAATTCAGATCTTCCGGGTTTCTTCTTTGGTGGCTCGGGTGGAAGATGCAGTGGTTTATAAACAAATGAGCACACAATTATAAAACACGATATCCCTGCCATCACTTGAAGTGTAACTTGAAGGCCGTGGCCTTTGACAAGGTAATCCAAGGCGGGTGGGAGTATTACAGTGAATACACTGGACCCAGCCGTTACAAAGCCGCTCACTTTACCCAAATATCGCTTGAAATAATGTCCCAATATCGCTAGCGATGGTGTATAGGCTAAAGCGGCTCCAAATCCAAACATTATGCCATAGGTTAAGTAGAGTGCCTCAATTTTATGCGTACAAAATGATGATAGGAGTAGTCCGCTCGCGGAAAGGACTCCCCCAATGAATGTTGTCCGCCTCAGACCGATTTTGTCTGTTAGCATGCCGGCGACTGGCGATAGAAGGAATGTTGTGCCGATCGTCAAAGAACCCACCAGGGCTGTAAATATTTAACAAAAAAAAAAATTAAAATTTGATATTTTTTATAATTTAAAAAAATATTTAATACATACATTACAGTAATTTAAAAATTATTGTCAAAATATCAGATTATGATTTTTTAACACCTCTCGCAATTGTTAAAGTTTACCGAATTAAAAAATTAAATTGAGATTAAGTGGGGTTTAAATTTAGTTTAATTTTACCGCAGTGAATTTAGTACTTTTCTCAGAAAAAAAAATAGTAAAAAGTTACTATGGAAGTACCTTCCACAGCACTGATCACTTCAATTCAAATAAATTCAATTTTGTTAGTTTACTTATTTTTTAGATAGATATTTTCATAACACTTAAAATTCTTTTCAATCGATTTCAGATACATTTGGAAATTTCAATAAGCAATTTCGTGTCTCTTTTTTAGGATGACAAAGTGGGTGAGTATTACAAGAAGGTTATTTTATTTATTTCGCTAAAAATAGGAAAATGCAATTCAAAAGGTATAAACCACTTTCGTGGAATTTTATATAGTTTAAGGACAACAATTGGTCAGTACTGTTTGTTTTTGTCGGGAGAAACTATTTTATATCATTTCTCTTATATTATTTGTTGACTGTCTTAATCTGTAGCATGAAACTCGCGTGCTCAAGATCTCCTCTGGCACGTGCCTCGTTAAAACCATGAGCTATTTCCTGATTTTCTGTGATGTAATTTGTATCATATATTTTTTCATTCATTTCAAAAAATGCAAACTACCTAGAGAATGCAATATTAGCGTTCTAAAAATAAATTAAAATAAAAAAAAAATATTTCTATATATAATGCGGGAGACTGTGAGTCAGTTGAAACCACCAGTTTTGGATCACCTATCTAATAAATGCTAGAATTTCATCAGCCATCACCATTGCCATCCCACAGATACCTTAGAAATAAATTATTTTGAGCTATTTTTAGGTTAAAACACTGAAATCGAAGTTCAATGAAACTCACGAAGGATTATATGAGTTTTCTTTTGGCAAAAAGTTGAGGATAGTTTTGTAATTGGTCATGGTCATATGTATATTGGCGCCCTATATTTTAAAAGTACCGGCAGATATTTTTTTGTTATATGTATATATATTTGTGGGTATGACAAAAAAAGCACATGTTTTTGTCTTTATTTAGAAATTTTCAATGAGATTTATTTTAAGTATTTTTGTAGGGTGTTAGGGAGGATTTGATGAATGTTAGAACTATATTCTTTGGAATTTTTTACTTAAAACAAAACATATAAATTGTTTTCCATCGCCCAGTTTATACAGAGTTATGGTTTAAATAGGTGCCTTTCTTCTGAAACTTTCGTATGACTAGTGAATAAATTAGTTTGATTTGAATTATTCTTAGGTGGACAGGTCATAGTGACCTACTATTTAAACAACCCAGAATTATAGGTGTATCAATTTATTTAATTTATCCTAAAGACGAAAACTCCATCAGGAAGTATAATCATGTTAGTGATGTAACAGTTGATTTTTTTTAAACGAATGAAAAGAAATTTCCGAAAAATGGTTATAATGCGCTGTACCAAATATGAAAAACATTAAGGTCTAGCTCTTTCTAGATTTGGATGCATAGACGCATAGATAAACAGCCGTATATAGCCCAAAACAACGCGACGACCGATGAGCCGAAAACCACTTCGTTATTAAGTATGATTAAAACCAAGATTGTTTTCCACGGAACCAATACTTATCATATAGAACAAGTAATAAGACCGTTTCTTGATGACAACTTTAGAATACTCGTAGTTTTTGCAAAATTACCTAACATCAATAAAAATGTGTTGCTATTTATTATCTACCGCCACGCCGCTGGTAGCATTAATTTTTCAAACTTGATAAGATTGACTTAATTTGATCCGGTTTCCAAAGTTTGACCTTTGACTATTCTTGACAGGCAATGAAAAATATACGAGTATATACACCTAAATACATTTACTTCAAATATTATTAATTACATAAGATTTTAATAATTAATTAAGAAATTCTTATCTCTTGAAATTAGATTGAATGAATGAAACCTTTGAGTACTATGAAAAGTGACTACTAGGTGTTTTGGATTTTTCAAGACAGATTCATATCATATTGGAGGCTCGCGGTTTTATTGTCAATAATCTGTAATACGTGCTAGACAATTTCCGGTACGCAGTTACATTTAAATCAAAAATAATTCTTTCTCAATAAATGAAAATTTATTTCAACATCTATCAAAATTAGTTTTTTGAACCCAACACTCATATTGATTGTTTTTTATTTTATGTCATTTTAAGTTGTCTCAAAACTCAACGAAACCATTCTAGTTTGAGGTTTCTTTTTTCATTTCTCATCGCATCACTTAAATAAATCTCAATTGACAAATAATGGGCGTTAAATAAAAAATTAATCAAAATTCATATAAACATATACACACGTCGAGTGTTTAGTAATTGACGCATAAAGGGTCAATCAAAATATCATCAATTGCGACGTCTCTCCGTCGTGTAGTATTCGTTGTTGTCGTCGTGGAAATGTGTATATGAAGTTTTCCACATGTACAAATTAAATTTTTATTTTGGTTTGGATATTTCCTATACACAAAAATTAAGAGAAGTTCAAAAAAATATTACCTGCAATATTTTAATTCTGATATGAATTTTTGTAAACAAAAAAAAAAAAAGAATGAGAAACAAAGGTGCAATGATTTTACTAGGCTGATGTTTTGGTTGCAGTTGTGCGATGTAGGTAACCAGGGTCGTATTTGAGAGTTCACTGGCATATTGTCCTTTTTTAAATAACAAATATTTCAAAACCATTCAAATATTTAAAACACAAAATACCGAATCCAAATTATATTAAAAAAACTAGGAGTTATAGATAAAGGGCGAGACACATTTATCGACTGTGCAATAGCTCCTTATTTTGTTTCTTTTTTCCAGGTGATACCAGGTGATATGGCGCAGTGGGAAAATGAAAGATTTCGATTTTATGTAATTCCCATTAGTTTACCCTTAAGTCTTACTTCGAAAGTACTATACGAATGTGGAATGCCTTACTCGGTCCAAAATATTTCCCTCCATTTACGATATTGAGATATTCAAAATCAATGTGCATTGTTACTCGTATCTCCTTTTAAGTCCTCTCCAACTTTCCTAAACGTTCGCCCTGTGCTCAGACATTTTAAGGGTAGTCATAATCCCTTTAGTGGTCTCAAAAAAATAAAAAAAAAATCAACGAAAACTTTTTCACGACGATTTGATGAACTTCAAGAATAATTTCTATCTTATTACAAACTAAACAAATTTTAAAATATGCCGCCCTAAGCTCGTTTTATTTGTGTACATGTATTTATAAATCCGGCAGTTGCAGGTGAACAACTATGTGTATTACTGACATGAGACATGAATGAAGAAGCTGACATACTTCTTCTACAGGGAAGCCGTACGAATGTTGATACAAGTTTTACGTTAACCAACCGTTTCAGGAAGATAGATTTAGAGGCGCAACGTGTGGATTGTCACATGTGTGTATACAACTGTTTCTGTAGTGCAAGTCAACATCAATCGTAGTATTTGTCTTTCCCGTTCTCTGATGATAAATATGTGTATATTATTGAAAGTACAAGTATTTTGATTTTGGCCTAGATCTTTATTTTTCATAAAAATTATGCTTTTCTTTGGTATGATATTATTTTTTAAATAATTTTTTTTTTGTAAATTAAATTAATAGCTTGGAAGAGGTGGTCAAGTTACCGGAAGTTGGGTGGTCTTTTGCTTTTGAGAGTTATGTTTCACTCAGCTGTCAAGAGGTGCGTGTTAAAATAGATTTTTTGCATCGTTTCATATAACTACGTGTCACGTGCGGCCTTTATCATAAAAAAAAATACACGTTCTGGTGTCGGTTTTACAACTGAACATCAATTTGACTTGATGTTCTTTCCAAGAACTTATCTTTTCATGAAACAACTGATCATTGAATAGAATCAAATATAATCGAATCAATCTTTTGTGTTTGAAAGAATGTCAATGTCGTATTATACGATTTCACTTCGTAATGAAAATGTACCATTCTTTTTTTGAGTTGCACGACCAAACAAAAAAAAAAAAAACAAAAAACAGAAAAGATTAATAGCTTGTGCAAATAAAAAAGCACACACATGTATTTATTTTTTTTGTGTTTAGAGATTTTATAGCTCCACTCACGAAGTCTAGACCAAAATGTTTGAACAAAATATTACGTATACGCCACAGTGAATTTTTGTTTGCTAGGTTCTGCTTTTTAGGAAGTAAATATGGTTTCAGGGGCATAATTTCGTTTTTTAGGTTGTTCTTATAAAATTTAAAATATTATGTTTACATTTTAGCACGTACATATGTACATATATGTTTGTATGTACATACATAGAGGGTCATCCAAAAAGAAGTGTAATTTTAAATGCCAATTTTGGATTGTCAAAATTCAGCTGTCATTCCCATGTCTTTTGATAAGTACAAACTGGAAGCTTATTTATAGGTGCCAATATGGCTCGCATGACATGAAGAAATAGTAAAAATTCACTACGAAAACTTTAAAAATATCGAGGAAACATTTTTTCTTATTACAAATTTTCCACTGCGAAAACAAAATCTATTTTTGGGCTGAGGTGAGGTAGACATTTGGCAGATATCCTATTTCAATTCCATTACTAACCTCAGAGTTGTTTCTAATATTTTGTATTTATTTCAATATATATCTTATTCATACCTGAACATGAAAAAAAAGGTTTTAATTTTAATTTTTTTTTTGAGTCCAATAAAAAAATCAATCTCGGGATTTTACTTGCGGTACTACGAGTATATGGCAAGTTATGCATTCGTACAAAATCAAACTTGGATTTTGATCAGACTTGACATTACGATAATAGAGAAGCCGAAAAAAGTGGGTCTCGATTTTTTTAAATCGATAAGAATTATAAGATTTTCAAGTGTATAAAACCTAATTTTATTTTTAACATAAAAACAAAATATTATCCTTCAAATAATTTAACTAAGTCAAAACAAAGTTTTAAATCATTTTATCTTGACGTTAACTTTCAATCAAATAGATTGTGATATTTTTAAACAACAATATTTTCGATAGACAATAATCTTTGAGAAATAAATAAAAATTGAAATAATCAGTTTCAATTATAATATCTTCCATCGAAAATTTTTAAATGCGATATTTTTTCATATGTATGTATATAGTATATGTAAATACATACATATGTCCCTATGTACGGATAGACTCGTTCAGTTTAATTTTGTTGAATATGAAATCTAGATACAAATATTAAAGTAGCAACACCCCTAACAATGTTGGAAGAAACCTTTAGTTTCTTGGGGGTCGAATTGACTGCTTTTTTAGTGCTTTTATGAAGCATGTAATAGGTGTCTATACCACAAAACTGCAAGTCTTATACACCTTGTAGATTTTATTAAGTAAAACAAACTTCTACTTCCACTCTTAAACCTAAAATAAAATCGGTTTTTTCATTTGTGTTAAATAATATTCAATAAACAATTTATGTAAGCTTCTTCGAAAAGTAAAAAATGTATTCACCAAAAAGAAATAAATTATAAAGCCACGACCAAAAAAATGTTGCTCATACAAAATAAATGTATGTACAAATAGAATAGATAATTTCATTGTCTACAACTTTGGTCTTAATACCTGTCCCGCTAAAAGACATAGTTTCAAAGATATAGATCAATTCGCTTTTTCAAATATGGAGGATTTCAACGAATTCATCGCATCCCAAAAATCTGGACGTTTAGCTTTCAACTTTACTAATAACATTTTTTCAGATTTGAAAAAAAATATCCATCCTATATTTCGTTCCACAAAACAAATATGTCTGACTTACTTTCTTGGAAAACAAATATGTAATACAAATAAACAAAATTATAAAAAACCTCTTTTCTCCAATTCAAAATGAGTCAGATCAGTCTAAAAGCGATCTCACAGAAATCAGAATGATGAGACTGAATTTTCCATTCGTTTTAATTTAAATAATTTTTGTCGCAGATGAATTAATAAAAAAAGATGAGGAGTTCGTTTCACTTCTTGCGAAAAAATCTTTCAAGCTTCTCTAAGTGATTCTTAATTTAAAATTATTTTTAATGATATGCTTCGATAGAAGGGAAACTATATTTTATAATAGTGATAATCACGAAAGTGATAATCAAGAAAATGATAATCACAAATCACCTAAGTCGATCCCATCCAAGTTAAAATGGACTTCCTGCGCTAGATTTGTAACTTAGAAACATAGGAAACTCCCCAACATGAAAAACCGTTGCAATGCCCTAAGTTGTTTAAACCTTGATCAAGACATGAACCATACAAATTACAGTTTCACACTGTTCGACAATATTGAAATGCTCTATTAATTATGTAATTATGTTGTACATGTAGGCAATATCAATAATCAGTCTACCGTAAACTTGATCGCAGGTTTAATCAATAGATAAGATAATCGAACTCAATATTAATAATAATATTTCGAAATATTAAATAAGGACAAATATTATCAGTAGAGTTTTCAAGGTACATACTCGTATGTAGTGTCAAAAATAAAAGGAACAATGTATGTCAAAAAAGAATAAGTTAACAAATACGGTCTAGTTAAAAACTTTAAATTTATAACTTTCAACCTAGATTTATTATTATCAACTTGATTTTTACTATCTCGTATTTGCTTACTAGTCAGGTAAAATGTTGCAAAATGCAAAATCTGTAATTGCGATCAAGGAGTTCTATTTAAACAATTTGATTATGTTTGCGAGTTAGAAGTCGCAAGCTTCTGACATAGGAAATAAAAAAATAGATATACAGTTTCTGCGACACAGTGCTATCAAATGTTTGTTTATCACCACAAGAAAATATATCAAATGACAAAGATGAGATTCCTCACACTTTATCATTTATTCAATGAGGACGGTTCAGTTTTTTTTTTATTATTATTATTATTTATTATACTCTACATAAATGTACAGAATAATACTTAAAGCTACTAGCTACCAGGGCTTTTAGCTATTTTTTTATATTTATTAGCTACCACAAAAGCTATCAAATTGCGTTTGTTTTGGCCTGATCTAGACATGACAGCTTTTAATAAAAAGAAGGAAGCGAACGCCTTGATTTCCTTTTGTCATGATACTCGTATAAGTACAAAATTCGCTATCAACACTGGCTGCTGCTTGTACTCGAACATAGATAGTTTTTTTTTGCATTTTATTTTATTAACATTGATTCCATTGTTTACCCCGGGGTCATGGCTATCCGAGAGCAAGCTTTGAGTGTTCGCATTTTTTTCTATTTTTGCAGGAAGTATGTTTAAAAAGATAGTAAAACACAACACGCATTGAAATCAAATTATTGCTAAATCATTTCATACTTCATATTCTTGCGAGCATAACGACGAATATTATCAGGGAAATTAGGGCGTGTCAGAATACTAGAAAAAAACTAGCAACTACAAGACTGTTTTCTGTCAAACCAACTACGTTCGTCAGTGAGGAGTTAAAATTTCATATCTTATAACGTCAAGTACGAAACAAAGATGACTACGACTTAACGAAGGGACATTACGATAGGTACCCCTACCTGTACGTACGCATAACATTTCATGAATAATTGTGCTAGGTCGGGAAAATCGAATATCGTGGTTGAAAAATGTTTGTTGGTTTGAAAAAAGAACTTATATTAAGTTTTGAACATTGGAAACAAATAATAACATAAAAGGCATTAAGCACGCATACATTGTATGTAGTATAATCGCAACCCCTTTGCTCAATTTGAGGTGATGGTTCTTTTGGTTATGCCTTTATGGTATTTTATTCTCATCATGTTACTATCCGATTACACTTAAAAAAAATACCAAACCAAAGAAAATCTTGCAAATATGCTCAATTGTGTAAAAGCATGTTTGCGGTTAATATTTGTTTTGTCAACATTGGTTTTCTCTCGGACTGCCAATTAGTTTAAGCCTGTAAAATGTGGTCATGGTGGCAGGTATACCTGCCTGTTCATTGTTCACAATGTACTTAAAGGTAATACATAATCCAAGAAAAGATCAAAGAATGATAGGTTTTTCAGCTTACCTACATACATAATTAATGTCAATTGATTCCTATCTCAATCTACTTAGTTTAAAGATGACTTAAGGTTGAGTGCGTACCCTTGCTATTAAGAATAAGAAGCATATAAAGGGGTATTTATAAAAAAGTATAATTAGTAACTTAAGAATATACTAGGTTAAAATTAAAATTATTGGATAACAGTACGTGCTAATACTGAAAGAAACTGTTGATTTTACAAATAATATGATCTGATATTTACTTCACTCCTACTCTGAGCCCCAGTACGATACAACTTTTTTTTACTGATGATTCAAAAAGAGATTGAGATGTTAGAGTTAGCAATCGAAGGCAAATGTCAGAAGAACGATGTCAGCCAAACAAATGAATGGACGAGGGACCAAATTGTGTGCATATTTATTTATTATTATTATTATATTTTAGAAAAACATAGAGCGTATATCCATAAATCGTATACCCTATATCTATTAAATGCCATCTATAAGTCTAAAGAATTTTTAATTCAAATCACGCCATTTTCTTGTACCTTACAAATTTTTAAATTCGAGATTCTGTTATTATAAGAAAACAAATATATCTCACCTGCTTTGCTAGAAGCTTCTGTGTCATGTTGTTCTGTTAGTTTATCCTGTAGGAAAGAATGCAATACACTATAGGTATTGATAATTCCAAATATCACACCATTACACAAAAAGGCACTTATCATGACAAGCCATGCTCGAGTGCCCCCATCGGGCGGTTCCACAATCTCAACAATAACAATCGGTTTAATTGCAGGTAATGGTGGTGTGCTGACAGGTGATCCTTCAAGAGATGCATGATTTGATTTCTTATGGATACCGTTTGTGATCGGCTTGGCATGTCCATTGAGGACAACTCCGTTTTCTGAATGATTTGTTGTTGGCACTATTTGGGCTTTTATGCTGCCATTATGGTTAAGGGGTTCATTTTCTGTCATATCTTCAAAATGTTTTAGTAATCCTTTAGTTTTGTGTAGGGTTTCTTTTTTTTTTTTTTTGCAATGCTGTTCTAATCCAAACAAAAAATTCGTGCTAATTTACATGCTCCAATAGAATGAAAGGCATTATGGTGTAAGAAAGTAGGTGTGATCAGATACTCCACTGTTTAAGTTCCGTTTTTTGTTCGCTCTGAAAAAAAAAATTAAAAAAAAAAACATCTTAGAAAATTTCCTGAAATATTTTCAATGATTCAATGGGGTCCTTCGGTATTGAAAATAAATATGAAAAACGAATGAAAAAGATAGAAATAGTCTTTTTGTATTTGAGATTCTTTCCTAAATCAAAGTCTCTAATAAAAAGATGAATATGATTAGTAAATAAGATCTTAAAGAACCTGAGGCAAATTGAATTGACTTTAGTAGACTTACCGAATTCTATAAAAATTTGTATAAAAAAAATCTTTAAAAATTTAATTCTGCATTTTTAATTTTTTTTTTTTCAATTGAATGATTTGGAATTTATTCATTTAGTGCTGTTTAAAGCAGGTGCTTCATTTGTTATGAATAAAATTCTCAATCGCTTCGATTTTCACAAAAGACAGCTACTTAGCTTTCTATAAAGATTTTAAAATCTGAGCACGTGATTTATGTTCTTCATTCCGTCCATTGTCTAACATAGCTCTGAATTAAATTTTGTCAAAATGTGTCAACCTATTACTTATTTTTGTAGAAAATTGCGTAAGCTACCAATTGCCTTTTCACTGGATTTTGATTCAAAACTGACCAGTATTAGAGAGACATGTAGACTTTAATGTTATTGGATTCTTAGGCATCAAAGACTTTTAATTAATTTGCTTAGGGATAAAGTTGCGCTTCCAATCTCAAGCCTATACTCCCATAGATAAAGCTCATTATAAATTTGTCGATTAACAACACTTAACTGCATGGCTAAATTGTGGCGCACGGCATTATAGTTAAGTCATTATTTGTCGGCAATTGTGTTAAACTACTACGCATTTAGGGTTTGTTTTAAAATGTAATAGACCTAGATGCATTCATATCAACAATTTCTCCGGAAGCAAGTTTGGATACAAAATATACAAGTAATAGCGTAAATGCCTAATATAAAAAAAATGTGTTATATTCTTATCAGCAAAGTGTTATCACTACCAGCTACAATTGTCTGTCAGAAAAAAAAACAACAGTAGACTTTATACTAGGGTAGTCGTTTGCTAACTAACAACATTTTATTTGATAGATAATTCTTCATTGGATTACGATTATAAATTAATAAAAGGTACTTCAACTGATTCATTATTATTTGCTTACAATAAAAATTTCTTTTGTGATAAGTTGTAATTAAAATCAATCCCAATCTTGTACGTGTACATAATAATACAGCAGCGCAGATAAGCATATGTACACTTGTTTAGCTTTCGAGTAAGTTGAAGTGATCATTGTTTTAGGGTTAGGTACAAAATTCTGTATTTGACTGGTTTCATGTTTTTTTTTTTATTTATTTAAGTTTGTTTTATTATGTTTAATTCTGTAAATTCAAATTTATATTCTAGAACTATGTATATAGAATGAGAAAAACTAAGAGTCATTTCAGAAATTTTCTGGAAGCACCTAGACCTAAATAAACATTTCAGAAATATTTTTTAAATGTTTCTGAAATGTTTCATAATTTTTTCTTTGGTGTATAAGAATACCTTAAGAAACATTACTTTTACTAAACATTTAAGTCTTAAAACTGAGCAGGTCTCTTAAAAACAAACGTTGGAAAAAATGATTGGTTTACATTAATTCAACAATGCTTTGCTTGGATAAGCTTTTAAACATCTGTTATGTTTTTATTTATTTTTATTTCGATGATGGATTTTTTTTAAGATCCCATACATCCTTAAATGACAAATATGAACTAGATTTACTCACAACTTTGTGCTGATTTTTTTTTTTCAAATCAAAAAAACTATTACACCCGAGACACACCACCGTACACACTTTATGAAAAATATTTCGAATTCAACACTTTGAAGTATTAAAATCACAGTTTTATGACATTATAAGATCTAATAATTTCAGTAAGTTTGAACATTATGTCTAGAATGTGTATTTGAGCTGACTAAACTTAACTTCACAAACCAAGCTCTGATTCGCGTTTGAGAATAAAATGGCATTAATGTAGAAACTATTGCTTGAAAAACCATATAGATAAGACATACACTGTGGAATTGTTATTTAAAAACTAAAAGTCGCAAAAGATAAAATAGTATCTAATATAATTAAATTGTGACACATAAAGATCTTATTAACCAACAAAGATTAGGTAGTCGGTTAGTAGGTATACCCAATTGCTTATGCAAATACGTCTTACTTTTAATATTTATAAAGAGATAACGTCCACTTTATTACAATAAAATCACCACATGATTTAAATGTATAAAAACTTATTATTTGTCCAACATTCTACGTTTGATTTTATTTTGCAGATAGAATACTTCTAATTTATTGCTATCAGAAATAGTTAAAAGCAGACATTAGAGCTATGCAATGGCCTTGCAACAATCTGCGAAGTTATCTTATTTTGATATTTCAGCTTTGTTTAAGTTACCTTATCTTAGTTTGAAAAACAGAATTTGATTTTTGATAACTGCCAAAAAAAGAAAACAAGTTTATCAACAAAATTTAAAAAACAGTCAGCGAAAATTTCTTAAAAATTGTAGCTAGCAAAATTTTGTTTAAGTTTAACTTGTTTTATTTGATGGCCGGGAACTTATTTGCTTTATCCATTTCATCATAGACATGTCTTGCACGTTGTTGGACTTTGACAGTGTCAGTTGCCAGGCTTACAGTTTCAAGCGTTTATTGAACATTTTGATGAAATGAGACAGAGACAAAAAACTGACTATTCTCAATGTATCCAAAAGTTGAACAAAAATTTTTATAAATATTTAAAGCAACACGCCTGACGATTCATATCTATGATAGTTTTTTTTCAATAACCCGAAAGTGTGGAATGTTTTCTGATGATTTTAGAAAATTGATTTAGTAAATTGAATTTAAACCAGAGATGGTCACATCGAATTTCTCAAAATGTCTTTCTGTTGAAACTCTGCTTTTTAGCTTTTGATGCAAAGAACAAGTTCAAACATCCAAATCCACATTTTTTGAACATTATTCGATAGTTAATGATTTAGAAATTTAATCTTGGTTATATATAGTTCACATTCGATTTTTGTCAAAAAATTGATTTACGATGAGAAATGAATTTAACAACAACTCAGTATTGTAAGATCGGGGGAAAGAAACCCCAATTTTTGTTGACTAAAAACTAAAAAAAAAATTATTTTGAATCAATTATTCCACATAGTTAGTAGTTTCGGTATCCTTTCAATCTGTACTCGTACATGACCATGACCATAAGGCTGATGGTCACACCTTAGTCTGGAAATGTGATTTATCAACTTCAAAACTGTGTCTGTTCCATGAAAATAAATTGATTCAATATATTATTTACAAACAAAAAAAACTTCATTTTGCAAACTTGCCCTATTCTAAACAGACATACAAAATATAGTGAGAATGGCAGACACTGTCAACCGATATGCGATACTTTAGTGTTAAATTTCATGGTATTGTCGTTTCACAAATATAAAATTATAACATAGGAGCTTCGCAAGCACGACTAGATATATTGAATATTATTTGTTTATTTTTAATTCTTATTCAACACTTCAAGAAACCGCTGCTTTATCTTTGTAGACAATTTTTCCATTTCAATATTATTTATCCGCAACATGAATTTGCCAGTTCAAAATCTATTTTTAAAAGTATAAATAAGCATTTTATGTACGAAGATAAAGTTTCATTAACAGGACAAAGCAAAAAATTGAATGCAAACTGGGTGTTTCGTAAATTCAAAACAAATACAAACTTCACTATCTAAACAACGAATTATTCAAATAATATCAATTTGATTAAACCAAAAAAAAAAACTGTTTTGTTCATATGTGTATGTAGCTAAAAAACAGCACAAAAACTCAAGAAAACCAATTGAAATGACGTAAATTATAAACATTTTTTAATCAGTAAATATGAAATTACCAATTTAATAGCAAACAATCGGCCACTGTTTATCGAAATCAACATCACAGGAGGCAAATAATTTATGTGACAAAGCACAATCACTTAGAAACACACGTTTCGAAGAATTAAATTCGACAATCAATGTCATGAGCACGAAACACGAATTCCTACCGACTTTTTTCTATGCTTAGGTCTTATTTCGTGAACGACTTCACTTCACTATGCGCGCCCCAGAATTCGAAACCGATGTGAACACTCGAAAGCACACAAAAACTATTGGTATATATCGATTCGAAATACAAAACGATTCTGCGAGAGAGTTAAATATAAAACACCGCGTAGAACAACGGAAAAGATGTAAGTACTTTGTCTTGTTCCTTTATTTCATTGTAAGTTTTTTACTTTCAATATTGTCTTTTTTTGTTTTGTTTCGTGAGATACGGATACACGAATTTGTGAAGACGAAGACAAGACGACCAACCTGCTACGCTAACGGGGTTCGAGTAATATAAAAATATTGTTCTATATCAAATGATAGCGCTTGCTGGTGCAGTTAAATTAGAGCATTTTTTTTTTGATGGGAGCTTTGGGTGTCGTTTCGACCTAAGAACGAACCAAAATGTTCGAAACACATGTGAGCGTATGCTAATAATAGCGATACACACATAAGAAATTACTATTGTTTTGAATTTCGAAAGATGTAGTACCCTATTTATGTTTTCCAAAAAAACAGAAAGCTTTTGAATTTTTTTTTTGTATTTTGCGCGCACTAAATGGATTATGACTAAATGCTAAAAAGTTTGAGCTCAGTGCAAGCTTTTAGGAAAGTTGAAGAGGATTTAATAGGAGATAGCGATGCTCATTTGTTTTAAATGTCTAAACATCGCAATTGGATGGCCGGGTAAAGCATTCCACATTCGTGCAGTGTGGCTAAAGAAAGAATCTCTGAGTTTGACAGTACGTCCGAAGTTTGGCTTAAGGCTAAACTGATGGCCATTCTGTGAACTGTGAGTATTACGATAAATTTTTTTAAGGAGAGGAAATAGATATAATAGTATTTTATATTTATCAACTTAGTGAAACACGTGAATTAATGTTTCAAAATGTTGCAAATTCAAAATAGTCATGAATTCTAAAAATATAGTATTATGTACATAGGTAGGTAGAAATGGCGACACTGACAGTCTAGCCCTGTGGCCCAATTAGCGCTGAAGTGCGCCATTTTGATACCATTGCTCGTGTGAACCTGCGAATGGCATTGATATAGGAAATTGTGGACACTCTCATGAAGTCATCCAGTTTGGATTGAGTTCAAAAAGAAGAAAGGATCTAGTAGGTTTTGATATCTCTTATTGTGTGTTTGCTTTTGCACAATCATCTGGATCATTTAGATCACTCACTCAACCGTACCACCACTGAAAACTCAGAACTCTGAAAATTCGGAATTCTTTGTTTAAGATTTATAGAAATCTTTTATTCAGAAGTACACATATCTTAAAAAAGCTCTTCTTACCAAATATACCCTATGACTTTGTGATTTGTTAACTTTCAGTGCATATCAATCAAACTTGTTCGAGAGTTAGACATACAGAAAGCGAAAGGAAGTAGGGGTGAGTTTTTCTCATGGTATTTTTTTTTAAACTCTTAAGTAATGTTTATGATACCGATAAGAAAACAGGGATAAAACATAAACAAAAAGCTTCATATTGCGGCATTTTGAAAGAAAAGCTCTTTATTTTCATTTACCTTGGTTCATACCGGCCGCGTGACATTTTCATTCATTTTAAAATAAAAGCTGTGATATTCAATGCCAATGATGGAGATTTTTTGGCATGTTGCATGTGGCAAAGACAAGTGTCTTTTGTGCGAAAATTTGAACAAAGTTAAGTGGGCGATAAGCTTTTGGATGTAAAAGTGTAAATGATTCTCTTTTCGCAGATGTTTAAAAATGGATATACATATATATATTCTACTGGATCTGATGTTGAAAAACTTTAAATACAATTTGGCTAGATTTTAGAGGCTAGTATAGGTAGTATTCCGTTATCCTGGGAGTTTTAAACGTGTGTAGTATGTACATAGTTAGCTTCCATAACTATAAAGTTCTTATTTAATGATTTTTCTCTTACATCAAGTTATGCAACATATTTTTGGCAAGTTTAACAATCAAATGGAGAATTTACATGAAAGTGAATGTGGCAAGTGGGGGTTAATGAACAAATTTATTTTTGAGAAAATGTAAAATCTCTTAGGGGTCAAATATATTTTAATTCACTTAGTATTAATTAATATGCTAAGAATTGAATTTGAATTACACTAAATTACGAAAATCGTCCAAAAAAGGTACATTTTCAAGTGTATGTTAGGCTTATCTCGTTTTAGTTTCTTTACTCTCAACACTTCACTTTCAGTGGCTTTGAACTCCCAACACTCTAAAAGCTTTCTATTGGCTGGTTCGGAGTGATATTTTAGGAGTATTTTTTGCTTAGACGTGACCTTTGTACGCACATATACATATATGTACGTATATGTAAGTAAATACATACATTTGAAATCTTTTTTGTTGGATTAAATCCCAAAGTGTTAAAAAAAATAAATGACAAGGAAACCATTTTGTTTAAATGTTGACGTTCGATAGTTTTTGCATATATTTTGGAACATATAACATTAGAATAAAAAGGATTGAAATTGTCTGAAAAACCAATGGAAAAAACGTCATGTCATACAGGTGGTTGTCAAATCTGACAATATGTCATATTTAACAAAATGCTCTGACAACGAAGTGTTTCAACAGGATACATATTTTGCTCCAAAGAGTGAAAATTTAATTGTCAAACAGTTGTGATCTGGCAATTGACTAACGATCCTTTTCCTCACAACGTATGGCAGTTGAAAAAATAGTAATATAGTAGCTATTACAATTCGGCCTCGTTACAGTCTCATAAGGTCAAACGCTCATATTTGACTTTATGTCACTGCCACCTTATGTGCTAATTTTTCCTGATACCTGTTACATATACAAGTGCTTCGGTTTCGTTTCAGACTTAATGGTAAATCTTATTTTACTAAAGAACTGAAGTACTTAAATAAATAAAGACAATACCACCCTTATCCACTTACTTAAGGTTTCAAAGTCAAACTTTCCTTTTTAAAGAATATTACCTAACCTCTTTGAGAAATGTCTCTGACAGGAACGTAATAATTCCCGCAACTTTATTGTTCTGTTTTTTTTTATTTTTATTTAATTAATATCTTATTATATTGGACAAAGAAAGTATATTTCTGCAAAATGTACATAAGGTACTAACTTGAAGTAAACGTTATGCAACAGTGGTGCCTGGGGTGAAAATGAAACTCAAGCTCAATTTCATTTGATTGGTAAGTGAATTGAAATGGGTCAAGTTACCGTCAACTGTCTCATGGCTAACCACGATAACCACTAATGGAAATGTCCGCAATATTGTCATATTCGTTTGAAAGAAAATGTCGACGAATAAAGTATGCCTCTGTATATGTGCATACGTACTTATTCTTACATAACAGTATTAGAATGTTAGTTCAGTTGTACAAACAATTATTAATTCCTAATTCAAATATTGGATTGCTGTCATTGTCAATAGGTTTAAAGTGTCAGCTAACAAACCAGCCTGCTGCTGCATTATAATTACTTATTTATTATATCATGCATTTTGTAGTATTGCAGATGAGGGGGGTTAACTAGAAGTGTCCTTATTGCAATGATATGCAAATATAGTACGTGTATCGCGACGTCATGATATGTTAAGTTCAGTCTTTTTTCGTTAGAATGCCAACCAAGTTTGCTAATAAAAGTTCTTCTTGGAATTTTTCCCTCAAATTTGTCTACAATTATGCTAAGGTTTTCGGATTGGTATTCTTGACAATTTCCGAAAAAATGCCGACTTATTACTTCCAGACTTTGCCGACTTTGCTTTTTAGCTACTTTCGGCTTTTATTTGCATTTGCGAGGCTTGGATGACATTCTTAGCGAAAACCGAACTTGTATGACAATGCTGCAGATATCTTCGATTATAGTCTTAACTCTTGTGTGCTTTATTTTTCAAACTTTTAAGCAAAAGCAGTTTATAGATATCGTTAATCGAGCGATAGATATTGCTTATTGGATATTAGAACTAAAAAAGTTTCCAAAATTATTGGTCAGGAGTTCTACTTTAAAATTCTTTTACGGATTTGTTGCAATATTTCGATGATAATTGCGGAATTCTCAAGAATGGCAGATCCTAAAATGGATATTTTGGACAGTGGTCAAAGAGTTTTTAGGTTTTATATTTGGATTGGAACATGTGATAGCAGCAAGGATGCATCAAAATATTGAATCACTGACAAAGCGCGTTGACATGATGGAAAATCTTTCGATGACAAAATTCTGTCAGATGCAAATGCTTTGTGACTTTTCAGAGGAATTGGAGAAATATGCAGAAATATCTTCGAGTATATTCAAGCTAACCAACGATTTTCATAAGTTGCTTCAGTTGTATATATTTTTTATGTTCTGCACTGATTTTGTGATTTTAATCGGAAATATTCATAACTCATTTTTGATTTACATGGGAAAAGGACCTATCAGGTTTATTTTGCATCAAAATTAAATGTCACTTTGCAATAATATGTGGGCGGTTTGGAAATACCTGTTTGTAAAATTGGAACAAAAGAAGTGGAATTGTCAAATTATTAAGTATAAATTCAGGCTAAAGAACAGAATATAAAAGTGGGAAGTTTAATCAAAATGTTTTTAGTCATTTTCGGAAAAGACTAGAAACCAACTGGTGTTGCTACAGACTTTTAATGGGAACACAAGCTGAACGTAGACATTTTTGACACTTTCCCGACAACTTTTTTTTTTTAAAGGAATTTTGAATTTCACAATTATATTTTTCGCTCGAATTTAAATTTGCACCAGCAACTGTCTAGACGGTTCATTGACATACTAATGTCCAAATTGACATAATTTCAGAAGCATAAATTCGTCAAAGTCATTCATTGAATTTAATAGCCTCATTGTGGTAGTTTTAATTCACCTATCAATTTATTAGTTTCGGTTTTATGTTGTTGGGAATTTCTTCTGTAAACAAATTGTTTTAAATCAACTCGATACCATACAATCAAATTCTAAATTTGTTTTATTGGTTTTATTATATATATATATATGTAAGTATATAGTACGTGTGCATGTATGTATGTTTGCTCTAAATCATGTCAAACACAACTGAAGCATAACAAAACGAAAAATTAAATCAATTGTTAGATGATGATCAATTATCGATATCTGCTACTTTGTCCGTCCAATAAAGCTTATGCCTGCAATATCTTCAATTAATTTAAGCATGTTTATGGGTCACAACCTTATACAGAATGTCTTTTAATTCAATTATAGTTTCTTATAATTTACTCTCCAAAGAAATGACTAATTAAGTATCAATAGTCTTTCGGCAAATTCTTTTTGCAAATTGTCAGCATTAACATTGTCAGCTTAACGAGTGCCTCCCTGCTTGCCCCGGCTTCATTCAGCCGTGAGAAGATCGTGAAGCTACATGGAAACACGGAACAGTTTATTATAAATCTACGCATCAATTTCAAACACTCAACTGTCAATGGGCATGTTCTGGCACCACGTTCTTAATTGCAATTGAGGAATTTGAGGATGAACCAATTGACGCATTGAAGTGCTCTTTTCCGCTGAAAGTTGTCTTCTTCTTATTAAGATAGTGAATCTTTGAACTGTGAGATGCGAAATTTAGTAGTTAATTGTAGGCCCGACTTCACTAATTAAATTCCTAGTGTTTGCTTATGGTGGGTGCCGCCACATTTTCAACTTCAGATTGTCGTTTAGTTTGTTAAAGTTCTCTGATCAATATTAATTTATTTTCTAAATTTATGGCTTGAGTATCTTGGAAATTACCATTTTTCTTAATAACTAAAATATTTCCAATTAGTGCTTATTGATTATAGAATGGTGTATCTGTATCTTCGCTTTGGTGTTTCGGAAGTAGAGGCTTCTTCCTCAGTTGAAGCCTTACCTGTCTCAATCACAATCGAATAACTGTTCTCATTCAGTAAATTACTGCTGGAAACTCCTTGTTGTACAGTTTCAATACCGTCAAGACTCTCTAAAAAAATTATTGAATTTTAGAAAAATCCTAAAATTATTTTCAAAAAATGTCAAAAATAAATTACCGTATTCCGAATTGTTTTCAATGAAACACATGCAAAGTGCTCCCAATATTGACGGGATGCCAGCAATTATAAATGGCAATGTATACGAATGTGTTTCATCGAAAATCTTCCCAGCCAACACAGGACCAATAGTCATAGGTACTGCTACTAATCCCAAAAAGCATCCAATCGCTTGTGTAGCACCATTCAATCCGCAGAGTTGATAACATATTGGCCCAAGAACTGGAAAGAACATTCCATCGAATATTCCCAAAGCTAAGGAGCTTAACAAGAGAAAATTGAAAGAACCATTAAAGGGTAACATCACGGTAACCACGCCCATTCCAATCAATGACCATTGATGTATCCTGATTCTATTAATTCCTGGAACATCAGCTAATACTCCAACAATCATACGACCAATACAAGATGCTGCACCAATGCACATAATTGGCAAATTATTATTTCGTCTGGGAAAATTGATTTGAGTGAACTTGACCATATGGACATAGGACACATAGTAGCCGGACAGAGCCAAAGCACAACTTAGGGTCCAGATGATATAGGATCTCTCCTTCCATATGTCAATATTGAACGTTGGACTTGGGTTACGATCAGTTTCTTTAAGAGCCGGACATCGCATTGGACCATAGACAAACGCTGAAACTATCAGGAAGCAAAAACAAACGGCCAAAACTAGAAGTGCTGCACGAAAGTTATATGTGGTCAGGATGTAAGACAGCATAGGAGGCATTATGACGGTAAAGATACTTGCACCTGTACAAACGAAACCATTGACTTTGCCCAGATAACGTTTAAAGTATATCCCCAGGACCGAAAGTGTTGGAGTGTACACCAAGGACGATCCTAGACCCAACATAAAGCCATAGGTAAAAAGAAGACCAGTTACACTCCATGGAGACAGAGATGACAGGAAAAGTCCTAGCACGCATATAACGCCCCCGATTAAAGTTGTAAACGGGACACCAATTTTGTCAGTCATCATTCCAGCAATGGGAGAGCAGAAGAGCGTAGTTCCAAAAGTAAACGACCCAATTAGAGCTTTTCAAAAAAATATACCTTCAGACAAACTTTCTTTTGAATAAATAAAATTTTTTTACCCGCTTTGCTTGATGCTTCCGGATCCTCCCAAGCTGCGAATCTACGCTGCAAATATGAATATATCACCGAATACGAATTAATCAATCCGAAAATAAGGCCCAAGCAGAAAAAAGCGCATATCATAGCCAACCAAGCGCGAGTTCCACCATCCGGTGGATTATGTTCATTTTCAAAACCTCGGGAAGTTGTTATTTTCTGATGTATTTTTGTAGTAAAATTTGTCCCATGATAGATATTCTCTGCAACTTCATATCCTCCATGTGAATCTGCATCCTGTCTGATTGTTCTGGGCAAAAGTTGTTTCTGTGAAGTTGATTCGGCCGATACAGAATTTTCTGCCATGGTGTGCTAAGTTGAGAGTGCTGTTCTTGACTAATGGATTCAAATTCAAAGTTGCTTTATCTTCCGCACAATATTTAAATAGTTCTTATTTTTTATCTTATTTGTTTTCTTTTCTATGAAAAAAGCTGCACAGATTGTTTATCTATGCTTGTTCGTAGAATATTGTCAACATTTTATAGAAAAAAAAAGAAGATCCATTTAAAATAAATTCTATGCTTATTTTTTATTATCAGGAATGTCTAGGCCTCGCGTTCGTTCTATTCGATATCTTGACAATAATTAAATCTTCTAAAAGGCATCTTAAAGATGCTTTTTCTCTTGCTACCTACTAGTAAGCCGGCTGTGAAATTGAAGATACAAACAAAATAAAATAAAATAGCAAACCACAAAAGTGTGTCTTAAAGTGACTGGTGGTGTTGGATTTAAAAATATGATATTAAACGTATAGCGATGGATTTAAAGAATTTATTAATAACCGACTTTTGATATGAGATCCAAAGCGAACCAATATTTCCGACACATTAACCACACTTTTTTAGATTTCCTTATCAGAGAGGAAAAGTTCGAGTATCAATTTAAAAAAGTATTAAATTATTAAATTAATATTCAGTGGAATTGTTAAGTCGTTCTGGCACTTCTCGTATTCGTTCGAAAGCTTTGGTTGTAATAAAAATACGAACATACTGAATATTTATCAAACAAAACGATTTCTAGAATTTTCTTCTTCCTTCATTAACAATCTTCCGATATGCAAAGAGTCACTGCCTGATGACGCCACAGTTTTCCATCCACAATGGCACAGTCATTGAAGAAGAAAAACCTATGTCATACGCGATGGCTCGGTCTTTGAAACTGATATTCGGTCTTAGTCGCTTCGAATACGGTTATTAGTTTCCGAAGTTTCTCCTGCCTGGCGCTTTGTTGTCCGTTCGTTCGATGTGGCTGATCTCAGGTTGGCAAGGTGTTTTGGCTTTTGGGACTACATCCACACCTTCATAGAGCTCATATAGGTCGCTGATGTATCCTCTGAATTCGCCATTCTTCTTCTTCGCCCAAGATCAAACATCCGTCGAAGAAGTTTTCTCTCACAAAAAAAAAAAAAAAAAAAAAAAAATGGCATTATCAACTCTCTTTTTCTGCTTAATAAATATCTTAAATTTCTTTGAAAAGTCCTTGGAAACTTTTCCAATTACTGAAATCATTTTAAAATTGAGTTTTTAACTTAATTTATTATTTAATGTGAATATTATATAGCTAAATATTTAATATTTATATCTACCTTTTTAAATAGTAGTTACATATTCATTTCTTTCATTTGTTTTTGTATAATATTTAGATTCAGAAATGTTCTAAAAAGGATTAGAAATAATATGTAATTTATAATTACCTACAGTAAAGAATTTTTTAAACTAAAATAATTATGTTCACAACAAATTGCCGTACAAATAAATGTCGTATAAATAAATCGGGAATATACATACAATAAAGCGCCGGGATAATGAACCAATTAGGGTTTATAATTCATGTAATTTACAAATAAATACAAGATTTTAAAAATATGTATTTAAAAATAAAGTGGAAGAACTTAAACAATTTAAGTTCAATGGAATCTCAAATTAAATAGATTGTTTTCAAAATATACCACTTATTAATATCATACTACCAAGTCACCTTTGTACCTTCTTATATCTTGACCTACATTTATATTAATATAATTTTAAATAAATCTACAATATAGTGGAATTATAGTATCTGTGCAGCAATCTTTTTTTTCAATCATAATTTTAGCTCAAAACATGTGTTTTACTCCACCTACCTATTTGTTAAAAATTATCGCTTCAAAATCTTCCCTTTCATAAATGATTACAATCTATTTGTGGCGAGAATCCCTAAACTATTTTGTAGATTCCCATAATACACATTGACATTCAGTTTTACTCAATGCTTTTTTACCTAACCAAGCTTCTCAGTACATTCAAATGATCTACCAACAATTGCAAACATAACTTCATAAGATTTACACAGTGCCAACTTAGCACAAAAAAATAAAAAAAAAAACATATTTTTCTAACGCGACCAACAACGTCAGAAGATACTTGAAACTCCTTATGTCATTCGCTCAAATATAATTTCGAATTTAAATAATAATTGTCAAATTATGCAATATCCAACACGAACAAACCTTTTTGACGCCCAAATGTTCATGCAATAATCAATGTATAAGAGTGGAACTAATTCCCACGCATTCCTCAATCTCACGGCATGTCATATGTCGATCTTACAACATCAGTTCATGCAACCTTCACGAAATTCGTCCTGTAACGAAGTACGAACTGCAGTGGTTCGAGATGGCGCTTCATTACTTAAAGTAAAAGCGAGAGTTGATCGGCACACTGTATTTACTTAAATCCACATTGAAAATCATTTCATGAAAATCTTCATAATTAAATTCCATTTTTGACCAAGATGAATGTTTTAAATAACACGCAAGCGCAACATAAATAGCACTCGTATGATAATACTTTACGACTTATGTTTTGCCATATCTAAAGAACCTACATTATGTACGTAGCAACCTTATGAACAAAACAAAAGTTAGTTTTCTATTATTACTCGCACGAGTATAATTTAGTTTGAATCTGAAAATTTGCAACCAATTCCATCCATTTCCAGTGAGTCTGACATCGGAAATCTATTTTTCGTTTCCGATTCAATACCGGACCCACCCCATTAAACGAGCCCATAATTTCATAAAATTTCTAAAAATCAACCAGGCGCCCAGGAATTGCAGTAGGTATGCGCACTGCCCACCATAGAAAAAGTAAACGCCTTAGGGTATACTTTACAATTTAGATATTATGTCCATTCAATGCTGGCAACCACGCTCGAGCCGAAAATTTCATAAAAATTCAATTATTCACCAGGCGACCAGGAATTTCAGTAGGTATGCCCTGTCCACCAAAGCGCCTTAAGGTATACTTTGAAAAAAAAAACAGTTTGCATTCAAATCAGTTGGCAGTTGATCTTTTTGAATTTAAATAAATTGTCATAGTAAAGCAATGTTTTGGCTTTTATTCAATAATTTGTTAACTTATACAATCAAAAGTGATTTATTTAGTAATAATATATAATTTTAGTGATTAGTAATGAATACATAGTGTTTTTTGTTATATTTAAGCGACGCCAATTTGTTTGTCATGACAAGACAAATGCACAATCTCTCCATTAGGATATCGTACAAAAGCACTTTGGTTTGTAAATCGTTTCTTGCACACTGGACAAATGCTGAAATCAGTTATTGTAACACATTTCTTTTCCTGATGCATTCGCTGTTCTTGTAATCGAAGGCATTCGGCGGTAAGAAGACCTTTCAAGATTTGGTGATGTCGCTTCCGTTCCATTTGGGTTCGAATTACAGTTTCCATATAGTTTCTCAATCTATGCAATGGCATATCTTCTGGCAAGTACTGAAAATAAAATATAAATTGTTAATTGAGAAAAGGACTGGGAATATAAATAACTTACTGGCCAAACTTTAGCAGGATTAATATTGACAGCATATTTGTTAAGCAATTGCAAGACAATTTCAGAATTTGGTTTTAAGAACTCAGGATGCAAATCAACTCCTTGATACGGGGGTACACTCATTGGATTAAGAATTGTTTTTAAAAGCATTGCGAATATATCATTCTCTTCGGGATAAACTTCTTCACAATATTCAGATGCTTTTTCCACATTACCAAGAATTTGTATATAAATAGCAAGGACTTTTTCATGCTTTTTCAATTTGCCCAAAATAAGAGCTCGTTCTTCAAGAAGAATATTCGGGGGAAGTTCTTGCAAAACAGTTTCGGGTGAATACTTATCGGATTTCTTGAGGAAATCATACATTTTGGAACGATAGGTTTCTAGTTGCTGAAGTTTTTCGCTGAGGAAAATAAGAAAAATAAAATAAATATGAGAATATAAATGACTAATAATAAAAAAAAATCACCTGTTTCCTTCGCTTCCCGCATTTTCCAATTCCTTCATCAATATTTGGACTTTTTCTCGATACTGTTTGACAAGTATATTATGAAACATTGTTATCGGTTCATTCCAAATATTTACAATGTGTTCTAAATACGGTATAACTAGATTCTTGTGTCCAACCAGAAGAAAATCAAGAACTTTAGCTCTCGGAAGATTCTCAACTTCAATGAAATCTTCGGTAAATATTTTTAATCCATCTTCTGGATGTTTGCGCAAGACCCAGTTAGAAAATTCAAATATCAAGTCTTTATGGTCAGCTCCTAAGGCTTGTAAATATCTGATCGTCCTCTCATGACCGTACAAGCTAGACCCTTCAATCGATGCTTGGGCTTGGAGTAATTCCAGAGCTTTCTTGTGTTTACCATTTGTTTGATACAGAATTATTAATTCACTGATTTTGTCGTGCTTTTTGAGCGTCTTTTCCGACTCCTCCAGATGACACTGCTTTAGGCGTAGAAGTGGAGCTACCAAGGAGTCATTTGTCTGTTAAAGATAGATTAAATAAAAAAAAATTTGATTAACAGAAAATGCCAATGTATACCTGCAGGTAACACTTGAGCAGAGTTGTATCAATAATTGACAGCAATGATGACTTTGAAAGTCCCTTCGTGTTACTTAGCTTATGGATTTCTTTTTGTCGTGCAACGGCGAGAAAATCAATCAGAGCCATGAGTGCGTTTTCTAAGTCTTTATCTTCAAGAACTGGTATATTAACCGATTCCATGGGAAGGTTTGTTTTGGATTGATCATGAACTAGGTTAGGAAATAGTCGAATGACATCGTAAGGGTCTGCTTGTGCCTTCTCGAATTCATTCATTGCAACAGAAAATTGCATATTACTAAATAGTTCCTTGGCATATCGTGTGTGGATTTGACGAATGGTATCAGATTTGATTTCCTCTGGTTCATCGGAAATATTCTATTAAAAGACTAGTTATTATTTTGTTTGTTTTGTGAACAAACTTACCGTAAGTTCGATTGCCAGTTGGAACCTCTTTTGTTGTAGTAAGTTCTGTCGTTGAGTGGGAATGTCAACCAATTGGATGTACCAAAGTTCAGATATTGCTGCTGCAAATATTGTTCCTTTGCCAGATCGTACTAGGAACTTTACCTTACCCAGTTCGGGTATATTTTGGACGAGGGTGTCTTTGTTAATGCCACTGCTCTCGAGGCAACGAACTTCAACCCCATTTGCAATTCGTCCAATTGCAAATGGTTCATCCCAAACTGTTGAGAATAGAGAATTAATTTTTTAAATAGTTTAATTTTGAAAATACTGGTTCTCACACTAAATACTATAAGGAAAACTTATGAATGCATCTGTTAATAAAGTTGAGCTCTCTTTAAACAGCACATAATTTGTTTGATCTTTCCTAGATATAGCATTATAATAACACAAACTAATAAACTTACAAATACCAAAAGAACGTAACTAAAAAACGAATGAAATACCAACCTAAATCCAAAACTGAGCTACTCCAGGTGAGCGGCTTGAGAGAGTTCTTAGATTCTCCTGTAGTTATTGCATTTTCTTTATTTGACTTCGATTGGGGGTCTTTGGCCTTGACAAAATCCTTTGGATCTATTGCTACGAGGTATTCGTCCTTCGAAACACCAAATACGTGATTTTTAATCACACAAATACATGGATCCACGCTATGCGATGAAGAAGTTACAATCAAGTCATGCTTTTCTGGAGTGTTGGAAGAAATCTGTGGGCAATAAAGATATTTGTTTATATTAGTTTAAATTACATATCTATAGTTTTTTACTTCAATAAAACATCACCAATCAAATATAAAATTTCAGATAATAAAACAAAATGTAAACATTTTGCATCTTGTTTTGGAATTCAAAGTTTAAAAGGGTTTTTATAAGAAATAGTGTGAGAAGGGATCTGGTTATGTCCAGTCAATGGAAATGGGATTAAGGCAAGTTTATAGCCTTTAATCGGTACGTTTTCATACAATTATTCCAATTAAGGTAAATTTATTAAAAAGTTGACTTTTTAATTTTTTTATTTTGTTACATCGTTTTAGCATTGATGACAAGGAATTTAAAAAATGTGAATATGATTAGTACAAGCATAAGGACATTTAATAGTCTGGCTGTTAAGTAGTATATGTTTTCATTGGTTTGAAAAAGAACGAACCACTTATCCCAGTACTTTTTATAAATTTACTTACATTGTAGATAACATATTCGTCCTTGAATCCAACACAAATGATATCATCGATCCAGCAAAGTGCTTTCGGAACATCCTTCAATTCTATACTAATTGGCAAAGAATGCAAACGATCCTGTTTCCAATAATAAAACTGCAGTCTTCGCTTGATTGCAACACACATTCTTATCACAGTTGCTGTTTCTCCTGTTTGAGATTTGGGCGTCTACCAAAATACCAAAGAACAATTGAAAAAGAGATACAGCAAATGAATAGTTCTTTACTTTTACCTTTACATCCAAGACAAATATACTGCTTCCTTTGGTTTCGACCGAACTATGAATGAATGCAAAATTTAATCGACTTATATCACAAACATTGATCATACTGTCGGTTAAAATGAAAAGCAAATTCTCCTCGGCAATCACTTCCATTTGGTTAATTGCTTTCTTACTGAAATTTTTATTAAATTTCATTAGCTGCAAATTGATTTTATTATCGGGTTCGTTGGTTTGGACAGAATACATGATCAATTGACCACTTCGTGTCCCAAGAATGACATTATTTTCTATGGAAAAAATAGGCGGAGGAAGTAAATACGCCTAGTCGAGAACAAAGTTTAATAATTGCAAGATACCAACCATAAGCCGCAATCGACTCAATATGCACGCTTTGTTTTAAAATGGAATAAACGTTGTATGCCTGATGCATTTTGACGCCTTTCTTTTATATTTTCGATTTTTTAAAAGTACTTATTAGTTATTTTAGCGTAAATTTGTTTTAAATTGAAATTTTGATAAACAAAAATCCGCAGATATATTGCGCTGTCAAATTGTCTTTTCATCGAACAGATGATAAGGGTGTGTTAAAAAATGCATTTAATTTGATTGTCAAACAGAAAAATTCTACTACCTAAAAAATATACCTACATAATTAGGCCTATTCGGCGAGATCTTTTATTCTTCTATTCTGTTATTCTGCTATGAATTTCCATACTAATGTTTGAGCTGTCAACAAATCTTTTATGAATTTTAATTTTGGTATTCAGCACGCTAAAATCTGTTATAAAATCTGCTAAGAAAACTTTTATGAACTGTCAAACGTTCGAACATAGAAAAAATCTTTTACGAATAGCATTTTTGGTATTCAGCATGCCAAAATCTGTTATGAAATCTGTTAAAAATCATAAAAGAATAAAAGACAAACTTTTGTGACTTTTATCATAAAAGATTTCAATACATACACAGATACGAGTATCTCAATGAAAAATTGATATACCATTGTGCAATACAATATTTTGCAAATATGGCTGATCCGGAATGAATTAAATAAGAATTAAATTACATTTTTGTTAAGAATGGACGTTTCTCAGAACGACGACGATATATTTTTTATTTCCTCAACGAAATCTTTTTAAAATGAGACAAATGAAAGAAAATATATTTACACACATACGAGTATTATTATAAACATATGTATATGTAAGTAGAGTAGAGGACACCAATAATGTGTAAGAGAGGAGATTACTTTTTTGTTCGTCATCCATTTTAATTTTGTCAGATGAATTATTTTATTTAATCACAGCTGATTATGATAGCAGATTTAGTTCAGTTTCATAACAGATTTCGTTTTCGAAGTTGCATAACAGACTTTTATAAAAGTTCGAGCCCCTGAATACCAATTATAAAAGATCTTTTAAGATGGAAATCTTTTACGATTCATAACAGAAAATCCATAGCAGAATAACAGATGTTGCAGAATAGGCCTAAATATTTAAGTTTTTAGAGAAAAAGAACCCACTAAAGGTCGTTCCTAAAGTCGAAGATAAACAAAATATTTTAATAATATTTATATACATTTTTTTTATTATATATATATATATATATATTTTTATTTTTTTAATTATTATATATATATTTATATATATGGCTCAACTTTCCTTTAAGGTAGCACGAATTTCCACACGCGGATAGTTTTATTCGGTAGATTAGCACTTTTAAATAACAAATATCACAATTTTAAAGTGAGGAAACATTTATAACTATTTTTAATTAATTTTTAAAGTTCCTCAATTTCCATACAAAATGCACTTTTTTTTGTTTATTTTGACAATTCTCTTTGTGTAAGTATTACCAGAGTTGGGTTATTTTTGAGATATTATTGGGATTTTTTCCTTTTTTGTTAATTTTGTAAGGGAATTATTTGTTGATTAAAAGGAAGTTTCTGAACCCACAGTACTTTTAAGTTAAAACACTGTTGACATTGGCGCCTGCCTGGCGACTTTAGACTTTACATACCCTAAGCGGAGCGACGGAGTCGCGTGAAAAAGGGAGTTAAAATCGTGAGAACCCGCGAAGCGGGCCACCCACAGTACTGTTAAGCTAAAAAACTGTTGATTAATATCGAAATCTAGCCACTTTCAGTACTCTTAGTCAAGAAAACACTAAAAAAAGAAACAAAAAGTGAGGTTAAAACTGAAAAATAAAACATTTTTTTTATGATTTAACGGAGTTTCCTCACTTTAATATTTTAAATATGTTCTATTGAGACCACTAGCTATCTGTAAAAAAAAAATCAACACTATACTCGTGCTACCTTAGAGGAAAGTCGCCCGGGGTGGGTTTGGTTCTCTTTGAATTGAAGGGGTCTTTTTTGTTCTTTAATTCGTAGTGGTCAGTTAATAGGATAAGGGTGTACCTTGGAACGCACAGAGGGGGACCTCAGCACGCTCTGGAACCAGAGTGACTTTTGCGCTCCGATCTTTTTAAGAAACTATTGAGCATTGAACTGTCGTTGCATCTTTTATTAACTGTCCAAATTTGCAGTTTTGTTTGTTAATTTGGTGTTTTCAAGAATTTTTTCTTTTTAATTAAGTTCTGAATAATGCTAAATAAAAAAGAAACTAGTCCCGCTCAGCCTTTTGCTTTTTTCGAAGCTCATGGAACAAGTCCTGACCCGATCGAGCGAGCTAACAAAAAAGAAATGCAAATTGAACGCTTTAAAAGCTCATAAATAAAAACTTGTACCTACCTACCTATACTATAATAATGAGCCTTATTCCGATAGTCGTTTTACTAAAACGCCAGTAAAACGACAAGGCTCTAGAAACGAAAATTGGAATTTTATTGAAACGACTTTTCGTATTATTTAAACACCAAAATGTGGTCTCTGGAGCCTTCTCGTTTTAAAGGCGTTTTATTAAAACGACTATCGGAATAAGGGTGAATATAATATAACTATAGGTATTATGGATATGATTTTTCGTAGTACATACCACGAGAGGTACCCACTTACAAGTATTAAAATTCCAAAGCAAAACATTCTGATTGCTGAAACTGATATTGTATCAATTATCGAAACACAAACTTTCAATTCACTTGAACTAGCCACCTATTTATTTTTATATAAATATGTACACATCAATACAATTTTTGTTCCTGGGTTGTTTGTATATAAAACTTATAGTAGTTCTAGATACGATTTTCTTGTTTCTTTTATATTTGGTACTTGCCTATTAATTAATTAAAGAATGATTTTCTTTTGTAGCTAGACATTTTATTGTGGATTTAAGGGGAATCTTATTTTTTTGCTTTAATGTATCTATGTTAAGTTGCATAAAGGTATGTGCCTATCTATTTAAATGAAAATACTTCTACTCGAAGAATGGAAAATCTATCTAAAACCAATATAATCATTTATCGAATCGAATGAGTTTATTTTTATTTTTGAACTGGTATAGCCCCCCCGCCCTTAAAAAAAAATTGGTCTACTAAACGATCAAACGACTACGCAATTATTTTTTTTCTTAATTACATCTATATAAAAAATCAGATTGTATTGCTTTATAATAGCATTCACTGAATCATAAAAATTGTTTATCAATTTGTTTAGGATTTTTGTAATTTCTATAGAATAACCACACAAACTATTTATTTATTATTTAGGTAGGTATTCAATAAATTTGTGTGTTCAATCTCATTAACGTTTAATTCCAAAATCTGAAAATGTATAATCTTCAATTTCCTTAGCTTCACTAAATACTGCTCTATCAATTCGCGATTGAGGACTTCCTTTTGTTTGTAGCCAGTGTTTCCTTTAAATAATAAGAATATATGTTACATATATACCTAGATAAGAGATATAGTAAGGGCCACCTTCACAGTGCACACATATGTTTTGACTTTAATAAGTGGAACTCTAAACTCCGATAATTGCCACTTTACTCAGGCTGTGAAAGTGTTCCTACGCTAATTTACTCTATTTACATTTCATTCATTTTATTTTGTTCCGCTTCTAGCTGTCCTTTGACTGTGCCGTCCTGGGTGTTCATACACCAACCACGTACTCCAAGAAATTTAGCTTGTTTTTCGGTGTACTTATAGGGAGTATTGAAATAAATAATTTTTAACTTGAGTTTTTTACTTCAAAATAGTTTACCTTACGAAAAAATACTCCTGAAAGTGAAATTTTATAGAATTAGATAACAAAAGTTAATTATGGGTGCATTACTTACCTTGCACAATACCAAACACCTCAAAATCGCACGCTAATAGTTTCTGGGATGCCATTTTTGTGATGCTCTTTAACAAATTATTATTTTTTATTTTAATTAAATTGACATATGTAGGTACATAAATTAGTTTGAATTTATTTAAGAGTGTTTAGAGAATTTTTATCATATCAAGCTGCAAGTATCTGGGCAACTCAATTTGTTTGTCTTTTGTCACTGTCAATTATTCTACGTTTGACATTTCTTAAGGGAAAAATAGTTGGAAGAGGGAGAAATAACGTATGCTGGCAGCTGATATGAATAAGATAAACACAAAAAATAACCCAACCACCCAGCAACAGCCATCAAACAACTTGTCTTCGCCGTGCCATTGTAAACATACATTTGTACACCTAGCATCCCTCACGTTTTAAATCATAGCTCCTGTTTTATAATATACCATGTACATACATAATCAAAAACTTTTTGGACGATGAAAATATATGAGCACTTTCTTTTGAAGGAATTTTATGTCGAATATCAGTTTTACGATTACTAAAATTAGGTATCATCATTATTTCAAATAACAAACGTTGTTTTATATACATACCTATAAGACATCCAATGCTTCCTTGCACTTTTGTTATTCACATTATACTTACGATTTAAGCAAATAATTCTAATTATACACACATACATATGTATATACGTACATATACATATGTATAATTTATTATATTTTATGAACTATACTGTTTATTTGTAAGGTACTTATACAAATAAAAATAGGTTTAATACTATAAGGTCAACTCTGTCTATCTAATTTTTTTCTTAGCTTCTGCAAGGCTTTTTGCTGCTGTAATTGTGTTTTTCATTAACATAGCAACAGTCATGGGTCCAACACCACCAGGCACTGGGGTTATATGTCCGGCAACTTGTTTTACCTCTGTAAAATATTATTCAATAGTTTACAAAAATATTAAATTTTGAATACCTAAGTAAATTACCATCAAAATCAACATCTCCCACTAATTTACTTTTTCCATTCTCATCTGTAATCCTAGTTATGCCCACATCTATAACACAAGCACCCTCTTTCACCATATTTGCTTTTATCAAACCAGGAATTCCTGTCGCCGTGACAATAATATCCGCTAATTTGCAATATTTTGCCAATTCAATTGGTGGTGTAAATCTATGGCAGATTGTTACTGTAGCATCCAAAGCAGATGTTTCATGCCGACCATCCGAACTCAAAAGCATAGCAATTGGCATACCAACATTTTTCGAACGTCCCACAACAACAGCATTCTTACCAAAAGTTTCGATATTTGATCGTTTGATTAGCTCCTGAACACCCAAAGGTGTACAAGGTATCACAGATTTCATATCTAAACACATTCGACCTACATTAATCTCATTGAAACCATCAACATCTTTTGCACACGAAACTGCATTACAAATAACACGTTCTTCCATATGAGATGGCAAAGGTAATTGAACCAGAATACCATCAACGTCATCTTCATTGTTTAGTTGGTAGATCAAATCAAGAAGTTCCTGCTCCTTAATGTCGGCTGGTAATCTTTTTGTCACACTGTTTATGCCAATTTCTTTGGCAGCCTAGAAAGAGAATTTTGAAATTATTTAGAAAAAAGTGTAAGTTATGAGAATGATTTATACCTTCATTTTATTTGAGACGTAAGTTTCACTAGCTGGATCTTCACCAACTAAGATTGCAGTTAACTGGGGTGCGCGATTACCCGCCGCAATATGTTCGTCTACTTCTTTTCGCAGTTCAGCACGAATTTGAGCAGCAATCGCTTTTCCGTCGATAAGTTGAGCCATATTTCTTTAAGACGAAAAATAAAATTTTATGAACATATTTTGTTTTTATTTCATATTTTAAAATGTAGTTATGTATAGATATGAAACATTTCTAAAAATCATCACTGCGAAACTTTATTTCTATTTTAAAAGCAGATACCGATCCAAATTGGTTTGGAATTTCAAATTTTGTTTTAGTAGCGAAATAACGAGTCGTGTAAAGCATTCCCGTAGTGCAGTTAAAGGAAGTTGGGCTCAAGGGCTACTTGCTGTCTCACTAGAGCACTGATTATAAAAATAGTAAACAAAATAAAAACCGCATAAAAAACAAGAGTAAGGGTTGAATTAATTAACAATTCTTGTCGAGATTACCAGGATTGCGAGAAGGAATATGGATCAGCTTCTTTTTTGTGAATTCCTCAGCCTATTTGAAATAAGTAAATCATACCTTCTCCATGAACCTGGCGATTTCTTAATAAACTACTTAAAACTCCTTAACCATAACTAAATATTCTTGTACCTACTTTCTTTATTAATTGTCTTTAAAGTTCATACTTTTTTGTTCAGCACCTCATAATGGTTTAATTGAGATCCAAGTGAGATGATGCCGGTTATAGAATTAATGTAAATATTGTGCTTCTTTTTATATATATATTATAATAATTTATTATATACTTCTTACAAAATATAAACAATGATCTTAAACATGACTTAAATGTTTCAATATATAAGACGACATAACGCTAGCTGATTCTTCATCTACAGCTTGCAAGGCATTGAGTACACTCAATAATTTTACATGTTCATAACCTTCTAGTACACACTTTAACATAACTTCAGCATCGGTCCAAATACAAAGTAAATGGTCTAGCTTAAGGTGTTTCACAAAGTTTTTCCATTTCCCATCAATGGTTAGCATATTGGCGAGGGTCTTGCAAAAGTTCTCATCTTTCTGAATTTGTTCTCTTACCCATGCCTCCTCCTTTTCGGATATTTTCATATTCAAAAATATATCATCATCTGCCGAACTTGAATCGCTGTTATCGTCGAAATTCGTTTCTTCATCGACAAATACTGATGGAAAACATCTACAAATATTGAGAATTTCTTCTCGTTTTGGATCCTTGAGCGTTCTTGCCAAATCGACAGCAGTATGACCAGCTAGATTTGTGATATTTAAATTTGACGGATCAGTATTTTCTAATATTATTTTAATAATTTCCGAATTCTCCTCTTGAACTGCCAAATGGAAAGCGTTATTACCGTCCCGTGAGTTTGCAAGTTTAACAGAAGCATTACACTTGACGATAAGAATTCTAACAATTTCAATGTTTTTCTTTCGTATGGCCAAATGCAATGGAGTCATGCCGTCGTTGTTGGTAAGATTCACGTTAAGTTGGCTTGATGTTATGTTTGAGACTAGGCCTTCAAGGCATTGCAATAAATTTTCACGTACAGCAATGTGTAAAGCTGTATTGCCATCGATATCTTGTACATTAGGATCACATTTAATACCTATTAATGGTCGTATATATCCAGGTTGATCAAGCAAGCAAGCTACATGCAACGGAGTTTGTCGGTTATTGTTAACTTGATGCAGTAAATGCGTCAGATTAAGCTTTGAAAATATTTTAAAAACTATCGATGCCTCTTGTTGATTGGATTTCTTACAAAGATCGTGAACGATGGTGTTGGCATTGTCATTTTGAGCAGCATAACTGTTGAAAATCAACATAATTTTTTTGATGGTTTTTTCAAATCCAATTTTTGAACATTCATTGAATGTTTTTATTAAAATTTTCAATGCAGGATGGAATGCAAGTTGTTTGTTTCGTCTGTTTATACTAGCCTCACCATCAATCTGAAGTTCTTGGTCCCACATACCAAAATCTGTATCACATAAAATTGATTCTTGAAGCAAATTCAGTTCATCCGAATCAACGTCTACTTGTTGCATGAACGTATTAAATTCACATATATATTCACTTGAGCCGTATGACTCAGAGCCCCCACTACTCGACTCCTCGTTTATACGAGTTGATCTTGGTTCAAGTTTTAATTTTTGTATTTGATGTCGCATCGATTCGGGCATTTCGAATGAGCTCACAGGGCTCGTTGAATTTAATGTGGATGAATTTGAAACTCTTCGTCTTTTTCGTGACATAACAATACTCTTTGGTTTGTATCGAAAACGAACTGGATCACTCTTTTTATTGTCACTCTCACGAACAAGCTCAATAAAAACATTCACATGATCATCGATTTCTTTGTCTCTGTATGGTGGTGTACGAACTACAATCGCATATTGATGATGAACATCGGCTTCCGTGAAAGATCCATAGGCTTCCCAGATTTCCTCATTGTTATATAATTCAAAGAAACGAACTTTTATATTATTTTTATTGACTTTTTCAACCAAAAGTATTAAATCATCGTTGCCTTCGACTGTACCTGTATACATACTCAGTCGGCATATGTTTAATTCTCCCGTTAGGGCACTTTTGAGATTGTTTATGGGATTTGAGTATACAGGTTCGCAGATTCTTTTATATTGCCTTCCATCATCAATGCTTTCAAATGCTTCAAAACAGAGACATACCTTAAAGAAACTTAAATTAATTCCTTGATAATTTGGGTATTATGAAAATGGGTCTGGTGAATACAAGCACAGGTTTACTTTCCTTTCAACTTTTTCGTTTTTATTCACATGACCCCCAAAACAAAACAAAAATCTTACCTGATTAAGATTCATAAACTTAGCTTCTCGATCGACTTCATCCCTCAAGGATTTAACTTGTTTCATTGAAAGTTCATAGCATTGTAACTCAAATTGCAATTTCTGGATTTTTTTCTGCAAAAGTTCTTTGGCCACATCTTTTTTTGCTGTATGAATAATGCCCATGTTTTCGAATCGAACAATATAACCCGATTCTGGGGACACGGGTACATCATGTGGATCGCTGAGATCCTTGTCTTCTTTGTGAACAACAAGCAAATGCGAATGTAACGATCGTTTTGCTGTATTCGTCTGATACAAACTGCAACGAATGATTCCTGATTTATTGAAGTTTCTAAGTTCAACTTCTGGGTATGTTTTGTTGGGCTTTGCAGATCGACTTCCAGTTAGAGATCCATGAGTCCCGTGCATTTCCGATTTGTAACGAAAACGAAACTTATCAACTGGATGTTCTAGGATCACTAATTGAGCGTAGGAGTTTGTGTCCATTATTGTATCGTTGCCTTATATTCAGTGCGGTTATAACACTTTTGCTTAATTGCATATACTCGTAATCAGCGGCGGTCTGAAGTCTTTTGTAAAGAAACTTTTTTGAAACTAGAATTTTTTCTTCAATTGTAATAAATGTTTTTAATTTTATATTCTGTATTCGTATTTATGTACGTATAAAATATAAACAAAATCAAGCGTTTAGATTTCGCTTCACAAATCACAATTCACATTAAACAATTTGACAATTTCCATTTTTACTCGACTCCAATCAATATCGTAATAGTACTGCCAGATTAATTAATTTAGATTAAATTTGTTGTTTAAATTTTTAATGGCAAAAAAGGCAATACAACAATAACGCGAGATTCTGCTCTTTCTATTTACCCCCAATGAACCTTTTTCATTTACTAAAATTTAATACGTCCCAGACATTAAAATTTAAAAATAAGAATGGTAGAGTTTCTAAATGTTAAAGGCCGACAATATTACAAAACTCATGTTCGAGTTCTTCAGGCAAATATAAGGCATGCATAAGTTTGTTAAACTCTATAATATGTAGGTCCTACGGATCTATTTGGATCTGAATTAGTTTTCAACACGTATTGAAAAAAATAATTTGGGATCTGAATCTATTTCAAAGATCCGAAAATTAGTTCTTACACTAGCTGGTAGATGACAGTGTAAACAACGAAATACTGGCTCAAAATTTTAGTTGAATTAATACGGTGTTAAAGCTGTTTTAGTATGAAACTAGGTGAGTTAGTAAACTGCTTTATTGTTAGCAAATTGTTATGAAGTAGTATCATACTATGTAATAATTTAATACAAGGCTGTATACAATTTTGCACCATTGAAATTAAACAAACAAGAAAAAAAGAGATGTGCATATAAAACTGCTATCACTATAATTCATATCCGTATCTTTGGCGATAATAAAACACGGCTAATATATGCATTCAAAAATGCTACACGTTTCAGAATGAGTCCCGTAACCAGCTGAACAAAACTAACATATTCTCTAGTTCTTTTTCTACCTTTTAAGAAGTGATAACGTTCATTTTAATTATTAAAATTAATATAGGTTTTAAATTGTACGAGTATGTTTTAGTAATACAGCAACTTAACATGAATGAATTCCTTTAAATTCGTTACACTGGAACGTCATTTCGTAACTTTTTTTCAAGTTATTATTTTTTATTTAAAACTATTTGGATCGCTTATCGTAAAAAAAATAATGCTCTGGCAATGCTTTATAAACGTCAACAGCCAAATGAGATTCTAGTTTTAATTTTGTTTTCTGTTTTTTTTCGTCATCGTCAATGAAAATATGCACAAAAATTACCTGAAATACCTAACTTCATAATTTCGTTTAAAGATATTAATGCATATGCATAGATTATTTTTCACATTTGTAGTTTTCGAGATTGCTAGTTTGTGAATCCAATTCATTGCGAACAGAAATGTCCTTCACTTTTTATTTGCAAACTTTTTCTTTAATATTTATGTTTGAAACGTACATATGTAGGTTTATAGAATAATAAAATATTTATAAATCAACTTTTTTATAATGGTCGTAAATTTGTTGAATTAATCACAATTAAAAGAAAAACACTACAATCCAAATAGTACTTCCTAAGCAAAAAGCACGTTTCACTCTTGTCAAATGTGTTTACAAATGGGATATGCAGAAAACAAAAACAATTACCTACATAGATTTATTTGTACGATGGATAAAATTTCGAAAGAAAATCTTGATTCATAAGAGACAATTTACCTTTTTTCTAGTGCTGGATTAACTGAATTAAAAAATGAACAGGCAACTGCTTTTTGAGGTATTTTGAATGTAATAAATATTAACTAACGTGAACAAGTGGATACGGGTAACAACTACACGAGATACAGAAGTGGGTATTCTTGTTGGTAGGCGGCTTCACGTTCCCATCGGTGCGTGAGTGATAAATAAAATTGATCTAAATTGGTTGGAAGGAGAAAACGATATCATACGTTTTCAATGGATTGACATAACTACAAACTAGCTATAATTATTGCATATCCGTTGGCGAAGAAAAACTCAAACAATTTATGAATAAAATCAAAGACTCAATACCAATAAAATGAACAGCCACCTTGAATTTAATATAATTGAAACAAATATTGAATCAAACGACTTAATGACTTCAATACGATTTCGCATCTCATCATCATTATCTAATCAATTTCTTGTGCATTTCTGGAGTCTAAATATTAAACACAACAAAGCCTTTAACGTCTCTAAAAATTTATTTTACTAATTAAATAATACATGTTTGTACTAAATTATATAATATATTCTACTGAATACCGTTCTGTCTATTTTTCAAACTCTTTGCGGCAGTTAATGTATTGCGCATCAGCATGGCAACAGTCATTGGTCCTACACCTCCTGGCACTGGTGTTATAGAGCCCGCCACTTTGCGAACAGCTTGAAAAACACTTATTATAAGATATGCTAGAACCATTTACAATCTAGGTATATTACCTTCAAAATCAACATCACCAACAAGCTTTGCCCTACCGTCTTCATCAGTTATCCTCGTAATTCCAACATCAATCACACATGCGCCTTCTTTGACCATATCAGCTTTTATCAGCGAAGGTACTCCAGTTGCAGTTATTATTATATCTGCCAATTTGCAATATTTGGCCAACTCCTTTAACGGGGTATAGCGATGACAAATAGTTACAGTTGCATCCATTGCTGATGTTTTATTTTTACCATCAGCATGCATTAGCATAGCAATTGGCATGCCAACATTTTTTGATCGTCCTACAACCACAACACTTTTTCCAAACGTATCAATTTTCCATCGTTTTAACAATTCTATCACTCCTAATGGTGTACATGGAATCATTGATTCCATATCTAAACACATTCTACCCATGTTAACTTCATTGAATCCATCAACATCTTTGAGGTATGATACTGCATTGCATATTGTCCTTTCATTTATATGTTCAGGTAATGGGAGTTGAACTAGAATTCCATCAACGTTTTCGTCGTTGTTCAGTTGGTTAATTATGTGTAAAATATCTTGTTCGGTAATATTGGCGGGCAAGTTTTTCGTACAACTGCTAATGCCGACATCTTTAGCGGCCTATGATTATTTTGCAATTTGGAAATAAAATATAATTTAATTTCTTTATATTCATACGTATGTGCATTTATTATATGAATCATGTTACCTGCATTTTATTTTTGACGTATGTATGGCTTGCTACATCATCCCCAACAAGTATAGCAGTAAGATGAGGTGGCCTTTGACCACTAGTCGTGAATTCTTGAACTGCCTCCTTCAATTCAGCACGGATCTCAGCTGCTACAGATTTGCCATCAATAAGCTCAGCCTGATTACTGTAAAGAAGAAAAGAATTTTCCATACCCAAAATATGAAACACCTTTTTGTACAAATGAATTCAACTCATAGATGTGTTACGTAGTTGCATGTATTTTTAAAACGAGGTCAAAGTTTTGAAATTAAGATTATTTATTCCATAATAACGTCACAAACCCCATGGAGTATATACACAAGTATAATATTTTGTTTATAAGAAGTGGAAAATATTTTTTGCTGGGGGTCTGATTGCGTCTTTTCTTATCATTTAAAAGTGCTCATCTTCCTATAACTTTCTTATCAACAAAATAGTCTATTGTCTATACAAAAAAGATTAAATGGATGCTGTGTAAAATACATCTTTTGTTTCAATATTAAAATTTATAACATGTGCTTGTTATTGCATCATACAAATTATAATGGGTTGAGATTGTTTCAACACACCAATATTTAGGGATGATTTATTAATATTCATAAAATATTTTGAAATATTATGAATATGAAAGGCTTAGCTTTAGGTGATCTTAAGACCGTCTTTAAAAACTCTTCTTAGATCTTGATTATGCCACTTAAATCCAGTTTCTTAATTTGTTTTGTTAAATTGTAAGTCATAATTTAAGGTGTTTTTTGTTATTGATCAAAGGATGATTTTTCTTACTAATCTTGAAGGGTCAGTTTTTGAAAAAGGAAAACAATTTTTTCAGAAAAACCCATCTTGAGGGCTAGGGGAAATAGTTAATCTTATTGCTTGGTGAAGTATTCATCAACCATATATAGTTTTTACACTTTTTATAATAGAAACAAAATTTAATAATTACCTTCGCAGCCACTTCATTTTTTCCACTTGATTTTAAATAAGTTAATTCAGAATTTTTTATTATTAGATTTTTTTTTGGAAGTTCAAAACGATATTAATTTTAAAAGCAAAAAGATGCTTTCGCTGGGAAGTTCAAAACGATAATGATACTTGTTTCACTGGAGTACTATATGTATATTATTATCTTTTATAGGAATGTTATTCCAAAAATAAACATTTAGAATAGTTTGCTTTCTGCTTGTCGCAAAACAATTTTCCTTTCTTAGTATAAAATATTATTTAATAACAAACCAAAAATACGTCATTTTAATGTAGAACTATGTTTTTATACAAAGTGCAAATACGTAACTGATAATGTATGATTGTGTTCATAGTCTCACCCTAACGAGGTGGGCTACATCCCTTAATAATGGTAAATGGGCCCCTTATCATTTCTAAATAAGAGTTGTAAACTAAATTGAAACGTTAATCAAAGTTTTTTGGACAGAAAATTGTAAAAATATGTAAGAAATTTCAAGTTACTAAACACATCTACACAAAAATGCAGATAAGGAATTTATTAAAGTACAAAAACGCCATATTTTTGCCAATTATTCAATTCATTTATTTGTTTAAAAAAAATAATAATTACATTTTTAATAAGAAAAAATATATAATAAAATAATAATAATAGTTTTTTTACTAGCAGTCATGATTTCAAGTGCATATTTTGGTCTTCCCTACCTGTTTCCCAATAAGTACACATGTACATTTGACTTCTTTAAAAATTATTAAGTCTGCAATACAATTCTCCATTCTAAACTTTAAATCATTGGGGGCTCAAATGGTGGAGCAATAGTCGATTGTTAGTGACTACTGACGATTCATTACCAAGTCACGAATATAGTGCTATAGATTATATATAAAACTGTATTAGTTAAAAAAAATTCCATCACCAGCACTTCAGCTTCGTGGCAAGCATGGAATTAAACAATAATTAATCAACACATATTCCATTTAAATAAAAAAGAAATCACTTGCAGGAACTTATTTCGTTATTTGCCTGTTTTAATGAAACTTACTAATTTGTTCTTAATTTTAATGATGTTTTAACTAAAAGTTGTGTTTTTTTATTTAAGGATCTATATGGATCTGGATAAATTTTTAGCACGTATTAGACGTGTAGATGGCTTTTTATGGTAAGGTAGTGTTAGCTACAATGTAAAGAAAAAAGACAAGAAATAATTTTAAATCAACAAACCTAAAGATAAGAAGAGACGAGCTTATAACACTGCTGTCACTAAGTTCTATGTCGTTTTATTTTTAAGAGATGATCTATTCGGGTAATTGGCGGTAATAAAACAGCTAATATCGTTCTAAAACGTTTTTTTAAATACAAAAAATAAATAATTACAGTTCTTCAAAATAACTAGGAAACATGCCATTTTCCAAAGTGTCTAATCTCAAAGGGTCACATGAAATTAAATAAGTACGACACAAATAGGTAATCGATTTTAACTTTAATAAAATGTTAGAAAAAGTATTAATAATAAAAAAAGTAAGCAATACAATTACTTATTTCTATGGAGAAACTCAACATTCTACTCTAAGCGAGTCCTTAAATAGAGAAGTTCCACACACATCACCCTGTTCACCCACCCTGAACGCATTTTTAAATTCCACATTTTTAAATGCTGTCAAAAATTGTGTATTCACGCTTTCTTGTCAAAAAGAACAGAGTTTGCAAATTTATATTAACAAAATATTAATATTTTCTTTTGTTCAAATAAAATAATAAAAACCTAAATGGCTGACGATACGAACGAAGACAGTTGGCTTTATGGTACATCCAATCCCGATTCAACAACAAACGAAGAGGAAAAATTCAACTCTGCGGCCGATGAATATGCTGATGAGTTGACTGGCGGGGTTGTGGGAAAACGCAACTCTATTGATAATGCAGACCCTCGCCACGCAGAAGCCACCTCTGGTGGTCGTAAGAACCATGATGTTGATGATAAAGGTGATGAAGAATATTCCCAAGGTACTGTTCCGGGAAAGAACCAACAAAGTCCCGATTCAAACGAACGCGGTGGCCATGATAACCTCAATGAAAATGACGAAGAAGATGATCCCGCTCAGGAGATGGAAGAAGACGAACAAGCCGCGGCTGCTGCGGCAGAAGCAGCGGCAGCAGCTGCTTCTGAGGAAGAGGGTGATTCGGATAAGGCAAAAGATATCGGTGACTCCGATGAGGACGATGACGACAGCGATGATGATATAAATGTTGTGATTGGAGACATTAAGTCGGGACCTTCGTACAACATCAAGCAACGTACGAATCTCCTCACTACTGCTGGCGCAGTTTCACAGGACAAAGCCAAGCCGAGTCAAGGTAAGTTCAGCATCGAAGAGTTCGAAAGCATTGGAACTATAAATGGAGTACCGGCACCCGAGTACAGCATTGATTCACTGGAAGAAAAACCATGGAGAAAGCCCGGTGCAGATATCACTGATTATTTTAATTACGGTTTCAACGAGGATACCTGGCGAGCGTATTGTGAAAGGCAGAAACGGTATCGCATGGTTGAGAGTGGAGCTGGTCTGCAGAATTTGACTGGACCAATGTCCAATGCACACATTCCTCAACAACAGATGAATCTAGGAGGAGGTGGAGCTGGTGGGGGAGGCGGAAATCCTCAAAATATCAACCGAAATTTGACGGGGATGGGTGGTGGCGAAGGCAAATACTTAATGATGCCTCCTCGTCGAGGAGGTCCCGGATCGAATGGAGCACCTCCAACTTCCAAGGAGAACGTCATACAAGTAATGACAGCAGAGTGTCGAGAGTACAGCCGAACGGGAGGACCCGGACCGATGAACAATTTCATGCCCGATGATCCGTTCTTCGATCCAGATCCATTCGACGGATATGGCTATGAACCAACTCAAGAGTCGCAATGGATGAATGAAAACCCTGGCTGGGTTCCGAGTGGAATTAAAGAATTGACACCAGGTCCAGGTGGTATGGGTCCTCCTGGCGGGATGGGAATGGGTCCAATGGGACCCCCAATGCAGCCAATGGGCCCGCCCATGAGGCCGCCAATGGGACCGATAGGTCATAACATGGGCATGGGACCACCCATGATGATGGGGGGCAACAATGGAGGTATGAGAATGATGGGTCCACCCCGCATGATGGGACCAATGATGAATGATCGCGATTGGGATAGAAATGAGCACATTGATCGTGGCAGAGATCGTGATTCTCGTGAGAGTCGGGATCGAGACCGAGACAGAGATCGTGAACGAGAACGCGAACGGGACAGAGATCGAGAACGTGAAAGAGAAAGAAGTGAACGTAGTGACAGAGGCGATCGAGAAAGAGATCGCGAACGTGAAAGGGAACGAGAACGGGAACGTGATTGGGACAGACCTTCCGATCGAGACAGAGACCGCGATCGAGAAAGGGACAGAGAACGGAGTAGAAGTGAAGCTGAAGTTACAATAAAAGTAAATATATCTTATTCCATGCTAAAAAATTAATTACTCATTTTAATTATTTTTTTATTATTATTAAAAGATTGAAAGAGCATCAGTACAACCAACATCGCCAGTAAGATCGTCAAAGTCTACTAAAACAGTACGAAAGGATTCGTCAAGATCATCTTCAGTTGCACAAGTACTTGTTGTTTTTTAATTTTTTATTACTGTTTGAATTGTACATTCCACATTCTGCACATTTTTCTTTGGTGTATCATTCACAAAGTTTTTGACTCAAGTTGTTAAGACCGATCAATTTAATTATTTGGTAAAAAATCGTGTAGCTTTTCGGTTAAAATGGGTTCTCTTATTAAGTGGGTATTATACTTTTTGTTTAGATCATCCTATTCAATTGTTTTTATCACGAATCTATTAACATTGTAAAAATCTTTTAAGCTGTTTCTATCCACAATATACAGCGGCTATCCTGGTTTCTGTATAAGACTAGTTGAAATTAAAACTTGAAAAAAAAAAAATGAAACCTAGTTCCGAAATAACAATTCTTCTAGTGACCTCAAAGGTTTAAATGTAAACAATATACTAACAATCAATTGAACCAGTAGTAGCAGCTTTCTTGTGGGCTTTTCGGCTTTAAATCTTTCGCTTGTATTTTAAGAATGTCTACATATATGTATGTACATACACATTGATATATAGTTTTCTGGTTTCCTTATTTATTTTTGTTTTCTTCAATTTTTGATCATAACTTTCGTTTTATACATTTATGTGTTTTGAATTGCGTTAATTCTATTTCAGGAACCCGAGCGTCTAGATGAAGATCGAGAGAGAAAAAGACGCGATCGTGAAAGAGACCGTGAGCGTGAAAGGTAACTGCCAACCAAACAAAATTTTTATTTCTTTAAATTAACATTCCGTTTTTTTATCTACAGATCATCACGTCGAGAGCGTTCTAGAAGTCGTGAAAAATCAAGACGTCGTTCAAAAAGTCGCGACAAAGAACGCGATCGCGATCGTAAAAGTCGTGATAAAAAGAAGCATCGGAAAGATAAAGAAGAAAGTGAATAAGTTCGAGCATATCGTATTTAAATCCCCACACCCAGTTCTCTTGTGTTCTTCTATTTTAAGCTAAGGATAATGCTTTTTATTCTTTGCTTCAAATCATCTAACTAAAGAAGGGTGTATAAAAAGAAGTCAGAACTAAATACATTTTCCAAACAAAAAAAATATGTACTTTATTTCTCCATTGTTTCTTTTTCTTGGAATCTTTAATTATACAATCAAATAAATTTGTTTTCCTTTTTTTCGAAAGTAATTAAAGTTAAAATAAAATGATTGTAGTATTAGAAAAAAATTATTAATATTTCTTAATGTAAAAAACGAGAATTTGTAATTGAATAATTATAAAGAAAATAGAAAATCAAGACACTTCTTTTACTGCCTCTTTATTCTACTGGATCCACATCGAGATCTGCATTCTTTTTCTTTTGTAGCTTCTCTTCGAGGGTGTCGAGTCTCTTATTCATTGCAGCTAACGATTCAACTAACCCTTGTTGAAGTTCTCCGTATCGTTTCATAGCCAGAATAAGGCTCTCTTCAATAAGTTCAGTTTGTTGTTTATACTCAGTGTTATTTTTCGTTAATTCTTTGAGTTCATCTGTTTTATCGGGAATATTTCGAAAATATTCCGCCCCTAGGGTTTTCTCGAGGGTCTTTATTTCGGAAAGTTGCTTAAAGCTCGTCGCAATCTCTGGAGCCACTGCATTTACATACACTTCTTTAGCCTTGACTTGTTGAGTTTCCTCAAGATAGTTAGGATCCAGGTAGTGTTCAAGCTCATCGGTACGTTGTAGAACCTTGTTTATGTTATCTCGACCAGCCAAAGCAGATGAAAGGAGTGTATTTGCCGAGAGAAGGGAATCAACAAAATTTTCACTGCCTTTAACATCGTTATCCGGAATTGGACCCAATACACGATTAAGTGAGTCGATGCGTTTTTCAATTATATCAAGTGCGTCCATTGTTACCAAGAAAAGGATTTAACTTATGGATTTTTAAAATTATTTATTAAATAAAAAATATTTTCTAATGATGTCAACTTCACAGTGACATTAAACCTATAGAAGTGGAAGTCGGGAATCAGAAGTTCATGTACATGTGTATGCATGGATTGGGATTTGTTTAAAGTGGGTATGTGTTTTTGTTCTAATTGGAAAATTCAGTGATGCCACTATCTTCATTTTGTTTGCATTGTTTAGTTTGCGATTTATTTGAATTTAACGAGACTTTCATTATAATAAAACCAATGCAATTCCAATAAGATATCTAGAACATTAAAAATATTTAAAACATGTAGATATTTATAAATTTAAAAAAAAAAAACTATGATACTTATACCTTCGAAGCCGGAACCACACTTATCTCGTTTGATGTGTTGTGGAATATTGTCATATTTTAGTTCCTCTGTACATATTTCATATCCGTATTCCGATTTTTGAAGTAAAGCTTCTTTTCCGGCGTTGGGTGTAAAAAAATTTCTATGCAGCTGTCAGTGACATGTCAAAACGACATGTTATCAGTCGAAGGCAGAAACATGTTTTTATAATACAAAATGTGTGTACGTTTATAGGGTTTGCTTGAGGGAAAAGAAGTTTTACTTCTACCGCGCGTACGTCAGTAGACACAACCTTGCTAAAGAGAAACAACTCTGTTCAATAAGAAGTTCCAAACTGTAAGGCTAGCCGCGCACTAGCAATTTTTAGTTGCGAAACTGTTTGGTTACTTATAGAAAACAGATGAACTGTTTGGTTGAATGTCCGTGAATTTGCAGATAATTATATGTGCAATAAAATGGCGAACTTATTTTAGGCAATCGTTTAGTTTGTGTCAAAACACAAACTTTTTAGTTGCTCGAACCAAGCAGTTTCGCAACTAACAGTTTTCCACACTGCAAACTTTTTTATTAAGGTTTGCTGTCAGTTTCAGTAATACCAGAAATCAAATATTTTAAATTTGTTATTGTGGTTTCATGCGGGCTGCATGGATAAGAAATCTGATGATATAAGAACGTGTGCTGTCCAATTTCGTTGCATGCGAAATGATACACATCTGTTTCAGCCATAAATCTACATAATACTTTACTACATAATCTAATTGTCTCAGTTCCTCTTCGTAAGAAATAAAAAAAAACACCATTTTTTATTTTGGAAGGTCGCGTTTAAAAAACGCCAAATATTGAGTGCATATTTGACAAAGAATGATATTATTGGCATCACTTAATGTTTCTTACTATTCCAAAACCAATCATATTTTCCATTATTCTCTCTGTTCTTTCTTGGAAAACAAAAATCTCTTATACACGTTGACAACTGAAATTTGATTATTATTTACCTTTTAACAATTTTGAAAAGTTGGTGCATCCCTAAATTAATTTTTCCCTTTGTGTAAAAACTAAGAGTGAAAATAATAATCAAGTGTGGCAAGCAAAAGCATCATAGTTTCTTCCGTTTGTAATTGGGCAGAAAACAAATGGACCTATATAATTAGCTTGTTATTTTCTGTACTTTGTGGTAAATCGCATCCAAATATTTGTTTTTCTATCCTATCCAATCAACTATGTAACAAAATCCAAGAACAAAAACATCACAGAGAAAAACCCCAAAACTGTAATTCAATTTTTAAATAAAATGATTCAACTGGACTTCCCTGGGAATCGTTCTTTTGTCTGTTTAGTATATATTTTATAAAGCATACGGTATTTCCCGTTCACTTAAAGAATTTGTAAAAATGTATAGCAGGGGCAGGTACCTCTCGAGGCTCTACTAAACAAAGTTTTATTACAGACAAACAGTGAAATCAAAAAGTAACAAACCAAAAACTTTTAAGTATTTATTAGTATCTCTACTATTATATGCATAGCCCTATATTATTTTACCTCTGATGTTTTCGGATTCTACCTCGGTGCATACTCATGTTCCTCGAGTTTGAGTTAAGAAGTTTGCTTATCAAGGCGCAGTCACGCAGTTTAGGCTTTGACGAAAACCTCTTGAACTCATAAGCTGACATGGTTTGTCTTCGCGGTTTTAAGAAGTCTAAAGTTGGAACTTACGCCCTATGAAGGAAATGAGAAAATTCTAAAAATTCAGATTTCCATTAAAAATTAATGTATTTACTTTTTGTATTCACTGTAACCATTAACAGCCATAACCATGCCTCTTTGTCGTTATACTATTCCTAGTTCCTCTGTTATGGGAATTTTCTTGGTGTTTTTAATATTTTAAACTCTTTCTCTTCTGTTTTACTTATTGCTATTAGCCGTACCAGTTGTAGCTTATTGTGTTCATTATTTCTTTATTTCCAAACAACATAAACCAAGAAAATTTTGTAAAAAGAACATCTAGTATCTTGTGTGTGTACAAGTGTGTATGTGCACCGTACACTTGTCTCTGGCTAAACGCATCTAGCATGAGGATAAAGTAAGCTACAGTAATAATTTCAGTACGACTCGGTTTGTTGAATTGGAGAGAACAAGTTTTTTGCAAACGTCGTGGTGGATATAATAAATTAACTTTGCATCGATTTAATATAGAAGATAACTCTAATTTCAGTTTCAAATTGGCTTTAATGTGCAGATGCAAAAAAAAAGAAAATTTTGAAAGGAAAATTATAAAAAAAAATAATAAAGAACAAAATCATTTATGCGAGTAATTTAAATACAAAAAAAAAAAAAAGAATATGTCTGCAAGTAACAAAGAGAGTCCCAGTAGGGAATCAACTTCGTCAAGTGCAAGAATAAGCCTGATAGCTGAAGATTCATTGACCCGTGACTTTTCCATGGGCAGTTTAACATCGACTGTCAGTCAGGATGAGTATTTCCGGTGTCGTGATCATGCTGAGAGTGTTCTCAAAAGAATGCAAAACTATTTAGAAAACGAACAGCTGTGTGATGTGATCCTGATAGCCGGAATCGATGGAAAAAGGTAAGATCCTTTGTTATTTCGCATTTTGTTTTGTTGGGAAAGGCTCTTGTTTTTGTTTTTGTGTTTATTTTCTTTTCTTTTTTTTTGTTTGCGAACAAAGAAAAATATATGTTCTTCTTCCACTAAAGAACAAAACAGAAATACGAATATAATTTTCTCTCTGGTATAAGATTTGAAATTGCATTTGCGGCAACAGATCAACTTGGAAGAAGTATTAATGCCAGACGAGTAGCATTCTATTTTTTCTCCATATTTCGATTCTTTTATATTCAATCTAACTGTAGTACCTATACAAGAGGAAGTATTATGTACATATTGCCATTCACTTTATAACAGTGAAATGGATGGGGACAAAAATAAAAAAGAATAATTTTAATACATCTGAAAGAACAGTAATGACAAAACTGAATTGACATGAAAGCTACATGCAATAGAAAAATTATTATTTGCATTTGGGAGATAAATTTGTTAGATGTGTAAGACACCATATATCAATATTTAAGGGATTAGGTATAGTCTATAAGATAACGATGGTTGGTGAGGTACGAAATAAATAAATTAGAATTGCGAGTTGATGATGGTCTTTCATTAACCGTGTTTTATCAATAAATAATCAACGATACAAATTAAAAATAAGTAGACATACAAAAAAAAAACGGCTTTGTTTTTTTATTTCAACAGCTGTCATTTAACTCCGGATAGGAAAAACAAATGCAACTTCTCCGTATTTTCGTTCGAGGACGTTTTCAACGTGTGCTTATCGAATCGAAGACCCTTTATCATAAGTCTCTTTTTAAATAAATTATTATATTTAGAATTTTAGCATATCTCAAAATCTCTATCAATTCAATTATACCCTGTTTGTTATTGTTACTGCTTTTCATCGTTTGACAAATTAAAGGATTTCTTAGTCGATATTATGAAAAGTTCATTGTTTGACACAAGGTTCACACTCACCCAGGCCACACATTAAATAAACTTCAATTATAACTACAATAAAATCAGAAATCACTGTAAAATTTGATTTTACTATATCGAATATTATGACTCAGTATATAAAAGACAGACAGAATGTTGTGGTAGAAAAAACATGATCACAAAAAGTGGGTTGATCATTTACACCTTAGATTTCTTAAGCAGAGATATGTATGTACTTATGTATATACTATTAGTGCTTGTGTTTCTTTGAACACAAGTTAATTAATAATTTCAAGATCGATTTGTGTTAAGTTTAGCTAGGCGTATAGTGAATTATGATTGAATAATAAAATGAAACTAATAAATGCATGCAATGCAATAACACCTACTATGTAGTTCTATTAAAACTATATAATTCAAGATTGTTATGATCGAAGCTGATTATTTTATTTTAATTTACATTTAATTCTTTGGGCAAAACAAAAAGATTAGGTATGTACATACATACATCATACATGTATGCATGACTGATAAGGCCTGCTTGATTACTATCTTAGACATGAGAAGCATATAAATTTTAAATAAAATAATTTTGTATATTTTTGTACTATTTTTTTCATTTTATCAACATTAATAAAGAGTAGTTTCATTTGTTTTTGTTTAGAGCCAAAAAATTGTATCTAAAACAAAGGTTTTCTTTTTATAACGATAATGGTGAATTCAAGCATAAAGGATTCATCGAAAAGAAGTAAAAATATTTTCCTTGTATTATTACTACACCCACTATATAATGTAAAAGGGTAGCCTTTAGTAGGGTAGAATGACGTCAGAGAGCCGGTCTCTCGGATGAAATCAGTTATGGAACGTTGAATTTCTTTATTTATCTTATTATGTTTATGATTTTTTGTTCTTCCAACCAACTGCAACAGTAAGCTAAGACAGACAAAGATACCTAAATATTTATCATGATCAACATCAATTAAAATACTCGTAAAAAAAACAAGGAAGCAGGAATAATAGATTGCTATAGACTATAGTATGCAGACAAGTCTAGAACTGGAACATAATATATCTCATACGAATCGTGTTGCAAATTACTCTGTACCTGGCGACTGCCACAATGTCAATAATATTTAATACCATGGTATTATTTTTATTGTTTGATTTTATATTATGAGTGTATCTTGTGGTTTTTATAGTTTATTTTCTTTGTTTTAGAAAGATCTTCTTTAAATAATAAACAAACATTTTTTGCAGATGAATAGGCAAAAAATGTTCATGGCAAAACGCACATAGTAACTTAATAATACTGAAAATGAATAGTATAATTATTACCATAATAAAACATTTGCGGCGTATTTTATGGTGGAATAACGTTTTTTTTTTATTTTTTTTTTTGAACAGAGACATCTTTAGAGATGTGTGTTTAGAAGAAAAATAAATAATGACAAATACTTTTAAGGGGTTATTGTTCGCTCGTCAAAACGAGTTTAAAAATAATACGAGTATAATTTCTATTTGCATGAAACAAAGCATTTACTCTTGGAAAGAAAAAATAAGTCAAATTGATTAAATAATAAAAATAAGTTAAATAAATCCTTGCTTTTCTTTTCTTAGAGGCTTTTCATGAATAAAAGACTAAACAAATTTCAATTCACAGGGTACCTGCACATCGTCTGGTGTTATCAGCATCGAGTGCATATTTCTCAGCAATGTTTACAGGCTCCTTACGTGAGACCAAAGAAGAAGAAGTCACACTTGGTGAAGTGCACGGAGATGCATTGCAGATATTAGTGCAATATTGCTACACAGGTAGAATGTTCTTATCAAAAAGCTTCCAAATTTGTTTCTGATGGTAAATCTTACAGGTTTTATTGAACTTCGTGAGGATACTGTAGAAACACTTCTAGCAACAGCATGCCTGCTTCAATTAAATGCCGTTGTAACTGCATGCTGTAATTTCCTAGCTCGACAATTACATCCATCAAATTGTTTGGGTTTCGCATTTTTTGCTGAGCAACAAAGTTGTACAACACTTTTGAAACTAGCCAAAGCATATACCTGCCAGAATTTCATGCAAGTAAGTAAAGTATTAATATAATATTCTATAATACGTAGAAAAATTTATTTGTTCTCTGTAGGTTTGTAAAAATCAAGAATTCTTTCAATTGAATGCAGAACAATTGGGAAAACTCTTATCTAACGATGATCTTAATGTTCCATCAGAACAAGATGTCTTTCATAGTTTAATGTCATGGGTACAACAAGACACATCAACACGTGAAAAATTCATTCCAGAATTATTAGCACTCATACGTTTACCACTTCTACAGCCATCGGTAGGCTTTACAAATATTTTCTGTTCTCAATTTATTAAATTAACACAAAAATATACAGTTCATTGCTGATCATGTTGAATCAGTTTGTGGTTCCAGCGAGTGTCAACAGCTTGTTATGGAAGCTCTTAAATGGCATCTATTACCAGAACGTCGCTCCCTGATCTCCACCGAAAGAACCAAACCAAGAAAATCTACTGTAGGCAGATTACTTGCTGTTGGCGGAATGGACGCACATAAGGTATTTTAACTTGCAAATGTCAATCTAAATGTTACAGTTATTTACAAAAATACTATATTTTAAGGGCGCTATAAGTATTGAAAGTTATTGCCCCCGCCTAGATAAATGGACAGTATGGAAAAATATGTCAGCAAGACGATTACAATTCGGTGTAGCCGTAATGGATGACAAATTGATTATTGTCGGAGGTCGTGATGGATTAAAAACACTCAATACTGTAAATAAAACAAGTAAAATGGTTGATCATTGTGAAACATTTTTGTTATTTGTTAAAATTCAGGTTGAATGCTTAGACTTAAACACAATGGCGTGGACTCCGCTTACTCCAATGGGAACACATCGTCATGGCTTAGGAGTTGCTGTGCTTGAAGGGCCTATGTATGCAGTTGGTGGTCATGATGGTTGGAGTTACTTAAATACCGTTGAACGGTATGATTTATAAAACGGTTTAGGAATTTTTGTTACTTATTTAAGTATACATTTTCAGTTGGGATCCATTTGCCCGAACTTGGAACTATGTAGCTCCTATGTCGGCAATGCGATCAACAGCTGGTGTTGCGGTATTGGGAGGCCGACTATATGTCGTTGGTGGACGTGATGGATCTGTATGCCATCGCTCAGTTGAATGTTATGATCCACATACAAACAAATGGACCCTGAGAGCTCCGATGAATAAACGACGAGGAGGAGTTGGTGTAAGTAATTTAATTTAATCAACTCTTTAATTTAGATTTTCAGCAAATCAAAGATCTAACAAGGTGGTTTTTTTATGTATACGTAACTCAGAATTTTCTTAATTAATTAATTAATTAGTACCTTAGATTTAAAAATTGTATATAAAATGTTAAAAAAATTGTTATACTAAAGTTTAATTGTATTTTTCTAGGTTGCAGTTGCAAGCGGACACTTATACGCACTAGGAGGTCATGATTGTCCAGCTAGTAATCCTTCAGTTTGCAGAACAGATACCGTTGAACGTTACGATCCCGGAACAGATTCTTGGACTTTGGTAAGTTTTTTTTATTCGAACTCTAATTGTAAATAAACATTTACTACAAACAAAAACAGATATGCTCCCTAAGCGTCGGAAGAGATGCAATTGGATGTGCTTTCTTAGGTGATCGCCTTATAGCCGTTGGTGGTTATGATGGTAATCATTATTTAAAAAATGCCGAAGAATATGACCCTGAAACGAACGAATGGACGCAGGTGGCACCGCTAACATATAATCGGGCTGGAGCCTGTGTGATAACAATTCCAAATATAATTCCCTCAACACCACCACTAGCCGCTAGCTCAACGGTTTAGTTTAAATTATATTTATTAATAATTTTAATTTATTTGACTACGATCTTTATATACATACATATTTGCTTTTTGTTTTGTTCGTGAAGCATTTCTTTCAGTATTTATATTGCAAAACAAAATGCATGTGATTGCGCTCTCAAAAATTAAGCTTGAAATATTATATTATATGATTTAAATAACATTTCATAGTTGGTAACTACCTGTTAGAATTATATTTTTTTCCAAACAACATTCCAACACCGAGCAGTTGGTGTCGTGTTTTCCTAGAAAGCTTTTATTTTTGTGGGAAAAAAAGCAAATAATTTTATTGTTGCAAACTCACATTATGATGTGCACGTTTGATTCTTTTTCAATTTTCAAGCTTCTGTTAAACTTTTTTGTTTCTAATACATGCATATAACATGCATTCAAATATATTTATTTAATACAAAATTATTTATTTAAAATATATTGCAATGTCGTGTGGCAAATTAACAATAGTGTTGATTTCAATTTTTAAGTTTTCATTAATTTTCATTCATAATTTCATATAACTATTTATTTTCAAATCACCTCCGTTCTATTTTAAAATATATTTATATTTTATTTTTGTTTCTTCTTTTTTTTTCTTTCTTTAATTTTTTTAACTTTAGAAAAAATGGAAACCAGTTAGATTAAATCCGTACTGTTACAGACGCACTGTAGAATTTGTCGATTACTACAATCTTTGAAAATAACAAAAAATTTAACACACTGAGCACTAAATTTAATTATTTAATTGTGTGTTAGCGTTTTTGTAAATTTATAACAAAAAAAATCACTAAAAGTCGACGTATCAATATGTGAAATGGGTAGCTACTTATAGAGTGCAGAGAATGTAGCAAACATAGTTTCCCTTGAACAAAAAAAAAGTATATTTTTATTACGAAAGGGCGACGGAAAGGATTAAAGAAAACATTGACTATACAACTCTGAAACAAGTGTTTTGTTAGTTCTTTCAAAGTTCTTATATCTTTAAATCGATAAACTGAAAAATCCCATCGAATTAATAAAGAACTTGTGATTTATTTATTCCAAATTTTTTTTTTAATATTTGACACTGTTTTAAAAAATTAACAAAAAAAAAACGAGATTGTGATTTATTTTTAATTATATAAAACTTAACATAAGACACATTATAACACTGAATAACATTATAAAAATAATTGTAAAACGTGATAAAATAAAAGATAAATAATAAGTGTAATAAACAATTATTGATATCGCAAAATATTATTATAAGAAAACATAATGCATATACATATTTTCATATGATAAAAAACTATATTAATAAGTAAAATCTCATGACATAAACGTATCATTTATAATTATTTGTTAAATATATAAATTTCGTATTTTTGACTTAAATTTTAAATAATTGCATTCATTCTTTTTTTTACATAATAATGCTGTACCTATGCAATTTTGAAAAATCATTAAGTAACTTAAATTAAAAATTAATATCAATAAAAATAAAATACTATAACTTTCTTATTTATTTATAACTAAAAATATATATTATAATGTATAGCCAACAGGCAAATTAAAATTTTATTTTGGTGAACCGAGACGCTAGTGTCTTACAACTATCAACTATCAAAAAAAAAAACACCAAATAATCTCCTGCAATGGAAACATAGATACTCTTGGATTTTACAGATATAGATTGTCAAAGTAAGTCCTAATATTCCTTGGACATTAAACAAGCAACCGGAATAACATCTATTTTGATAATTGAGACACAAAATTATGCTTTGTGCAGACAAGAAATCATATTGGGAACTTCCACAGAAATAAGAAGTGAGTTTTATATAAAATTAATATAATTTGCGTCAAATTCAAAGTTACGTGCAAATAAGAGGGAAAAGGATTGCGATTATCAAACGAACGGTAAGTTTGATATTCATTTAAGAAATTGGCTTCTCTTTGTGTTATATTTGATAGACAGAAACTAGCCTTTGAAAAAAGAAAACTTCGTTTTCAGGTAGAGTTTTTATATGTTGTTTGATTTGTTTCTGTTACTTACCAAATTACCGTTGATTATTATTTAGCTTTCCCAAAAAATCATTTCACATTTTTTTAATACTTTATTGACAAACATAAAACAAACATTTTAATTAAATTCTACAAGAGTCATATAAATTAAAATACTATTTAAATGGATTTTACTTTTTACTTTTAATAATTGCAACGCATTCTTTGAATTGGCATACGTCCATGAATACGAAATCTTTTAGGATCAGAACATGCGAAGTCAATATCGGTGTGATTGCCTTTGGAAAAATTGAAATCGTTGGTGTAAGTGCGTTTACGTTTCACAGCTTTTCCATCATCATCTTCATCAATTGCTTTTTGTCTCACTAAAGAACCTTAAAAAATGTATCATATTTTTAATAGAAAAACTAATCAATGTTTAAATTTATAAATACATACCTGCAAACGATGCACATCTTCTTATGATAGATGTTGAATTGTAAAATTCTGTCTCGTCTTTTGACTTTGTATCACCTTGGTCTACGACTGCATTCAATGGCAAACGAATAACAGAAGCTACTAAATTCCATAACCTACTCCGGCTGCGTTCAGGTTTTTTCTCTTCGAGAAAAACTTCATCATCAAAAGCGACGTCTGTGTAATCGGAAGATGATTCGATTTTATCATTTTCTTGTGCTTCCATACTGTAGAATTTTCTTGATTGGTTGTTACCAGAACGGCAATTATGGTCGTAATTTTTCTTGATTTTCGAAGTTCGAATAGGAGTCGAAGATGGTGTGAAAAACAATTCATCTGGTGATTGTTTTTCAGACTTAATTTTTTTGTCGGCTACCACTGGAGTTTCGAATTTGATAACTTTTTTATTTGTCAAAACTCTTGAAGTGGGTATTCGAGGGGTTATAGGTGGTATACTATTCTCATATATAATTTCATTTTGTTTTATGTTCACTTGACTAAGTTCAGTTGATGTAGAAGTTATTATCTCAACACTGCGACAAGTTTGATAAACAGAACTAGCCGATTGATTATTAAGTTTTTCGGCGTTTTCTGTTACAGATTCGGAGGTGCTTGACGATGTTATGACTATCGATTCAGTTCTTTCGGTCTTTTTTGTCGATGAGAGAAGTATTTGCATTGCTGAAGGTGCTTTGCCAATTGTATGAAGAAAGTCCATTTGACTTTGGCGATCTATAATTTCACTTTGTGTACGACGCACGACTGGAGAGAGACGTAGATCCAGGGGAACATTCTCTTCAGATTTCTCTAAAATTTCTAAATACGTAGATTTTTTTTCGATGAATCAAAATACAAAAAATGAACAATTTATTTTACTTACCACCACTACTATCTATAGATTCGAATATTTTCTTTCGGTTATATCCAAAAACTCGATTTTCAGCTCCTATTCCGTGTTCTGCAATTGCCTTTTGGATACTTTTCGACATGACTTGGCGAAGAGGAGTAACTACAGCTGATATCTTGCCACGTGCTCGTGGCTTTTGGTAGCGACTTATAGGTTCGACAGTTCTTTTATTTAAAATAGATGTGTAATTATTATTAGAAATCAAGTAATAATTGTTATAAATTTTGCGAAATTTCAAGTTAGGTGTTAAGATATTCAAAAGAAAGGAAGGAAATGTTTTTCCACTCTAGATAAAACTAACAAAAGCTCGATGAAAGTCTTGAAAACTTATTGATTTGTTTATACTCCCAAAACTTACCTTACTAGCGGTATTAATGGTGGACTACTTTCTGACTCACTAGAATTATGAATGCTCGACATATGTCCACCAGAAACATTAAATACTTGTTCCTTTGGTTTAGCTACGAGTTCTGCCTGCAATGGAGTCGAAGTCGATCGTACAAGTTTCCCTTTAGTCAAAGGTCCTCCGAGGCCAATGCTTTTCCGCAATGAGGAATTGTTGATAGATGAAATATTTTTAATTGATGATACACTATCGCTTATAAATTCTTCAGTAATTTTACTCTTTGCTTTCCAACGTAAATTTATCATAGAAATAGGAGTCAAATGACTATCATTGATATCTGGCACCCGGAATGGCGAAGTTTGAGTGGAAACACTTGAAGCAAAGCTTTTGATAGGCTGTTGCGTTCGTTCCTCTGAGATCTGAGATTCGCTAACTACTGCAACTTCTAGATTGCAAGAGATGTTGCTTTGAATGCATTTAGAAAATTTAAGAAAATCTTCAATCTTTGTATAGATCTAAAAATATACGTTTAGAATAATAATGGAAAGCCCATACTAACTAACTCACTCTTGAACATTTTCGACAGTTTAGTGGTAAATGTTTCTCGGCGATGTGGTTAAGTAATTCAATGTGCATCAGCTCATGAAGAACAAGTGGTTTTTTTTCGCAAATGGGACAAAACAAATGTAAAATAGGTTCGACACACTGCACTACAATGGCGTGGGTCTTATGTTCATGTTTTTCTCGACATTCAGAGCAACAAAAAACCTTTTCACACGTTTTGCAAATAACCTATAGTTTGAGAAAGAATAAAAAATATATATTTAATTTCTTTTGAAGCTTTTAATTTTGAATTTTAGGTTTACTTCATCAGGAATAATCATTTTGAGACAATTATTATTTTTAAATTTTAATTATAAACATAAAACAACAAAAATACAAAACTATGAAAACTACATGGCGATTGCGGCAATATGAACTAAATAAACTGTAGTTCAGGTTTTACAGTTTAATTGAGAATACTGGTTAAGACCTTTCAATTAGAAGTGTTAGCATAATGCCGGATTTACATCAGTACTTGCAGAATTCTTAGTGTGTATTTTTAAGCAATTAGGTATTTGACATAAAAAATTCATACAAAAAAAATTCATAGGTATGCACTTATATTTAAAAAGAAAGATTTAGTAATAAGAATTGTTTTTTTTTTTTTTAAATAAAAAATGCATTTTTTACCTTTTCCAGTTTTAAGTTTTTTTTTTTTTTTTTTTTTTTATTTATTTATTTGGCAGTATTTTGCCATTTAAAAAATTCATTACAATCATTTTATATTATACATATTAAATAAATCTATTTTTAACATATTCGAATAATTTGTTTTTGAATCTTTGTAAGTTATTCTCATTCTTTAAAATATAAGGAAGACTGTTATAAATATCTAAACCTCTATGTAGAATCATATTAGTGGTCTTAAAGTTTCTAAACCTTGGTAACCTGAAATCACCAGCATTGCGTAAGGCAAAAGGTTGTACATCACCAACAAAAGATATATACTCATACAAATAGTTAGGCAATATATTAAATTTAATTTTAAATATAAATACTATCACATTATACATAATTCTTTGGTTAACGCTCATCCATGACAATTTAAACAACATTTCTCTTATTGGGGTAAATCCATTACACATTAAAACAATTCTCATTCCCCTATTTTGAAGTTTTTGTAATCTACTCATTTTTTGATTATTACACATAAATAAAATACTTGAGCAATACTCAAAGTGTGGTTTTATCATTGTATTATAAACATTAATAGTTGTTTTTATAGACATTTTTTTTCGAATTCGACTCAGGAAGTACAGTTTTTTTGATATCTTCTTACATACATAATTAACATGATCATCTAAAGTTAATTTATCATCAATTACAACACCTAAATATTTTATTTCATTTACTGTTTCAATATTATTACTATTTATACTGATGCTTCTATTAGTAGAACCATTTAAAACCATAGCTTTTGTTTTATTTATATTTAATTTTAACATATTACTGTCAAACCAGTCTTGTAAATTTTGAAGATCTAAATTAATTTTATCTATACATTCATCGATATTATTACCAGAAATAAACAGTAAAGCATCATCTGCAAACAAAACAATTTTAGAAAAACGAACAGCATTCTCCATATCGTTGATGTATACTAAAAACAGCAAAACTCCAAGCAAAGATCCTTGAGGAACTCCATGAAGAACAGACACAGGGTTTGAAATTACGTCGTTAATTTTCGTTCTTTGAGTTCTATTTTCAAGATATGATTTGAACCAACTTAGTTCTCTATTTCTCACACCATACATTTTGAGTTTATCAATTAAAATCAACTGGTCTACAGTTTCGAATGCTCTTTTCAAGTCTAAAAACACTGCCACAACCACTTTTTTGTCATGAATGTCAATTTTCCACTTCGTTATGACAAGATTGAGTAGGGATTCACAATTATGATTTTTTCGGAAACCAGATTGATAGCATGAAATAAGATTATAGGATTCTAAATAATTTTGCAGCTGATTATATACAATCTTTTCAATAATTTTACTTTCCAGTGTCATCATATTGACGGGTCTGAAATCTTCCACTTTCTTAGAGTTTTTAACTTTTTGAATAGGGGCAATAACAGATTCTTTACAGCAACTTGGAAAAACGCCATTAATCAAAGATAAATTAATGATTTCAAGCAACATATCACCACAAATTTCAAAAGCGTCAATATACATTTTAATGTTCACTCCGTTTGTATCTTTTTTGTTGTTCATGGATTTTAACACAGATTTTAGGTCATCCAAATTTATTTCTTTAAATTGAAAACTTAAGTAATAATAATCAAACACAGAATTAATGTACGGTTTATTTGGAATACTGTTTCTAATATCGACAATATGTACTTTCGACAAAAAATGAGTTTAAGACATTGGACATTTCAAGACATTTGGTATATTTATTGTTATTGTGCACAACTTCACTGATATTTTTTTTTACTTTCTTTTAAGACGAAAAGTTTTAATGTTCTCCACATTGATTTTTGATCACCACATATTTCAATTTTTCTACTGATGTATTTGTTCTTAGCATTGTTCAGCGCGGTTTTAAATTTGTTTCTGCATAGCTTGTAATTGTTCCAATCGACAACGAGGCAAGAAACTTTTGCTTTTTCGTATTTCAAAACCTTTTCAATTTTCAGAGTCTTGAGAGCATCAGTAAACCAAGGATTATGATTAATATTTATATCTTTATATTTTGTAAAACTATCAATCGTTTGTAGGAAGTTTATCGAGAATTTATTAGTTAGCTCGTCAAGCGATATATTGTTTTCATTAAAAGAAAAATCACAGTTACGTAAACTAAGGGTGAAACACACTGAATCGTATTTAAATACACGCATGGGCTTTTTTTCTAGCTTAAAGTTTAATAATGAACTTATACTAATTATCACAGATTCATGATCACTTATCTTAAATTTACTATCACACTTGGCTTTAACTCTCTCCGGAATGTTAGTCATAACGTAGTCAATTAAGCTTTGGGAGTTTTTGGTAATTCTTGTTGGATCTTTTATTAACTGGGTATATGAGTTATCATTTAATATTGCACTTATTTGATTCTTATATGAACTGTCTACTAAGAAATTTACATTTATATCACCCATTATTATCACAGATTTAAAATCACAGCTTATAAAGTTCATCCAGTTGGAAAAATTATCTATAAATATCGTTGGAGAATAGCTCGGAGATCTGTAGATACCACCAAGTATATAAACAGCATTATGTCTATGGACTTTTACTAACAAAAACCATACCTTTTTTTCAATTGTCATCTTTTTTAATATTTCACAATTCCAGTTATCTTTTATATAAAAAATTACACCACCTGTATGCGTAGATATGGAATCACATCTAATTATTTGATAGCTTTTTAAATCAATTTCAGCATCTTCGACCATATCGGTAGTATGGGTTTCTGTTGCACAAATAAAGTCAAAATTATCATCATAAACCAACGACTCTAGTTCACAGAAGTTATTTACGAGACCTTCAATATTAAGACTTAAGCACTTCAACTCCGATAATTGCTAATAATTGATTTGTCTTCTTTTATTAATTAATTGTCTTCTATAGATTGGGCATTCTACACTACGCACATCATGCTTAATATCCATATCAGGAAGATTAGCTTTATTTTTAAGCCTCATACAATTAACACATTTAACTTCATTAACACAGTCCTTAATTTCATGGTCCTTTTCACCACATTTTAAACAATTTTTTGCACTTGTGCATTGATCAAACCTATGGTTGTATCCTAGGCATTTAAAGCAACGGCGGATACCAATTTTTTCATAAACCACACATCTGTCATATTTAATGTAAATCTTTTTAACTTCCATAATTTCATGAAAAGCTTTACTATCTACTTCCAAAACAGCGTTAAAATTATTTTTATTCTTAAAAGATGCATACACCTTTACGCATTTTATTGTAGAAAAAACAATATTGTTTTGTTTTTGTATAGCCTCTTCAATAACATTGCCTTCTAAATTTTCGCACATACCAGACACAAGAATAGTTGGGTTTTTCATAATTGGCATATGCACTTCATACTTATCACTCATTTTATTTTTTATTTCATCTCCTATTTTTTTAATAGCGTCTTCACTGTCACAACATATAGCAATCGAACCATTTTTTCTTTCAAACATGTTGTTAACTTTAATGGAAAGGGCAGAGGGGTCTATTTTCTTTTTTATGTCGGATTTTGTCACATCAAAATGCTGACTCTCTTTAGGTTTCACTAACACGGGTGCAATTTCAATTGGTTTCTTTAGTAAATCAGCATAAGACGGTTTTGCCTTTTCTTTCATTTTCGTTTCAGACTCTTTAATTCGGGAATTCACTACCTCACTCTTTAACTCATCAATTTTGTTTACTAAACACTCTCGTACATTAACTTCCATTTTTTTTAACTGATCATTTTTCTCGCTCGCACTTTCCGATGATTTTATCAACAAATTACTATTTAACTCTTTCACCGTAGCAGAAATTGCTTGCACTTCTTCTTTATCCTTATCACTCTTTTCTTTTAAGTCCGTTTTAATTGAAGTAACCATATCACTAATTTGAGATGATAGATTATTCACACTCTTCTTTAAAATGTCTATAATATTTTCATAATTAGATTGCTGCGATTCCAATAATTTTTCATAATGATTAATAATCTTATTGGGAAATTCTAAACAATCACTGCAGCAATAGCCAAGATTCTTATTTCCTTTTATTAATTTTATGTCATATTCAGACAATTTGCATTCGCAACACAATCGATGGAACACTTTTTTGCAGAAGCCGTTACATGAAATTACATTGCCGTCGCTACGACTAAATCTATTTTCACATTTTCCACAAAATTCATCCATCGCATTGAATGTTTGTCACGAAAAACTAATAAAGTTTCAATTTTATTTAACAAAATAGTTTTGTGGTAATTATTACCAGCAAAACCAGAATTTAAATAGATATATTTCTTAAGCACTTATTAACACGTCTATTACGATCGAACTTCTCTCTCTTGAGAAACGGTTTACCTATTTTCTCAAACGTGCAAGCGCTTAAATAATGAAAACTGCCTTTCTAAAATTAAAAAACTCGTTTGATTTTTAAGTATTTTGGAAATATGTAGGTGATCTTGGCTAATCAGACGTTTGCCCAGCAAATATTCAAAAAAGAGAAGCTCATTTCATATTTTAAATTTATTAAACAAAATTTTCTTCCAGTTAAATACAAAGGGCCGATCCCTTTTTAGTTTTGCCATCAATACCACTAAGTAGTTATGGGACAAGTACGTATATTCAAAATATGTACAAAAAATTAAGTAACTTTATATCCAGTTGGTAGTACCCCTTATAATATTTTTTGCGTTGGACTGTCATGCAAAACCTCTTAGGTTCGATTCTCAGCCGCTGCAAAAACTAGATTTCTGAACGACCAAAACCAGATTGTATAGGTGTGGTGTCAAAAATCTGCTGATATGCAGAAAATTAAACAAATATTTTTCTTCAATAACTATTTACATACATAGGTATATCATCAGAAAATGATAAATTGATTAATTATTTATTAATTATTTTTGAAAAAAAACTCGGTCCAGAAAACAAACTCAAATCAGATTTGTAGCTGTTTTTGAATTTTCCTATAGGATATTTTTTTTGCAATTCATTCAATTTAAATCTCAACCCAACCCAATGAATGAAACCATTCTATTTAGCTGTTAGCTGGACATTGCATATTATTTTCTCAGTTTCTTGTTGTTTGCCGCCTTTTGTGTGCCTGTTCTGCATTTAGAAATTTTTTAGCTCGTAGCCGGATGGAAAACACTAAATTTCCATCGTTCCACCTTCCTCCACCTTTTTATTTGGAATGATAGAATTGAAACTGGGAAAATGAAAATTCCAAGTGTTATCGTGGAGTATTTTTTTGATTTGAACTTTATTTGCTTGAAAACATACTAATTTTTCCGTTAAGAAATTTAATACGTTAAATTTTGTATGATGGGTTAATAACCTAAATATTTTTAATTTTTTTGCGCATTTAAATTTACTAATAGGTATTTTTTTCCATTTAAATTTTATTTAAAAACATTTTGAAAATCTAGTTTTTATTACGGCCCTAAGATGGCTACTTTGTTTAAGAATACAGTATACAAAAGCTAAGTGAACAAGCCTATTTAATTCACATCATGAATAATTGTATAATAAACGTATTTTAATATCGCTCATGATGCTCATCTGGATTATGAAATGAAAATAAAACCATCTATTTTTTTCCTTGTGTTTGTTTATTTTTCAAGAATTTGTTGTCTGACACCACCAACAAAAATTTATATACTTGATAAAGAGTACGATTTCTCGGTAAAAAAAAAAAACAATTTCTTAACCAATTTTATTCTAAATATTTTTACCATTTGAATTCAACCATCGTTTGAGAAAAAAAAATACGCTCAACTACATATTTCATCTAAGCGAGCATAAAAATTATATAGTACCATTTATTTACTATAAGGTACTATATTTTGTATCATGATTCATTTTCGTTTTAAATATCCACTTAGTTCCGCTTCAAACTTCAACGGCAACACTTATTTGGTTTATAAATTCTTTGGCTTTACATAAAAATCTTTCAGTTCATATTCTCATTCTGAAGTATTCCTTAAACTAGTGAAAAGTTTTTTGTGAACGCGAAGCGATTATTCCTCCATTTTTAATAAGAATTAATTAAATCAGAGCTAAATAAATAAGAACAAATTAAAGGTGAGACACTCTTTTTAATATTCAAATTTTACTTTAGTTTTTCATCGTTTTGTGGAAAAGAAAACCTTTTTGGTTCATGGTCCTCAAAGAAATTCACAGTGGATTTTTTTATGGGAAGAAAATTCGGCCTACCTGAAATATATTATGTATTTTTAATTTCCTAGAAGAAAATATAACGGAAATGGGCAACTATTTAGTGTACATTTGTTTTTGCCAGCCAATATACTTAGGCATAACGGAGTTGGATGTTAATTCGTTAGAAAAATGAAGCCATGTGAATTTTCTCGAATGTTCTTTCCGCTTTCACACAATGACAAAGCATTGGTTAAATTTTGGGTAGGGGCAGATGTTTCATTCGCATGTAAGCGTCTCTTATCCCGCACCCTCATGATAATATGACTGGTCTTCGTTAAAAACCATGTGGTTTTCTTTTTAAGTTTGGTTACGATGGTTATAAATTTTTCATTTTTTTCTTTCATAATTTGATTCCTGAAATCTAATTATTTTTTTCACAATTATAATATTGCATAGCAACCACGTGATTTCCGCGCAAGTCAGAATCGCAATGCGCTTTCCAAAATGTATATTATGTATATGCTTGTGTTTCCTCTTCTATGTATAGCACATGTTAGGAACTTTTGTTCTGGAAAGATTCCAAGCCGTTTTTATTACAAGCATATTCGTCATCACAAGAGGAATCTAGAAGTATCATTTTAGCCTTTGAAATTATTAAGCATGTGCATGTCTACCTAATCAATAAATTTGTAATGAAGACAAGCTGGTGGTTTTTTTTCAGACACGTTTGTATGAAATGGCAATTAAGCAGCACAGAAATGTGTCACATAAAACTCCAGTAGAGGTTGTTTATTTTGCTTTATAATACAGCGGAATAGTCGATGAGTGTATAAATGATTGCACACCGAGGAATCAAGTTTATATTTTGTTCATATATGTAAATGATACATATACCTTTTTAAATTTAATTTTTTGCTCGATGATTCTTCAGGTATATTTCGTTTAGTTTTGCTAGAATTGCATCATGGAATAGTTAGCATTTTGAATCGTTTATATAGTTTTTTTTTTCTCGTCGTCCACCACATTCGATGTGATTTTTTTTCCAATAGAAATGCTTTGGTTTAATATGGACTATGACCCTGAAACCACTGCTGGCAATGTGGTTTTGTGAAATATTTTTTCTTTTTAATAAAATAGAGCATACAAATATTCTGACTCGTCAAGTTCCATAGATACACACGTTGTTCGCGTTCACGATTTCGAATTAGCTACTCAGATTTATGTTTGCAAAATTATGCAGACAAATATTACGGATATATATTGACAATATTGCAAAAACCATTGTGAAGCATTATTTAAATAAAATATAGAAATCTGTTTTGAAATTTGCCCTTATTTCGAGATACACATCTTTGTATCCGTATCCTGTGTATCTCAAAAGGTATCTTCTAAATACTAATTTTTCCTCAATATGAAACCATGTTCTTTAATTCTGTTTTCATTTCACTGATTTTTATCAAGAAAAAATTAAATATCGTTCCAATTTCTTAAAAACTAAAACTACTTATTTTTGTTTTATATAATTTATGTTTAGATGTCGAAAGCTCCAGCTGTTGGTATTGATTTGGGTACAACCTATTCTTGCGTGGGTGTATTCCAACATGGCAAAGTTGAAATTATTGCCAACGATCAAGGAAATCGTACGACACCATCATATGTCGCCTTCACAGACACCGAACGTCTTATCGGTGATGCAGCCAAAAATCAGGTCGCCATGAACCCAACAAACACCATTTTCGATGCTAAGCGATTGATTGGTCGTAAATTCGAAGATGCCCCCGTACAGTCTGACATGAAGCACTGGCCTTTCGAGGTTGTCAGTGTTGAAGGAAAGCCAAAAATCCAGGTTATTTACAAGGACGAGAAGAAGACTTTCTTCCCTGAAGAAATCTCATCCATGGTTTTAACCAAGATGAAGGAAACCGCTGAAGCTTACCTTGGCAAGACTGTTTCAAATGCTGTCATCACAGTACCAGCTTACTTCAACGATTCCCAGCGTCAGGCAACTAAAGATGCTGGTACCATTGCTGGTTTGAATGTTTTGCGTATCATCAACGAGCCCACAGCCGCAGCTATTGCTTATGGCTTAGACAAGAAAGCCGCCGGTGAACGTAACGTTCTTATCTTCGATTTGGGTGGTGGTACTTTTGATGTGTCCATCTTGTCAATTGATGATGGTATCTTTGAAGTCAAGTCGACCGCTGGTGACACTCACTTGGGAGGTGAAGATTTCGATAACCGTCTAGTAACCCACTTTGTGCAGGAGTTCAAGCGCAAGCACAAGAAGGACCTGACCACCAACAAGCGTGCCCTTCGTCGTCTACGCACTGCTTGCGAGCGTGCAAAGCGTACCCTCTCTTCATCGACCCAAGCCAGCATTGAAATCGATTCACTATTTGAAGGAACTGACTTCTACACCTCGATCACCCGTGCCCGTTTCGAGGAATTGAACGCTGATCTTTTCCGTTCCACCATGGACCCCGTCGAGAAGGCCATCCGTGATGCTAAGTTGGACAAATCATCCATTCACGATATCGTGTTGGTTGGTGGCTCCACCCGTATCCCAAAGGTGCAACGTTTGTTGCAAGACTTCTTCAACGGCAAGGAACTGAACAAGTCGATCAATCCCGATGAAGCTGTCGCTTATGGTGCCGCTGTTCAGGCTGCCATTTTGCACGGTGACAAGTCCCAGGAAGTCCAGGATCTCTTGCTCCTCGATGTCACCCCCTTGTCTTTGGGTATCGAAACTGCCGGAGGTGTAATGAGCGTTTTGATCAAGCGCAACACCACCATCCCAACCAAGCAGACCCAGACCTTCACCACCTACTCTGACAACCAACCCGGTGTGTTGATCCAGGTCTACGAAGGTGAACGTGCAATGACCAAGGACAACAACCTGTTGGGCAAGTTTGAACTCTCTGGAATTCCACCAGCACCTCGTGGGGTTCCTCAGATCGAAGTCACTTTCGATATTGATGCCAACGGTATCTTGAACGTAACCGCATTGGAAAGATCAACCAACAAGGAAAATAAGATCACCATCACCAACGACAAGGGCCGTCTTTCAAAGGAAGACATTGAGCGCATGGTCAACGAGGCCGAGAAATACCGCACCGAGGATGAAAAGCAAAAGGAGACCATCTCCGCCAAGAACGCCTTGGAATCATACTGCTTCAACATGAAGGCCACCCTCGACGAAGACAACCTCAAGAGCAAAATCGCTGACACTGACAGAACTACCATTCTCGACAAGTGCAACGAAACTATCAAATGGTTGGATGCTAACCAATTGGCCGATAAGGAAGAATACGAACATCGCCAGAAAGAATTGGAAGCCGTCTGCAACCCAATCATCACCAAGCTCTACCAAGGAGCCGGTGGTCCACCCGGAGGCATGCCCGGATTCCCAGGTGGTGCCCCTGGTGCTGGTGCCGGACCCACCCCTGGCGCTGGTGCAGGTGCTGGCCCAACCATTGAAGAGGTCGATTAAACTAAACAGTAATTCTCAACCATTCACCGTAAAAAAAACTCTTTTGTCATTCCAAGAAGAACACCAACTTTTCCCAATGTTACATTTCTGAGTTGTGCGTTCACTATTATAAATTTAAAATTTAACCAATAACATCTGAAACTGTTTTCAATTGAACTATGTTTCTCAAGAGTTATTAATTTATTTATAAAATGTGAGACATAAGAGAATTGAATTTGTCATTTTATGTAATAAACTTCAATTCTTATCCAAACAAGTATTTCAAATGAACAACAAAATAAAGTAAAGCACACTTGGAGTGAATGAACAAAATGATAATTTTTTGTGTTTTATTTTTAACTTAATTTTCAGATAATTCTGGATGCGAACAAAACTTCCGAAATGCTGACAAAGTTATTTCTATTTATGGAATCCTTATTAATTTTAGAACTTGCCATAAATAAATTTCTTGGCGTCTGCAAAATGCTTGTGTTCAATGACGTCTATTTTACAAAGATTTTTATTTATTACTAAGCGATGGAAATTATGAATTAAATATAAATGGCTCGAAAGTCGTGGGTGTTAATGGGTCAATTAATCGTGGAATCTGTAGGTATATAAAATAGGTTTCATATACAAAGGTGGAAGACAAAATCTCGATTTAAAATTAGTTGAGTAAGAAAAAAGTGTAAAGATTGCATTTGGAATGGATCCACACGATTATTATTGAGTTCATACAAAACAAGTAATGTACACTGCAACATAAGGCCCAACGAAAATTTGCTTGTTTACAAAATTATTAGGTTTAGCCATAGGTGCATGTTCAGAATTCGAAAATTGATTTATGTGATTAAAAGCAGCTGTAGATTTAAAAGGTTCTGCAAAGATTTTATTTCAGAGATCTACAAAACAAAATATCGCCATGTGTCGTATGAATTTGGAACTTCTCTTATTTTGACATTTCAACGCACACTCGAATGATGTCTGCGAAATGTACGGCTGATCAATGGAAGTAGCTACCATATTCCTAAATTTCGTACAAATTGGGAAGAACAGATACCTACGATAAATGCTTAGATTATCTTGTATATTCACATTTTTAAAGTCAATGACATCGTTCAGTTTTCTTTAATTTTACAGAACTAGGTAACGAAATAAGTTTGAAATAAAGGTCTAGCCTATAAATGTAAAAGTTCGGTAACACTTCAGAATTCATAATTAATTCCTTGAGAAAAATACTGCCATTACAAAGTTTTCTACTACCTAACTGCCTTCCTCCAGTTATGCCATTTTCTTGTATCTTTTCAGGCATTAAAGAAAAATCACCCTTGCACAGAGTCGAGCAACCCGTTCAAGTGATGAAACTTTATTATCAAAATGGGTGTTCTCTTGTGGCAATAATGCGTTCTCATTTGTAATTTTATTGGTAATATGAAACGAATGAACAAACTAAGATTTTATGACAAAGAGGTTCGAACCAATTAACCATATCCAACTTCTATGTGTGCGTTGGTAACTCATACTGCACACACTCTCATCGTTTATCAGACAACAGCTGGTTTTTAGCTTTCAGACAAACCGATTCCAAATTGACTTGACAGTCGACATTTAACATTCACATCTTAATAATGAAGTATCGTTGGACTGTACCGTACTTGTATCCGGCTTTTTTCTTTTAAAAACAAAAACATTTTCTTGACCACGAAATTATGACTTTGACAAAAGTTTACGATGCAGTAACTGCATTTAAATATTTAAATGGTATAATTAATGTGTTCAAACCAGCTGGAAGAAAAGCAAGTCATGTAAGGTTGGCAGTGTTACACAATTTGTGCAGAGGTAAGTTGTCTCAGTTTACTGCCCCAACCATGGCTGCCAATGTATTTATTTGAATCCCTGTACCTAGACCTTAATCAGTTGGAAGTACGAGAGCCTCGAGAGATCAAGATGCTCGAACCAGGGGGCGATCAAGGACCAGTTTTTCGTAAAATTGCCGATTTATCAGATCACATATTGGCTGTTGGTCCCCGCTATCAAATGCAAGACATCAAATGTGCTCCAGTGTCTAAAGTTGGATTTCATACAAGTGGAGTTTTATGTAAGTAAAGAATGCTAAATTCATAGATTGATTGATTGTTTATCCACTCGTTTAGTAATGGGAATCAATCGTGGCCTCAAACAATCTTCCAAGATTCACATGAATCGGCCAATTCGAGTGTATCATGTTAAAGGATGCCTAGGTACAGCCACTGAAACGCACTTCTACGACTCTAGAATTACTGTCAAGTCAAAATTCAATCATGTGAATGCTGACAAAATGAGTGGCTTGGTTTCATCTCTACAAGCATCCCACCAACGAAAGATGTACGAACTTTGTGGTGTTGATATACAATCGCAAGCCGCCTACGAAATGGCGTCGAAAGGGATTATTCGCCCAGCTTCGAACCTACAACCCGTCTTGTATGGAATAAAATTAATTGATTTCAATTCACCCGAATTCACTTTGGAAATAGCAGCGATCAACGAAAACGAAGACTATTTGGCGATGTTGTTACATGAGATTGGAATTGAATTGCGAACGGTTGCTCATTGTAAGGCAATTCGATGTATAAGACATGGACATTTCACAGTTGAAGATTCGATTCTGCATAATAGCTGGAACTTGGCTTCAGTGTTTGAGAATATGCGAATAACAAAGAAGGTACTCGAAAATCATCCGCAAATGTTAAATCAACCGAACGTAGGACTAAGTGTAGAGAGTTAACGTCATTACAAATTGAGGTAAGAATAATAGAAGTATGTAAATTAGTAATACATTAGGGGTATTCATGTAAGCGCGGAAAACCCTCGTAAACCTCGTAAACCAGATAATTTTATCTCCGCAGAAACGAGCTGTCAAAATTTGTATGGGAAAAAGTTTCTGCAAATCGCATAAAATTATCTCACAAATTTGCTGCGGAAAGTGCAGAAATAAACCTCGTAAACTAAAGAAGTATGGATTCTGACTTTTAATTTGACATTTCACAAAATATTTCCCACGTTTACGCAAGTATTTCTTAGGGGGTGTTCATGAAAACATGCTGCGGAAAGTTATATCTTTCTGCAAAGCGGAAAATTATCTCGTTACATGAATACCCTTATTATATATGTACATACATGTTTAAAATGTATCTTTGATTTATTTGATCTTTACAAGAAGAAAACAAATATTGGTTTGGAATTTTCTTCGCAAGTTGGTATTTGGAATATGTGGAGTGGAAACATCTAAAATCTCTTGATCCGTATGGGTATAAAAGAAAGGAAATGACTTGCTCCAAAATCGAATAGGGTAATTTAATAACAACGCCAATATAGTTAATTTAGATAATTTATTTTATTAATGTTTGAGGAGGGGGTTGATTTCTAAAAGTTCTTCATGGAGAAGGTTTTTCTTAGGTTTTTTGTGACAATACATTTGTTTTACTCCCTGGTTTTTTCTACTTATCACTTTGGAAGATTGTGTTTTTTATGCTTTGGAAGATTATAAATATATGTATTTTTTCTTTTCCTCTCAATTCTTAATTCTTCCGGTCCCATTTTCATTTTTTCAGCATCTGTTACCGGCATTTCAGGCACTTATAACTCACGTTACAAGTATATATTTAAAAAACTATATTTAATTATTTAAAAAATAGCATTTTGTTATTTTTCTATTGAATTCTACTTAGATTATTTTGACTTAGGAAAACAAATTGAATTTATTGCTTAAAAACAATTTTAAAATTGTATTGAACGCTTTGAATGACTTGAAATGTGAAGTAAAAAAGCTTTCTCACCAATTAACATAAAAGAAACAATAATTTATTCACTTTGTTTCTTAGAAACACTTGGGATCATTTACTCTCCCCTATTTGAATTAGTATTGATAATGACATATAAAAATAAATCTTGTTTGGCACTTGCATTAAGTGTTGTCATTTATAGTAGAAAAACTTAGTTTTTTTTTCATGCTTTGTCAGCTTTTAAGTTATTTTTCCAACTTTTTTATGTCAACTTTTTCTTGGAATTACCTATAGAACTACATTAAAAATATACCTTATCTTATAAAAAAAACAATATACATACATTGTACATATATGTATATTTGTATTTATCAAAATTCCATTAAAATGTAAGTATAAAAACAAATACAAGACCTCTTCTAAACCTAAAAAAATCCCTTTTACTAAAACATGTTTTGACTATGTAAACAAAATAAATGCGCATTTGAAATAAGTCTATTAGTTTGTTGGCTTAGCTTCTTTTCCCACTTCTTCTCTTTTAATTTTTAAATTTCTTCAACGGATACGCATCTTTGTTTGATGCTATATGTTCTTCGAGTTCTTTCATTTGTTCCCTACAGACAAAACAAATTATAATTATACTGTTTTTTTTTTTTCAAAAATGCAGTGTTAAACTTACTTTAAATGCTTTGGCATTTCATGATAAACATCTTCGAACATTTCTTTCCAATTTGGTTTAAGTTTTTTTTCAGATTCGGAAATTTGCTTAAGAACCTTCTTTCGTACATCATTTACAAATGAATTTTCTTCAGTTTCGTTGAACAATCCATTACGGATCATATAATTCTTAAGCTTCGAAATAGGATGTCGTTCACAATTCCAAATTTCAACTTCTTCAGCCGAGCGGTATGCACTGCTGTCGTCCGATGTTGAGTGGTGACTTATTCTACACACGAAACAAATTTCTTGATGCTTAGAATTATAAGAACTTAACTTGTTTTTACCTGTAAGACATCGCTTCAATGAGAATCGGTTTATTATGCTTGAGAACATATTTTCGTGCCAGTTTTGTAGCATTGTAGACGGCAAAAATATCGGTTCCGTCGACCCGAATTGTTGCAATTCCGTAAGCTGGTCCACGTCCGGCAATACCATCTCCTTTGTATTGCTCTCGTGAAGGTGTTGATATCGCAAACCCATTATTACGGCTAAGGGGGAAGAGAACGGTTGTTTCAATTTATTTTCATTTTAAGTTTGTTAGATTGTTACCAAAATAGAATTACTGGGCAGTCTAGAGTGGCAGCAAAATTGAACGCAGCATGGGCATCTCCTTCCGATGCAGCACCCTCACCAAAATAGCATACAACACAAGTATCATTGTTTTGACGTTTAATTGCATAAGCGGCACCAACAGCTTGCGGCATCTGTGTTGCTTTAAACATAAATAATTTAAATATCAAATATAAAATAACAAAATTCTAGAACAAACCCAAGGGACTTGATAAAGTGACGAAGTTCAGCTCCTTCGATCCATAATGCACAGGCATTTGTTTTCCCTTACCAGCATCATCTACGTTGCCATAACATTGGTCAATAAATTGAGAAATAGTGAATCCCCTCCATACAAGTACTCCAGCCTCTCTGTATTGTCCGTAGACCAAATCACGTTGTTCCAATGCCGCGGCACTACCAATATGAGATGCTTCTTCACCATAGTTAGTCATGTAGAATGAAATACGACCTTGACGTTGAGATTCATAGAGAATTTTATCCATGGTGTTAAGCAGCACCATATCTCTGAACATTTTCTGTATAATTTCTTTGCTGAGGTTAGGATCTTGTTTGGAATCTAGAATAGAGCCATCTGAAGACATGACACGATAAATTGGAATTGGAGCAACTTCTTTGGGCATTGTTAGTTTAGGGCTCTCTATGTAAGGTGCTGATGCACCGGGAAATTCTGATTCATGAATGGGTTTTACAGTGTTGCAGAACTAAAAGTTGCTTGTTAAAACTCATGCAGGTGGAATACCAGTTTGAAGAGCTTACCCGAGCAATACGTTTAGGAGATGCTTTGGCAAGCAAAGAATGTGAATATCTCAGGAGGGACATTACAATTTTAGATATATGCAATATTCAAAACGAACTATAAACATAAACGAGTGAAAAAATCAAAAATCTCCGATTCATCTACTCTATGCGTGGCGTGGCAGCAACAGGTAAATGCTAAACTAAAACAGAACAGGTGAACAGCTGACTTTGATAGTGGATTCTAGGTTATCAGCAAAAAGTCGAATTCATATTGTGAATGGGCAGCTATTGTTATTATGTCAGAATTTAAAGGGTGGCAGTAACATTTCTTTATTTCATTGTTTTGGAAATAGCGGTAGTACCAAGTTCTTCGTTTAAAATATTCTGTTTTGCCTAGAGGTTCATATTTTTAGCAAAGTGCGTAGAAAAATCAGATGGAATCATTTTTTAAAATAATATATTTGCGAATAGGTAAATCACCGCCATCTAGGACATGCGCTCTGGAATCCCCGCTCCGATGTGTCTGAGCTAAAAAGGAACACAAATTTCTAAAAAAAAAACCTATTAAACGATATAAACAACAAAAAATGTGAGTTTTTCGAGCAGTTACAATTTTTGTTCAGAAATGTTTCAAGTTCTGGTCCTCCCACTTCCTCCCTAAGGCTAGGCGCGCACATTCAATTTTTAGTTTCGCAACTGCTTTGTTCGAGCTATTTTGTGTAACATATAATTATATGCACCTGCGCGAAAATTCAACAAAATAGTTGCGCTGTTTCCTATAAGAGCAAAAGAGAAAAGTGTGGGCGTGAGTGAAGAGTTGCAAGTGCGCGGTGCTCTATCAACTGGTGATTAAACTATATGATTTCGATCACAGTTGCAATTGCGCGCCTAGCCTTACAGCTCACACATTTTCTTAGCAACCTTGAGGCCACACTAGCAAGTACTGCCAAGCATGTTGCAACACACATAAATCTTCTTACTAACATAAAGCCTTAGCGATTGCTCGTCAACTGGCATGGAAGTTCTGAAGCAAGTAGTCAAGTTGAAAAGCAAGTTGATTTAGTTGCACCTGTAAAATTATTTATTCAAATATTTGGTTTGATTGTTCGTCTGACGTTCTCATTTATTAATATAAATTTCGGTATTGTGTTTAAGCGATACTGGTAAATAAATATAAATAAAATCTAAAATTTCAAAACTTGCAGGTAATTTGCTCATCAATCGCTGTGCTGCCAATGTATTTTTTTTATTTTTCAACGTTTGGCTCAGATGAAACTTTCTATCTCAGTTCCTCTTCATGAGAAAAATGAAACACCGTTTCCTTTTAAAAGTTATTCTGTGCGGTGAAAACATCACAGATTTATTTAATTCAAACTATTATAAATCTTCGGTGGAAACATAGCATTACTTTTACGCTATAAAAACTCGATTAAAAAAAGTTTCACAGAAAAATTCGAGACGTTTCGGAAACGTAAAGCTATTTTTGAACGACTCCACAAAATCAATAATAAACGAAGTGAGTCTACGTGTAAACTATTTCCCTCCAATGACATTAAAAATTTGCCTTGAATGCTGCCCTTCGTACTTCGAATTGTAAAAGTGAAATATTTACGAAAATTGCAATTATAACAGTGTAAAAAAACTTGACTTGTTGGTATAGTGTGTTTGTGTTTTTCCCGTTTGTTTTTGCATTTGTTTATAAAACAAGCGGCAGAAAAATAATTTAATGATTTAAATTATTTTATAAGTGAATCTAAAGAACAAATTTAATAATCATCATTCACAACAGTTTCGATTAAATTCTTTAAATGTAACTTCAGTCAGATTATCGAATTTCGAAGTTAATGTCGGCGGTAATATAAAAGGATCCTGCAGGAAAAGTCATTCCTATCAGAAACTGGTATACTAAAATTTCGATTCCAATTGTAATCTGGGGCTGGACAAGAAATCAAGGTTTTTATTGCAGCGCAGCCTTTATTTGGGAAAAAAATATTTAATTGTTTAAAGTTCTCGTAAACAGTATGAATAATTTGGTAAGGATATTAAAATTATTTATTTTTGAAATATTCTATTCGTGTTATTTTGTTGGAAAAAATAAACTGTGTACATATCTTAGGACCATGTAAAAAATTATTATCCCGAAAATTACAAAATGGACTTATCCGAAACAATGAAGGCTGCTCTCTCTAAAGGACCACCACTTGTCAGTCCAGCTTCGAGTACTTCTGTGAGCACACCTGGATCTGGAAACAATCATGCTGCGCTTTCAGCCGACGGTCAACATGGCAATATTCAAGGAGTCGGATATGTCACTGAAAAGTTGTACATGCTTCTACAACTATATCTGCAGAACAAGGGATGGAATCCAAGTGTTGAATTGTTGCAGTGTTTCTCTGATCTCAAGGATAGTGCTATGCTTCCAAGTGCTGCCTATCTGCAGTAAGTATAGTGTTTTTTTTACAAAATGCAATGGGAGGGGGGATGGTGGAAGTGCGATTGTAGGGCTATTGCTGTACATTTTGCTTCACTTGCAGCATCTTAAGTGGTGAGGCAAGATACCTTTCCAGAACACGTTACTATTCCTCTTTTCTGTTCAAATCCTTTCAACAATATTATCTCATTATTTTTCTCTTCAATTCACATTGTCATTGCACCATTTTCTGCATATAATAGTCTTTATGTTTCAGTTTTTGGTTTAATCCAACTGCGCCAAATGCTAGCAGTTGATCGACATTGAAATTAAACGAATATTTAACTATTCAATATATTCATTTATTTGTATAGAATTCTAGCTAACCGCCTAACTCTTGATGGTCAAGGACGTCTGATTTTGCGAGAGAATGGCAAAATAGTCCTTCCCTTCGAACACTTTGCCAATGCTGTCATGCTTAAACATATGTCTGGGCCGCATGGCTTGCATTTGAGTGTGGAGGCAACAATGCGGGCCGTCGTTGAATCGTATACAATCGGACGTGATAACTTTGGAATGGAGAAAGAATTCATTGTAGAAGTGGTTCAATCTTGTCCGTCGCCAGCATGTCGTTATTATAAGACACACTTGCCACTGCCACCAATTCCATTTATGGAACAACCTTTTGCCAGTGTTTCGCCGGAATTCTTACAACACATGCCTCCACCGCATTCAGTAAGTGGTGAAGTTGACTTGAGCAAGGGTCATAGTGGTGCTCAAAAAGTTCCTCAGTCTATTGCGCATATTTCAAAACAAAATTTGCAAACGCAAATAAACAACCATCAGCATCATCAGCAGCATTTGCAGCAGCAACATCAACAACAGCAACAACAACAACAGCAGCAACAACAGCAGCAACAACAGCAGCAACAACAACAGCAACAACAACAGCAGCAGCAGCAACAACAACAACAACAGATAACCGCTGCTATCATTCAACAACAGAATCGCGTCATGGCTCAGCAAAGTCTCGAAAAATTTAGCAATCTTTCGTCGATTGAAAAACAACGAGTACTTCAGCAATTGGATAAAAAGCATTATGAACAAAACATACCTGTTCCAGGAGGAAGTGTTGCTTTGCAGCAGGCTCAGGGTATGTAGCAATAGTTAAAGAACTTTATTTTTATCTTCTTTAAAAAAATTTAAAAAGTTACAGCCGTATCTATAAGATTTTCTTAAACTGCATCTAAGAGGTTATTTAGTTAAGCATACTTAAATATTAAATAGGATATTGACAAGATATTAGTTCTTTCCAAATTTTTAGGTATAGAGCTTAAAAAAGTCCAAAAGCAAAAAGTTTTTATAAAGACAATTCTTATTAAATTCGTTGTGCCAATAAGATGATTGTTTTTTATTTCTTTGAAATACAGGAAACATACCACATCAAGTTCCCAGTTCATCTCCACATCTACCACCGCCTCCATCCCCATCATCAGTTTCATCGCACGCAGATCAGAATCAAAAAAATATTGATGTTTTACGGTAAATATACTTTTTTTAATTTACTTAGTATAATTTATTTTCAATTCATGCACAATTTATTTCTAGCTCTAATCTGGAGTCACTCGAATCCAATAAAGATTTACTAGCTTTACACAATGGAGCATGGAGTGGACAAGATATACGCGAAGGACAAACTGTAGGACAAGAAAAAATCGTGCGAGCCTTTTCGGAATTAATGAAAAACATGTCTCGAATGAAATCATATATTCGTCCTTCGATGTGCAAACCCTATGGAAAACAAAGTGAAAGCTTGCAAAAAAGTAAGTATTCTATATTTTTATAATTTTTGTTGTTTTATGTTTATTTTTAATTTGCTTTCCTATTATAATTCTCCTCTAATCCTGAAATTCCAACCTTACTTTCAACATTTTACTGCATGTTTGCTCTTTCTTAATGATTTGATGATATCCTTTGGGTTAAAAGGAGGATCAAAAATTGATTTGCGAAGATAACGTGGTCACGAGAAGATTTAAAACAATTATTTTAATGATGGCGCAAAGATGAAGTGTGGTATTTGTTCAGGAGTTTTGCTGAGTCTTTAAATATCTCTAGAACTTTTCGGCTATCAAGTTTTGTTAGTTCGTTTAAGCAAGATTACTTGCAATCAGAGATACATTTTCAAATAAAAACATAAATTTGAAGCGCAACATTTCATGGAAAACCAGGACCTTATGACATACAGCTATTATAGCAAGAGGCGACCTTCAATAAGAAGCATTGAAAAAAAAATTGCTCGGAAGCGTTAAAATTAATCGAATACGAACTGGCATACCAACTAACGAGACAAACATTTGGGCTTTTTAGCTCACTTGCAGAAAAAATTAACATTCCTTTAAAAGTTATGAAGGGCAATATATTTTCAATTTTTCTTAACGATTCCAATGGTAGGTGGAATATTTTAACTAATGGTACTATATCTAGAAATACGAGTATGAACTGGACACTGAATAATAGAAACCTGGGCACTCCTCGCAATACTGACTATCGTAATTGTGAGAACCAGCAAGAAAAGGAAACAATTCTTAATTTACCAAATGTGCTGTTCTGTACAGAATGAAAGAACAATTATTTGGTAATCCATTTTTTGACGAACTCTTCGGACTGAAGATCAAGGACTTAGCCTCTTGTCTCAATGTGATAAAATAACTATGACGAACTTTGGTAACTAGTATACAATATCCTCCGCAAATTTCCATAGAGCGCTTTTTGGATAGTGGCCCAAAAAATTGGATAGTTTTTCATTTCAGCTGCTAGTTTGTAAATGCATTTCTCTTTTTTTATTTAACGCTTCGTTAAAACAATTCTCTCGTTATACTCTCACCACAAGAATTGGTCAAAAGTGTACGATATTGTCCAATATGATATGTGCCAAAGCCTTTATTATGTCCCCTCAAATATTTTTTTGAAATCTATCTAATTCCTATCAACTCTCGAAAACCTAACCTTTGCCTATTTTTTTGATTTGCTTCTTAAATTTTTTGAATATTTACGATTGTGTATCCTAATAATAAATTATTAACTTGGAAATCAAGAGATTTAAAATATTATTATACAATCATATTCAATAATTAATTTAAAAATAAACAAACACAAGCCCTCTTGGATACCATCCAATTGGTTCAATCTTTGCGAAACTGCCTACCTGCTCCTCATATTCCAGTCAGCTCATGGAAGAGCGAGGATCGTCATCGCAAGGACCCAGAAGGAGTTAGAGTAGAAAGTAATTAATTTTTCTTTAATTCAATAATTTAAGTAATTTATTTAAAGGCAATTTAATTATAAGCCGATTATTATATTATTAAAGAAACTAAAACTGATTGGTGAGTAAGGTATTAGAATTTTTTACAATATTTTTTTTTTCAATTATTATTGAGTAATAATATTTGGATAAAATCCAGGGTGCAATAAAATATTTAGTATTGATAGAAGTGAGATTAGAAAAGAAAACGCTGTGAATATTCGCTGAGCGTCTATAGAATACAAATAATAAATTTTATTTTTAACATGAAAGAAAGTATCGTGCCATTTATTTAGAAAACAAAATTAATCTTTTTTTAACATTATTTAGACTGAATTTTATGTTGAAAATCTTGAAAAAAAAAACATTATTCCTAAAGAAGACATTTCATCTAAAATTTAAGAAAAAATGTCGAAAATTTTAATAAATTGGCAGTTTATATCTGTGATAAAAACAAGCAAAAAAGAAAAGGATCGAGAAATTTAAGAATTTGGCAAATTAAAATTGTCGGCGTATTGTTCTGAGAGAAAGTAAAAATTTGTTTGTGTTATGTATGATGATGGTAGTTAAATTATTATTCGTTTCAAATTAAAATTAATTAATAATAAAAATAAAACACTGATTACTGGTTACTGGTTAAACAAACTAATTAAATTAAACAAAATTGAGGAGTACTCTTATTTGAAATAGTAATAAAAATTAAAACATAAGCCGGATTTAATATCATAAAGTGATGTTGGGTAGTGCGAATACAAACGGGTAAAAGTCGAAAAACACGTTTTTTATAAGGCATATAGTTGCAACTGGGTTGGAAAGCCATGGAATAAAAATTTGTTCGGGGAATACTGCAGAAGTTCGTTAAATTTCATCAATTTTAAGAGAAGTTAAGTAACATTTTTAAACATTGGGAGGAAGGCAGAATTGGCGGCACCGAGGGACCCAGCTCTCTGGAATACGCCGTTTCGGTACAGTTGAGAGATAGGATTTGGAATTAAAAATATTAGAGATTTCTATAGTGGATCATCGCTCATGTCTTGATTCTGTCAACAATATAGCGCATAAGGTTTAACCATATGGCGAGTGATTCATCAACCAAATTTTGTAAGCCTTTGTTTAAAAATACACTCATTCGATAATATTCGCACCACCCAATAATTTGAAAAATTGTTCATCCCGTTTAAGAATTGTTCTTGTTTTTAATCAAAAGTAAACGCCCACCGAATAAGTGTTATGTGTGCAATTTTATTCATAATATATATTTCAACAATCTTACCCACCAAATATACCAGTTTGCAATAAAAAAAAGTGTTAAGCAAATAATACAAAAAACTACATGTTTTCTTTTTTTAAATGTATTTAACGTAAAAAATACAAGAGACTTTAAGGCTTTATTCGAAATCGGTTGTTACACCCAATTAAAATTAAATTAAAATACAATAAACATTTATTAAAACTTATAGTAATTTGTATTTGTAGTATTAAAAATATCCTCGCACGTCGCAAAATGTAAAACAAGATATGTATTGCTTAATATATAATATAATAATATATAATGAAATTTATCAAACATACAAATCTTTTGCAATTACAATTCAATTAATTTAAATTACATATTATATCAAATCATTCAATTAAATACATATGTAATTAAAAAAAAATAAAAAAAAACAGGTTCAAAGGTATTACAAAAAAAAAGTTGCTTCGAATAATAACAATATTTGTATCACATATTTAGTGTGAAGATTTTTTTAGCAAAGTTAAAGAACCACAAGTATTAAAAAATAGATTTAATCTCATATTACATTTTACAGTGTCATTTTTTAATGTATTAATTATTAAAAAATCAAATTATTAATTAATAGTTATTATAAAAAAAAAATATAAATAATTTTTAACATATAAAAATATTCTTTGTGCCATAAATGGTAAAAATATCATGGGTATTTGCTTATATAAATAAAAATTATATCTAAACAATGTGGCAACAGCTTGTTTCATCCATAAAAGTATTCTTCGAAAGCTGCTTTCTGGGCTTGACTGGAATATTCACAAACGAAATTGGATGAAGCCTCCTTCTTTCACCCCGACCCCATCTGCAAAGGTGAGATATGCTGATGGCCATTCCGCTCATTTCGGTTTGCATTCTGTTGTGAGTAGAGGTATATAAGAAGCCTGATCATCTTAAGTAAGTAGTCTTCTTTTATTTTTTGAAAGATTTATGAGAGGGCCGGACATTTACTTCCAATCATACTCTGGCCAATAAACCGATTTTATTTTCAATGATTTAAATTTAATAGAATTCTAAAAAAAATAAATTGTATGCATATAAACTCCGAATACCGAAAAATGCTATCAATAAATCCGTTCGTACCTCAAATGACCCTAAAGGCTAGAACTTCATACATACGCCATACGGACAGAGATCTAAAACTCATACGAAAACTGCTTTTGCTGTGATAATGTAAGAGATTGTTGAACCATTATTCAAGACAGTGTACCGAATCAACAGAAGCATTAGCCATTCCTGAAGCCGCAAGAATAGAATGCTTAAAAAAGGTAAATTTGTCATTTGCTCTGATAGTCTGTCGGTACTCCAAGATATTGTTAACCCTAGTAACGATAAAACCGTCATAGCCAAAATCCGCGACGTTCTCACAAAAGCTAAAAGTAAAATAAAACTCATTTGGACACCAGAATCCTAGAAAAGTCCAGCAAAATTTTTCCAACAAATATTACCAGATCGGATCTCACAAATCACAATGTTAGCCGATTACGCTTTGATCACATTGCCTCTTCCTTCACTATTTAGCATTTTTTTTAAAAGGAACCGCCAACTACCTGCCTAAACTGTCAAATCATATTTAATATAGCTAGTTGTCTCAATAGAACATATTTAAAATATTAAAGTGAGGAAACTCCGTTAAATCATAAAAAAAAATGTTTTATTTTTCAGTTTTAACCTCACTTTTTGTTTCTTTTTTTAGTGTTTTCTTGACTAAGAGTACTGAAAGTGGCTAGATTTCGATATTAATCAACATTTTTTTAGCTTAACAGTACTGTGGGTGGCCCGCTTCGCGGGTTATCAGGATTTTAACTCCCTTTTTTGGGGACACACCCGCTCACGCGACTCCGTCGCTCCGCTTAGGGTATGTAAAGTCGCCAGGCAGGCGCCAATGTCAACAGTGTTTTAACTTAAAAGTACTGTGGGTTCAGAAACTTCCTTTTAATCAACAAATAATTCCCTTACAAAATTAACAAAAAAGGAAAAAATCCAAATAATATCCGAAAAATAACCCAACTACAAAGAGAATTGTCAAAATAAACAAAAAAAAGTGCATTTTGTATGGAAATTGAGGAACTTTAAAAATTAATTTAAAATTGTTATAAATGTTTCCTCACTTTAAAATTGTGATATTTGTTATTTAAAAGTGCTAATCTACCGAATAAAACTATCCGCGTGTGGAAATTCGTGCTACCTTAAAGGAAATTTGAGCCCCCACCCCTATTGTAAAAACCAGGGTATTTTGAATAATTTGTATCTAAGCATTATGGTGATCCTAAACTAATAATAAAGCTATCTATCTACGAATGTTCGATTCTCTTGAATAATAAAAATCGGTTTAATTATAGGAAAACCCGTGTCTCTTCGTAGTTTCGTTCGTGAGTCGTGACTTCGATTTCAGTTGCATACAAATTAACTATTAACAAATGTCAATTTGACAATTTGATTTAACCTGAACATTTTTCTGTCGCTGAACATTCCAATTTAATTTCTTACCCTCTAGATTTGTCTCTTTTAGACCAATTATTTAAAGTCTAAAAAATGAGATATTTATTTTTATATTTGCATTCAGTGAGCATTCTGACAGTACAGAAACCACTGCTCCCATACTCACTATTTATACTTCTCTAAACCTATGCAACCATCCTTGTCTGATAAAAAGAAAATAAGACACTTGATACAAATATGTGTAAAGGCGGATAAACCACAAAACAAAGGGAAAATAATATGTCAAACCGAGCAAAAGAAAGAGCAAGTATTAGCGCAAAATGAGTTTGAGAGAGTGAGAAAATATTATTGGTAAAAAAGTTCTATTCATGTTTGTCTGCTTTCACTTTATCGTTGGGTTGACGGGTTACTCTGTACTTTTGTAATAGAAAGACAAAAATAATAATAAAATCTTAAAATAAAAAATTTAGATTATTTTATATATTTATTTTTTTTATATCTATTTATGATTTTGACATTCCCAAGAAGAAATTAATCTTAAACAAAATCTATAAAAAGAAAAAAGACAAATTCAGAAATAATAATATATGACAAAAAAGAAATAATACATCTAGGTGTACTGTCAAGAAAAATAAAAAGATTTCACTTAAATAATTTGTCGATTGAATTTTAATTAACCAAACAAGCTCGGGGCTACCTTTAATTGAATATCGACTAAGAATTTATTGGGATTCTAAATTGTCTACATAAGACAAAGGGTCTAACCCTCAAGTGTGATTAAGTCTTGTTATAAATTCGGAAAGAAAGTTTACTGCGACGAAGTTTAAAAGTTTAGTTGCTCTGTGTCTTGTTGTGTTTGTGCAGTAAATCTCATGTGGTTTAGTCGTAGTACTGGAGGAAATTGTGGAACGGATTAAGCGTATCATGGACAGCAGCAGTTCGGTGGCCCATCATCATCGCAACAGACAGCAGCAGTCTCATGATCCGCCTCCACCATCCTCGTATATTTTGCTAGATAGAATTGTGGTTGGTAATCATATTGGCAATCGAGTAATGGTCAGTAGCAGTGGGTCAACACATCCAGCCGGACAACCTCCGCCAGGTTTGTCGGGTTGTGGTGGATCCCAAAACACAAAGAAATCATGGTCTGAATTGACTGCTGTGGTCAATGAACAGCGAAAGCAGGTTGCTAATTTGTCGAGTATGGTTCCGATGGATGTTAATTTCAGGACCTTATCGGATGGCCGGATTCGTATATACTTTTTGAGTACGCCTCCGAATGCAGGGGGGACTACTCTATTATCGACGGATGTTCATTTTAATGAACCCAGTTCACCTTCGAAAAGGTAAATCAAAAACACATTAGAGAATCTGTTGCTAAATTTAACTGTCTGTTCAATATTATAAATTTTCCAGGCTCAATTGGAATCTGGTGCTGGAACAATCAATATCATCTGTTGCCTGCAGCAATGTATGCTCCAGAGAATTTCAATTGTTGCAAGAACGAAAAAGATTATTAACTTGGGGTATCACATCCTATGAACTACACAAACCTAGTGGGAAAATTGTGTTTCCAGTTTTGAGTGATTTGTTTCAGTGTTTAGATACTGGATATAATGTTAGTTTTTGTTCCTTTGTTTTAAGTTTCATGTGGACAGATGTAAGTATAACTTCTTTTTAAATTTTTAGCCTGCTCCACTGTTTCCAACGCAACTACGAACGTGCCCGGCATGGGCTGCTCTTGATCCTCAAATATGTCCACAAAACTCAGATTTAATAGCTTACATAAGTGGTGGCGATATTTGGGTAATGCACACTTTGAGTGGTCATGAAGAACGTTTAACTTTTGCCCATGATGGCCGAAGATCTTTTGCTGATGACCCTTTAAGTGCTGGAGTACCATCGTACGTTATGCAAGAAGAATTTAATCGCTATCAAGGTTACTGGTGGCAACCAAATTCTGAAGGTTTGTTGATAAAAATATCTGAAAGTTAATTTAATTTTCAAACAAATATCACATTCTAGATGGAATCTATCGAATAGTTTATGAAGAAGTCGATGAATCAGATGTTGGTTTGTTCACATTCCCTTCATCTCAAGCTGTTGTTGGTGAACTAGAAGAATATCGTTATCCTAGAGCAGGGACACCCAATGCAAAGTCAAAATTGAAAGTGGTTCAATTCGTTTTAAACGAATCTCTTCAGATAAGCGAAATATGTTTGAAAAATTTACCATACTCATTATCAGTGGTTCTGCCTTGGCTGGAGTATATTGTTCGAGTTGGATGGACTCCAGATTCAAAATAGTTAATAAAAATTAAAAAGTAATCAGAACATTTTTAATAAGCCCTTTGTTTTTGTTCCAGTGTGTGGATGCAGGCAATGGATCGAAAACAACAAAGATTAGATTTTATATTGATCCCTTTGGATAATTTTTGTGAAACCTATAGTAGTACCGCCTCATCGCCATCTGGATCAGCTGATCATAGCTGGAAAAGTTCATACAGTAGGACCATTAGTCCACTTCAGGTAAGTGAGATAATATTAGAATTTTTCGTCGGGTTTTTGGTGGTCGAAGAACAAAATATAATGTTTAAATCGATTACTTATAATATCGATTTTCGTCTTTGATTATTTAACTATTTGTACTATACCTTAACCATCTCATTGGCTTTTTTTGCAAACATGCAGAAATTCAGTCAATCTGAATTGTGCCTCCTTATTCCTCCATATCAAAGGTCAGGTTTGTTTTATCTATTCGTCTGTCTTCATATCGTTGTAGTTCTTGTAATCTCTACTTCCAATGGGTAGGCTAATTTTTTTTTAATTCTTGAAACAAAATTTTTCTTTCAAGAAAGGAAAGGTATCGTGTGAAAACTGTTACAGCAATCAATCATTTTTTTTTGGGAAGTGGTCGAAAAGACCGAATCCATCACGATTGAATTTTTTGATTATTAAGATTGATCTATTAAGATTAATATTATATTTTCTTATTCCATAAAAGTAATTAAGAAAATAACAATTGCGATCAGAAATGATATTTACATACTTCTCTTTACAAACTAACAGCACATAGAGAATGAATTTTCAGAGAATTGGGGTATACCGTATACATATCCACTATTGTGACACTCGCCTTTGAATTTTTCATTCTTTCCCTAAGTTTATATTTTTTTTCTTTTACAGGTACTCTACTCTCAACAAACAGACACCTGGATAAATGTGCACGATCTATTGTATTTTCTTGAAATAACCGATACAACTGTAACGTTTCTCTGGGCATCAGAAGAGACAGGATTTAGGCATCTGTATTTAATTACTTCGAGTTTAAGTGCGACGATGGCAGTAAATGGCTGCAAGGACAACGCAATGCAAAATGAAAGTCTAGAAAGTCACAATTCTTCAACGTTAAATCCCATTTTAATAAATAAAGTAAGTCAAAGATCTTATAGAATTAAAAACACTTTTTAAGAATAACATTTTGCAGGTGGCTATCACTTCTGGTGATTGGGAAGTTCTTGGACGAAACCTGTGGGTTGATAAAGCTCAGCAATTGGTATATTTTCTAGGCGTAAGAGAAACTCCATTAGAAAAACACCTGTATGTAGTTAGTCTCCAGAGACCCGAACATGTTCGTTTACTCACCGAACCTGGTTATTCTTATCAAATTGAATTTGATGAGGTGATTTTTAATTAAAAAAAACACAGAAATTAGTTCATAAATTTATGTTTTCTTCAATCAGGAATGCAAACTAATGATGCAAGTTTATTGTAATATTCAACGTCTTCCATCGTGTAAAGTGGTGAAAGTATCTCAAACCTGCCAAAGTGGTGGTGTTAATGGACTTCAACTTATACCAATGGGATATTTGCATGAGGGAGGTCAACCCGAAGCACAGTATTGTCCACAAATCTATCGGCCAAAGCTGCCGTCAGGAGATGTTGTATATGCGATGGTCTTTAAACCACACAATTTTCAATTGGGTGTTAAGTATCCTACAGTTCTGTATGTTTACGGTGGACCTGAGGTTCAAACCGTTAATAATACTTTTAAGGTAATTTATATTGATTTTGGTTTGATATTGTATCCCTACTTGTTTTTATTTATTTAGGGAATGCGACAACTTCGAATGCACATGCTTGCAGCGCAAGGCTATTGTGTTATTTGCATTGATTCAAGAGGTTCAAGACATCGCGGTATTAAATTTGAAAATCATATACGTTGTCGTATGGGAACTGTGGAGTTGAAAGATCAAGTTTATGGGCTAAGAATTTTGGCCGAACAATTAGGATACATCGATATGAATCGGGTTGCTATACATGGTTGGTCATATGGTATGTTAAAAGTGTAAGAAAATTTCTGAATCTGAACTGAAATATTGAATACTGATTTTTTTAGGCGGCTACCTAAGCTTAATGGGTCTAGCTCAGTTTCCAGAGATTTTTAAAGTAGCTATTGCAGGTGCTCCAGTAACAAATTGGGAGTTCTATGATACTGGTTATACGGAACGTTACATGGATCTACCGCAAAATAACCAACACGGTTATACTATGGGATCGGTGCTGAACTATGTGCATTCATTTCCCGATGAGTAAGTTTTTATGTAAAAAATACTTCTTTTGCCTTGCAAGATGTCATGTCTTCTTTATATTTTTTTTTGATAAATACAAAATAGCTATAGATTGTCCGTGCATACGGTTGTATCGAACAAGTTCATTTTAACTGTTGATGTTCCTTAAAATAAATAAATTAGAGGCCATGACGGCTCATAGAGAGCCTTATTATAGTGACTTCCAAATCTCAATCAATCCTATGTGCGTTTTACCGGGAATGGAGGGGAACTACAATTTTCTGCAGATTCCAAACGGTTAATAAGCAGCACTTCTCATGACAAGAGATTTGTCAATTCCTCGCAGCGGCTATGAATTGCACCCAAGACCTTCTCGATAACAGTCCAACGCACTAATCATTATGCCAAGGCATACTACATTGATGTTCCTTACCAATCTTCATTTTAAGTAGTTTATTAAATTTAATTGAGTTCCTTTATCACCAGACTTCCTTAAGGCGTTTAGCAAAAAAATGTTTGTTAAGAGCAAAATTTATGTTCTTTGCAATCTTTTCTGAAAATATACCAGTTTCATTTGACCTAGCCTTTTAGTGTTTCCGCTTCCAAGATTAAACAAATCTATGTGTAAACAAGGTTTTAAATTAATCGTGTAATTTTTATAAATTTATTTGATTCAACAGAGACAATCGTTTGCTGATCCTTCATGGCTTAATCGATGAAAATGTACACTTTTACCACACGTCGCAACTTATCACGGCTCTCGTTAAAGCCAACAAACCCCATCAATTGCAAGTTTACCCAAATGAACGACACTCATTAAGAAATCTCGAGTCAAGTAAGCATTACGAAACAAAATTATTATCTTTCTTGCAAAATAATTTATGAAGTTCATAAGAAATCCCGTCATGGTATGGATAAAAACTCTAACAAAACAAAAAAAAAATCGTGTTGCAATATTAAAAAATAGTCGTATGTAAGAAAATAAAAAAAATATATAAAATTATACCCAAAAAAAAGATATGTATAACAAAAAACTTTTAAAACGTAGTGTGTCGTTTGTTTTTGTCTCTTAACGCAAAAGATTTTATTATTTAACGCGCTACTATATACAAAAATAAAAATAATATTGTTATGCAAGAAATTTATAAACAGATAAGAAAAATGTTCGGTTTTAAACTTGTTTATTTAACTTAATTTTTATACATAATTACGTTTTTTATATGTCATTATAATACACAATTTATTTTCATTCTAACACCTCGTGTCCCTGTATAAAAAAAATAATAAACAAACAATAACCTCTGACTGATAATTGTCTAAATGTTTAGCGACTAGAACACTTTAAATTAAATGTTAAACAAATAAATATAAAGCATTGCACGGCGAGTCCCGATTAAAGTTTTAAACCACGATTACGTTCAATCGACATTTTCCTTAGTTGCTTAGTTTCCTTCAATTTACTTTGTTGTTTTTTTTTCTGTATGGTTTGTATTATATAATTACGATTTAATCTCTGTTGCTTCTGCCATTACAAAAGAAACAAAAAACTAAAAAGAGAATTTAATATTATTATCAATGTAAGTAATTCAATATCATACCCACTTTATATCTTTTAATTTAAATCCGTGAAAATTTCTGAAACTAAGAAAAAAATCGTCTACTGGGTTGTTACTTTTTAAATTCACATCATTCTTTAACTAACAGGATCGTATATAGTATACGCGCCGGCAAAAATTTAGCCGACCTTCTGGTTCAAAATTTAGAACATAATAATTTTTCGAAAGTCTTTAATCTGCTGAATTTCGAACCTACGATCAAGGGTTTTTTATAAATTTCAAAGTGCAAAATCACGATATAATTAAAATACATTATGAAAACGTGATTGATTTCCATCTGTTTTTCTCAATGAGCCAGAAAGTTTACCGGATAAGTTTTTTTAAGGACTTCTTAACCATTAAAAATAAAAACCTACTGCTGCTCAAAAAGGTGTGCTTATGCCAGCAAAAAATGAAATTTAAAAAATGTAAAATAAATTCTTTTCGGTTATTTTCCTATATAACATTGGAAATATTCAAATTAGGAAAAAATTGCATTAAATTGATATACAATTCTCAACAGTATTGGTTAAAAACTCGAACACGTCATAAAATCGTTGCTTTATAATAATAATATAGAAACCACTTAGGGGAAATGAGGTAATTTTAGACGGTACCGAATCCGCGGCACAGCCTATCACCTATTGTTATAAAAGTAGAAATATTGGAATTCTGATTGACACAAAAGTCTATTAACACTTTACGTGATTTAACATTTTAAAATTGAACTGTCATTTTCCATATTTGGACGAATTGCAAATATTAAAAAATTGCTCAAAATTTTTTATTTGTTTTGGCCAAAAAATGTTAAAATATTATAAAAACATTTCGTAAATATAAAACCAACAAAAATTTCTTGAAACAATGTCCCTTTTTTTGTCAGCTTTTCTGTCTTTATTTGATATGACATATTTCACGAATCTGTCTTATATTGCTTGCGTTCTGTTCAAAACTGCCAATTTCTATCAATTTCAAGATTTAATTTAATTTTTCTTAAAAACTCGAAAGACCTTACACTAAAATTGGTAGTTTTGGGCAAGTAAACAAAATCCCCAACTATTCTGTTTTAATGTGACTTTTTAACATTGAACAAAATTATAACTACATATGCATATGTACATATAATTGAGAAACTTTTTTTTCCAAGAACTAGATTTTATTGAATTTAGCAGGTATGTACATATATATTTCGTTCCGTTTTCACAAAAAAATAAAACAAAACGTTTTTCTAATTTGCACATTTTTTGTCTCTTTAAAATTTTAATTTATATTTAAAATATAATCTATAATATATGAGTATGTACATCCATCCAAATTCAAGACCATTGATTTTGGATTATGAAAACATTGTAAAGGAGTAAAATTTTTAAAAATAATCAACAGTTTGAATGCTTAAATCTAGTTTAAAAATGAAATTTCCGAGAGGTAAAACATTTTTAACTGTACGTATGTATGTACATACTCGTATATCAATTTATTTACTTGAAGATATTTCTCATATTAAAAGAATTTAGTAACAATCACGAAATGACCCTTCCCCCCCCCCCCCTATCTTGTCGTTTTTGGTATGATGTGAATTACAAGAATAAAAGTAAATTTCAATTTTTTCATCAGCATTAAAGACAAATTACAAAAACATAACTCGATGCTGACATTAATCCCGATTACTTGTTACGCTCAGGAAAAAAAATAAAACATTGCTTTTATTTTGTTGTAAAAAAATTTACGTTTTGAAACTTATAATAAAACGGCGGCTTGGGGGTTTTTAATGCGAATGAAAAAGTTATAATTTTCTGCTCATTACATCAAATTCTCTCAATAAAATACAAGAAAAAATTAATATTTGTTCTGTTTATACTCGTATTATGCCATTTGTATAGAAAATAAATAGCTACGAGTTTCTTTTTATAGTTTCCTTAAATGTTTTTGTTGAAAAAATAAATAATAAAAATAGCTTTTAAATAAGAGAAAGTAAGAAAAATATTATGTATAGAAATAAATACAAAAAAAAAAACTATTTTTTATACACTCTTAATGTGCAGCCATTATTTGTTCATTTTCTATTACAAATTATAAAAGAAAACTATATTATATAAATAAATACAGAAATACACGAAACATAAATGCAAATATAATTGCGTATTTTAAACTCAACGCATAGAAATATTAACGGAAAATAAATAAAAACTATAATAATAAACACAAACAAAATTATTAAATAAAAGCCGAATAACTATTGTTTTATTATGAAAAATTATAATATGTATTAATGAATGTTAAAGCGAAAATAATAATAATTATGATTATTAATAATAAATCGATCTAAAAAAGTGCATCTATATTTATTATTTTTTTACAGCAAAATCCACTAAAATTAAACTCGTTTATTCTCAAATTTAAAAAGTTGAGCGGATGTGATCACTCGTTTAAAATTGTATTGCAATATCTGAAAGTATGCAAGAAAAAACATGCACAAGTTCCTGGGCGCCTAATTGTCGACTTTATTATTTTCAAAATTCAAATCGGAGTAACCGCCATTTCAAAATTTATTTACTTTGAGCGAAAGTATGCAATGAAAAATATCTTCTAGAGTTGATACATATTTTGTACAGTATAACCCAAGGAGCTATATTTTTTCTTCTGCCGGCTGCGTATACCTGCTGATGATCCTGGTCGCCTGGTGTAAAATAAAAATTTTGGAATTGAATTTTTCTGGTCAGTGTGTTTGTGTGTGTGTGTGGTTGAGTCGAGCCATGAGAATGGTGTGTTTGTGTGCGGTTGTTTTGATGGGGTTAGGTAGACGTGGTTAGGTTAGGTTGAAGCTGGTGGGTTTTGATGTGGTTAGGTAGCGTGGTTAGGTTAGATTGAAGCTGGTGGATTTTGTTGTGGTTAGGTAGACGTGGTTAGGTTAGGTTGCAGCTGGTGGGTTTTGATGTGGTTAGGTAGACGTGGTTAGGTTAGGTTGAAGCTGGTGGTGGTGGGTTTTTGTTGATTTCAATGTTGTAAGCTCTGAGCTGGTACTTATTGTGTCGTCACGTGTAGGTGAATGGAAGTGAATGCGCATTCGATTTTATTGATTGTGTTTGTTTAGTTGATGATTTTAATAGATTTCGGTGATGATAATAATAAGTCAATTCGTTTGTTTACCTAAACCTATCAATTTGAGTCCAAAGTTATAAAAACATATATCCATATAAACAATAAAATTGGTAGAAATTGCCAGTTTTGGTCTGGTGAACGATCAGACTGATTATTTGATTAGCTGTCGAACATGCAAACATACATATGTACGTATGTATGTAGGTACCTACATCATTGGCAGGTCTTATCAATTGTTTTTGTTAGGCACGTTGTTGTTATGTCATTTCAATGTTGTAAATATGTACGTAAACAACGTTTGAGTTGACAGGTGAGGGTAAGTGAATGCGATCGTGTATATTTATTTGATTGGTTAGATTTTAGAGATGATAATGCTTATTGGCGAACAGAAGTTCGTGAGCCCAGAAATGTAAAGAAAGCTTAATACGAAATTGATGTTTTATAGAATGTATGCGATTGACAGATGTGATTTTTCGCGAGTCCGAAAAGAATTGACTACAAAAAACGACAGAATTAAGTGATTTACACATTTATATATACAAAAACAACTAATGTACAGGTAGTATTTGCACTAAGCTAGTCGGAAAATGCAAACATATGTACATATTTATGTATGTAGGTACCTACATGGGCAGGTCTTGTTAATTGTTTTTGTTAGGCACGTTGTTGTTATGTCATATCAATGTTGTAAATATGTACGTATACAACGTTAAGTGAGGTGACAGGTGAGGGTTAGTAAATGCGATCGCGTGTATTTATTTGATTGGTTAGATTTTGGAGATGATAAATCCTTTTTGGCGAACAGAAGTTCGTGAGCCCAGAAATGTAAAGAAAGCTTAATACGAAATTAATGCTTTATGCGATTGACAGGCGTGATTTTTCGCGAGTCCGAAAAGAATTGACACATTCATATATATACAAAAACAACTAATGTACATTGTACATAGTATTTGGACTAAGCTAAGCTCCGGGACAAAACTTTAGTATATAGGTAGGTACATAAAAACTACCACGTTTTATCGATTGTTTGTGTGGAAACGTAAAAATATCTTGGAGAATCCAATCAAACAATTATATTTATTAGATACTAAACAAAAATGGCAATCGGTGTTTTGGAATTGAATATGATTGCTGATCAGTGACATGAAACAAGAGATATCTTTTTAATCTAATTGTGCATGGTTGATAAGTTTTTGTTTTGCATGGATATGAAGGGTATACCTACTTACGGGATTTCTTGATGGGGATAGCCCTGTCATTTTTACTTAATTATTAATTATTTTTTAATTATGAAGTTGTATTTTTGTAACATACATAGCTTGAAACATTTAGCACTCCAAAAAGTGTAAGAAAAATACAAAATAGAGTACCTATACCTATTTCGGACTCTGAACTTTGTATTTCAGTATCCGGACAGACGTTTTCGTGCAAACTATGTGAGAATAGTGTTTAACACTATTTTGCTGGATTTTTCTAGTCACGTTACTTACCGACATACCTTCCTCATTTTAATATTTTCACACTTACAAAAAACAAAACAAATCAAATTCGATTCATACTTTTTATTTTTATATAATTAAATTTTAATCAAAATCTGCATTTTTTTTCTTATTTTGTGTAATTTAAATGTTATTTTAACCTGTGGGTTTATGCATTTTCTATTATTTAAATTAATAATTCCAATTAATTTATTTTATTTATATTTTACATAAAAACAAAGGAACTATATATTTCAGTCTTCTGAGTGTAAATATCTGTGTTTTAACCATTTCAAATATAAATTTCAAATACAATATTTATATTACCGTTTAGATTTTTATTTTATTTTGTGTGTTTAAGTTTTATTGTTTTTGTTGTATTTAAATTGTTTTTTTTTTTTTTCAATTAAACTTGGGTTATCTATTTTATATTTAATTGGTTGTATTGTATTAAAAACTAATAAAAATTGGTATTTATGTTTGTTCAGTTTCTATATTTTAGTTAGTTTTTTTTTTTATAAATAACATATTTTTTTATAACCATTTTTGTTTTAAATTTTAATTAAATGTATTTTACTCATTTTATATAGTTTGTAAGTTTATAAAGAGTTGGAACTATTTTGTTTTTTTTTATATAATTGGAACTAAATATACAATAATTATATATTAATATCTAAAAATCTTTGTATTAAAAAAAAGAAAAATAATTTAACTATTGCATGTTTGTTTGTTTTTTTTTTTTTTTTGAACAGGAATTAGTTTGTTGCACTTGTTTTTCTTTTTGTTTTACAAATTATTTAATAATAAATTGTTGAAGAGAGTTGCTTGAAAAAATAAAGAGAGAATGTGTTTTTGAATTAAAGAAAACCGACGAAAATGGACGAAAATTAACTAAGAAAAAAAATAACAATAAAATAAAGTGAGATTGTTTTTTTATTTTTGTTTCAACTTAAAAAAAAATATTTCTTAGATTTTTCGTTGCATTCTATTTCCATATTTAGTTTGTTTTAAATTATACATCCGACCATTTTCAGCGCTTATTTCGATTACGTATTGTGGTTGTTTATGTAAAGTAATATCTATTTGTATGACTAATTGAATAAATTAATAGAATTGAAAATATTGTTGTTCTTTGCTCAGGATTTTTTTTTTAATTTTAATTTTAAAACTATTGCCTTTAGGTTGTGGTGTGATTTCGTGAGGGATTAAAGAAAGAGAGAAAAAATTCTCTAATTCATTTTTCTGTTACTAAAAAAATCAGAAAAATTAATTAAAAAATCGATCAGTTTGTAAAATAAAAAAATATAAATTAAAAAAAAAAACGGAGTAAAAATAAGAAATTTTGTTTTATTGTGTTGCTTTTTGTTGCCTGCTAATTTGTTTCCTTTTTAACTATTGTTTAATTTTCACGTCTTTGATTATTACATATGAATATTCAGATTTGAAAATAAAAAAAGAAAACTCGTTCTTTTGTTTGTACTTTGTTGTGTAAAACATAATTTCAACGTTAGTAATAAAATAAATATAGTAATGCAGTAATTAATATTGGTTGTTTATATTTTTTTTTGTGTGAAGAAGAGTTTGGTAATGTTTTTCAATATAAAATATGTTTCTTTTTTTTTTTTAATTTAACTTGTGTTTTAAAACTTGTTAGATTCTTTAGTATTTTCATTTCTGATTTTCTGGTTAAAATTACTAATATTTTTTTTGCATTTTGCTTGCTTAATAAAACGAAATCCTTTGTTTTTTTCTTTCTTGTTTTTTTTTTTTATACAAATTAATTTAACTTTTTTAGTTTATTTTAGATAAAGAGTTTTTATATTATATGCTATGAACAATATTTTTTAATAGCTATAGTAAACGTTTGATTTTTAATTAAATAAGACTACTAACAACTTTTTTGTTTAATTATTTAAATACAAAAAGACAAAAGAATTAAGCTAAATACACGTTTATAATGCAAAACTAAAATAATATAAACTAATATTTCGTTATTTTTTTTTTTTAATTATTATTGTATTTAGTTTTGTTATACTTATTTGTATAAAAATGTAAAATGTACCCCCATTAATGTGTAAACATTATTTTATATCTTTTTAACTATAGAATTTAATTATATAATAATGTCCTTTAGGAGTGATGTGTGGCAGAGATTTGCGGTTGCGTTGCGTCATTTTTAATTTACTTTTATTGAAATTCTTCAACAGAAAAAATATATGTTGATTTGAAATTCCACATATTATTTATTAAGTACAATTTATATTCGTTTTTATTTCTTTTAATTTAATAAAACTCAAGCAAAATTAAATTTATTTACTCAAAAGAAAAAACTGTACATTTAATTTATAAATTACATATATAACTACATATGTTTATTTTTAAATATTGGCCTAAGCAATTTTAGTTAACAAACAAATCAAGAAAGAAAAAACTAAATGATCTACATGCAAGCAAAAAGTTTCAGTTTCGATTTTTTGAATTATGGCGCATCTAATATTTAAATACATACATACATTATATATAACTTTAGTTTTTGTATTAAAAAGATATAATTGAAACTATATGTTATTAGATGCTAATTTTACTTATTTATTTAATAAAAAATTAAAACTTTATACTTTATATTTCTTTCTTTTTTTTTTGGTACATACTTGTATTTTTTTTTTAATTTTCTGTTTCTCTGTATAAAAAGTTTTAATAAATTATTTATTTTATTTTCGATTTTTGTTATGTTTAACTACATAATTATATGTACAAAACTAAACTGAAAACTATTTACAAACAAAAAGTAAATTTTTAATAAAAATGTATTTGTTTGTTAATTTTATTTTATTTAGTTTAAATTATTATCTTATTTCTAGTTCGTAAGTTAAATGGTTTAAACTGTGATTTTTCGACTTCTTATTCAAAATTCCATTTGAATATAGTGGCTCAACATATTGTACAACTTTATTTCGATTAATGTGTGCGTTTTAAAAATATATTTACATTCTGTGTACTTCGAACGCAGATGCCTTTCGATCTGAAGAATTTACAATCGTAGAAGAACTACAATTAGTGGACTTCAATTTTTTTCGTCAATGGGAGAAATTTTTTTTTAGGATTTTAATGCCTGTCATGATAGAAGCGTTTGTGGTGTAATGTGTTCGTGAGGGTTTTATCGGATCTGTCGGATTTCACTATAAGGCTCATGAAAAATTTTGTTTAATTAAAAAAATATTTTGTGTAAAATATGATAAAATTCTCCGATAAATTATTTGAAGAAATAACAATTTTATCTTTTGATAGCTTTCGGGAATAGTTTTCCCGGTCGGTCAAATAAATCAACTATTTCAAATGTCAGTCTATTGCTACACGACAGTTTTCTTTTCTTACACACAAATCTGTCAAAATTAGAATATTTTGTACACTTTGAATCTTGATTAATTTCTCTTTTATAAAAAAAATATAGGTACCTACGAGTACTATTTAATTCAATGATTATTCCTATCCTTCACGTCCAATAAATCCATTTGGCGGTACTGCTTTTGAGGGTAGTTGTTGTTGAAGCCAGTTCTCTTTCAATTGATATGGAGTCCTTGTTTTTGATGTATTTACTGTTGGTGTGCTGCTAGTGTTAGAAGTCGATATCACTGCGGATGATGCTTCATTAGTAGTATTTTTATTGTCCTTAAGGCTAATAGGGTTGCTAACACCTGAATTCAAAGTTAATTCATGTGCTAATGATATAATTGGTTGATTCTGATTTTGTGATGATTTGGTATCCTTAAAATTACTACAGCTAGTACTTAATAAATAATTAGTGTTATCCTTATTTAGATTGCATTGTTCTGTGGTTTGATGTTGTTGTTTTTGTTGCTGTCTGGGTTGCATAGTATTGTTGCCTTGGTTTCTATTGCTGTTCCCACTCGCCGCACTGCTACAGCTTTCAGTTCGAGAGCGGGGCGTTGTTGAAGGTATATCGTGTTGTTCATCCTGTCTTGCTGATACATTAAGAGATTCATCCAGAATCTGATAGTTCGGGTTTTTACTTGTGTGACTCGGTGTAAGACCGGCGAAAAACGAACGACTTCCGGCTGATCCAAGTTCAATATTGGACGCTATTGAGGATTTGTTTGAATTATTATTGTTGCCGTTATTATTGGATGTTTCCGATTTGGCACTTTTATTCTGCTGCTGACCTGATTGTTTGCTATTATTATTTTTAAATAGACGTCGATGAAGGAAATTCAAAGGTACTAAGCTATTACTGACATTTTGTACTGTGGATGCAACAGCTCGCTTAAGGCTGCTGGGATATTTCATTGATGGATTATTTTTGATTGATTTTTGAGCTGTATTTGAATCGCCGGATGTGTTATTTTGGTGTTGGTCTTGTTCATTGTTATCATAAAATATATCTGGTTGACCAATGTTTGTATTGCCAGAGACGGTGGCTATTGATGCAGCTCTTGCTGCTGCTGCGGAAGTCGATGGAAGCGATAATGAAGGATTACTTTGGTTCAATATTGTATTTGGACTGTAGTTTGAATAGTTACCGGGCGTACGGCTTATTATTATTGCTGAGCCAAGGCTGTAAGGTTTAATTTTTGTTTCTTTAATTTACACAAAATTCAAACATAAAAAAATTTAAAAACAATAAAAAGAAAGGAAAAAAAAACACGTACAAATGGTTTTCATTTTGAAAATATAAATAATAAGTATATAAAAAATGCATGAGTTATGTAATATTTATTTTAAACAACTACATAGTGAAACAGTATGAGAAAAGAGTAAAAAATTACTTAAGTAAAAAACATTTGAGGCATACAAGAAACTATTATTACTATCTAAACAAATTGTGGCTAAAACAAAACCCAGGTCAACAACTTGAACAAATTGATATTTTGATTTTTTCTTATCTACAAAGCAAAATACTTATTAAAGAAAAATTAAGAAGGCGGAAAATTATTTATTAATTTAAGTAAAACCTACAAATATATGTACATATTTAGATTTAGACAAAACAATTTATTGCACCAGTTCACAAAGTACGAAAAAAGTGAGTTTAACTTTGATCGATTTGTGGAACACGAGATTTCATTTTCGTGGTTAAAGTTCGAGATAAGAGAAGAACCCAGCGAGACCTCAAAGAAACTTGCGATTTTCAAAAATGAAAATTCTTTAGTTTTTGAGCGCCTTAAAATTAGTTAAGAAAGTACTTCATTTTATGTACACCTAATGAACCAAAAATGTGTCAGCTACTGTAATTAAGCTACATTCGTTAAAAATAAACAACACAAAACACACACTTAAAACCAACAATTTAAAAATTATCAATTTGTTCAAGTTACCATCACGCTCGTAATCATCGATCATTAAGCCAAATTTAAATTTAATTGAAATTACTATCTGTATATTTTTCTGTTTCTTTAAAAAAAATTGTTGGTTAGTCAATGGATTACAAAAAAAAAAAAAGAAAAAAAGGCCAAAATTGTATCGAATGCAAAATAAAATATCCATTGATCTTGAATTTTTAAATCTTACTTTTTTTTGTTGGTTAAAAAATTTTGAATGTTCTGTTTATAGCCTAAATTTACCTAAAAAGGTTGTGCTTCTCACCTATACGGCGAGTGGGATTGTATATTATCATCGTCTTCGTCTTCTTCATCTAGTGCAGGACTTTCGTGTGGTTCAACTGATGAATTATCGTCCATATTTAATTTATAATCGAATTCACCCACTCGCAATGGTGTTGTTACATCATCCATATCGTGTTCTAAATTTATAAAACATAATATACCATGTATATTTATTTTTTAAATCGTTGCTTCTACTCAAGAAAACAAAGACTTTTTCAATAACAAACCAACCTGGATGCATTTGATCATGCATATCTTTAGCTTCCGCAGAATGATAGAAGGATACTTCTTGGAATTTGGGATCAGCAGAGTCGAGTAGAAAACGTATAATTGCCATGAATGTTGGCCGGCTAGAAGGTCGATGTTGCCAACATTGTTGCATAACTTTGTACAATTTGTCAGGACAGTTCTCAGGTCGTTCCATAACACCACCGTCAATTACAAAACGCAAAACTTGATCATTTGAAAAGCCCTGATGAAGGAAACATTTATTTAAAAAAAATTAACACACACGTAAAAGTGTGAATATTACTTGATAAGGTTGCGAGGCAAGTGTTGCCATTTCCCAGAGAACAACACCATAGCTGAACACATCACTGGCACTACTAAAGATACCATCTTTTAAACTTTCAGGTGACATCCAGCGAACAGGCAATAGACCTTTAAATAGAAAAATTATTTAAAACTTATTCGCTTCAAAAAACCAAAAACAAACAATGTATAACATACCTTTTGTACCCTTTCTGTAGTAATCAGTCTCATAAACATCTCTCGTCATACCAAAGTCACCAATTTTCACTGTTAAATCGGCAGCAACCATGCAATTTCTCGCTGCCAAATCCCGGTGGACGTATTTCTTTGCTGCTAAGTAAGCCATTCCATCAGCTATTTCAATAGCAATCTAGGTTTAAATTTAAATTTATTGAAAGGAATTCTTTTAGGATTGACTTTTTTTAAATGCAATTCATTTTGTTTTTGTTTTATTTTGTCTCCGAGTTGAAAATAAAAATATATGTACAAATAAAATACAAAATTGTTTGCACTATTGTTTATTTATAATTTAAAAACCAAAAATTTTTACAACTTTTTTATATAATTTAATGATTATTTTCAATCAGATGTTGGGCGAATGTATACAGACTTCGACACCGATAAACTAACACTTAAAATAAACCCACACAAACATTGGCTATGACATATAAGACCAATATCAAATTGAGTTAATTGCCCGATGAAGGAGGTACACTCCGAAACGCGTCGCTACACCAATTAAATTATGTAAAAAAGTTGTGAAAATTTTTGGTTTTTAAATTATAAATAAACAATAGTGCAAACAATTTTGTATTTTATTTGTATATTTTTATTTTTATTTAAATGCAAACCTGATAAATTCTATCGAGTGTTGGCGGTCGAATTGCTGGCTCTCCATGATTCTGTTCAACATCTGGCCGATGTTGTCTCAGGTATGCCTTCAAATCGCCGTTTTTCATCAACTCCATGATCACTAACGCCGGCTGACCTCGAGAGCAAACTCCTAGCAGCCGGACTACATGATGGGTATTAAATTGTTTCATAACACTAGCTTCTTTCAAGAAGTTCAAGCGTTCCCGATCGGTGGCATTTTCATTGACAGTCTTTATCGCACACGGAGTGTCCTCTTGGCTGTTGAAATTTTTCAATATACCCTCATAGACCATGCCAAAAGACCCTTGACCCAGAGCACCCAATTGAATGATTTTATCGCGTGGTACCTCCCATTCATCGGGAAGATATTGCATGCTTATGTAATATGGATTAACTGTTGGAAAGATCTTGAGATCAGATGGTGGGGCTAGGAATTTTTTGCGAACATAGTAAATAGTAAAAGCTACAATGCAAAGGAATATAAACACGCAAATACAGATGATGGTGATTGTCTGCCATGTTATTCGATTGGGCTATAAAAGAAAGAGACGCCATCATAAATATTTTTTTTTTTTTGAAAAAAAAAGAGAAAAACCTTACAGGAATGTATATATAGACTGGCTGCGATTCAATACCTTCACCAGCAAGTGAATTAGCTTGGACGACGACGCTATAGTTTCCAGTTGCCAAACCGTATATAACATAGCTGTTGGTGAAATTTATAGTGTCCAGGGTGGTGATACAACGTTTTTCAATAACAGCATCTTCCGAATCGACTGCAACGTAAATGATTGTGTAGGAGACAATTAAACTGTTCGGTCGCTCTGGTGGATCCCATTTGATTCTTATATTTCTTCGAGTTGTGTTCGAATGATCCAATTCTAACTGAACATTTCGCACTAAGTCGACGTTAGCTAAAAAATTCATTGTTTAGAAATTGAAATTGGTAAAGATAGGTACCTCCAAAATAACTTACGAAGTTTGTGTGTTCTTGAATATGCGATGGATTCGGGACTGCATTCTTTGGCTGTTTCTCCAATTACTGGAGCTCGACAAGCTTGTACCTTGATCGTGTAGAGAGAGAAGTGTGTCAAGTTTTGTAGAATAAATTCCGTCACTGAAGCATTCACAGTATACAACTGAGAATTTGTTTTGATTTTCGAATTAGGCGCTTGAGTGGTGCTTATACTGGTATCATCGTAAATATTCACAGCCCGACGACGCCGTTGACGCATGGCATCATTTTGAGAGTCGTTACTTTGCCTTTGGGGAAAATATTTAAATAAAATTCGAAATGATAACACAAACAATTATAACATTACTTGACGTAAACAAAGTTTTGAACATTATTTTCAAATTCTATGACATTCTCGTAGATAGCATCTACCAATTGTGGGTTAATTCCATCTTTGCGTGTGACATTTTTTTCACATTTACAATTTGAATCCCCATTGGTGCTAATTAGACCTTGGTCCGCTTTTTCATTTGGTAGTAGAAGGGCAACTTCATCCTCTGCTGCTTTTTTGATTGCTAGAAAAACGATTTTGTATTATTATTTTGTTTATGTAGTAAAGGCCTTGAAAACTTACGATCTTTGCAGTAATTTCGATTTTTAGATTTCTGATGGTCATTTGCATCCAGAGTGACATTGATGATGTACTTTGTGAGATTGCCGTTTGCTACCGTTGGTCGACTCCATCTTATTATCTAAAAGAAAATGTATTTTAATTATATTTTAAAAACAAATTTAAATATTATACAAATGTTTATGAACTTACAATGTCTGAACTTGAGTTGGCAACTGCTTTTAAATTTTGCACCGTTTTCGGTTGATCCGGTTTGGTTCGGAAGTGAACAATAGGACTTTGTCCATTACGTGGTTCCGATGAAATAGTTTGCGTCTTAACATAAAATGCATATTCAGTGAAGGGTTTAAGACTCACAAAGATATGATCTGTGTCTCTTGAAGGATCATTTGAGCTCCAACTGTTTAAAAATAAAAAAAAAATATGTAAATAACTTCTAAAAACTTTAAGGAAAGTTTACCTATCATCACAAGGTCTCTGTCCAAATATTGAAATATTCCTATATGGATCTGCGGTGTAAAAAAATTGATAACCAATAAGCACTCGATCATCTTCGAATTTCATTGGATTAACAACTCGAACATGTGCTGAGCCAGACGAAACTTTGACAACCTCAACATTTAAAACTTCTGTGTTGCCTGTTTTTTTTTTAATATATTCGAAAAAAATTTAATTTTAAATATATAATATGTATGTGTACAAGTGTACGTGTATGTACTTTTAAGCGGAAGTTTTGAAAGTGCGGCTCAGTTTTTATGATATTTTTGCAAAAGTTTTGTTTTTGTATATAATTTAAGGTCAGAAACATTGTGGAGGGGCTTCCAACTACATTTTTGTAATTTTTAAATAATAATACAAAAATAACTATATTCACACTAAACTTTCGCATGAGATGTGACAAAAAGCTAAAGCGTGTGTGTTGAGTTCAAAAAAAAAAAATGCGTGGGATAGATTTTTTTTATTTCTCACTTTTTAGAATGGAGTTCAATTTTTAAAAAAAATATTTTCGAAATGGAAAATAATTAATCAAAAGATGATGACAAGTTTTTAAGCGAAAGTTTATTATGACCACAATTATTTTTATTCATAAAAATCTTTATTGTAATTTACAAATTATAAATAGTTGCATGTTCATTGCAGAACGTTATTAAATTTGAATAATATACAAAAACATTTTTCAAACAAAAAAAAAATCATAAAAAATCAGAACTGAACTTTTAAAGTTTGATTTTAAAATCTTTATTGGGTGGACTATTAGTATATTTTAATACATTTATACATATAACTCACATGACCCTTTGGAACCGTTAGAATCAGTTGCTACTTCATTTTTATCGAATGGTACTTTATTTGCCATAGATGGTAGTAAATCTGCGATTTCATTATAACATAGTTTAGGATTGAAATGAAAGAACACACGACCTGCGTCCAATTGAACTTTTTGGTTTTCACCCCATATACGTTCAAGGTCTTGATTTTCTAGAATATACAGTGCGAACCTAGAAGAAAAAGTTTTGATTTTTTATTTATACACCAAAAAATAAACCTAACTAAATGTTTTGGTTTAACTGAACAGAACTGGTCGAAAGATTAACTTACTTGTTGCTCTCAAGAACTGTTCCCCTAATTCTATTTAAATTTTTAAAAAATGCCAACGATGTCACTCCGTAAGTTCTATGAACTTTCAAATAAGTATCGATTTCTTCAATCGCTGATAAACCCATTTCTAATTCTTCCATCAAATGTCCTGCAATATTCAAGAAAAATATCAAATCAATTAATTGACTTTAGCTTTTTTGACTTAAAAACTTACGCCCTCCTTGTTTAATACTGATGGACAATCCCGACTTAACAATACGTGTACAACCATGCATAGTTTTGGCAGCTGCAACACTATCAATCAAACCGCCGTTACAACTTTTAACGCATTTGCCATCACATTTTTGACAGGTTAACGAGGTATCGTTTTTGGTGTGACCGGGTGGACATCGCACGGAACATACCCCATCGAATGGAACTAATGTTTCTTGTTTACTTCCTTGCAATTTGGTGCCGATTTCTTTGCAAGTCTCAGCCGTAACGCAGCGACGTTCTAAATACTATTATAAAACAAAAACAAAAGTTAAATAGGGGCTTGTTGACTTTTTAAACATAAATATAAATATCAATAATTGTTCAAACTTTGAGATACATTATGAATGTGATTGATACAAAGATCATCACACAATCTTGCTCTCACTTTGCACCTGCCATCTTTCATAAACTTCATATTTAAATATCAAAGCAATATCGGAGATACTAACTGGATTTTTTTTAAATTTCTTACTTGCAATGTCAAATGCTGAGGAGGCAAATTTTGAATTTGTTTGCTCAATTTTTGATGGAAGGAAGCTTTTAAGATCTAAGAAACGTGAACAAAGATGTTTAATATCAGTTTTTGACAGCAAACTTAAAAAATTAGCGGAAAAATTATATTAAGATATCTGTAAGAGCGGTAATGTTTATAAGTTGATGTTAACTTGAATGACGGAATGGAAGCTTTCCATCCATCTGGTTTTCATTTCAGAATCGAACCCAGAAGTTCCTCCGGCTTACCAATCGAAAGCATCATAAGTATGTTTATATATTGGTCAATTTTCTTTGATAATTTACGAATCGGAATACAGTCAGTGGCAGTGAAAATTCTAAACACTTCTATCAACTCAAATAAAATAAAAGACAAACTTACAGTGAAGAAATCCTTGGGACACTGATCCATGCATGTGCCAATCTTGGTAAACTGCCGACAGCCTTTGCATTTTTTTAAGTCATTATTTGCACAACCACCAATACAACTTTCATGGCAGCAGTGCAAGTTGTCGTTGCAATTATTTTTGCATTTATTTGGGCAAACTAAAAATAGAAATATACATAGATACATATGTGTTATTGTCAAACTCTATTTTGCCTGTTTATTTATTTTTCAATTACTTTTCTGACAAATCATACTGTTCCAACAGTTTCCATGGCAGTCTTTAGACTTATCACTTTCGTCTATTTCTCCAGGGCAACCAGGGCATTCTTGGGCAGCCTTATTTCCCTACAATAATTATGGACACAAAAATAAATAACACAAAAAATAAATATCTTTTAAACAACTTACCTGAAAAAAATGCTGATCGTTTGTCATATTAACTGTTATTCTTGTCCAATCTATTGTCTCCACAAAACATAGGGCAGGATTTTTTTCCATTCGTATAGCACCTCTGGCAATCGTTGTCAATGAAATCAGTCCCACATCTTCTAAATGCGTATTCTCATAAAGTATCAAAGCAAATCCTTCGAAGAGTTCTTTGCCTCGTATAATACTTAGATTCGGAAATAATGTGCTAAGTGTCCTAAGTCCGTTTACACGATAGATCATGACAAATTCGGTAACTTCGGTTAACAATGGGAATGAATATTTTTCATAGGCTGAATGGTTGTGCCCTTCGATGAGTGAAATCAGAAGAAATCCTTCAATGACGGTACAATTCTCCAGACGCCAAAATTCACTGACCGAGTTACGAATGTCTCGAGATTTGCATACTAAAAATATATTCAAAATTATGTTCAGTTAGAAAATTTAAAATGACATGTTGATGTTTAGAGTTTTCTGTTTAAAAAAAAGTCTACAATAATCCAGGGAAGTTTGGGAGATTTGATAAATTTTCCTTAACTAAAACTGCAATAAATGCTGAAATTAGGACTTCCTGCCAGGTCACTTTTTCAAAACCTTCATCTAAATCTTGATTGAAATTGAATAAAAAAGATTCGCACGATTACGTTACATTACAAATTGTAACGCAATAGATTTATTTCAAAAATAAATAACAAATCAGTTTCAATTTTTCACTTCCAAGTTCTAACCCTTGTCATAACAAGTTTAACTCACAGTAGTATAAAAAGCTCTTATAACATGGTGTTTATGGCACCTCGAAAGACATTTCCAATGCAAATAACAAGCAATTGCTGACGGTAGATTAGTCTAAATAATTCATGCGAAACCTATAGAAACTCTGAGTTTACATTGTATGTTTGCATTTAATTTTGAAGTGAGACGAACCTTTTTCTCTAACGATCATAGCCAGTCAACCGTCATACTTACTACGGTTGCATGTGGAATGCATCCCAAACAACACGTCACGGACAGTAACAGTAGAATAACATTAGTGGAAAAATTAAAGTTACCCAAAGCGGGCGGAATGAATAAAGCGCGTCATAATTGTATGAAGGTTAGATAGGTGGTATCTAACTCTCTGTGTATCGGTAACATGGTAACGATAATGTTTTGAATGTATATATACATACTTGCAGCTAAGTCGATAGTTTGTAGGCAGCATTTTTTCCTGTTTTATGGCACTCGAGAATGGGTAACATGAACATGCGTTGTACTATATTTTATGGCATAAGTGTTGAAATACTTATGCGTATCTTGAGGCGTCAGGAAGGATTTGCATGCAATGCATAATGGGCACTTTGAATTCTTGTCATCATTTAGTATGAATTTATAATAAATTCTTTGTAGTTTTATTAACCGAAGATGAGCTGATTTCTGGGATATGGCCTCTTGTGACAAAGTGGCAAATACTCCAAAAGTACAACTAAATTTATTTATTTAACTTATTCTTAAATTCCATTTAACATTTTTTGCGACCTTTACTCCAGGCACACAAATTGAGATCATAAGATAGATAGTGTTGTATTCTTCCAAGAAAAAATACAGGGTGGGTCCAAATATAAGTTTCTTTTTAAAAATGCAATAAAATAAACAAAATTAAATTGTTTCTATGTAGTACGGCTTTATTAGTAAGATCAAACAGTCCCATTAATTATGGAACACAACGTGTGTCGTTCAAATGGCTGCTTCGGCTGGTCGTGCGCCTTCAATTGCCGAGTCAATTGGATCTTGTAAGCGAATAATCCGAGATCTTTGTGCAGAATTCTCCTCAGGCTAGTGCGTGAAAGTTGAGCTGTTGAGATCGATGGCGAGTTGATGTTCGTGATGTTCGTGAATTGAGTCTCACACGCTTCGCTACAGCAACAACATTCTCGTCTGTGCGCACCGTACGACGACGGGAACCATGAGTGTTGTCCACGAGCATACAAGGCTCATGAACAAACTTGCGTACAGCAGGCGCGGTAGGTGCATCGTTCCGGCCAAAACTTTATTTCAAAAATCGCACCTTTTGGGCTACGCAGCACTCACTTTGGAAATAAGTTTTCAATATTTTCCAACGTTGTTCAAGCGTAAAGCGACTCATTTCGTTCTGCGGAGGTATGATACTTATTTTCTGTCAAGATTTGGGGAGGGAAACAGCTGTCAGTGTCGAAATAACCTATGATTTAAGAAGAGACAACTAGATGTCCCACCCTGTATATTAGTTGACGGTAAGCGAAACCAATAAAACTGCAATTTATCCGTTTCAGGAATTTTTCAAGGAGCTTATGAACACGCTCAAAACAAAAAACTTTACTTTTAAGATTTTAACTTAAATCATTTGATAGTTCAAAAAAAGTTTACAAAAAAAGCAGATGGAGTTCCCTTGGGAATTGTTGTTGAAAAAGTCAAATTGGACTACTTTCTGTTCTATTTTTGACGGCAGATTTACTACCCCCCAATTTTATCAATGGAAAACCGCATAAGATAAAAATGAAAGAAGTCAAATGGGGTATGAGAAACCCCTCCGACTATTTTCCAACAAGCCAAATGTCTATCGGATGCGTTTAATATTATGAATAAAAATTATGAATATAATTTCACCCTGATTAAAATACAAAACTGTCTTTTTTTATGGCAGCTATAATGACAGTTACTCATAGTGACCAATTCGTGGATTTTGTTTCATTTAATTATCTGCTGTTCATCTTACAACACTTTGTATAAAATCATTCATCGTTATTGGATTTACGAGTACTATTTGATTTATTCTTCGATTGTAATTTATGATAGATTTTTTATTGAGTGGAATAACACATCAGAACTTGAGGTCTTGTATATATTTTTTAAGGACGACAATTGTATGAATTCGAAACGAAAAATGTGTAAACAAAAAAATAAAATACAAAAACATACACACAGTAAACCATAAGCCTCATTTTTTTTTTAAAAGAAAGAACATACATTTTGCTTTTTGATATGTTATGATCGAAGAATGAACCTTATGCCGTATGTTCGTTCTGAGAGAGGGTGAGTGGTGAGAACGTCATATGAGGCGTCGCGTCGCATTGCCGCCACCACGGTCTTATAGGGGAACCTTGGGGCTTCGATTAAGAATGAAGAAAACAATCATGCATCCTGTTTACATTAAGCTGTTTGACACAATGCATAAAAATAAACGAATACAAAAAATGAAATTAAATCGAATATGATAAGACTAATGTATTGGAACTTGCTGGGAGTGTAGATTTAATCGTGTGTTTGTTTTTTAATTCAGAGGATGTAAATAAATGATTTAGACTTTATTTCTTATTGAGACAATTTCACCCAATCCATGGGACTAGAGCCAGAATACTGTATTCAATTAATATAATATGTCTGCTTCCGATTGAGTGAGTTATTGAAAAGTCGATAGATAGATAGATAGATAGATATTTTATTTAATAGATAATACAAATTTTTGGTTTACATCATGTGTTTTTAGCACAGCTTGTACAGAGATATGATAATTTATATCTTACTACTGGAAAATAATATTGGAAATTAATTTGCGACTTTATGGATTGAAATTAAATTTAATTGAAGGAAAACTATTAGAAAAAACCTTCATGTAAGAAAAAGTACAAAAAAAAAAAGAAGAAAAATATAATAATAACTTAATAAGTAATTGCTTACATACTAGTATCACAGGATATATAAGGATGAAGTTAATTCGAATTAATAAATATTTAAACTTCGAAACATTAGTGTTATGATAAAAACTAATAAATTAATTAATAAATAAATGAATAATTTGCACATATCTAATATATGTTAATAAATATAAAATATATATTATAATAAATAAATAAACAAAAGAACACAGAAATAGATAAATAGTTACATGAATAAATAAATATGTAGATAAATTAATAAAGGAACGCATAAATAACAAATGAAATTATTGAATCGAAACAAAAAAATAAATAAATAAGTAATTAAATAAGTTAATAAATAAATAAATAAATGATAAATTTAATTAATTAGTTGTTACAAACAAAATAAATACACGAAATAATGTAATAAAATTTTATACGTACATAGACCTTATCAAAGGATTTTCAGAAAAGTAACATTTTTCAATGAATTTTTCATTTAGGTTTTCAACTTTCTTTGCAATGGGAAGTACATCAGCTTTTTTATGAAGTTCGAAAGTTGAATAAAACCTTGGAAGATTTAAAATCATTTTTAAAACTTTATTTTGTGAAATTTGTAGCTTTTTTATATGCATCTGAGCGCAAGAACCCCATACGGGAGACGCGTAAAGTATCATAGCTTGAAAAATTACTTTGAATATTATTATTTTATTTTCGTTACTAAGTAATGATTTTCGATTTATAACTGGATAAAGCATTTTTGTAGCAATGTTAATTTTTGTGTTGATGTTTGCAGTGTGATTTCTAAAGGTTAGTGTTTTATCTAAAATCACTCCAAGATACTTAACTGTATCGACCCACTTAATTTCAGTGTTTTCGAGTTCTAAATTTTTGCTGGGCAAAAAGCAATTCTTTCTTTTTCTCGTAAAAAAGATAGATTGAGTTTTGTCAGCATTAATTTTAATTTTCCAATGCTTGTAATATTCAAATATGATATTCAGCGCTCTTTGAAGTTTAATTTCTATGACACCACCTAGTTCATGTGAGGAGAAAATTGCAGTATCATCCGCATAATTGAAAAGTCGATTGTCAGTGGTTTTTAGACGCGCCTTCGTCCGCAGAATGTCAACAACTTGCATGTGTTCAGAGTGGTAGCTTTGATCTTTAGCGTCCCTAAACATAATCTTGATCATAAAACAACCTGTCTGTTCGATCATAGATCAACTCAACCTGAGTTCACAAACAAGGATCTAAGTTATTTTTCAAAAGGCACAAGATATTTCGGATGATTGTTGTACATACCAGATATTTCGGATTATTGTTGTACATACGTGAATTGTGAACTTCAAAAGTGACCTCCATTATTTTTTTGACACTGGCAGATACAAAATTATTAAGGAAAAATAGATTTTTATATGTATGTTTTGGGTTTTAAGGTAAATTTTAATTAGAATAACCTCTCTACTTCTATTACTATATTTAACATTTCTATTTAGTAGATATATTGCTTACAAAAATAGATTAATAAATGTCAGTTTTAAATGAAGACATTGACGTTTGCAAGAAACGAATATATTAGCCCTGTTTTATTTATTATCGCCAATGATCCATACATATATATCATTACTTCAAATAAAACTGTAGTTAACACTACCCTACCGTGCTAAGCCATCTACCCGCCAGAACAAGGACTTATTTGTGGATCTTTGAAATAAATTAGATTTTAAGTTATTTTTGAAATCCAGATCAGGATCCATATAGATAGATAATAAGACACACCTATTTCTAATTTGTAAAAAACCCTATTGAGGATCAAATGAACTTAATAATAAGTTTAGCCTAAAAATAAAACAAAAATTGATTACACAAATTTCCGGCTATAAGAACATTCAGAAAACATTTCAAGAAAAACAAATTGGCAAGGAATTTATCATTGTCTGAATTGCAGACGCATATTGCACACGCTAAGCGTCGAGTTACTATTAAGAATAACAACAAACACAAAACGACAACAACAACATAATAATAATTATTCATTGCAGCGAATGTTAAGATCTTTCTCGTGACGTTCAGGCGCGACAGAAGGGAACAACGGGACAGGTTGTAATAAACTGTGAAAAAAATTAATTATTTATGACAAAATATGACAAGTATATGAGTGGGAATTTTCAAATTCAGTTTGTTTGTACAATATAAAAATATTGTATGTAGTAGTATTTTAATACAAAACATTTTGTTATCCAGCCCTATCATCGAACTTGTTACGAATCCCTTAAAAAAAAACTATCACAGAATACACCCTGGTGGAAAATCTCATACAAATTGGCCCTACGAACGGATTCGATGATAGATTTTTGGATAGATTGGAATTGGTGACAGGGCGGATTTTCATTTTAATCATATACCTAGTAAGGACAATTTTTAGGACATTTTTTTTTTAATTGAATATGGTCAGAAAATGGGAATATATTCTGGAAGCTAACTCGAGTTTAACCTCCAAGATCGGATAATCTAGCACAGAGGCCATCTGTCAAAATCATTTGTTCAGCTAAGCTACAGTCAACACCCAAGCATATTAAGTTCGTTGAAACATGTTCCAGAGTTTAGCTCAAGTTTATGCTGGAAATGCAAGGATCTCGCAACCAATTTAGAACTATCCTGATTTAGATTTAAGAATTGCCTCCTGAAAAAGGAAATCTTGTTCTTTTGGTTGATTTAATTCAAACTCTGTTCCACTGTGCAGAGGTGGAGGTGTATTTTTCTTGAAAAAAAGTGAAATAAAATCATAAGAAAATAATTTTTGGTGTAATTGTATTTCTCATATTAGTTTTATCCCGTAACTCAATAATAAAGGAGATTTCCGATTCAACTTTTAATTTATTGTTTTGTGTTTTATTCAAAACACGTGACATATTAAATTAATCATCAGACAGACAACAAAAACAACATTCATATAAATTATGATATTTGTATTTTTCTTTACTTTTTTTATTCACGGTTATTATGATATTATGTGAATAAAAATTGCCGGGCGTGTGATTTATTACGGCAAGCGATTAAAATCAGACCGGGCATTTTTTGTGCTGTCGTCATGCGTGTTTGATTTTATTTGATTGGTGCATACCAATGGTGCGCATGATGTGTGTTGATTTAAAACAACTCTGATGTCTGACTGAGACAAACAACAAATGAACACCATGTTTTGCATATTAGGTGCTATCGACGTTGAACGGTAAACAAGTTATACTACATTCCAGCACATTAACCAACTAGAAGCATTTCTATTTTGTTTTTAATCTTTTATTTAGTATAAGATTAAGTCCGGTTGAAAATTTGACACGCCCTCTATAACAAAAATTAAATCGAACATACATTTCAATAATTTCGATTATGGTGTCATTCCATTCATTGTGAATGTTTTGAATGGTATTAATCTGCCATTACTCTGGAATTTCTTAAAAAAGTCTTGAAAATACACGAGTGTGCACCAAGATTGTTTAAACTTTCTCATGGGAAAATGTGTCGAGTTTGTGGTATTTAAATTAATTTAAAGATAAGATGAGGTTTAAAAATTAACTAGACTTCTCACACATTTGGCGAACATTCTATGACAACATTTTAAGCTGAAATTGCTGCGAAACGAATTATAATTTTGATTTTATATAATATAATACGAGTCGCATTTATTAGAGTTCCCTAGACGTGTAGTTGGAAAATGTCTTCACTAAATAAAGGGTTTTTCAGTTGGCGCGGGTATAGATTTTGGAGGCCTGTCGCAACTTTGTTGTTTTGGTGAAATCTTTCATGGTGCCACGATTGAACACCATGTATAAATGATAAAATGTTGCGCCCATTTTACAGTCGACTCTTTAACGATTGGGGGCCAAAGTTGAGACGACAGGTTCGATAATCAATCAGCAAACATTCCTACGTCAAAGTAACGTAAGATCGGCTGAGAGCATCGCCCGCGATCTGTTAAACTGAACAGCTGAACAATTCCTCGCCGTGCACAAGAACGCGGCCTTTCGCAGACCTAAGCTCGGCGAATTTTACATAGGACAATTTTACCATAGACAACGCAGTTTATTCGCTGACTTGCTTTCGTAGAGTTTAAAAGAGGCTCTCAATTTTGGCCAAAAAATCATCATTAGCGAGAGGCACATTTTTGGCTGAATGGCTGTGTTAGTAAGCAAAATTGCCATATATGAACGAAACCAATCCACATGCGTATTGACCCCACTAGACTTTTTTTGGGGGGGGTTTCCTGAAATCGCAGGTCTATGCTTATAAATCATAATAACATCAACAACATCCAACCTCCCTTTAGGTTGATGGCTCAAGGCTAAACTATTTAGAAGCTTAGATTATTTTATCATTTTAAATAAGTTTACTCAAAATGAAAGGATATTTAAAAATTAAACCAACTAAAATTGTGTCAAATAAAAATTGTCAACAAACATCCACTTCTAAATAGTTCAACATAAGCTTTATTCTTTTTTAATAAAATTACACTATAGTCAAGGCTTGGACAAGGGATTCTGGTATCTAAGTTGCTGAGACTCCTGGGCAACTATGAAAAATGGTGATTAATACGTAAAGTCTGGAAGCTAGACGTTTTAAGTTAGACAACCTTTAAAAAATAGGACTGAGGTATTTGGGAGAATATATGAAATTATAATAAAATTTAACACTTTCCATGCAAAAACAAATTAATGAGCTGACATTTTTGCGGAAAACCCGCCATCAAAATGTTGTTTACAAGTTTTTTAATTTCTGTTGCTCAGAATAAAAAAAACAAGTGTTAATTGTATGTGTAAACAAACTACGCATTTAATGATGAAATTGCATGCGTCCATTGCAAGTTGTTTACAACTTCATAACAAAAATACATACGCGTGTAAGCACATACATATGGTTCAAATGAACAATCGAATGGTTCATATGAATGAAATGCGAGTTATTAAAACGTCAATTAAATCAAACAAGGGCACAAGTTGTGTAAAATAGGGAATTCCAAATTGTCAATAACAAAAACGTACAATAAAAAGCTCTTTAGAATGGATGTCGAATAACTGATGACAACTCAATATAATTTTATGTTTTTGTTTTCATTTTTGTTTGGTTCAGCATTATGTAAATATTTACAGTACGCTCTCGGTAAAATCCAACCTCGGTAAAGGTAATAGCTTGGTTGTACCATCAAACAAATTTGTATCACAAGTGACTCAGTAATTGCAACTTTTCAAAAAAGTATCATTCAGTTGACGCAACTTTCCATCCATGATCTCATAATTCGTTTAATCTTTATTTCTATTTTTCGGTGTTTACTTTTATTGTAACTGCGCGGCTACAGAATTTTGTACGTTTTAATTTACCATTGTTCAGCTATTTTCTCGCGTTCCTAACCTGTCTAGAAAGCAGAAGGCAAACAAAAAATCGAAAAAACAACAAATGAGTAAAAAAAACTCAGTTTCAGTAGAAGATACCATGGCTCTTCAAAAACTAAGAGAGTAGAACTAACAAACTGTAAATATATTTTTTTTAATTATTTAAACTATGACTTTTCTTTTACGACGAATAATGTTCTTTAATTTTTCATGCTCTGATCTTCACGTTAAATTCTAATTGTCACTCGGTTATTGCAACAATCTTACGTAACGTAACTGCTCGAATTTCTGTCGGTTGCTTTTACTGAGGGCGTACTGTATACGTACATGATGTTTACATATCTTCACTGTTAGTTTCAATCACAAATTCGGTTCTTTAACTTTTTTATTTGCTTTCAGAAAAAGAATTTAAGTTTTCTTGACATATTACAATGATAGGTTTTTATCATAGGGTGTACAATGTACATTGATCCCCAACGGAATCGTTTCAAATTTGGTAGAGTGCATTTGTTTGTTATTCTCTACAAGCGTTCTGTATACCTGAATAGCTTATCCTCTATTTAGAGAAACAAACAAAAAAAAAGAAAAAAAAAACACAGCTTTATAGAAATATGATACTATATTTAAAAAGTTACAAATTTAGTTTGTTTGTACATATTTCCAAAAGTTTGGAATTTGTTATAATCAAAAATTATCCCGATTTAAAGTGAATATTTGTCAAATGCCTATTTTCAAAATTTTGACCTTCATCACACACCGAGTTAAAAAATGTTCGAATTTTTTAGCATATGTATAAATAAACAATTCTCCAGCCCCTTTCATTTTAAAATCGGTTTTTCCCCTTCTCTTTATTTACCTTGTTTATAATTCGAATTTAGAATTTAAATTTCATTTCATATTATGCAATTTGGTCTATTTCGGTGTATGACTTACGAGAGTTGTTAAAATTAACTATAGAGCGTCTTCTACATACAATTTTTTAAGATAAAGTCTTTGGAATGAAAAATTAACTTTCATTCAAAATTGCGTAAGACTTGAAAAAAGAATAATTGTATTTTTCCGTGAGAAAAAACAAAACTAACTTTGAAAAATATGAACCTGGTAAAAAGAATTATTGTCAATCACTTGTGCGTTTCATTTAAGCTAACTTAGAAAGTCAATAAATAACAATAAAAGGTTTAATAAATATTTATTAAACAAACATGCGACTTCAAATTTAATTGAAAATGCCGGTTTCGATATCACGATAACCATGAATCGATGACGCTTTGTTTTTCTTTGATAACTGGATGTAGCGCCAATTCGCATGTAATTCCCACCACACAACCCGTTTGCGATTTTCAATGGAAATGAAAACCACCAAGACCGTGGGTTTTTTATTTTTTATTTTATTTTTTGAAGTGCATAGTATACTGAATAAGTTTAAAGAAAATATACATAGCTAACATAAAACCTTAAATGGCGCCAATGCATGCCGCTTACCCTGCCCTCTATAAAAATGTTGTACTCATTTTTCAATGCTTTTTGGTGGCAGGCATTGCGACGATGGCGACTCCTCCAATCCGAAACCACTTACTTAACATTCAACCATTGATGACATTTCCTCTTACTTCTTCACTATAGAGCTTTGCAGTCTTATAGAGTGGGTGTGGAGTAAATATAAGTATAAGACTACAATAATTCGAGTCCACAAAACTTATAGCTCATGACGACAACGATGGCAACGGCAACGACGACGAAGACGACATCGATGAGGGCTTCATTTCGCATGGAATTGTCTGACTTGCGGTCGGACATATGGAATTTCCTGTAACACACTTGTTTTTGTTACTTTTATTTCACTTCAAATTCTATATAAGTACTTAAGTACCGTGTGTACACAATGATACACTTGATGTTATCACAATGAATTTATTTTTATTATTATTATTTACCAAATACCGACAACTAACACAATCAGCGAATCAGAATTCTAAAAACATTTGTATGTAATGTACGAGTACCTACTGGTTGTATTAATGACTATAAGGTAATAGAATTCATAAATAAAACGAAAATATTTCGAACTGGACTTTGGCCTTAACGACTTTTCAAGTTGATATTTTTTAATCTTTTATAGCCACTGCAATTACACTCTGGGACATTTGATTGAAGTTGCAAATGTTTTTATTATTTCCCCAGGAATTTTATTTGAACTCTGAAGTTCGAAAGAATTTGCATGGAAACCTACATTTATAGCAATCAAGTTGATTTAAATTTCACATTCAAGTTTTGTATGAATATTTTACAATAATTCGAACTCACCCGCTGTGAAACAAGAACAAAATAACAATAACAAGGGGACGAGTTGAATCTGCGCCGTGAAAACATTTGTCAATCATTCAATTTTGTGTTAGAAGATGTCAAACTTTACGTAAGGGATAAGTTCTACCATTTCTGCGACAGGATAGTTCGACTTTAGTCAACTCATTTGCTATATTTTATAATAGAAAGCGTGAACTCTAAAGTGCGAGCTTTCACAGTAAGACCAGCTTACAAAATAAAATAGTTTATGGAAATGAAAAGTGCCAAATCTGACTAAAGTCCATTGTGCAGGTATCCAATATTGGACAGCTGGTTTGTACTACAAAAAAATCGAATGAATGTCAGAAATGAACAGGGAAACAGTGCAGCGGTATATTATTCTGACTCAATAACTAACTAATATGACTATGAATAAATGTAAGTTCATTCAAGTGATCCAGAGTGTATACAAATAAACGTAAAGGGGAAGTACTAGTGCGTTAAATCATTTCTCACTCAGGAAATACTTTGAACATTCATTCACTGGAACTACTTTGCGTAGGCAATATTTAACTATTGAGACGTCTGATGCATTTGGACGTGGATTTCTATTAATTTTGTTTGTCATGAATCACAAAGTAAGAATTCAAAGAAAAAAAAAACAAGAACAGATTGGGGGACATTTTCTAAATTTTAAAAAGGAAGTTATTTGTATTATTTGTTCGCAGGAAAAGTGATTGTTCTCAATGAAAAAAAAAATATCATAACCAATGCACATTTGAATATCAATATAACAGTGTAGTACAGTTAAAGAAAGCATCTCTGTACCTGAAAGCACGGTCGAAATTGTATACAAGTGTAAATCCTGGATATTCATAGAAGTGGGAGTATTACGGCTACAATGTTTACGGAGGAAATCTAACAAGATATTTCACTCGAACACTCACGCTCTTTATAAAAATCGCGAGAAAATGAAATCAAAAACCATTACGACAGTGTGCAAATGTTTCTCCCAGTTTTATCTGATATAATTTTTAAAACCCCTTTTCAGTATTCTGTCCAAAAGATTCAACTATGCTTGAGGAGCACCTACCCAGATATTCGAATTGTACTGACGCATGTTTATGATGATATTACATGATCGTCGAAGTACATAAGTCTAAAAATATTGGGGCCATAAATTGCGGTTTCAAGACACAAGACAACATTGAGTTTTTGAAGCATTAAATTCTTTGCGGTCCTTCATTTTCCATTCATTGGAAAATGTCGTCGAAATTATGGTTTAATGATCATACGCTACTACTCGTATAACAGTTAAAACTCACGAAGAGCCAGAAATGTAACTCTTGTAATGCATACGAAAGAAGGGTTTTCTGGGAATGAATAAAAATTGATTTAGTAAAACACTACGTCTAAATTTTTATAATATTGGTATAATCGATTTTTAAAATCATTTATCTTTGAAATTCTATTTGGTAATCTATTCGTCGATGAATTTAACTAACTTATAACAGTTACACACGTTGCAATTGAAGAATAATTTCTGCAAATCGCTTCTTTTTCGTGTTAAAAAAAGAAAGTGAACTATGATAATCCAAATAACGAAGTTATGCCAATGATCCATGGATTTTAAAGATCCTGGAAGTTATTCAATTCCGTATTACGGACGGACTCTGCGACTATAAACTTTACGAGTAGTTAACCGACGACATTAACTTATAAAAACAATAAAATATGAATTCAACTGTTCATTTAATTAGCAAATGTGGAGCGAATGAAAAAAAATTGACGTTTGCAACTGTCGAACTGTACGTCTATAAGAAAGCATAAGTAACATCACTGTTTTAATTAAAATTTTTCTTGCACTATATTTCAACACAAACAATATTTAAATTTAAATTAATATTTTTTCTTGATTATGCGGAAGTTATATTTTTAGCAAATTCTTAGAATTAAAAAAAAGCAATCTTTCTATTCTGGTATTGAATTCCTGCTGCAAATTAAGAAACTTTTAATATTTAAGTGTTTTGAAGAACATTTCTAAAAATAAATTACCTTCATCTGAATTGAAGAAAAAAAAAAAAAAGAAAACAACAACAATAAACATCCAAATTATTTTTAAATTTACTAACAAACTACATAGTATGTGACTCATTCATAAAAATTTGAGTTTAAAACAAAAAAAAAACTAAAATATTCCACAATATTACGCCTCCGCTACATACGAGAGCGCGACCAGTTGATTTTGATATTCTATTCTTAAATTTAAATGACAAAGAATTCATTAAATATTTTATTTTTGAAAAATCATTGTGAGAGGAGAAGTCGATTGACTTGATAAGCTGACAATTAATAGCACAATTTAAAAATGTGTATTTTTTAGGGATTATGACGATGATGATAGACTCTTTGGGATTTTATTTTTCTTACACAAAATTATTGTGATTTTAATAGATTTTTTAAGCTATTAAGTTCTTCAACACATGTATGTATGTATGCATGCATGTATATAATATATTGTGGGAGATAATTATTCTGCGTTTGACATAAACTCTATATTATAAATTGGCTCAACGTTTATTTGGGATTATGACTCCAACGCATATGCCGAAACTTACTTATACGTAATCTAAATATTGAAGAAACTTTATTGGATTTTTAGAATGCAATGTGGGGCGTGTTTTTTTTTAAGTGACTGTATTTGAGTTGTAATCGTTAAGAATTTTTGTGTTAACTTTAAGAACGTCTTATGAGTCAAAATGATCGATTTTTTTAGTTCGATATTCGTGTAGTGTGGTTAAGAAAAGAATCTCTATACAAACATTACCTTGGAATTGCTTAAAGTGATAAGTCCAACTGACTATTTCCGTAGGATTATGTTTATAAAATATATTATAAAAATAAAAGCATCCTTTATATTTCTGTCAGCTGTTAAGCACATACCGAGGATTGAAAGTTTTTCCGTTTCTTCTAGCTTTATAATAACAACACAAAATGAGGGGGGATAGTAGAATTATATTTATGTAGAATTCCCAAGGAGCTATCAGGTGTCCACATCTTCAAATAAACTTGGCTCTCAAGTAAATTAAGATGAGGACAAGTTCAGAAGATCGAATCAACACTACCGCGGGTTTTAATAAAATTTTCTCATTTTTCATATTCAAATTCTATCTTAAATCTCTAAATGACGGATCTTCTAATATTCCTAATCACTCCGTAAAGTTTATCAGCTGCTTAGAATCAAATGTTATGAACATTTTTCAAACAGCAATTTAATTCAATAGCCAACTATTGCTTCTTGGCACAAAAGGTTTTGAAATATTTTATTATTTTTCCCACAACCGATAGATAATGTAGAAAGATATAATACTGTACATATACAAAAACCTTATCTAATCTTAAGCTAGTTGCGTGCGTTCGGTTGGTGGTGGTGCTGCTGCTGAGGTTTATAAAAATAAAAAAATCACAAATGATAAATGTATAAAATTAAATGAATTTCTGTTAAGCTATACACGCATTTTTCTTATAATGTGTCATGTCAACACACAAGAGGGACGATGCTTTTTTTAATTCCTTTAGTCCCTTTAAAGTGAGGATGCATATATCTACATAAATGTATATATATATATTTATACTATAGGAGCATGTACAAAAATATATAGAAAATATATTCAATTAGGTTGATTCAATACGACAGATGTCAAATCAATTAAAATATTTTTATTAGTTTTTTTTTTTTGTCAAATAGAATCAAGGGGGGAGTACATATGTATACATCTAGCAGATATAAACAAAAACAGTGGTTTCTGTTGCTTACGACACCTACATACAATACTAGGAATGTCTAGATATCGAATCTAAAATAAAAACTAATGGTGTGGCATAAATAAATATCACAGAGAATGCACGTCTTTCTGGGGGAAAATTGTAAATTAATCTCGATTGAAGGGAAAGAATAAAAATAAAATCGAAAAAATAATGATATGAAGTTGTAATTAATAAGAATGACTTATTTGAAGTTTTAGGTTATATATAAACATACATTAAATATTACATACATATGAGGTAGGAAAATCATTTAAAAACAAATTCAAAATAGATTTCTTTGAAAAGAAGGAACCCAAAAGCGTTACGTGCAGTCTGGAATGTCAAATAGACATGGGAATACCTATTATTAGATAGTACATATGTTGAATTTGATCCAATTCGAATTACATATAGCGGAAAACCCTATTAATTAAACAACTACTAATAAACGAACGTACTTGAAACTTCAATAACGTTCAAAGGAAATCTCCCATTAGGGCTACGGCTTTGTCCGCCCCCTGGTTTCGTTGGTTAAGAAAATTCACTGCATTATGTACATACATATGTATAGAGGTTGATAAAAATATATGCTTTTTCCAAATTTAATTTTAAATTGGATTTTAATAAGGCAAGTATTATACAAAAATTTAAAAGTAGTTGTACGCTAGGATAGATACCCCTAAATTAACGAATACAGTCAAACTTCTATAACTCGAACTGCTATTATGCACAAAAAAAAAGTTTGATTTATCAAGACTTCGAGCTATCCAAATTGTTCATCAAAATTAAAACACATGCTAAAATGAAACTAGATAAATGTGTGATGCACACTTATACACTTATTTTGTGCTTATATTTAGTTCAATATATTTTGTTTTTAAATATATGTTCAAATAACATACGCACATTTCTAACAAAAAAATCAAATCAGATCTGATCTTTTTTAGTCCTCAGACACCTAACTAGGCGGAACTCTATACATCACAGCAATATTTTTTTCCAATTACTTTTAACAAAACATTTTCTTTTCATAAGGGAATTCCCTTCAAAACTTCGAATTGAAAAAATTAACTATTAATCTTTTTTTTTCGAATTATGTACATATAAGAATATTCGAGATACATGCATACATATATGTATGTATAAGTTCGAGATATCAAAGTAAAAAAAGGTTGTGTGTACTGACGTACACGCGGTAGAAGTAAAACTTCTTTTCTCTCAAGCAAAGCCTCTGTACCATTAAACCTATAAACGTACAAACATTTTGTATTCTTAAAACATGTCGCTGTCTTTGACGGATAACGTGTCTTTTTGACATGTCACTGACAGCTGCATAGAAAATTTTTTACCCCCAACGCCGGAAAAGAAGTTTTACTTAAAAAATGTATGAAATTACAGCTTTTGATACTCCTATTAAATAATTTAATTCGAGTTGTACAAAATTCGAGTTATCAAAGTTCGAGATATCGAAGTTCGACTGTTACTCATAAAAAATTTAAAAAAATCCTTAAATTTGACATTTTTATAGCTTGGGAACTAAAAATAAATCGCGCTGCTCCAATTAGGGTTCAACTGGTTCTTTTTGACTAAGTTTAAGAAAATCACAATTTTTTCCATCACTGTAGGTACCTTTTAGAAATAGGTAAATTGGCAACCATTACCTGATTTTTCTCTTTTGTTTGTAAATAAATAACTAAAAATTAAATATTTAAATTATTACTAAATATAAGAGAAGCAACTCTCGATCTCTTTTATTTATCTCTTGAGCGACCACTACCAAACAAAACCAAGAGATGGATCTAAAAGAGCAACACAAATAATTTTACATGGCATTTTGCAAAGAGCATGTAATATAGAAATAAGTTAGTGTATGTGAGATTGAGAGATGTGTATTCTTCACATTCACAATTCACACAGTTTTTAAGAAAGAAAACAACATAACGAAACAGAAAATAAGAAATAAAAAATAATGTCAAACATAAGAGTTTCGTTCATTTGCTAATAAAAACAAATAAAAAACACAACAAAAATGTTGTGCATTTCCAGCATGCCCTCCCTCTTTCAGTTCTTTAGATACCATTTGGAATTGTTTTATAGTAATTACTACTTTTACTACGGAGATAAACTGCGCATGCCGAAAAAAAAAAACTTCCTATGGGATTTTTTTGCTACGCAATTTCTTAATTTTTGCTCTGGGTGTTATTTTTTTGTCTCAACTTTGTGTTATTGCGTTTTATTGGATTTTATGTTAGGTATGTACCTAGTATTTTTTTAAAATTGTTTTAAGCACATCCTGGGTACTTATGTATCTACATAAATCTAAATTTGTTTCAAAATTATTTTGACGTATAGTACCTAGGTATACCTACCTATTGTCAACAGAAAATTCAAACATTTCTTGTTTCCGGGGTTTATGGAATGGGTCGATATTGACAGTCTGTGGCGGCCATGTTGTTTTGGCGGCACCTGTCAAATCTATTGTAATGTTCACAATTTAAAATTTTGAGGAGACGTGTCTGTAAAACTTGAGTATTTTTAATCAGAAATTCAAACAACATATCGTTCTGTTCGTGTAAGACTGTTTATGCTACTAAGCTTTAAGCTACGAATGATTTCTAACTATTGAATTCATCATCATTTTTATGTTTCAAAGTTATTTATCTTCCCTTATTTGTAGCTGGTTTTTACGGGAAAAATGTATTTAGCCGGATTGCCTATACACTTACGAATAAAACAAAGAGAAATATTACCAAAAATTCATAGGTAGGTATTATTATCTTACAGGATGAAGCGTTTCAAAAACAAGTTTTCCAAGCATAACGAAAATTGTACACTTGAACCTACACTTGATGGTTATCATAAAAATGAAAATTTGAAGAAAACTTTAACTCACCTTCTTCCCTTCCTTGTGATGCCACTTCCGTTTCTTCAGCATTGGTCGTCATCGGCAGCATTATCAAAGTCATAAATGATAAACTTAAAAACAAAAACATGATGGGAAATTTTGGTGAACCGGAACTAATATGGCTTCGTTTGGATTTTTGAACTGAAACTGTCACTTGATCACTGTTATTAGTGTCATGCTCAAATGGTATTCCAATACGTTGCATACCGAACATTCCGATAAAACATTTTTCTAGGATGACAGTAACTAGAGCTAACGTTCTTAGTAAACTCGCACAACTTTTACTGTTACCACTTAAACTTGTACTACTGTTAATGCAAGATGGCAGCGGCGACGGCAACGGCAACGGTGCCGTTGAGGTATTTGTTCTTGATGTTGATAATTGGGATGAAGCTGTTGCTTCTGTGGTGGTTGATGTTGTTGTAGTTGTTGTTGATGATGATGATGATGATGATATTTCAATTGTTGATGGTGCTGCTTTTGCAGATGATGAAGAACACGCCGCTGATGACAGTTGTTGTTGTGGTAATGATAATAAGGATATTTTCATTTTATTTGATGCTGATGATGATGGTGTTTTGGATAAAACGGGAGGAGAGATTGATGAGGAGGATGACGTAGATTGCAGTTGACATGATGGCATACTACTGCTATCGCTGAACGAACTACAACTATCATTACAACAGCAACTGACAGATGCTGAATTCCGTTGTGATTGACTCTCTTGATTGGCAATTTCCAATACATTCCATTTGGCAGTTGGCGATGGCGATGACATTGGCGATGGCGATGTATTGGATGGTTTTGATGATTTTGAACTCGTTTTCATCACAACATAATTTTTTAAATTCCAACTCTTTCTGCTGGTGGTGGTTTTGTTGTTATTGTTGATGCTGTTGACGCTGTCATTATCATGCTTCCATTGGTGTTGTCGGTTAAGTGTTGTTATTGAATTGCAAATTATATTATCAGAAGAGCATTCATTTTGTGTTCGACACACTAAACACACTGAATAGATTTTATTTTTAACGTCATCTACAATTTCCTTATTGTTATTGTTGTTGTTCATTGCTTGAACTAATTTGTCTTCTTCTAATTCTTCTTTCATTGTGTATCGTTTTAACTTTACTGTTATTGTATTTTCTTTACATGAAGATTTTCTTTTCTTCAATATGGAACAATAGTTTGATCGATTTAACTTTGTTGTGCAATTATCAGAGTCCATTTTGTATATATTTTTTTTTAAATAAAAATCATTTAAAAAATATCGATCAAAGTATAAATAATTTACAATTGCAAAAACATAAATTGAAAAATAAATATTTCCGTATATTTTTCTGGGGGATTTCAATAAATTTTTTGTTTAGTTTTTGAATAATTTACATTTTTTAATTGAAAATTATCTGAAATGAAAAAAAGAAAAGAAAAATGTTAAGAATTAGTTAAGAGGATAAATATGAGTTTAAATGTAATTTCGTAAAAATTTGAGCTCATTAAGAAATGTACCTTAAACAATAAACCAACCCTTCGAATATTTTGTTAAAATATATGATATCAAATCACTGCGCGTATATAGGTACATACATACACATTATCCCGAGAATAAAAACAAAACAGATAAGAATATTTATCCACCTCCGATATTACGTATTTATGGTCTAAATTCAGGGAGAGATAGATGAAATCACAATTGTAACGCCTCGAGCCACCAATGACATAACATTTCAAATAAATAAAACATGTCAAATGGTAATATTTTCTATCTAGGTATTTATCCATATAAATTTTCCCTGTCTGGAACTATATTAGATACAAAGTTGTGTAGTTCCTTTTTTTGTATCTTGTGGATTATTTTTATTATTTTTGTATTTCTCCTTTGGCCGGTGTCTGTTAAAGGTCTTTTTTTTTTTTGTATACAAAACTAATAGGAAATGAGTGAAAATAATATAAAAACAAAATAAAACGATATAAATTTGTGTGATTTACTGAATATGTGTTTCAAGTCATTATTCATTCATTTTCAAAATATATGCCCATATAAATGTTCAATTTGAAAGAATTACTATGCAACAACTTGAGAAAAAGACAGACAAATGTATGAGAACAAAGAAGTTGATAGTGAACTCTGGTGGTTTTTTTTTTGTATTTTTTTATAAATACAAAACACTCGACCTAGACATGATTTTTCTCTCCATGCACGGTGCTTTAAACTTATTCCATCAGCAATGTAATTTGAATAAAACGGAATAAACAGGTAAAAATAAATAACATCACTGATAAAAAAGAATAAGTAGCAACGAGAAAAATGATGATTATGTCAATCTGTTCCATAAGACAATAATTTTGATTTGTTTGACAAGTGGAATTTACTTACCACAGAAACATAACTCACAAAAATATGTTCTTGTTTAATTATAAACACTTCTTAAAAGCTTTTTGTCAGTTTGTTTTAGAATGTGATTCATGTTGATAGTAAAATATTTTGATTTATATTCATGTGCCCCTCTATGATTGAATATTTAGATTTATTCCAATTTTGATACTTTTCAAATATTAAACAAAATATATTTTTCATCAATATTAATTCAGAAAATTATACTGATACTCGTAAGATTTCCCCTAAATGAATGTACAAAAAACATCAACAATCGTTATTACTTTGAAAGAGTGAGAATCAACAAGAACGAACATTTCCACGAATATCTGGATCGCTGAATGATCAATAACAAAAGTAAAAACAGTCTGGATAGGCGAAATGAAATTATAATTTTCCGATTTTAATGTCAAGAATTCGAATTCGAATTTTAAAATCGGGCCTATTATAGAAATTAATGGTTTGTTTATTACGAAAAAATTATTGAACGGAAATAATTACATACTTGTTTTATATAATCAACAAATAATTATTTAACTGTTCATTCGTTCCTTTAATTCGCAAGTAAAATAAATGACAGTCATTTTGATAAAAAAGCACGAAATTGTAGTTGCTATGTAAGCAACAAAAACTTAATTGTAATTGCAAATCAATTGAAAACAATTAAAAAGAAAACATAAACAACAATCAGGAAAAATAAATCTAAAAATTGCTCAGCGTGTGGGGTTTTCTATCACTGTCTTGAATGAGAGAATTTTGTTGTTTTTTTTTAGTTTTCTTTCTTGGAACTCTAAAGTTAAGGCGTTAAAAAACGGGGAGAAATAATAGACAAGGTACATTTTCGTATCAAGTGTATAAATCATTTAAATGTTAGCATAAGGGGATTTTGATGAATTCGATTTTTCGCTATTCTAAATGGAAGAATTGATAAAAATTTTCTGACATGCCCGATGAGCAGCACTTTTCATGACAAGAGGAAGTATGCCGCTGAATTACAACGACTGAAAATACAACCCAAGACCCTTTGCATGATAGTCCGTCCAACGTACTAACCAACATGCCTGCTCTAAAATATTTTCAGCAAAACCATTTAATTATCCAAATCGGTTAAAATTTTTCCTGAATTACAGAATTTCTTGTGAATCACGAGCCATCATCAAACTGAATTAGTCGATGTTCGCAATCAATCCCCAAAGAAGCCTGGGGTGGAATCTAATTTTAAATATTCTGATTTCGAAATTTAGTTTTTTCGAAATAATTCTTTTTAAATTCGATTTTACAAAATTCTTCAGAAAATAAAAGATGACTTTGGAAAATTAGAAAAAGAGTGGTATATTTATACTTTTGATATTTGGATAATTTTTTGAAAAGATATACAATTTTATTGAATAGAAGAGATTTTTCAAAATGGATTATTTTCAGTTTTCTCATCAAATCAGGTTTTGTTCTCCATATTTTAATGTACAATTTAGGCAATTTTGATTTAAATACAAACACAAAACGAGTCAGAATTCAGATTCCAAAAAAGGCTCTCAATACAAATAACGTCATAGTACGGAAATTTACCATTTGTTTGTTTTTTTTTTCGATTTCTACAAAAAATAAAACTTAAAAATTATTTCCTATTTTCACGAAAAATTAGTGCCAAATACCACACCAAGATATTGCATTTCTATAGAAAAAGTCAGAAGGTTATTTAAAGGCATACACAGCTTGTTTTATACCATTTCAACATTTACCCGCCCTGATTGAAAAATCCTGTAGATAGTATACATTCGAAGAAGTCAACTGGACAACACAGAATATTCGCCAAGTCATGAACACTCTACTGAAAAGCTGAGCCAATAACTGCTATTTTCCGAAGAGATAGATGAAAGCTAAAATTATAGTTACTCGGAAGAAAGGCAATGTTTGAGGTATTGTGACCTACACTCCGCTTCAACTAAATACGCACACAGTTTTTTAAGGTATGTTGTTAATTTTTTCAAACTTTGGGCCTCAATGTATCATTTGATGATGCTTACTGTTTTCTTGTAATGTCGAGAAAACAAATCAGAAGGAATAATTCAAAAAGTACCGTTATTTTTTCTCTCGCTCTCTTGCAAAGCGTTCCATATGAAAAAATGCAGAATTTTTTTGCGTCAACTGAATAGGCACAACAATTAAAATTGAAAATAAAAGCTAACGGAATGAAATAAAACAAGTTTTTCCTTTAAATATTTGTTTATTGGTTATGTCTAGTAGTGGGTACTGACACCTTTATTGGTAATTACTTCATGAATTCGGTCCGGCATGCTATTTAAGCAGTTCAGCAAAATTTCCCTCCAGGCTAATTTAATGGCTGCAATTAGGGATTCTCTGCCCTCAAACTGATGGCCAGACTCATAAACTTTTCGTACCAACCATCCCCATACATTTTCTATAAGGTTCAGGTCGGGAGAGTACGGCGCCCATTGAAGCAATTCCACATTCTGGTCCTATATCCAATTTTGGACAATGCGCGCGGTGTGGATGGAGGCGTTGTCCTGCTAGAAAGTCCAGTTAATGGGTCCTTAAGTATCCGCAAATTTAGGAAAATTTCTTTTCAAGATTCCTTTGTGGATAAATGCAGACATTTTTGACTTTTGAACTTCAAGCTCAACAGCCTCATAGTAGTTTACTGAACCCCATACCATAACTCGACCTTCTCGACTATGATGCCGCGCAAAAATCGTTCTTCTTTCCTCACATCGTGGAAATAATAATTACAACTCTCAGATCCATGAAATTTGAACTTTTTCTCATCAGAAAAAACGACGTGGTGCCATTCATTTTTCCAACTCATATGGAGTCTAAAAAATTCTAAACGCATACCTTTTCTTTGCTCGTTTAGTGGTGGTTTCTTTTGAAGTTTCAATCGTTTTAAATGATTTGCCCTGTTTGTTACTCTACGGAATGTTGAAACGCTTGCAGTTACACCGGCTTTTTGTTTAAATTTTACCGCAGAGTCACACGAATCAAAAACACATCTTAAAATTGCTCTTCGATCAATTGCAGTTGTTGCCGTTTTTTTACTTCCTTTCATGTTTTTTTCCTTATAAACTTTTATTTCTTACGTGGGAATAAACAACACTAAAACTTTGTTCATTTTTGGTAGCTTTAGCACGCTCAGTTAGTCCTTGTTCTTTTAACAAATCGGCTTTAGCTCTTTCGACACTATTTAAAGCTTTTGATCAATCCATTTTTTTTTATTTCAATTAAACGGCTAAATTTCATTTAAAACACTTCAAATTTTGATTAAATGTGTCAATCATCTCAAAACTCTCATTAACAATGAAGATAATGACCGATAATGATCGTGTACCTATTCAGTTGACGCAAAAAAGTCTGCATTTTTCCATATGGAACGCTTTGCAAGAGAGCGAGAGAAAAAATAACGGTACTTTTTGAATTATTCTTTCTGATTTGTTAAGGCCCAAAGTTTGAAAAAAAAATGAACAACATACCTTAAAAAAACTGTGTGCGTATTCAGTTGAAGCGGAGTGTGTTTCACTGCCAAATCCATATCTATATCTCTCCTGACGTACTATTTTCAGCAGTTTTTTGTTTTCAATTTGTTGGGCGTGTAAAAGCGGCATAATTTCTTTCATCTAACGCTTATAATCTTGACATAAATGTTCTACGGGTATTCACAAAACTTCTTATTGGTAATACTCTCGTATACTATATAGCAACACATTATTTAAGTTAATTAAACTGACCTAGTTTTGGGATCAATAGAAGAAATTAAAGTCATATACATATCGAGCCCTAACCGCCATTTTATCGTAAGCGACATTTTTTACAAAATCAAGTTAATTATGCGATTTGACAGCGAATGCTATTACGCATCTTTCCATATCATTTATTTTTCAATACAACTTTTTAACAAAAAGTTACACAGAAAACAAAATTTATCGTAAGCGACACTGATATTTTCTATTTACCGCTAAATATCGCAAATGACATAGTAGGTAGAGTGTTGTTGATATTTAATCAGCTTTGCTGAATTATCCAATTGATGCTGCTTTTGTATCGGCCACTGTAAGGAATAGTACATTTGTAGGAGAGTGTGTAGCTATCATGTTTGGATGCCGGGAGAGTTCATGTACAATGATCAGTGGCTTACGCAGAGGGGGGCTTAAGGGGATCAAGCCCCCCCCCAAGCAAAATGATATACTTTGCTAAGTTTTCATATGTATAACATCGAAGATTATTTTCTTTTATTATTTTTTCGTTTAAGTTTTATATTTGTTCAATTTTAGCTTTAACAATAGTCTTCAATTTTAATTTAAAGAAAAAATATAGGAAGGTATGCATAATGTTATAAAATCCATCAGTTTTTTTTTTTTTGGGCAAACAAAACTAAGATCAACTAATATTTTTTATATTTCAGAATGAAAATTTATTTAAAAATGTCAATGTAAAAAAGTCAATTATCATGTATGTATCATCATAAATGTTTAGACAATATTGGTGAAAGGGGTTATATAACATGCAAAGTTTTTAAAAGTAGTTTTATTTCAAACCGAAAGTGCAATACCAGAAACTGTTCTAGCGTCGCTTCCATTTTGCAATCGGAATTTGTATCCTCATTTAAGAAAACATTTGAAGTTCCTTGTGTGCTACCAGTGACGTCTGCTGAGCCAGAACGTTCATTTTCAACTTTGAGAAGGTTAAAAACGTGGCTGAGGGCCACAACAACTGAGACCAGGCTCAACGGATTAGCTCTGTTGAATATACACAAAGAAATCGAAGTTAAACCTGAAGATGTGTTGAATGCATTCGGAAATAAAAAAAAAGAAGAATGGATCTAATTTTTTTCACCAAATTATCCTACTTAAATCTGTTTTTTCAAATCAAAAATATAAAAAAAATTACAAAGATGAGTAAAATTAATTTCATAATCGTAACTTATTCATACAAATATACATATAAGGGGGTTGATAGTAAGAATGTCTTTCAATGTTTGATAGTTTTAGTGATACCTTGAAAAAAAATTTTTATTAATTTTTTTCACTCAGGTCAAACCGTATTTCTGCAGTAGCTAGTAATCAACATCTTGAATTATATTATAAGACCAAGTTGAAAATATCCCAAGCAAAGTACCTTAATTTGAAAGGGCTTTGTGGAAAAAAAACTATTCCTGAACGGTATCATGACGAGTATTTATCTTTGAGATTTAAACCTACGATCAAGGATGTCTTAAGTTAAACTGACGAAGAAAATAACAAAGACAACTAAATACCTAAATACCCTTGAGTTTTTCTTTAATTTTCTTTATTTTTAATTAAGAATATTTTTTATCGTAATTTTTTATTGATTTAGAAATAAAATAATAAATTCCACTAAAAATAAACAAATAATGAGAATTTTTCATTAAAATAGGATTTTTTGGTATTTTTTCAATTTTATCGTAAACGCCAAAATTGATTATGAGTTAATAATTAGTGAACACAAAAAGTATCGTAAACGCCAAAAACGTTAAAAAAAACGTAAATTTGGCAAAATCAGTGTTCAGTTTGTAGTCACTTCATTGCATTTGCAAAAATATAACTGAATACTGAAAATAAGCTCGTTCGGATTTGTAATTCAGGAAGAAACCAAAAAAATGTATTTCCTGTAAAATTTAAATTCTGTCGCTTACGATAATTTGGCGGTTAGGGCTCGATATTATGTATTATCATCAGAATTATTGTCTTTTTTCACTTTTTTAAAAATCCAATCCATCCATTTGGAAACCAAAAAAACACACAAGATCACGCTATGTTATCCGAATCCATAACTCTTAAAACGCTTACATAAATCGGCAGCTTAATGAAAAATAAACAAACGCTTTTTTTTTTTTTAATTACTGTCCAAACCACATCACAACCAACCAACCAATCAGTCAACAAATAATTATTTTTTTTTCTTGGAATTTTATTCAATGACGAAAATATAAAATGCGTGCTGAAATTTTATTGATTTCTGCCGTACCAGTATCGAGATAAATACAAAAAGCCGACCCAACAAAACTGAAAACGACTACGGATTTTTTTTCCTCATGACATGTTTACGATTTTAATTGATTTCATTCACAACACAGAGACGGGGGTCTAGGGTAGGGTAATTTCATTGATGTATTTTAATATGATTTCGTCGTAAAAACCACAAAAATGTGATCTCAAGCAGCAGACTCGACTATAGATCCGGCTTTGGAAATGATAATATTTGAAATATAATTTTGCATTATACATAATTAGTGAATTTCTTTTGTTCCAAAGACAAAAAAGCAGCAAGTATAATGTGTGGAATGTGTCAGTTTCTTTTTTTTTCAAATTTAAATAGATAGTTTTATTTGGTGGTGATAACTTGGATGGAGTAGTTTTGTTTAAGCTATTTCGGCTTTTGCTGGTTTATCTAATGATATTGAACTATTTTATTTGAAGCAATAAAATCGATTAAAATTTATCACAACGAGATGAGTTGAGCTAGTTGATATCATAAATTGGACTTTAGTTAAGGGATTATGTTTTTTCTTTTAATGACATCGATGAAATTCATCGGCAGAACTTATTTAGCTTTAGTAATTTATTTGCAATTGCTTTTAATTAAATTCGAGTTCAAATTTCTGTTCGAATATTTAGCAATGCTTTTGAAAAGTTATTTAGCATATTTTCATTCATATATAAAATTTAATTTATTAATTGCTTTTAAAAACTCTTTGGCTGCTTTGGCAATTCTATTACCACATTAAATTGAGATTATAAATTGATGAGCAAAAATTAGAAATCAATAAAACGCAGGGAATTATCCTTAACTCTCTAAATTTATTCTCAAGGTCAGGACCCTTTCAAATCTGTTAATGTGGCATATTAGCAAACATATTCCAAGGTTCAACTTCTTTCCTTCTTTTATATTCTACCAATTAACGTTACAGAAGAGAACTTATTTATAAATAAATTCATGTGAGGCAACAAGACTTCCTTCAAAATTCGTATGTACATATTAATACGCATAAAAATAATATACACTCCATAATAAGTCGTCTTTGGCCTCCTCAGTCGGTCATATAAAATTCTCTATATGTGACATTACGTAATAGAGGGATAAACCTATTTAGAACCTATTTATCGGCAAAACAATAACAAGCCCATATTCCATATCTTCCACTACGACTTAATTCAGTAGATACATATATTCTTAGCTTCGTTTTCCTGTAGTTGCTCATATAATTACTATTAAATAAACTACGTAGATACGTGGCTAAAGAGAATAAAGAAAAACAAACTTTTTTTTTTATAAGAGTATCTTCTAACCTACAAAACAGCAACAAAAGGGAGCAAGAATATATGAAATTATTATGAGTGACAAATGAAAAACATTATTTTGTTTCGTGTGTGTGAAACGCAGTTAGAAAAATTGAAATAAATTATTTAAATACAACAGTAGTATCCGGTTATAAGGTTCCATTGAAATGAAACAAAATATTACCTAAAAATTTCTCTTATTTTGTTCAGTGCACAATTATTGAAAGATATGTTTGCTATGTCAGAAATTGAATATTAAAAAAAAAAAAAAGTTTCACGTTGGGCGCCACCTACTCCCTAAATAACAGTTTTAAATAAACGTGAAAATGTTAACTTTTCCATTTTATACATGCAAGTTCTGAAGATTTTCTTGGTAGGTGTTGTGTTCAAAATACAAGTTCAACCGAACTGCTTGCATTAAGTAAAAGTGATTCTAAAAATACCAGAAAGCAAACGAAGAATTTTTAACTGAAGTACGAGACCTACTTGTCTTTTCTATACAAGATTAGGTTTATTTGGTGGTGTTGTTTGGTACATTGAGTTATCCTCTTTCCTTTCTATATCGTCTCATCTTTCAGTAGAACTTTCAGAGACTTTATACGTCTTTCGAAAAGACGCTGCCAGAGGATATACAGTGATCCACAAAAGTCTGCGTACAAGGAAGAAATATTTTTAAAAACTGCTGTTATTCACAAATTTAAAGTGATTTGTTTAAAAAAAAAATATTTTTTTATAAAGAAATGTACAAGGTTTTTATTTTCAACAAAAAAAAATTAAAACAATTATTCATAACAAGAAGAAATTAATAACAACAAAATAAACCTCTGAAATTCTTCCACAAAAGTCTGCGTACAGCTGTAACAGAAATTGAAAAAAGTTAGTTAATATAGACAAATAATTATTTTTGTGTACTACTTTCGGTGTTAATATTTGGTGGGATACCCTTTTAGCCTTATAACTTCTTTCAAACGGTTTTGCATTGACCCTACCAGTTTTTCTGTATAAGAACTATTGATCTTACTCCATTCAAGCAATAAGGCTTCTTTTAACTGCGCCTTTTTGCGGATATCCTGTGTTCGGATCTTTTTTTCCAATTCACCCCAGCAGTGCTCGATAGGGTTAATATCTGGACTCTATGGTGGGGTTTGTAGCAGGTAGGGAGTGTTATATGCCAGCCACATGCGCGATTATGGGTGGTATGTTTGGGGTCATTATCTTGCTAGAAGTAATAGTCATTGGATATACCCAGAATTTCAGCACTTGTTTTCAAATTTCTTTTGAGGATAACGATATACACATATTGATCCATTGAGCCTTCTATTACTTCCAGCTTACTGACTTTTAAAGACGCCATACAGCCCCAAGCCATAACACCTCCACCACCGTGCTTGGCAGTCTTAATTATGCATCTGGGATTAGGAGCATCGTCTGGTCGTCGCCACACCCTCAAACGACCGTCAGAACCAAAAATGTTGTATTTTGATTCCCTGGAGAATATAACCTTACGCCAGAAGTCCGGTGGCTTGTTAACATACTCTTTTGCAAATGCTAGCCGTTTCTTTCTCTTTATTTTACTGACCAATGTTTTTTTCCTGGGTGTGCGTGACTTAAACCCCTCTTGAACAATAGCTCTTCTTACCGTTTCTGGATGCACTGTATTGTTGTTATATATTTCGAGCAGTGTGCTTATCGTCTTAGCCGTTATAAAGTGATCTTGCTCCACCATTCGCTTGATCACACGCTTATCCCTTTCGGAGAGCTTCGAAGGTCGGCCTTATCTTGTCTCCGATTTAATCTGTCCTGCGTTTCTAAAGCGATCTACCGTTCTCTGTATCGTTGACCGAGCTCTTCAGGTTATTTTTGATATTTCACCATACGACTTTTTTTGTTTAACGTAAAGATTAATAAATCAACTGCCGCTCACTCAAACTTAACTCTTTATTTGCCATTTTTTGCTTTAAAAACAAAAAAAAACCAAAGACAATGATTTGCAATACGCGTTTAGAACGATTAAAAATAAACAAACAATCATATTATGCAAAAACAAATTTATCGATACTTAAAGAGAGTGTAATGCAAGAAATATTCACCTGTACGCAGACTTTTGTGGAAGAATTTCAGAGTTATATTTTGTTTTTATTAATTTTTTGTGACACGAATATTTTTTTTTATTTTTTTTTTGTTGAAAATAAAAACGTGGTAAATTTCTTTTAATGAAAAATACCTTTTTTTTAAATAATTCACTTTACATTTGTCAATAACAGCAATTTTTTAAAAATATCTTCCTTGTACGCAGACTTTTGTGGATCACTGTATGTATGTACATTAGTTTAATTTCAACTTAATTGATTTATATGACAATCAATAATGTTATTTGAAAAACGTGCCCAAACTGAGGAAGTTACTTCTGGCCATTGATGAAAAATGTCTAGGAAATAGGATTTCTTTAAATTTAAGCTTTATTCGGTGGCAAATATGTTGAGACCAGTTTCCTCATATGAAACTTAAATATTTTGTCTCAACTTGTAACCTTATGTGATAAATAAGTGATTTGAATATTAAAAAAAAAAATAGTTAAGAAGTGAGAGTTTAATTAGGGACTACTGTATTGTCATTGAAATATATGTAGATATATATAAATAACAGTGTATCACAGACGTAGATCGTACTTACATTGTAAAAAAAAATAAGAAGAAAGAAAAATAAAAAAATAAAATAAACACGAGATTTGCGCATGTTTTGTAAACGCGTTTTGTAATTATTGTTATGGTTTGTTGTTGTTTGTTCCCTTCCATTCGTTTTCTTTCATACGATACGATTTTGTGTTGTTTACATTTATTTCCTTTTAATGGATTGAATATATTTAAAATACATATATAATTATAGGTTCATCTATGGGTAAAGCTCTTCATTTTGTTCATATCCACGAACCAGTTCATTTAGGATTACTAGTGTATAAGACCTAGATACGACCTAGACAAAATGGAACTAATTGATTTGAGTTGACAAATATTTTCGTTTTATGTTGGGCTCAAATTAAAAAAAAAATGCGTGACATGTATTGCCTTTCTCATAGTAAGTAACAAAAACTAATATTATTGACTCCTTGTTTTCTAAAATTTTATAGATTTCAAATTTTAAACTTTTCACCTCAAGGGCATTGAAATTTGAAAATTGAAAAAACAGACCAATAAGATACAAAGCAAAGAACCGATAGTTAAAAAAAAAATTGACGAATATACCAGTACATCAGATACCTCCCATGCAAGCAGGATTAGAGTCTAAAGCGACGAGTCAGAATATTGATGGTTGGAATTATTCGTCTTCTGGCGGTTCTAGTTAAAACACCATAATTCCCTTGGAAAAAGATATGATAACGGAGGTGTACAAAAATTAAGCGATTTATTTTCCACAAAAATTTTAAGAAGAGCCATAAATCTTCTAAGAAATTTTTTTTTTTTTTAATTTAAATTGTTCGTTTATAGAATTAAAAATGAACAGAAGGGGTCATCTACTGGAATTCATTTTATATGAATTATTCTTTTATTCCTATCCTGTGGCTAAACTTACTAGCTAGCATTGCAGTGTCACGCCGAAGGCCTCATGATCGATTTCCCGCGTTGCAACCAAAAACAAAAAGTAGTTTTTTTTCAGGGGTGCTGCCTCGTTCGAGAAAGTGACAAATCGAACCGAAACAGTGAACATTTTCAAAGAAATATTATTCGAAGTACCTTCGTTCAAACTTGATTTGCAAACACGATTCTCGATGATTATTATTATTTCTAAAATATTGCGTGTCAACTACATTTTATTTCTCTGCTACCTGAAAGTCGACTTTTGTCCAAAATTTTAGTCCAAAACTGTTTCGGGAGTTACAATTTAATGTTACGGGTCTGGTTTTTACGTATGAACAGAATATAAAAATCATTTCTTTCAGGAAGGACATACCTAATTAATTATTAATTACTCACTGCCTTGACTCCTTTATTTAAAGTGGGGAAGATACCCACATATTAATGAGATTCATGAAAATCATGAAATCATCATGAAACAGAAACAAAATTTTAAAAAATTTACGCAGAATCCAAGTCGAGAATTAGGTTTCAATATTTCTTAACGTTGGTGTTGTTCATGAGTACCTATAACGATTAATTTTCCACTGCGGCAATAGATGGCCCTTTTCTGTCATTTGTTTATTGTGTAAAACCTGTGACTGTCAAAATATCGTGCAATTTAGAAAGAAAGCAGCAGATGGCCTAATCTTTATTTATTGAAAATTTTTCTATATACACTTATCAATTGCTCTTAATTACCATTTCAACAACAAAATACACAAAGTACCACTTGAATATCATATGCAATGACTTTGGAGAATTTATATCACAATTATAGCCCAAAATACATCAAAGAACACCGAATCAAAATTGGATCAACTTTCTTCATAAAACAAAACGTGGTGAGTGTAATGATAGTCTTGACATAATAAAATAATGACAACACTAATGTTTGTAATGTGAACAACGCCTTTCATCCCCTCATGTCTATATAAATGTTTTTCTTTAAGATGGAAAAAAATAGTAATTAATGATCTTAATGCCATCACGTGCTGATTCATTGGAATGCAGAGTTCCACAAGGTTCTTTTCAAATTTGAAACACTTGTTGAATTTTATGTAGATACGAAATGGAAGTAGGTATATTAGCAGTGAGTATTAAATTTACAAGGAGAGAGTAAGTCTGATTCGTTTTTATTCCCTCCATATGAAATATTTTGATATTATTTTTAAAGGTGTGGTATAAGAATAACTTTAGGTGTCTTTTTCAAGCTGAAAGCAGCCTGACTTTGACAAGATTGAGCGATAAGTTGAAAATAATCTGGAATTATTTTTCAAGACCACTTTTGCCCTAATTGAAGAAACGAAGGCGTTGAGTTTATACAGTTTATGTTCCAGTAAATATTTTCAGGATGTCTTGAAAAATCGTTATTTTTTACTTAATTTTCAGACAGGCATGAGTTCCTAATCTTTTTTTTTAAACATCCGTTATTTAAAATTGCTGCGATAATGTAGAGTTTTTCAATAAGAGCGGGTATATGTTGAAATAGAATTAATCAAGCTCGTTCAAATGCTCACCTCGGATTCATACCGTTGCACGGATACGAGCGGTTTGATTTTCAATGACTTTCATATCCGGATAAATTTGAGCGAAGGTTTGTGTTATGTTCATCTTGAGGGCATCGGTCGACTGTGGCTTATTCGCATAACCTGCGACTTCAGGAAACCCTACAAGAAAAAGTCTAGCGGGGTTAAATCGCATGACATTGGTGGCCAATTCACGGCGTAACCGTCAAATCAATCGTTCATGCAGAATGTCAAATGTGGCGTGGCTAAAATAAGGAGCATCTTCCCAACGCTCCGGAGCCCAGTCAGCGAACAAACGGCGTTGTGTATGGTCATGAATTTTGAGGTATTGATTCAGTTGGATCTTTTATGTGCGAAGGCCCAAGTCCCGAAGTAAAATTCGCCAAGTAAAAGTCTTCGAAAGGCCTAGTTCTTGTGTACGGCGGGGAATGTATAGCCTCAGGTTCTGATGTATACTTTCACGGATCGCGGCGGTGTTCTCGGCCGATTTTGCGTTCCTTTGAATGAATTTTGGCTGATTGATTACCGAACTGGTCGTCTCAAATTTGGCCACCAAAGGTTGCAGAGTCCACTCTGTAGGCACACTACGTCTACGCGCCGCGAGCAACGTTTAAAATAATAAACACTCGTTTTGATAATAAAGTTTTTTCATTTGGTGTGCCGTTCAGTAGTGTATCTTGCCATGGTGATTTGGCATCATTAACTGAATAATAAAAAACAGATGATAGATGTCACCAAAGCAACACGGCCGTCACAAGCTGCCAAAATCTACACACACCAATTGAAAATCTCTGTACTATAATTTATTTAAGTAGTAGATCAATGAAGATTAATATTGGGAAATATCCGAATTTATGAAATACTTAGCTTTAAATTAATTCTGAAAGTTATTTGATTTTAATTGAGAGATTTGATATGAGAAAAATTCTAAGAATTCTTTATTGCTATACTACTTTGCATTAGGTTTAAGCAAAAAAAACATAATTTTCTGACAAGCAAATCTACAATACTAATTTATTTTTGTAATAAATGCAGCTATCTACAAACAGATCATCACTCTTTTTATTCTTTCAATCATTCCAGTTAGTCTCTCGTATTTAATTTTATCAATTTATATTCTTTCCTGTGGTTAATTTTAAGCGGTTAAAAATACAATTATTCTTGGAATCGTTTTTAACACGTTTTTTTTTATTAGTCCATACGGTTTACTGAGAGAGAAAACTATTTTTTTTCTGTTTAATTTGGGTAATTATATGTGTCTTGTCATCAGAAAAAAATAATAAAAAAAACGTTGTTTTAGAAATCACATCAACATTTCTTGAAACTTATTATCATTTTAATGATGAAGAAGACAAAAATTTAAATACAAATGATTCATAATGTGTTGGTAGTATAACTTTTAAGACCTTTGCTGGGGATTTCTTTGACATTGTGGATTAGCCGGGTATACCTAGTATGAAGAATCTAAGCAGTGAAACTATACATATTTGTGTATACCTCTACTGAAATTTACCAACTTCATTGGAATCCAGGGGTATTTTAGAACGGTTCTGGTGAGCTTCTAATGAACAGCAAAGTTCTTTCTTTTTAATCTAAAAGTTCTTTGAAAAACTTGGTTAATATCTTAATATGTATTTGAGATTGAGAAAAACTGAGGTTTGCTAACTTTTGGTCAAGCATCAACTGTCTACATATTTATAACAAATAGGCATCGATTTCAAGAAAAAAATCTACCAATGTAGGTCTTTATTAGAATTTGACTTTTAACAGTTTTCCACCGTTTATAACCAACAGATTTGTGTAGTTTTAAATTTTTTCCCTCCTAGTTTATGTATTTAAGGAATTTAAAAAAAATGGCGCAAAATTTTAATTGAATTAGTACGATACTAAAGCTGTTTTAGTATGATACTCGGTTAAAACAACGAATTTGTAAATTTTAATCGAATATATATACTTTCTCTACCCTTTTATTAAAGTTAAAATCATCGAATACCTACCTACTTTATTTTTTTAGTATCGTGCTAGCTTCATTATGACTCTTTGACATTTGCAAACATCAAAAAACGTTCGTGTACTTACTTTCTTACACGAAATGTCATTGTTTTAGGTGTGTTCAGAAGCAATTTATTAAGAAAATTCTTTTAGTACGATACTAGTTAGAAAATCTTTAAAATTAAGAATGAGTTAGTAAACTACTATAAAGTTAGCAAATTGTTAAGTAGTATCATACTCATACCTTAATAATAGGCTGTTTAAAATTTTGCGCCAATGTTTTTAAAATATTTTGAAGCATATATTTTGCAAGCAAGCAGCAACACCGTTTACTGCGTCTACCAGGTACCACTCTCTAAACACTCACTACGACTACACTACACTACACTAAGCAGCAAACTCCCTTAACCGAACGGAAAAAGTTCTCTTACTAATTCTCAGAAATGTTTGCTCTTGAATGTTTTTTAACAATTCAATTGATGCAACTCTGAGAAATTAGCTTACACAAAAACTTATAAGAGATGAAACTGTTGTTCTTTTTTTTTGTTTTTTGTTATTTTGTTACCTGCCTTTTCTGTCTGTGCATAATTTATATATGTGTGTAGTTTTCTGTACAAAAACAAAAATCAAATTATTAACTCAAAATGTCAAAATCCAAGAAAACAACAAACAGCAAGAAGAAAATAAAAACAAAAAAGTAATATAAGAGCATGCAGCCACCCTGAAGCAATATTGCGGTTGGCGGTCATTCACTTGTTTGTTTTGTTTTATTCGTTTTTTTTTTTGCATTTCTGTTTTCTACCCCTGACTTCTCGAATGCAACGGAATAACAAAAACACCAACTCTTAACTGTCTGTGTTGTGATTGCGATGGTTGGTGATATAGGATTTTTTTTGTTTTTGATTTTTTATTAAGCTCATATTTTCTTTTTTCATGCTGTTTTGGGGTGGAAAAGAGATTGCAATTATTTATATTTTTGTTGTTGTTTGCAAATCAATAAAATTAGAAAAGCAGTGGGTAGATAAACATAAATACATACATATATGTACATATATGTATATAATAAAGATGTAATCAGATGCATTAAGTGGTCTACCTAGTAAGAAGCTGTTTTCTCTGTCGACCACGAGACGGCGTTATTGTTGGTTTGTTTGCTTGAATTGGTAGGTAGACTGGTAGAATGAATTGGGTGTGGCTGAATTTCATGATTTTGCGAAAATAAAAAAAAAAATCACAACGTGAATAAAATTAACACTAAAAAGATACATATTTTAATAACATTAACAATACAGTTTATTAGGTATGGAGATTTTAAAATAAAGAAAAGGAATAGGTGACCTACCTATGTAATGTGGTTAATGAAAACCATTCCTAGGCAAAAGTTCATTAAGTTCCTCTTCACACTTCTTTTGCAAGAAGGTATTATTGAACACGGTTTTTATGTCAAGCGGAAAAGCCACTTAGGAACTTTTAGAATACAAAGAGAACTAAGTGCCGGTTTACAAAATCAGTCCCAAAAAAAAAAGTAAAACAAAGCCAAGTAGGTACATACCTACATAAAATGTATTCATTTAAAAACAATTGCGCAAAATTTAAAATTTTCGCATTTTACTACCTATCTCTTAACATTTTACTAATGTTAAGATCACAAAATGGTTACTTTAACTTTTAGTAACTTGCCAAATCCATATGACCGCTGCATTTTTCTCTTGTCATTTTGACTTCTGAGTTTCTGACATTTCAAATTATTAGGTCCGTTCCCCAGATTTAGTTTTTTTTTTTTTTCGAACTGTCATTGTGTATACGTGTTGGTATTTTACTAGTTAGTAAAACGAAATTTGCGTAAATTTGTTTTAAATAACCTGCAAGGTCCCAAACAATAAAAAAAAAACTTAGCTTGAATCACGAAGTAAAGCCTCAGAAAACAAGAACCTTAAGTTGACATAAAAGCAACGTCGGTCGGTTTGCATAAGTTAAATCATTTTTACAGCAAAAAAGGAGCTAGAAGAATTCAATAAGCCATAAAATTAGATGACTCACAAATTATTGAGCAGGTACCTTTATTTAAACGCAGATTTTTTTTTCTTTCTCTCTTATAAGTCAGCAGAAGTTTTTGGGAGGTATTTTATATCAATGGGACTACCTGATATTCTTTAATTTATACAAATAATTTCTAAAGACTCGACATTATGATTTTTCTCGACTAAATTGTGTTTCTCAATTGGCACTTCCGTAACCTATTTAAGTTGCCAAGTTTTTTTTAAATAATTTCTTCTTCAGTTATGTACATACATAACATATAAATCTCATTAAAACTAAACTTGCTAATGAAAATACAATACGCGTGGGAAACAGTATCTTAAAATGGCACATAAAATTCGCACCAAGGTTGAAGGTAAACATTGCAAAGACGAGGTATAACGCTATACTGACTTATGTTGACGCATGGTGTCGATGAAAACCATGAGAAGTCTTTATGTGTCAAAATAGTAACATAATTCGCAGATCATATTTAAGGTAACTTTCATTTCTTTCTATTTTTATATACAATTTAGATGAATTGATATAAAAATTTAGTTAAGAGCATTATGTTCGAATTCAAATAGTACCTATAGGGTAAATGTGGGTGAGATGGTATTCTTTTTTTTTGTTCACCTTCCAAAGTAATATACATTTAGGTCTTTTAATATTAAATTCTTTATTGAATTAATGATTTTCTTTTAATTTATAAAAGGAAAACCATCTCGTTTTATAGAGTATGGGAGATAGTATACACTGGTGCATGAAATGCCGGATGCTTTACTTCCGAACCGTGAGAATAATACATTAGACATTGCACAGCCTTTTCGAAAAAATTTTTTGTGCCAAAGTGGAAAAGTGTGTTAAGAATTGACCCATTTCCCTTTAAAAAAACCACGCTATCTCCACATCTTTGTCATATTGTCTTATTATTATTATAAGGTCATACAAACCGGTAACATTTTTACAAAGTCCTAGAAGACAAGGTTCTTTTTTTCCATCTACAACAAACCGACGAACACTGGCTACCTAAATCGGTTTAGGAACAGAAAAAGAGTTTTAATGTTTTGACTGTATGTGCAAGATGTTAAATGTACGCCATTTCATCCGCTTTTCCCCTCGGTAAAAAAATGTGTTTCATTTTTCATGTTTCATTATTCAAGTAGGTATATTTTTTATTGGCTAAATACTAAGGCAGCAAGATTAATTTTATTTGTTTACCAAAAACATATGGAAAACATTTAGGTACCTAAGTAGGTATTTGCTTTTTGTTATTTGGTAAATTCTTTCGAATTTTTGGTTTGCATAAACTTTTCGACGTCTGTTGCCACGAAATTTGTATAAACAATTAACAGTTTTGATTCACGTTATTAATGAATAGAAATTATCCTATAATAGGTAATTCTTTTAGTTAGAACTGAAGAAGAATCAAACAAAATTCAAAACCACGAAAACAAAGAATTTTTTTTGCACAAATTGTCTGCATCCTCCGGAGAAATACCAACAACAATACAAATAAAAAAAAAACATCCGCCCATTTAAAGTTCCATGAACTCTAGAGTCGTCCGAATCCTCTAAGAGACGAAAACAAACAGCGAAACATAAAACCAAAACAACTTTTTTTTGTCGACTATAATGTAAAAAAAAAAAATACCTAGACGTTCCAAAATGTTTGGTCTGTTCTCATAAATTTTTTGATCATCGCTGGTTTTGTTTTTATTTTAAATATTTGCCTTTGTTGTTGTTGTTATTGTGTCTAGAAAGACATTTACTGCGTCTTTCAGCACACCACATATAACACCGTGTCGCACAGTCGTAACTTAAGTGCGCCTACCACTGCCGCGTAGCCGGCACGATATATAACCAAACGATGGTGATCGATGTGCGGCGCGCATTTCGGCATTTTCAAATTCCAAATGACAACCATTTTATTCCCGCCAAACAAAAGATGCAGCAGCAACATCAGGAGCAGCACGTAGGTATACGCGACAAAAAGAAGTAAAACAACAAAATTTAAAAACAGAACAAAAAACGGAATAGGGGAAGAATAAAAATACCAAATTCAGATAAGATCTGGAAAATACAGCATCATCTAAGTTAAAACATAACGTGGGTCGAAGATGAAGCCGAATGCTCTACAGCATTAAGGAAAAAATATTACAAAAAAAAACAACAACACTAAGAATCCTGTGATCCGTACGACGACGACAACGACGACGTATAGCTTGCTCCTTCGAATAAGTCTTCGAGTGAATCTCTTTTCGGTAACCCACCGTACAGTGCTGGATTAATCGACTACGGATCTAGATGATTATGGAACCATTTTTTTGAAAACCGTAAATCTTCTTGAGAGCCTAGTCTACATACCTGAAATTATGTATGTGCAGTCCTAGCAGTCTACCAAGAACTGTCAAGATCCTGGTACACATTTTCGATAGGAATATAGAGTAAAAAAGCTCAAAGTAAAATATTCGAAGCAAAAATCTCTTTCAAGTCCCAATAGGAATAATATTTCAATAATTTATGTTATGTTTCCGGTATATATAGTTCCTACTAAAAAAAAAATGTGGCGCCATCTGCCAAATATACGTATTTTCACTCTCTTCTTTATTTGGTTGAAAACACGAGAGGGGATCGATTTAATTTAAACAATGATCAGCCTGTTGCTCACAATTTTACGTGCTAAAATTTTGTTCATCCTAGCCGATCGGACTCAGCAAAGATTTAAGGTTCCCTCCAATCCTGTTATGCGTACACAGAAATGGTAGAGAGCTGTAAGCCGGTAGGTAGGCTCTCTTCTTACAGGTGGTCTTTTATTTCAGTTTTTGGAGCTATTCAAAGTTTGAAATCGAGTTAAGCACATGAAAAGCCTTGGCAAAAGTCTAGTTTGGTTTCTGCTACAAGAATTTAACTTTCCAAAATAGTGATCCACGCTAGACAGTCTTTGCTTTGGTAGGAAACGACCATTGTTACAACTTTCACTTCATGTTTCATTGGTAGAATTTCTGCTACCGAAATACTACAATATTTTTCTTGAAACAATACTAATATAAAGAAACATTTAAGAACAAATTTTGTCTGGAAAAAAAACACAGGGGCTAGTTCAGGGCCCCTAATAGGTTTCCATTTAATACCAAATTGTATAGATCCAGCACAGGCTTAGTCGGAATGATCTGCTGAAGCTGGGAGAAAGAGAAAACGGTAATTTAACGCTTCTTATCGGGGCCTAATCTTACTGGTGCCAAAAACCAAACAAACAGTTTTTTCTTGGGTCTTCTTGACGTTCAAAAATATTTTTGTTGTTGTTATTATTGTATTTTTTGTGACATGCTGCTGCTTAGCGATTTTTTTGTTTAGTCTGTTTCTTCATTGATGCGTTTCCTTAGTGTTAGCGTTGGTTGACCTTCTTTTTGAGTGTTTTTTTTTTGTATACTCGTACATATCTTGTTTTCGGGCTTCTTAGGATATTCTCTTATCCTGAGTTTTTTTTTTTTGTTGAGGGTAGGTAGGTATATGGACGGACTTGTTGTTGTTATTGTTTTCAATATCTTTACACATTCGAAGATTAGGTATAAGTAGTTGGAGATGAGAGGGCAAGAAATTGTTTTGATTGTTACGGACTTATCCAAACTTTTTGATGCTTCATTTTGTTCTTCTATCGTTTTTTTTTTTATTTGATTTATTAGTGCTAATCGAAAGGCGAATATTAAAAGCATGTGAACCAAGACGCAGCCAAGCTGGAAGGTCAACCACCTTTTCGTCACATGCAGACTATAATTATGAAAAGTAAGTCAATCAACTGAACCAACGACACACCGAACGCAGAAATACCCAAAATTTACAAGTTTATTGTTCGGAACAGAACAAACTCATGTAAAACGCCTATAAAACCTGTGTAAGCTTTCCGGTTGCACGCACAGAAAGGATACAAAACAAAATACAGTACGAACTCGGTTAACGCAACCCTCGATTCGCGCAACTCCTCGATTTTCGCAACACGAAAATTGAAGCACATCTTTACTCTATAAGTACTACTTTTGAAAAATGTAACATCAATTAATGCAACTTGTGTTGTGTTGTGTTCATGCATCTGTTCATTAAAATCAAAACATAATAATGTTGTTTTATAACATTTTCGTTATCTCTAAAAAAAATAAGCCATTACACTTATAATTTTGTATTAAAACAAAAATATAACCCAGTAAGTGCAACAACCTCGGTTTTTGCTACTGCCTTAATTTCTATTAGTTGCGTAAATCGAGTTTGTACTGTATAGCAAATGTACATGTAGGTATTTTTCATTTCCCAGGACATAATTTTAAAATTTCGAAGTTTCAACAATGATTCTTGTTTCTTCAAAACTTGACAACTTCCTACATTCTTACCAAGTAGGCAGTTACGAGTATAATGCAACCTAAATTTAAACATTAGCACTCTGGTTTTCATTTCTGTTAGCGACCTACCTAGGTACTTTCATAATCCTTCACTAGGCATGTGGCCAAAGTTTTCCATTCATAAAACAATAATGAAAAACTTTTTAAGTAATTGAATCATACCTCCGATACTATAACCCAGGTTTTCGAATTATACAATCATTCCCTTACAAAAACAAAAAAAAAAAACATTCATTGGTTTATTTATTAAGTGCGTTTAATTTATTTTTCAAAAAATACCTACGAGACGGTTGTTAAAAAAAAAAAAACGAAATATTTGCCACATCTATACAAAACACAACCATACACACAATCATTTGTTAAGTTGAGGGGTTGCTTTAGTTGGGAGGGTTGATTTGGCTTGATGTTGCGTTCAAACAAAAACCGAGACTCATCCGAATCGCCCTTTCTCCTAGTTTTCGTATAATGCATGGTTCGTGTATACGATACGTATACAAATTTTGCGACGAGGTCAATGACTTTCGACAGAAACACTACTCTCTAAGGCCACACAGAGGAAGAAGATGTACCGATTATAGAGTTCTCTGCAAGAGAAACAGAGTGAGATAGAGGAAAAGAGAAAATATAAGGTCGAATAAAAAAAAAAAAAAAAAAATGAAAGACAAACTACCCTTCTCTCTACAAAAGACCATCTAAGCAGTGTTTTCAGACTACCTCAACAGATATTCCATATTACTTAGAAGAAAAACACTTTTGGAGGGAAAATGGAACAAGGTCTTAAACAAATTTGTTCTGATTTGGCGAACAACAATACTTCAATGAAAAAAAAAAATTAAACTAAGGTTTTGATTGAACAGTAAGTGAAGTGCCAGCAAAAATGATAAAAAGATATCACAAGCGATGGGGTTCGTTCATAGACTATAGCCAAAGTAAAATTTTGTCCATTGCAAAACATGTTGTAGATGACGCCATCGGTGATCATTTTTGCCGGACAAATACAAAAAATGCTCACATTTTGATGTTTATGAGAATATGGATTTCTCTAATATCTTAGAAATATAAACTAAACCAAATATAAAAGTAATTGAGTTCTCTGTCTAGTAAAACAAATTACAGCTACTCCATGAACACACCCATCAATCATACCAACATCTAAGAACGAATCTACCAAAATTACATTAGAAACTCGAAGTCCTTCTGCAGTAGGAGTCTATTTAAGCTGTTATCGGCAGTCCTACTGCCGGTGTTGTATTTGTCATACGTCTTAAATGATACTGTACTACGAATAGATTTAAGAAAAAAAAAACACGGCAATTCTGTGTGATGATTAGTTTCACGGGATATGAAATTAAGATTTATTAAAAGCAAAGGCATTGATTGAACACCTTCATTCATGCTATGTCCTGTCCATGTACCTACGCAGTTTCTAAATTGACCGAAAATGTTATATTTTCCCTAATCTGTGAACACTGCATCCGGGAGTTTGTAGTACTCGACTCTGGGTCGGGATGGTGTCGACGTGAAACGAATGGCGTATCTTTCAAAAAAGCGGATGAAATTTCCTTGCTTTTTTTTCTTCTTGTTTTTAGTCAAGGATATATGGATTTTTTTTTTTTATTTTCCTTATATTTGTTTGCACATCCATTTTTTAATGTGTGGCAGGGTGAGACACAGAAAATACAAAAAAAAGTCCTTTTCATTTTTTTTGTAGGTATTGCATCCCACTATGTATGGAAATATGTATGGGTGCGTTAAAATAGTAGAAACAAAAATAGGAAAAACTATTGTCGAGTAGAGTATTTCTATGATAGTTTGATAGTACTATACCAACTACACTACAACTACTATATTGCAAATGTGAATAAAATGTAGTATCTAGGTAGATATAGGTACCTATATCTTCTCTGCGCTATTTTGTTTTGGAATTGTGAATTATTTTTATCTTCTTCTTCTTTTCATTGATTATTTCATTTCCCTTTGCTTCGTTGTTCTTGAGATGTCTCACGAAATTTAAGATTATTCATAATTTATAGATACATACCTATTATTTTTTTTGATTTGATTAGGACATTTATTTTGAAGATATTCAGAGTATTTAAGTTGAAAACTATGATTTGTAGTATGAAAGTTGATCTAAAAAGTTGTTTCAAATTGAATGCCCAGTTACTTACTTAATTTGAAATTAATACTATGTATTTTCAAATAACAATTGGATATTACCTGCAAGAAGAAAAGAAAAATCTAATTAGCATCTGCAAGATAATAACTAAGATTGTTCTTAATTAAAACTACTTTTATAAAATTAGTTAAATAATGGAATGACTATCTGAGCTTAGGAGCGTACATACACACTTTAAGTGGAAATTTAATTTTTATAATATGTAATAGGTACGTTAGCGTGGAACCTTCCCTTTTCTCCTGGTCTTATTTCATTACTTAAACTACAATTTGATTGTAGTGAAAGCCATGTCGAGACTAGTCAAGATTACTTGCTTAAAATAACTTCAATTGGTGTAAAGTTTTAATTAAATTTGATCCCAAGCTTAATTTTTGGTTTGATTCAAAAATTTAACTTGGGACCACCCATATCAAGAGTGATTTAAATGAAATCGGCATGGTGACAACATTTTAAGAAGGAGACATTTTTTATAAGTTACTTCACAAAACTTTCAAAATGTGGTTTTTCAAAGTAATTTTTGAAAATTTGTATTAATTTTTCGACTTCGGTTTAAACTCATTCCTTGGGCAGAATTTATAGTAAAGTTGCATTATTCAATTTCAACTACCCTATTTCCTGCTTCTGGAATATTTTCGATCCATTTCTGACCAAATTTGAGAAACATTATACTTGTTTTCGCCCAAACCATTATTCGATTGTTGAGATTGTAATTCCAACTCCTATTTCAATTCAGAATGAAATAAAAAGAATTGGTCAAGAAAAACAAGACGACCATTTTAATTTGTGTCCTCTCCATATTATTACCCCTCAAAAGAAGTAAGATGGAATTCAATGTCAATTCTAAAGTCAATCAAAAATATTATAGGATACCTATACATAGAGATGAATAAAATGACTTAAAAAAAAGAAACCCCACACTTCTTTCAAAATTTTCATCATTCGATTTTTCGCATATGAAGGAAAAAATAAATAATACATCTTCGTCGACGAAAAGTCTAGCATTTGCTATCGTAATTTTATAGGTTCTTTTTTTTCTAAGGGAACTCTTTTTGAAGGCTAAACTTCCTATAGGCTCATACAATCCAAGAAAGAAAAAAAAAACGAATGAAAATCCGGCTGGGCCATTAAATAAATTTTATTACACACAGAAATATACAGAAAATATTTGCAAATTCAATTCTATGGTACCTACTTTCGAAGACTAAATTTTATGGCAAACTTTAGGTTGCCTCCATGTTGTTGTACACTATATTGGCGGAAAATTATAACGAATGGCACCCGAAAAAATATTAAAAAAAAGTCTCGTGTTGACTTAAGGCCCAAGGGTGTCGAAACTAATAATTTTATAGAATTTTATTTTTCGTTACTTCTTTTATATTTTATATTGTGTCTCGTTATTGCAAAGAGTTGATTTTGGGAATATACACGCATGAAATTGTAACATCCATATCGTAGGATATGCTTTTCAAAAAAGAATATGTCGCTCAAAAGAATCCAAAGCAAGGGGAATCATTTCGAATTGGTGAAAGAAAATAGGTCAAATTTGATTTAAATGCTTCTTATAATCTTGACCTCTTTTTTAATTTACATATGTACTTATATGACCTTAAGCCCACTTAAGGACATGTGATTAAAATTTCATTTATCTTTAAACATTTAATTTTTGTTCACAGACTTTTCAAATGGTTAGTTGAGGTTCAAGAACAATTTATGAATTTCGGTACTTAAGAAAATTGCAACGCCGTTTCGAAATTTATACGATTGTTCGTTCTTGTTGATTCTCATAAAATGATGTCCCTAACAACATTTCTTTGTGTTTTCTTTTGAGTCAAAGATTTGTACGTTGGACTTTAGTTGATTACTATGTGAAGAGCTTATTGTTCTTGTCTAGAGTTCGAATAAGGCACGTTAAAAAAAATCCTTTAAATAATATATAATCAAATACATATAATGAACGTATGTACTTTTAAAAAACAATAAATTCACAATAAATTAGTTTTTTTGAAAAGAAGTTAATCTTGAACTTTTACATAGTTCATGTATCTGCATTTTCATTTCTGCGAAAATACAAACTTAATATTTGTAAGATAGAGAGAACTGATATAAATGAAGAAGTTTTGGATAAAAAAAATCAAAGGGAATACTATAAGTTGAGACTAAGGAGAACACTTTTCACTTGAGTATTGCACTCTCTTAAAACAAGCGAATTAATATTATTAGCAAAGTTCGAAGTTTCAATATTTTGTATTCCCAAAAAATATTATCTCACTTTTTTTAATAAAAACAATTGTCAAACATCAACCTTTTTTTGATTAAAATTTTTCTAAACTACCAAAATATGCGTTTAAAAAATCTTCCACATACCGGAATTCGGTAACCTTGTTTGATGACCCTGAGATTTTTTTTATTATGTAGTTATAAAACTTAAAAAAAAAATTCTTTAATGTATTTTTATGTTGATTCATTGCACACGAGTTTGTGATATTTTGCTCGTAAAATTTGCCGTCTCACGATAGAAAAGAATCTCAATGCCACAGACGACGATGACGACGTAAATATCTCCGACACACGTGTAACAATTTTTTGTTGCACTATTCATTCTGCCGGCCGGTCGATCAACATAAATGTGCTTCGGTCGTCAAACAGACAATCAAACTCAAATCAACCGAGGAAATAATAATACTTCTCAACTTTACAAATATCTCATAAGACTGCACTCGTATGTCGTAACGCTATTCACCAGATTACCAGAAAGCCATAATAACAAAACAACAAACAAAAAAAACAATAAACTTACTGACTGGTTGCTTCGGGAGCTCCTCTTACAATTTTACAATTCCCATGCAAAATTCATTTGCTGGTCTTTATGGGTCTGGGGAGGGGCAGTCAGACTAGGTGGGGGTCGGAGTTGAAGGAGACGAATGCATGGATGGGATGGATGGATATAGTGTTATCCGCGTCGCGACGCTTGCTAACTGCATTTCAGAACCGCATTTCAATGTCGTTTTGCTATGAGCTGCCGTATACCTATGCACGAGTACCTATTCCTGTTGCAGTTTCAAGTCTCTATCTATCTCTAGAGGTAGGTATAGTACCTTCAAACAGACACGAGACTTCTATTTGCTACTTGATGCACTATGGGGATAAATTTAGGATTTTATTTTTTATTAATGATGTGGCTATGATGTCTGACTGCCAGACAGACAGACAAAGACATTCCCACTTTTCTGCACCCGTGAAAAACGTCGAACACATCACAGTCCCGTCCCATCCCTCTGATGTCTATCTGTCAGTCTCTGTAACAATTTTGTGATATACAGTGATGAGTTTTGTGGTTTGTTTTTCAAAACGTAAAACGTGTGTTGAGAATGCGCGAGATAATAAAATATTTTTACGATCAATATATGTATGTTTTTTTTTTAAATAATAAATTTTAGCACTGCAACTATGGATGGTGATGATGATGGTTTGGAAGCAATACAAATGAATTATTATGTTGTTTTTATGATTATTTGGGTTTTGGAATTTTATGCTCTAAGTGATTAAGATTTAATATAGTGATTTTTGCTGATGAGGAGATATTTAACGTGAGTAGTTATGATAAATTAAGAATGCAGTTATGTTTTATCGTACCATAACAAATATCAACAGGAGGTTTGAGGAGTTTATTTGATATATTTATAGGAAATTATGGCGCAGTTTTAAGTGTATCGTTTGAAGAAGCGCCCACAAGTCGGAAATAACCTCAACCAACGAGGTGTAATTTGAGGAGGGAAAAGCTCACCTTTTTCGAAAATGCTCCAGGGTAACTCAATTGAAAAAACATATTTGGGAAATGATTTTTTAAGAGTTGGGCGAACTCTGTAGAATTTATTATCCTTAAACTAAATCAGAATTTTGGTTGGTGAAGGCGGCTTCACAAAGGTAAATTCCATTGTGACGAGTTTGACATTGATACTTGTAATTTGATAAATTATTTACACAAGGTTCTTGATAAATAAAATAAAATAAATATATTAGAAGCCGACGGCCTTATAACTCTCTGCCATTCCTGTATGCATCTTAGCAGGAATGGAGGGGACCTATACTATTTTCTGCCGAATCCGAAGAGCTATGATGGGAAGCGCTGTTCATGACTAGATATACTCTTGGAGAATTTGTCACTTTTTCGGAAGAGGATGCATACCATTGCTGTGTTTTTGGAAGTGAATTCAGACCTCTTGCGTAACTATTATGCCAACGAGTGCTACAATTAATTGGATAAATAAAACTTGAGAAGTCAATTGCACGCAAGATGTCAATTATATACATTTGTATATTGAATCCTTGAAAAAATACTTGATTTAGTTATAACATCCATTCGACTAGTACGAGTAATGTGACAAGGCAATGCCATGGGTGTCACAACTTTAGGATATTTAGTCACGCCCTACTGAAGGTAGAAGGGAGCGACTTATCCTCTCTGAAGGTGCCTCAAATAACAAAATTCTTAAGAGCAATATATTTGGAGTTTGAATTAGTAAGATTTTATTTTGATTAAAATCAGTTTAGAATTACTTAAGAAACAAAAAACTTCCAAGAAAGATTGTACTTTACAAAATCCTCATGATTAACTGCACTTCTTTTGCTGTATTGGCTTTTTGATTCTTTAAAAATACTTTATACTCCTATACAACTTTAACTTTAACTTGAAAATTCCGAATAAAATCTAAACTTGATTTCTGCATTCAAATAAACGATGATTAATTCAAGACGAAATGTCACCTTGCTTTATATATTTTACAAAAACAAGTAAAAGATTCAAAAAGCCAAACAAAAAAAAATCCAAGCAAATAGCATAAATCATCCAATTTTCCGAGAAATAAAAGTGAACAATATGCAACAGACAGAAGTAGCAATTCTTTTTTATTATAGCCTGGAAGGTAAAGTTGCATTTTTAACAATTGATTTTCTACATCTCATTGATTTTTAGTTTCTTCAACAGATTTGGTAAATCTAGGTTATTTAAATACAAGTCTTCCATATTGATCTAAAGATATTTCTCAGTATCCTTTTTCAAAATTTCAAAATTATTATAATTACATATGTTTCTTTAAAATTTTATATTTAATTTTGTGCTTTGAATTTATTCCAGAGAAATGTTCGTTCTTCTTGATTCTCACTCTTTTTGAAAATGTAATCAATCCATCCATCTTTTAAGTATTTTTTTTTATTATTTATAATTTGTTATTTATTTTATGTTATTTGTTAGGTAAGGTTAAGTAGGAAAAGCTGGCACCAATAATGTTGATACTCCCCTTAAACAATTCAACCTTGATACTCGCGCTTTTAGAAATGATCATCAGTTTGCCCTTGAGCAAAACTTCAGACGTGCTGTAAGGTACAGGTATTCTTTTTTTAGCTGCACTACACGAATGTGAATTGATTTACCTACATAGCTTTATTTTTAATTCGCTTTGTAATAATTCAAGTATTTAAAACTAACGTGCATCGATTCCCTGTTCGCCTAACTCAAGAACTGTGATAATCATTTTAAGGGTAGTAATAACCCCTTTGGCTGGTTTTCTAAATCTTACAGCTCCAGTACTATTCGTATGAGGTTATCTGGAAGCGAAAAGTGGGAATATAATCGCCATTTTCTAAAAGACCTTAATCGGAATATTGAGATTATTAGACTAATCAAGAAATGTTTTGAAATTTCTTTCTTTTTTACGTGTGAATCAAAACTGTCAAAAGTTTAACACTATTAAACTATAAGATAGGGAAGTTTACTAGACCTCAGTATAGATAGGTAATGATAAGCTCAAATTTTTCTAGAAAATTGTTCATCAACGTAAGTACCTCAACTATTCGACCAATAAAAAAAAACACCTACAATATTATAGAAACCAAAAACATTTGTGTCTCCTTGGTGCCGTAAAGGTGTCAAAAGCAATTACTTACTGCTACGAACAATTAAAACATTCACTAAGTTTGACGTCATTTGATGCCCGTTGATATACATATGTATATCTGGTGGGTACTATCGCCTCCATCATGGATGATGCTGATCTCATTCAGGCAAATGCAAATTGTTAAATGCAGACAAAAATGCATGCATTTTATGCAATTCAATGAATTTAAAAAAAGGCACTTTTATCATCGCTCTAATATTCGATGACTAATTTTGTATTTTATTATTTCATTGTTAAAAAGTGACATTTGGATTGTGATTAATGATTGTAATCTTCTACAGCCAATCGCAATCGAACCGTGCGCTGCTTTTAAATATAATAAAAATAAACAATATTTACCTACATATAAGTTAAGAATATCCTTCGCGAGGATATTAAAAAAAACGCGAACGCCAGCCCAGAGGGCCGGCCCAACGGTTCGACTTACAGATTGAAAGACCAAATCAATTAATATTCTCAATACTTATTTATTCTCTATGATTAATAATTCCGTTTACTTCTAAGTCAAGAATAAGACTGAATTCTAATAATAAATTCAAGTATAATGATACTCCGCCTATGCAAGGGTAAATTGCAACGTCAGCATTTCCCACCAATGGGAACAGCGGATGGGGATCGTATTCCTATTTGGCCTTGATACAGCACAGTGCATTTACCTTGTAGTCGTATGCACTAATATGCTACCTCAGCATATACGTGGGAAATGCCCCGTGTTAACTACCCTCTCCTTGAAAATCTACGTCCCGTAGATCAACTTGAACGTGAGATGTTAGGCGAAGATATTGTCGGTGGTGGTAGTTGTATTATAGGTAAGTCAACTTTTCTATATACCTTGCACCATATTATCAGGACTACAGCTGCAAACATTAGAAGGATCGTCATATCTGTGAAGGTGTAAGTATTCAACTTATTCGTTAGACCGTTCAGGATTTTTATGTTGCTCATGCTCATATTGTGGAGGTATTCGATGTCGATCTTGTGTTCAACTGTGGTGGTATTAGTTAGGACTGGTGGTAGAGCTTGAAGCGAGGTGGTTGTCAGGCTAGTAAATGTCCTGTTATTGAGTTGAATTGATTCGTTGTAAAGTTGAATCAAATATGTGCCAGAAAGTCCTTTTGGGATGCCTTTGCTGATTAATTCTCCCTTGAAGTTCGTCACGAATATGGTGTCTTCTTTGATGAATTCTATTATTACAGCCGGGTTGGAACGCATTATACAACTAGCATGACCACCTTTCAGTAATCGAACGATGCAACCGTCTTCATCTAGTTTTTCCAAGGAGGTTTCGTCACAAACTGTAACATTGCCAATATTGAGGCAGTTAGATGTTATTCCGTAGGTTTCCTCATGGTTCGCCAGGATTTTAGTGAAAGGTAAATCTACTTGTTTTTCCTCGATTATTGATGCTCTAGTCAGTAGAAGGTTATATTCAGTCTCACTAACCTTAGGCATTGAAAGGACATATAACAGCATGGAATCATTGGTGAAGACTGACGGCTTGCCAAATTGTAACGCTTCTACCACGTTTGCGTATGGTAGCGTCTCAACTTCGCTGATGACCCTGTTGATTTCTTCTTGGTCCAGGAGATTGGTATTGACGATCCCATTTCTCGCCATTTGGCAGGCACGAATGATTTCGTTGACCTCTTCTTTGATAATCATGAGTTCATCTATTATGCTTTGTTCATGCATGGCTCTGTTGGATGAAGCTACTTGATTGGCAGTGTTGTTGATGACCCAGTTAATCTTTTGTGTGATGTCTTCCGTTATTTTTAAGACCCTCTCGTTTATCTTGTACTGTTGATTGTTGTTGCTGACGATATCATCTTCATTTTTCAATACCTTGTCCCAATAGGCTGCGTCGGGGTTACCTGCCAGCCACTTCCATGCGGACCCGATCCAGTTGATTGATCTTTCCCTTCTATGAGTTTTCCCTTTCAGCGAATCAAGGCGTTCGTGGAGTTGAGTAAGGTGATGACGTGCAACAATTTTCTTTTCGAGCTAAGTGATTTCGACCTCAACGACTCCCGTCATTTTGTCCAAAAGTGCTTCAAATTTATCCAGACGAATGATGTGTATTAATTTGAAATGTCCATCGATAATCCAGCCTTGCCCTTCTTTGATGGTGACCATTGGAGACTTGTATTCGAATATGCTGAACCCTTGCACGGCGGTAATAAGGATTAAACTATATGATAAGTAAAATTATGAATAAAAGAGAATTAAGTATAAAATAATAGTTATTTTACAATTTTATATACTTTAATGATTTACTATATTCAGTAGATATTGATTAGACAAATTTAAAACTAAAATTAATTATTAATACAAATATTTCAACATTAGGATATTCGATAAACCAGAAAATATTAAAAATTGAATTACATACATATAAGTATTTCTTTTATATTTTTGTACTATTTTAATTTCATTTTATGTCATTTCAAAGTATTACAATGGATTGAGCATTTCAGTCATGATTGAATTTATAATAAAGTTACATATAATTGAATAATGGTTTTAGTACAATTATTTAAGCATGATTATATTAAAAGGATTTTAGGATTTTATTACTTTTATGTTACATCACTCCGTAGTATTAAAATCAATTGAGTAATTTAGTAATGATAAAAATTAAAAATTAAATTAAGTTACATATACAATGGAATATTTCTTTAGTAAAAACTAATATTAAGTAACATACAATTGAATAATTTTCACAATCTAATTATTTTATTTTACGTCATTCCACAGTAAAACTTATTAAATTGAATTAAGTAATTTAGTTATAATAATTTTGATATCTATAGCTAGGTGCTGTTGCTTGTGCTTTGGTGCATATTCGGAGCTTGTGCAAGGATTAAGTGAAATTCGAAAAGGATTTAAATTTTTCGTGCATGATACATTATAACATTATAAGGGGTGGGGTGCTTGGTGCCACTGCCCTTTTTTTTTTTTTTTTTTTTTTAATAATTTTTTTGTAAATTAAACTAGGTAATTTTTTTATATTATTTTTTTTTATATTTTTTTTTTTTTAATATTTATGCTCTCCGATGGGGAATTGAACCCCAGCCTCCTGCATATCAGACAGGTGTACTGACCACTATACTATCGAGGAGCCATTACGTATTACCTTGGTTTAAGTTTTTAATATGGGTCTTATGAATTTTTCTGCCCGTATTGGTTGTTACTGTTACACGGTTGTCTTTTGCCACAATATCTTTTCGGAATAAAGGCTTATTTTTTGCCTTAATTCCTTTTGATGCCGTGTATATAACATCTCCTTTTTTATATTTTTTAGGAGAACTTCTATTCTTGTTCCGATAATGACTTGTTTGTTTTTGCTTTCTCTTGATCTCGGCTTTGAGGTCATGGTTTATCTTTTTCCTAAAGTCTGTAAGATTTTGGTAATTAATTCTTGGAGATCTGTCGAAGAACACGTCTGTTGGTTTGAGTTTGGTAACTGAATGGATACTATTGTTATACCTATCAACGGCAATGTTTAGTAGTTCCTTTAAGCGCAAATCTTTATATTCGACTTTTAGACAACGATAAATTTCAATGATCGTTGAATGGAACCTTTCGACTTGACCATTTACTTCTGATCGATTTACGGGGGTTCGGTATAGTTTTACACCTAGTAATTCGATAAAATTTGCGATAATGGGGCTAACAAAACTACATTCATTGTCGGTAACAAGTATTTTAGGGACTGTAAAATAGTGAAGGACTTTAATAATTTTGTCTCTTAGGTGCAGGACTGATCTATTCTTTATATGGAAGAGTTTCCCGAATTTAGAGAATTTATCAATACAACTTATGAACTTCTCATTCTGCACCTCAAGTATGTCCAGATGAAGAATCTCGCAGGGGTAACTCGGGGTTGGTGTAGGTTGGAATTCCGGACGATTCGGATGCCTATCATACTTATTCGTGTTGCATATTTCGCACGCCCTCACGTATTTTGTTATGAGGCTATTCATGCCAGGAAAATAGTATTTTTCTAGTAATTGCTCCTTGTTTTCCCTGGCATTCCTGTGTGCTCTTCTATGTTCTTTCATAATCAGTTCACATTTGCGGTTCTCATTCTTCACGTCTTCGACCACTCTTTGCGTGATCCTGATTTTGTATTTCGAAAAATGTTCGATAAAGACCTCTTGCAGAATCCCTAAATAGCATTCTGGCATTTTAATACCATTTACTACATTAGGGTTTAGCTTGGACCTCAGCAACTGGGTCAATGGTCCTTTATCGTGTCCATAAATAACAACGTAATGCCGGCAATAGCCAGGATGTGGTTCTTCGAAACACTCCAAACCCTTGTCTGCTCTAAAGATAATCTGATTACGAAAGACATTGATCGGCGCGAGCACGTGAGGTATGAGGTCGGATGCATCTTGTTGGGCACTATGAGCAGTTTCCGTTGTAGATCCACTTTGATCACTACCAGCAGTTTCTGTTGTAGATCCGCTCTCAGAGAACGCGGTTTCAGTCTCTGAACCTGCATTGACCAAACGAGACGTAGATGGCTCATGTACTGTGTTTCCATTTGACCTAGATTCATTTACTGAGTCTTGCAAATGGTTCACCTGAGTTCTAAGCCTTGAAAGAGCATCAGCCACATAGTTTGATTTACCGGGTTTGTAAACCAACTCGTAGTTGTACTCTTCGATTCTTGCTTTCCACCTCTTTAACTTGGCATTGTAATTTCTATTACCCAATGCAAATGTAAGAGGTTGGTGGTCCGTCAGAATGCGTATCTTTTTGGCCCCATAAAGGTAGGACCGAAGATTATCTAGGGCCCAGACGATGGCCAACATTTCTTTTTCGTTGGTGGCAAAGTTCTCTTCACTTTTGTTCAGTGACCTAGAAATGAATGCAATTGGTCGGTCTCTTCCGTCCTCATTCTGTGATAGAACGGCCCCAATCGCATAATTAGACGCATCAGTTGTTAAGGTGAAAGGTTTTTCAAAATCGGGAAAGGCTAAAACCTCAGAAGATGTTAACAGAATTTTCAAATCATTAAAAGCTTTGAGCTCAACGTCACCTAATTCGATTGGAACATTCTTAGATTGGTTGGCTCTTATTTGAGCATTCTCTCCCCTTGTGAGATTCGTCAATGGTTTGGCAACCTTCGCATAGTCGCGAATAAATTTCCTATAGTAGGAAGTAAGGCCAAGGAATGATTTGAGTTCCTTCAAGTTTTGGGGTGGTTCTATGTTCTGAATTGCCGTAACTTTTTTTGAGTCGGCTCGGATACCCTCAGCTGAGACAACATACCCTAGGAATTCTACTTGTTGTTGCATGAAATAGGTCTTCTCGAGATTGACCCTCAGACCCGCCTTACCGAGTCGGGCCAACACCACATCTAAGTTCCCAAGATGATCGTCTAGTCCCTTGCCAAAAACTATTATGTCATCTATATAGACGTAACATGTTTTTCCAATAAAAGGCTTCAGGACATCGTCGATCATTCTTTGAAAAATCGCAGGGGCATTCTTGAGCCCAAAGGGTAGCCTCAGAAACTCAAATTTCCCGTTCATTGTGGAGAATGCCGTTTTCGGAATGTCGGACGGTTTCATAGATATTTGGTGAAACCCAGAAGTCAAGTCAAGCGTTGTGAAATACTTAGCTTTTCCAAGACTAGCCAACGTTGAATTAATGTCCGGTATAGGATATGCATCTCCTATGGTTACACTATTAAGTCTCTTATAATCGACAACCATTCTATACTGTTTCTCGCCATCGGGTTTCGGTTTCTTGGGTACAACCCATATTGGCGAGTTATATGGGCTTTTAGATGGTCGAATAGTACCTTCCTCCAAAAGCTTAGCTATCTCTTTTTCAACCACACCTCTCAGACAGGCTGGATACGGATAGCTCTTTGAATATATCGGATCATTCGTACTTGTCCTTATCTCAGCGAGAACCGAGGTATCGAGGGTTTTTCTAGTGTCAATTGGTCCGAAAAGATAATTATATTTTGATAATAATCCCTTGAGTTTGTTCTTGGTATCCTCAGGAAGTGAAGGATCTAAGGTAAGATTAACTTCCCTAGAGATCTTTTCTTTTAGTGGAATTTGGATATTGTTTCCCAATTTAAGAACATTGATATTCCTGTCTATAATAACTTTTAATTCCTTTAAGGTATCATCCCCAATAATACCATCGAAAGATGTAAGGCCAGGTAACACATAAAATTTTAATATTGTTCTAATTCCTAATTTTTCAAAAAAACGTCCCTCGACAGACTCCGTAATATTGATCTCTCCACCGGCTGATCGTACTCTAAAAGGGTTCTTTATGCGCTTGGTCGGTTGTCTAATATTTGGGCTAATGAAGTTCTTATTCGCCCCTGTATCGACAAGAAACTTCAAGACCGACCCATCCCCCGTAACATACTCTATGTATGGTACGCTGGATAGGCCCTTGTCATAAAATTTATTTCATCACAAGCAGCTTCTCCGACAGCCTCTTCCGCAGCAGCGGTGTATTCTTCTAGATCAACTTCATCCTCGACCTCTATGTTATAAAGGCGTTGCTGCTTGTTGGGATAGTTGTCAGAGGTTGCCTTACGTTTGAATGGGTTTTGAGATTTTGGACGGTTCATATAATTGACCTGTTTGCTTTGAACAGTTCGATCCCAGTCCATTTTCTCTAAGGGCTTTGGTGGAGAACCACTTTCATGAGGAGAGCTCCAGTTAAACCGATTATTTTTGCCTCTAAGATTTTGCTGAGGTTTCCTCGGAGGCAAATAGGGTTTAAACTCTAAACTCTTGAAACTCTGGTTTATTGGGGCTGTAATTGTATTTGAATATGAAGAGGGGTGAACGGAATTGTTCCGGTAGTTGAGATTTTGTATCTCCAAGCATGCGGAATAAGCCTCGGGGAGGGTTTTTGGTCTCTGAATCATGAGCATTCGTGATATGTCGCCGTTAAGGCCGCGCACGAATACATCTAGAGCCCTATTCCGATATGTTTCTACCAACGCTTTTACCGTCTCTTCACTATAAGACTCAGTTTTTATCTTATTAACCATCAAGGATAATTGATGATTAACAGCAGCGTAGAATTCGTCCAGCTTGCTGCTTTTCTGAACAAGCTGGTTTAACTGGTGCTCAAGAGTCCTTAAGTCTCGTTTATCTGCGTAGTGCAGTGACAAACAAGACTTCATTTCGAGCCAGTCACCGTCGAAGATATTATAACTCACGAGGGCAGCATCAGCAGGGCCTCTAATCTTACCCCTGATGTGTTGGAGTATGGCGCGATATAGGGGCTTTGACCTGACTATCTCATAGTCCTTGAGGATCCCCTCCACAGCATGTATCCACGATACATACTGCGTAGGATTTCCATTAAAGGCCTGCAACTCCTTTACGCAGTCGGGTAATTTACTGATTTCCCTTAGCTCAGCCTCCGTTTGTGGAGGACTGAGGACAAAACTACTATTAATACTATCGTCCGCAGCTGCTATAGGAGCGACTGCCGCAGTTGCCTTCTCTTCGACAACTTGTAGCCTCCTCTCGAAACCCTTTAGTTGACTGATTAGGTTGCTTACAGCACCAGTCAGTTCAACTATTTTTTGGGTGACTTGGTCCATTTTAGATATAAAAATATTGTTTTTTTTTTTTTGTTCAAAGAGAAGAAAAAGGCTTACCTTAGTAACAAGCGTATTCTTTAAATTCAATATTCTTTTCTTTTTTTTGCACAATTTTCGCACAATTTTAAATTATTATTATTTCACCTTAACTGCCTCTGGCAATTACGCACTTTAAAATACCTTTGTATCAATGCACCTCTTTTTTGTATATTTTTTTAATGGTGAGCTTAGTGCACCTTTTTTTTAATATATTTTTTCCAATGGTGAGCTTTGCTCCCTTTTTTTTTGCACCTTAGGCGATTATGCACCTTTAAATACTTTTTTGTATCAATGCACCTTTTTTTTATATATTTTTTTCAATGGTGAGCTTTGCCCCCTTTTTCGCACTTATCCTTTAATTTTAATTATTTTTTACCACAGCACTTGCAAAAAAAAACTTTATTTCGAGCACAGCACAAGCAACGCGATAGACTAGCTTTACACTTTTTTTTCTTCTTTTTTTTTTGTGTTGTTTTTTCTTTCACTTACAGCAGCTTCATCGTTCGTTTATATGTATATAGTTATCGTAAAAATTTTTTCAAATTCGTTCAGTAATGTTATTAACGTATTTCTGCAAGAAAAAATTAAATCCGTTAATTTTCTATTCCAAAAGAACCGGTATTTCTTGGGGGGTTGCCGTGTTAGTCCCGTTTAGTTTAACTTAATAAACCTACTAATGGCACGCACAACTCCACCCTCGTATCCCTTAGCGTTTAAGGATATCCGCATGTTCCCATGGGTATGCGAAAGTTTTATGCTCAAGGTACCACAAATAGTCTACTGTGTTCCCATGGGTACAGTGACATTCACTATAAAGGAGTGTATTGGCCTTGGCATAGATCCTTCAGCAAAAAGGACACGAAACGAATACCGGTCCCTGTTCGGGCGCCAGTTAAGAATATCCTTCGCGAGGATATTAAAAAAACGCGAACGCCAGCCCAGAGGGCCGGCCCAACGGTTCGACTTACAGATTGAAAGACCAAATCAATTAATATTCTCAATACTTATTTATTCTCTATGATTAATAATTCCGTTTACTTCTAAGTCAAGAATAAGACTGAATTCTAATAATAAATTCAAGTATAATGATACTCCGCCTATGCAAGGGTAAATTGCAACGTCAGCATTTCCCACCAATGGGAACAGCGGATGGGGATCGTATTCCTATTTGGCCTTGATACAGCACAGTGCATTTACCTTGTAGTCGTATGCACTAATATGCTACCTCAGCATATACGTGGGAAATGCCCCGTGTTAACTTATATATATTTATTTTCCGCAAATAAAAACATTATTTTGTACGTATAGTATATTTGAATCAGAAAAAAAAAATCAAAAATATGAAAATACGCCACATTAAAAATTTGTATGTTTCCATAAGGCATAATGGACCAGCAGTAACGTCCTCAAAAGGTTATCAATGGTGCCGAAATGTCCGCGCCTTAAAATTAAATATGTTTTAACAAAAATTAAAAGTAAACAAATAAAACAAAATAAGCAGGCACATATTTTTTCGCTGAGATGTTAACAACTCGTGTACCTATGCAATTTTCTGGGTCTGAAACTTCCAATTTGGTAAGGTGTTTTTTGGGTAAAAACAGGTGCTAGTGCGATATTGACGAGACATCGTCTTCTTCACAGATGATCATGTGATTAAGTTCACCTTTACAGAGAAATTTTGTTTTGTGGCAAGAATTAAATTATGTATTAAAGAAATTGATATTTTCTAATTTGTTGTTGCTTTTTTTTCTACAAACTAAAATTTAAGAATTTTGTTCATAAATGTCACATTGATCGAGGTATTCATGTTTCTTTGAGACCATCATGTATTTTCAAATTTTGAAATGAATCAATTGGAAATATACTAAAACATAAATCACCTCCTCCAAGAACATGGTATTAAACCTTAAGATTTTTACAAATTTTGTTATAAACGAAAATAAAAATAACATTTAATCAGGCAAAATAATTTATAGCCACAATAAAAAAAAAACAAAAAGTCCAATGTATCGCATCCGCATGTGAACTTTTATAGCATTTTAATTATGACGACTGCCATAACTGTCTCCTGAAATGGACTGGTATGGTATATTGTGTCCACAAATACGTAAAGCATTCTTAGGTAGGTAGTACATATATAATTTTGTTTAATACATAATAACAACGATGTTTATTAAATGAACTATTGTTATCTCTTTTGTCCAAAGTATAAAATGAGAGAAAGAAAAATAGAAATAAAAACTCAAGTAGACAAATGATTTGAAAAAAAAAATAAGTAATGAAAAAAAAAACGATAAAATTTGATTTAAAAAGCCGATGTAATTCGACGGGATTATTTTATTATCATGGAAGGCTTGTATTTTTGCCAAATAAATGTTAAAGTCTTAACTAAATTAACAATGCATTCATATTCTTAAATCATCAGGAAGCCAAACAAATCGCAATTTAGATTTGTTTATGTTTTTTTTAAATTTTTAATTGGATGCATGCAATTAAAAGATGTTTTAATTAATTTTGGATTTTTGAAACTTAAACAGAAGTGTTTTATTTCCATAACATGTTGCCATTTTTGTTTTAAGCTATGTTTAGATATTCCATTTAATAGAGTTTAAAAAAAAAAACTTGTTTCAAAAAGGTTTGAAAAATCGGTTCAACAAAAAAGGAAGCCTGTTAAAATTTGAGATGTTAACAATTAGAATTTTCTAATCGAATGTTTCGCTGTCAACGTACTAAGAATTTTATACTTAACACAATAACAGCCAGTGTCACAACTAATGGCGTAACATAATGTAGACTATACACAATAGTAAAAATCATTATTTTTGTCAAAATCGTTAGAGCCCTTTACAAGATAAATAAAATTGTTCAACTGAAATATGTTCTTTGCATACTAAATTTGCCTAAAAGTTTTATAAAAACATTTGAGGACATATATTAAGAAAAATGTAATTCAGCAGCTAGTTACTGACTTATGAATTAAAAAAATTTAATTCATAAGTCAGTTGGTGACTTGTGAATAAAAAAAATTTTAATCATAAACTTCTTAGTGACTTATGAATTAAAAAAAAAATAATTCACAACCTACCAAGTGACTTATGAATTAAAAAAATTTAAGTCATGAGCAAGTAAGTGACTTAAGAATTAAAAAAAAATTAATTCAAAAGTTACCTAGTGACTTATGAATTAAAAAAAAATAATTCATAAGCTAATGCATAAATTCTGATTAAAAAATTATTATTTGGAAGATTTATAAGCTAACATGATAATTTTATGACACACAAAAGCTTGAAATCTACTTTCGTTAATAATAATTAAATAATTATGTAGTCAAAACAAGCTTAAACATTTCCAATTTACCAACTAGCTTATGAATAATTTTTTTTTAAATCATAAGTCACTTAGTAGCTTGCGAATTAATTTTTTTTTTTAATTCATAAGTCACTTAGTAGCTTATGAATTAATTTTTTTTAAATCATACGTCACGTTCGAGAAAAAATACATTTTTAAAGGTTATAAGGGTTTTCCACGTTAAAAACAAATTCAAATAAATTTGTTTACTGCAACGAAATCAGCATCTTCAATCTACAATTTAACAAGTTTTTTTGTCGAAAATTTAGTAGAATGTCACGAGGCGACACAATTAAGAAAACGAAAGGTATAGGAGGTATACCTACCTACATATGTATGTAAATGACGGACGACATCTGTGATAAGATCGAAACGAAATAAACAAAACATCAAGCAATTTGTTTGTGAATACCTAACGTCTATAAGTATCTATTTTTCTAGTTCTTTAAATACAACCAAAACCTACTTTTCTAAATGACGACGACGACTTACAACGCCTCTTCTAAAATAATCACATTTTTCTCTGCTCCTATACTCTAAATGATTTTTTTTGTTTTGTATCAAAACATTTGCTAAAATTAATTGAACACAAAAGTGCATCCTGCCCCGTCTACAATGTCGTCGTTATCGTCACACGTCGTCGTCGTCCATTCGTCCATCCACCACCAGCCATGTAGACGTCCATCGTACAACCGTTGTCGTGTTTCCTAATGCAATCGTCTTCAAAGTTTATAAAAATATATATATATATTTTTTGTTTTCAAATCTGTGATGCAAAAAGTAATCTTCATCAGACTTCAGACTCATTCAAAACATAAAGTAAGAGTGTACACAAATCTAAATCAAGCTAGAGGAAAAATTACATCAAAATATCTGGCGATGAAGACAGAAATAAAAACAGACAAATTCACACCCGGTCCGTCACCCATATGTCACAGTATAGCTCTACACTACTCGAAAGAGTCTAGAAGATCTTTATGCAGTTTTATTTGTATAAAGCTTCTTAGTTATTTAATTTTTTGTTTTGCAATTTTTGCAATTGCAATGACAAAGCAAAACAAAATACCTAATGGCAAACTGCGACAACGACGATGAAGACGAGGACGACGACGACGTATTCAAGATGTGTCGTCGGGGAATGTTCGTTGTTCGTCTCGGTTGTCCGATGCTTTTTCTGTCTGTCCCGTTTCCGACCAATTTAAAACAAAAACAACTAATCTATTTTTGTAAAAAATAAGCGTCAAAATGTAGATCGGAGATGCTGATTTCATTGCGATAAACAAAATTATTTTTACTCTTCAAGTTTTTTTTTAAATATTTTGAAATTGTTTTTTTTTACGTCCAAAGACCCTTATAACCCTTAAGGAAATGCTTGCTTTCCACAAAATAGGGATCCACTTTCTACATCGTCAAAGCTTTAGACGGTTCGGACTTCCACATAAGCCTCATGATGATCGAAATATTAAACTCGAAAACATCAAAAGATTCTTGTTTTCTTGAGTTCTTTTCATAAAAAAAGTGTGACCTACAAGACTTGATTATTTATTTGACTTAGAAGCGTCCACATTATGGTGATTTGTGTAAATCCACATCGGCGATCAATAATGTAGGGTAAGTGTAGACATGCTGATCAACAGCGCCTATCAACTGTATTAATCCGATCCCAAGCCCATCGAAATGGGTAGGAATATAGTTAATTTTGCTATCCCGAATATCAAGTGATCTACCCCTTTACCCCTTAAACATTAGGCGTCCTAGCTTGACGTCAAGCTAGGTAAACCATAGCTTCATATCCAAAATTTCAAAAAAGTACCGCGGAATTTAATATTGAGTGCTCCTACCCTCAGGCCTCAAGCTTTGACATCAAGCTAGGTCTTGCAGAAGGTTAAGGGGTTAGTTTAGAAGCACTTTATTCGGGATTGATTAATTCCCTTCAAAATTTTATTTTTGAATTTCTTCTGTGGCCGAACCAGGTCAATAGGTCCAATTTTTACTAGCCCACAAAACTGTGCCATTTTTTATTTGGTTTCTTAATTTGTTCGGCAACTCGATTTATAGGCCAACAATTCGTTTGATGTTAGAAAGAAGAAAGTCAGCTGAAAGAATTGACAATGGTCAACATTGAAAGCGGGTTGTGTATGGTAACATCCCCCAGAAAAAGGTGCAATGCCTTTGCAACACCATATTAATAAATGAAACAACAACTTTAGTGTAGAGTTGGGACTTAGTTAAGTAGGCAAGATTTAAAAAACCAACCGCATATTTGTGGGGGCTACTAAAAATGTCAGCATCTTGAATGGAATTGAAAAACGATACGAGCTATAAAATCAGATACGAGTTGGTAATATGGCTTCGGTAGAGTGATGCATATTCTTGTGAATTAGCTTATGAATCAGCGAGTGAGGGAAAGAGATTTCAAATTGAAATAGACATTCAAGACTAAGTTGGAAAACTCGGTGGTAGCAATAAAATTAGCTGACTTGTTTTAAAGAATCATAAAAGCAACTATGTGCGACACTGCTTTGCATTTTATTTGGCTTAATTCTAATTCAATATCTACTATACCTACATTATAAAAAAAAAATATGTGCGGACTAGACAGTGGCGGCACAACAGGAAGACACAGTGAATTTTTGGAATTGTCGTCTTCTATCCGAGACTATTTTTCCAACTGCTGCTTCACAAACATAAAATATCTGTGCACAAAATGTATATTTAATTTTTATTTAAAATTGTCTCTGTGACTTAAATGTCTCGGAACAAAAATAAGCACTTACAGATACAGATAATTTGTGTCCTAACAGAGTCTAGATAAAAATGAGTTCGGAGATGATTCACAGAGAAAGAAAACGAGAAGAAGCAATATTCATTCGTCTGCCAAACCAAAGTGTGCATTTAAAATTTATTTTGTAAACAGGAAAAAACCGAACACCGAGAGCAAAAAAAAAAAGCAAAATATATCTTTCACTATGCAACATCCCTAAAAATACATATATATACATAATTATCCGAACCGTATGTATAATTAGAAGCCATAACAACAACAAAATGAAAGAAAACAAATAATACTTAAAGGTATACGTAGAGGAATAGGCGAAGTGCAAAAACAAATATTTCTATTTGCAGATTTATTAAACGTGAATTTATTTTTAGATGAAAACAGAATTATTTTTAGGTATTTAGCTTTAATTGTGAGGGTTTTTGAAAGTTATGTGTTGTCTTTTAAGAGGGAACAAAAAGTCTAGAAAAAACGAGGAACACATTTTTCAGTGGAATTGTTTGTGTCTACAGAACAACGAACTACGAGTATATAAATTTAAAATATCTTTGAACGGTCTTAAGTCAACAAAAACATGACCTTTCTTCTAGAATATCCCATTTTGTGAGTAACACAGAATTTCAGTTAATTTTACAACGATATTTGAACAAAAAGGTTTTCACTAGGGATGACTAAGCTTTGACAGGTGATTGCGGCCATATAGTTACATCTATCAAATTGGTTGTCAGTTATTAAGACCGTGTTACTTCTCTGTACGAAATGTTGATCCAATGGATGAAACAGCAGCAACAAGTGCAAATTATTTAATTGTTTTATGAAAGTGTTTCTTTTGTTGGAGCAACAATATTCAGCGACGAAGCCCATTTGTGGATGAATGGGTTCGTTAACAAGCAAAGTTGTCGAATTTGGGACGATCATATTCCACACGAGTACCACCAAATTGAAATTCATCCAGAGAAAGTCACTGTTTGGTGTGGATTTTGGGCCGAAGATATCATCGGTCCATACTTCTTTGAGTACGATCGACGATCGTGAGCGATATCGGTCCATGAAAACCAATTACTTTTGGATCGAATTGGATGATATGGACACCGACGAAATGTGATTTCAATAGGACGGCGCTACCGCCCGTTCCACAATAGACATTTTGCATGAGCGATTTTCGAACATGGCCATCTCACGCGAAGGCAATATGAATTGCCACGGAGTCAGTGCAATTCGACACCCTTTTAGATTTCTCTTTGCGTGTTTTCTTAAGTCACAGGTCTATGCCAATAAACCACAAGCCACCACTGGGATGAAAACCAACATTTTTTTTTAAATAAATATCAATACTTTAAAACACCTTATGATTTTTAGTAATATGTTCCAATGCAACATTTAATATAATATTATAAAATAAAATAAAAAATAAAACAAACAAAATTAACAAATTTTCCATACGCAAAATCTTCAAAAGAGACTTTGTCAATAAAACTTTATGGCATCAATAAATTTAAACAAAGAAAAGACAACGACGAAAAGTCAGCAGAACATTTAATTTTAATCTCATAAAAAGCTAAACGCAATAGAATCACAGAATTTATAACTTAACTTGATATAAGGAGATAATTAAAGTCAGGAATAGTGCTTTTGTTTTTTTTTTTAAGGTTTGAAAATTTTTTGTATTGTTATTGTTGAAGATAAAGAACAGGGTGTTCGATATAAATGTGTCTGATGATTGTTGATTTTTGATCATTTCAGAGTTCAATGAGGAGTATGAATTAAGCCGCAAGATCTTTTTGGATTCATTAAATAAAAAACTTTATTATAATTTAATTGTTTAAAAATAATATGTATAAAAATAAATTCAGTTTCTTTAAAAAATGTCTATGAATATCTCGTTTTTGAAAATCAATAAATAGCAGAAATTACATGCAATTCCGAATACATTACAAATTTAGACAAGGTGCATTGCAGACATAATGGGGCATCATTTTCAAATCATAAAGGGATATATGCCAAGTAATATTTAACATAATTTTTATTTATAAAATTAACATGTTTTCGCTAAATAATTCTTATATAAAAACAGCGTAGTCTCAAAATATGTAATCAACTCCTTTGGTAATTGGAGCTAAAAACAGAATGCAAAGCAAACATTTTCATATATTCATGCATGTATTCTGTTTTAAGCTCTAACAAAAACTATAAATTGTTGAAGAAGTTTTTTTTAAAAAATACATAAGTTCTTATATATTAATTTTTTAAAACATTTATAGAAAAAGATTGTTGGCGCGCCAGTTTTAGTTTTTATTATTGTGCGAATACAAATTAAATTTCAACAAATTAACCAGTTTTTGAGATAGCGAATTTTTCTTTTAATTCCAAAAAACTATTTTTTTAAAGCGAACCAGTCTTCAAGAAAAATATGATTTTCGAAAGCCATTTTTAATATTTATACAGTGAATACCTAATTCTACATCCTATATGTTGTAACTCATATTAAAAAGACCTGGTTATTGTCAAGTTTCAAAAAAATAGAAATGGTGGAGTGTAAAAAAAAAATTTTGAAAATTTTCTTAAAAATACAAAAACTATTTTTTGTTATAATTTAAATAAATAAATTTTATTTTTTTTTAAATTTAACATAAATAAATTTATCAAAATAATTTAAGATCGAAAACAAAAAATGGATCTTTTAAAGGTAGATACCATTAACAACCATTTTTTAGAAATTTTTGTTGTCAACAATTATCTTGCTTTTACTAAATGAATATTTTTAAATTTTGTTTTTAAGAATCTGCAGAATAGTTTTTGAGAAAAAAAAAGTATTTACTAAAATTTCGAGAATTTGGCAGGTATAGTTATTTTTGATCTTAAAAAAAAAAGAAACTTTTGGGGGAGGGGGAAACTAAGAAATTTTATCTATAGTATAAATAAAATCAGCCGAGCCGCTTATGCTATAGTCGACAGACAGACAAAATTGTGAGACCCCCTTTTCTCGCCTTCCCTAGTTATCATCGTAATGTCATAAGTCTAATCAAAATCTCGAGTTCAATTTTTTTAAGAATGCAAAACTTGCCATGTAGTACCAATTACAAGAAACTCGTATTCAATCAACCCATGAAACACACTGTACAACTTTTTTTTTTAATCATTGCCTCACAACATAACTGGAAGGTTGAATTAAGCTGTCGTGATTTTTTATTATATTTTTTGGTCCGAACAGTGCATTTTCTTTTTTGTTTTGTTTTTGCTGATCCCGGACATCGGACAAGAAAAAAAAAAAAAAAAGCGATTGCTGCAACAGTGTTGCAAATTGTAGCTGTTATATTAATTGATATTTACACGTCAGGAAGCAGAGCGTCTTTAAAATATCTGGGAGGGATGGAGTTATTTTAAGTGTATTTTTTTTTAATTTCAGGCAATTATAATTCATTGAGAAAAAATTGTTACTGTGTTGAAGAAAATATGGTAGTGTTCTGTGGGTTAAGTAGGTGCATTTTCAGAATTAATTAAAGATCAACTGTGATATACCAAAAGAATTTCGAACACGCATGAAAGCACTAATTAAGGATCAGGTAAAAAAAATAGCTTGGAATTCTAGGTATAAGGCAACTTCAATAAATTCAACGAACCGACTTAACTTAAAGGGAACCTATTCTAATATTTAATAGTCAAAAAACGAAACTAGATTCCTTACAACCATATTCCCCACTTTTTGATAGTTTTATCAAGCTATAATGGAAGATTTTTACACTTCAAGTAAAGAGTTTAAGACCAAAGGACTACATCCAGTGTGAATTGAAGAATTGAGTTATCAAAGTTTGGAAAATATATGGGTAAAGAGCTATTTAGCTAGAAGACGGAGCAAACTTAATCTCGCTTTAAAAAACTGGATTACAAAGTTAAAATAGCCCAAGATTTCCGCTGTCGCACGATGGGGCCAAACTATTCATTCTATGATATTAATTCCACTGGTCAGCATGCTATCTTTTACTGAAACAAAAATTTACTTTTCTAAGTTTTTTTTTTATTTTTAACTGAACTGAATTCGAATCCAGATTTTTCTATCTTGTCAGGTTTTTTGAGATTTAAAACATTTGTAAACTAAGTTTTGTAAAAAAATTGTATCTTATCTTCGTTAGTTTAATCATAATTTAATTAAAAAAAAAATTCAATCTCATTTTCTTCAACATTCACTCACTATGTAAACATTTTTTGCAACTAACATTCCAAGGCTACAAGTAAACATCACAATAAATCTTAAAAACTGCAGAAACAGAAAAAAAACTAATTCATTAATTCTACTAATGAAAAATAAAAATAGAATTAAATTGTTTTAAGATCATAATAAAGCAACATGTTTTCAAAATAAAAAAAAAAATTAATTATCATCCACGAGTTTAAAACAAAAAACCATAAAGCCAACAAAAATCCGAGCTGAATAGATATTTATTTTAATTATGAAACATTGTGAAACACATTTTCACATCAACAAATTGAAAGATTTTATTTGTTTAAAGTTTTTTCGTTGGTTAAATATCATAAATACTGTTTCTTATCATAAATAGTTAAAAAAAATATATACACATATGTAAATTTTTATACATTTTGCGAGTGAAACAAATATTTAAACCAAAAAAAATACAAATTTATATTGAATTGAATTATCTAATTAATTCTTTCAGTTGGATGAGTCGGAAGAAATAAAAACAAAAAACCTCAATATTGTTGTACATTTTGCTATCTTGTTTTTATTTGTATTCCACTTTCAAGGTTTATTCTTGCTCTCGTTTACTTACGCATTTGTTTAAACATAAAAAAAAAATCCACACTCCCTAGAACAGCATAAAGGTTAAAATACTATTTGAAGGTTATTTCCTGCGCAAAAACACACAACAAAACGCAAAAAACATCAACGTAACTCACACAGTTTGTATGTTGTAAACAGTAGAACGGTTAATACCTAATTTGAGACTGATTCGTTTTGAATCGGATAAGAAGGATTTCTTTTGAGAAGATTGTTGAAAATGTTTTTATAATGTTTTCTTTTTAGAGCTAAATCATTCGGAGCGGAGGTATTTTTCTGTCGAAATGAAAATCAAAGACGAACTTCGGTTACTTCTGTGTTGCGCCCTCCGTTTCTTAGAACCCAAGCTAGCGGATTGACGGCTTTGATGGAAGTTTATGATGCATAGTGCCCGGATGATCAATCGATCTGATAAGTTCCTACTTCAGAACCAGTGAAAAAATTCCCTAGTGTGGCAAAGTGTAGATGGTTTGAGATATGTGCGATGGTCCGGTTTAGTGATATATCCGATTTCTAATGATTGTGCAGAAGCAAGCACACATCAAAACACAACAGTAAGACACATTTAAACCCTTTTTTTTTTAAACTCAATCTACCCGAGAACTCTGCATTTCAATTCCATATACAAATTTAAACAAGTTATGGTACTGCAACGGCGCATTTTAGCGCTAATTGGACCACAGATCCAGAATGAAATGTTTGACATTACTTTATGAGGCCTAGTTCGAAGATCGTGCTAAGCTTGAGCTCCCACATTTCTTAAATCTTAAATCCGAACTAAATTTCGACAATGACACTTTTTTTAAAATATGTCAGAGAAAAGAGCTGTTATTTGAACATAAATGTTTTTTTAAAAATTTCAAAAAATTTAAATTTAATAAAGGAATGTGTCAAAATGTTGATTGAGAATAATGAGCAAAATGAAAAAATTTGACAAATATTTTGTCTATTTAAGTATATTTAAGAAGTACAGATACATTTGAAAAATAGGTTATTAACAAATGAAAATATTTCAAAAAAATTTCAGCAACCTAAGAAAAATCTTTTAAAATAAATTAAGATTGAAAAACGTCCAATCAAAACTGAAGGAATGAAAAAGTCCTTTAAACAGGGCCATTTATACCTATTAAAATAATCTCTCATCCCGATGTAAATTTTGTTCAACTTTCTGCTCCACTGTAATTGATAGTTGGTCGTAGCCAGATTAATAAGAGAAAAAAAAGCCAAACACTAAATATTGAAGGGGTTTAAGAATTCTAGAGCAGAGAAGATTCTCTCCAAAATATATACCAACATAAGAGTTTTTAGCTTGCGCGTTGATAGGTTTTGTATCTGGAACCAAAACCAAAAAAATATAAACAACCCCCTAAGGAGGCACTTCTCTCTCTATTACAACCACATTCAGGGAAAATATAATTATGTAGCTTATTAAAATTCTGGTGTTATACTCGCATGTAGGTGGTAGTTGTGGTAGGTATGTTCTGATTCGGTTATACAAAAGTATAGCGGTCTTTGTTTCTTTCTGCGCTCTATTTTCGTTTGGATTGCCTTCTTTATGGAAAATAATAATAAAACAAAAAAAAATCATATAAAATGTTATGTAGGGTACTACGTTTTAATTTAGAACCTTGATGGATGAATTGACTCATAATATGAACTCAAACTGCGTAGTATTTTTAAATGGTGACCATGAAATGAGTTCATGTAGTATGTCCATTGCTCATTAATTCTAATTAAATATTTTCATTTTACGAATATCCTTAATTTAACTTAAAATATTCCAGGAAGGAAAAATGAAATATTCATTATTCTATCTAGTTATCAGCTCAGAATATCAAGCTGATTTCTTACCACACTTTTTCCCTTTCCCTCCAATAGAAATTGAAATAAATTGCTTTATAATTATAAGGTTGTTCCTGCTATCGAACGCAGCGGGATATGAAACGTTCTGGGTTTTCCTAAATTTTTAGGCACCATACCAGAGAAGTCTCGTTTCTGTGGTTTCGACAGAAAATATTTAAGACCAGATAAGCAAAAGTTTCTTCTGATGGTCTCGTCTTGTGGCGAGTCGTATGTACATCTTTTGCTTTGATTTTGTTGATGTCCTGCTTAACAATAAGGATTTCATTGTTCCCGTTTTACCTAAGGAGCCACCCTACTCATTTACCTGGGGCAGTAATAACGTCAAATAAAAAATTCATCCAGATGCCATATAAGTTTGGCAGGCTTGGTTGTAGGTCCAAAAATGTCTCGAAGCAGAGAATCTACTGACCGGCTAAGTTTCCTGACTTTCACAGCATTGCTAATTCTGTCTACTGGGAAACTAAAAATAAGAAGATCGTAATACAAAACATTTGGTGAATCGACATCTTGCAGAATACCAGGCCCTTACAACTCTCAACCAGTCTTGCTATGCGTATTGTGCGAACGGCTTTCTACTGTCATCAACGCGGAATTAATCGTCTGAACAGATTTCCTAATGAGCCTCGAAAACGAAAATCGATTGGAAAAAGAAGTACAACTATGGGATTTCACAAATTAAGTAGGTTGGTTGTTTTTTTTTTTTTTTTGAAATTCTTTTTCAAGCCGATTCACTGCTCACTCAGGTGTACCTCAAGGAAGTGATCTGGGTTCTTTTTTGTTCATTTTCACTATAAAAGATGTTTAATAATGTATACGTTCTAGTAAGATTCTTATATTTGCTGATGATATGAAGATTTGTATGACCATAAAAGATAACTATGACCACATTCTTCTAAGGGCTCAACTTGATAGCTCTTTCTTTTGGAGCGGAAAAAGGTCTTTCCCTTAGAAAAAATGACAAAAAATTACCTTGTAAGGAAAACGAGTTGCAAATGCCTTTGATTATTTCGCAGCTAAAACTCGGTTCACTTTAATTATAATATAGAATTCAAGAATACATTAATATCGTTGTTAATAAAGCGAGTTCCATGCTTGGTTTTATTAAACTATGGGCAAAGAAGTTTAAAGATTTCTTTATACGTCTGTTATGTAGACCACGTCTTGAGTACGCCTCACAAGTATGGACTCCCTTTTATGGTATTCACAAAAGCCGTGTTGAATGAATACAACATAAATTCATTCGCTTTGTTCTAAAGGGTCTTCCACGGGTTCATCTGTATACAACCTTCTACCATATGAACATCGGATTCAGCTTCTGCAGGTTCACACCTGGTTTGAAAAAGTGAACACACCAAAACTAAATGTGAATACCATTTAAGTCAGCCTTCAGAATGAATATAGTGAATTAAATTTGTTTAAATCTTGAGACTATAGGAGCTTGAGTCAATTGTAGAAAAATGTGAAATGTGACATAAGGCACTGATTTAGACATTGAAATTTATTGAATTTTTCAAAATCATCAGAGTGGATATAAAAGTGAGCATGAATATTTTATTCACTTTTAATTACTGTGCTGGTTAGTTATAAGTTTCACCAAAACACGCCTAATTAGATAATATTTATTCATCAACTTATTAATGGTTCGCCTGAATCGACATAAATTGTCGCAGAAATAGATTATCATAGAACCAACTACGACATACTTGAGTCTTTTAAACGCCATTTCTGTTGACTTTAACATGAGTAAAATGGGATTAAAATAATTGTTTCGAACCATTGCCCTACGGTCGCGATTGTTAATTAATAATAATTATTTCAAATGTTTTGTAAATTGTATTATTTGTATATGTATTAAAACTTTGTATTCTGGTTTATTTGTATGCATGCAATAGTTTGTATTACTTTACTACTGATGAGCCTCTCATTGTAGGTTTGCAAGTTGCTCTAAGCTCACTTCAACAAAGAATCTAAAGTGTTGAAAAAATTAGAGCCGGCATCCCTTCAATTTTGTGGATAGAAGTCGAGGAAATATTCGTTTTTCTCGAGAAACGTGCTTCGCAAAGTTTCATGGTTATCCCTGATTTATCGCTACTTCTACAGCTTGATGTTATTAACAGTTTTTGATCTGTTTGTTTATCACTTTACATTACATGGAATTTGTAAATAAATCAATTAATACAAATCAATCAAGATTATCATTCACAGACCTAAGTATTTATTTTGTTTTTCTTAAATTCAATAACAAAAACAGAACTTAAATAGAAAACTTTCCAGAGTTAGCAACGGACAATCCATAATTACATCAATTTGTAAGACAAACTCATATATAATTAGATTGCAAAAACAATTACCAAGTCTGTCATTAAATAAAGGAATATAGAAAAATATTTTAATTATTTGTTTACAAACCAAACTGCATAACTGCATATTGCTATATAACATGCAGTCGGTATTCCACAGAATTTAACTATTAAAATGGAAAAAAATGAAGCTCATATTCCTATATAAAACCTCAAAAGCGCCCTTCAAATCGCTACTTTTGGCATAGACGGTCTTTTAATGTGAATATAACGCGCACCGTTAACGACCTTCTAGACTATTAAAAAAAAAAAACAAATTTACTGACCGAAAAATAAATATATGTATAAGAAAAAACTGTTCATCAAGAGTTGTGTTGTGGAGGAGCTACTCCACGTCCATATTGTGCGCGCTCTGCATACAATATTCGTTCATTCACGTAAATGTTCTATACAAAGCAGCCGCAGCGCCAATGTAGCGCCACAAAGTTACCTTCGTCGGTGTGTTTTCTTCTTTTTTTTTTTACTCATTTGCTAAATGGGCTTAAACCACAGAAATAACGAACAAGACAGAAAAAAAAATCTTTAAAAATAAAGTTTTTAAGACTTGCCACCGATTGAAGCAGAAGGAATTGCGATGACAGACCGGGAGGTTCTCTTTTTTACAACTTTTAACTACCGTTTTGTTAGAAGCTTGACGTTTACTGGTAAATTTTGGTTCTACTCAAAATATACATATACCTAAAGGTAGTTTATGGGTTTCTTGGCAAATGAGTAGGTTCCGAAAAAATGGTAATTGAAAACACACCTTAAATTCAAAATGGCGACAGAAATTTAAGTTAGAGTGTTACTGGTGTTACCTTAACCTACTGTTAAAATATCAATGGGCTTGGATTTAACTCAAATTTCGATGTACTATTTGCCAGGACTATTAATCTGTCAAGGGCAGGGAGGAGCTAACGACAAACTATACAAAATGACACAACTATTAAACTTTCAATAAATGCAACTGATCGCAGCAATCGCATGCAACGCAACGCACTCAAATCTTTTATTTTTCTGTTTGCCTTTTAAATACGAGTATAAAGCTGCTACATCAATTGGCAAATACTGTTTTGTGAATTAAATTCATTCATAAAAATATTTCAGCCATTTCGAAGTCATTATATCACACACCGAAAGAATACTATAAAAATACTAAAATACTATTCTCACTCACACTAATAAAATAATCGCACTTAAGCACTTGAATGCTTCCAAATACTCGTAGCTTAGGTATAATATTGGCAATGTCGCCCATCCGACGACGTTTGGCGTCGCGTCTTAGTCGCACAACACCGTAATCGGTGTTCGGTCTCCCCATTAAATATTTGTTGTGCTTATTTGGCGATTCATTTCAATATCCGGTTGTGAAAAATAAAAATAAATGATAATTTTGGGTGAAAGTAAAGTTCTGAGCGATCACAATTGAATGCGAGCGGTGTTAATACCGTGACAAACGCAGAGGTACATAGGTAAACGAGGAGGCGCCTCCAATGTAATACAACTTCGACTGATTGCGGTCATCAATTTTAAAGATACATACATAAGTGTCAGAAGTATTATTGTCATAAAGAATGAATAATGTGTACAAATTGGGTAATGCTTGTAGCACACAAGTGACATTCCTCTAAATAGCCATCAGACAGGAAGTAGTGGTTAGTTGTTAAACCTCTACGACGAAGCTATTCACAATCGTGTAATTTTGCCGGATTGTGCAAGAGCGATTAAATTAATATGTACGAGCATACGTGGGAAAAATCGTGTAGGCTTTTATTTAGTTTAAATCAGATGAACGAAATGGTGTTTTTATGAATGAATAAAATGACAATTTATTGTAGATATAAACCAAACGGAATACGTTCCACAATAATTCTCACATCATGTTCTTCATAATTTTTAAAGGCTTTTTGTTGCAGAATAGAATCTGCGCAATGTGAATTTTGTAAATTGTATAGGGACGCTTTTCAGTAAAAATTAATGAAATTAATCGAAAAATTAAAATGGCGCCCAACATAAAACCTAAGTGTATTTTTTCGCAAGTGGAGAACTTCGAAAAATAATTTAATGACATTATAAACTTATATACGAGTACAACATACTATATAAAGATTTATGTAAGATTCAACAATATTTTATTATGAAGTCTTTTGGAAATCGTTTTTGCTTTTAATTGAAGTTGAAAAATGGCGCCCAACAGGAATCTTTAGCTAGTTATCTTTAATATCAAAAAACCTAATAAAACCATGTCTTTTTAAGAATCTTTATCAAAATTTTACTAATCTTTCGTATAGTAAATATTTCAAAAATTTAAAATGCCGCCCAACGTAAAACCTTCCCCATTTTTATTTAGTTCCATAAGACTGTGCTTTTTTTAGTTAATTTAGAATAGAATTATAATAAACGCAGACCAAAGGGATTTCGATTTCCTTTAAAATGGCTAAAGATAGGGCGAGATTAAAAAAATATGAAAGAATAATTCAATTTGCATTGTGTTTAAAATATAAAATGGCGCCCAACATGAGACCTATCTTCCATATTTTTGAATTTTAAGAAATTTACTGGAATACTAATTTTAGGAAGGTTAAAAAAATGATTTTCAATCGATCTTACAAGACAACAATTTTAATTTCAAGACAGTTAAAAGGCAAGTCATGAATTTCACTAGAAAGTAAATTATCTCTGCAAATAAGAAGGATTGAACACAGTATTTGTATCTCATACTAACTCCTCTGTAGTTTTATTGAATGTGAACATTATGTCCATTGTTGTTGTTACTTCTGATGTTTTAAGCAGGACGATTGCCACCAGAGCACACACCATACTGATTTCTATATATCGCAGGTATTTCTTCATTCTCGTATAACTACGAGTACTTCTAATCTTCAGCTTGTCTCGAGATAAAGACATATTACTATTATTATTGAACTTGTGAGAGTTACCCAATCGTTAAAGAACCTCGAAAATATCTCAAAGGCGACAAAAAGTAACATCAACAGCAAAAAATTCCTGCAAGTGATTGGAGCACAGTTCAAATTGCAACAATGTTGCAACTCATTTGTATGTATATAATCGGTTATGACTTTCATTGGATTTTTTTTCCTTGTTAATTCAAAAGAGAAAAAAAAAACAAATTTTACTTGCAAAATTCCCAATGGGCATTTTTTTTTATAAATTAACCAAAGAAGATGAAAACAGAGAGATACCTTTGGAACAGAGTGTGTATACATACATTGTTGTCGTGATTGAAATTGTCATATTCATCGCCATCGGGACAACTTCAACTTTGTGAAGCGTATGATTCACATTCTTTTTTTTTTTAATTTCATTTTGTGTTGTTGTTGATGATGTGGAAAATTATTATGTGATAAATTTATTTTAACCTCATTCGGCCATCGTTTTGCACAGTGGAGCGGATTTATTTAAAAACTGGAATTAAATTGACTAGTGTAGTAAAAAAAAAAAGACAAATATATGTAAAAATAAACACAACACCAGCCCAACAGCCATCAACAGTCTAATCAACAGAAATAAGGTGATGCAGTAAAAGAATTAGCAATTATTTGCAATGCAATGCAATATATTTTCAATGTATGATGGCCTGCTTCACAACGTGCAGTGCATTTTTAGTTATCTTAAAAAACACCTTTTAAATCATTAAAGATTATAATGTTTCTTTAATAACTTTCAAGCCAAATCTGAGTTTTTGGTTAAATCTTAATTTTTCGGAGTAGATGTTTCATTTTTCATTTCTTTTTCTTTGTCCCGAGCACATGGTCACACCACCCAATAGATATACTCGTAAATTAAGCAACATCTCTGAAAAGAGTATATTCGAGCACATGCTTTACACGAGGAGCTGGTCTTAGAAATGCAAGTACCCTAGAATTGTGTTCAAACAAAATTGAGCACTTGCTCCGAAAGCACTCTATTTTGTTCCTACCATCCATTTCGTTTTATTTCTATAAGGAAGACAACCAATGACGGTCGTCATATCAATAGACTAAAAACTTTGGATCTGTCTTTGTTCCGCCCAAGAGAATCGGTGGTGCCATATTTTTTTTTTTTTTTTTCAAAAAATTCATGAAATTTCGCAAGACTTTTTACGAAGTAGCTCTTTTGTCGAGCTAAGAATTTTAAAGATTTATGTTTTTTAAAATTAAAACAAACGAAAAATGAAATTAAAAAAAAGAGCGCTAAAGAAAAGACCGTGCGGTGTACGTCTAATAATTAATGGCTCTATTTAACACTTCGATTTAATGGAAGCTTTACGTTAACCCTATTTAGTTTTTGAATTTTCTTCAGCATATATGTTTGTTTAAATTTGATTTTACAATTTATAAGAATTGAATTTAATTTTAAAACAATCGCAAAATACAAACGTTAAATTCCTTTTTGTGCTTTATCTTTGGAAATGGCTATCCTACTGTATGAACTACAGCCGTCATCGGCAGCAAATTCATAATGTAAAAAATGCGGATTCATGTGGCATTTGATGGGAAAGTTGGTTCCGTTTCTGAATCATACTCCAAAAAGTCAACAACGGAAATGCTTTTGTTTTGTTTGGGATTTTCATTATTTTGTTTACTTCCTTCCCTTCATTGGTTTTTGTTGATTCATTCATGAAAGCAATATAGTAAACAAATTTCATATCGTTAAAGAATTTTTAAGGAATTTAATTTTAATTTGAAGTTACTGACTTCATTCTGAGTGTTTTTTTGTGTTAGTTTTATTTAAGTGATACATTTTTTTATGTTTTCTTGTGCTTAAACGAAACTTAAATACAAATAAGCATTTATTTTCATTAGTTCATTAGAAATACATATGAAGGAGTTTTTAATATAAAACTAACTTAATTTAATTTCAAAACCATGAATACGACACCTTTTACGTTTGTTGACAATTTTTCAAAACTGAAAGAAATCATAAACCAAATACTCAATTTTTTAATGCAAAAAACTAGATAATATGTTAAAAAAAAAAAAAAAAACTATAATAAAGAAGGGTACAACAGATTGTTAATCGTGAGCAATTAGTCGGCACGTGTTTTTCTTCAACTCAAACCCTAGTTCAACAAACCAATTATTATAGTGTACACCTAGTTTCATTTTAAAATTTGTATACCCTAATGTATAGATATATTTAATTTTTTACTTCAACATTATTCGTGACTGTTTTTAGTTTTTGTTGTTGGAATTGTAATAATTTCAAAAAGGAATAAAACTAAAAACCTACACGTGTTTTGCTTGCCACCTGATTAGAAGGAATAAGCGTCAACGACACGACAAAGTGTGCCTGAAAAATGAGCCATACAAATATTATTATTCGAGTTTATTACTTTTTTTTTATCTGAGGTAAACAAATGTTGTAATTCAAATCCAGTGAAATCAAAAAATTCTGAACAAAGTCCGTCATGACAAATTTAGACCCAAAACAAATAAATAAAGGGTTGAAGTATTTCAACAAGCCATAAAGTTATTGTTACTTGGGTCATTGTTATAACCCAAAAACACAATTACAAACTTAAAACAACCGCAGTCGTTAAATTTCTTTTCTGATGGTCATAACTGTGTGAAAGGGGTATTTTGGAACACACGAGGATATTAAGTGACATTTCGTAAATGAAAAGTTACAAATATTATATACATATCTAGGTATGCTATTGAGTGTGTGACGTCGGGAGACGAATTTAGACAAGGGCAAGTTTTACTTTGGTAAAGGAGCGACAAAACTTATTTTGAGTTTAAATTCTACTGGTTTTCCGAACTATCAAAAATGTTTTCACTCTCACTGTTTCGAAATTCCTTGTTATCAGTTACCCGTTCTAGTTGACCTTAAAGAAAAATTAGAATTTTTAGTACCAGTACCAAATTTGAAGCAACCTTTTGGCTTGTAGCCCGATGTACACCTGGACCTGCAGATGACGGACGATATGATGAAAACCGTATTATGGAAATTTTTCTTTGTCATTTTTTTTTTGATTTGATTAAGACCTCGAAACGCCTTTGAATATGAAACTAATACCTGCCCTATAAAACAAGTACAAAACTGAATGCCAAGGAAATAATGTACGTAAATAATTTCTAACTGAAAAATGTCTGCTTTCACTTTTTTCAATCGGTTAATATTTACTTAATTCTAAAGTACTACCTATGTAAGGCAAAACCTGATTTTTTCCTTTCTGCTTCCAGATTCAGATAAAGAATTCAGAATATCGCAAAATTCTCTCTTATTAATGAGTTTCTCTCTTAAATATAAATCTTGACCACGATCAATATACAATAAAACAGTAAACATTGAGAATCGTTAGGTTGAACAACATTGACATATATCGGGTTTTGCCTTATTACCACAGATTTTAGAGAATACAAATAATGTGATAATGTGTCTACTTTATTACTCGAGCCTTAAGGCACAAAAATAGTCCGCTACCATCAATACATTATAAGAATACTATTACAAACCGTTTCATTTATATTCGCAGATATACTTAACAAAAAAAAAAATGTACTGTCGTCATTAAAAGCCTAGTTCGAATTTTAAAACAACGTCATTCTGCCAATTATATTTAATTTACATTTAAAAAAAAAATTGTGAACACAAAAATATTTGCAGTCGCAGGTGCTTGGGTAAGAAGTGAAGTGTGCGACCTAGTACATCATTTATTTTAGGTTAACACCACGGTTGCATTTTTGCATTATTGAATTTTTGTTAAATTGCAATGACAATGCAATAACATGTTTTTTTTTGTCGGCTAATTAAAACGAAAAAGGAATAAATTACTGGAGGAGTAAATCAAATTGCGACACCTTTCGATTTTTTTTTGTACGCACGCGTTTGGTTTTAATAAGAGCTTTCCAATTGGGAAGGTTATAGATTTTGACAGTTCATGTTGTGTTTTGTTTGTGTTTATTTTCCTGTTTTTGTTTTTATTTTTTTTTAAGACACTTAAGGCGAAACAACATCATGACAAGAGACAACGTCGAGCAGATGCAAGTGGAGAACAATCGCAACAAGAAAAGTGACGAGGTCCAATTTTCAAAAATCCACGGATTTGTGGATGTGTGAAATATTTGAATATTTGACTGCGATATCAACAATCCGAACATCTCCGAAATCGACGAAGACATCGCCATCAATTATGAACGATGATAACCAATTTCTTTTGGCCCAAATTGCATATTATGGATACGAACAACATGTGCGGGTCCAGCAGAGCTCTTTGTGCCACACAGCTGATGCCACATTGATCATTTTGCACGAGTTAGTTGAGGCCGAAATAGCGTGATTTGACCTCTTTAAACTTTTTCTAGTTGGATTCCCTTAAGTCTGAAATCTATCCCGATAGGACGGATACTATCAGTCAAACTTCCCGGATGAGCGCCATTCAACGATGCCGCGGTGACAATTTGAACGATTTCTTATCATACATAATGACGTCCATCATTTGTCGTTCAAACTAAGCAAAAACAATCTTTGATCTTTCATCTACAACTTGTCTCATTCAAGACTACCAGTCTCTACAGGAACCCCTTTATTTCAAATGTTCGTTTTGATAGAGGTGAAAATTAAATGTTACAAAATTAATTTTCTCCAGCATCCGCTCACCATAATTAATTTTTACTCGTGAAAAGAAAACTTCAAAGAACCCTTCACTTAGAAATACAAAAAACTAAAGTACATACTGAATTTTTATGAACACGATTTATAGAAGTTGGATGTGTCCACAAATGTTCTGGGGGTTGAGGAAATTAGATCCCCACCAAGTATATCGCTGGCATGACTATTATTCTATTTTTAATCAATCTTCTTGCATGTCACACATCCTAGGGGAAAACAAAGAAATCTAAATTGAAAGCGTATTTTTCTGTGTAAAAAACGTGGCTAACGGATGATTCAAAAGTATAAAACTAAAAAAAATTAAACTGCAGAATATCAATGTTCCGTAGTAAATATTTCAATTATTTTTTGGGAAAATGATAAATGGCGCCCAACGCAAAACCTATGCATATCTTAAGGTTCTTTTCTGTTAGAAACTGAATTTCATCTTAAGATTTTGTTGTAAGAGTTAAATCGGTCAATCAGTCGCGTTAGGCTGGCGATTTTATTTCAAAGTGATTGGTTTCCTTGCGTCTCCCTATTCCTAAAGTTCCTTCATGAATGCAAGTTATTTTTATTTAAGTATTTTTCTTGTTATTTGTAAACGCTCCTTTTCTCACGACGAGCCCAGACAGAAGAAGCACCTACACGAATGTACTTTTCTTCTCCGGGTTTTATAGAAATGGGGATCTATTTCCGTCTAAATGGACAAAAGAGGAAGTTAGGAAATGCCTATAGCACATTCCTTAGCTCTGATGGTTGATGGCTGGCGGCTCACTGTTGTGATTTTTGTTTTATCCTATGATATTTCCCGTTCCCGTTCCCGTATGGATGGATGATGTCTTATCAACAACAAAACATTGCGCCAAACATCGGAAGTGGAAGTCTTGACGCACGCATTACGTGCGTTTTCATGGAAGTTTCATCAGCACCGCGTCGTACCGCACCGCCCCGTGTCATCGTCCATGCGTCGGTTGCGTTTCATCATCTTGTTCTATTATTACCTTTGGGAGACAGCTATGATGGTGTGGTATTTTATTTAAGGGAAGTCATCCCTCTTGTTTCTAAAGTGTAAGTGTCAAAAGAGGAGCACACTGAAATGTCGTTTTCGATACAGCGAGGTGCGGTGCGGCACGAGGAGGTGTGCTATACATAACATCACGCAATGAGTGCCATGATGACGATGAAGTGTCGTTTGCTGGTGAAATGATGACTTTAAGGGGATTGAATGGTAATATTAATGTTTTGGGTATTTTTTTTGTTGTGTGTGGTTTATTTTTAGGTGGAGCAACCCTAGCTGTTGCTATCTGTTGCTCGCATAGATATGGTTCTAATTGTTGTTGCTGGTTGGTGGTGATGATGGCTGTTGTCACGGAGACTCACATTTTTATGGAACTGAAGTGGTACTTCAGTTAACTGGGTTAGTATGATGTACATACATACTTTGGCTTAAAGCCTTTCTTTTTTTTTTTTTTGTTAAAAGAAAAGTTTTTTGATCTGCAATTGCAACTTTTGATTATCGCCCTTAATTCTATTAAGAACACGTTTTAAAATGTATCAATTATCTGAGAGACCTCGAGCATTCGCGCATTCTTGAAAGAAAACTTGCCTGGGAATATTAATCTAATGTCGTAGCGTAATATGCGAAAGATCAATGCCTCCTTAGTGAATCGCTTCAAACAAAATATTTACCTACTTTTTAAGGTAAGGAATTCCATGACCCCAACTCGTTCTTCTTTCTTTTTTGTATTTATTTCTTATAGTTTATATTCCTAATCGAAAAAAGATTCAAAAGAAAAAGAACGTTGCTTGAGAAAAAGAGACAACGCACAAGCGGGTAATTCTTCATCTAAATGTGCAGCATGATGCAGCACCTAAACAAGTAGCATCCACATTCCTTTAACTTTATCCGATTTGAACTTGTTTACATACTCCTCTGGGACGTCTCTCGCTCTCTTCGCTTGTCCCACAGTCTGATGGCTTTTGTGAAATTCTAAATTGCTCCCACCTCTAATCCTGTATACCTATTCAAAACCTCAAAAGACAAAGCCAAGCTATCGCAAATCAAAAACTTGCAACTAAACGTATTTAAAAATGAAAGAAAAGAGAGATGGTTTGGAATGTGAGGGTGAAAATGACTGTTGCAATGGATGGTATGGTCAATGAAACTCACATGAGCCTACCAACAATATTCTTTCGATCTGCTTCAAGCTATGGTACATTACCATGATCAACATCATGGAGCAAAAGATACTTTGCCAAGAAGCAAGGGGATTCCCTTTCCGGACGACATTCCATTCTGGCAGAGGTGGCGGCGGCAACTCGGAGCAGCGGCAATGGCTTGCAACAAAAACACCAGCAACAACAACAATATCAACGACCGGCGTCCTAATAAGAATAGCCGAAGAGGAATAAAAAGATGAAAATGGAAAGAAAACTGAAGAAGATGATAAACAACCTCGGAAGCAAATAGTCTTATACTTGCCACGAAGCAGGCACACAAAAAAAAAGAAAACAAATAAATAAATAAAGCGACATGGGATCTCGAATACGCGCGCCGCGCGCAAATATCTTAAAGTATAAACTTGATTTGCGCACAAGAGTTACTTACAATATGTTCTGCAAGAAATTGTTGCATGTGATAATTTAAACCTACTTCATTTCCTTGGGGAAAACTCTTCCAAAATTTTTTGTTTTGCAAATTGCTATCTTAGGAAATATGAATAAAACATCTTGTTTAATTTTTTGAGGGAAAAATTCTGAAAATCACTTTAATAACTTTCATTTGAAAGAGTGTCTCACCAATAAGGTAAAATAAAACACTTTTTGGAGTAAAAATGGCGCCCAACATGAAACCTTTTTGCATGTCGTTTTGTTTTCCAAAGAGTAATATTCAATTTTGGGATTTTACAGACATTCCTGTACAACACACTATACTCCCCAATCAAAGGTGAGCCTTTAAATTCGACAAGAAAACACTTCACAGAATCAACATTACAATACATATGCAAAATAAAAATAAAATTTACAACAAACAAATACAAAACAAAACGTTCAATTGATTTGAATTTTACATTTTATTTCAATCTCCTACTTTGTAACTATTGCTCATTTACTTGAGATACTTTTACAACTTGTTTGTTGCCCCAGGCTTGATAAAATTTAATTTTAATGAATTTACTATAAAAAACACCACCATTACCATTCACTGGAAAAATTCTAGACATTTATATTCCTCGCTAGATTTAGTTGTTGTTGTTTTGCTATTTTATTGTTTATTTTTTGTTTGTTTGTCTCTTTTTGTTGGATCTTCTCTTGTGCGAACAATTCAGCAAAATAAGAGTTATAACCAGTCAACAACAATCAAGACATTTACCCCGGTTACAAGAGGAGATCGAGGAATCGAATCGAATCCGAATTGAGATTTCGATCCAGGTATATGGTGGAACTGGATCGAGAGATCGAATTGAAATGGGATCGAAATGACAATATGGTTTTGTACATAAACTCGATTCTTCGATTCCTCGATTCTGGTATACAAGCATATTTTCGATTCGATTCAGCTCGTTTAGTGGGATCGGATCGAGTAATCCTATTTCAATCCGATCCAGGTATACATGGAGCTAAATCCTGATTCAATTCCGATTCAATTCTCCATATAAACGTAGTAATTCAATTTTCTTGTTTTCAGTTGTGTGATGTTGTTGTTGTCTGTTTGGTTACTTTTTTTTTTGTATTCGTTCGTTTACTTTCTTTGTTGCTTTGTGTAAATTCGAAGACCGGTTAGCCATTTCAAGAGGTTCTCTCTTTCTTTTTCTCTTTCTCGGATCAATTCACATCGGTCAATGATAATCAGGCCGCATTCCATTGGCTCTGATCTTGTGGTAAATTGGTATGATGATGATCATCATGAATGATGACGCGGTTTGATTATAATTTTACGCGCAAAATAGTTTACAGCTTAAATGCCATATGTCAATCTCTACAAATACACACATGCATTGCTTTTACGAGTGTAGAACTAGGATTTCAGGAAACCGATGATCATGCAAACATCGCAAGCAGACATGATGAATTAGAAATATTGAAATCAATATTAGAAATATTGATTCGATTTCCCGAATCACATTGTCAAAGTGATGCATTGGATAAGTTTAAAACATTCCCTTGAAAACTTCAATAATATGGTTTGAATAGCGCGAATCGCCTCAATAGAATCAAGAAAAGAGACAGTAAATATAAGAGTGAATAGAAGAAACTTTCTTGTAGGGCTTAGCGACAGAGCAACTACCAATTCGCTAATAAGAAATACAGAAATACACTATTTTGTATTTATTTTTTATTTACCTAAAAAGATGCAAATTTTAGGTAATACATGACCGATAAAGATAAAAACAATGCGGTCGATTACAATAGGTACAGGATAATAATATTATTTCTATGGTTTTATTTTTATTTATGTTTTTAAAATTATATGCATCAAAAGTTTGCGCATTTAAATTCAACACCTGCAAGCAGAAGCGCTACCGTGCAGTTAAATTAGTAATAAAAACAACTACAAAATAACAACAACAACAAAACAAAAACAAAACCCACTTCCAGACAAGAATAATAAACGTTTATTGTCTGGTTAGTTAAGAAAAAAGTAACGCCATCCCTCCAATAAAGTCATACCCTAGTCGTCAGCCCAAACCTGAGACCCCAGACAGAGAGACCAACCACGAACACAAAAAAAAAAAAAAAACGCAAAGGGGGAAAAAGCATCATTGCAAAACAATATTAATTATATGTTTGTACGTAGTATGTAGTATAGTATGCAATTAATTGCAAATTGTGTAGAGCTTAATTCTATTATGGTGTGGAAATTGTTGTTGACGTGACTCCCAATACAAAAAAAAATAAAAACATACGCCAGACAGTGCATTTACGTAGCCAAGCGCACACACGTGTAACCATAGCTGCCGCTTCAGATCGCAGACGGACGAATGGGATACACTTGGCGAAATAAAAAAGTCATAAATTTAAGCGATTTATATATTTATATACAATATGTAAGTCGGTCCCGGATAGAAGTCATTGCGCGTTTAAGTACACAACAGCATACAAAAACAAAAACAAAGAGTAGAAAATAAGGAACGTAATTTTCTTGCAAGGAAAATACAAAAAAACTATAAATTTTAGAGGTCAGTTCTTTAAAAACTATTCATGAATTTGAATTAGCAAAAAGGGAAGGATGGTTGCAAGGGTTTCTAATTTCAGAAGACCAGAATTCTCTGGGTCTCAGATAATAATTCAAAAGAATTTAACACTTTAAAAAATTTTAGAAGCATAAGTATTAAAAAAAAAGAAGAAATGGCGCCCAACATGAAACTCAGACAACTTCTTCTAAAATCACTAAAAAAATGTGCAATTCCTTGAAATAACTTCTTTGGTTGGTTTTGGCTCATTTAAAAATCGTTCTTAATATCGATTTTCATGGAGCTATAGAGATACAAAAATGCCTCCCATGCTGAAACCTATATTGTCTTCGTGAAAAGTGAGTTTTCTTGAAAATTAATTACATATTTTCTTGCAGTTTAAGCATTTCTCCTACCCCTTGGCATAACGGTTAGTGCGTTGGACTGTCATGTAGGGGCTCTTGGGTTCGATTGTCAGCCGCTGCAAAAAAAAAGTACGGATTATCTCTTGCGAGGAATTGACAAATTCTCCAAGCATATCTCTTGTCATAAAAGTGCGGCTCATTAGCCTTTCGGAATCGGCAGAAAATTGAAGCTCCCTTCCATTTCTCCAAACACACACACATAAAAATGGTTGAGAGTTGGAAATCACTAGGTTCTCTATAAGCCGTCATTGCCTCTAATTTATTTATATTTCGAGTGTTCAAATAAATGACTAACCCTTGAAACTTAACAAAAATTAAATAATGGCGTCTAACATAAACGTTTCTTTTTTCGTTGAGAATGTCGTAGATTTTTGTTATATTAGACACACGTTTTAGGTAGAGCTTTATTAATAAAAAAAAATGTGTACGTCTTAGTTAATATTTAAAAAAAAATCTTTAGGAGTTAAATGGCGCCCAACATAAATTGTTTTGTTGCATTTTCTTTTTAAACCAAAATGGTTCCAGAAATTATTTCATTGAACTTAAACCGTTTTGTGGAAGTTGAAATCTTGATATATGTATATAAAATGGCTCTCAACATGAAACACTATTTTTCTTTCTTTCTGAAAAGGATTTTTCTTTAAAAACTCTTGGTATGCTTTCTGTGAATAATTTTTTAGCAATCTGAGAACATTTGACAGGGTTTCCTTGTTATAAATTCATTTATTCAGAGAAATTATGAAACCCTTATATTTATTTATATATTCAGAAGTTTTAAAATTTTCGGTTCGGTCAAAACAAAAGTCTAGATTATTCATCAATCAAATATTGGATTTTTTGATATAAATAACAAAATCTAATTTGTTGAAATAAATAATAAATTAAAACATACCTTTTTTTCATTTTTTCGTGACGTTTAACTCATGCTTAAAGTTGTTTCTCCTCGTTTATCCATGAGTCAAAAGATAATTTCGCTCGTCCTAGTACAGGTTTATACAAATTTAGTTGTTTTAAGTATAAAGAAAATTGCACTGCTTTTCTGCACTTTTTTTAGATTCACACAACTTTGAAGTTGCTTGCTTTCTATTTTTTTTTTTTATTTTAGAAAAAAATTTCACTGGAAAATTTTTATTTTAAACGGAACCCAGTTGAATGGTTATCTGCAAAGAAAAGAACAACGAATAAAAAAGTTGAAAATAATCTTTTCTACACATAAAATAGTTTCAGCTTAATGTCTTAAATTCTTAGAAAGCAATAGCTTCGAGTATTTTAGTTGATTCAAGAGAAATGTGTTAAATATCTACAAAATTCCTCAAACCCAAGCCGATTACATTTTTTATCTCAAACTTTGAACAACTGTCTTTTTATTGTTGCCATATAAAAAACTCCGCCACTACTAAATCGAATGAGGTTTGGTGAAAGCTAAAGCTAGACTTTATGAATACGTTGAAAACACCAAATTCCTATCATTCCAGTTGGTGTTTATTTTCCCAAGAATTTATAATAAAAAATTAAACAAACACATGTACGCTTATAAAATATGTTTACCTTAATAGAGTACTTAAAACAAAATTACAACAACTATAAACAAATGTCAAGCAACATCTTATTCGGCTTCGGTATGGAGGCACCCAAGAATTAAAAACTTTCATCAAGAATGACGTCGACGTGAGCGTCATGAGGAATTAAAAAAAATTGTGACACATTGGGCTAAGATGCAGTCGCAAGTCACAACCCCACCTTAAATGGAAATTCCAAAGTTTGTGGGTACATAAGGTTTGGAGATAAGCAAGGAACAGTAAGAATGTTTATGATTTTTTTTACAACATACCTACATACATATGAACATGTACATATATATGAGAATGTACTCAATTAGAAAAGATACTCAAGTATAAGACATGGTTTCAATTTTCATTGAATTTGTTTAAACAGACCTTACTCAGTTCCTGTGAAAACCAGGTACTTAGATTAAAATAAACCTAAACGTTCTAGAAAAAGTGAAGAATAGGAACATTTCCTATTAGTAGATACGTTAATAAGTTCAGATAAAAAATCTGAAAAATGAGAAATGGCGCCCAACATGAAACCTATTTATTTGCCCTATAAACAAAACATACTTCTGAAAATATGTCAATGATTTTCTGTGAATTATGAATGTTAACTCAATTTAAATTGGTTTTATTTGTCGAAATATTGGAAAACAGAAAAAGTTTTAGTTTCTTTTCTTTTTATAATTTATTTAAATTAAATAAACAGCTATACATAATTGCAAAACCAAACTATATTTGACATTACCTATTAATTTTAACACGAAATTTTAGTTAATGAGAAATGGCGCCCAACACGAAACTCCACATCTCCTAGAACTTTGTCTATAGGTAGAAATATATTTGAGTTACCTGAATCATTTGGAAATCGCTTTTATTATTATATATACCTACACAGAAGACGTGGATAAATCTGTTCACGAAAGAAATATACCACACAAACAAACACATCAACAAAACTAATTTCCTAAAAAAACCATAGACATCTTGGCGTCGTTATCAAATAATTAATTATTCATATATATTTTGAATAGGTGTCTATTATTAAAAAAAAACAAAATAATAAAAAAAAAAACAAGAAAAAACATTCCAAACAAACTCACCTCTAACCTAAAAATATGTTGTTGTTTTTTTTTTTTTGTTAAAATCCACTTTATAACTTGTTCTATTAAATAAGAGACAACACAAAAATTTGAACACTTGTCAAAGAAGGAAAAAAAAAAATAAAAAAAATACGATCGACCATCACTTTCGATTGCAAGCGACAACGACGACGATTGCTACACAATGACGTCAATATGTTTGGAATTTACGTTTCTATTTTTTTTTCATCAATTTTAATTTTTTTTATGTAAGCCACTTAATTTACTAATCATAAATGCAAAAGTAAAAAAAAAAAAACAAAAATCAAGAACAAACGCAATAGATAGTGAAAAATTAATAAACAAAAACTTAGACTCTGCTCTCGTAAATTTGTAGAAAAAAGAATTCACATTGATATTTGTGCGGTGATGCAGCTTGATTAGGTACTTTATTTTTAAAACTCAATGATCAAGAAAGAGACAAAAACTAAGCCGATCTTACTTAAAAACAAAAAATAAGATCGTAAAAGTACCCTATCCCACCAAAAATAAAACACTAATTACTTAGTTTGGAATTTCTTGGATTATTATTTTCTCTTGCTGTTGTTTCTCTTGAATTAAAATTGAAAATGCATAACTGTAAAAGAAAAACAACACGACGATGACGGAGACGATGACAAGAGTATTCTGAACACACGGCCGATCGGTCCCGACTCCAAAGCTTAACTAATTGTAATTCCTCTCGATTCGACGGAGCGAACCCGATGCGGCATGTGTGAACGAAGCCCTTTTACCGTCCGTGAGATAGAGCTTGCTCTCACTGCCAACGCCACCCCGTGAAGAGTGTTCAATCAAGAACGCCAATTTAATGCCTCTTATAGGTTAAAGATAGGATAGAAAACAAAAATGAAAACTTCAAAATAAGAACACTTGTAGATCTAAAAGTGCCTTGAAACTCAGCCTTAGTGGAGCGAAAAAACAGAAGAGAAAAAGGTTCTCAATCTCCAATAAACATTTTTTTAAAAAGAGATATACGTCAAAAAAAAATATTCCAATGAATATAGAGAGAGCGAGACTGCTACTCATACTCAATCCAAAAAATGATCTGAACTGAATTAAAAGCGAATAAGCAAACGAGTGACAAGGCACAATCAACGAAAACAAACTCGTCATTGCGAAGTGGGATTTTTCATTATTTAGTTTTAATTCATGATAATGGCATATAATTCACGCACATGCAAAGCTCCGAGAATCATTGGTAGTTAATTGGAATTAGAAACATTTATAATTTGTTGATAAAAAGAAGATAGAGAGAGTGAGAGTGAGAAGGAAAAAAATGCCACTGAATTACACAAAAATGTGTTATTGGTTATTTGTGGAAAAACAACAACAGGAAACACATGATAATGATATACTCGTACACATATTGTAATTCTAATTGTCGGTTAGTTTCATAAGCCACAAAGATAGATATTTGATAAAGCAACAATGATAGAAAATTAGGTAAGCAAAGTACTTACACGGATTAGTTATCAAACAATAATAATGTGAAATTTGTGAATTTTCATGAATCTAGTCCTTGAAGCAGATGGATTGCATAAGCCACAAGAAAAACCTGAGGCAATAATGATACAACATTATGCAATTTACAGAGACCTGTCGAAATGTCGAAAATAACTCAACACTACAGGAAAGGCCTTCACAAATATCTTGCTTTCTGTATCGACTAGGGCCTAGAAATCGTCTTTTTTACAAAAATGAAGCAGAGGTCTAGCAAGATCTTCTTTTAACGATATTTTCCATAAGAGATTTTTGGATAATCAAGGCCTACACAAATGTCTGGTTGTCAGTATTAAATCTTCTCGAAATCATGCATAGTTAAAAAAATGGCGCCCAACACGAAACTAAAAGAATTTCCACTTATGATTTTGTGAGGTTATCAAGGCCTTCATAGTCAAGATCTAGTACCATATCAAGCCTTGCACAAATGTCTAGTTGTCAGTATTAAATTGTTTTTTTTTTCTTAACCAACATTTTTCGAAATATTGCATAATTAAAAAAATGGCGCCCAACACAAAACTGAAACAATTTCCACTAATGATTTTGTGAAGTTCTCAAGTTTGCATAGTTTTACTACTTCAATATCACTTAAAAATATTTCGCATTTTTTCGAAATTTGGAAAAATGGCGCCCAACGTGTTTATTGTGTTTATTGGCTATCAAAGTTAGTAGTTTATATTCAGTTCGCATCTTATACTCAGCTCTAATATTTTTGAGTTGACGTTCTTCTCTTTAATAAGCTTTGTCTTGTTTTTATGTAATATTCAACTGGAAATTTTTGGATAAAAATTAATTGCTCAAAATAACTTGTTTTTAACGTTGTCGAAATTTATTCCTAAGCAAATAAAGTTGAAAATGAAAATTGTTTTTTAAATGAGAAAGAAATTTTGAAAAGAAGAAAGTGAAAATTAAATTTAGTTGAAGTTTATGTCAAAATACCTCAAGATTGCTTTGGTAAAAGTTCGGGAAATAAAAAGAAAATCACGCCACAGTAAAGATTTTCAGTTTAATTTTTAAAAATGTAAAAGTAATTGAAATAACGGCCAAAAATGTATTCTAGGGTATAAGATGAGTTCACATAGCCCAACATTTTCAATGGTGATCTGTCATTATCTTTGAGAATTTTCAAAGAAATGAAATCTCAATAAGCCCATGTTTGTTTTAGATGATTTGAGACATTTATTGACAAATGTTATTATTTGAGCTTATTTGAATTGGTTCTTGCATTTTTCATTGAGAGAAATTTGTATGTAGATTTTTTTAGACTTTATTTCAACAGAAAAAAACCTCTTCCGGAGTGGTTTCTGAGAGCCACCTTGAGTCTGGAATTGTATATAAATAGACTTTTTTGTGAATATGTAAATAGGTACAGGAAGTTTGTTGGAACTTGAAAAATTCCTGCCTGCACTCAGTACCGTTTGCAATTTTTGTTTTCTTCTTTTGGTTCTTTCTTTATTTTTTCTTTTTTCTTTTAATAAATCTATATATGTACCTAACACTTTTTTCGAAAGTAATCGTGGGTCTCCAAATGAATCATAGGCTTAAAATAGGAAGCTACATAATAATTATATATTTAATGACACAACCAAAATTATTACGCATACGCCCGACAAGACTAAACCACAACAAGTCAGATGGTTCTCCAGAAAAAAATATACGACAAATAATCTAACGACACACACGCAAACGCACACATACATACATACATGTGTATTTACAAAATGTTTGAATTAACAAATAAATAGCTTCAAGATCACACGTCTCGAAACAGATATTACGCTTCACTATCAAAATCGTTTGAAAACTTTCTCTCAATTTAACGCCACCAACGCTATAACGCCACAGTCCGTCCAACCACCACCCTCTTGTCATACAAAAGTCGCAACGCCTGTCAACACGCTTGTGTATGTCAACATTTCCTATTTTTGTATTTCAAAGCCTTCAAGTTCTTACCTTCTGGGCCGCACGAAGTCTTAGGCCGATTGAAAACATGTGTTTAAAGGTGTTTTTTTTTTCAATTTTTTATCAATTTACGTGCAACTTAAACTACTATTCTAAGACCTATTTAACTACAATACATATTTATATGTGTACATAATAATAAAGATTGTATGAAAACAAATTTGTGATATTTTGTTAAGATTGTATAAATTGACGTCACGAGTTTGATGTTTCCTTCTTAGAATTGTATCGACGCATGTTAATAGAGTAAGGTGATTGGTAGTGGTGGTGCTGTTTTTTTTTTTTTTTATTGAGGAACCATAATAATATTTTCTTTTTTATTATTTAAAATTATAAAAACAACAATTAAGCTCGTGACAGCTAATATAGAATTTTTTTTTTATTATTTGATTAAGCAACATTGATTGAAAACGAGAGTGTATCACACAAGAGACGTACCAGCAAAAAAAAAAAATAAAGTAAGTACGAGTAATAAAGAAAAAAAAAACGCTCGCATTAGATCAGAAGTAATTTATTTAAAAATAACAGGGCTGTGTAAAAATACCAACTTTAGAGGCTGGAGCCTGTGAGCAATTCATCTGTTTTGTATCACAAGTGAATTCATTATATTCTAATATTTTCCAAGTTGAAAAGGCTTTACAGATAGTAAGGAAAAAAATATGTCAGTTTGTTTGACAAACATAATCGTACTTCCGTACCATGTTACCTCAGATGCAGAACTTAATCCTACGAACTTACTCTTGTAGTTCGATGCCAAAGTGTAATTTGAAACAAATCGATCCACCCGTTTAGGGTCTAGTTCGATGTACAGTGAAGGCATACACGAACAGACTTACAAACCCATAGACTAACAAATTTTAACTGCTTCTTTTAGGAAACAAATCTCGGTGTAAGAAATGTCTCACGCCTTCTGATCTGGCTACAATTTAAAAGGCGTTTATATGTCCAAAAATTGAGCATAACTCACATCTTTGGATAGGTGCAGTCCAAACTTCTGTTTTCTTGAACAGAATCCAGAACAAAGCGTCAAAACTGATAGGAAACAGAACTATCATGGAATTGTCAAGTGTCTTGCGACACGAGAAACCCCTCCACCTCCTGGGCACTATCTCCCGTGGTACCAGAATATAGCTTCCGGTGGAATGTTTCATATCTTTACTTGGTTGACCACTTCTTTCACAAGCAATGTTCACTCGAAATTCATTCGATGGTATGTGGAACGCGAATAGAGTTTGAAAGTTCGTCACAATCAGATTGCAACTCGTGACGACCAACTGTATCTTACCTTAGTTTTCTACCATTTTGTCTACTTCTTTTGAAGAATTTAAGCTTATAAATGTTCTAAATCGCATTCGTTTTTTTATTCATCGCTCTCATGTGAAAGTGAAAGGTCCTCAAAGGATTAACAGTAGAGAGGGGTAGATTTTGACAGATCAAGACCATAGATTGGAAAGGAGGCACGATTCTTCGAAAACAATAATTTAGCTAGATCCTGGGCCAGTCATCGAAAATTGGAACTCTTGTATGCACGCCACCCAGCGGTCATTTAAACGATGTTTACATAATGTCATTGAAAAGTTTTTCATATAACAAAATATTCAGTGATATCTCCAGTACATATTAATTTTGTCCGTGTCTATTGCCGTGAATTTTCTTATTGGTATGAAACTGCCAACTCCACATTCCACGGAGTCCTTTTTGGAAGAATAACCATGGAACCTCAGTACGTAATAAAGTAAGGATTTTTTTATATTTCACAAAGGTTGCAAATGTTTATATATGTAGGTCTGCTTATAAACATAAGTCCCAGAAGTTCAAGGCGAAAAGAAACTTTTCTTAAAACGGCAGCAAAATTTCACAGTACTGTATTTTATCTGTATGTAGAGAGGGAGAGAATCTGTATCTGTTTTTTTTTTTTTTTTTTAATATATATATATAAATTGTTTCTCCTTGTCCCACTTGTTTGTTTGTTTTTCAGTTTGTTTTGTTTTTTTTTTTTTTTTACTTTGGTCAATCTAGCAAGCTATAGAAAGTAAAGCACAACAACATTTTATTTGAATGGTGAAAAAATATAGAATGAATAATCATTTCTTGGGAATTATAATAAAAGACAAATACACACGCACTTGGATGCGACAACAAGGTGCCATTGACTCGATTATTTAAAATAAGTCAGATAGATAGATAGAGAGAGAGAGAGAGAGAGAGAGAGAGAATATCAAAAAATACTTAACTGTAGGTTAACATAATTTTGTTCTCTTCTAATTTTTTTTTTTACTTTTTGACTTTTTGATATGATCTAAACAGAAAATATCTCAAACATTCCAAAAAAGATAAAGTAAATTAAATTGTGTGAGTTAAAAGTTTGAGTGTCGAGTTTGTTTTGTTTTGTATATTTTTTTTTTTTTATTTTTCTTATTGATACCTACATTTGTGTGTGGGCTAGAGATTTTTTTGTTTTGTTATATTTAAACGTTTTACTAATGAATTCATTCGTTAATTGTCATAAATGAATTCTATTTTTGCCACCGTTTGTTCTCTTGTGGGATTTTTGTATAAAAAAATCAAAAACAAAACGAAAAAATTCAATGAAATGTCGACAAATTGCTTCTTTTTGACAAATAATTATGTTCTATTAGGTTGTTTGTTTAATCAAAATAGCAATAGCTTGTCATGGAGATAATTTATTTTCATTATGAAAGAACGTTATTTTCAATTTATTTATTAATGAAATTAACAACACAAAAATTTAAAAATGAAATTAAAAAAATCAGAGATGAAGAATAATATAAAATTACTTCTGTATATAATATCATTCTGAACTTCAGTGCACCAATAGAATGTTTTTTCAACCAGGCAGTAAAACATCATCGGGAAAAGTATTTTCAGAACAGATTCGTAGATATCAAACGTGGCCCTGACAGTTTTTAAAAGATCAAACTGATTGTTGGAAGAGCGAACTCAATTCCAGACACCATTCTTCAAGGACAAAACGTCTCAACAACTTCTGTTGAGAAAGCTGAAACATTCGCCAATCACTTTGAAATAATTTTCATATCTTCATTACTTTGAGGATAGTTTCAAAGACCGCCTTCCATACACATTCCTGACTTTATTGAAGAAATAGAATCTCGCTTTCAGGAATCGAAACCGTGACCTTCTTCAACGAAGAAATCCTCTCATCGGAGTTGACACAGATATATCTTTTCACTTCTCCTGAAGAAGTCGCTGGCATTATCCACACTGGAAACTCCAAAAAATCAGCAGGACGCTTCTTCAAGATTTCTAATTACGTCTTAAAAACTTACCAAATCTAGCTGTTCTTCTGCTGACTACAATCTTCAATAACTGTCTGAAACAACTTGAAGCCTGGAAAACGGCAAGTTACGAGTACCCCTGTCCCGAAGAAAAACAACCGCGCAAATGCTTCGCTGTATAAGCAAGATACTGGATGGAAACTCAACGTTTTCTGTGGAGAAAGTGATGTCATACGGGAGTTCCAGTACAGCTTTCGAAATAAACAATCTTACCTACATCCACTACTGGGAATTAATACTGATGTTACATTTGGACTCATCAAAAAAGAAACGACTGTAGCGTGCATTCTGGACATCAAAAAAGCTTTCGACAGCGTTTGGATAAAAAGATTACTTTTCAAACTCTCGGAACTTGAACTTCCTAATCAATTGGTAAGAATAATCAAAAATTTCCTGACCCATAGAATTTGTATATACAGGAAGCAAAACACGTACATATCATCGATCAAGGCAGTCAAGGCTGGAGTCTCTAAAGGATCAAAACTTGGACCGCTGCTGTTCAACGTTTACAATGCTGATCAAGTAGCCAATATACCAGGTAGAAAGACGAAGCTTTTTGCAGACGACTCCATCACATGCGCCACCGCTTTTTCACTAGAAATAGCTGCCTGGAGAGCCCAAGAGCACATTAAAAACTAAGTGGGAATACTTTTTCAAATGGGGACTGAAGATTAACAGCGAAACGAGCGAACTCATCTGTTTCCGAAAACGAGTGAGGGTCATTCGAAGGCAAGCGTTTGCAACAAGCTCTGATACGATAAAACTAAAGTTTCCAGACAACTTTGAAGTCACAATCAAATCATTAACGATGTACTTGGAAATCAAATTTCCCAACAAACTGAAGTTCAAAAAGCATGCAGGCTTGATGTTGAAGAGAGCCGAAGTGGATTAACTAAGAAGACCAAGCTGCTTGTGTACAAACAACTTATCGGACCCGTTCTGACCCACGCCTTTCCCATCTGGTTTACTATATCACCTACAGCAATGAAGAAGACGAAGCATTTTGAAAGTATGATGCTACCATTTGCACTGAACTCCACCGTAACCCACTGACTAAGAAATACTATATACAACTAAGAAGCTGTACGAAGAAACAAAATTAATACCACTGGACAAGTATTTGCTGCAGCTCTCCGGAAAAATCATCAGGAACCTAGAAGATCATCCCAGAAGTGCAACAACCATTCCAGCATGAACTGGAGCCTAGTGACAGGTATCTATCCGCCCGAGCCATCACTGACGATCGTTTCGTCAAAGAAAGTTGAAAAACTATCTAAGTGACCTTTAATTTGTTCCCCAAATTAACGTTTACAGTTTTGCACCTTAAACTAAAGACTCAACTGCGTTTCAATGTATAGGCCAACTAACTGAGTAAGGTGTTTCTTTTTTGTTATCTTTTTTTAAGTGCCAATTAATTTGTAATGAAGTTAAAATTTACATATGTTGCAAATTAAACAAAGACATAAAAATGTGCATTTGCCTCATAAAAACAAAATAAATCGTTTATATTTTGTGTTCCCCTTTTTATGACTTCACATTCGTTTGGTTTCGAATGCAATATTGTACGCAATCTTATTATGCTTCCCGAAGGATACTAAATGATGAACTCGTTATAAACATTTTTACGACTTTTTAAAGAGTATTCGTTTATTAAGTGTTAATTTATTTCTCTCTAAATTTACTGTACTTTCAGGGATGTTGAAAAAAAAAAAACAACTTTTCGACTTTTTTAAAAAGAAGCCGAAAATGCATAAAAACAATTTTAAAACGACGAACGACGGCATGGTGGCTGGTAAGATGAACAACAGGTGTTGTTGAAAAACTTAATGATGCTTATTATTGGTTAATTTTATGAATGTGTAAATTGAGCGCAGAATAAATTTGAGTTGGTTAAAGATTTGTTTTTGAGAGTTAGAGAAATAAGTAATTTAGAATTGTAGGTGCTGACCTTATCACTGCTCATTAGCCGTTCGGAATCGCACACAGGAATGGTTGAGAGTTGTAAGTCACTAGGTCCTGGTTCACTCCGAGCTGTTGCACCACCAAATTTATTTATTTTTTAGACCTTATCACCTAATCATTAGCATGGCGTTATATATCGAAAAGGTATGGTTGAACTTTGACGTTTTCGAAAAAAGTCTAATCAACGTTCAAATGATTGTCATTTTTGTCGCAGATATTGCCATCGTCAAATATGCAATCGTCCTGCTTGCCCAAGATCTGTTTGATCAACGTCAGCTAATTTTCTTGGAAACACATTTGACGTTTACAAACACGCTCTCTGGTTGATCAATATTTTTGTCGTCAAGTCGATATTTTGACTGCAGAGGTGCGACGAAGATGATGTTACCGAATGTATGACCGTAGTAAATTGTGTTATCAAAAATAATCATAAATATTTCTTTTTGGGTTTTCGAACAATTGATTTTTAAATGACGTTTTCGAAAATCGGTCGAAAATGCTTTTGACCATTCATTTTTTAAATGTCATTGACTGCGCAATAACAGTTAATGGAGCACGATGATCATTCAGTTTTTAAAGCCATAAAAGGGAAATACGCATTTGGATCACAAGTGGTTTTAAGAAGAAGGTGCAACATTCAAGCCCAAGAAACACTTCAATTACTACATGAGTTACATATATCTTGTTTACGTGATTACCCCTTTCGCTGATCAGAATTGACTGCCCAAATTATGCGATTTAACGGCGTTGTGCCTAGGTACCTTAGTTTGGAATTTTTTGAAGTCTAAGGTTTATCGCAATTGAAGAAGAAATTTGAGCGTTGAAAAAACGAAATTATAACACATTCATGCAACACGACGGGAAAAACAAAGGAGTGCTTAGGTACCTATGTGCAAAAAAAGTGTGGAGTAGGTACATTTATCTACCTACCCTATATGCTATTATATATTCCTGGCTTAAGTGTTTTTTTTTCGACCATGAAAATATAAGGCACCTACATTCTATAAAATCTATGTATAGGTAGGTAGGTATGTACCTTTTTGGCAAATAAGTCGGTAATTTATTGGATTTTATGTTCCAAGAGATAGCAGCTACCTATCTATTGAAAGTATCTAAGCCTACCAGCCTTCTTTTAAAGCTCTACTTTTTATGCATAACAATATAGGTAATAATTTACAAGCAAAAATCAAAAGACAGATTATATATGTATGTACCTATGTATGCATACCTACATATTTATCTATCAAAAAAAAAAAAATGAGAACAAACAACAACAAAATCGAAAACAAATCGACACAGAACTAGGTCATGCCTCATGCGGATGTAGAGCCAACACATCATGTGAAGAAGTGGCGTAGCACAAAAAAAACCTAAAAAACGTAGACTAGAATAGAAAATTGGATATGGCCGGTTTAGGGTTGAATAATACTGGTAACAAAAATAAGAAATACAAAAAACCGAGTTGAAAATAGATAAAGGCACAGGTACGAGATCAATGTCTATACCTACCTACTGTTCGGAATTAAAAAAAAAATAGGTATCATAGGTACCTACGTATTTTTCTATATCTGCCTGGGCAGAAAAAAGTTATACCACACACACACACACATACGAAGAAATCCAACCCCATACAGAGTTACAATAACAAAACCATTCAAAACAACCCTTCAGATGACGTTGACCCCAAAAAGAAATTAAAGAAAAAGAACACCAACAAACTAGATCCGGTGGGGCGCATGTGCCTCTCTGCTGCCTGGTTCAACGTACATTTCACAACATGATGCCTTGTTGATGTCTATTACGAAGACGACCGACGACGACAAAGCGGGGTGGAAATTTCGGTATAAAATATAACATGAGCTCAAAGAAAAAAAGTTATAAAAAACAAGTTAAAAACACACACACATGCGGAGCAGTACAAAATACACAAACCACCCTGATCCCATTTGCGCACTGTCGGGTTTCTACGGCTGGTACACACATACTTACCAACACAATCCCACCAATGTCCCGGTTCAACTCTGAGACTCTACTGTATTCTACGACGCAAAATGCCAATGAATGAGAAATGAAGATTGAAAATCAAAACAATAATTCACACATATTACATAGATACTCGGCCATACTAATACTGCAACAAGAAAAATGCTTCGTGTGTGTGCGTATGGGTCTGTTTTTTTGTATTTTAACAAAATAAACCGCATTCGACAGAGATGAGATATACACAGGATGGCATTGCCATCCGCGCACTAGATTGAAATTTATTTGTGTGTGGAGTGGAAGTTGTATGAACGTAGTAGTAGTAGTAAAGTAGTACAAATCCTGCTACTGAATCAAAACAAAATTCCACGCTCTTTTCGAACGATTCCACTTGAATGTTGGATATTATATCTAGAATGAAGAGAGCTAAGAAGTCAATGAATTTGCTTAAGAGAAATTCGGCCCCAAATGCGACAGCCACAGCCACAGCACAGAACAGAATTTCATTGAAAAATACAAGATTCTTCTTCCGTGTCCATCTTATGGATTTTTTTTCTATTTATAGGTGTGTGTGGAGATTTTATTTTATTTTTACTTCAATTTTTCAATGATGACAATGACAAGAATTCTCTGAACTGACAAACATGGAGCAATGTGCAGTATTGTGTACAATTGTTATTAATGCCTCTTTATTGTATTATTATCAATATATTTTAAATGGTGGTAGGTAGGTATCTACAAACCAAAAAAAAAAAATAAAAAATAAATATGAATGAATGTCGCGTCGTGTCGTCAAAGTTTTGCGTTGTTTTTTTTTTTTGTGGGTAGGTACCTATGTATATACAATATATATGTATATGTACGTAGGTATGTACTTATATTCAAGCGGTACCCGGCAGTTCGCGGGGCATGTACCTATGTAAGTAGAGGTATCTTACCGAGGCGTGTTTTTGGTTGTGAAATTTGTACGGTTTTTCCCATCGACAACGATGAAATGACAAAATGATGACGAAGGTTGACAATTACGGGTCGTTTTTGTGATCGTGCGTGATTTGAAGTGCGTTAACTATGGCGATGGAATAGATTGTTAATCCAAACATTTGAAGTAAAATTTAAGAATTTTGTACGATTCTGTTTTTGAAACAAATCTATACCTATCTATGTACCTAGGTATACCTAGATTTAAGCAAAGTTGAAAATTTCATGTGAAAACAAAGAGTTTATAAAAATTTAATATTTCATTGAGCGATGAAATTTTTAACTTAACTTTCAGATTCTATTGGAGACCAAATGTTAATGAACTATCAAATTTCAATAGCAAATTCAATTTACTCCTTCGTAAGAGGCTGTAGGTACTCTTTAAAAAATATTTTTGTTTGCCACGGGCTGGGAAACCAACGGCAGACCTTCTTCATGACAGCCAGGTTGTAAGCTGGTCGAAAGCTATGTAGTACCTACATAATAATTGGGCTGAAGGTTGATTTACTCCAATTAAAATGTAAAAAGAGCGTATTTTAGATCTCTGACATGTGTGCTGCACTTCTTAAAAATACAACAATTTCAAGGAATCAGGCCCGCAGTTAAAAAAAATTATAAATTTGTCAGTTTTTTTTTTACAAACCTTCATAACATCATAGAAGTGCAAGATTTGTTTCCTTATTCAATTTTTTTTTCTGAATTAACTACGTATGTAGCAAACGTAACAAATTGTAGGATATTATGCACCTATTTTATTCAAATAACTACGCGTAGTTAATGATGTAGAAAATGTAGTGTAGTTAATTCGGCCAACCCTGGCCTACCTATGACTACCTTAAAGTGTTCGAGCATAGTGCGAGCGTTTAGGAAAGTTGGAGGGGATTCAAAAGGAGATATACCTACATTGGTTTTGAATTCCTGAATATCGATATTGGAGGAAAATATTGGGTTTTTTATGTTAAACGAAAAAAAAAAATAAATACGATCCACACATGTGTCCAGAGTAAATGATCCTCGATTACTAATCGAATTATCGAATAGTGCGGCTAAAAGAAGATGGGTAAACTAAAGGGTATTCCGTGCAGTCAGAGTATTACGGTTTAATTTGTATGAATGATCTTCGATTACCAATGGAATAAACATTTTTATCGATTGCATTGTATTGGCAAAAAAACATCCACACACAAAGTTTCTTCTCTATCGATCAGAAAATTGCAATCAACAACAAACGATTGAGAAATCGACAATCGATAAATCAAAAATTCGTTTATCAATATCATTATCTCCCAAAAAAATTGGAAAATTAGTACTTAGGTACATACATGCATTATTTTAAAACATAAGCCGTGGAAAATTTCAAACTGCCATCTGTTCTTGAGAAAAATCTCTTGAAAACTTCCGCAGACAATTTTTTATGAATTTAAAAAAAGAGATACAAAATATAAAAAACCAGTTTGAGCGGGAGGGTTTTTTTTTTAACAGAGTATAAACATACATACATATATGTGTTTCAATACCTATCATAGCTGACAACCAAATAGAATATAAATCTATAATAAATCAACACAGATAATGTGTCTCAAATTAGAAACATTCATGCAACAACACTTCACTGGATCGCATGACATCTGTCAGTTGCTTTTCCTGTTTTTTTTTGTTTGAGAAAAACATTTCCCGAATTCCTCAAGGATAATGCAGAACAAACGAATACAACCGCCATTACCTCGAGAAGCAGTACCGCTGTGTTACTTAAACCATCATCAGGCTAAGGAGAAAAAAAAAATGGCCGAACAGATAGACAAATAGACGTTCCTCTTAGAACACCAGGTGCGTTCTCAGAAACACAATTTAACTACCACCTTTCTTTCTTTCTTTCTTCGCTTGTGCCTTTCTCATATCACCAAGAGTTTTCTTCCTGATTGAACCTGAATACGTGACTAGCCACTTCTGCATTTCAAAATACCTCGAGGATGAAACACAATATAATCGTAAGTAGATACAGATATGAGAAGAAAGTGAAAAAAGGACTACTGCACCCGTATCTCATTAAATATTTTCCCGCATTTTATTTGGGTCTGTTTCTTTTCTTTTTCATGTAATTTTCCAAATGATTTTTTTTTTTTGAAAAAGATTTAAAGATAGATATTTGTCATGGAGAGAACTAGAATTAGCTACAAATGGAATTCATGTTTGAGGATATTTCCAGCTCTGTGAATGACTGTTTACGGTTGATTAGATTGAGCTATCCACTTGGAATTTCACATAAATGAAGAATTCTTTAAGGAATTTCCAAGAATTCTGATGGCAAACAAAAACACTAAAAGGATATTTGAAGTTGTTTCTGGGAACTAGAAAAGATCTGCACACACACATTGCCAATTTCCGTTCGCAAGCATATTGCAAAAACATTTCGAAAAACAATAGGATTAGAGAAACACTATATGAAGGCCTTTAAATGTCTAAGTCTTTTCACCTTGGCCTGTAGAAATTCAAATTTCTTCGTATCTCTTAATTTCGCATCTTCTCCTTCGAATTACAAAAAATTGAATTTCCACTTTCCACGTAGTGAAATGAAAATTATAATGTTGAAAAAGACATGATACCATTTTACGAGCTTAATTGAAATAAAAGTATGAATACAAAAAAAAAAAAAAAAAAAAAACAAATCCGACTTCAATTCATCCATGTGGTTTTAAATTCTCGCATTTTTTCGAAATAAGAATCGAAAGAAGAAGAAGACAAAAATTGGGTTTTCCCTTTTAATTTGGGTATTTTATGAGAATATGGTGACCAACGTAATGAAGCAGGCATTTTTCAAATACTTTTACCTTCTATTTTTAAAAATGCCAAACACGTCTCTCACTGTCGAAGAAGCCGGCGAAGTATTTCAAACTCATTTAATTGATCCCCAGTCTCCTAGATAATGTTTCATGACATACGTGACAAATGGCGCAATTGAATATTTGTCCGCGCTCGTTGTTCTTTTCATATTATTATTTTTTTTTTGTCAAAGGAAACAATAGGAAAATTATGCAGGAATTTGTTAACCCTAATTGGAGAATAGTAAAATATTCGTTCAATTTTTTTTTTATTTTTTATTTTTTTGGTTGAAGGGAAAACACAGAGAGTTGAGTCAGTTAGTCTGTCAGACAGACATTATATTAATACCAAAAGAGGAATTCAGTTTGAATGGAATGGGTTAAGTCCTCCGCTAGGATATCGAGGGTGAATAAAAGAAAAGAGCATGAAAACGTATTGAAAATTGTTGCTAAACATTTTTCGTCTTTCTATTGGAAATGACTCTTGGCGGAGACATTAGCAAGAGTGGTATAGTCGTTCTCGTTAGTTGAACAAGAACGTGATGCGAGTATTACCATCGAAAGATTTGCACTCATGCACTGGGTTTATTTTTAAATATGTATTTTTAAGGTCAAGCAATGGGGCACTCTAATTTACAGAGAGATAAGTTATTTTGAGAACAAATACAGCTATTCAGGCACCATTTAACCATTTAAATATATTTTTCGTCATTTTGGTTTTTGGCAGTTCTTTGTCTGTAGTAGTTTGGGCTAGTAACCCTTGGCATAATGGTTATTGCGTTGGAATGTCATGCAGAAGGTCTTCGGTTCGATTCACAGCTGCTGCCCATTGCGAAGAGTTAACAAATCCTCTAAGAGAATCTCTCCTCATGGGAAGTACTGCTCATTAGCTGATCGGAGGCTATTAAATATCTGGACTCGATCTCTACTAACTCTTTAATAGCCCTCAAGTGCCATTCATGTCTTATGGATGGCGCAGCAGTTAAATATTCACCTCTCTTGGGTCCCAGGGCATAGGGGCATTCCATATAACTGAAGGATTTCAAACTCGCCAAAAGGAACAACATTACCTGATTAGGATACATACTACAGGTACACCCATCGTTACATGTAAGTAGATATATAATATAACCACTTGTCCAATGACAAAACAGATCTGGCAAATGCTTGATCTAAAACGTTACAAGTGTTTTATATCAGCTCAGTAATTGATGTCAATACTAGGCACTGTCTTATAGACAAACACACAACGAGGCTTGGCGTTTATTTAATTTATTCGATTCAATTCTTCATCTTCTGTGTACATGCCCTGCTATATCTTCTTGGAGGAACCTAGTGATATAGACATTTATAGTCTCTCCCTCTCATAAGGAGCTCCAGATGGTTCAAAGAGTGTGTAGAAAAATCTTTAGATTCATGTGGTATCACTAGGGCTCAACTCTGGTCTAAGTCGTGTGTCGTTCGGAATCCGCAGAAAATTATAAGTCCCTTCCATTCCTAGTACCAAGCACACAGGAATGCTTGAGAGTTGTAATTCACTAGGTTCTCTTCGAGCTGTTGCACCACCAAATTTATGTATTTGCTGCTGAGAATCGAACCAAAGACCTTTTGCATGAATGTCAAAAGTACTAACCATTATACTTAGGAGTTCTACTATTCATTTATGTATGTCTAAGGGCTTCCGAAACTTATGAATTACGATTTTATAAACACAAACGTTTTCAATTTTAGGTATTAATATCAAGAACCTGCCCTTAATTTGATCTTACAATAGACTCTGTATGATTCGTTGATTTGTTTAAGTAGTCTCATCACTCGTAATCATGCCAGAGACATAAATTACCCAGTATAACTGACTTGCCTGTCAAAAGTCTTACATTTACACACGAGCATGATTACGTAAAGTTTAAGGCATATGTGGCACTTTAAACGATCTTTCTACGATTTCGGATATGGTGGTCGGTTGGCCTCTGCGCCCCTCTCTATATGGGTTAGTTTTTGTTTTTTTTTGTTTTTTCTTTTCGTTATCCACAATTCCTGGCAGCGTACTTAAATTCACATAAAATTCAATTTTACGACAAATTTATGGTCCATGAAACTTCCTTCACTCATCAACATATATCTACTTCATTTGACTTGTCTATACACTTTAGGCCGCCGCGCGCCGCTCAATCGACTTATTGTGTATGCGAGCCTTCTAATTATTTTAATTCAATTTCGTAGTTTTTGTCTTTTGTTTGTTTTTTTTTTTTTTTTGTGGTTTTTGTGTTATGGAGTTTTATTAGTTTTTGACTTTTTTTTGTGTGTGTTTCTCACAGAATAAAAGATATGATAAGTTTAACGAACTAATAAAAATCAACCTCCTTTTGTTTTAACCATAGAACTCGGCGTCGGCCCCGTTTTGAGAACTATAATAAGTTTGCAAAGCGCGGTGGTAGCGCAGATGATGATAGTGCTAATGATAGTGTGAGAATTTGTATTTGGTTAACATTCAACAGGTTGAGTTTGCTAACTTCTGGCTTCTGAAGAGGCCGTAAAATTCGAAAATCGCACTAAAAACGATCGAGTTTTAGTTTTTTTTTTTGATGAATTAATTAAATATATTAGTCTTTGGTAAGATTAGCAAAAATGTTTTTTTTGTCGGTTTTGCGAGCACTTTGTAAGACTTCTCTATATAAATTGAGGTTTTTATTGCAAAAATGTTGGTAGCATGACGTTAAACGGCCAAGTTAAGACTTTGCTACATTTATGAACATTTTTTTTTGTTTGAGGTTTATATGCAAAGTATTTATGTAAAAGATAATCTTTTAAAAAGTTTTTTGAAAGCATTATTTTTATTTCAAGACACGTTGCTTTTAATGATGCTTATCATTCTAATTCAAAAATGCAAAAAGGCAATTCAATTAATTGATACATATACATAATATGTATGTAGCTTTAAAAAAAAAACCGAGACCACAAAACTAAAGTACCTAAAAAAATAGGGCCAATTCATCAGTTAACCTACCTAACAGAGGATGAGTTAAAACAACAGGGGCCGAATTACCGCTTCAGTGACGAGTGAGTGAGTCCCATCAGTGATCGAATGAAAATGTCAAATTGGAGTAATTTATTGCTCGATAACGTAAGCGGGAATGCCAAACTCACATAATTCAGTCACTTATTACTCGATAACTGATGCGGTAATTTGGCCCCAGCTCTTTATTTTAACCAAAACAATATCATTCACAGTATACCTACCTACTACGAATTCTAAGTCGAACGCATTCATTTCAGTACATAAAACGAATCCTGGATGCATACATTTCCCAAGCAAACTTTACTTTTTTGTGCTGAATGAATTCATTCGAAACGCCATTTTTCATCGTTTGACATTTAAACAAATATAAGTAATCTGTCAACTGAAAATTTAGCATAACATGCAAACACAATTTTAAAGTGAGGAAACATTAATAACTATTTTTAATTAACTTTTGAACAAAACATGGCTGCGTTCCACTAAACAATTTTTTTTTTGACATTTGATCAGAGTCGGGTTATTTTTGGGACATTATTGGGATTGTTTTTCTTGTTTGTTGATTTTATAAGGGAATTATTTGTTGATAATGGGGAAGTTTATGAACCGAACTTGCGTGAGCGGCACTGGCTTCCAAAAAGGAAATTAAAATCTTTAGAACACGCGAAGCGGTTCACCCATGGTACTTCTATGTTAAAAAAACTGTTTATATAGGCGCCTAGCTGGCTGTATAAAATATCCAAAACGGGCCAATTTCAGAACTGTAAATCAAGAAAACACTTAATTGATGTGAAAACTGAAAAAGTAAAACATTTTTTTTTATGATTTAACGGTGTTTTCTTACTTTAATTTTTTATTGAGACCGCTAGCAAACTGTAGAAAAAAAATCAATATTACACGCGTGCTTTCTTAAAGGAAAGTCTTCCCAGTATATGTACATATAGGTACTTATTGATCCACCCTCGTTAATATTAGACATGGTCAAAATTCTTCATCTGGCTTCTGGTATAAAGTAGTACCTACGATCAGGATGTCTTGAATGCTTCTATAATGTGGGTCTCATTATATGCTTTTTGGCTTTCAATTGTATCCTAACACCAAGTTTATTTTACCCCACTGTACTAAGTCGCTCATACGTCACAACACAACACACACATCAAAACCAACAGTTGGTTCGATGCTCGACCATAGTCGGACGGACGAAGAGCCCGAACAGATAATAAAACAGAAAATAACAAAAATTTGTTTAGATGAGCTTACCTGTTTATCTTATATTTTTCTGCTATCCTTTTTTTATTCGTTGATTTGCCTGGTGCTCTTTTCGCAAGGTTAAAGAGCGACAGTAATTATTACTTTTTGTTTTTGTTATTTTTCTATCTAAAATGTTCGATTCTTGATTTATGCTTTCACACAAAACAATACGTACCACCAACCACACCACACACTATAAAAACACAGCATCGAATTTCGTATCTGTGTGGCTCCACCAAAAAATAAAACCGATCCGATACACTTTACGCCAGCGAAACCAAACGAAACGCAACGCACACACCCGAATAGAGAACGGCGAATTAAGTTTTTTTCTTTCTACGCACTTTGTACCTAGTTTTTACTTTTTTTCTTTTGCACGCGGTTTTACAGGGCGGAGGGGGAGGAAAATACAACTGTCACTTTTCTGTTGAAAAAACTTCCGTTACGTTCGTTACCCGACAGAAGAAAAAAATACGAACAAGAGACAAAAAGAAAAGCGAGGGCGGTTGGCCCGAGAGCAGATAAAAACAACAACAATAAAATACAAAACAACAAGCTATGTAGTACCACACACGTCCGCACTTTACTTTAATGCAGCGCAAGAACGCGCGCCATTTATTAATGATAGGGGTCGTTAGTGTAGTGGTTTTCAGTGATAGAATGAGAGATATCCACTGGTTCGGGGGTAATGGTGGGGTTTATGGAGTGCGCACGACGAAGGGGGCGCCACAACCTTTTCTCTAGGATGACAGGATGTAACGAGCTATGGGAATGGGAATTCACAACGGCGAACGCAAGAGCTACGATTTCTACGAAAAACCAATTGAAAATCTAGCGGGGGGGGGGGGGATAACCGAATCGAATCGCATCGCATCACATCATAAAATATTTTTTATTTTCTTGTTTTCACACAATTTTCTTCTTTACTGCGTAATAGATTCTTGTGTTTATTCACAAAATGTTCTTATTTTCTCGCAAAAAGAAAACAACAAAAAACAACACGCGCTTCTTCTTTATTAACCTTTGAACTCTTTACACGACTTGTTTTAATTTTTTCTTCAACACACATTCACTTCACTTGAATTTATACATTCCAATTTTTTCTCAGGTGCAATCACCTTGCTTCTTTTTTGAAGATTTTTCTTCTTTTTTTTCAATTCTGTTTTGATCTCTTTTTGTGTTTAATTTATGGTAATTTAAATACTTTTGATATCGACTGAGCGCAACGAGATAACTATCCACTATCCACGGCGAAGGTTTCGAATAAACTGAAAACAACTGAGTAAGTACGAGAAGAGTATAGGTAGAGTAGTAAGTGTAAACGTAAACGAACGGGAAAATAAATTAAGAAAAACAAGAAATAAAAAACAAACTACGCTAAATTTATAATGAGAGAGAATGAGTTAGATAGATAAGTGTGCGTGCGGTTTATATGAATATGTTTTTGATTTTAGTTTTGATTGGGTTGAGAGATTTATCTCTTAAAGTACAGTTTGAGTGTGTTTGTGGGAGATTTGTGAGTTCTGAAAGAGTTTTATTTTTGAAAATATGCTTCAATTTGGATTTAACGGAACATTCTCTTCAAATATCTAATACGGTTTTTGTTGGAAGTGTAACCTATCATCGACAAAAAGTTATTGAATTGTGATTTTCCAAAAAAAAGCAAATTTAAAATCAATCGGAAAGTTTATCCCTTAAATTTTGAGTGCAAAAAACAGTAAAAATTAAATTTGAGATGTCAAAAATAAAAAGATGTGCAAGTGTCAGTGTTGTAAAGTTTAGAACATAGTGCCGTGCCAGTTGGTTGCTTTTTATTAATTAGTGTACAAAATATTATTTAGCATTTATTAGTGGACGTAAATTTGAAGTGACGAAATCTCGTAGTGTAGCGGCTATCGAAGGATCCTCTTTGTTCTTATTTGAAAAACGAATTGAAAAAATAAGTTTGATCGATATGCGGGTGAGTGTTACATAGACTTAGAATAAATAAGATGCTAATGCATGTAGAATCCATAGTTTCATATATAATTAGCTTAAATTTAAAATTCGAAAGCTCTGCTCGATTCAACATTAATTCAATAGAAGTTTTACGGCAGGGATTCGGATAGCTGCAAACATTTCATAAATGTTGCTTTTTTTTTTTTTTATAATCTACACACGCTCAAGGGAATATGATTACCCTTCAAATGTTTCAACACAGCGTGGGCGTGAAGTTACGGAAGAGAAAGAAGGATAGGAAAGATGTGTGGCACGATGTTCTGAGACTGAAGGTGGTTGTCGCAGATTTTTTATCTCCAGGGATGGCGACTGAACTAAAGCGGAGAATTGTGTCTTTTTTCTATGTCCCTTATAATTCGCATTATTTTATTCGTTTTTCATCCTTATTGGGCATACTAGTTTAACTCAATCACATGTTGTTAGTGTTACGCCTAAACAACATGTAATGAGTAAACCAGCAAGCCATTGATGACAATTTAGAGAAGGTTTTAATGGAATTAAAGACGACATAGACGACGGTAGTGATCGAACCTGTGATATTGAGGTTGACAGGCGAGCATACAACCATCGCGCCACGGCCACCCCTAACCCTAACCTTTAAATGCATTTTCCTCCAAAAGAATGTATAATGCATAAATCAAATGTTTCACATAGCATGTACATAGTAATTTTAATCAAAATATTTTTTAGAGAAGGGCTTAGACTATCGAAAGACACCCTAAGAAATTTGGTCAAACGAGTCTACCATTGCAATGAAAATATAGCAGAGAGTTTAAGATGGAAAACCATCTTAAAACCGACGTCGTAATCTCACTGTCAAAATTTGCATGGAAGCATTTTTCCAACAAATAGTAATCTTTCCGATACGATTTCGTGTTGTAAGCGAAGATGGTATACATTGTAAAGTCGTAAACTCTTTGTATTGTTAATATAACGTCTCTAATGTTTCACAATTTGTCGAAACCATTTCAAATAAAAACAAAAATTAATTCGAGTTACATCAAAAGCAGAATTTCTGTTTTTTTTTTTTTTAATTGGCTGAGATAAGAAAGTATTTAAAAATGAGAATAAAATTGGAAAAATTAAATCTTACAATAAATATCATCACACACTTTTAGGACTTTGATGAAAGTTCTGTCGGGAACATTCCAATTTTAAGACATCGGAAAGTTCACAAATACTGTATGAATACCCTTATTTTATTGTGCGACTAAGTATTCATAATACATAATAATAATTTACTCATTTAAATGGTACAAATATGCTATAATAAAATTTTATAACAAAAATGACATCATTCAGTTATTTACAAAATCCAACAAACCGCTGTACAAATAACTTTAAGGTTTATTATTTCATGCACTGCATCAAATCATATAGAAATGGTTTGTGTCTGTAATGTGACATAGTTTAAAAAAGGCATCCTTCAGTCATTTACTGAAAACAACTATAGCAACTACATGAACCACTGTATATTTCGTTGGAAAGCTTCAGCTCACAAAAAAAATTCACGACCACAGTAGTGCGTTGATGTGTCACAAGAAAAAAGTTGGAATCTCATTTTCACAAATGTAATTTAATGTAAGATAAAAATCAATTTGATGTGTGATAGGAAATTGGTCAAAAAACAAATAGAAATGCTTTTAGAACGATAAATTGAAAGAACTTAGTGATAGCATTGAATCCATACAACTTGCAAATTAAAATATTAAACCTATCTACCTATGTAGGTACATTATTATGATTATTTTTTCATTCAATATGAGTGCAAATTCGATTGTTAAAATTCAACAAATCAAAAAATATCAGAAAACTATTTTAAAAACTAAAATTGAGAAAAAAATTTAATTTAATTGAAAAATAGTTTCAAAAATAAAAACAATGGTAAGAAAAGTGAGTTTTTTGGAATAAAAACAACGAAAAAAGTTAAACCAGAGAAAAAGAACGCAATGCAGAAATGACAAATGACGATAATTGAATTTTTGGGTGTTAAATGGCCGCGTTCAGAATTCTATCCTAAGCTATCTGGATTGGTTCGTGTTGGCAAAAAAGAAATCTATCCTATGAGAAACTTCAAAAACAGCAACTATTATCCTAGATGGCCTATCCAAGTGAATCCTGAACGGGACCAATGACATTTGGTTGCGTTTTCTTTATATGCAGATAAACTTTAAATGGAGGAAATTCAACTTCAGCATTTAAAAAAAATATTTTTAATTGTATTGTACTCGTACATTCTCGAAAAGATTCGTTCCATCATTACTTAAAAAATCCGTTATAAATACTGTCAAGGAATTTTGATTGATTTTGATTGTTTAATATTTTTTGATTCGAAAAACATAACTACAATCAAAAGAATCACTTTTTGAATCTTCAATGATCCTTGTCTCTTTGATTCCAATCCGAAATTTTGTTTCTATCACTTCTTCATTATATACCGATTTGTTAAATAAATATACATTATTTAAACAACCTTTAAAATTTTGAATATGTAGACAGGCTCATAACTATCTTTATTTATACACATAAATACTGGCCCGGGATATGTGAAAATAAAATTCCAATTCGCAAGGACATTTGTATGTAGTTAAAACCGAATTATTCATAGGCAACATATGGAGTCCTCACTTTTTCACAAGAAAAACCAACAGAAACATACATTTATTTATTATGAAAAACGTCTCTATCAAGGGAGGTTAAATGGAATACGAATGACACTGATGACATCATAAAGCTTGCCTTTTGGCGAGGAGGGTTGGCATGCGGTGGGTGGTTTGGTTATGAAGTGTCATGATGATTCTAAATTCGAGGGTCACATTTCATATTCAAACCATATTCACTTTACATTTTATAATAATGCGTCTAACCGTGATTTTTCAAGGAGTTTGATTAAATAATACATACATTCCGAAATATGGGGCTACGGATAAATAATTTTGAGGCGTCTATGTCGTACCATACAATCACCTACATTAGAATTTTATAAAGTGTGTGTGGAGACTAAAGAGCCTTCAAGTGGATGACCATGAAACATGATATACCCGACGAGTCAGATAATAATAAAGTAATCATGATGCGATGGTGATTTTTGGAGGTCGAAAGGCACCTACCTAGACTCTTTTTAGTTTATGAACAATGTCCGATGATTATCTTTTTTTTTTTTTTCTGAAATAAGCACCACCTGTCATTCGTGTGAAAGGGTAGGGGATTTGATAATTTCCCAAAGCAGACAAGGACAACTTACATTTGTTGTGAATGGTGGTCGAAGTCAATTACAAAGGCTTAACGTTCGTGATTTGGGGGGAAATTGATGTCAATGTAAATGACAACCCCTTAAGCGATTTTACGTAATTTTTGTTTGGAATTAGGGTACAATGATAATCAGGACATGACATTAAAATACAATGCACGATATTGCTCTTGTTGTTCAAGCATATAAATTGGCCTAAGTATTCAATTTACCTACATGTGATATATGTATGAATCAAATGGAGCCACGTGCTTAGATTTAATTCTCGACGTATAAGAAGATGAGTTGGTGCTCTTGAAAATTCAAGTGTCATCGATTTTATTCATACCAAAAAATAGAGTTCTTGCTAAAAAAAAAAGAAAAATTTTGACAGGTGCTCTGTATTAGTTCATATTACACATGCCATCATATGGAAAGACCTTAAATGGATGTTGTTTTTGATATAAGAGAAATATTTTTTTCAAGTACTGATTTGTCCAATGGAATTTGAACAATATCGGTTGAGTAAATACATTTAAATGGGCAGTTTTACATTACATGATTTATGTAAATTTTGACAATATAAGCACAAAGTTTATTTAAAATTGAAGAAGAAGTGTCATTTTATGTGAACTCTCGTGGAATGGAATTTTAATAATTTAAACATCCTAGTGTAAGAGTATAGGTATGATACTACCTAAAACATTGCTAAGTTTAAAACAGTTTACTAACTTTTTTTTAATTTGAAAAACTTTTTGTTTTATTAGTATCGTGCTTTTATTTTAAGAATTTATTTCTTAACACTGCTTTAAAATAAGGACTGTTCGATCGAAAAACTAAGCAAACAAATCCAATTTTGACAGTTGTAAATGTCAAAGTGTCACATAAAATGCAGGATACCAAACAAATTAAAAACACGGTGCCCTTTGTATTTTTATCAAATTTAAAACAATCGTAATTACTTCCATGGAACAGCTCTTACGGTCATCATTGAAACAGTCTTTGGTTAAAAGTAAAAATGACTATTTTTTTTAAATCTAGTAGGTACATAGATAAACCTCATTTTTTTAGTAAATTAAAAATGACTATACTTATTTAAAAACACCTTTTTTTCATCACACTCGTAACCAAAAACATCTTTTATTAAAGTCCTCAGTAAGACAGCTTTTGGCAAAGTGGAGAAAAAGCAAAACAACTCCCATTAACTGAACTCATACATACGAGAATAAAATTTTCAAAAGGTTAAGTCAGCAGTTTATTGTTCAAGTCCTTTCCGGTCCTCAATTTGGCTCGTTTATTTTCTAGAACTTTTCCAATTCCTTAAATTTCGTAAAATTTCTTTTCATTAACTCTCTCTCTCTCTCACTCTTCCTCTATTTCTGTCTACCTCTAATTTTCCATCTTCTAGTTGGAACCACACAAGTTTATGTAAAAGGGAAATCCAAACGGAAAACCAAAACTTGCACCCCAAGAAGGACTCGTCAATTAAATCGGAAAATAGAAAATGGCGGGGTGGCATAAATTGAGCTTAACATATAGAAAACTAGTACAAAAGTACCAAACGAAAAAAAAAACTATACATGTTGTATAGAGACACAATGGGTAAAGTAAGATAAAAGAAAATAAACGGAGATATCTTGCTGGCAAAAGTTCAAAATTGAATTCACACTACAAATTCGAAAATGAGTTCCTTTTTCACTTGAGAAAAGGAGACATACACAGACGTTATCCTTTCTGATGTTTTTTTTTTTTTTTTTTTTTCATTTTGAAGTAAAGTATCTGGATTTGGCATTAGTATCGTTTCTCATTTTATATTTTTTTTTTTTATTTAGAAGGAGAAGAAGCGAAAGTTGTGTGGTGCTCATCATGTAAATTCAATTTACGGATCAAGGACATTTTTTAGTGTTTCCTTATTTTATTTTTTTGTTGTTGTTGATTTTTTGTTCTTCCCTTTGGTTCGTCTAGTAGTGGGTTCTCCCTACACCTTATCTAAGCTTTCCGCTTTTGGACCCAATTTTCGTGGGATATAAAAAGAGATACAATGTTACCGATATCTATAGGCTTTTTTTGTTGCGGAAAACTTTTTACGACTGCATATTTCGGATGTTAATGTATCAAAGTGAAAATGGTTTATTATTGGATGGAGGAGGTATGTACATGTGTTTCGTCGTCCTTGGATCCCATTTCAAATAGTGAAATAATAAAAACTGACTGGGTGTTTTTTTTTTTTTGAAAACAATAAATTTGGTTGAAATAATAGAACATTGAATTGTTGACAAAAAAACAAAAAAGAATCCAAACAAAATGAAAAATCGCCCTGGATTCGACAAAAAACATGGAAACGATTTTAAATTCCAATGATTTCTGTCAACATTTGTCGATGACAATTAATACGAAAGCCCATATTGGTCTTTTTTCAAATCGAAAATGTGTTTCAATATGCAACTGCAAGAGTATAACAATTTTCACCTAATCTGCACACATTTTGATCCACTTTAGACACATGTATTAAAATCTCATCAATGTGTACTTTTTATAAGCCCCCTTATCGACACGTAAATCCACACAAAATATTAAAAAATCCACTCGACAATGTCGACAAGAGACACCTACCTACATACATAATTTAATTTATGTAAGTACAAATATCTATCGATGTAAAATCAGTACTCAAAATGAAACAAAGCCTCGTACTAAATAGGGATAAAAAAGAACTCTTTTGCAGGTGAAATTTATTCGCACAGAGGTAAAATAAAAATCACATGGTTGTGTCTTCGTTTTAAAAGTGTCAAACGAAATCCCTTCCTCGTTCGATATTGATTGCCAGCTATCGAATTAAATCCAATAGTGCACCACAAAGCTCCTTATATAAGCGTGACAGTTGGTTAACCAACAAGGATATCCACTTGAAGATAGAATAGGACTCTGACAACTTAAACGAATGACAATGTGAGGAATGTGAACGCAACTGCAATAAGAGTGTTACGTAAAAATGTCAATGCAGAAACTGAAACCCCATCTTCGTCTAATCCGATAAATCGTCATGTGATTTTTCAAACTATTCCCAAAATGGATTGCAACTATTTTTGTTTGTTTTTTATTTTTTGAATTTCAATTAATTTGCACTTCTGGTTGGAATTTAGTTTAAGTGTGACGAAGGACAATGGGAAATGAGGCGTTGAATAGAAATAAAAACAAAGAAAAAAAAAAGAAAACTTTTGAAAACTATTTGAATTGGCGTCGGGGAATGAATGTCAGTTTTGTTTTTGTCTTCTCCCTCTTGGACTTTGGAAAAAGAATTTATCTTGGAAAAACGCATTATTTTCAAGTGCGCATTTTAAATTGTCCCATTAAACTGTAATTGAGTTAAAGCAATTATTGAAGTTTTTGGTGACGTTTTCTACAAGGAACACAATGCTCAACACTTAAGGAGTCTTTTTTTTATTGTTTTTTAAGAACGCAAAGTTTTGAATACTTGAAATTTGTCAATTTGAACATTTTAATCAAATTTTTATTGAGAAAATATGTACATATGTGTTCAAGTCTAAGTTTTTTATTATAAAAAAATAGTCAAAAAAGAAAGATAAAGAAATAAAAACGCAACCACTTTGTAAGAATAATCTTGTAATGTAATTTTTAGTCATATGACTCGGTGTATAGTCGTATTGTACAATACATAATTTCATTAATTATTTGACATATACTTTTTGTAGCTCATTTGTGGATTGTATTTGAAATATGTATGTCATTAGGTTTGTTTTCTTCATTTGTTGAATTGTCCTCTCTCCGTAAATTTGTTAATGTTTCTACTTATACTTTCGTACAGTATGACCTAGAATTTTTTTTTAAATTTACATTACATTACATATTACACTATTCCGTAGATAAATCTATGAAGTAGAGACACTGAAAGCACTGGCAACTGAGACCATCGGGTTAGACATTATAACAGAGAGGGACACGAAGAAAAAAAGAACAACAGAAGACACACATGTCAACAGCACACGGTTGGTATTGAACGGTTCTCCATCCAAGTGCTAACCACACACAAGGATGCTTGATTTCGCTGATCGATGGGAAGCGATGCTTTCATTAAAGCCTAGGCCGTTGGTATTTTTTTCCTTACAAGGATTTATATTGTTAGGTTTTGGTTTATCTAATCTGAAGATCAAATACATGAGCTCTTATCTTAACACGACCAAGTGGCTCAGAGACGAACCTCGACGACTTCTGGAATGGGTAAACCTCGATCTGTAGACAGCAAGCTATCGACCTTTAGGTAAAGTGGAGCTCATAAATCCTTTTTCATATCCCATTAAATTCCTCTTGAACCATAACATTCGAAATTATTTCGATAATTTAGTATATGCGAAGTTAACCTGCTAATATCGTACTGAATGGATTCATTCGACCAAATTAAGCAAACAAAAAAAATCTACTTGTAAATCTCTTTGGCCGCTAGGCCACTTCTCATATTTATTTAATCTTTTCCCATAAAACCGAGATTAAGGCCCAGTTTCGCATGCGGATATGTGACATTAGGTCTCCCAAATTTTAGAAGCTTAAATTCACAAGTAGCTAAATTGAAAACACACTATAAAAAAACTAGTTTGTCCGAATGTTTTTAATATTTCATTTACTCGTAGCATGAGGTTTGAAATAGTACCTATTAAACCACAAAACGGCTAAATAAACGAGAAAGAGCTCTTTTTAATGCCATATTGTTTCATCATAAATTTTGCCTGTTCATTGAAATAATATGAATAAATTTCACCAAGTCCGAATTTATCCATGCGTATTTAACAAATCCAATTATTAACTTCATTCAAGTATATTTATATATTTTTGGGTACAAAACCAAGTTATTTCAAAACACAAAACCTACAACTAAAACACGCAATGGGATGCGGTGAGAGAAAGAGAGATAACAAGAGAGAAGACCTCCGGTTGTCTAAAAACAAAATCAAACCACGTTCACACCCGAATCCATAAAACCAGATATAAATATCCTCATGCGTGGTCTAACCGAACTGTATGCCACCACCGACATTTTTCCACCGCCAAAAATCCAAACGAATTTATTAAATTCGTTAGCGGCAACATATAATTTTCCACTCTATTAACAGTGAATGGACGGATTTCACTAAATAATAAATGAATTTTTGAATGTGGACGGCGAGGATGATGGCGACGAGACGACGAGGACAAGAAGCATATAGGACACAGGACAGAAGCGAAATCAGGGATACACCATCATCACCAGAACCATTCACAATATAAACTGTCCCACATGATTAATCATTTCGGATTATTAAATGGTACTATTTCACCACACGTGTGGCTTCTGGAGATGAAAATAAAAACATTATTTTCCTCACTTCGGGGTTTTCAAGCCCGCCCAACAAAGCAAAGCCCAGCCAACAACAATTAATCGGGCGCAATGTGGTGCAAGTAGATGATAAATTATAAATTAATAATTAACAACACCAATATCCTTCTTTCAAAGGCTAAATAACAAAACTAAAGCTTTTTAAAAATTTATACATTTTCTGGATTATTTAACTTTTTTTGCCTCGATAATATAAAGTTATGCGAGGATTGGAATCCGAGTCCAACTGCTTCAAACTTTTCTCAACTAATCCATGAATTACCAACTAACAAATTCATGAATTTTTAATACCCCGAGAACATGGAAAACTTGTCTATATACATACCAAAGTCAAGGTTGTGCTGTGTTTCTGAGATATTAATGAATTCAATTCGGATTTAAATAATTTGAAATAGGTTTAGATTGAAATTAATGTGAAATTGGCTGAGTTTTAACGAAATTCAATCCGATTTCCAATCCTCTACTCAAAATGTTGGAAGATATTCAGACAAAATGGGGAGAGAGAACTAAAATTACTCATATCTGCTATTTTTTGGCTTAGATGGAAATTTCTTTGGACAAAAATTACAGTGATGAATGCAAATTTGATTTCCCGTCGTTTTTTCGCAGAACTGAAATTTCTCAGTATTTCTGTCCAGTACAATAATAAATTTGTGAGATATCATTAAGTTGAAATAGGTAATTGTGTATTTTCACAAAAAAAAAAAAATTAAATCTTTTTTTCCAGAATTGTTTCCCGACATTTTGTGTTGAAAAAAATATCCGCCCAAATATTTAAATCAATATTAAAATTTAAGGAAACAGCCTTATTTGATTTGATTTTTAATATTGTTTTTTAACTTAATGTTGGCTTTTAAAATGGAAGAATACAGCCATGACAGGTCGTAGCTTCAAAAAACACACTCCAAAACGTGTTTTTTTTTAATGTGTAGTAAACATCTTTGCCAGCGCTGCGGTAGAGTAAGCGTATGTAAAACTCTTACGTTCCGTATAACCCCATACGGTTACACGTTCCGTGTAGCAACTTACCTTACAGAAGGTTACATTTAAGACCCTGTTTACATTGGGAACATTTCGTACTTACTACATCGTGTTTGCATCGGAAACTTTGAGTAATGAAACCTCGATTCTAGTACTTTTCGTTGCTAGCTAGAACTAAATATCTTTATACCCACAACATTTCTTCACCTCTCAATATGTCAAAAAGATGAAAGGCAAAACAACTGGTATAAAATTTCATTGTAGGTTCATTTACATTAGTGATGGACGATTACATTTTATTTTATGCACCCGAAAAATGCATTTTCAGAGTTGACATTTAAAAATCAGAAAAATGTTTTTTTTTTTTTAATTTTCTGCTTCGGAAAATGCATTTTTAGGGCAATCAGTTGACATTTGCAATAAAATATTCTTGACACATCAAAATTTATCTGTCATACCATATATATGTAATACCAAATTTCGAATTAAATTTTCTAAATTATATCAAAATATAGATCGTTCTCCATCTGTCAAGCCATGAACTGGATGATGACTGCGATGCCAATGGATTAAAATTTTAGTTTTTCCCGCATATACCTATGTACTCGTATTTACTTTGACAATTTCTATTATAAGAATGATGTCAATCGGTTTACAAATCTCTGATAGAGGGAGTGATATTAAAGACAGAAACGTCAACAAAGTCCCAGGATTCAGTTCAGTGTCTATAGCAGACAAAAGACATCAAAGGCCGTCTTTCTTGACATATTTGATGCGAGGTGAAGAAATGTTGCGGAATGAAGATACGTTTCTACACCTCTCACCCATCAAAAAGACGAAGGACGAAAAGAACGAAAAAAAGAATCGTGTAATCAGGATCCAAAAGTCACTGAACTGAAGTATCATATTTTGGTGCATCATTATGGGCGGTTACATTCTCCAATGTGTTTGACAAGAACCGCATGATTGGTTTGATTTTGATAATGTGAGCGCTCCATCCAGCGGCAGGTCAAACATGCTGGATGTATTTCAAAATGTTTTGATATTTTGGCTGCATGACAAGCATATTTGAGAATGTGAACGCATGTTTGTCAAGCCTAAAGCAAATTTCAATTTTCATGAACTTCTCGAGCTGTTTACATAGTAAGAAAATATATCAAAATGAGTTTTGTAAGCAATGTAAATGAGGTGGATATAAGTTTTCTGCAGACTTTGAATTGAAATGCAAGTCAATTTTCTCATCTAAAATTTCACATATATGATGTAAGTTGGTTCACCATGGTCGAATTCTAATGAGAAGAGTTGTTTGACGAACGTGAACGCTCCTGTTTTTCATCCATCAAATATTTATCATTCCGTACACTACTTGTCAACAAAAAAATGAGAATGTGAACGTTCCTACTAATGCTCCGAGCAAATAATTGTAGTATGACTGATTTTAAACGATGCGATATAACTTTGGAACACTTTTGCTGAGGTTGAAAAAATGCTGAGTTATCGTTCTTTTTGGTTTCTTTTATTTTTAGAGTATGATTTGTTTCCTATTTGGCGTTCGCTCAGTGAAATTCGCTTAACTGAGTAGATTAAGAAGTGCGAAGAGATAACTTGCTGTGTTTAGAAGCACCCATCATCTTCGTTTTCGTGTAAAAGCAGTGTATTTCGTATCCGATAACATCTCTGTGTTGTATCAAACAACATCCCTGTTTAAGTCTAACAAACTTTACGTTGCGGAGTTCAGTGGTGCGTTCTTTTTCTTACAATGTTTAATTTTTAAAATAAATAGGTTCGTTCCCTCGTTCCTAAGTCGGAGAAGTCAACGATTAAAAAGTCAATAATAAGTTTAAATGATAGCTACGTATGCATGCGTATAACTGGCGCTTTAGTCACCCATATTTCTATCAAAGCGATAGTTATACGACATGGCCCAAAAATACATATTTGTTTTGGGGGAAAGCGTTATGTAACATCTATTTTAAGACTTTTTGGGTTTTATGTACATATACATAAGTGAAAGGAACAAATGGTGGGAAAAATAGTGGCTTGATTTGAGTATATCCATCAAAGTCACAAACATCGTGACAAAAATTAAGCTCGGTAGACTCCGGTGGGCAGGGCACCTAGCTCGCATGAGCGAAGAGGAACCTGCTCGGAAAGTTCTTTGTGGTACATTCTATGGTAGACGACAGCGTGGTAGACCATGCTTGCGCTGGAGAGATGGCGTAGACCAGGACGCTCGAAGCCTTGGGGTGCGCAACTGGATGGCGTCGGATAGAGACCGGGATAGGTGGAGAGACTTGTTGAAAGAGGCCAGGACCGGAACCCGGTTGTCGAGCCGATGATGATGATGATGAAAGTCACAAACAAATATTGAAAATATTTTCATTTATTTCGAGTCCGAATAATCAGAGAGAAAAAGTTTAGTCCATAAATATTCAATTTGAAATTTTGAACCTTTCTTATTTCAGGAATTTTTTAGTTTTTTCTTACGTCAAAACTGATTTTTGGAAATTTAGCTGCCAATCTCCTTGGACACTAGTTTTAGTCAGACAAGAAACGTTCCGAATCCCATATAATCATTAATCACCCATTTTTCTTTTAGACCAATGCGAATCAAAATAATTCGGTTTCAAAAAAGGGAAATGTGGGTGGTGGGGGATTCTCATTGACGTTGTGTAATACCCTACTTTGCTTGCATGTCCCTTAGATCTTGTGGAACAATAAACTCTCATAAACGCCCATTTTTGAAATTTCGAATCCTTAAATCTCTCACCCAACGAAACACACATCTTAAATCTCCAACAATAATAATTTACATCACAGAAAAAAAACATAGAATTCATTTCCGTTTTGTTAAGCTATTTTTCAATTTCCGTTCAACGATGACAGAGACAACGACATTCTAATAAATCTTCAAATAATGTCAAAAACCACATAGCAATAAATCAAATTCCAACATCGACTTATTCACTGTGACAAATTAAGTGTGCATACAAGTTTGATGGTTAAAAGCTTAGCGTTTTCGAATGAAATTTGAGGTTTTTCAAAAAGCATCTTTCTGTCTGCTAACATCATATCACATTGTGTGGCTACTCGAACGTGCCTTAAAGTCCTTTGTATAAATATCATTGTATAGAATGGTGGTTTCTAGATTGGGCAATGTCGATACGTTTTTCCTTTTTTATTATTATTTTTTTTTTTTTTAATAAGCGCTTAAACGTGTTACTTACATTAAAAACCCAAATGTTAGTTGAATTTAAACGAGCGAATATAGTAATAAGGATGATTGAATATGATGTCCTTTGGGTTCCGGTTGTTTCCATTGCCGAATTCTGATGGTTTCAATGGAATCAGAGAAGCTACAAAAATAACCATATTATTGTACGTGTCCTCAAAGGATATCCATTCTAACATCCTTTTTTGATATTATTGTCCTGCAAACTAATCAGACATTCACTCAGTGTCATTCTCGGTGGAACGAAGGGCTTGTGTTTTCAAATAACCATTTACACACACAGAACAGAAGAGCTTCAGCTATATAAGTTCGGGAATAGCGTATGTGTGAATATTTTCGTCTATCAAATATGCTAGGACTTAGGGGTTTTATTCATTTTTGTCGGCTTCCCTTTGTGCTGAGTATACAATGTTATTTTCTGTAGAAATGGTTTTTGGGAAAAAGTAATGAATTTTTAGCCTTTCCTATGCTCTGAAAATGTTTTTTTTTCATTTTTTTTTCAATAAAGATCAACGTTGTCATTTTGGCATATCGGCTTTAGCAATAGGGGTTCCAAGTATATTATATTCACATATATATATATTATTTTGTTGTAAATTGGTTTAGACAATGGACAAAAAACTTTTAATCGAAGAATGAGTATATATTTTTTTTTCTGCTCTATCATGATGAAAAAATTAATTTCAGAAATTACTATTGGTAATGTATCTACTACTACAATCCATTGAATTCAGGACGAGAAAAAAAAAGGTATAGCAATCCTTAACCAATCGATTTGATGAATCACTGCATTTCATGGTTTAGTGATTAATTGGCAATAAGCTTTTTGGTTGGGAGAAATCTATTTCGTTTCGGACATTTGCGGATTTTCAACTCGATTCTGATTGATTTTTGTGGCCGCGGGATGGTTGTGCCTTTAAAAAGGAGATAAAATGTTTACTGTAGACACAAAGATCTGCAATGACCTGATGTTATCATTATCATGATTAGGGAAGTTTAATGGTCAAATGTGGTCTTTGAAAGTCGCACAAGTTGAAGTAATTTGATGTAATTTTAATTTACAAACAAATATTAATGCTTCTCTATCCTCTTGATTTTATTTCATAATACATGTTCCAAAAATGTTAAAAATTTATAATTTTCAAATAAAAACATAGAATTACACAAGAACAATTTATTGTATTTCGCGAGGAACAACCAAATCAATAAACTTCTTTTGTACTAAAAATTTGTTTGTCGTAAATTGGGAATCGAATCTGCTTCCAAGTGAGTTAGAAGCCGATACCTTAAAAGTAGCACGTAACGTAATTAGATCTATCCCAAAGCAAACTTTATTTCTCAAAAACGGCTTAAGGTAATATTGCGAAATATAAAGCAAACCTTTTTACTTAAAGGCAGCTCCCTAAGCTCCCTTTGGATGTATGTACTTTCAAACAAATACACACAAATCCAGTATGGCGTCGATTTGCTTAGTTATCTTATTAATATATGGTTAGTTTAGGTTATAGTGAATGCTTGACACATGTCAAGGTCAACAACACACGGTTGGTATGGAACGGTCTCCCATCCAAGTACTAACCACGCACAATGATGCTTGATTTCGCTGATCGACGGGAAGCGATGCTTTCATCAAAGCCTAGGCCGTTGACAGCAAGTCTTCTAATGTCTATGTTTGCCAAGTCACTAGGATTATTTAAGCAGAACTCTCCTAGATGGAGTCCATGTCTTTGAGGTAGAACAGGACGTCGATTCCTCCTCTTCTGCCGATGTATAAACTTTTTGGAGATAACAAATACTTAGAACGCTTCAGATCCAGCTGTGGCCCGATTTGTTTTGTCATAAGACAAGTGGTGATGTTGTTCCATCTGAGGTTTGTTTTCTCAAAACCACCTTGTTTCAGCATTAATTTGTATATAGCGATAGGTATACCTATATTTGCTGAATAGCTGAGTAAGTTACCTAATGAAAGTAACAAAGAAAAATATCATTCCGATAGAATTAATAAAATACAAAATAGCAGTTAAAACGTATTAATTGAATCGAATATCCCACTAAAATGCAGAAAATCAATCAACTTGTTAGATCAAATTCTTCTGAACAAAACAGCATAACAATGAGTCTAATAGTCATTCACTAAAACAAAAATATAAAACCCCAAGAACTGAAATTTCACACCAATCATCAAAGCAATATCTTTCTCCAATTTTATGTTGTGTGCTAAAAGATTTTATCAGGTGAAAATGTATACAGATACGAGTAGATACACATTTAAATGTACAGATATAAGAACATCCTGCCAAATGGGAAATAAGATTCCATCAGGATAATAACCATACTTCTCCTGTCATATAGCAACCTACAACAACAACAATGTCATCACATCAGACATCGCACAACATATCAACATCAGAATAACAACTTCACAGGCAATTGTCTTTCATTAAGGTATGCTAATGCATACATTTTGGTTTTAGTCCTTGAGAGAGTGATGATGATGTTCCCGATGGTATAAAGGAAGCCATGGATACTACTTCCATTCCATGCCATGCCTTCTGTTTCTCATATCCTATTAAGGTCTTAACATCATGCAACATCCAGATGTTATCATCGATTTATGTAACATTTGCTTGCCAATATTTCGGTCCTAGGTCTATCTATACAAATTGCCAGAAACGAGATTTATAAAACAATAGAGTCCTAGATATCCTTGCTTGTATGAAATTAAAACTTTCACATGTTCGAATTTTAGATCTCTGGGAAGCTCTTTCATTGAAAAAAAAATTATATAGGTATGTACTATATGATATAAAGCTATTCAATTCAAATATGATGATTTTGTCTAAGGATACAATTTGCTTGGCATTGCCTGATCAAAATAGGGATACAAGGACACAATGCTCCTTCATTAGCTATTATATGAGTATGTGGAAAATCATTAAACAAAAGCTGATGAGATTGAAAATTGCCTCAGGTATAGATACTCTGCTTCATAGGAATTAAAGGCAAAAAATAAATATGCAGAGTCCTTGAGATGCCATCGTTCTTAGAGGACTTAAGGAGCATTTTCGGATATGGATCAAGTACCAGTCAAATATGGCCCACCTTCGACATTTTAATTGCTTACATTTTCACGGAGTTAGAATTTTGTTGTTTTATTTTCGGGAATTCATTGCGAAATCATGTGCGGAAACAGCCAGGCTCTTTGAGTGTATCCCTTACCAATCTGATTTATTATTCATTTTCTGTTTGAACCTAGTACACAATTGTTGTAACTCTTGACATTTCTTATAGATCAGTGACATTTGCCTTAATTAGATTAATTTCTCTGGGGAAATTTCTTGCCTGTTCCTACTCGATGTACTGGTAATCCATAGTGAATTATTGTATAGCTACATATTTACTGAAAACTTCCGCTTCATATATACTTCCAAGGATTCTTATGACAATCGTCCTTAGAAAAATAAAAACGTAAACATATAACGTCAATATTCAGGGATTTTATTTCAGAACAGCCGTCGAAATATATACATATGTACATAAATGTAATATTCAATCGAAAGGAGGGAGATTATTGGGATTTTCGTATTTACATCAGTGTGATAAAATGACAAGGACGACAAAAACACGCTTGACAGCAACGGATTTTTTCGTTGAAGATATAATAATGTAATGTTGTCAATTTCTGTAGAGATATAAATTCTTTTTTCTTCATATTTTGTGTGTCTTAGCCTTGTTGTTTTTCTGAAGAAATCAATTGGAACAGAACATTATTTTTCGAAATGTTAAAAAAAAAAAAAACAAAACGGGTTAGATACAAGAAAAATCGGTTTTTGAATTGATAAAAATAAACTTAGTAGCCTTATGGTTAGTGGATTGGACTGTTACGTTCGATTCACAACCGATGCTATTCCGACAAGCTACTCTTCCTTGGAAGCAAGTGAACATTTTTCCAAGAGTATCTCTTGTCATGAAAATGTGCTTCTAATTCTAGCCGTTCAGAATCAGCTGAAAATTTTAAGTCTCCTCCATTCTTACTGACAACACGTATACAGTAAAGATTGAGAGTTGTCAGTCGCTAGGCCCTAGTTCTTCACGAGCTGTCGTGGAAACAAATCCATTTATTTATTTACCCTTGAGCATTTCCTTAGTTTATTATTTCGGACCTTAGCGCCAAAATAAATGAACGGTCTTCCTTCTAAATTCTTTATCTGGAGTGCTACATGGATCTATCTTTGGTCCAATTCCCCTCTTCCTTAATAGAATTAAGTTTTCAAATATTATTAAACATTTTCTGGTTCATTTTAATGAACGCGGATATGCTTCTAATGGTGGTCTAAGTGGAGCTATCTCTACCTCATTCCTGTTGATTCAATAGCCTTATCCATCTTTCGCAAAACCTCTGATGAGTTTGTCAGTATTTCTAGCGACCTGGCAATCATTTCCAACTTAATAGTGAATTTGGGGAAGCTTATGGAAGTTTGGATCTTCTTAACTTAAAGTTAAGTCCCTACAAAAAATAAGCTGAACTGCTATTTTATAATACACTTCTTGCTTTCGATTTTTTTTTCCATTTAAACTTCGCGACTAGCTGCGAATTAAATATCCCATAAAATCACTTTGCTCGCTATGTCAATAATTTACGACAGTTGTTTGAACTCATCTACCTGATTATCTACACGGTTAGATATAATTAAATTCAAATACCGAAATCAATTAATAGGCAACACTTTGGAAGACGCACCTTTTAAGCGATTTTGAAATAAATAAATTAAATTAAATGAAAAAAAGGTATCCAGCCTTCTCCGGGGTTTGTCTATCCATTTCTTTGATAAGACTAATTTCTTCCCCAAAATTGAAATTCTTCTGAAGTTTTTCATAGAGACTAGACTGCATAATAAGAGATGTTTATGAAAGTAAGAGAAATTCAATAAGTGAAAGAGCCAACTTTTGAAGGTTATAATCAGAAGAAAAGAAGATAAAGCTTTATGTAATTAAGAACAACCTTTTTTTATTTATTTTTCATGTTTCAATAAATATTTTTTACCTCCACTGATTTAAAAACAAAATCTAGCCTTCGAGTCTTTTTATTTAATAGTTGATTGATTTCAAATTATGAAGTTCTCCAAAAGTTCATGTTTTTTCGTGTAGAGAAGCAAACTTCGGCTAAAGTTATAAATGGCATCTGTTTATCCCAAGCAAACAAAATTCAATTATAAATTTTCAATTTTTCGTTGTTAAGTGAAGGAATTTCTTATGGAGCAATGTCTGCATTAAGTCATAAATGGGCCTTAGGTTGAAGAAAATACTGAATACTAACTTTTTGCCGTTTTTCTAGCAGCCGTTTTCATTTCCTTAGGTAAAATTTAAAATTATAACAACAAACTTTCTCAAAACATAATTGTCGCCCTAAAAAAAAACAAAGATTTCAAGACTGGCATTTCAGGTTTTGCTGAGACCAAATCTCTTCATCACCTTAATGTCAAGAATGGGAAAACTTTATAAGCTTTTTTTTTGAAATGAAATCCCTCTATGCCCCTTAGTGCAGACATAATGCCCATTATTCCTAATTCGAGATAGTCCGCCTCTGATTTAATTTCATTTGCAGAAAGACAATCCATGCACAAAACAATTATATACACGTCCTTGGTCGCTTGAATTCTTTGCTTAATTCGCGGGGAATCTACAGAATGGTTTGGCTTTTCTCTTCATTAAACTATGTTATTAAGGCCAATAACCAAATTATCTGACATTCATTTCCACATTTTTATTTTGTTGCGAAACAATATCAACGTCTACTTAACACAAGAGCAAATGAAAGGACTATAATTACGCCACCTAACTCCGGCGCCGACTATGAATATGAAGATAACTACATATTTGAAGAAAGAAGAATACAAAACTAGAACATGGCGTGGCATCCGGATCCGTGCATGTAGAGCAAAAATGACTTATGAAGCAAACCGGAGCACCAAATGGCTTGTGTGTGTTTGATCCTGAAAATAAAAAAAAAACTGAAATTTTCAGAAATTGTCGTGAAGCGTGAATGGAATTATGAAAATTCAATTTTTTGGCACTTTCTTGGATTTTCCTAGTTTTTTTTTTTTTCTTTTTATAGCGCAGTTGTTTCTCTTGGAGAAATCATTTTAGATTTCCAAGGGAACAATTCTAATGTCACTGTTGGATTTAGAAGGAGGAAAAAATGTCCTTATATTCACGAAAATACAGAGACAGAGAGTCGGACAGGAATTCATAAGCGATCGAATATGTATATGCGAGAGTTTGGTGTTTTTTATGTTTTTTGTTCCTTGTATGATATTTGCCCCTTTCGAGGATTCAAAGGAGTCAACCCATGAGGTGGCCCGTTTAAGTGTGGTAACACCATCATTGCCGTCGACATCATCATCATCATCGACGTAGTCGTAGTCGTCGTGCTCATGTTCATACTCATAGCTACTTGCCATTTTTCTCTTGCTATCTTTGTTATGGTCCTGCTGGGTTCAATAGTTGGGTGGTAAGGCGGTGAAAATTTGGGTTGGTTTTATTTGAAGGGGACGAGTGGTCGTCCGTTTGGCTGCTCTGGGGATCATTTGGAATGCCAGAGACTGTGTGACATGACAGCCATGCGGAATACCTTCCCCTACATAATAAAAAATGGTTTTATTCATGAAATTGTCGCTTTGGTGGGCATTTGGGCAATCCTCAACAATTTTCCTTGTACACCAGGAGAATTGAATATATTTTCGCAATATTCAAATGGGATTTTTATTTTATTTTTGTTTTTGGCATATATCAGATACCGTTGAGTTGGTGATTTATTTCTCTGAAAACCTTTTCGATTTTCTTATAACTTCTTATATGTTTTTTAGATATACCTTAAAAAAGTGAAGACAAGAGTCAATTGGTTTGATTTCTTGCCTTCCGCATTCATAACCTAGATTTTTTTGTTGGATGTGCAAGTATTGAAGGGGAAGGATCTTTGTTTGGTAATCCAACCCGTTCTTTTCAGTTCATGTTTCTGCAGAGAAACACCCATTTTAATTTCTGATAAACTGCAGGAGATTTTGGTAAGAGATTATTGAATCATCTGGATGTTCTTATTTCGTCAAAGTTAGCTGTTGTTACCACAGTATGTATTAAGAGTTTATACCAGTCAGATTCTATTTATTTGGTTATACATTATGTTTGGATAGCGTTACTGGCTATGAAAATGTAATTGCAATTTGTGAAATGGGCCTTAGACCAGTTTATACCAATTATAAAGTAAAGAATTCTATTACGGCTATTTGATCTTTTTTTGACTTGATAAGTCGTTGTCTTAAATTTTTTGAAAAATCGACTTTCTAACCACTTATATCAGATTAGACCAGTCAATGAATGCAAATTGGGAAATATGTATACTGTTTTTTTTTATATACCTTGAAAAGAAATTATAATTTAGAATATTATTCAAAATGGGAAATAGACAAGTGAACAGTAATGAGGTGGTTTATAATTAAAATATTTAAGCGCAGTTTGATTTACTTTTTGCTCCTTAAAAAAGATTAGTTTTTCTTTCTTTATACCAGTCAATGAATATAAATATCAATTTAGTCATAAAACAGTGCCGTTTGCAATGAAAATATAATTCCAGTATAAGACTACATATTTTATACCAATCATAAGTAAATCAAAGTACTTTGTGCAAAAGTGCTCTTTGGTCTACTTATTACTAGGTCGTCAACTGGTTGAAGAACCTGTCTAAGACATGTTTATCTTCTACACGATTCTTACTCAATTTATTTGATGCATGGGTTATACCAGTTTATACCAATTAACACAAAAATAAATAGTTTTGTCTACTTTTGACTAAACCGAATCGGAAGAAAGTATTTCTCTTCAACAATTGTAGACATTTTTCTGATTATACCAATTAAGCCGCATTTAATTGTTCTTTATTTCCTCTTTAAACACTTGATCCATTAATAAAATAGAATGTTCCCAAATACAAAAAAAAATAAATTCCCTAAAATCTTCGACACTCAGCCTAAATACAATTTTTCCTTGGTTAACTCCTCAATGTTCCAACTACTTTCAAGAAAAAAAATTTAAATTTACATTACCCTATTCCACAGAACTTCATAAAATTCCAACACGACAGATCAACGTCAATCACATGGCCGACCGAGGAACTTGGCTCCTTCAACGTTCCGGTTATTCGTTTTCTTATTTTTCAAAATTTTTTCTTGCTCCTTTTAAACAATGAGCTTTCAGTCAAGAAACAAAATTAGGCCAAACGGAGTGACACATTGTATTATACAGAAAAACCTTTTGTATTACCTAAAGCCAACACTCAACGTCAAATGGTGAAACATGTGAGTTTATTCACCTATAAGAGTAAATATCTTTCCGCCGTTTATATTGTTTGCCTATGTAGTTCCGGTTGTGGAACGTAAAAGCGGATGCAGTAACCTTTTCTAGAGAAACACATTCGTTGTGGAATTCTCATTTAATTCAAAGGTGCGTTGAGTTTTGTGTAAAGTCAAGTCAAGGCAAGGTATATGGGTAGAGAGAGGCAATGTAAGCATTAACCCTTTTCAGAGGGTGCATACCACAACTAGCTTCCTCTCTATAGCTATATTACGTTTGGCATAGGTATAGATCTGGAAAAACAGGAGATTCCATTTGGATGTATCTGCAACTTGTGCATGTGCACTTCCTTCTGCTTTCTTTGCCTATACCTGATGGTGTATTTGAAAGTTTGCGGAGTGGCGCGGCACGGTGTAGTGTCTGGCGTTGAGGTTTATGAAAAAATAATGTGGTTGGCGCTTTGGTTATAAATGTCAACCCCTAAGTTTTATTTATGATACACTGGAGAGAGGGGAGCTTCAGAGGAAAAATTGTATTTATCCTAGACCTTAATATGGAAAACATGTATCTTAGCAGCACAAAGGACATTGGAAATGTGTATATGGCAAAGGATGCAGATATGCAATTTCCTTTCAGAATACAGCTAAGCATGTTAGAGCACCCGTGTTGGTTTGTTTTTATATCGTTTCTTGCAAACAAATCTCGGTATTAGAGCGATATAATTTGGAGCCCTAGTAAGCCCATTTATAAATTGCTGAGAAAGGATTTAATAAAAAAATTTCTTTTTTAAATTTAATGGCGCTTAGAAAAACTATCAAAATCATCATCGGCTCTTTACAATGTGTGTTGTCGCCTGTCGTCCTTCAGTAAGTTTCTTCAAGAACATATATCAAAAAAATTACCCTGTGTGTTGAAATGCACTGGGATCTATTGTCAGCTGCTGCCAGGAAGCTCCCTCCAAGAGATATTCTCTTGTTGTGAAAAGAACTTCTCATCTTATCTGTTCGGACTCGCGAGAAAATTGTAGATACCCTTCACTCATGTCAACAACAGGCAACCAGGAATGGTTGAGTATCACTATAGGCGTTTTTCTTTTTTAATTAAGTATAGAGCTCCGAACAGAGTCCGAGCATGTTGAGCATGTTCCGAACATCCTCTGAACCAAGCGTATGAGTATTTTTTTGAAACGCACCTGAACACTTAGCTATCGCCATTTTTTTTTAAATTTCCATTTAAGCATTTTACTCTGTCTGCTCAGTTATTTTATTCTGAGCTCATAGAGCGCACTCTGAACACGCTCAGGACGTGCTGAGAACAAAAAAAGAAACGCATTTTCGAAACTCTGAACATTCTGAACTAAAAAAGGAACACAATTCGTTTTTTGACAACTCGACTCTGTTCTGAACTAAAAAAGAAAAACGCCTTAAGCCTTCTAAAAATTACACTTAAAACATAAGTATAAAGTCCGCTGAAACAATAAACCCATCGGGCCCTGTCAAACCAAACCGAAAGAACTCCGCTAGCTAAAACAGGAGTCACTTTTGACAACTCGCATTCGGAAGCTCCCGTCTACCTAAGTAGAGGAATGCATCAGACGGGATGAAGTCGTTTAGACGCAAACTCTCATAGTAACCGTCCTTAGAGAAGTAAGTCCCAAAAACTAAGCCCTTTATCGAATGCATCGCTCTTGCAATATGACTCGGAATCAGCTTTTAGAAAATATTATATATTCTGTTAATGTTAGCTCCGTTGTTTAGAAGCATTTTGGCATCCTTCATTGATGTAAAATGACATTTTTTTATTAATCGCTTTCTATGATGGATTTAGGTACAGCTTGTTCAGATTTTCCGATGATATATAAATGTGGTCCAATACCTCGTTAGACTTGGTGTGTATGGCGTCTGTTTCAAAATCAAGTTTCACAAAATCAAACTTAGTTTAAAGAGGCGGCTGCCCAGATCATCATCCTGTCGGAATCCATTGTATATATGTAGATATTATTTTTACTTGGCTTTTTGTATTGGTCAACCTAAAATTTGTCTTTCTTTTAGTGATTTTCTCTAAGTTCTACTTGTAGCTGAGAACTACTCAAACAACCTTCAGGCAAAAACAAATCAATACCAAAATTCAAAGTGCATAGTGCTTTGTCATGCATCCCGCAAGGGATTCTCCGAAAACCGAACCGAAATCTTTAAATTCACTCCTCTTTCTCTCTCTGTGTTGGAATAGAGTGACATGTGAATTTATAGTTTCACTATCCCTTTATCCAGATACGAGTGCAGTAGGTATGCACTTGAATTTGAGGAATTTCAAAAGGAGCACAAAGTTTCAAAGCATTTGCAGATACATAACAAGGAAACGAGTACTTTTCTACATCAATAAATGTATACAAATGTATTTATATATGTACTTTACTTATACTGAGAAATTCTTCTCCTACACAGGGAATGTGAATAGGATTTAAAATTCCCATATTAAATTCGATGAATTTTGTACTGAGATCTTGACCCGAAGGGAGTGTAGGAGTCAGATTATATCTAAAATCTTGTACATTTCAACTTGAAAGGTTACACCGATTTCAGCATCAAAGAAACAACAGCAGACGGCTTTCCAATCTCCATCTTAATCTTCATCTCCATCACCGAAGATACCCCAAAATTCTCCACCCAGCTGCAAGAATAAGGAAGCCCCACATAATGTAGATTCACTGAAGCGTTTAACTTATACTGCAGAGATAAACTTCTACGTCGATTTATTGCGCCCATCTGGGGGTTATTGAAATTGGCAGGACGAGTATTATATTCACTTGTTGCAATCCTTAAGGTGCTCATTTCTCTTTAAAATATCGATTGATACTTTTGCATCCTTAACCACTTAAGGTAAAAAAAAGTCTGATTAAAAGTCAGAAAAAATTCACCACCTAAATATAATGCAGATAGGTATAAAAAAGAACCTTAAAAGCTTAGTTCTTGATCGAAAAAAAAATTAATGAATAATTCATATTCCCAACTTGAGTCCCTAATCCCGTCGGTCGTGACTTTGCATGCAAGAAATGTCTTAAGAGTTCAAATATCTTTGAAAGTCCAGTAGAATAAGGAACTTCCTTTTTAAGTGTTTTAAAAACATACTGACAGGATGAGGTGGAAATGATTATAAGAAGAAAAGAACAATAGAATTTTGTGGACATAAGGAATAAGAATAAAAATAATATTTGTATAGATGGCTTTTGTTCCTTTTCGGCCTTTGGGAATTATTTTTCCTTACAGATTTTACGCGGTTTGTAAGATACAAAATTATATCAATGTTTTTTGCCGTAAAAGTAAAAGTAAGAAAAACAACATGGCGGGAATAATCGAAAAAGTTTTTTTTTTCTCTCGGAAATTAGGTAGATATGGGTTTGTTGATGTTGACCTTTTTTTCTTGTTCAGAATTAAGAAGAAACGAAGAAGCTTAAGTAGATATTTGCTTACCGATATAAGGGGAAGTTCATTTTTCTTGCAATAGACTGGGGGATGGTTGTATAAGCAAATACAAATTTCAAGTCAACAACAAGACTTGGAGGTAATTTATGTTCTCAAAGGAACTAGGGGCACAGACAAAATATTGCGGGTGACTAGAATTGATTTCAGAAGTTTGTTAGGACAGTGGAGGTTAACCTGGTGACCTAGAAAAATGTCAATCGATTTTTTTAAGAGTTTTAAGCTTTCGATTATACATATAAGGGTTAACGAAATTTGAATATCAAATATCAACACGATATTTTATATGTATCAACTAAATTAATGAATCGGTATTATGGAAAACGTGAAATATATTAAATGCTAGATCTATTGTGAATAATTCTATTGATAAACTTGTCAAACTTGTTGATGACGGTTATCAAAAATCGAACAAAAAACAAGCCAACTCTCGCAGGGTACTACGAGATGATTAAAAAGCAACTGATTCACAATTTTATCAGCATTCACAATAGAGTGAAACAAACTTACAAATCTGTCAAATCAGTAAAATCCCAAAACGAAATATATTTCTAACGTCACTGAATTCAGAGCCCTATTAGTATTTCCAATTTTATTTCCTTATAATCGTCAACAGGCCCTACATCCTGGAGAGATCCTGAAAGATGTTTCTAACGTCACCGAATTCAAAGCCCTTTTAGTGTTTCCCATTTTATTTCCTAATATTCGTCCACAGTCTTTATTTCCTGAATCAATTTCGACCTAAATCGAACTAATCTATGCAATAAAAGAATTTCAAAACTTAGTAGAGCTTTACGCTCTAGCTCAAAAATCGTTAAATTAAACTTCCCTTGCATCAAACCCAGAAAATGAGGTCGATTCTATTAGAAATAACCACATCTATATGATTGACATTTTGACTTTTCAATTTTATTAAGCGAATAATGCGTTTATGTTTTGCATAACCATCCCTCTCTATGAAATACTCAATGTCACGTGTACCATAAATAGGTTTAAATCTATTATGCGTATCTTTTGCCAAAGCCCAAATAGCCAAAGGACGTCTCTATGAATATACTATGCCCAAACTTGGAACTGACTCCCAATTCAATGTGTATAGATTTAAAACTGGCAACATTAATCTTCTCCATTCTAATGAGAAATCGATTGTCACAATGTAACCAGAATTCAATTGCATATGCCAACCACATCCACCAGGAATGTCAATCAAATGGTAACCTGATTTGAATTTACAATTCACAAGGATTGATGAGTTGTATAGGGTATAACTATAGCTACGAATATGTGCATCGAAAATAGGGAGTGAGCTTTGGAGCTTGAGCGAGCGCGTCACCAGAGTATTTTCATCCTGAATATAAAATATCAAGATATCACAAAAGGAACAATAAAGGACACCATTTCATGATTCTTCTATTGCATTAAGTATTTTTTTCCTAGTTTTGCTATTTTCCCTTCACATACACACACTCAGATATCTCTACACCACCTAGATTCCTGCAAAGATGAAAGAAGTTAAAATAAGAATATAAAAACATGAACCGGAAAATCACATCTATCTTAATATGCAAAAAGCAATTCGGAGCACGGGGTTCCCCTGAAGAAGTGCACAGGAAAATTCCAACATTTGTATGTGTGATTTTTTTTTTTACTTATAAACTTACATAATCCTAACTATGTGCATCCGAATCCGAGAATTATTATGCGATTTCATGTTTAACTTGTGACGAGGATAAAATTGTAAAACCATTTTCCAAGATGGATGGATGAAAGGAAACTCTGGCTGCTGTTGCAACGAATGTCCTTATTTTTTGTGTATTTAAGTGTGTGTGTGTGTGTGTGAAAAAATTTAGTTGGAAAATGTTGTTGCTTACACAGAAAAAAGGATAGCTGAGCAGTAAATGGCTTGCGAATGGGAAAATCTCTTTTTTAGCTGCTGCAATTACCAAATTCAAAAGCAACAAAAAACCGGCAAAATAGCAAGGACTCCAACTATACTTTGGAGCAGCTGTTCCAAGAAGATCAGCAGTATAGCACATGTTATGTGTGTGCTCCTTGCTCTGTTTGTGAGTAAATATTTCAATAGTGAAAAAATGAAACATAAAACGTTCTCCAGTTGAAGCTTGAAACTGACTGCAGCTGCTTCTTTTAGCATAAACCTAATTTAACAAACGGTGCAACTTAAAAAAAAAACACAAACAAAAAAAAACAAAAAACGGTACTTGAGCAAATTTACCAACAAAGTATTTAAGGATATAAAATTTGAGTTTGGGAAAAGGAGGAAAGCATAAAGTAAAATTTACACCGACAGGAAGCGCTCGTCAGTTGATGGTTATTCCTTATGGACTTCCCAACTCTTGTCTAATGCTGTAAGTAAGCAGAGTTTCTGACCTAGTTGTTGTGAAATATTGAAATATTCATTTTTTGTTCTGTGTAGTTGGCCAGGTAAATCGACCGATATGGGAAGCCTTTAGAGCTTTGAGATGGTAATTTGTTGTTATCCTGCTGACAGGGGAGATTTCCTAAAAATAAAGAGCTGAATTTGTTGTAGGATGGGCCAGAAATATCGGATATCCTTTTTGATATTATATACGTAGATATTTTACAAAGACCGAATTATCTGAGAAATAAAATGAATATTTTATTAAAGACTTAAAAAAGTTACATATAGCTATTACTGAAGGAAGAGTATGTTGTACGTTGAATGAGTTTTTACTAACTATTTATTAACTGACGATGTCCTTAATAATAAGGATTATTTTCTTAAGTTGAAATTAATATCCTAAAAAGAAGTGAGAATCAACAAGAACAGACCAATTGGGAATTATTTTTTTTGAACGTTAAATGTATGATAAAAACTGGAAACGTGGAAAACTTAAACACAAGTATAGCCTTAATCCGGTTAGTTAGAGGTGATAAACGTTTCCAATTATGGAACGGACATAATTAAAAATATTAAAGGTACCTTTATTCAAATATATATGGACCGGCCATAGCACTGTTACTAGCATATAAGAAAAAACTCTATGTGAAACAATATTTCAAGTAGATGAATAATAGGGTAAAGAAAGGTAATTGAGCAAGTAAGAAACGATTCATCATAAATCAGGGCAGGATTAAATTGAAATAAGAATTAACCTGGCAGAAACAACATTTAAGGAAATTATTCGCTGTTACATATTTAAAAAACAAAATTCGAATAGGGTAAAAGTGGGCAAGTTTTTGTAGGGGTAGAAAACCAATTTTCAAAAGCAGTAAAAAGTTGCTTGTATAATAAAGTTATAGATAGAAACCTTTAACGAAATAATGTTAATAATATTTTCAAATTCAATTATGAGCGTTTAAAAGTTTAAAATTTGAAAATAGAATTTGGAAAAAATAATCAGTGTGACTGAATGTAAGTTTAATAAAAGAAATAAATAATTAGAAACTATTTTTCTGTTCAGTTTGAAAGTAAAGTAATTGACAATTATTTAAATATTTCTCACATAACAGTAGTTGTCGAAAACGCATTTTAAATTTAATTGAAATCAAATGAAACAAAAAAAATCAGGAAAATCAATCGTTTCTCAATGCACCTTTCTCTTGAAGTAGGGATCCAATACTGTAAGTAAGATTAAGCATTGAATTTTTTATTTTGAGTAATTTTATCATGCTCACTTCTTATATTTCAAAAAATAAAAGCAATATATTAAATGTGTCTCATGCACCTTCATGCTCAGATGCTCAGATATTTATATGGAGTACCTGGTCTTAAATCTTGTATACCACCCATTTTTTTTTTCTTAGAGAAAATTCAAAATATTCTCAATACGTAAAGTATTTGGTATAATTTTTGGTTTTGTACCTTCATATGTACATGCAAAATTAATTAAGTATGTGTTTACAGTTGAATTTATGAATTTTCTTAAATAAAGTTTAAAATAACCCAAACAAAATTAAATGCCACACATTTCATCATTTCAAAGACGACGTTTGGCCATAAAACCTTTCTTCTCTTTTTTAATAATCAGGAAAATCCTGACTGAAACATTCGTTGGAAATAATGTGTGTAAGCCCCCGCTTTAATATTAAGTTATTTGAAAAGCCAAAAACAAACATCAAGTATATGTACTTGAGTATTCTCAAAAGACCCTTTCAAAGCTTCTTTCTTGTCAGTAAATGACCTTCACGTGTCTTTATAACCTTAATTTTATGAATATTGATTACACACAAACAAGCTCAGCGTAAATATGAGTACGTGTATTAAAAAATCATTTAATAAGCATTCACCCCTTACTCCCATTTCAAAAAAAAAAAAAAAAACTAAAAATAAAGTAAGTATTCGCCACAGTGAACAGTGAATATTTTTTTTAGATTGAAGTACCATACAAATATTTTTTCTGTTTGAGTATAAGGGTTGCATTGTTGAGAGATCCTTTTGCGTACGTGTAGTGTATACAGTTACTCTTTTCATTGCCTTACAGGTAGTTACTTAATTTTAAGAAGAAGTTGCATTCTTATCATCATCAAGTTCGTCAAACGTTCTTTCTATTACTTGAATTTTAAGTGCCAATTGTCCCTATGTGTGTGGGTGTCTCTCCTTTTTTTTTACCAACGTGAGCTCATTTTGCACATTGCCATAAGGGCTTTCTTAACATCAGGATGTGACGACAACAAAAAAGGGAAATGTATTCGAGGTTCATAGTGGAAAGTTTTTGCTTTGCTGAGCTCCAAATCAAACAAGTTGTGTGGAAGCAGAAAAAAAAATCTTTTTGTCAGGTCTTCTATAATGTACATAACTATCAAAAGTGGGATTAAAGTTAAATTTGCAGAGTAATATTAATTTAATTAGGTTAACAAGCTAAATGATTAAAAGTAGCAAAGTTTTGGGAATTATAATTTTAAAGGAGGATTTAAAAATTCACTGCAGGTGTTATGACGTGCAAAGAGGGAGTTTTCTTATGCTAGCTATACACGAGGCAGCCGTTGCAGCAACGTGTTTCATTTGTTCACTACACACGTGGAAACTGTTGCCGCAACCACAGTACTGTTGGAGTAACCGACCGAAAATATCAAAACTTTTTGATATTTCTGGCAACGGTTGCAGCAACACAAAATCAATTAGCAACATAGCTACACACGAAGCAACGGTTGCTTCAACAAAGCTGTGTTGCTGCAACGGTTGCCTAGTGTGTAGCTAGCATTAGAATTTCTTGGCGAAATATTGATCTCGTAATTTTGTGTATTAGTTCTACAGTTTTCTTCAAACAAAAACCATTCGATTCGCGACTTGTCAACCTGATCTTAAGAACTCTAGTTAGAATGATTGCTTTCGTCAAAATAGTAGTAATACTTGTAAAATCATTCAGAACAATAATAGTTGTATTGATCTAATAAATGTTCTCCTATTTTACTTAGTTTCTCTAAAAGTAGATTAAATCCTAATAGAGAAATCAACAAATATATAGAATTGAAAGCTCTGCCAAGTTGACCAAGTTAACAGAGGCCACTTGATTTTCTAATTTATTGAATTTCATAAATTATCAACTCAAAACCTACCACAAAAATGAGTCACAGCACATTTCTCAAATAATTACCAACCATAACACCGAACAATAGAATCATTGTCAAACGATGGATCTTTTTCTCTTTCCCAAAAATGAAAGGGTGTCTTTTCTTTGAATAAAAAACAATGCATCAAAGAAATAAACAATAGGAAAAGTGTTTTTGTTTGCTAAACTTTGTGCCTTGTCAACTTGCTTTATTGGAATAACTAGTTTTCTAATCAACAGAAATTATTGAAGTAAATTGTCATTTTATGTGTGGAGGATAACAATGATGACTACGACACGGATTAGGTAGAGAAGAAGCTATTTTCAACTTGTATGCCTTCGTCACATTGCCCTAGCCCAAGGACAAACAACGACAAACGACTTAGACCAACGAGCACCGACACACCCAGCATGGGAATTTATCTCCTTTGGTCATTATATGGGTTTCCTTGATGGAATACAAATGGGTAGTTGCCGTATATCCTTATTCCTCCCTGCACGCTTTCCATTATCATCATCGTCAACATCACAGATAACACGCATCTCTTTAGAGAAGTTCAGGTAGGTACATATTCGAAATCCAGTGAGACCTAACAAAAGCATCAACTCGGCATCCTTATTTATTTCCCTTCAACAAGAGTATAACCTACAGCCTTTTGTGCTCCTAATAACTGCCATGTCCACAGTCCACATCGCTATACCTACGTACGATGGAGTGAAAATCCTCGTCTACCTAAAATGGACACACGAGCAAGAGCTTAACCCATCGACACATATTCACTTTACTCAGCAAAATGTATAAAATGTTCTAAGGCCATGTCCATAGCAAGATACTGAGGAGAGGGTATAAAAGAAGCTAGATGTAGTTTTACCTTCAGGTGTTTTCTCAATGGAACCAAGAACGAGCACACATAATGTCATTGTCATAAAATCCACTTGGATACCTTTTTAGATACGCCGCCTGCCATACACCGAACTACCATACCATCTGCACGTGTGGAATGAAGCAGCCATCAACGAAATATGAAATAAGGCTCATCCACCGACAATGAAGATTCAATATTAAATATTAATGTTATCCGGAAACCCTATAGCCGCAGCCACTTGCCATGCTGACAAGCACTTGGTAGCCTATTGGTTTTTCTTCTCAATAGAGAGTGGCTCAGGAGTAGGAGTAGGAGTGCGTAGCATGATGCTAATTAGGATACGATCGATTTAACTGCTGATGGGATTTTCGTTTTCGTTTTCACTAAAGTCTACCCCAAAGGCTTTGCTTTTCTTTTGGTGGATTGGCTAATGGTGTCTTTAATTATGTCGCTCGTCAAGTTAAACTCTTGACAAGGAATTTCCATCCGGATAAGGCGGATGAGAATGATGAGTGGGGTAGTTGTACGAGTATCTCATCAGGATTGATACCTCATAAGAAATTAAAAGAATTGTTAGGCTCTCTTCTATTAAATTGTTATAAGAAAAGCCATTCACAGGACGTGGAATTAAGGGATTATAACAATGGTCATGCTTTTGGTTAGGTTGATGTCCTCTTGTCAAAGGGATTTGGTTTGGATTAAAATAAATCTTTAATTAGGCAGTCAGGGATTATGTGCTACACCATCATTCTATACGAGATGGTGAGAAATTAGTTTACATTTACAAAAGAGATGAGTAAACAGTGAAAAGCTTTTAACCAAAATGCTTAGTCTTTTCGCTTTTGTTACTTGATTTTGATCAAATTCTTAAGATAGGTTGACAAGCCATGAAGTAGTGGGAATTCTAAAATTTTAAGAAAGTTTACAGGATAACAGGAAGTTTATTGTTTTGTCCTATTCGTAGATTTTATTACACTCACAGTGTCGTTTATTTGATGTTTTATCTCTTTTTTAGCTCAAAGCTTTTAACGAAATTGAAATCTTTTTCCACCAACCAACGAACTTAAGTTTGAAAGTGAAAACAGAAAAAGGACAAACACATTTTCTCCATCCTGAGAACCCTGGCAGCAACCTTCAAATAATCCTAAATTTTATTCACCTTGTTATTGTTTCATTTTAAAGGAATTTAAAATTTGAAGGCTTATTCTTAAAATGCATCACCCCATTAGCGCCTATCAATTTTGATTGCCGCTAAAACGCCAAAAAGGACGTTCACTTAAAAAAGGATTCCTTTTGTTGCATTTATTTTGTTTTGCTTCATAAAAAAGCACCTGATCCTGTTTTCTTTTTTAAACTAATTCCATACAAAATCCTATGCATACAAAAATGTTAACCTTGAGAAAAAGAATAATTTAACATAAATTTAACGGCTTTGACTTAATTGAAATAAAATGTTGAATTCAAAAACAAATTAAGAATAACAGTAATGGTGTTTTTTTTAATTTCATTTTGTTGTTGCTTTTTTATTCTTTAGATAATATTAAATAATTTACATTTTTCTTTAACTGCGTGTAATATTTTGTTGAGTTACAACTTTGTTAGCTTACTACTCGTACCAATTCAAGACCGACGACCGCCGGCGGCGCCAGGCGCCACCACCGCCGACGATGAAAAATAGCAATCAAATACTTGAAAATCCTCCATAACGAGCACAGAGCAATAAATTCATTCTTATGTAGGTGTTGAAAGTCCAAAACTCATGAATACATTTGCAAAAGTTAAATCTTTTCAGACAGGGCGGGATTTGTTAAGTTTACATAATTTTTTTTCTTAGTAGAGTTTATCAAACGAATAATCTACTCAATTATTATACAAAAGCTAATTTCTATGTACAATCAGCTATCAGATCTAAGGCTTTATGGTCCCATCATCGGTTAATACTATTACCAACATTTTCAAGCCGAAATTTAGTACTTTTTGTATTTTATTTCATTTTGTTTGACATTGCGCCGGTAGATATAAAACTGTTATCACTCTTTTGTCCTTATTTCATGTATTAACCAGCTTTAACATATTTATAAATGTCAAAGAGTTTCGAAGACGACTCGTAACTTCGAAAATTATTTCTTTCTTTTTCTGTACGACGAGTCGCTGTCAGAATATTGTTTAAATTTTTGTACATATACATACGTACATAGCTGAAGCATAAAAAGCCATTTTTTATCCATAAGTGATCTGCAAATTCCCATAATCGGTATATTTGTGTGTTTTGAAGAAACACTCGCATTCCGTACCAGATTGCTTTTCATAAAACGAAAATCAACAAATCTGATTTTCGTTTAGCAAATAATTCACTTTAATACTGTTAATTTTCCGTGAACTCTGAAAATAACGAATATGAAAGTCTGAATACCTATCCAATAAGTGTTTTGATCTTCATAATGCATCGTCTCTATTGCAAGATGTGTCCGTTCTTTTTCTGTAAGGAGTTGACTGGAGTTAACTTTTATCGTTCTCTTATTCGAAAAATGTATTTATTTTTACCTACAAATTTATTTTTCTGACTTCATAAAGTCGTACTTGAACTCAAAGTTAATGTGTTGGACAGTTATTTTTGGTAACTTTTTCCAACTAATTTCTTTGAAATGAATTGAAAATTGTGGTTATTTTTTTAAGCTCTCTGGGTCCACGGTTTATTAATGTCCAGTCGACCCTATGAAAGTAAAAGTTCAAATTGAGATCTGAACATTTTCGCCTGCCAACTTTTCACTACTGGATAGGCACTGCGGGATTTTTAATAGGTACATTTAAACCATTCTTTAAACTCTATTTAAATCTTATTAATTTTGATATTAATGCAGAAGGCACTCTTAAACGACGAAAAAAGCACCAAGTTTGCATTTCCGATGACATTACAATTTCATTCTAGTTTTCGAACTCAGTCGTACTGTTGAGACTTAATGCAGATCCGAAATTGACCCCAATTAATAAAGAAAACCACAAAGAAGAAAGAACGATAACTCTTCCATTTTGGGACTGAAGCAATTTCTTGTACCCCCGCCACCACATACGTCTCGCAACAATGCGCTTAAAAATCGCAAGGTAATATTGCATCGTTTAAAAGTAGTCATAGAAGCTTAGCTCAGGTCTACTCGCAGATAATAACAGAATACTATAATCGCAAATCTACACTCATCAACATGAACAAGAACATGCGACCCGGTCGTTCACTTTATTTAAATTACAATCCAACTATCCGCTCGCTCAGTTACGAAGAGAAAATGCACACTTTTCTGCATATCCCGAATTTGCTCTTATCAGTGGCACATCCATATACACACATACTCACACACTTTACTGTGGCTTTTGTCTTTCTCTTTAAAGTTCAGTTAGTTTTAGTTTGCAAAGTGAATTTCGTTTTAGCTTTACTCCACGATCGCGGGATTAAAATATTAATTTTCATAGTAAATTCTCAATATTTTCTCATAAATTTATCAATTAATTGTTTATTAATATGTGCACAATATTTTTCGACAAAAAAACTACAGTTTTTCCTTCATAAAAGGTGTATTTTTTGCAAAGTAAATTTCGATTGGATTTGGCTTCTAGTTTTTTCTTTTATAATGGCGTCGTGTTGTAATTTGCCGTTATCAGTGTTAATTTTTTGATCGGTTCGTCCCGTAAGAAGAATTTGTGTAATTTCAAGTTTTAATTCATCTTTTCGGGTTGAAAAAAAGTGTTTTCTAGCGTAATTTTACAATAATTGATTTGCTTTTTAATTCAATAAAGTCGTCCATATCTGTCGTGTGTTTTTTTTTTTTGAAAATAGATTTCCGTCGCGTTTTCTTGTAAAAAGTTGTAAATGGTGTTTTGTTCATTGGAAGAATTGGTGGTATCGACTTTTCCATTGTTAAAAATCACGAATTTTGATTTACATCCTAATGTAAGTACCTATGAATGATTGTTTTTGTTGTGAAAAAGGTGTTGTGAATTAATTTTAAACTTTTCTTTAAAGTGCATATCAAATTGAAGATGAATGAAAAAGAAAAGAACGAAGAAGAAAATAATGAAAAAGGAAAGAATCAAGAAGATGAAAACAACCTTTTGTAATCTCCTTATTAAAACGTTGGGTAAGTTGTTTTTCGAGTTATTTACTACCTTCAAATGCACATACATATGTATATATTCACGTACCTACCAAGAAAAATATGTATGTATGTTAACTTACATATATATTATATGCAGATAGGTACACATCTTTCTTATAAAATATTTAAATTAGGTACCTAGGTGTCTCGTCTGTAAGCAGGATCTATTTAAAATCTAAATATCTCAAAAAACCTTATATGCACATTATGTCTGTATGCAGAGGCGTATTTAAGGATTTGGCGCCCCGGGCTGATAAATTTTACCGCCCTTTAGAACAATGAAAATAAAGTAATAAAAAATAATAATACAAAAAAAACAAAATGCATAATATGTATTTGATGTTTTCAAATTTTTTTTCTGTGTGTATATTGCTTAAAAAATTCATTAACAATAGATTCGTTATCTAAATTTTTTGTCAGTTCAGCTTCAATAAAGCTAAGCTGTTAAGGCGTTCTTCGCTAATGCGAGACCTTAAATAGGTTTTCATTCGTTTCAATACGGAAAACGATCTTTCTGCACTATAATTTATCACTGTAGTACACAAGTATGTATATTCTTAAAGAAACCTCAACATATGGAAATGCTTCATTCAATTCTTTTTCTTTTATATGAAAGTTAGGCTGCCTTAAGGCTTAAACTCATATTTTCAGTGTTGTTTTCCTCAAGAAAATGTTAAAGTAAGACACACTCTTCTTGAAAATCTTCTCCAAGATCAACCGGGTATAATAAGAGTGGTTGCTTTTATTCGAATGACTTCTTCACTCATGTGATTATTGCTTCATAGGAGCAATTTCTTTTCTCTTCAGCGCACTCAATAATTGGTCGCAAATATGGATGAATGTATTTATATAGAAATTTTCACGACCACAAAAAAGAACCTCCCATTCGCGACACTCATCATCTCGTTTTTTCTTCTTGACGATTCTTTTTTGATCCATTTTGTAATTTTCAGAGGTTTTGATTTTTCCTATCTCTTCAAAAACATCAAAGCATTCTCGTTTTTCTCTCATAAACAGTTTGTTTAAATTGCTTCTGAACACACCTAAAACAATGACAGTTCGTGCAAAAAACTAAGTAAACAGATCTTTTTTAACATCTGGAAGTATGCAAGAGGCATATAAAGTTAGCACGATACTAAAAAGATAAAATAGGTATTCGACTATTTCAGCTTTAGTAAAATGTTAGAGATAGCATGATGCTAAATCTGATTAAAATTAGCAAATTCGTCTTTTTAACCTAATATTATACTAAAATAGTTTTAAAATCGTACTAATTCGACTAATTCGTACTAATTCGACTAAAATTTTGCGCCAATAGTTTTTAAAATAATACATATCTTTTTATTTATGCATCATTATTAACTATTGTACAAAAAACAATCATTATATTGTTTCATAAGTCGTTCAAAACTATTGACGAAGGGAAGGGTATTTGTATAAAGCGATATACGAGTCAGCCAAAACTAAAAAAGATTGAGGCATGATTTGCTAGGTATATGCAAAGAATACAATTTTGTGTGTGACCTTATATCTAAAATCCGGCTTGTTGGATTTTTATATTTTTTTTTTATAAAAAGGGACTCTTTATACATGGTTTAAAAAAAAAATTAAGATCCGTCCCCCTGGGTCCATTTTTTTTGTTTTTGATTTTCTCGAAAACGGTATAACCGATTTAAATAACTTTTTATATGCCAAAGCTCCTCCAAAGTTTTAATATTATTCCATATTCAAATTTTTAATTTTTTATTTTTTGGATTTAAAAAAAATTCAAAATTTTTTTTTGGAAACTCAATATTTCGAAAACCTCAAGATCGATTTTTTTCAAACTTGACAAATAAAAGTTTCTTAACATAATCTATAAGATTTGAGAAAAAAAAATTGTTTTATCTAAAACTAACGGTACCTTCCATACAAATTTTAAAAAATGGTTTTCGAAAATCGTATTTTTCTCGAAAACGGTTCCGAGAACTTCGCTAAAATTTTATTTCTTTTGATTAATTTTTACGATCTATAATTTAATAAAAAAAATTGAAATCTAGATATTACTGACTGTACCTACCATAGAACGATTTTTTCGAATTTTGAATTTCTCATTATCGGCATCACGGATTTTAATGAAATTTTTTATAAAGAAGCTCCTAAAAAGTTTAAAAACATAGCATTTTAAAACTTAAAAAAAAAATATTTTTTTTCAATTTAAAAAAAAAGTAATTTTTTTTTTGAGAAATTCGATATCTCAAGAACGGTTTATTATTTTTTTTTGGAAATTTAACTCTTATTCGTACAATAATAAAAACTAAAGGTTGGCGTACCAAATTTTTTTCTTAAAAATGTTTTAAAAAATTTGTTCATAAGGATCAAATTAATTTTTAAATTCTTTTAGTAGTAAGAGAAAAAAACAGAATGCTATCCAACTATGAATTTATGAAAGAACAAAAATTATAAGTCGTTGTAGTGGTTACTTAAAAAAAGCTTTTATATACAAACTTTTTAAAAGCTTTTTAAGAAAAAATTTTGGTACGCCAATTTAAAGTTTTTATTATTGTTCGAATAAAAATTAAATTTACGAAAAGAAATATTGACCCGTTTCGGAGATATCGAATTTTCAAAAAAAGGAAAATAGATTTTTTTTTTCAAAAATTCAAAAAATATTTATTTTAAAGTTTTGAAATGCAATGTGTTTTAGACTTTTTAGAAGCTTCTCTATAAAATTTTTCATTAAAATCCGTTATGTGGATAATGATAAATTCAAAATTCGAAAAAATGGTTCTATGGTAGGTACAAGCTGTAATATTTTAATTTCAAAATTTTTTTGATTTAATTAAAGATCATAAAAATTAATTGAAAAGAAAAAAATTTTATCAAAATTCTAGGTGCCGTTTTCGAGAAAAATACGATTTTTGAAAACCATTTTTTTTAATTTTTAGCATTTGTATGGTAGGTACCTTTATTTTTAGGTAAAATAAAAATTTTTTTCTCACATTTTGTAGATTATATTGAGAAACTTTTATTTATCAAGTTTAAAAAAAAAGAATGGGGTTTTCGAAATATTGAGTTTTGAAAAAAAAAAATTGAAGTTTGTTTTTAAAAATCCAAAAAAATTTTTTTTGAAAATTTGAGTACACAGTTCTATTTATGTTTTTGGGGAGCTTTATCAAAAAAAAAAAAGATCAAAATCAGTTGAATCGTTTTTGAGAAAATCAAAAACAAAAAAAATGGTTCCATGGGGGGTACCCTCAATAACCATTTTTCGTAAAAATTTTTTCAACCAATACCTAGATTTAATTAAATGAAATTTTTCTGTATTTTTATTTTAAAAATCTGTCGAACAGTTTTTGAGAAAAAAAAATGTTTATAAGATTTCGAAAAAAATTCGTATGGGGGTACGTTATTTTTGGTCTTAAAAAAAAAGAAAAAAACGTGTGGGGAAAAAAATTAAAAATGATATCTACCAAGTTTAAAGAAAATCGGCCGAGCCGTTTAGCCTGTAGTCGAACAGACAGACAGACAGACAGAATTGCGAGACCCACTTTTTTAGTCTTCGCTATCATCGTAATGTCAACTTTGATCAAAATCTCGAGTTCGATTTTTTTAACGAATGCACATGTTGCAGTGAACTTTCTCACGGACACTTTTTTGTTTGTCCTTCAAAAATATTGTAAATTAGACAATTGTTAGGGGCAGCTTGCCCTCTTTTGCTTGTATGTTTTGAAAGTTCAATCGCTTCAAAAAAATATTATAAATTGGCTTGCGCCGCCCCTAGCAGCTTTGCCGCCCCGGGCTGTAGCCCTTTTAGCCCTAGGGTAAATACGCCCCTGTCTGTATGTACCCTAAATGTTTCTGAAGAAGTCTTAGAGATTTTCTAGTCACAGATTCTGGCTCGAGTCAATTTGGGGGAAATTGAGGATTTTCTTTAAACCACCCAGGACAGTCGGCAGATAATTCAGCCATCAATTTGAAATACGCGTTTTAGCCAATATCTTGAGAACGGTTCATCGTTCAAAGAATTTGTAAAAGGTTTTTGATAAAGAATTGTTTTATCTTTCTTTCCTACATATATACCTACCTCAGTTTTGTAAAGGACGTGTATGTAGGTATGTATACTTTAGGGAACAGAAAATTGAAAAAAATCATAGGCTTTCGGCGCGTTAACTTTGAAACTAGAAATCCTAGACGTAAACAAATGTTCTTTTATGAAAGGAATAAAGATGAATATATTTTACAAAGAAAGGAACAAATTTTCAGATCATAAAGTTCGCCCGGTGTAGTTTTCTAGAACAAATCTTCGTCAACTTTTTGACTTTTCTAATCTCTAGCTACTTGATGCTGGGCCGGAATAGAATTTATCTCGAATATTTATCTTGTTGACTGATGGACAGAAATGTGCCATCTCCACCAAATACATCCCTGTATTCATATTTTTGTGTGTTTATCGTTTCGTGACCTTACCAACGAATTTGCTGTTAGCCGTCGAGAAGGTAAATTCAGCGCCCCATTTAAATGAAAAATTCAGGCTTTTGGCCAAGTTGACCCAAACTTCCTATCTGAAAAACATGAAACACAACAAGATAAAAACAACAACAAGAGTATAAATCCCCCAACTGCTCGTCCCGCCTTTGGCAAAAGTAAGGGAACCATGTAAAATGTATGTATTTGCACGTGGATAATGTGTAGGTACGTGGTGTTTGGGTGTGTGTGTTTTTGTAAAATAACCGCAAAATGCCATAAACAAGGATTTTCCCTCCGAATGTTTCGTAAAATTTACAAAATAAACCAAAAACCCCAAAAAACACAAACACAAACTCACAATAGTAGGTTTTAAGTAGGTAGGTATACCGTTATATTGCATGTGAATAGGTATATTCTTTGCGGGATTTGGCGGGCGCGGAAAGCGACCGACTCGACTCGGCTTAGCAATAGCAATGACGTCAGGAGCAATATGTGTGGTGATGACATGTGTTGTACGCTTGTATTTATTATAATTTTCAAAAGTATCAGGCGTGAATATTTTACAGGATGCTGTCCTTGTTCACGCTGTTTTCCTTCTGAAGTTGTCTCTCTGAAGTGATGACTTTTTTTCTCTGCTGTGATGTAAATTGCTCGTAAAGAACTAAAGCCGAGGCCAAAGAAGAAGCAAACTTAAACTTTTTGATGTTAATTTAGATGTTCCTGTGCGAGTGAAAAAGTTTCCTGGATAAAGTCCTGCTATCACAAAATAGCATAACATGCAACTACTACTGCCAGTGGCATCGGTACAATTTGTTCCTCCTTATATGAACCTATGAAATCAAAATGTAGTCCTTTGGAAGAGAAATGGCATACCAACGTTTTTCGTTTCTTCCTTTGTATTTAATTACAAGAAGTAATTAGAATCTCGAGGCGAGGTGTACCTTTAATTAATCTCATCTTGCAAACTTATAGTAAGTACCTACATATGTAGGTATGAAGGTAGCAAAAAAGTTTTTCGTATGATATTTATGTTGTGTTTCAAGATTGCAATGCATTTATGGAGAAAAAAACTAGAAAATGTCAGTTGAAAAGATAAAATGTTGAATTAAAAAAAGTGTTCCCTTTTCAAGTGAAGTTAATGAAAAGTATGGTTTTGAGTTATGTGGGGATTCTACATCTTTTTGCTAAAGTGAAATAGTTTATCATTTATCATACAGCTTTGAAAGAATAAAAGCATGAATTAATTTAAATTATATTTCTTCCTTTATACATTATATGTGCATAATATGTACGAGTACATATATAGAACTCACGTTACTGTAAAAAGTATAATAACATAACATAAGTATTTGAAGTATTTTTATCATTTTAAATCTCTCAAATACTTATGGTTAAGGTGATTTTTCCACCAAAATTTGGGCCAAAACGGCGTTGTCTATGGTCATTAAGTTTTAGCTCCGCCGATCCTGTACGGCTGCAGACCCAAGTTCCGACGTAAAATTCGCCAAGTTGAAGCCTGCAAGTGGCCGAGTTGTTGTGCACGTAGACTGCTTCGGATTCTCCTGATACATTTTCATGGACGGAAGTATTGTTTTCAGTCAATATGTCATTCCTTTAAAGAACAGATGTTGGCTTATTACTGTGCGAACCGCTCAAGTAGAATTTGCCCACCAAACGTTGAAGAGTCGACCTTAAAAGGCCACCACAGCTTTGACAGACGATGTCATCTCAGTTCATAGCGTTGAGAAAATTTGTATTTATTTAAATATAAATTAATTAATAATTTTAATATAAATTATATTATAATTATAATTTCTTCACAAGAAATGATTATTTAAAAGATAAGATGATTTATATATAATTTTCCATCCTTAGTTCACAGATAAGTTTGTAGGTTTGGTTAATCTTCTCTTCGGAGCTTTTAAGTAAGTCCAGTAAGGATGAATTGGGGAGTAATATTTTTGAGAGGTCTTTGATTTTAGTACAATCGTAGACAATGGTGATTAATTCATTTTCTTTACAGAGTTGATTTTGTCATCTCATAGACCGTGCGTGGTGTAAGTGTGCCCTATTCCAAGCCGCAGATATATTTTTGATCCTTTTCCAAGAGCATTGTATGGGCTAGATGGTCTTTTGATCTTCAGGCTTAATATCCCAGTAATAATGTCTATATTGCAATCAATCGACTTATAGTTTTACGTCCCTATAACGTTTAATTTCTTTTCTCGTGTCTCTGTTGTCTGGAATGTGAAACGAAGTTTTCATTTGTCTTTTATGCCCACGTGCCCAGGATCCACATGAGTTTTATATTATTCTGACTGGCAATTAATTGCTTGCTTATAATCTTCGGAAAGAGTGTTCTGTTGCCAACACTGCGGACTGTTTTGAGGATAAAAAGGCTGTCAGAACAGATAATTGTTTTTTTTTTGGAACCTGCGATTTCGTTTGCTTTCAAAACAGCCATAGCTTCGGCTGAGAAAACTGAGACAGAATTCTGGGTTGAAGATTTCAAGATTTGACATCAGTGTCAATACGTTCAACTGGTCTCCTTATTGTAGGTCAGATGATGTTTCCTAATGATAGGTTTTGTGTAAAAAATATTTTTAAAAAATCTTCGAAATGTATAATAATTTATAAAATATTTTTTGTCACTTCAGTTAAGACTTCAAAATAATAGCAACGCTTTCTAATTTTTAGTAATATTTTATGCAGTTCTTATATTAGGCAAATATTCAAAATTATGTATGTATTATATTAGTGGTGAGTAGGTGTTTGTTAAGATTTTTTTAAAAACCTAGGGGGACTTACGAAATTTCCAAGTCCATTTGCAGTAAGCTTCCCTACAGACTGGCTGCTGCCACCACCATGTTTTATGGGTGGTTTTGTGAACCTCGGATTGTAGGCCTAACACGACGAACTTTGGTGGACGAACTGTTTACCATCCATTCCTTATAAATTTATTTTCGCTTCGTCGTTCCAAAATTCCTTCCTCCACTGTTTCTTGGCCTTAAAGGGAAAGTCTTTTATATGATAAATTTTGCCAAATCCGTTTTTTAGCAATGGCACCTTTCTTTAGAAAACGATGAACATTTAAGTCCAATGACTTTTTCAATTTATTTAAAAAAAAGCAAACGAGAACCCTATACTGACTTAAAATTTCACCAAACGGAGGACGATTAATGTTTACAATCAAACTTAAAATTAAGCTTTTGTTTCCAAAAAGTAAACCTTTTTTGCTGGCTTCAAAACGATAAAACTTGCTTAATTTTCAGGTGGGTAGTGCCCAGTGGCGTGGCGTGGATAATTTTAAATGGGAAGACGTTATAAGATTTTGTCACCTGTAAAAATGAAAATAAAATATCTTAGAACCTTAAAAACAACATTTCTAGTAGTGATATGGTTTCTACAAATGCATTCCATGTGTAGCTATATTTTTTATACTTCAAGACATTAATATTTCAATCAATAATGAGCTTGAAACATAAGAAAAAAGGACATCCTTTTAGACACCACCCCTTTCGTCGGACATAACTGCGGCACCTTTCTAGGAATTTTCTATTAATTTTTCTTTGCAATCATATGTGTCAAGAACACAACTCATCTGCATTAAGACTCGCCCTAACGTCAAAAAATACAAGATATCTTTCTTGTATTCCATTCTTTGACAAGAACCGAAATATGGCACTCAGTTGTCTCCTATGACTTAAATCTGATGTTTCGTCGATCATAATCGACACGAACCGGGCTTCTATGATTTCTGTTTTAATTTCAGATTTAATAACAGCCGCGATACTATGTATCAAGAGGGATTTACATGTATTCATGAAACACTCACACTAAACAAAAAATTTCGATCTGGGATCGAAATCCCTGGTGTGTAAAGGAAAAAAGGATAAAATATAAACTATCAACTATCCTTACTAAAATTCTTTGGTTTCTCCGATAGGTAATCTGTTAAACAGCAATCTACATTTATCAAAGACAAAAAACAAAATCTAGAACTGCACTTAAATTAAGAAGCCAATTTTTTTTTATCAATATAGTGGATAATAAAAGGAATTAAATCTTCACTTTAACATCTAAAGCCTAATACTCAGTTCAAGTGAAAATGAAAATTTCATATAAAAGTGACTGCTGATTCACTGGCATGAAATCCGCAACGAGAGGTGAGTACTAAAATGTGGATTGGAAAAACAAATATGTTCCACAACTTTTTCCACGCTATGATTTTCATTTCTCAATGTACAACCATCAGGAAAAAGTTTAAGGCAACGTGGAAAACTGTGATATTTGTCAGTTGATTTGAATATTTTGTTTCAAAACAAAAAATTGAAAATTTATAAACAGAAAGAACGAATCAGTTTAAAAATAATTGTCATTTTTTTTTCATTCAAAGTGAGTATCAAAAATTCATGTGGAAAAGTTTATTCTATTTTCATTTTTATTCTTCGCGTGTAATTTGGAACGTATTTATTTTTCATTTCACGCTAGGTGAGTACTAGGCTTAACTTTTCACTATTTTTAATTAAGTTCAAATTGGCTTTTCAATTTATTTGAAGTTATTGAACCTGTGCAACACAGTGTTTTATTGAATGCCAGTTGAATCCAAATTTAAATTCCTATTAAAAAAAAAAAAACAAATGCATTTTATTTGACCAGAAGTGTTCTTCAGCGATATGCTAAATTTACACTGCTGACAAATTGCCATATATTCTACCATGATTTATTTCATAATTCAAAATTATCACAGTAAATTTGCTAAAATATCAATCGTGTATATTATAAACTATCACGAGAGAGAAAAATGAAAGCATTTTACATTAGCTTAGCATGCAAATCAACATCAAATTCAAAATCAAGAATCAACAATACCCACATGCCATATTTATATTTACATATATGACATATGTATGTATTAAAGAAAAAAAAAAACAAATAAGTCGAAGAACACCGTCTTATTTCTTACACAAGCTTGAAAAAAGGCGAGCACCTGAACTCCTGCAATGTATTATCTTCCTACTGAAATGCAATGCTAATTGCTAAAGGGAGAATAAAATACAAATAATTCCAACTCCTACTGGTATACATCGAAAATTTTATAAGACGAAATGTAGCGTTTTATTTTTTGCGGATGTTGAACAAAGAGGATCCGAAACACAATGCTTTGGGAAGAAAGGGATATAAAACAAATAAATAAGACGGTGATTGAAAAGTTTACGTCAGAGTATTTTTGTGACTCTCTTGATTAATGTTGGTTGTGGATTGTGGAATGTGTTTGGATAAAGTATATGATACTCGTACAAACGAGAGGCAGAATGGATAACTTAAACTTATTCGATGTTTTTTTGGTAGATAGTGTTATTTGCGGATTTTCTAAAAGGGAAGACGATAGGAATCGTGTTATATGGACGCCACGCCACTGGTAGTGCCCATTAGTTTGCTTCCAAAATGGAAATATCAATATGTCAGACCATTCTAAATCAAACAAAAACAGTTTCAAAACTTTGAAGTGTATCGAAAGTGGGTCTAGGTATAGTTTAACCGACTTGAACCCTCGTTTCATCAAATCGATCCTTCATAATTTATTCAACAATTCAAATAAATTTCCTTTATTTTACACTCATTAGAAGAATCCCCTAGGTCGGTATTATCTCACTTTTTACTATAAAACATACTCAGAAAACAGAATTTCAAAATTATTCACATCCCTACTCTGTAGAATGAAAAGAAAAAAATGTATTCCTACCCTCATCAAAATATGTATGTATGTACGTAGAACGTAATCAAATCATACACCTTCATTCACTCAGGATCAAAACAGGATATTTATACAAATAATAATAAAGTAGAAATATAAACATGCATAATACTCTGTTTAGAGGTAAGGCCAGGTCTGCTAATGCAAACTTATTCACTACCATACTAATCTAAAGCAAAAAGGACATTCGAGTCCTTTCCGTCCATCCGTTCGTCTGTCAAGTAGTGTACATCCTCTCAGAGGAACGAATAAAAAATTAACAGAGAAACCAGTGAACTATCGTCCTTTTAGCCAGCCAACCAACGAACGCCAACGTGACGACATGCAAATCCTTTTGATTAAAGCTCCCCCATTGCTACGTGAGAATATTTTGTTGAGCATCACAATAGTTTTTGTGTACCCACTCTATCTTTTTCCCAACAGTCATTCACTCAGCCTCAGCCTCACACTCGCACTCACATTTTCATCCTTCGTCATTTCGCCCAATTTGTGTAAGTTAGCAGGGCATAGGTGGGTTTGGGATATCTGTCATGTGAACATAGTCACATGTCAAGGGTTTCTCTGCTGAACATTTCCTTAAGTGTGGCGTGAACATTTTATGAAAATTTACCGCATTTTCTCTTCATCTTTTTTTTTTTTTACTATTACTTCCTTCCATTACCGTTACTCGAACTAAAATATATTTGCTGTATACTTAGAGTGATGGGGGTGGTTGGTGGTAAAGGTGTTGGGTTAGCTAGGTATCCCTTTTTTGGGTTCGTCTCCAGGATTATGGGGGATTATGATAGCACTACAAAGAGGTACTGCTCTAAACTCAGGAGTTAAGTCTTTTTGAAGCTGAACATGCAGATTTTTCAATTTTCTTAATTTCATAGGTTAAAGTTTAAAATGAGGTTGAAACTTTAATGATTCATAAAATCAAAGTAAGGGTTGGTATGTGTAGTGGTATAGATGTAGGTATACATATGTAATGTGATTTAGTTTTTGGTTTTGTCTCTTCTATTTTATGATTTTAGAGAGTTGTTTTTTTTTTTACTTCGAAATATTTTAAAAACTTAAAAATTTGTCTGAAAATTCGGTTAACACGTACCGTTTTCAATAGGCAGGTTGCATCAAAGAAAGGAAAAAAAAGCTGCAATAGCCTTCTACACTTGCGGTAGAATTTTTAGCAAGAAATGGGGATCCAGCCTCAAAACCATTCATTGAGTGCACACAGACTATTATAAGGTCTCTTCTGACGTATGCCTGTTTAGTTTGGTGGCCAGTCTTGGATAAGGGAATCAATCTTAAGGCCATGACAAAAAGTCAGAGACCGGCATGTTTCTTCTCATTTGCCCTAATTGAAAACGCAATCTGGGGTAGGGTTAGGCATCTTCTGAGACAACCTACCTATATCATTAAAGCTCCCAAACATTCTTACGGTGTTTCCCAAGCGGAAATGCTTGCAGTTTGCGAGGCCGGAAGTGTCTTACCATATGTGATCTGACGAATAAGAACATTGCTATCATCATAGATAGCCAGGCGGCAATCAGAGCCATTTAGTCGATTGTCACCAAGTCAAAACTAGCTGCTCGTTGCCGTAGTGTATTAAGACTACTCGGCGAAACAAATTAAGTAACCCTTCAATGGGTACCGGGACACAGTGACGTTTATGAAAATGAGATGGCTGATAAACGGGCGAAAAACGGTTCATAACTTGAACCGAACCAAATTACACCCTATATAGATACTTATGACACTGGAGCAGGAAAATTATTTAGTTCACCAAAATTTCCTTAAGACCGCAAATAACAGATAGCCAGCAATTGGCACCTGTCGGGTTTCAAGGAATCTTTGGTCAGATATTTCTTTACAAACCTCAATTGTCTCTATTGGTTGAAATCCTAACGAGTAACAAATCAATGGAAACCCACATAAGCAGAATGGGCATCAGCACATATGACTTATGGAAAGGGTGTCATGACGAATATGTGGAATATGTTTGTAAATGCCCCAGCCTAGCCAGAACTAAAAAAGATACCCTCGGAGAATACTGCTTCGACGAACTGGACGAAGTCTCATTTTTACCACTGAAAAGCATCCTTAACTTCATTCAGAAATCTTGATGGTTTAGGGAGGCAGCAGTACCAAAGACTTCCACTAACCTTACCCTTCCCATTCCTATATTACCCACAACCTGGGCAACACAATGTATCTATTGAGATCCGAGGTGATACGGCTTGCCCCACCTAACCCAACCTAACTTTGGTAGCACATATTGAAAAAGAGGTTATAGTTGAATATGAGATTGAAAAAAAATTGATATTTCGAGTCTTGAAAGGTTTTTTTTTAAGACTAATGAATAAATATATGTATATGTATGTCTGTACATCTATGTATATGTAGGTCGGCCAGTAAAGAGTTCTTGTAAGGGTTGTGGAAGATGCACTTTAACCATCATCTCGATATCGACTTAGACAGTTCTTAAATACTTTTGTGTCATACGAATTTTTTGTCGGAAATATATTTTCGAAGTATCGAAAAATTTTCTATTTCCAATTTTTGCAACTTTTCAAAAAAAAAATCCTTTAACCATATCGGGACTCCAAAAACCGAGAGAGAGTTTTTCCCATGAATTCCCCTCACATGCGGGTAACTGTTAAAATATGTACGAACGTACATATGTATATTTCTATTTTGTGAAAATAAATTGTTTGACATTATTTTTCTTTCGATAACTTTTATATCACCTGTGCCAAAATATATCAATCACGCACGTGATACTGTCGGTAATTTCATGCCAACTTTTCCCAACCATCTCATTCAGTTATACGAATATATTTGAATGTATTTGACTTCAAATACATATATGTATGTATATAAAAAGAAACTAATAGAAACAAAAACGAATTTCCAAATTGAGATTTGAATTTGGGAAACTGTCGAAAAGTTTTGTCATGGAAACACGTTGCTTCCTCCGTAGCGTCGTTGTCGCATCGAGTCGGTCGTTGTCAACATCGTTGAATAGAAAAACTTAAAATTTGTCTAGGGAGGTATTTCCTGCTTTCAATATGTGTATTTCAACCAATTCATGCAAGAGCCCGATTGCCAAATGAAATAACAAACATTATCGACATAAAGTCAAAAGAAAAAAAAAATAACAAAAAACTACAAGTGAAATAAAACTTTTCCCAAGATAAATTCTAGCAACAAAAAAAGTCCAAAACGAAAGGAAAGTTTGTCCATGTGACTTAGAGTCACTAACAGACGACAAAATAAAGTTGCTGTATAGTAAGTAAATAAATAATTTACATGTATCTTGCACGTAGGAACACATTGTGAGAAGATTGGATTGGAATTGGTTGCTGGCATTGAGCCATAGTATTGTTGGAGGAGTAGTAGTTAAGGTGACCCACCCACATTCACCCTCTAATCAATAGGTTTGTCTTACATTACTTAGCTTGTCGATGAAGGCTTTTGTGTCGTATTCTTTTTGAAGGAGGGTCAAAAGCATAATTCACTTACGTGTGACAATGGTCCACAGAAATCGTTTTCAAATCACTATGGAGTCCTATAATAATGGCTTTCAAATCATCAGTCGACTTATGGCCCAGGGACTCGGAGGGAATTTGTTTTGTCGAAGTGTGACATAACTCCCAGATGCAAAGTTAAATGTGTTCCCATTTGATCTTCACGGTTTAAATGCTTCCGATGGTAAATTGGAAGTTCTGTCAGTAGTATACGAAATTTTCCACCAGAGGGAATACTACTATGAATTGTGATGGGACGAAAATCGCTGAAACATTGAAATTTCATGTGTCGTTAGACGTCAGATAAATTCCTTGATATGTAGACATATTTTTGAAGTCAAACATAATGTCACAAAATTTATTTTAGAATTTTTTCTTTCCAAAACTTATTTGCTACAAACATCGTTCAGATATATGTACATACATTCATTGGTAGATTCACCTTAAGTCGGGATATTTAAGCAGCTAATAAGTGGCATCTCACATAGTCAATGGTTCCTATGTAACGGTTCTCAATTAATACCATCGCCATCGTCATCCTTTCTAGCTGTGGCTCCCTAGAAATATGGCAGACAATTTCTTCATCTTTTCATCTCGACATGGTTTTTCATTACCAAACCACATCCACTATTCATTTTATACAAACACACACATAAACAACAAAGCTAATAAAAATGGCGCATAAAGTTTTAGATATGTATGAATTAAGACCATAAAACGAGATTGCCCTGTGCGTGTGTGCGAGTGGGATTGTACTCGTATATGTTTGTGGCATGTCAACATTCCGTATGCATGGAAATAACGTAACTTATACGACACGTTCTTGTATAATATGCGGCTATAAAAATAAACAAAAAAAAAAAAATGTCGGCTAAAGTTTTTGCTGTTTAAGAATGGCTTCTAATTTATTCGTAAATTGCTGTCATTTGCTATGTATAAGCAGACACACATACACAAACACACATTTATAATTATTATCGTCGACGGCACTCATATTATTTATTCTTTCATAAGTGCTGTTTAAGGGTTTAACTCCTTTACGCACATTATTTTTAATTACGTTCTTTCCGTGTCATCTCGCGTCATCGTTATCCTGGTTGTTGTAGCCAGATGTGTGAAAGTATAGTGCACTTAAAATACCTACTTTCTTTGATCATAAAAGCTCGACGCATATCTATTAGCTCATTAGAAATGTGTGCGAGGTCCTTTAGAATTCAGCGCATACTATACATATTAAGTTATAAGATAATACGAGTAGAGAAAAGTTTTCGGTTTGAATAACTTTTTTTCTTATATTGTTTCGTAAATGTAGATTTTCGAAAATTTGAAATAATTTTGTGGGTTCGTTTTGAATATTTGAGATTTTAAACTTTCCAAATCATGATTTATTCAGAATTTTGAACTTTTAATATTTAGATTTTGTTTCGTTTGATATTTTGAGATGTTGAAAATGTTTTCCTTGGCGATGGTAAAAGTTAAAAATACCGATTTTCTCTTTAGAGATTTTTGAGACATGTTGAGGTACTATTATATGGAAGTATTATGATTTTTCTAGGTTTGCAACATATCTACTGGAATCTGTGTGGTTTGACCCTAAGAGATTTGGGTAAAAGAATTTTTTTTCAAGTCTGGTTTCACAGAGGTTAATAGGATCAGAGAAGTAAGTTTCCTATGTGATAAAGCAAATCCTACTGAGGACAACCGAAATAAGTTCAAGCAAGCTAGAAAGACCAGTAATGATCATATTCGATGAACAAAAATTTTGCATGGCCAACCGTTTTAAGAAAAAAAAAATTCTGCAGTGTCCCAAAAAAATACACTTCGTCTTTGGTTCCAGCGCTCCTCTTCACTTCACACACAAGAAAAAGCGGATTTGCCTGCTAGCAGCTTTACCTGTTAATTCGACACTGACAGAAAGTGTCTTGATTATATGGGACAAATTTTCTTTCGCACTCATACAGTTGCAGGATAATAATTCTTCCCATTGTTCTGAAGAAGTGTTCTTTAATGCTGGCGAAACTACTATGTACGTATGCTTTTTCATCTGTCCTAATCTAGAAGACCTTTTCCGAGTGGATGAAAACCATAATTTGTCCAGTCTTCCTTCTCTCTAAAGTCATGGAAACGCTGATAAATTAACAAATCATGAAGAAAGAAAGTTTTTCAATAACCGGCTTTCGTAGCAATAGAACCTTTGGTGATCGATGGTATACCTCACCGATCCGTGGCACAAATCTAAACATCGTTTTGGAGAAAGTAAGATTATTGAACTTGAAATTTTAAAACCATTCAATATAGTTTGGCAAATAGCTCTCTAATCCAAAATGCTTTCAATTGTTTTTGATGAATCTCTTCTTCGTTCTATTAGAAATAACCTTTCGACCTGCTCTTTACAAGTTGTACTGGACGGTTTCATAGTCATATATACAATAAATGCTGGTGTGCCCCAGGGTTCCGCTTTGCCTCCGACCCTCTTTCACATGTTCATCAATGATCTTCTGTCTTAAACGTTCAAACCATTAAATTGTTCTGCTGATGGCAGGTCTCTCGCAGTTTCTCACATTCGCATTAAAAAAGGTTTTAAGGTTTCATAAAAAATAAATAAAGTTTGAGCTTTTTCCAAAACCAATTGTTTTGAAAATTTTCTAAATCCATGTGGAAGACTTATAATTACGAACTCAGCCAAAGTTTCCTCGTCTTCTTCAACAAGCATCTTCACCTAACCTGGATGATATGAATTGAAACGGTTTTCTTAGACGGATCCTAGTTCTTCGCTTTTAAGTGTTAGCTGACCTACTTTCAAAACTTTAATGTATCTTACAACGTTCCACTTAGATAAGGGCTTATAAATCCTCTCAAACGCAATTAAAAGGTCGAAACTTATTTCTCTCAGCAACCCAAGTCTTGGATCCAGACGTGGGTACTGGCTATATTATATGGTAATGCAGCAGTAGCTCCAAAGTTGTGGTTTTAGGTTGTTTTTTATTTTGAAAAAAACCCTTTAAAAGATTTTCTTAGATTCGAACATCATATATTTCTTCACTTCATCAATATTTTAAGTCTATGTGCTATTGACTAGTTTAAACTATTGTACTATTCAAGCTTCACAACTTTCTGTTTTGACCAAAACTTCTTGCAGCGCATCCTGCCTTCGTTCATTCATTTTTTCTCAGTTTTTTCATCCCCTATTATTAAAAAATTGAATTAAAGGAAGTTTGGATATTCTGATGATGACGATGTCTTCAGAGTAAGGCAGTACCTGATCACTTAAATATTAACACTTGCATCCGACCTTAACTAAGAACAACTTGGTATAATCGAAACAGACTTTATATATAACCTAGGGAGTTGCGATGATTTTTCCAGCCACCAAACATTTTCTTACTTACTTTTGTTATCTTGGCAAAGTTAATTAAAAATATTTACAATAAGACCAGCCCACATAATTAACCCTAGGAAATTTACTAACCATGCAACAGCTGGTACTTTTAAAACAATTGAAGGAAAAAAAAAAAGAAGAAATTCCAAACTCTTCCACTTTTATACAAAAACACTTAATAATTCCAAAAATCAAAATTATGTTTCGAAACAAGAGTTTCTTACTTCGAAATACAAAAATTATTATTGTTATCTTCTTCCATAATAATAATTCCATTTAATACAACTCTCAAGGAATATAGATGTAAGTAGGTATAGAGAGGACGAAATATTGGCTTATTTTTACCTAAAACACAACAATAAACTTTTGAAGGTTGCGTAGAATTATGGAACACCACCCCCTAGAAATTTAGTAACGAAACGAAGGAAAACTTTAGGTATGAAAGTTTGAATTTGATTCTGACAGGCGTTAAGAGACGAAATTGTAAGACGGTTGAGTTTAAATAAGATCGAGGCAGTTGTTGTTAATTTTAATTTCAATAAGCTAGCTACACTGTCAGTCAAAGGCAAAAAGGGAGGCAGATGAATTTTGCAAAAGTTATTTTGAAAAAAAAAGATAAATATTATTATAGGTTATATTAAACCCTTTAAATTTGTGGTTGAACATGTTTAAGCAGTTACAGTTGATGGGTGTGGAGAATGGAGTTAAATTTTGTTCATTTATATACAAATGTAAAGGCTTCCATAGGCCTTCCCGAAGCTATTGATGAAATCGATTATATTGAATTATGTTTCTGACAGGTAATCAAAACCTTGTTGGAATTATACTCGTCTCTATGAATATACATTTCGAGAAGGAAATTCTCACACAAAAGCATTAATGGCCACGTGTCAAAGAATAAATAAATCCATTAGCTGGTAATAGATAAATACATGTGTAGTGTATATATAAAACTGTAAATGATTGTTTTCAATTTATTTATTGTCGTTTGAAATTAACAGAATTGAAAGGACATTTCAGAAAATATATACTTTTTTCATCACGAGGAGGGTTGGGTTAGTTAGAAATTCTTAGACATTTTTTGGGGTGAATGTTTTTCTTTTGATACACGTATGTGTACATATATACATATTAGATTAGTCTCCTTTGAAATAAAGTCTCAAAATTTTATTTAAGTAAAAAAGAAGGAGAAAAATCGAAAACTTTTTGAAAGAAATGGTCTTCCTTTTGTTACAGAAATTACGTCCCAAGGAAGAAGGCAATTTTTAAACAGTTCTCCCCTGAAAAAGTCGTTTCGAAAGTAATTAAATATTTTTGTTCTCATTAAACCTAAAATAAACTATTTATTTTCGGTGTGCTGAACTCGCATGCGAAGTTAGAAATATTCTATGAAGTCACGTTTTTTTTTGGATATTCCTGTTTGAAAATTAAAAAAAATGGAGTTTTCGCTTTTTATGAAGTAGACAGTTTCAATAAAAATTTCTGAAAGAGTTTTTTCTTTCAAATTCTATTTAAATTTTTCCGATATCTCCATTCTTCACCCAAAAATACTAATTTGAAGTTAAATTGTTTGGCATACTGCAGGGTGCGTTTTATGTTCAAGGTCCATGTATTTTTTCAATAACTTTTAAATGAAATACAATTTTATAAATTAAAAAAATTTATTGATTGATTGAAGTCTTAGAAGAGTTAAGTGGTCTTTGGAGTACCAATCGAGGGTGTTCAGTGCCCCAATAGGGACTATTATGTGTATTAACAAAGCCAGCCAAGTCGAATTTTTTTTACAAAAATGGCAGTCGTCTATAGCGAGCTATTTAACTTGAGCGCTCGAATCTATACGACTATCAAATGCCATCTGAAAAATTTCTTTTACACAAAAACGGCAACCAAATAAAATCGACGTGGAACCTAAAACGCACCCTGTATGTCGTAAATTTAACGGTCGATAAAATATGAGTTTTGTTATGCTTCAAAAAATTGTATTAATTTTTCAAAAAATTGAAGTCATTCAATATTTCTGACCTCGGATTCGAGTTCAGCACAATAAAATCCTTCTAAAAAGTATGTATTCCAATTTTACAGGCTCCTGTAATTAATTAATTTATAATTCTTCTTAGAAGCCTAATGGACATAGTTGCATTCCTCTCACTAACCAATTCAATCGAAATTTTCGCGCTTTTAGGAATGCTCATGACATGAGTATGAGTCCAACTTTCGACGTACTCTTTAGTATAGAGATTCTTTCTTATAGTCACACTACACGAATGTGGAATGCTCTAGCGAGCTTTATTTTCCCTTCACACTGTAATATTCTGAAATTCAAAACTAATGTCCATTTTCTTAAAACCTTCCTTGTTTTCCTAGCGCTCGCACGGTGATAATCATTTTTAGGGAGGGTAGTAATATCCCCTTGAGTGTCTGTGTATTAAAGTAAAATTTGTCCAAGAAAATGGTGATTGAGAATTTCAACTTTTAACTTCTCTTTCAAATACAAACAATTCTAAAAACCCACTGTAAATGTGCCCTTTTATTTTGTGGAAAACTAATAATTTCACAGCCTTTAGGGCAAAAGTACCTCCTTGTATTGAAATTAATTTGAAAAAATGTGCATATGACACAGTTTGGTTTCACCGTAAAATAACAAATACTCTCTTAGTCAAATAAAATGAAGCATCCCGTAGTTAACCAAAACCAGAAAATGTTCATATAAAAGTTCAAAAAAATAACAAAAATAGCAAATGGAATCGAAAACTATCAAAAACCCACCAAAAATATACCTCAAATCATTCCGCTTTGATAAAGAGGAAAAAAAATATATCTTTTAGTTCATGACATTGTAACACCTATAGGCGTTTTTGTGTCTTTTTTTTTGTTTTATACAAATCCAATTTTCCGGAAATGATTTGAAAAATAGAAAAGACCTTAATAGTAGGAAAATTCTTTGTGTACTCAAAACGGCCGGCAGAGTACAGTGGCCAGTCTAGATTGGCTAATAGGACAAAAAAATTAAAAAAAAGAAGAAAATATCGGAAAAACCACTTAGGCACCACTTAGCTGAAACATGAAACTAAAATGTTACTTTTTAAATGGTGTGTTTAGTTAAAACAATAGCTATGCAAAAAATTTGGAATACGAGTAGATAGTATATCTTTATTTTCGCAGGATATTTCTACCTTACGTATCCAATATAATTTAAATAAAACTGTGTTTCAGGTTTTAAATATGGTTATTGAAAGCTCCCGATAACAAACCCATCCTACAATCTGCTAAAATCAACCATTTGTAGATTTTCGAAACAACCCCTTGAATGTAAGACCAATAATAATTACGTTTGACACAAGCAAGATCTTAATTGAGGTCTTATAGAAAAGGTTCTTGTTATATTTTTCTTCATCATAGCTTTGATCCGATTATATTAGAGGTGATATTTGAAAAGAGTGCCTTATAGATACAGTGTTTTACACTAATAATTTTGGTCGTTCGAGCCGGATTTCTCGGTGCCGGAAAGATTAATGCTAGGTGTTGCTATCCATTTATTTACATTGATAGTATATCTTTATCTTCGCAGGAGATGCATTCTTAACTTCTTAGCCTAAATTGTCACAAGAGTACTTAAAGATCTCGATGCACACAAATCCACTAGCCCGGACAGTATCCCCCATTGATCAGAAGAGGTGTACTTAAAGGCATTTAAAACCCACTGCTAAGCCTTTCCACCTATCCTACACTATTAGTCTATTTCCGAGTGGATGGAAAACATGCATTGGACCAGCATGTTTCTAAAAAAAAATGCGAATCATCTTCCCCCTAGCTATCGTCCAATTGTACTTTTCTTATTATCAGCTCAAGAAATATCTTGAAGAAAGGAAGCTTCTTAATGACCGGTAATACGGCCTTGAAAGCAATAAGTCCACCGGTGATCTGATGGTTTATCTCACCGAACAGTAGCAAAAAGTAAGACTATTGCACTTGATATTCCAAAATCTATAAATAGAGTTTGGCATCAAGCTCTCTTATCGAAAATTCGTGCATTTGGTATTGATTGATCTCTTCTTTGTTATATTAGAAATTACATTTCGAGCTGCTCAAGTTGTATTGGAAGGTTTTAAGTCTCATATTCTACAATAAATGCTGGTGTGCCCCAGGGTTCCGTTTTGTCTCCGATGCTCTTTCTCACATTTATCAATGTTCTTTCTTAAACTATGAAATTAATTGGTTTGCTGATGATAGTCGTCTCAGCTTCTCAAATTAATTTTTAGATTCAGGTGCTGGTCCTTTGGATGCGGGTCTAGAACGGCAGCGTATGATAAGCTTACTTAATTCTGATCTTAAAGGGATTGTTCAATACCAAATCAAAAATTGTGTAGAATTTAATGCTTCAAAAACTCAATGCTGTCTAATGTCGTTAAAGCGGAATTCGCTCTCATACCGCTGTCCGTGAGCTGCACTTACATGAAGGAAACCAAACAGCTCTCAGTTCTAAGTGCATCACAGACCACTCTTGTCGTAGGCATTGGGCTTAAAATAGAAATTGTTGAATGTAAAGTTACAAATTTCACGCTGACTGTTTTGTATTAACTTTTCACTCCAACTGTCGATAGACATCAAGTTGAAAATTTGGCTTGAGAAATTAAGTTCAACGTGTTCATTTTTCATTTCTCTCGAGTTAAGCAGGTATTATTTTTAACAATTTTATCAATAGCTTATGCTGAAGTGCGTTCGTCATTTATTGTTCCAATGATCAAGATAAAAAATTCTGTAGTAAAGTTCCGTGGACTGTTTTTTTTTTTTTCAATTTAAATTAGTCTAATTTTGGAATCTTCCCCACTGTTGGCTAGTTGTCCTTTTGCTACACACTTCGGTTATCCTCAATCAATGGTCAAAAAATACATTTCTACAGATACTCATGTGAATTTGGAATTTTTCGTACGTACTACGAAAACATCAAGAACAAAAAAAAAAAATAATCGAATGCAAAAACAAGTGTGCGATGAAATGAAACATGGACGAAACTATTCGAGTTGAAATGAAGTCGTAAGCCTATAAAACCTCCTAGAAATTGAGTTTGCTGGTATCGAAAGACACATATGTACATCGACTTCGATTTCGATATACCCACTATAGATAGCCAATCAATCGGAATCGATTTGAAATTCGACGTGTTATCGCTGCCGTCTGTTCATCTGGTGGTGGTTTTGTTGTTGTATATGATGGTTTTATTTCGTCTCTTAAACAACGCAATTTAGGAGTTGACATTCGAGCTTTGTTTTTTTTTGTTATTTTTTTATTTTGAATCACGGTTGTGTGTTCCTGTTTTTTGGGTTTATATTGATTTTGTCTAAAACTTTATTGTATGGCAATTTGAATTAAAAGCAATTCCAATATATTGCTGTTTGATTTTGTTTATAGGTTTTTTTTTTCTATTTTCGACAGATTGTATTTTGCTATAAAAATAGACAACGAAATTAGTTTTTAACAACACAAGTTGTACGAAATGAGAATTTTGCTGGAATTTGGCTGAAAATAGAGTTTTCTATTTGAACTAAAATGTTTTAAACTTGAAAACGAATAAAATACATAAGCTTCAGCAGAGCATCGCCAACCCTTTATTTTTTTCACAAAACAGCTTCTAAATAAAGTTTTGACAATAGTTTCTTAAATAGCTGTTTATATAGCCTTCCGTTCCATCCTCCGAACTGAAAGTAAAGTTGCTGAAACTCTCAACTGTAATCACAAAAATAAAAACTCCATCCCATTCAAATCAATTGTGAATGTACCATCATTGTTTGGTTGGTTATCGATTTGGGTTTTTGTGTTTCAAAAGTTAAATTAATCATCAAAAGTTTTATGCTTCAAGTTGTATTGTAAAAAGAGCATAGACAGAAATGGTTTCGATCATACAGAAACAGTTTTACAACAAAGTACGAAAGTTAAGTTTTTCTTTTTGTTGTTTTATAATTTATGAAGAGAGTAAAGTAGTTTCAAAAAAGGCAATTTTTTTGCCGACTTAATGCCCACTTGAAAAATTTTTAAGGGATTTTTCGTTCTGGGGTAATCGATTTTGAATTTCGATGTGATTTGTGAATGCTTTTAAAATCCTGAAGAGTTTTTGTTTTTACTCAAAAGATTTTGTTTCTTTGGTTGTTTGCTTATTTCTGGGTTTCTGTAGGTCCAAAGGCTTAGCAATTCTTAACCCAACCTTTTCATAAGTGTACTTGGGGCCTATTTGCTTTAAACCATCAACTTTTCAATCAAGTACATACAAGGTAAAATTTGTTTATGAAAATTCTTGCAGTAACTATTAGTAAAGCTTAAGAAACTCCCCTCAAGTGGTTCAAGTGTCGTCAAGATATGAGGTGGGGAAATGCAATTAACTTACATATATTTAATTTTGTTCGTTTTAATGAAAATGTAGAATGCTTAAATCTGAAAGAAAGATACAACAGCTTTTTCAAAAAATCACTCGGGGGGAAAAAATATAAAATTAAAAAACTGTCAAACACGATTTGAACACATAAAAATTCATTTCAATGAAAAATCAGTCTTCTATTCTGAGATTCTTTTTCAATAAAATATGACACCAATTTGTCATGAAATATATCTCAAGTATCTTTTAAGGATTTTCTTGTTAAATGGTTTTGTAATAGCAACGGGTAAATGTTAAAATTGAATAAAACAGCTTCAAACTCCTCAGGAGCTCAGTGAGCAAACCTAAAGCTCGACACTAAAAATTTTAATGAAATATACAGAATAATTGACGAATAAACATGGCCGTCACAAACTGTCAAAATCTACCCGTCTGTATTACAAAACTTTTTACATGCAAAATCTATCGATTCAAACAAAATCAACTCTGAACTTTTCTCTATACTCTTATTTATCCTTATTTACCCTACTGAAATTTAAAGTTTCAACAAAAATTCTGTAGATACATATTTTCGAATATTTAAATATAGTTTTTTTTTATATATCTTTTTCTCATATCTTAAAGATATAATCACACAAGTTAAGTGAAATAATAAATAGACATACAAATTTAACCCCTAAGCTTTGACCACTTTTGGCCGAGCAATCCATACGCCATTTGGTTGTATTCATACCTCTCATTATAAATACTGATTACCGTATGTTATCCTGGTCTTGGACTATTAAGTCAACCGTAGGCTTTTTACTCCAATAAATTCTGTCAATTGAAATTTGTATCTTACTATAAGGCAAGTATTGGTTTCCTGTTTTTTTTTTCTCCAAAAAAAAAAAAGAAACATTTTGTAAAAATATCACACAGTTAACCAGTTTTTTCAAATACGACTTTAGAGATTTGCTCTTACATATTAAATATAATTCAAATACTACTGTGTTTTAGGTTTTCAATATGCTATTAAATGCTCCCGGTAACAAACCCATCCTACAACCTGCTGAATTCAACCATTTGTAGATTTTCGAAACAACCCCTTGAATATTAGAACAATAATAATTACGTTTGACACAAATCAATAAAGATCATAACTGAAGACTTATAGAAAAGGTTCTTGTTGTATTTTTCTTCATCATAGCTTTGATCCGATTATATTAGAGGTGATATTTAAGAAGAGTGCCTTATAGATATTTTTTTTTACAATAATAATTTTGGTCGTTCGAGCCGGATTTTTCGGTGCCGGAAAGATTAATGCTAGGTGTTGCTATCCATTTATGTACATTAGGTACGGTTGTGCAGTGGGTACGATTAGAAATCTCGAAATAACAACAGTAAAAGCAACCTTCTTATACAAATATAATAGTCAAAATACCGGCGTCTATATTTATTTTGGCATTTCGTGAAATGGACCAGTAAAGATCTTATAAAATAAGTACCTACTTATTCAAAAAGTATATTCTTCAAGTTTAGAAATAAAAAATTTTTTTTTGATTCAAAATTTCTCCTTAAAAGGGTCCTTCAAAATGTCATTCCTTTTTTAACTTAGACATTTTTTGGGTTTTTTTTTTAAACTTGTGTCTTGAGGAATTGCACTGAGATATCTTCCAGAATGTTGTTCACAAATAATTTTTCAAAAAGACATTTAAAAGATTACTGCGATGATACGGCATACTAACTGATAGTGCTCCAATAATGAATAGGGGTGTTTCCTCAATAAATACGAGGCAATTCTGCAAACCAATACATTTGTTTCACTGTAAACACCAGGCTAAAGTTGTAAATTTTTGAATTTCAAATGTACCTAAGCGTATTCCAATTTGATTACAAATGTGAAATATATTTTTATACCGAATTTGAGATCTGGTTTGACTGATATTTCTGTGGAAAGTTCATCTAATAAAAATCAAGTAATTCTAAGTCTGTTGATTTAGAAGAGCAAGTACGTGAAACCCAATCATGAACTTTATTCCACATTTGCACAAGTTATATATATATATACCTGAGTCAGGTTCACGGCTATAAACTCATATAGGCACGATTTTGTTATCTGGGGATGTGACCTGCGAAATACTCGTAGTCTCCCCAAAGAAACAAAAAAATAAACCACAATTGAGAGCAAATCACGTCTTTTGTTTATCCCTAAGGTAATAAATTTTGTTGCAAGTCGAACGAACGTATCGTTTCCCTACCGTACCGAAGATCTTTGCTTTTTATTTTGTCAAGGGACTCATAATATGGAGATATCGAATATTAACACAAGTGAGTTCCTAATTCCTACCCACAACGCAAGGGGAGGAGTATACGAGAAGCACTAATCTACTACACTGCGATGTTCTTGATGTTTTTGTTATTTTTTTTTGTGTGTGTAGGTTAGAAGAAGGTTTCTATTTCAAATCTTTAGTTGTCAAGGATTTATTTTTGTTTGTTCAAGGGATTTACTAATTTCCTTTCAAATTAATATTTATCTGGAGTGTTTTCGAAAGAAATAAGAGGATTATTGAGCTCCTGAAGATAAACAAGATATCAGCTTTCTAATGAGTGTATAACTCAAGGTCACAGAAAAACAAATTATGGAAATAAGATTAAGTATCATGTTTACTTGATATTTGCCTTAAGTACCTATTTTTCAAGCTTAAATGTCGGAGAATTTTCTATTTTTTTTTTCGAATACCTAGAGAGTTCCTAATAAAATGGAAATAATTTCGAAAATTGATTTGCTTTTTACTTAGACAACGTGTGAGAAAGACAATCCTTTAACCCTCAACTACATGCGTGTTTAAATGCTGTACAAACAACATACTCGTATGCCTTAATTTCTATTGTCAAACCACTCACAGCACAATTACAATAAGTCACTTGAAGTTTAACACCCTCGATCAAACAATTTTCCTACCACCTGAGTAGGCACACCCGAATAATAAACGTGCGTTGTGTGTTATTCACAATTAGTTTTCATTGTTTTTTTTTCTGTTTGTTAAACGAAAAAAAAAGACTATTTGGAGAAAAAAGCTTACAGGATCAATTAACACCCATTCAAGAGATTCATGTCTCGTTAGTATTTTGTGAACCTTCATAGAAAAATCCTCATTGTAAGTGAAGGTACATATAGATACGTTTAGTATACCCTGACACTCATTGCACTCAGCATAACTAAGCAAAAAAGAACAAATGATTGAAATATCTTTTTGACGTAGAAATTCTATACACATCCGTTTATATGTATGTACATAGCTCAAGGATATAATTGCATCAAGTTTTTGTAATTACTTACCAACTCACAACCACTCCAGGTGCGAGATTATGGTCGGGCTTTAGTGTAGGTAGTCGTCATTTTGTTTTGTTTTATTTTTTTTTCACTTTCTTGTTGATGACTAAAACAAAACTTATTTATCCTTGGGGTTCAAGATGAAGAATAGTGTTAAGGGCAAACAACCTTTATACGCAGCCCTATAGTATACGTTTTCTCTTTTGAAAGTTAATATTAAAGGCACAAGATGAGGAGGAAAAGTACGAAAGAAAATTTCCACTTGAAAGGCATAATGACAATGGCAATTCCTTGTGTTATTAATAAGGAAGTGCTACTTCCATAAATTATGTTCGTGTATAGCGTAGGTACTCGTACCTAGGCATGTACGAGCACGTTTATACGTAAGGTATATAAACGTAGAGAGGTTTACTTTGTTGTAGGTAAATGGTTGCCAATGTAATTATTTTGCGAATTAAATTAAAATTTTCACTCCGAGACACATGGTGGACTTCGTTGACTGGATGAATAATCGTTCATACATTAATTTGTATATTAAACAATGAATAGTTCATTGGTTCAATGAATGTATTTATATAAACTTAAAACGCACTTATTGATTAATGATTTATTCGTTGAGTTAACTTATTAAGGAACTATCCACATTTTCTAAGTAAGGTTGTGTTTTTCTTCTTTTTCAAAAAAAAAAGAAGATATATTTCGATTTTAGACAAAATAACCTGAAAATAAAATGTTGTCCATGAGATCTTGAACATGACTTGTTTAAGTTAAAGTGTCTGAACTTAAAAGTTAAATAAATCAAAATTATTTAAAACTAGGGCCTAATTACTTAACATACTAAACCATTCATGTGTGCTTGCTGTCTTCAAGAACTTTTTTCAGTTACGGTATGCTTAAGGTCATGGTTTGTAGAATATAAGATTTTGCAAAGATCTCTAAGCTTTCTTTCAATTTAACTTTCGATGACAGAGTTATCACACTAAAATGTACCCAACGTAAAACGCTAAATCCTCCTTACATGCATTGTTTGCAAAAATATAAATTAGAAGCCTTTTCGGGCTGATATTTTCATGACAAGAGATACCCTTGGAGGATTTGTCAATACCTCGCAAGAGGCAGTACACGCTTAAAAAATGTTCTTGCATTGGGCTGAGAATCGGAAAGCAGACCTTCTGCATGACCGTCCAGTGGACTAATCAGTATGTCAAGGGGACTAAGGGAGTTCCCCAAGAGTCAATTTTGGGCCCTTTTTATATTTTGTCTCTACATAAATGACCTTTTGCTCAGCTCTATAAATTCTCCATTTGACATGCATGCTGACGATGTTCAAATGCAACACAATTTGAACAATATTAAAAGCGGTAAAAATGGAGTTAATGAGGACCTCAAAAAAGTTCTTGCATGGTCAATGAGCTCTGTTTAAATGTTCAAAAGTCACAGAGTCTTGTATTTTTAAGAAATGCATAACTTTTAACAAGACTCTTACTTAAAAAAATCATATAAACTTGACTCCAGGTAAAATCAGGGGTGGACTTTGCACGAAATGCCCTTCTCCCCACTTAACACAAATCACTAGTCATAATTTTGTTTTGTGTAGTAATCACATTAATAACACACTAACCTGTCATAAACTGAGAAGATATTGTATCTTACCATGTTAAGCTATTTCAATGAAATAAAAAAAATAAATTTGTAACCAGTAAAGAGTTCTATAAACTCATTTGTATAAATATGTAGTGATTACAGTCACTGTACTCATTACAATATATTGTCATATTAGTGTTGAATCGGCAAAGTATTGAGTAATACAATATTATCTCTGTTCTCTTTGGTGTTTATCGCTCAGGTGGTTTGGTTTTTTTTTCTGGTAGTATTCAAATTTATTTCCAATATTTGGGAAAAAAATAAAAACTTAAGAGCTTGCATTTCAAATCGGATTCTCTGAAGCATGAAAAGAGCACTCAATCATAGATCCAATTCGCGTTACATTGTTCCAGCTAGCAATATACTTGTACAAGGAATGCATTATTTGAAACTTGAGGATGCTGTTCAAGCAAGATGTGTACGTTGTTTGTATTTTTTAATTTCCATTATTTTTTTTTTTTAATTTTAAGTATGAAAATATTCTGTCCCAAAACTATTTATTATTGTATTGTTTCAACTTGTATTAATTTTTCTATTTAGAAGGCGGCTTTCAAATATTTATGTAGCCATTACATTTTTTACTGTAGTGGATACATAACTATGTATTGGGTACATATCTTCTGTATTCGCATGCCGTCTACAGAGGCCATAATGTACATATGTATGGATTAAAAGTGTAGCTTGCTTTCATTCTTTAAATAAACGTAACCAGTATAGAGCGTTACTGCACCCAGTACATATAATTATTTATCGTTCTACTCTGAGTATCATAATTTTTTCTCTCCGTAGAGTTGCGTGAATTACTCGACGTGATCCAAAACATCTAGTTACGTACTAAGCCTCTTGAAAACCTTAAAATCAGTGTAGCACAGCATTATCATTTGTTTGAGCAGACTTAACTCGACATTAACTTCACTTATTTTACAGAATTGATTATGTTTATATAAAACTCGAATGAAAAAATTAATAATTCGCATTTTCAAAGGTTTGTTAAATATTTTTATAAATAAAATCATTACAAATATCGTAGTCATTAAAACTTAAAAAATAATGCCTAAGCATAATTTATTCACACAGACACAAAATCCGAAAAATAAATCAAGTCTTAAAAACCTTGAAACACAGCTTTTTCTTATTATTCCATGACCATTTCCTTGATGTATATTAATTAAATGAATAATTTTTGAAGGCAAGCCTATTATGCGAAATAAAAAATATTTTTGATTTTAAAAATTGCTAGATTTTTAACGGTCCATAAACCATTCCATTTATCACATTTTTCTTTCACTTTGAATCCGACCTTCAACCATTATGATTAATTATAGAAATCTTCTTTTATAATTTGACCGAAATTGGCAACCATAATTCTGAGCAGGTGAATAAAGCACAAAATATACGAGTATGTTTAGAAATTTTTGTTAAGAGAAACTCGCGTAAATATGTTTATTGTTACCGCATTTTTACGGTAAGATTTACATGATACTCACCGGGTTAAACAAAAAAAAAAAAAAAAAAAAACCTTCCCTATATTCTCCCGGTTGCTTTAGTTTACCATACATTATCGTCGTCATCGTCGTCATCATCATCGTCGTTGGGGTAGGGATAAAGCCTTTCAGAGTTCATAAAGCCAGAAACGACGACGCTTATCGTATTGTTTATGGGTTCATATTAGAACTCTCCTTTGGGCAATTTATTTCATTTAATGAAGATAACTTGTCATACGCAGGCTAGGGTAGCTATAGGATAGAAAGATAATGCTTATACAATGAGGATGGCTTTAGATGAAATATCTTGCTTTGAGTTGGTTTGTCAAAAAATAAGAAAAGTGGAAGTATATAGAATTGTGCTGAAGAGGTCGTTTTTTCTTTAATTTTTCAAAATAAACTTGATAAAAAATTGGACACAAAATTAAGATGTACCTACGGGAAAAGTTCAGAAAACTCAATTAGACCCAAACTTGGTCAGCTTTCCTCATTCAACAAGAACAAAAAAAACTCCGCATGTTTTATTCAGTGGCATTCTTTTAATCAAACTAAAATCAAAACCAACACAGCAGTGTTTACCTTGAATAAACAGAAAAAAAACCTTTCTATAATCAAAAAAAAAAAAACATTAGAAAACTCGCCTCTATGTTTTCATATTCAGTGCCATTTCGTGTCATCTATATAATTTTGTGACCTCAACCTTTGCTCATAGCCCCGTTAAAGTAAATACGTCTAGACATTCGAAGAGCAGCATGGAGACATCAAAATAATTCATAATTATCATTTCATTACATTTTCATGATATGAAAAGCTTGTTACTCTCCCTTACGATGATGGTGATGGGTATGGTACACCAGATGAGTTCCACTGCCTGTGACTGTGACTGCAAAAAGAAAAAATTCTCATAGAAATTTTAATTATAGTCCCGATGACAAGGACGAAGAATAAAATGCATTCATTCAGATTTTTTTTCTCTTCTTTCTTCGTATGTATGTATTAATATATACGAATGCCTTTTTTTTATATTTTTGTGCTTGTAAAGCCTTTCAAAAAAGGCAATCTTTTCTCCCTCAAAAATAAAGAAAATTAAAATTCATTCACATCCCAAAGTATAATTACTTAATTATTTTCCCCCAAACTCTCCCGACTCAAAGGACAACAACAACAACAAAAAAAGGACTAGAAATTCGAAGCTGTTGAAACATGAAATTACTCTGCAAATGTGATCTGACATATGCATCACAAAAATGGCCTCCTTCCTTCCCTCAATCCTTGTGGTAAAATTCAAAATTTTTAACTCAAATGATTATGCATTTTATTGGAAATATATATATAGGCGGCTAGGGTGTTTATGTAAGGCATAACTAGGGCAAATTTCAGTTCACAAAGTTATTGCATGTAATTATTTGGCAATTACTCAGTGTCGGCCACAGATTTGTGTTTGAGTTTTGAGAACAAATTTGCATCTGGAAAATTGGTTTGCATGTTAACATCCAACAAGAGAACAACTACTGAGCAAATCAATTAAATTTGTCAAAATCGGTTTTGTTGTTCCTTGTTAAATGGCAAATGCTGATTCGGAAAAATTATAATTGAACTCATTCATTCATTAAGTTCAGTTGGAAAAGATTTCAAACACAGACAAAATGTGTGTGTTGTTTTTTTTTTTTTGTTTTTTTTTTTAAATTAGCTAAACAAATAAATTTTTCTATTGCACAGAGGGAGATAAATTTTCCGTGTTACGTCACGTCTTTTTCAATGCAAACGCTCTACGTCATTTGCGGACTGTGGTGCTGGGCACCTTCAACTCCAACTCGTCACACCTATCCCGGTTGCGAGCTAATAATATCCTCTAGTGCGGCCCAGCATAAGTCATCGTCTCATATTTTAAAAGGTGGTCCTTGACTTAAGCACTAGCTCACAGATGGCTTCTTTAATAAAAAAAAAGTCAATCTTTTCGAACTAGAACTAACCTTTAAGAGAATTGTGTCAAAATGTTACGACTTTCTGATTTCGGTAATTAGTTTAGTTCAAACCCCGCTACGATGATGTGCAAAGTTCTGAATGTCCAAAAGAGGTGAATTCTTCGGAAGACGCCATTAAAATTAGGGTTGGGACAATAGACTGAGATGAGATTTTAAGACGGGACTACTTTGGCCGTCGGGCCTATTTTTTTAATTTTGTTGAAAATGCTTACATTTCAAAAATCATCTCAGTATATGTTTCTGGGTCTCTTTGGGTTTCAGTTTGTATACAAATTATTTTCAAAAACTTGTTCAGTTGTGAATGTTGAGGAATTTGCTCAAAAATAGGCGTAAAAGTGGGCGTAGTTAAATTTTGTCTCTATATATTTTTTTTTAAGAGGTGTACTGCCTCTTGCTAAGAATTGACAAATCATCTAAAAGTATAACCTCTTGTCATGGATAGTGGTACTCATTGGTCGTTTGGAATCGGCAGAAAATTGTAGGTCCCTTCCGTTCCTGGTAACACGCACACAGGAATGGTTGAGAGTTGTAAGTCACTAGGTTCTTGTTCACTTCGAGCTGTTGCACTGCCAAATTTATTTATTTTTTTTTATATTTTTTGTCTCAATAGTTTAATCAAGAAAGATAAAAAATTGTGCAATGTCAGGACAAATTAGCATCGAGTTGAACATTTAGTACAGATTTGTATTAATCCGAGTTACCGGAAAAATTGATAATCAAGATCAAAAATGTCGAAAATATCGGTTTTTTGCCGGTTATTTGTCAAGAAGCATCTTTCAAAAGTTGAAACCTTACCCAGTTTTTAAACCCTTTGACTATTGGTTTTAGAAAACCCCCAACAAATATGTCGAAGAAGAGTTCATTTTTGTCACGACTTTCGACACTTGGGATCATCCACGTGTTTTTATTTATTCTAGGAATCTTTTTCTTAAACGATTTCGTCTAAATTAACGTATTAACTTTTATCGTTGTGGAGGAAAAGTACCGGCAGTCCCTTAGACTTTAAATATAAATTTTTAAATGAGCTAAGGCTAAGGTCATTAATCACTGATATTTAAACAGACTATTTCAGGTAATTTTTTCTGATGGAGATGTCTAGACGGCTTAAGAAATGAATGAATGAATACTTCAGACAATTTTTTTTTTTCAAGCAGCGTTAATGTAATTAACCCTTTTCTTTTTTGTTTGAAAAGGATTTCATTGATATGATTTATCATTGTAAATTAAATGCAAACCGTTTCCAATTAAGCTGAAACTCATAAGATAGGTATACCTTCAAACGAAATAAACGGAACTGTTGAACAATGGCTTTCTCCATATGCACCGTTTTGTGACAATACATATTTTGTGAAGAGCATTAAACATTTAAATGTAATTATCTTCCACTTGGCCTGACTCGCTTCCAGTCCAAAGGAACGGAACCACACATCTAGGTATAAAACCATTCTCCTTTATCTTATGCTTAGAATGCTTAACACCTCCAGTGCTTTCAACTTGGTATGACAATCATAAAGGAATTATTGAAATATATGTGTGCCTACTGGAAACACGAGCACGGATATGAAATCGTGGAATTGCACTTGATGCAAACAATACAACAAAAGGTTACAGCTACAACCACCAGGTACAACCACCTTTGTACATATCGAAATGAAATTTTCAGCTAGACATTTCTAGGCCTTGGAATTAAAAAAAATATAGAATTCTTAAATACGTTAATAAAGCACACGTACATATTGTGGGTCCTATGATGCCTATGAGAGCACTGCACAAAAACAAAAGCCTAAAAATCCTTTTGAAAATCTTCCCTAAAACAAAAATAAAAAACCCTTTCGCAAGAATTTCACCCACAACGGAAATAAAAGAAACAGGCCCTTTGATACTCGTAAAGCAATCCAACTAATTGATGGCAAAGATGCGAACTCACAAGTTGGCCCTTTGTACACGTGTAAGAAAACCAACCCTCTTTAGGTTGCATTTGTTTATTTCCTTGTTAGAGTTGTGTCCTTTTGTTGGCTTTCTTCAACTTGCCTTATAGTCCATCCAGTGGGGATAAAAATTAACCGCAGTTTTTAATTATGTAATTTGGTTACTGACTTTTGTGGAAAATACAGGTTTTTGACCTCGAGGGTCATTACATATCTCGCTCGATACGCCATTAAATTGAATTAAATTTTCCAAAATCAGCTTTTCATCATATAACTCGATAACTGGTCCTTTGATGGGATAAAAGTTGTCGAAAAACTTTTTCACACTTATTTATTTGCTCTTAGTCTATCTAATAGGGACAGAAATACAGTCTAGAAAAGAGGGGATTTCACAAAATTTGTACATACTCTAAAAATCGTCCAACCAAAAACTGCGACGTGATTACCTTGTGTAAGGTTAAAACCCCCATCGACTGGACTATTAGTCTAAATGTCAAGATGAAAATTACATTAAGTCTTGTTCTTCAAAAACAAGAAAAGTTTCGAACTTTGAATGTCATAAGTGAGCAATCTGCGAAGTAAATAATTTACTTCGTGGAAAAACTTGCTTTGTATCCTAAGGATTCAGTGACAGCTCACAATATCTTTATAAGAGAAAAAAAAATCAAATCAATGCTATTTTGTAATTAACAAGCTAATTATGCATTAAAATTAACGATGAGACTAGCCAAACATAATCTCAACTGTATCGACAGCTGCTTAAAGAGATATAAAAAGATATCCATCCCCTTCTGCTCCTAGACATTATTCTCACTGGTTGTAACAGCTCTAAGAAGCTCATTTACGCAACAGAAGATAATTAAGAGGGTTTAAGGATTTTTTGTAGCATTTCTTCGTTGCTCTGGCTACCGCATCTTTCAACTTAAGAAAAGAAAACTTTTCGTTAAGCTTGTTAAAATCTCATCAAAAGATTGAAACAAAACACACAAATGGATGCGAGTGACTGAATGAAGATTTAGGTAAGGGAGAGTAATAAGGATAAGGATTTGGTTGGATGTATTTGTTCTAAAATTACTCGTATTTGAATCATGAACAAATTTGTATTAAAATGTCTGCCTTACGTTTTTTGGTTTAAAGTTTTAAGACGTTTGCTTCGCCCACTAAAGTCCCACAAAGAAATATTTTAGAACTTGAGTTGCTACCTTTATTCTAGAACTTGAGTTGGTACCTTTATTATCCAAACAAATTAAGTCATTTGATTGGAAAAAATAGGCTTGAAATATTGCCAAATGCTTGCCACATGTTGAAACATGCTACCAATTGAACTTTTCGATTAGATATTAGGATTCGAGATAAGCAAATTCTTTAATAAAAAAATGAATAAAGACTACAGATATAGAAATAAACGAATGCTTCCAAAATACATATCACCTAGTTTTTGTCGTTTTTTATAATATTTTTTATACTCCATGATATCATTTATTCTTCTCACAAAAGTTGCCAAACATAAAATCTGACCCGATGCAAATACTATTCAAAATAATCTCCAAAATTCATTCCCCTATTGTGATTTTAACTATACCAAAAAAGAGGCTTTGGGACCACTAAAATATTTATTTCAAATGGTGCCATATACCTGTCAGATGCTATCAAGTATGCAAAACATAAAACTTTTTTAATTTTTGATTAGGGCTCTTAAAATTTAACAAATTTTTTATTGCAATGAATATAGATACAAAATATAGACAGATATACCTCTGTCAGACGCTTTAAAAGTCTGAAAAAATATTCTTGCTGTCAATCTACTCCCCAATCCATATTTTTATAAAAAAGGTTTCTATCAAAAATTTATTCACTTAAATTAAAGCCTTTTTTTTATATTTTGAACAAGCGTTGTCATTGCTTTCGAACAAATATGTTTATCACTACTAACATTGTCAAACGCCTGCCAGACACTTTCAAAATCCAACAATTTGCTTACTCAAATTTTTGTTTACACTCCGATTTTTAACACAATTTTCATCACTACGAACGTTGCCAAATGCCTGGCAGAGGCTTTCGAAATCCAACAATTTGTTAACGCAAGCTTGTTTTGACACTATCTGACTTCGAACAAATATTTTCACCACTCCTAACGTTGCTAAATGCCTGTCAGACGCTTTCAAAATCCACAAATTTGCTTACCCAAACTTGTTTTGACACTATCTGATTTCGAACAAATATTTTCATCACTCCTAATGTTGCCAAATGCTTGCCATACACTTTTAAAACCCAACACTTTTTCTTACCTTTCCCATTCCTCTGTCATTGTGTCAATTCTAGTTAAAATCTTGAGATAAATATTTGTTTAAAAATCTCAAAGTTACCCTTAAGGAATGTGTTGTTTACTTTACGCTTTGCGAATTAAATACGCTTAATTAATTCCATTTTTATGTGGGCAGACTAAGAGAGAATTGCCTTCTTAATTGAGATATAAAATTTAAAATTTTAATTTTTTTTTTTCGTCATCTTTTTTCTTTAAAGGATGATTTAAAATTATGAAGATGCGAAAAAGGCAAAAGATAAAAGCTTTTGTTAAGTAAAATATATAAATTACGCATGGAACGCGCGGAGTAGGATTTGTTTTTTGTTTGTATCAACTTTATTTAATGGATGTCAGTTAACTTTGTGTCCTATTAGGTGCATAAATAAAAAAAATTGTTTATACATTTTTAAATAAATAAAAAAAAAAACAAAAATTAGGAGCGCACAAAGGAGGATTATTCTAATTATGTTTTTTTTTGTTTTTAAAACGCCTTGAATATAAATTATGCAAAATACTTTTGTTTAGCAGACAGGAGGTTTTAGTATAAAAGAGAAGAAGGTTTAGTTAATTTCATTCAGAAAAAAATTTGGGGAGTTTTAATATTATTTCTAAATGACAGATCTCAAAGTTAATATAGCGAAACAGTATCTCGTGTTGATCTTATGTTAATCTTAATGATATTATGAATGTGAAGTGAAGTTATTGCCTTGGATATTTGTCCTTGAACCGCCCTCGAACTGCTGGACGGATTCTAATGAAATTTGGTATACAATGCTACTATGTGTTGGAATAGTTTTAATAATGCAAGTGATATCGTGGAGTGGGAGAAAGTGAGGCGGGCAGGTCAAGGCAACTATGAAATTCATTTGTTTCTTTGGGTTTTTTGGATACGAGCTTTACATAATTTTTGCATGATAACCAAACGTGCAATTCTTGAATAAAAGAAGCTCAAATTGCTGTTGTTTCATCCAAAACGTCGAAACACATTCTAGCTTAACAAAAATAGTACCATTTTCGTACTGAAAACTATCAAATTTGTATCGATCCTTTATTCAAACTTAAAGTAAAGAATACTGATTCTAATCCAAATAGCCCCTGTAAAACATGTTTGGCAAAACCCGCCTAATCTGTTTGATATACCCAGGGGTGTCGAAGAGTTTTTTTTGTGTGTCCTCTGAGAACATGATATCTTCTATTTCTGCAGCGTCGATTTCCAAAAAATACCACATTGGCACGAAGGTACTCAACATAAAAAGTTCTGAAAACAAATTTTGAATTCTTCTATTTTTTAACAAAAAGAAAAATTATTTTTTTTTTCATACCCATATGTCTGTGTCGAAGAATATCAATAAAGAATTCAAAAACTTGTGGAATTTTTCCTTGGAATTGCATCTTCTTCAAAGTGTCGATAAAACACGCTGCATAATGATGAATTATTTCGTCAAATTTATCAATACGTAAGTTTTCATCTACAAGCATATACATTCCATATAGAATATCCAAAACTGCTGGCCCAAAGTAACACATTTGGAAATCAATCTTCAGAAAGAGATGATTCTTGAATTGAAACCAAAATTTTCACAATTTTATAGCTTTTGGGAACCTTACCAACATCACGTCTTCCAATTCGGTTTTATCATTTCGTTTGAACATCAAATTTTTGCAGTGAAAATCACCATGACAAAGGGCAAAAATGCCTTCGGGTTTTTCGGATTTGTATGATTTCGAAGACCTTATGCATCTCTTCAAGACATCACCCTCAATTGCCCTTAGCTTTGGAACATATTGCTTTAAGTCTTCAATTGTTTCCAGTTTGGCGATAAAATTTTTGATTCCAGTTTTTATGAAAGGCAAGGTATTATCTTCTTTGGAACTGAAAATACCATGCTCGTAGTTTGTAACTGATTCGTCACCCTAACATCAGAAGTTAATTGTTTTCCTTATCTATTTTGTATTTGCACTCACCTCGGCAGCGAGTTTATAGCTGACAGCATGCCACTTGGCTAGCTTTGTTAAAGCTGCCTTAGCTTCTTCCAAGTTGAGTGGTCTATCTCGCAACGTCTCATAGCCTTTTGGCACAATATCTTCAAAAATTATACATTTCCTTGGCTCCAGTGAATAATACAATGCTCTAAATACATCACTCACAATTTATAGACACAATTTACAAAATCCAATCTTTACCTTGCTCCCAAAATAGTATCATCACCGATTTTTCGGAGTTCTTCCTCAAATTTTGGTATCGTCTTTGAGTACATTCCAATTTCTGTCTCGAAAACAAACGTTTCTTTAAGCAAATCCTTCTTGCGGCCATCCAACTCCGGAGCTGTTTTGACTATTATGGATTTTGATAGTCCTTTGGATGTGTTTGAATCATACTTGATTGTGGCCCGAAACATAACACTTGCATAGTGATCACCTTTGGCAGAAGCTGGGGTGATGTCTAAGCCATTTATCTTAAATATAGAAAGATTCTTGTTAAATTGAGAAAAAACCAAAAAGATTGATTATAATCACCCGAATTCCATCGACTTTTTCACTTTTCTTCAAGACTTCGGTGAAAAATTCTTCATTCATCCAATTTGGGGCATGCAACTCATCTTGGTTGAATTCACTCATTTTTTAGTCTTTCGATTTTGTAAACGTACTCACGCTGATAAAGACCAAACGATAACTGACAATATCAAATATAGAAATAAAGCTTATAAATAATTTCAACCAAGTGGAAACAGTTTGAAGAGCTTTTTTCTAGATAAAAGTTGATGTTCAAAGTCGACTCTATCCCATATGTTTATGGTTAATTGTATTTGAGTGCTTTAATCGGTTAAGTTTTTTTTTGAGGTTTTTGTTTGAGCAAATAATTATGATGTTACATCAGCAATTTTGAAATAATATTTCCGTATCGAAATCTAGCTGAGTTGCGGTTTCTTAAGACAACCTAAACCTCTAGCCCGTTGAAATCAGTTTGAAAACTTTTAACAATCGATATCCAAATTCCACTTAAATTTCGTTTTCTAGATGAAAAGTGCACTATTTTCCTATCTATTTTTTTGAAACAATTTACACGCATCCAAGGGTTTTTAATGTAAACACAACACTAGCGATGCAGAAATTTGGGAGGGAGAGATAGAAATTGGTTTTGAAAGTTTGAAATTTCAATCGACAAGGGAAAACATATGCTCGAACTATTTTAAACTTCTTAACAATTAAATGAAAATAGAGCCTTAACCTAGTGACTAACGACTCTCACCTATGTCCTTAAGCTGGAATGGAGATCACTTACAATTTTCTGTCGATTCCCAACGGCTAACGAGTAGCACTTTTCATGACCGGAGATACTCTAGGAGGATTTGTCACTTCCTTGCAAGAGTGCTTTTTGCTGAAGCTGAGAATCGAACCCAATACCATCCAACGCACTAACTCTATTTCAAGCGCACAGTCTAGTCCAGAGACCATTTTCTTGACCAACCAAAGCTTCAGAAAAATCGATTTTGAAATATTGGTGGCCAAAAGTCTTAAGACGAGTTTTTTCAAAATGGCGACTGAAGCAAAATTGATTCTATAGGAATGTTATATTTTTGTAAAAAAATTAAACTCGAGGTATAGATCAAATTTGACATCACAATGATACGGAGATAAAAAATCAATGAACTGTTTAACCCTTACACCATAAGGCAAAAAAATGGGCATGCATATTTCTTTGGCTGCTCGACGGAATGCGAAAGGCCGACAATATCGGCTGAACGCATCCTATTTTCCTAGTATATCTGAATACCCAATATATATTTTTACTATAATGTAAATATACGACAGTGAAAATATTTCCACTGAAGTTTTCCTCAGTCATTTTTGCAAAATGAGGAAAGGTAGTATGTCTCTGATCGTTGTTTCTGAAAACTGTTTACCTATTCTTTCGGCTACCTAGTTCTGCCATCATAATTCAATTTGATGAAACTTCTTTCAAACATGAAACAAAATAGCACAGCTAATTATCATTTACGAGTTAGTATTCGCGCTTCAGGAAATACCCATCAGTTTACCCCTGGGCCGAAATTCATGAATATTTTCTTTAGCCGCACTACACGAATATGGAATGCTCTACTCATGTCGATATTCAGACATTCAAAAACCAATCTGCATTGGTATCTCTTATAAATCCTCCAATTTTCCTAGACGCTCCACTGTAAAAAAAAACCGTAGTAAGAAAACCATCACACAAAATATCTGCACACTGAGACCCATATTAAAAAAAAAGGTCTGAACGAAACGGTTTAGAAAATCGATGTCCACCTAATATCTCTTTCTTTCTCAAAAATCTTTCGAGTCAAACAAGTTGTCAAGAATTATAGGTCAGCTAAGTCATTTTGTAAAAATCCTCCAACATAAGGGAGACATTTTAAAATTCATGTAATAAAACAAGAACAGCTTACACATTTAAAACTTTATTTCATAAATTTTGTATGCAACAAGAAACATGCTGAACTACAGGGTTTTCACTTACTCAATTAAATACTCGTGATCACAGAACTTCAAAATGGCATCTTTTGATGTCTCATATAAGATCTTATGAGATCAAATTCACTTCAAATTGGCTATAACAAGCTTACCAAGAACAATATTTTTTACTTCTGCAGTTATCGAATCCTGAACTCGAGAAAGTTCAATAAACAACTCAGACACCTTGGGAATTTCGCCTTGGAACTTCAATTTCTTCAGACTCTCAATGAAACTTAAACTGTAAAAGTGAAACATTTCAGGGCCTGAGCTTGTATCTCCATATGAAATCATAGTTAATCCATTCAGAACATCCAATAAAGCAAGTCCAAAATAGGATTCTTGGAAACCGATCTAGATTGGATTTTGAGTATATTGATACATAAAGAGAAATTGTCCTATAAGTCTTACCAATATAACATCTTCAATGCTACCACTCGAACAACGCTTGAACATGATATTCGTTCGATGAAAGTTTCCATGACACAAAGCAAAAAGTCCCTCTGATCCTTGGGGCAGACTGATTTTGCTTGACTTTAATGACTTGTTTAGTAAATCTTCTTGAATTTCAAGCAATTTCGGAGTAAAGGGTTTGAATTGATCAAGTTCTAATAGTTGATCTATTAAAACTCTAATTAATATTGCAATAAATGGAATCTCTTTGATGCATTTGAAATCTAAAAAACTGTCTTTATAGCTAGTCACTGAAGTATCGCCCTTGAATGATTTAAAAAAGTTTCAGAAATATGTTAAGATCATTTCAGAAACACACAATTCTTTTTGTTCCTTAAGAACTTACCTCAGCAGCTAGCTTATAGCTCACAGCATGCCACTTGGCCAGTTTCAAAAATGCCGCTTTTCCTTCTTCAATGTTGCAATATCTGTCTCGCAGTCTTTCATATCCTTTTGAGCAGAGATCTTCAAAAACTATTACCTTCCTCGGTTCCAGAGAATAGTACAACACTCTAAGATAACAAAAAGATAATCTTTCTCAAAATTCGGACTTAAATCAATGTATGTTTACTCTGCTCCAAATATTGTACTATCACCGCTTTTACTAAACTCTGCTTCAAATTTTGGTATCGCCTCCGAATAAATGGAAATTTCTGCTTCGAACACATCGTTTTTATGGTCATCCATTTCAGTTAAAGTTTTGATTATTAGAGATTTTGACTTTCCCTTGGAATTTTCTCTGTCGTAGGAGACAGCACCTCGAAAACTAGCACTACCATAGTTAACAGCCTTAGCTGTAGCTGTAAACAATTTTACTTCGTTCACCTTTCAAAAGAAAATCTTCATTTTAAGGCACAAAGAAAAATTATCTAATCTCACCAAAATGTCATCGGTTTTTTCACATTTTCTCAAGACCTCTGTGAAAAACTCCTCGTCTATCCAACTTGGTGGATATAACTCGTCGCCGTCGGTGACGTTGACACTACTCATTGCACTAGTCGAGGCTTGATCCATTTTAAAAATGCGTCGTTATCAATCAAACAATGAACTTAAACTGGCTATTCTGACTCTCACTGCATTTGCGAATTTATGAAATCATTCCGTTTCTCTTTTACTGAATTGAGTTGAGTGGTTTTATTTGTATTTGTAAAGCTTTTTATTGAGTGATAACAAGAATTTCTATTACTCATGCGAGTAATATTAGCGCTGGGTCTCTTAAAATATATCTGATTGCAAGAAAAAGGAAGAAAAAGGTCCTCATGTACCTTTCTAAATGAAAACGATAAAAATTTTACCTTCCAAGGTCTTAACTATACATATTAAGAACATTGTCAGGTATTTTAAAAGTATTCGTATTCGAGTTTTCTAGTTCTTACATTCTGATAACGTTGTGTTACCAAGAACTGCCAGCATATTCCTATTATTTAACCTACCTGAACGTTCGACATTTTGATTTGGGATAAATACTTGAAAAAACGTCTTCAGTTCGACAAAAGAAGATGGTGCCCACCAAGGCAACCATTAAGGGCCTTTTCTTTTTATTTTTGCTATTAACAACATTAAGATGGTAATCATCTTGGCTAAAGGTCACTTCTTCGACACACGAACCGACTAATCTTTTTCAACTTGGTTAACGACAGTGTTACTGGATCATATTTCTAATTCAGACTAATCTACACCTAACACACTGGTTTTAGGCTCAAATAATTATCATGGCTGAGTTGAATATTTCTTATTTACCACGGAAAGATTTTTTTCTTTAATCACCCAACAGTATATCAAAAATTAAGAAATCCTGCCCATGAAGAGTGCAACAAAATTAAAAAAAAAAAAACATTTTCCGCCAATAATCGGTTTATTCAAAATATCCCCTATACAACATCTTTGGCAAAAGTTTTCTCGTTTCATTAATAAATGTTTCGTTATCATACACTTTTCTGCGGGCTTCGTTTGATGTCATAATTTCTTCAGGATCAAGATCACCAGGTGCAAAAGCATTCCAAATTGGCAACAAGCTACTCAACAAGAATACTTCTAAAAAAAAAAAAAAATTTCAAACATTGGTGTTTATGATTTTGAAGTTGCAATTCCATACCAAAATGTCGGTGTCGTAAAATCTCCACAAAGAAATCAGAAACTTTTGGAATTTCTCCTTGGAAGTTCAATTTTCTCAGAACCTCAATGAAATTTGAGCTGTAATAGTGAATTATTTCATCATAATGATTTGTCCGCATGTCCGCATCTGCCAACATATACATTCCATACAGAATATCCAATATTGCAGGTCCAAAATAGCACACTTGGAAATCAAGCTAGGAGAATTACATTTGAAAACATTTAAGTTGATTTAAAGTGTCGGATGACCCTTACCAATATCACATCCTCCAATTTACCATTCGAATTATGCTTGAACATCATGTTCTTTCGATGGAAATCCCCATGGCACAATACGAAAATTCCTTGCGATCCTTTTTGCTGACTTATTTTGGTTGAGTTTATTGAGCGTTTTAGAATATCTTTTTGAATTGCACGCAATTTTGGGATGTACTGTTTGAATTCATCGAGTGTTTCCAGTTTATCAATAAAATTTTCAATTCCAGATGTCATAAATGGGAGTTCTTCGATATCCTTGAAATTTAGAAAACTCTCTTTATAGCTCGTCACTGAAGTGTCGCCCTTGAATAAAAATTTAAAAAAATTGAGTTGGAAAAAATTCAAAATTAAACATTTCAAAAACTGTTATTTTTTTGGCTGTAAAATCAACATTAAATGCATATAATTGTTCTTACTTATTTTGCACTCGAAATACACATTTTTGGACTTTTTATTTGCTTTTCGAAGGAAGGTTGATAATTTAGAAGATGTCAAAAAATGTCAAAAATAAGAACCACAAATAATAAATGTTTTGGGTCGTCTGCATCTACTCGGTCAAGAAGGCACTTAAATTAAGAAAATGATGTACGTTTGGTGAAAAACACACGTTTGGTGAATTTTAAAGTTTTTCCCATAGCTTTAAGACAATCAGCTCCACAGGCTTGGCTCTTCTAAGTCTCCGAACATTTTTCCATAGCCTTTGTAACAGATTTATCAGTCAGCATTCATCGTCAGCAGAGATGGGCATGATAGCGTTGATATCCATTATAATTTGGCTATTGTAGAACAAATACAGTGTTGGTCCTAAGACACTTCCTTAGGGTATACCGGTTTCAGGTTTTTTTCAGTTCCCAGTAATTTTTTTTCGTACGATACTCTGAAAGTGTGGTTCTTAATTTATGATTTCAGTATTTCATAGTACTAGGGACCTTTTATGCAAAATCTACAAACACCTCTGACTTTCAAGTTTATCTCTAAACTTGTTCCAGTTTTTTCTCTTATTCAAGAGCTTGTATTCTTATTTTCTATTATTTCTTTATTGACTCTATTTTCGACTTATTTTCTTTTATATATTTTTATCAAGGGACACCTTCGCACATTGGAAAGTGCGTTGGACTGTCATGCGGAAGGTCTTGGGTTCGGTTCTTTTTTTTTTATTTTCATAACATTTATTGTTTAAAATTATTATTTAAAAATATTAAGAACACATTACGCTTCTTTCTAGTGTCTGAAATTATAAAAGGTTATTTGACCTCCATGCTTCAGTGACACATTGTAGAAATCATTAATAAAAACTGCAAAAAGAAGTGGCCCTAAAATGGATCCTTGAGGAACTCCACTCAATATATACAGAAACTGTGATCTTGAATGCTCGCTAAAATACAATCACTATTTTTTCGCACACAGATAGGATTGAACCAAGTCTGTAGCGTTATTAGAAATTCTAAAATTGTTTTTAAGTTAAGATACTGGAAGCATAATGGTCAATCGTATCGAATGCCTTCGAGAAATCCAACAGGTTCGATTAACTGCTATGGCTGCCGAGATGGATCTTTGAGAATTTTGAAAATGTAGCCGCTTGGAATAATGTAGATTTTTCTTGGAGCGAACTTTCTCTGGCAACTTAAACCTCTTTCATCTTTAAGGTACAGAATTCCTTTGCTTTTTAATATTTGAAATTCAGAAGTAAACTTACATTTGTCTTGAACAGTTGTTTTTAAATTTATTTCTTCAAAATCCAACGCTTGGTGTCAAGAAATTGTTAGATATTTTCCTGGTGTATCGTGCGTTACAAACAACAATAAAAGATAGTGCTTATAGTACTCGAAACATAAACAGTTCACTATCTAGATACATACTCGTATTTATGCATCATCATTAAGTAAACACTCAGCGTGTTCACTTCCTAAGCAAATCGCATATCATCAATGTTAATTTAACTCAATATTAGTCACGTGCATTTACATACGTTTGTTCAAAACAAAACCAGTAATAAAATTATTTAAAAAAAATGACAGGAACTAATTGGCATTATTTAGTTTAATTTTTGTTTGTGGTTGGAAAATAATTTTCTAATATTAAAACTGCGAAGCTAAGAATAAATAGTGAAAATGTAAATGATTGCTATCAAGTTAATTGATGTTTGTCTTTTTACACATACTTATTATAATGACACCCTAAGTTGAAAATTTCCACCGACCATTCCCACCATTTATGTAATTATATAAATAATACGTTCATTCACCCCTAAGGTACTCGTATATAAAAAACTTACCTCAGTAGCTAGCTTGAAGCTTACAGCATGCCATTTGGCCAGTTTCAAAAATGCCGCTTGGATTTCTTCCATGTTGCACTGTCTGTCTCGCAATACTTGGTAACCTTTAGGGCAGAGATCTTCAAAAATGATAACCTTCCTTGGTTCCAGGGAGTAGTACAATACTCTAAAAAAATTATTTGTATAAATATAAGATCCAGTATAAGAGCTATATCTAATCACTTTGCTCCCAATACTGAGTTATCACCAATTTTTCGAAGCTCTGCTTCAAATTTTGGTATCGTCTCTGAATACATGGAAATTTCAGTTTCAAAAATATATGATTCCCCTAATAAATCCTTTTTATGACCATCAAGTTCTGGCATAGTTTTGATTATCAAGGACTTTGAGTTTCCTTTGGATTTTGGTGTGTCGTAGGTAACAGCTCCTCGGAACATAACACTGGCATAGTGATCTCCCTGGGCTGATGCGGGAGATATTCTAAATTCATTAACCTATTTTTTTCGAAGACAAGCAAAACTTTAACTCAAACGTAAACAAACAATTTTTACAACTAATCACACCAGAACTTTGTTAGTTTTTTCACATTTTCTCAAGACCTCGGCGAAGAACTCCTTGTTCATCCAACTTGGAGGATGTAACTCGTCGGCGTTGAATTTGCTCATTGCACTGGTAGGTCCTCGTTGGTTTTTGATCAATTAAATAGTGAACTTGAACTGGTTGTTCTGACTCACTGAATTGAGGTATTTATGCAGTTCATCATACGCCAGTCGAGTGGGTTGATTTGTTTGTTAAGCTCTTTATTGAGTGAAAACAAAGTTATTCTGAGTGTCATATTGTGAAATTGAAACAGAGAATCTGGTAAGAGAATTTATATTTCATCACATTATATTTTCGAGAGAAATGGCTTTTGTTGTTGTGTTTCCATTAGTATCTTCTCTCTGGTTTGAAGGGTTTGTCGATTTTGAATTTCAGAAAGCTTAACTACTGATAGTTAATTTCGATATTGTAACAAATTATTTTTTCATTATCGCAACGATAAAGATTTTTAACTTAATAGCAGCTCAACAATAAGCATCTATCTATAATGATGTATAATTATTTAAATTAAATTACAGAGCTTTTATTTCATGTATGAAACCGAAATAAAACAAAATAAACAATGACTATAGATTCATATTTGTTTTGAGTTTCATTAATTAATTATTCTATTCGCATTCAAAATGCAATTATACAGTTGGGTTCGAGTAGGTGTAACGTGTAGGTAAACTTTGGACTTAAGTATTAATAACAAATATAGAAATAATAGAAGATACAAATTGTATAAAACATGGCACGCAATTGGTGAGATGAGTTGTTTGAGTTATTTTTTTTTCAAATTGCGTTTGAACGAAAAAAGGTTTAGAAAACAATTTTTTTCCACTGTAAGTTTTAGAACATTTACCTTGTCACTTCTAAAGTACACCCCATTTGATGCAACACAAATACCAAGAGATTTTTTTGTGCGACAAAATAGGTATTCTATTGCAAGTTATGCATTCGTAAAAAAATCGAATTCGATATTTTGATCAGATTTGTCAATGCGATGAAAGGCGAAAAATGTGGGTGGCGAAATTCTGTCTGCTTATCGGTTTGTCTGTTCGACTATACAGGCTGAAATGCTCGGCCTATTTTCCTTAAACTTGGTAGATATTATCAGCCAGGTTCTACATTTCAGTTTTACCCTATATCGAATTGAAATCGATACAAAGTAAAATTCGGTGTTGTACAATTCACATTTACAGATTCGATTTAATTTTTTTTTCCAAGTGATATGAAAATATGAAAAAAATAATTTAAAATATCCTTTTCTATTATAAAATAGAGTTTGAACTTAATTTGCGTCCCATCAATGCATCCTATGACTCCAGGAATATTAAATTTATCCAAAAAAATTAAACTAAGATTTTCATGCCTCTTCATTATATGTATATTCTATATTCCAACTGAAAAGTGACAGATGACAGCTGTTAAAGTGATTTTGAAATTATTTAAGCGAGTGAAAACTAATTCACTTGATTTTTGGACCTGTCTGTATATTTTAATTTTTCGACCGATACTTGTTTTTCCTTTTTTTTTAGACCAAAAATAACGATATACTTGCTATTGAATTTTTTTCAAAATTTATCAATTTTTTTTTTGATTTGCACAAAAACTGATTTTTTTAAATCTAAAAAATACAAATATATAAAAATGTTTGAAAATTAATTTCGAAAATCGAATTTTTCTCGAAAAAGGCACCTAGAAGTTCTATAGTTCAATACAAAAATTTTAAATTAAAATAATACTGACAGTACCTACAATAGAAATATTTTTTCGAATTTTGACTTTTTCTCTAACGGCATAACGGATTTAAATGAAATTTTGTATAGTTTACATTTTAATCAAATTTTTTTTTTTGCAATATTCGATACATCGAAAATGGGTAATTAATATTTTTTAAATTTAAAATTTATTTGCACAATACTCGTAATAAAAACTTAATATTGGCGTGCCGAAATGTTTTCTTAAAAATTTCATATATCTTTAATCTTTATCTATTTGTAGCTACTAAGCAAAATTTAAAAAAAAAAATTGTTTAAAAACTTATTTTGAGTTTCCGAATATTTTTAACTAATAACAGCCATTTTTAAATTTCGAAGATTAAAGTTTGTTTTATTTTCCTCCATTCTGTTGGCTGTTTTCCCTAATTGCTTGATTGCATATTCTCAAATCGTAAACTCATCAGTTGTGATGAGCTCCAAGAATGACTAGGAATTCTACAGATCTGGCATGTCTAATGAGGCCAGTTTGCCTTACCAGAAAACCCATAATCTAGAAAACCATATTAAATTTTTGTAACTACAGAAATTGTAGAAAGACAAATTTTAGAAAGCCTTACTTGACAGAATTTAATGATCATTTTTCAATATTCTACAAATTGCAAATGATTATAAAAACGTGTCGATTATTTATGTTTATCAAAGTCCATTTCTTTTTTCGAGACAAAAACATTTTTGAAAAAATCATCATCATCAGCTTTAAAATTACAAAGTCCCTTGGTTCTGTCCACCCTGTAGTACAAAACACCACACTTGAAATAGAATTGAAACGAATTTACGATGAACAAGTAATTTATTTAAAATTTGCTAAAATCTTTCAGTACAAAATTTTATTCTAAATATCCTCGATAAAACACCATCGGCAGCAGTCGTTTTATTTCTTTGATATAATCTTCATTATGATAGAGACTTTTGCGGGCATCATCCGAAGTCATTATCTCTTCAGGGTCCATCGATTTGTTTTCGAAAGCATACCACAATGGCAGGAAAGTAGACATTAAAAATAATTCTGAAAAAAAATTTGCTATTGAAAAAGAAAAGTCTTGTAGTTTCGGCAAAATGTTCTTTACCCCAATACTTATGACGAATAATTTCAATGAAAAAATCAGAAACTTTCGGAATATCACCTTGAAATTTGAATTTCTTAAGTGTTTCAATGAAATTCGAACAATAATAATAAACCAATTCATCACGATGGTCTTTGCGGACATCTTCATTGACGAGCATATACAGGCCATACATGACATCCAAAATGGCCGGTCCGAAGTGACAAATTTGAAAATCAACCTTAAAAAGAAAAACAATTTTAGAAGTGGTATTTGCTGGTATTTTGTTTCCCTTAAAATCTCACCAGAATAACATCTTCAGTTTCACCTTTGGAATTCTTTTTGAACATCATATTTTTGCTATGGAAGTCTCCATGACATAGAACAAATATCCCCTTAGAATCAGGTTTTCGATAAGTATTAAACGACTCGCAACAGCGGATTAAAAGGTCCTTCTCGATACCTTGAAGCTTCGGGACGTATTGTTTGAGTTCATCAATTGTTTCACATTTAGCTATGAAATCCTTTATTCCACCTTGGACCAGAGAACTGGATTCGAATTCTTTTATATTGAAAAGTCCATTTTTATAATCCGTTACCGATGAATCGCCCTTTAGCGAGTTTCGAATTAAAAATTAAATTTTAAATTCTTTATAATAGTTTTAAGGACAATTTGATAAGTCGTTTTTCAAAACGTACCTCAGCAGCAAGCTTATAGCTCACAGCATGCCATTTGGCCAATTTCAAGAACGCAGCTTTAGAATCACTCAAGTCAGCCATTCTCTCCTTCAACGTCTGATAGCCCAGTGGAACGATGTCCTCAAATATAATACACTTGTGCGGGGTCAACGAGTGAAACAGAACCCTAAAATTATCCATGCATTTCAGTTCGACTCAAACCTAAAAAAACTTACTTGGCTCCCAAAACTGTCTTATCACCGATCTTCCTTAACTCTTTTTCGAACACTGGAATAGTTTTCGAATACATGGCGATTTCGGTTTCGAAAATGGACGATTCCTTCAGCAAGTCCATCTTATGTCCTTCAACTTGAGGCATGGTTTTAATGATCAATGATTTTGTCAATTCCTTTGCCGTTTTCGAATCATAACTTATCTTCGCTCGAAACATAACACTGGCATAGTGATCACCTTTGGCAGTTGCTGGTGACATCTGAACATCTTTAACCTAGCACCAGAGCAATAATATTTTTTTTTAATTCTTATAAATTGTAAAATGTAGGATCCAGTATTACCAAAATCGACTCGGTATTTTCAGATTTTCTCAAAACTCCTTCGAAAAATGATTTGTTCATCCATTCAGGAGCTTCGAGCTCATCTTTATTAAAGTTATCGCCCATAGTTTTTGTTTATAAAAAAAGCACGTCTCACTCAAATGAATTGCAATGACTTACTGAATATAATTTGTGAAACAATCTTTGCATTACACGAGTAAAACGAACTTACATACTTCAAATTAATTGAGATAAATTTTATTAACGAGGTGTGCAATATAATGAAACGCGGAATAACTACAAAAATAGCAATTTACACTTGCTGCAAAGCTTAAGTGGGTGATCGCAAGGAGATAGTTTTATGTGTATAGTGATATGGTTTGTTATAAATTTTTTATTACTGGTGGCATTGTCCGACTATTATTCAGCTTATCAAGTTCAGGACAGCAAAACTGTAAAATTCATTTGAGGGTTGCCTGATCTTAAATGATCGATCCTATGGTCTCTTTAGAGATGATGTTGGAAATTTTATTCGAATTTATTTCAAATCGTCATTTTATATTTTTGTATTTATATTTAATCATCAAATACCTATTTTATCTTTTTAGTAACGTAGGAACTAAATTCATATGACACTTTGAGATTTCCAAGAAAAATATACCCCAGGACCAAAAAAGTGTTTAAAATTAAAAAAGTTAGTAATCTACTTTAAAATTCAGAAATTATCAAGCCTTAACTCTAAGTTTCAAATTGGAAAGAAATAAAAGATCACATTGAGGGTAAATTAAAAAAAATTAAATATATGAAGGTCTTCCACTTCTAGCATGAAGCTGGCATATCCCTCTGACTAAGAGCAATCCAGAAAATAGTCCTTCACGTATTTCAATACCTTGAAATAAGCTGCACCCTACATTTTTTTGCTTTGTTAAAAATTTTTTATTTAACTACATTAGCTGTTATCCACCCGCTTCTCTGGTCTCCTAAAACTCCCTTGCGTTATAAAAAAAAAATCATTTGATAAAAATCCCAAAAAATGGTTTTAATTGTAGATACCTCCCACAGAAAAATTTTTGTTTTGGATTTTCTCAAAAACAATAAAACAGATTTTGATAAATTTTTTTATGCTTATGTATGAATTGTATCTACTCGTATTATTTTGTTTTTCAACTTTTTTTTCTTTTTAATTTTTTCAACTTGTTTTTGAAATTCAATATTTCAACTTCATTTTTTTTAAATTAATTTTTGCATATCACAACTTAAGCAATATATATTTTTGGCGTTTTTTGAGAAAAAAAAATCTATTTATTTTTAAAAATATGATATCTCACAACCAGTGCAATTTTTTAGAAATTAAATTTTTACCAAAAGGAATATAATGTTATATTGGCATTCTGTTCTTAGTTCCAACTATGAAAAGAGTTGTTTTAACCATTTAAAAATGAATCTTAACGTAACATACATTTTTAAAATTCTAATATTGTTCAACATATGACCAAGTTCGTGCTTTTAATTTTGAAGTGAACTCAGATTTTTTCTTAAGTAAATGTTATCTTTAATTTGTTTATGTACCCCCTGCCGTAATGGACAGTGGTTTTAAGTGTCAAGTCGATTTCCAGAAGCTCCCACCTTAAACGAAAAAAATGTTTTCAGGGATATCTTTGTATCATTAAGTCATCTTCAAAAATAATAGCTCATGTCAATTTAAAGTTAATTCTGGTGTACCTCAGGGAAGCAGTCTTGGTCCTTCGTTTTTTGTTATATTCATACATGATCTTTCTTCTATATTACATCAAGCACTTTTTTTTTTTTTTTTTTTTTTTATAATCTACCCGCGCTCAAGGGATTATGATTACCCTGTAAATGTTTCAACACAGCGCGGGCGTGAAGTTACGGAAGAGAAAGAAGGATAGGAAAGATGTGTGGCACGATGTTCTGAGACTGAAGGTGGTTGTCTCAGATTTTTTTATCTCCAGGGATGGCGGCTGAACTAAAGCGGAGAATCCCGTGTCTTATTTTATGTCGCTTATAATTCACATTATTTTATTCGTGTTCATCCTTGTTGGGCATACTAGTTTAACTCAATTCCATGTTGTTAGTGTTATGCCTGAACAACATGCAATGAGTAAACCAGCAACCCATTGATGACAATTTTTAGAAGGTTTTTAATGGAATTAAAACGACATAGACGACGGCAGGGATCGAACTTGTGATCATGAGGTTCACAGGCGAGCACACATCCATCGCGCCACGGCCACCCCAAATCGCCAATCGAAGCAGTGTTGCGTAGCTTAATGTTAATATTGTGAAAATTAATCGCCAGTGCTACCAATGGTAGAATCCAATAAGGTTCTTCACTTCAGACTCCTTAACTCACCCATTAAAAAACAAAATTCAATAACCACAACAAATCCAAATGACCATTTTAAAGTTATCAAAAATTCGTTCTTTTCCATTGTAATTTTCAATGCTTCAAGTATTTTCGTCCCTTATACGAAACGTTGCACTTTCAAAACAAATATAAAATATTTAATTTTTAAGAATTTATTTAAATTTAAGAGAACAAACTTAATCTAAGTATCCCCGATTAGACATAATCGATAGTAACCGTTTAACTTCTTCGATATAATTTTTATTATGATACAGACTTCTGCCAGCATCATCATTAGTCATAAGTTCTTCTGGGTCCAATGTTCTTTCTTCAAAACCATACCACACTGGTAAGAATGTTGACATTAAAAATAATTCTGAAAATATTTTCGCTATACAAAAAGCTTGAAAAGTTACGACAAAGAATGCCTACCCCAATGTCTATGACGAAGAATTTCAATGAAAAAATCAGAAACTTTCGGAATATTGCCTTGGAATTTGAATTTCTCAAGTGTTTCAATGAAATTCGAACAATAATAATAAACCACTTCATCCAGATGGTGTTTACGAACATTTTCGCTGAAGAGCATATACATTGCATAAATAATATCCAAAATGGCCGGTCCGAAATAGCAGATTTGAAAATCAACCTTAAATAGAAGAAAAGGATTTCAAAAGGAGCTCTGAGCTTTTAGTTTATGGAAAGAAAACTTACCAGCATTACATCTTCTGTTTCACCTTTGCTGTTCTTCTTGAACATCATGTTTTTGCTATGGAAGTCGCCATGGCATAGAACAAATATTCCTTCGGGATTTGCTTGTCGATAAGCATTGGTTGATTCGCGACATCGTTTCAATAGATCCCTCTGAACAACTTGAAGCTTTGGGACATACTGTTTGAGTTCATCAACTGATTCACATATAGCTATGAATTCCTTCGTTCCATTTTCAATGAAAGGACTCGTTTCAAATTCCTTGAGACTAAACAGTCCGTGTTGGTAATCGGTTACGGATTTATCACCCTTGGATTAGGTGAAGTTGTTTAGTTACTGATTGAATGTATTGAACAACATAATAGAATCGTTTCATACCTCAGCAGCGAGTTTATAGCTAACAGCATGCCATTTTGCCAACTTCAAAAGGGCATCTTTACAATCTGTCAATTCAGCCGTCCTTTTCGCCAAAGTCTGATAGCCTAGTGGAACGATGTCCTCAAATATAATACATTTGTGCGGTGTCAACGAGTAAAACAAAACTCTAAAATTTTCTATGACTTCAGATTTCGTTCGACCAAAACCTCCAAAACTTACTTAGCCCCCAAAACTGTTTTATCACCGATCTTCCTTAACTCTGTTTCGAACATTGGAATGGTTTTCGAATACATGGCAATTTCTGTTTCGAAAATATACGATTCCTTCAGAAATTCCATCTTATGTCCTTCAACTTGAGGCATGGCCTTAATGATCAAAGATTTTGTCAATCCTTTTGCCGTTTTCGAATCATAACTTATCTTCGCTCGAAACATAACGCTGGCATAGTGATCACCTTTGGCAGTTGCTGGTGACATCTGAACATCTTTAACCTATAGCACCAGAGTAATAATATTTTTAAAAATTTTAAAATGTAGGATCCAGTACGAGTATTACCAAAATCGACTCAGTATTTTCAGATTTTCTCAAAACTCCTTCGAAAAATGATTTGTCCATCCATTCAGGAGCTTCGAGCTCATCTTTATTAAAGTTATCGCCCATTTGTTTTTATTTCTCAAAACAACACGTCTCTCTCAAATGAATTGCAATGTCTTACTGAATAAAATAATTTATGAAACACAAATGTTTGGTATTAGACGAGTATACACGATAAATATATAGCTACTTGAAATTAATTGAGATAAAGTTCATTAATGAGGTGTGGAATTGTGCAATATAGTGGAACGCGGGAAAATTACAAAAAATAGTTACATAGACTTGATAAACGATTTAAGTGGGCGGTCACAAGATGATAGTTTTATTCGTTGTTTTAAATAATTCGACTTGATTGTAGTTTGTTTGTTTGCTGTACTTTCGAACCTTGACAATGACAGGGCGATTCCATGACTTTGTCGACTTCCAAGTCCTCATCATTAAATGCTAGGACAACCGGCAAGAAAACTGGCAGAAGAACCGTTTCTAGAAAAAAAAATAGTTTAAATTAAAAGAAACATGGAAACATAAGATATTTTACCAAGCTTTTAATTTTTGGTATTTCTCCCTTAAATTCGATTTTTTTAATGTCTCTTGAAAATTCGAGAAATAGTCATAAATAACTTCTTCATGTTTATTCCATCGTGTGTCAGTATCGAAAATCAAGTAAAAGGCATACATCAGATCCAATACGGCTGGACCATAGTAACAAATTTGGAAATCAATCTGAAAGCTTAGTTTCAAAATTTGTTTTCAAAATTATGCCTTGGTAAAGCTGTCATTGACATCTTACCAACATAATATCAACCGATTCTCCAGACTCTTTGTGTCTAAGGATCATGTTTTTAGAGTGGAAACCTCCATGATTTAAGACGAATAAAGCCTTATCACCCCTTTTATAAGCATTTCCCATATCCGAACAGTTTTGAATAAATGTCTTATCGATTTCTTCAAAATGTGGAATATACTTCAAGAGTTCCTCATCGGCTGGTAGAAGATGTTTGATAAAGTTTTTGATACCAGAAGCAAAGAAATCATTTTTTTTAAATTCCAGTGGTTATTGATTCCGGCTCCTTAAAGATTAGTCTATAACTAGTATATTGTCACAGAAACTTTTTATCTTAAGTGCTTACATGCCCATAGTTTTTTTTTCATCGAAGACTTATTATCATTATTTGTTTTTAAATTATATAACTTTTATCATTTATTTTGTATACTTAAGTCTTATCAGGTAGAAAAATCAAGTTCACTACTACCTCGCTTTCAGATATCATTTTACTATCAATGAGTCAATAATTCAGCACCACAGCGGTTGCACTTACCTCGCTTGCAAGTTTATAACTGACAGCATGCCATTTAGCGATTTTTGACATTGCCCGCTTAATTTCTTCATAATTTGGTGTTTCTTTTTCCAGTGAAGTAAATCCTTGCTTCGTCAAGTCTTCTAATACAATGGTCTGATTTGGTTCCATAGGTGAATAAACCAATCTAATCATTATGCATAAAATTTTCTTTTAACTAGTCTCTTAACTAATTCAATATTAATACTCATTTGTATTACTCGTACTTTGGGCACAGAATTGTATCGTTTTCGTAATTCTGCAAAATCGTTTTCATTTTTGGAATAGTCTCCGAATACATGCGAATTTCGGTCTTGAAAACAAACGAATCTCTCAGCATATGTTTTTTCACACTCTCCATTTCTGGTGCAATTTTAAAATCGCGTTATTTTTTGGGTCAGAGTAATCAATTGTAGTATCAATCAATTGTAGATCAGCGCTCGACGCTAGTCAAGCAGAGATGGTAAGCATCCCACTCTGTAACATTAAACAGAAAATTTCAGACATAATCCTAAGGAAATCCAATGAAAGGTGGAATCTACTTGACACCTGTGATACTACTAGGAAAATATGGCCTTGCTTTAACAAGCAGAGAACTGACAAAATTATACAACTTAGTAAGAAGTCCCTTCGCTCTCTTACGAGCATAATCACCGGACATAATTTATTGAAATACCATAAATTTAAAATGAAACTAAGTACAGATGACCTATGCAGAGGATGTGGTGATGAGGAGGTACATGAAGACACCTCACACTTTCTCTGTCATTGCCCGTCACTATGCCACCAGAGAAGGAAATGGCTTGGTAGCTACTTCTTTGATAATCTAGAAGATATTTCTAATATTTCAGGAATACACATATTGAACTTCGTCAATGCCTCAAAATGGCTTGACTGATTAATAGAATACATAAATATAATGATAAAACAGGAAAGAGTGATAACACTCACGGGTAACACAATGGATCTACATTGATCTAAGTGTGACAATAGCAACATCAATTGTCAGCCCAACAACCTAACCTAACCTAACCTAACCTAATAAATTGTAGTTCGAAACATCACACCTACATAGTGATCGTTTGTTAAGGTTGCTGGAGCTATCGTCAGGTTTATTACCTGTTCAAAAATTTACACATATTTAATTTGTCCACAAGTGATGCAACATACCTTAAAGTTGTTATCTTTAAGAATATCTCTTAAAATCTTCTCAAAAAACCCTTCATTTAACCACTGGGAGCTTTGCAGCTCATACTTGCTTGATTTTGATGACATTTGCTTTATCAAAAATATACACGGGTGCGTCTTTCCACACTCATGAATGATTTTTTACTAAGTACTTGCAACTATATTCTTGTAAAGGATGTTTTTTTTTTAGAGTCGGGTAAGTTTAATTTGAAATAAAATAGAGACAAATATTTTTAATATCCATCAAATTGGGTTATTCGAATGATAATTCTTTGACATTTATGTCTGAATATGCAGCTGGTACGTTTATTGCTTAATCTGGAGATTCAATTTTCTTTACGCAAAATGTTCATAAAGCGGATGGACATAAGTTTTATTACTGAGCACGATGACGAATTGGCACATTTCGATCATCATCAACACTACGCTGCATATCATCAATCGCTGGTTCCGTGTGCACTGTACGAGCGACGTCTTAGGGGGTGCGTATTATCGTTTAGAGTTTCCCAAGTTAATCGCTCTGATGGACGAATATCGTCACCATGTATATCGTCCGATGTATTTCGCGAATTGAACCATGTTTTTGAAAATAAATTTTAATAAATTTTAATTTGCACCAGCATGAGACTATTCATGATGAATTGCCAAACCAAATTTACCTCAAAACAGCGGAGAACTTTCAAATCCGATGTCACAGAAAACAGCCTCTTAAAAAACACCCTTTAGAAAATATTTCTTACGCAAGAATGAAAATTAAAACAATTGAAATACGTTTTCATAAATCATTTTTAAATATATAGAAGCATTGACTTAATTTGAAAAACATATCGGTCAATAGGTTCCTTAAATTTTTATTATCATAGTTTCTGGCCCTTAAACTTAGAGACCACGCAAACCAATTTCATTTAAAAGAGCCTCGAAAATCTTATTGAACATTTCTTGAATACTAGGTTCTCGAGACATAGTTGAGGTTGTATCTTAAATTAGGAAACACCAATCTGCTAGCAAAAAGCTCAAATTCAATTTCCAAGAAATGTTTTATTCTTAATTTTAAAAGACAACCACACGATCAATAACTAGGTGAAAGTTTAAATTTTCAATAATATAGTTTTTTCCAATCGGTTGAGTTAAGGAATCAGGCAATAATTTAGAATTTTGCGAATGTAAATATTTAGTGAAGAAAATCTATAGATATGTATGAGAGTAAGGACTACTTGGTTGAATTCGATTGACCACATTTAAAAATCTCGTTTTGAAAATCTCACATGATCGAAATTTCGTATCATTAAAAATGTTGAAGTTTCGCAAATATAAAATATTGCAAACTTAAATCTCTTCAGAGAATTGTCTGCATTTGCGGAATATTTATCTCTGAGAGCGAGCTTTTGATTATACGAGATTTTCATGTACTTGAAGTAAGCATAACTACAGGGTCATCCAACAAGTGGTTTCATTGAAAATCATTCAAAAGTACGCAACTTGTTTTTTGAAAAGTGTTAAATATATTTTTATTTACGAATAGAACTAAAATATAAACTTTGCGGTCAATAATTGAAAACTATATCTTGCGAATGGCCTTCTAAGCTCTGCCTTCAAACGTCGAATTTATTTTCGTATAATTGTGGTTGTATTTCGTTCTAATGTTATTCTTAAATGAATAAATTGTCAGTAGACAAATGGCACAGAGTTCATCATCTTTGAAGTCTCCATTTTTGAGAAATTGATTGTCTACGAAACTTGTCACGAAATAGACGTATTGTTTCACGTTCTGTGTGTTATGCGGTGGTGTGTCGTCCTGCTGAAATCCAATCACCGGGTAACGTAATCAATTCACTAAATCTCTCACAACTGCACCACATTCGAAAGAATTGCGTCCAACGTCTTCGCAAGTCCAAAAACCCTACTAAATAGTTTTCAATTGTCCACCTCTTGAAAATATATCCTACCAGGTGATATTACGAAATTGTTTTTAAAACTGATTCACTGTACATACAGGTGTACCACAGGGAAGTCACCTGGGTCCTTTTCTATTAATTTTCGCAATATACGAGTATGTATAATGTATCATTTTCACATTCTAAGGAGATTCTTATATTTGCTGATGATATAAAACTAACTACTAACACACTTTTCTGTAGGTCGTAAAAACGGTCTCTTGCAAACTGTCAAACAATTTATTTCTCAAGAAAATGACTTTTCAACACTTTTGTTTATTCTTCGTTTGTTCTGAAGCTTCAATGACTTCATTGAGTGTTCACTTTAGTTCTAATTAAGAATTCACTGAACATATTTGTTTTCACATGGTAAATACAACGAATTCTATTACAGGATTGATAAAACGTTGTGCAAAAGAATTAACCGATCCCTATGCTACTCATTCTTTAAAAAATTCATATCTATGCTCACATCTTGAGCATGCCTCGGAAGTCTTGACACTCTATAAAATTCATAAAAATCGTTTTGAATCAGTACAAAAACAAATACATTCGTTTTGCTTTGAAGGGTTTTTCTTTCCGTACAACCTTTCACTATATTAACATCGGATCCAGCTTCTGCAGGTCCAACCCTTATATCAATTTTACTTACTACTAGCCACATGTATTCTACATGAGCCTCTGATCTTACGTTTTTAGCTCAATACGTCATAAAATCTGAAGTCCTAACTGTCACTCGTTCTGGATTAAGAGGCTTATCAACTATTTCTCTTGGATTTTTGTAAGATCTGTTAATGTACCCTGAAAAATGGAATCGAGACTCTGCAATTCCAATAATTTTCTGTAAAAAATCATGATCTTTTTCATTGATTTCTAGAACGAATTGAATGCGAATTTTCATAAATAATGCGAGTGAATATCGGTTCATAGAACTTTCAAAAAATTGTTCAAATGAATTACTCAAATTGAAAACGAATATAAAAGTAATTAAAATTTATTTTTGTTCGTTTAAAACTTAAAACTTAAATTTAATTATAAAATCATTGATACACATTAAAAAAAAAAAACGGGATACACCATATTCCTATTCCAAATAGCCTCTGTGCAGATATCTGGGAAGAGTCCTCTTGATTTCCTCCACCACAAAAGGATGTGAGAACATTTTCGACCTATACTCTGGTGTTTCAATAACTTTGTCCAACTCAATAGTATTATCATTAAAACAAGCAATAAATGGTAAAAATGCTACTGCCATAAATGTTTCTAGAAACAAAAGCAAATAAATTGCAAATTATCTTTCGAAAACGACGAAAGAAAAACCCTACCAAATGCTCGATATCTGATTAAATCAATTTGAAGATCAGCCATTTTTGGTATTTCACCCTTGAATTCAAATTTCTTCAGAGAATCCGTAAAGATATTGAAGTAGTAATAAATCAATTCATCGCGTCGATTGCATCGTGTGTCTCCGTCCATGAGCATGTAAGTTGAGTTCATGATGTCTGTAACTGCTGGACCGTAATAACATGTTTGGAAATCAACCTTGGAAGAAAATCAAAGAATTTAAAAAAAAAAATCATTTGTTGTACGAGCATTTGAAAGCAAAAAAAAAATCCAAACCAGCATTAAATCATCCAACTCTCCAGAGTCTTTGTGCTTGAACATCATATTTTTAAAATGGAAATCTCCATGATTCAAAACAAAAAGAGCCTTATCGCCACGTTTATAAGCATTCCAGATATCAACACAGCTTTGAAGTAGAGTTTTATCTAATTTCTCGAACAACGGTATATAGGATTTTAGTTGATCGTCACAGGTTAATGTGTTGTCGATGAAGCTCCTGACTGCATTTAAAAACATTTCCAGCTTAGTCATGTCCAAGGTAAATGTACCGTCGTTGTAGTTCGTTACCGCATCTGGTTCCTTTATGAAAAAAAGTTAATATGAAAGGTATTAGCATATTTTCCAATTTCAAATACCCAAGAGTGATTTGTGAATTTTTAACTTGATTCTCTGTTAAATTTTGGTTAAAAGAAAACAAAACTCAATAGATGTGTTTTCAATCAAGAGTTGAGGTTTTTTTATACAAATTCTCAAGTGTAGAAAAAAGGTAAAAAATAAAAAAGCTTTTGCAGTAGTGAAGGTAATCAAAGGTGTGTTAGCGGTCGGTTAAAATCTAGCATTTAGTACAAAACAATAAATGGCTCTCGCCATTTTAAAGCTCTTATAAGGTTGTCTCAGTGAGCATTATAAATTACTCCAAATCTGCGGCAGATTTCAGAAGGGTTACCAACTGTTGGTTTAGATTTCATAGTCAACAAAATGTTGAGCGAAATAAATTTGCCGTAAGATTTTTTAACAGCTTCTGTCTCATTTTTAAGAAGTTCTTAAAATTTGTTTCCCTGCATTTTATTTGCACCTGCGTCCTTCGGAGAACTTTAAGCCGTTTTTACATTAATATCTCTACACGGCACACAAATAATATCTCCTCAAATCCCACAAGTAACTATATATGTATATTGCTCTGCCATATTTTAAAAGAAAACCGCCTTAGCAAAAACCAATGAAAAGTCCTTAACCAATTGCACCAACCAACAATGGAATAACAACTCACAATAAGGATCGATGGAATTTCGGTGATGCGACTGCTCTCAGGAAGCTTCAATGAACATTCCAAAAACTATTTCAATGTAACTCACTGGTTCTATTTTTTTTACAGTGGCGATTTCTCTAAATGAATTTCATGTGTGTTTTTGAAAAAGCTCTGTCGAACAGCTTTTTCTGAAGATTCAAATTGGACAGATTACATATTTATCTGATTAGTCGAAGAGATTGCAAGGAAAGAAGCGCCAATTTTTGTGGACTAAAACTTATTAAAAGCTTTTTGGAAAAAAAGCTTTCGTTACGCACCATTTTTGTTTGATAGTTTTTACTAAAATATGCTTAAAATAAGTTACTCTCGGTTGCTATTTTGTACCTTCTTTTCTTAAGTCAAAAGTGAGTTGAGTTGATTTGGAGCTATAAAACTCCCACCAAGGAAAAGCTTTATTGATTGATTTGGTTTGAAATACGGGCATAAAATTTTAAACAGTTTAGCATCAACATATAAACATGTAACTACTTAAAAAATACTAACTTTAAAGCACACTACCAACTCTTTCCTAAGTTTAAACATTTTCTAACTAGTATCATGCTAAGGCAATTTTAAAAAAAAATCTTCTGAACACAATGACAATTGGTGCAAAATACTAAGTAAAGAGGGCTTTTTTGACGTTTGTAAATGTCAAATTGGCATATTTATAGATCGATACTTGAAAAGTAAAATACCTAATCGATGATTTTAGCATTAATAAATTCGATTAAAATTTGCAAAATAGATGTTTGAGCCTAGTACCATATACTAAAAAGGTTTTAACATCATACTAATTCGAATTGTCGGAAGGCCTTATTTATTATACGAAACATGTGCTACAAAAGCCGCTCACTTTTGACTGTAGAGAAATTAGAAATTACTGAATTTTAACTGAGCGAAGTCTGCTTAAAAACCGTCTGCCTTACCAATTTTAATATTTCACACAGAATATTAAAAATTAGTTCCTTAAATCACATAAATTATACAAAAAAAAAATCATAAATTTTTGTACCTACCTCTTTTGCCAGAATATAACTCACGGCGTGCCATTTGGCGAGTTTCATCAAAGCTTTCTTAACTTCATCGACATTCGGCATGCGATTTTGCAACGTTGAGAATCCCTTCACTACCAAATCCTCAAATACAATAATCTCATGTGGTTTCAAGGCAGCATAATAAACCCTATTTAGAAATGATGCAAAATTTTCAAATGAAAACACAAGCTAGAAAGAAAGTTTCATACTTCGCCCCCAACACAGTATTATCGCCATATTTTCGGAGAATTGCTTCCATTTTCGGAATTGTTTCCGAATACATTCGAATTTCAGTTCTGAAAATAAACAAATCCGACAGCAAATCCTTCTTGGGACTGTCAGTCTCTGGCATCGTTTTGACTACCAATGATAAATTTATCGTTTCACTTTTGCCATTATTGTATTGGATTCTTGTCCGATACATAAGACTTCCATAGTGATCGTTGTTAACAGTCGCCGGAGTGATATCTAACGATAAGACCTTGGGGTGGAAAATTACAATTTTGTAATTGAAAATTATAAATTAGAAAACGCCACTCATCACTTCAAAAAAACATTGAATTAACATTTTTGTCTCTCTTAGAAGTTACAAAAAATTCGCTCTTAAGCTTAAGAGTGATGAATGCACACCCACATGGTTTCAGTTTGAATTTAATTTCAAATAAACTTTTTTGAGTTATGACACTGGCAATAATCGCTACTGTGATTTTTAATTTTTTTAATTTGGTTACCTGAATTTGATCATCCTTCTCGTGATTCCTTAGTATTTTTTCAATAAACTCTTTATTCAACCATTCCGGATTGATGAGTTCGTATTTGCTAAATTTTTCTGTCATTGCAAAGGGCGGCGGCGTGTTCAATTGCGTTCTATTCAACGGAAACGAGTCAACTAATTGAGCATTCTAAGTGCAACGAATAAATATGAATAGTTTTGAGTAGGAGATTGCGTACTTATTGCTAGATGTAGGTATCTAGCTTTGTAGTCTATGAGATAATAATCTTGAAAATAAAAAGATAATAAAAAAGCTTGATCTTGATTATGGCTGCATCTGAAGTTGTGCATGTCACTTTGGTCTAGAGCAAAAAATATTGGTTTCGTTTTCAATCAAACTTAAAATTTGGAAGATGACGAACTCAAATGTGGGTTTTGTACGTCTATTGGTCTGTGTTCCCATTGTATATGGAGCATAGCCTAAACGTGTGAAACAATTTGTTTAAAATTTGATAAAGTGCATTTTTATGTGAGTTACCTTAACATAAAACATGACATCCTTTTGTTTCCAATGGTTTAAACATTTATGACAAGAAATGTCGAAAATATTCAACAATTAAAATAACTCTGCTCATTTTTTTTTTCTGTGACATTTTATGACATCATGACAAAATGTTAAAATATATTTCAATAAAAAATAGAATTGATCTCATTTTGCCCAAATGCATTTAGTTTTCTGTTCGTTTTGTAAAATGTATTTTATTCGCCGGAGAAAATAAAATAAAATGTATAAAGCATTTCACCTCGATTACAGTAATTTTCTCACGATTAGTCTTATCTGATAATCGACACGAACCGATAGATGAATCTTACACAATTCAAATGCCTTTTCTGCACGGACCAAACCACCTAAAAACAATCAGACACACACACGCAAATAAAACACCCCCTCCGCGCCCCTTTAACTATCCATTTACATTAATGTAAACTTTCAGGTGCATAAACCATCTCTCTGACTCCCATCTTAATCCACGTCCCGATTTTTTCTTTTTTGCGTGACTATGGAACATCAAGAAAGTTTTTCCGGTGAAACTTCTCATTTCCACCAAACGCTGTGCCAACAATTAATAATCCTTTTCCATTTCATAGTTTTATAAGCATGGTGAAACTTATTCTACGGTTCCACAGCTCTACGGTGGTGGAGGGATAATTCAAGCATAAGCTGCTAACAGCGTTGCCCTTCAACATTACTATTACCCTTTACCCGTATAACAAACTCAGAAGAGTGATGGTGATGTTGTACTTATTATACCTCTACAGGGTGTTGCAGGGTGAATTGTTGGAGAAAGCCTGAGTGTGTAAGCATCGCCCTATAAACTCGTGTTAGACAAAGCTTGAGCTAATTTCATATTAAAACAAATACTAATAAATGTTTGTAGTTTTGTGCTTTGCACCACACACCATACTATGCTTTTCACTTTTGTCTGTCTGTCTTTCTGTCTGTCTGTCTGTGTCTGTTTATAATCACTTTTCAACTTTTATAATATATCTAAATCTAAATGCGTAAGGTTGAAAATCCTCGTAGGTTGCAGGTGGGTAATTTAATTTCCGTTTTAATTGGTGTAATTCCCCCCTTACCGAAACCAAACTAACTGACTGCCTTGACTAAGTGAGAATTGTGCTTTTTTCCGTGTTTTTGCTCATTTCGCCTAATAGCACTTTAATTACTTGGCGCTAAGCTATGAAAATAGAGATGGAGCGAGTGAGCTATAAAGCGAGAAAGAGAGACGAAGGTTATTTTCGCCATCATACACTTACTTGAATGGAGAGAAGTTGTTGTTTTAACAACATCAATGATTGTTAAAGTCAATGTGTTGCTTTTTACCAGGTCACCTAGTGAAAAAAAAACTTCGACCATGGTTAGGATAGGGTGATGGGCATAGGTATGACCTAATTAAGAACATTTCTTCCATACCTTATTGTTATGTCGCTTTAGGTTAATATTTGCTCTAATTAGTGAAGATTGGTATTTTTTGTCGTCTTAATTTGATGATAGCTTTTTGGAATCCGTTTTTAATTTACCTCACATCCGAACAGGAAGTTGACTCTCGTTTACAGGTTTATTATTGAAATTAATTTTTGTATATAAATAAAATATATACGTACTCACATTAAATGCAATTGATTTGGATAAGGAGTGTTGGTTTCGAATATGATTCATTGTTTATAGACGTGTTTCTGTAAATCATTGTTGATTATTAAAGCTTAAATGAAATATATTTGATAAGCAAAAATAACCGATAAATGTTCAAGATGTTCAAGTTCAAGTTCATACTTATTTGCAGTTTATGGCTTAGACTAATTTAAAGGAAATAATTAAATTATTTAAGAGATACAGATCCTTAGACTTAACATCTACAATACAATACATTTATGGCAATATTTTAATTTTACTAAAGCAATTTCAAATTATCAGTTTATGTAATTTTGAAAGGCAAGTCCGGTAAAATATTATGCCTTCCATATAACATTACCACTTAAAATTTAACTGTCGTAAATTTGTCGTAATCTTGTCGTAAAATTATCGACTCTTTACCCTTTTTGTGGAGTATTGATTACCGACTGTCCATAAAATTAGCATAGGCACTTCAAAATTTTAAAGGTTTTTTGGACCGATTGGTCGTAAATTTGGTTGTAAACTTAGTAGCTTTTTATTTTTAGAAAATAACTACGAGTAAAGCTAAATTGACAGTCAAGTTGAAACTACCACCCTAAACATGAACTCCAGAAAGAAAACGAACCATGTAATAATAAAGTGTCGTAAATTTGTCATAACTGTTTCTTAAATTTAAAAAAAATGACTGCGCCTATTTTAAGAAAAATAACCCTATCAATGTTAAATATTCAGACAAGTGACCCCTAAAGATAGGATACAATGAACTCCAGAAAAAAGAGAACCGTGTTTGCAGGTGTCGTAAATTTGTTGTAAATGTTTCTAAAAAGAAAAAAAAATTTGCCTCTGGTTTTAAGTTCGCACAACAACCACCCCTGAAAAAAGGGTAAAAGTAACTCGAAAATGAAATCGATCGTGAATTTGTCGTAAAATTCCGTAGCAGAAAATCATTTAATTTGGTCTCGATTTAATGAAAATTTGAATCAAATGACTTTTCTCATAAAATTATTTTATGTTGGAACTTATTAACAAAACAGAAATCGCCAATTATTTGAACAAATTTCATAGCAAAAATATTATTCCTAATTTCTATGGTAGTGGTGGCTTTAAAAAAAAATTTCTATTTTGGAGACTTTTTATATATTTAATGTATTTTTTGAAAAAAAAGGACACAATCAAAAATTGTTTGTTTTAAAAAATAACTACGACAATTATTATTAAGACGGTGTTTTATTTTTCTTTCTCAAGCTAAGGCTAAGCTGAGGTGAGGAATGATAATGATTACTTGACCATTAAGTTAGTGCTTCCTGGGGTTATTTTCTAAAGAAAAACACGCTACAAACGTTATGCCACATTGATGGGCATTAGGTAATTCTAGAAAAAGTATAAAAATTCGTTAATCTTTCTAAAAGTAAAAATCTATTTAAAAAGCTCCTTCCCCCTATTTAAGAGAAAGATCATATTGAAAAATAGATGAAGTAAAAAAACGATCAGCTGTTTTTATACTATTCAAAAAAAATAAGAATCCTTTAGAAATTGAAACGAGAACGCTAAATTTTCAAAATTTCGCAACAATTATCCCTATCAGTTCAAAATTTATCACACTTATCAATAAAAGTTCTCGAATCAAAATTAAAAGCATTCAATTACTGAATTCCTTACCTATTTATTATGTAGGTATGTATGTACCTTCTCTGCAGGTTATTCAAACTAATTAAAATTCATTGCAGGTTAGCAATTTAATTTACTTAAACACCTCTTGAGTTTTATTTAAAATGAAAAACTAATATTATTAATGGCTCCTTTTTCTCCTTATGTCGAAGGAAGGTTAAAACCCATCAAATTTTGTTGAAAATAAAAAAAAAACAATAGCTGAGATAAAAAAGCACCACTTCACCTGAATAAAACTGCCAAAAAAAAGCAACAAATAATGCCCCACTGGCTCTCTTACCTCTTTCACCTATACTCTCTAAAATAAGCATCAGTTTTCCTTGCTTAAGAAGAACTCTTAAATTATTCATTACGAGGATTCCAGGATTCTTCCATTAAATTACCCATCAACTCAACTAATCATTTCACTCTAAAACGAAAGAAGTAAGTTTGAAGTATCGGCCCCAAAAACCTCGCGAAGAGAAGGAGAAAAAGGTAGAGTCCAGATCCTTTACATTGAGAAATAAGTATAAGGAACGCAGTGCTCGTATCTTTATCTCGAAGAAGAGAATAAGACGAAAACGCTCTGTATAGAAAACCCGATGAAAAATGGTCAAAATTAGTTACTTTCATCAAAAGAATTCCTCAAAAGCAGCTCTCACCTGCAGCCGGTAAATTTAATATCCCTATCATTTATCCCGCACACTATGGAGCTAAGCGTTAGTTTCACAAAAGTTCTGTACCATCATCAGAATAACCGAAAGAACACCGCCCGCGCATTCCTTGTTTCTCGTTCCAATGTTTTCCAAAGATTAAAGAACGAACTAGTTTCTTCTTCTTGTAGATGCACTGAGAAAAAAAAAGATTAAACAATTCGAAAAGTATTTGAATGGTTATTTAAAAAATCTCTGTTTTAAAAATACTAATTTTTGTTAGAGATAATTTTGAAATTCATTTTTCCTTAGCTTAAGGGATTATGTTTAAAAAAATATTTTTGACAGTTCTCTACAAATTCACCACTTCTCAAAATTTAACCATTTTTAAGTAAAGTGTGAGGCCATTCTGCATTGAATTTTTTAACTCTACAAATTAGGTAGGCTTTGTAGGTGGACTTTGGAAGTACTCTTTAAAACCATTCACCCAAAATTGCCCATCCCTTGATCCCAACTTCGGACGTGCTGTTAATCTCGGAGATTTTTTCTTAAACCGCACTACACGAATGCAGAAATCCCGGCTCAATATTTCTCTTCCATTTCGATATTCAGATATATTGCTCGTTATCTTCTAAGTAAAATCGGACTAGGACACGAATTAGATTCCTATCTTCTGAGTAAGATCTAGGGCCATTATTTTTTACTTGTAGTAGCTCTCGGGAAGAATCGGATTGCGACTGTTTTTCTAAATAAAATTTTGTACTTACTCTTTTTCACTTGGCCTATGCTTTGGCAGGAGATAGATTCGAAGCATACTTTCTGGTAAAATGGTCACAGGTCTTCCTTCACACTCTACATAAATTTCACTTGCCTTCTTTGGGATTACCCTAAAGATTTTCACAAGCGTAACTTGGCCTTTAATAAAACCATTAGAGCAGAGGATTATAGCTTCATATAAATTCTGACAGAAGATATTAGATGTTTCCTGATTTCTTGACCTTAAAGGTTTATATTTCCAAATTGGGCTTCTGGTCAGAATTTGTGTTGCATCCGTGCCGTTTGAAATACCCTTTTCAAGATATTAAAACAAATTCCTAAAATAAAGTAAGAGAAATTTAAAATTTCCATTCGAAAACAAATCGTGAAACACCGCAACATTACAGTGACTATTTCTAAGAGAAAGCTTTAAGTAGTAAAAAAAAAAGTTTTCCCCGAAACTCAACCCTTTTTACCGGAGTAAGTTTGAGATATAAAAACAATTAATCAATTACGAATTTTTTGCATTCAGCATTCAAATTATGATTTCGCTCTCTCGGTGTACGTAAAAGGCGATATTCGTAAACTCATTCTTCTCTCCTGCCGGTTTTTACTGTGCGCTTAAAAATGGTGTGGAAACGATTCCGGAAATTATACATTCTTTCTTTTACCGTAATTTTTTTTTTTAATATTTCCATTATGTTTTCTTCTTCTTTTTGAAATTTTTTATTTGGTATGTTTGTCCGTTAATATCCTTAATAGTGTAAAAGGTATAGAGGGTATACTTTGGTAGCAAGTTTCTCTTCATTTTCCATAATTTTCATCGTTCCCCGTCTTTCAATTTCTTTATTGGTTGACGGAAATATTTCTTGCAAACTTACCTATTGTTGAAGGAAAAGCACTAGAGGATGATAAGGAGCTCACAAAAAAAAAAAAAATATTTGAAACTTTTTAATAAGCGCCTCCATATAGTCCCTAAAGGCTCAAAGCTCCATAAAACTCTCTTAGTCCGAGGATAATAGAAAGACGAAGATGAAAACTTACTTTTGCAGAAAATTAAGTTGAACGACATTGTCCATGGAATTAAATACCTACATCATATGTAGGGGAATATTGGACCATTAAGTTGTTAGGGTATATTTGTAACAACATGTGTCTTGTTTTTTTTTGTCCTGATTTCTTTACGTCAATGAATTTGGTCTTTTTTACATTCACTGCAGATACTTAAAAGTTTCTTAATTCGATTATATTGGAACTAAAACTTCTGGACGCAGTGAAGGAAACCCGAGGCGCAAAACGCCTTCCGATACTTTTTTTTTTTCATATGGGGGCTCAAGCCGGAGTCAAATGCAAGGAACTGTGTCTAAGTGGAGGGAAAAGATTAGAGGAAAAGTTAGTGAGGTAAGGAACTTATTATTTTTTTCTTTTTCGATTTTCTGTGCGCGCAAGTTATTGAAAAGTTTGATGATAAATTTATAGTTTTTCAAAAGCAGTGCGAAAAATCGTAGAAGTACGTAGTAGAAGTTTTCGTCGTTTCCTTGCCCGAACAGCAGAAGCAAGCCAACAGCAGTAGAGGCGGCAGCTTTTTGTTAAAAAAGAAAACTTTGACTATATTAATTTGAAAAATGCACAAAGATAACCAAAGTTTTTTAACGCAGCAATGCGATCAAAGGAGTAAAAGTTTGTGATTTACAAAGTTTTATTATGTGAGTTGTGGCCTTGCAGAGGTGCAAGACCGTAAAAAGTAATAGATCGCTGTCGGTTAGATAACTGCGGCCTGACATAAAATTAAATTTGTCATCTTTTAACTGGTAAGTAGCTTGAAGTTGGAGGAAGTTGTTGTTATGACAAACCAAACAAATTAAGTAGGTGGATGGTTTTTCTTATTTTCGTTTGTTTGTTTGGAAGGGGATACTATGTACTCGTACATTGTAAAAATGGATAAAAATACCATTTTTAAGCTGGTGTGGTAGGTTTGAAATGGTGATGATAAAGAAATGGAGAAGGAGGGAAGTAAGAAATCAGAATGTTCCACATTATATTTTCAATTTTGAGTAGAAGTGATAAGAGGGTTTTATCTGACATAGAGGCTCGTTAGCGGGAGAGACGAAGGGTGATAACATAGCAATGGAGGAGACGAAAATGAAATAGTATTTACCTGACGGTGATTGAAAAATCAGTAAGTTCCACATTGTATTTTCACACTAGAGGTATCAATAAGAGGATCTTGGCTCTGCAGCTCGGAAGCGAAGGGTGATGATATAGAAATGGAAAATGAAATATGTAGTATTAATCTGATGGGAAGTACGTTCCACATTGTATTTTCCAACTTGAGTAGAATGTTCCACATCGTATTTTCAATCGAGAGTTTGAGTAGCAGTGATTAGAGTGCCCATGTGTAGCCGTGTAGAAATGAAGGATATGAAAATGAAATAGTATTCACCTGACGGTTATTGAAAAATCAGTAAGTTCCACATTGTGTTTTCACACTTGAGTAGTAGTGATAAGATGGTTTTGTATGACACAGACGCTCATTAGGGGAAGAGACGAAGGGCGACGACATAGAAATGGGAGCGACGAAAATAAAAAATTGAATAGTTTTCGACCGAGACGGGAAGTGAAAAATCATCATGTCCCACAGTTCATTGGATCGGTGCCGGTAGCATAGCGAGAAGATTTTCTTTAACTTTGTTTGTTGTTTTCACAATGGAGCAACTCGTGGTCTAAGTGTCAAATCTCCTGCTGAAAACCACCTTTTTCTCAATCCGCCATAAGTCTAAAAGAATATGTACCTCACAAAGTAAGTTTCAATTTCTTATCTAATTTCCTTCGCGCGATCTTTGATTTGGCTTCCTGTCACTTGAGCCAATGTTATGGTAAGGCGATGAACCGAAAAAACAGGATGTACTTTCATCCCGCGAAATCAAATACGGAAACTATGACACATGTATCTCATTCAATTTGTAGATTATTGTATGTAGGTAGCTACATAAGTACTAGAATTAATTCTTAAAATATAATTAAGATAAAAGAAAACCAAAGAATTCACATTTTGAGAACGGGATGGCTTTACAAGCATCATCAACGATCAACCAACATACTTCTTGTTTTCTTGTTCATAAATTTTAAATTGAATTAAATTTTGCTTCCTGTTAATAAAGACACAAAATCTTCTTATGGCTGCATCTCTGCAATCTCTTGACTCATCCGCAATGTTCTTAAAACGCTCAAAGCATAATCTTTCCTCTCGACGGAAACACAAAAAAAAAAACATATCGTTTCATTTGGTGCTTGAAAAAGAAAGCTCAGTGCTCTCGGCTGGGTTGGGTGGTAGGTACACATGTATGTATGTTATTTGGTTTCATAGTTGAAACTTGCTACCAGTTGCTGTTTATTACGTTTTCACATTTCTATTTACAAGAAAATGCTTTTGATGTGTCTACACATACACCTCTTACTCGTATAGCTGCTGTTCTCATCTTGTGACAATTTTTCCTCCTTTATCCCATCCCAAAAAAAAAGAAGCATATTAAAATGAAAAAAATTGACTCTTAAAGTCCACACATACCGACATGATTATGCCTTATAGATACATCCCAAAGATACAATGGAAGCGAAAATCTCGTTAGTAACTGTATTCTCTGACATAATGTTGTTATAAGCCAAAAGTGGATGGCTGCATTTTAAAATATTAATATAATTATATGGATGTGAGTGTCTCTTCTCTCGAAGAGAAGAGATTACTTACCGGGTTCATGATGTAAGCACAAAATAAGCGCTCCTTACAAAGCAAATGAATATCAAATGAATATGTCATTAAGTTGGAGGCAAGGGATGATGAGACTTGAAGACAAGCATAGGCCCCTAGACGATACAAATATAGAGTTTCCAGAGGATGTTGCCCTCACCTAGTAGTCCATGTAAAATAGACTCTAAATATGTAAGGACTTTCTGACAGGATGAATATTTAAAAAAAAAACAAAGATGACACGAGTTAAAAATTTCTATAGTGAGCGGGGTCAAAACCGACAAAATATTTCGAAAATCCAAATTTTTTATTAAAAAAAGAATTGTAGCAAACACAATTAAGGACAAAAAATGCCTTTAACATTTTTCTCATACAAATAATAATCGCTCTGAAGTTAGAACGTTTCGAATGCAACAATATTGTCGAGGGCAAATTCAAATACCAATTATGTAAAGTGCCTTTGCCATTAAATATAAAGGAGGTGCCATTTTTGCAATTAAAAAAATTAAAAAAAAGAAAAAATAACCTTAGCCAGTTCAAATAGAAGAATAAACCCTTCCGCGCCCGCCCCTCTGTGCAGGTGAGAAAACTTGTGATTTCACAATTTGAACTTAGTTCCTGGCTTGGTACACTTAAAAATTTATGACAAATTGCAGGTCGTCACGAAATAGTTGAATTTCGCTGTAATAGTTTTTCGCATGGTTCTTAATGTGAATGTGATTGTGATTACTTTTTTCAATGTGTACAAAGGAACTAAAAGATAATCCCATGTATTTTTTTTGTTCGTTCTCCAGAATCATGGAATGCCTCTAATTGGAACATAGACACACAAAAATTATGATTTAAAATGAGAAAGAGCTTCCTTCCTTTTGTTCTAAATTTTGTTTGTTTTTGTGTTTGTCAAACTAAGCCTGAAAAAAAAGGCTAACGGTAACATTATCTGAATTTCGTTCGTTCCTTTGTTTGCTTTTCGGAACAATGAACAATAGAGAGTCCTTTCAAAAAGATTAATGTATTTTAAGCCCATCGCATCTCTGTGTTGTGCGTCCAAGATTTTGATTTTCAAATTAAGCACAAAGAGTCTTAAACTATTTCAACACGCAACACAAGGCGCTGATGGTGTTTGCAAAACTATTTATTATTATGTGTCTGCACATGCAAATAAGACATCATCATCATCGTCATACACGTTCTGACAATTAAAACAAGTGCAAAATACCTTCTACACCAACTGGGCATTGATCCTGTATAAAGATGTATTAGTCCTTCAGAGAGTTAATATTTAATTTTTCAATTTTTTTTTTTTAAATACAATACCACACAATTTTATTTGCATTTACTTTAATCAAACGTCAAGCAACACGAAATGTAAATTCTATGAATACGAGAAATGCTCAAAGTAGGAAGGCTTGGAGCTTTTGGAAAACGTTTCCTGACACGCAATGCTAATGAAAGTTTTATTTTGTTTTAACTACCTAACATATAAGTGCTGTGTTTAAGTTTTTCGAGGGGAAGCTATCATTGGAATTTCTGCAAAACTGGACAAAACTATCTTAAATAAATAATTTTTGTTTCCCAATTTGGAAAGAATTGGAGCACACAGAGCTTAACTGTTTCACAATGACTGGAAATGGTAAGAACTAAATTTAATACTTTTTCTCGAAAAAGTAATTCAGATCAATTCAAAAATTTGAACTGGGTATTTCAAGTTTAAACTATGTAATTGTAAAAATATTCTAGAGAGTTCAAGTTGAGTAAAATGTCTGAGAGAAATTTTCGGTTCTGACTTCTAGACGCTGAAACCACTTTAAACTAAATTTTCCAACTCATATTCAAATGAAGCACTGAAAGAAAAATCAGCTCGCTCGAAGAATTGTGTATTTCTTGATTTTGACATGAAGTACCCTATATTCAAGACCAACTTTTTTCAAAAGCTAGAAAAATAATGCCAAAAATGAGATGGCATTTGAGAGCTATATCATTGAAATGAGGAAATGGCAGTCGATGCGGTGGAAGCGAATTTTACTCGCGCCAGTAAGCGATTGATCGCTCAAATGAATTTGTCCGAATGGGTGCACAAGTTACAATCGATAGCGATCGATCAGAATATGGCTAAGTTAGGCAAGGTAGACGTTACTATCGGCGAAGAAACGAGGTATGTACTTCGACAAAATGTTGTCCAATTCTGATACAATATGGATCTAGAAAAGTACTGTTCAGTTCTCAAACCATTTTGAGCTGCTTCTGAAGCCTGTAAGACTTATTTTTATTTGCACTCTCAGGTGGAGTCATTGGTATAGAGCAGGAGATGAATTGATGAACTATTTCCTCTTACAGCTCTTGTAGAAATCATTGGAGTAGACGCTAAGTGGAGTGACGTGCCTAACTTAAACCTATCAAATGCTTAGAGCGCTTCAGATCCATATTTGGTCAGATCTCTTTAGTTGTCAATTAAAATTTTATGTTGTTCCACCTAGGTTTTGTTCTACATATTTATAGAATCTTGCTTTAGCAATAAAATAGGTATATATAGTGTTGTTCCACTTTTACCGAATTAATCAGCTAATAGTTTCCTGTTACAACCAGGATAGGGTGATGAAGTTCCGAAATTTTATATTTCCTAGAGATGATGACAAGATCAGTTTTGTCAGTGTTTACACCGAGAAAGAGGCTTTCAAGCTTTCCAGATATTGATGTAGTAATATCGTCCGCATAGGCAATACCTTGCAGCTCATATACTACCAAGTTCCAAAGAACGCAAATGCAACGCCCTTCGTCTTGTAATTTTAGAAGTGTCACCCGAGAATAAAAAGAAATAAAAATCTCATTGAATGAAGATCTGTGTTTACCATTACTGGAGCTTGAAGAGGCCACAGGCTTCTATCATGCGTCAATGATTTTTTGATTTTAATATTTGGACATGAAAAACTTTCTCGCTTTCTGCGCGCACAACATGTGCGATCGCTTGACAACTTCAAAGGAGTGTTCAGCGATGTTCAAGAAAAAAATGACAGAGTTTTTGCTCTGTTTCTTAACCGTGTAACATTGTAACATTGAGTCAGCATAATGCACTAGATATCAAGAAATAGTCGAAACAATAGACTTCTCCTGGTGAATCGAAGTCGAAGAAGGCTAAGATCGGTTTGTCAGCAAACACGGTCATGGCGGTAGTTTTTTGGGATGCGCGAGATATTATGTCATCGATTACCTTGAAAATGGTAAATCATTTGGATCACAGTCCGTAGTCGCAATAGCAAAATCGCATGAGTAGGCTTACAATCTACTCCCTCATCCAACATATTGCCCAGATTTAGCATCCTGCAACTGTTTCTTGTTTCCAAACATGAAGTTATATCTCGGATGTAAGAGAGGTAATGTTGAAACAAACTCCTATTCGCCTATTTTGAGGGTCTCGAGAAATCATATTATTTTTAGTGCATCAAAATATTGGATTTAATGTATCAGGCTAAAAGAGGCTTAAGTAAAAAAAAAATGTTTTTATGCTGAAAAGAGTGTTCCTTATTTCATTGATATAGAAAATAGAACTATTCTCAAAATACTACTTTGTATTTGATGCAGTAGTGCTGAAATAGGCCCCTGACAAACTTTTTAAGTCTTTAAAAACGGATAGAGATGACAGAAATAAAATTCGTAGTATGTGCGTTTAGAAAAATTTGAGAAGATTTTAAATGGAAATACTTATATACATTGGGAAATACTGAGCCCTTTGAATGTTCCACATTCGTGCAGTTCGGTTAAACTAAAGGTTTCTCGCAAAATATTCCTTCGAACGATTTTTGATAAAATCCATTCTAAAGCAAAGCTGTTGATAATTCTTCCATTATCCAACTAATATACTTTTTCGAGTACTCCCGCCAGCTTACCAAAAGATCCTGTTAATAAATTTATAAACTTGAATTAGCCTTTGACACGCTCCTGCTATTATCAATCTCTTCGATTGTTCTAATGTCTAAACACTCAATATGAAATCACGTGCGCCGAATTCGAATCCACCGCTTCAACATGTTGTGTTGTTCTTATATTGATTTCAACTAATTTATTGAACAATTTTCGACTGTCACTACTAATTTCCTTCAATTTTATTAAGTACCCTCCACCTATACATACACACTCCACGTCGAATTCAATTGAATTTCAAATTAGGCACACATAATAGAAACTATGATCCGATATGTTGAATTAACCCAATAACCCCTTACTCTTGTCGCAATATGAATGTTTCGTTTCGAAAATTTTCCAGAAATCAATTCCCTGTAGTAGTGTAGCTCTGCATACTACTGTTAAAGTGCTGATTCTAGGTAGGTGGGTTTAGATAGTAGATTTTGCGAAAATGTTTATTGGCAAAATCGCTGTCACGTAGCAAAATGTATTAGGCACAATCCACATGCCACACATAGTACCGCCACGCTTAGATGTCAAATTAACCTCATTTAATTGGTTATTTAGATTTCGTTTGTGATTTGAATGTGCACATTAGTTTTGGTTCCATTAAGTTGCATTTCAATCCTATTATAGGATGTAATTATAAAGCTAGGTATGTTTCGAAAAAGTAAAGCAACAACTACATGCTGGGGAAAAAGATTGATTTTAATGAAAACATAGATATTTTAAATCGAAAATGCGTGTTTGATTTGTGATATCCTTCACCACAACGGATTCTAATTTGAATTTAAATTTCTCATTAACAGATCCTGCTCTCTTTTTGTCTCTGTTTGCGAAAGGAGCATAAATTGGTGAAGTACCACAGACTGTTTAATGCATCTCACCATGTAGAACCTGTGTTCTGTTTAGAATAAATAAACTAATGACTAAAACAAAGCATTTTACTAAATGAAAAAGTTTAAAATTTAATCAGTTTTTAACATCTAATCACTGTAAACAAGGGTAAACTAAGGTTTTCCATTGTATTCTTAGGGTGAATGGTGTAAGACGTGTTTCTTTTTTTAAATATATTTTTTTGTGCAGTACCCTCGCTTCTACACTGTTTTTGCCTTGGCCTTAAAAACGTACCTGGCCTTATAAGATCTTAGTTAAATTTTTACATTAAAGGATACAATTTGAAACCTTTCATTAAAGAACATTGAGAACTCTCTAAGTCCATGCTTTCCACTTGAAAGAGTGAGACTTTTCACTTAGAAGAAATGGAAAATTTTGGAGTAGACAATCAGTCAGAACTCTTAACCGAGGCAGGGTTCAACAGATTTTTTTTTATAGAATTTACCTTCTAAGTTGTATATTCTGTACCTATTTTGTAAATTGGATTTATAACTGTACGAATGTAAAAACCCATCAAAAACGATGAAAAATATACATAAGTCTTGGTAGGGAATCTTGCTTCTGACATCATACTAATCATAGCTAAGTCAGACTAAGACAGGTTTTACAGAAATATTTGAATTAATATTCATAACATAGCTTACAACATTTATAAATGTCAGATTAATATTTACTATTTGCAGGAAACGCATTCTATCCAAATAGATTTTTATACAACAGTCGAATTAAAATTAAAAAAAAAAAAATTGTTATGTACGAGTAGAATCTTTTTAACAACTCATTTAACTTAGAGGTTATTGTCGAAATACTGTCAAAGATTTGGACTTTAAATTGCTTTTTAACTCTTATTTCGCTCCATGGTACTATAAGGCAAGTTATACATTCGTAAAAAAAATCGAACTCGAGATTTCGATCAAAGTTGACATTACGATGATAGCGAAGACTAAAAAAGTGGGTCTCGCAATTCTGTCTGTCTGTCTGTCGGTCTGTCTGTCTGTCTGTCGGTCTGTCTGTCTGTCTGTCGGTGCGACTACAGCCTAAACGGCTCGGCCGATTTTCTTCAAACTTGGTAGATATCATTTCCCCCCCCCACACGTTTTTTTTCTTTTTTTTTTAAGACCAAAAATAACGGTATCTGCCATACGATTTTTTTTACGAAATTTTGTAAATATTTTTTTTTCTCAAAAACTGCACGATAGATTTGAAAAAAAAAGATACAAAAAAATTTTATTTAGTTAAAGCTAGGTACTGAATGAAAAAATTTTTCTGAAAAAGGGATATTGAGGGTACCCCCCAAAGAACTATTTTTTTAGTTTTTGATTTTCTCAAAAACGGTCGAACAGATTTTGATAATTTGTTTTTGTGCTAAAGCTCCCCAAACATTTAAATAGAATTATGTATTCAAATTTTCAAAAAAAAATTGTTTTGGATTTTTAAAAAAAATTTCAAATTTTTTTTTCAAAACTCAATATTTCGAAAACCTTATATTAGATTTTTTTAAAACTTGATAAATGAAAGTTTATCAACATATTCTACAAGATGTATGAACAAAAATTTTATTTTACCTAGAAATAAAGGTACCCACCATACAAATGTCAAAAAATGACTTTAAAAAATCGTATTTTTCTCGAAAACGGAGCCTAGAATTTTGATAAATTTTTTTTGTTTCAATTAATTTTAACGATCTTTAATTTAATAAAAAAAAAATTGAAATTAAGATATTACAGCTTGTACCTACCATAGAACTATTTTTTTTAAATTTTGAACTACTTATTATCGACATGACGGATTTTAATGAAATTTTTTGTAGAGATGCTTCTAAAAAGTCTAAAATTCATTGCATTTCAAAAGTTAAAAAAAAAAGATTTTTTGAATTTTTGAAATAAAAAAAATCATTTTTTTTTTTGAAAATTCGATATTTCAAAACGGAGCAATATTTTTTTTTTTTTGGAAATTTAATTTTCATCCGTACAGTAATAAAAACTTAAAGTTAGCATACCATAGTTTTGTATATAAAAGCTTTTTTTTTAAGAAACCACTACAAGATCTTATAATTTTTGTTCTTGCATAAATTCATATTTGCATAGCATTCTGTTTTTGTCTCTAAAAGAATTTAAAAAATTAATTTTATCCTTATGAACAGTTTTCTCTAATAACATTCGTTTTTTAAACTCCTAGTCTATTACATAGGAGCAAGTTCGTGCGACCCAGTCGTGCATTTTATTTTTTTTTGTGGACACATTTTTTGTATATTAAGATTGTGTGTTCGTCAAAGAATCTATAGCATGACAAGGTTTCCAATATACCTAACACTAATATTTTTCGACGACCAAAAAATTGTACTTAACTTAAATCATTGTAAAATTTATTTCACACTGCTAGTAGAATTTACAAACTTTAATCAAAAGCCAAGTATTAAACTCATTTCTACACCAACGACATAGAGTTCGATACATTTTTTAACGTGGAATCCTCTGGAGGAATAATATATCAGTCAAGCATTGGAGTTTTTGTAAAATCCTGCCAAATAATTGATGAATTCGAAGTGTGTTCAAGTTCGATGTCATATAATTCTTTATATTGTTTTTCCCTTGGTTAAGTATTTTGCTGGATTTCATATTCCTACTGCTATTCCCCTATCACTTTCTACCAACTTGGAGAACCTTGTTTTTGCCTCGAGTTAATTTGGGTCTGCAATAAGATTTCTACCATTACTACACGGTTTACTTCCTCAAAGAAATTTACTCCTGTAGCTCATCTCAAAATACGTAGCTTTCAGTTATGTACATGAAATAGCAAACTTACTTTTAGAAACGATTTTTTAATGTCGTTTGAACGACAATTCAGCAGATTGTGTGATTGAAAAAAGTAAGCTGATTCGAATTCTATCTAGATCTTATATTTTTTTCTTCTTGAAAATTGAAATTATATATGATTGACAGTTTTATTTAATTATGCATACTTAAGCTAATTATGTTCATTGCTTAACTAAGCTTTAGGGAAGTATTCTTCCAACTCTCACAACAATCATTAGTTTATCAGTAAAATTGTGTGCAAATTTATTTAATTTTTCCCGCAAGGAAAAGTTCTTAAATCCTTAATTTTCTCCTCCACCAACATTTTGTGACGGTCAAATTCTTCAGAGAAGACAGTAAGTATAAATTACTTTCATTAAAATTATTTCGTGAAACACGTCTTCTTGGAATTGGAACTGTGAAACTTTTAATCGTGAATATAAGTTTGATTACTTTTTATGTGGTGCAATAAGATCATAATAATAATTTTTTTTTGTTATTATTACATAATTCGTCCGTGGAGCATTATAGTATTATAGTGATGAACAAACTTAGGCGACAGGGAATTAACATTAACACCAAAAGTACATTAAAACTTCTTCTCAAATTATCTGCTAAAGTTATGGACTTTGGAATTATATAGGTTCATCAATTTGATGACCAAAATATTGATGTTTCGAAATTTGGGTGACCAATACAAAGAAGGTTGTAGATAGAAGGTGTGGAAAGAATGTGTTTTGAAGGATTTTTTTAGAGCGATGTTAAATTCAGAATTTTATGTGTGTACATCAATCCTTTCAGGTCATAAGAATTGTCTGATTATTTCAATGGAATATTCCATTACGGCACACTCAAAATACCATTAATATCTCACAAAAAAATCGTATTTATCTTCGGATATATCTCTAACTGAATTATAATAAAATCTCCTCTGAAAAGTACACATGTACAATATCCCGAAAATTATTCATAAGAGGAAAATAAACAACAATTTTTGGACTGTATTAGCCTCCGTCCCCCGAATAAACACAAAGTAAAGTAGCTTTTAACAGCTTCAATGAGCTATATCTTCCCTCACGCATCCCGCAGTCGTTAAACTCACACTTTTTACTTCAAATAATTCTAATTTATGTAGCAATAAAAGAAGTGCCTACCCACATTTACCTTCATAAAAAAAAAACTGGCGGAAAGCTCTTAGAGTCTTGATATAAGGTTTGGTTTATTTTTTTTATGGACGACGAAAACATAGAAATGTCAAAAGCTAAAGAAATGGGAAGACACTTAAGCTTTGGGATTCCAATCAATCTGTATTTATGTATATCTCATCGAACGAAGCGAAATAGGGTAAATAGTTGTTGTTTTTGAAGGGAGTTGAAGGATTTATTACTAGCAGCCATAGTCACGGTTCATAGAAGCTCGACTTTGAATTGAAGTGTTCTCGAAGTTTAAGGCATTAAAAAAAAACTTGGGTGTTCTCCCATTCCGTCTAAAAATTAGTCGCGCAGAAAGATTGAGCAGTCTAAAATGATCAACCTTAAAAGTCTTATCATTTCTAAGGTCAGACTGGCTGTGGTTAAGGCTTATAATGAAAACGCATGAACAAATTGAGTTTTAGAAAATATTCTATCATCCTACTACAAAGAGAGAAATGTTTTCACAGAAATTGTTTCAGTGGTTAATAGATTAATAAAAAAAAGCTCCCTTTAAGTTGAGACTTTTAATATCGACAAATGCGTATTATTCAAGAATTGAAATGTAATACCCCTTGGGTTAATGTGTTAGACTGTCGTTTGCCGTTACTCAGCCTTTGCGACCTTAAAATAAACGAAAAAAGGTATTTTTCAGGGGTACTGCCTCTTGCGAGAAAGTGACAAATCCTCCAAGAATATTTCATGAAAAATGCTTCTCATCTTAGCCGTTCCGACTCCACAGAAAATTATGGACACCATCAATTTCTGTGGAAAACATTCACACATAAATGATAGACATTTTTACGCCACTAGAACCTGGTTTCCTACAAGTTGTTGCGTCTACAATTTGACTAAATATTTATGGCACACATATGTGATATATGTGACATTTTTATATAGCAATGACCAAGCTTAGAACTATATACATATATAATGGATGTAGATCTTGACCATATTTATTCTCAGAGAGTCGACGGCTTTTGAAGCTGGGTTCAACTTTTAATACACTTTCTCGTCGCATCCAACACGCATAACCTTCAAAAGAGTACTTGTAAGCTTGCCACATTCATCTTTAGTTTTCTTGCATTCTAAAGATCTCCGATCTCTAAAAAAATTACCAATTGCCATCTGTCGTAAAGATGTATCGATCTAGTTTAATAGTGTTCTTTCAAGGCCATTAGAGAACCAATAATAAAGATCTTTTGGCGCAGTGCTAACAAAAAGACTTAAATGAGCCAATTATCATACAAATTGGATCTCAGAGATTTGGAAAAAAAGCTAGTTTCTCAGACGAGAGCTAGATCGACGTTTCCATTTACCAGAGTTAGTTTTGTGAGAAGAATCGACAAAGAAAAACTCTGTTCCATCCACATTGCCAAAGAGCCTTATCAGCCACCTGAAGTAGTATTTTAGAGTTGTTCCACCTGTGAAGGACCTGGAAGTCTAAAGCTTTGATGTTTTGGCTTAAATGTTTCTATTTTTTTAAAGAAGAATGCTTACGCAAGAAACAGTTTTTCGACAAGACATTTCTTCGTTACACGTCTAGTTCAAACAATTAAGTACTATTTCGAAGAGAAGAGTATCAATCCCTAATCAGTATCCAATCACATCAATTGTTGACTTAAATTAATATGAATTACGCTCTTCAATAGGTTTTAAAAGGTTTTTGCTCGTAGGTGTCGGCGTGATTTTTTTAAAATAAATTTCTTTTTTATTAATATTAGATCTATTTTCAAAATTGCACCAAATAGACCTCCCCTTTACGATATAAAATTTTCTTGTATTGAATAAACTTACATACCGTAGCTTTTTGTCGCAGCATATGCGAATCACCCTGTACATAGATGTATTCTTTTTGATTTTTACTATAGTGCAACCGGTTATAGTCGCTGTTTTCTTGTATTGTTTTAAAGTAGTTTTATAGTAGAAAATGTACCAGATCTGATAAGTTGATTCTAGTAAGCCCCGTTAAAATATTTGTCCAACTTATAGACCAATTTTTTTTTTTAGGTGAAATATCTCGTCACTCTGGTCAATTCCTTAACCTTAAATATGTTTTCGTGTCGACTTTTCTGGCTTGCGAAATGTTAGAAATACAGCAACGATATAAACTTTTATAATAGAAGTTTTCGAATTTCAAAAAAAAAAAAAAAAAATAACGAAGTTTTTCCAAGCTATGCTTATGGTTAAGCGAGTGATAAATTTCAATAAAATGTATTCCTTCATATTCTTAGAAGTTCGTTAAATTTGGGTCACCTTCCGTATATTGCTTGGTTAAACCTCACATGATAGTTTGGAAAGGGTTTGCAGCCGAAAAAATACTGAATACCCATATTTCGTCTTTTCTCCAATTTTATTTGAAAAAAAAAAAAAAAAAAAAAAATAGGGTATCGTTAATGTAACTCCAACTATGTAATTCTTTTGTTGTTTTTTTCCGTTTATCTATTTCTTAAAACAGCTCGATATAAATTCAACTCCGAAATCTATCCAGTAGTAAGGTATTCCTAGGGTTGGTGGTTGAATCCTTTAATAATGGCCTAAATTGGGTTTATACATGTGTGACATACAGAGGCATTGGAGTATGGCAAATTTATTCAGGGCCCAAGAGTCGGAGTTCCAAAAACAAAAACAGACATAATATAAAATGAAACCCTCTCAATTTTCCATACCCAACAATTTATTTAAATTCAATTGCAAATAAGAAACCGAATTTAAAATATTGTAGGGTTATATTGATTGCTTACTGTATGAGTATTAAGAATTAAGGCCTACTACATACGTGAAGGATTTTAGGTAGCAAATCTAAAAATTGAGATATACTCTTTAACAATCGTTCTTGATTGACTCACAGTTCTCTTTTATCCATTAGATCCCTTTGGTTTTCATTGGGTAAAAGTTCCACTCTACTTGGTACCAAATATTGCCTTTAACAAATTTCCAACGATACAACAAAAAAAACTTAAAGAAATATCCTTCCAGTAACAATAGTATCTTATCCGTTCCCCGGATAATTAGTTACTATTCTATTTGCACTAGTTTTGGGTCTCGTAGTTTCTTTTCATTCTCATCTTCTCTTGACTCATTTGCAACACAAGCCCAACCAAGCAGCAAATGGTTCTGATTTCGATTCCGATTCTGATTCGCAATCAAAATTGTTGCTGGGCATTTCAAAAATCAATACACGTTTTGTCTGTATATTGTTCGATTACTACTTTGCGAATTCTATTTAGAATTCCTATCTCTTTGTTAATACGTGAACATCCCTGAGTCTGGGAACTCTCTAATTAGAAATTAAAAGCAAAATGTTCCATCAGTCGACAAAGCCTTAACAAAATATCACAAAATTTCAATGTACTCGTATATAGCCACAACTGTACGAGTATCTGTGTATATAAGAGTTCGTATGTTCTGTCGTCATATCATTAAAGTCCTGCGAGCAAAAGCCCGGTCTTAGCCTTAGAGTTTCAAAATTGCCTACTGTAGTTGGCATATTGGAGCTTAATTTTATTTTTCGTTTGAAAATGTCAATGGTATCGTTAGCCATTCTGTTTTTGGATGTGCAATGTTGGAGTTCGAGTTAATGAGATACAATTTTAGCCTGGAGTATGAGATGGCAGTGATTAGAGAGGCTTGCTTTTTGGGGAAAATGTCCATGGCATGGGAATTATTTGTAAGTGGGAGTCAAAGAACTATATTTTTCAAATGTGTGTGTGAAATTGCAAATTAAATGGAAGAAAATTGCTAATACATTTGAGGAAATGGAATATCTAAACTCAATTATTTCTCAAAAGATTACGGAATTTAAATATACAATTAGAAATAAATTAAGGGCGTGGTTGGAACTTCACTTTGTAGGGGATACAAAAACAATTAATGGAAATTTGATATCAATGACATTCCACTGAGGTATTCTGTCGAAGAAAATTACCAAGAAGGATGTTCTAAGAAATCCTTCCGTTTCCTTTGAGAATCGAGGATTAGAAATTGTTTATTTCTGAAAAAGTTGAGACTTCTAAACTTGATTTTTTTTAAATAAAAACAAAAGTACAAGCATATAAATATTTTTGTTATTAGATTACTAACAGTATAACAATATTTGATGTGCTATGGAGTTAAAAAATTACCTCTAATGGCGAGTTTTGTGTCATGCCTTCGGCCGATACCCGTACAAACTTCAACTGACTCATTAGCTTAGAGTTTACGATCAAAGACAATAACGTGTGTTCACTAACTGGGCTCTGAGAAGATCGAAATTGACCCCAATTTTGGTGAAAAAATCATATTCAGTGACGAGATGAATAGCAACAAGCAAAATTGACGAATTTGGGATGATCTCATTCGAAACAAAATTCACAAAATTGTATTGCATCCTGTGAATGTAATTCTTTGTTGTGGATTTTGGGTTGGCGGCATCATCGGTCCATAATTCCTTGAGAACGACGTTAGTCAATAGCGGCAGCGTGCGTGATCGTCCACAATGGGCAAAATGCCCAAGATATTTCCAAACATGGAGAAAGCGATTTGAATAGGCGACCGAGATCGTGCGATTTGACCGCGTTATCTATGCAAATAAGCCGCTGTCCTGAAAGCCAATATAATCTAGGCCCAATACAGTTTGATTTTTACACTAGAATTATGAAAAATTGGATGTTTCGGATGCACGCCACCCAGCGAATTCGCAGCGAAAATTTGAATGATGATAAATAACATGTATGCCACATGGACCTCCTTGATAAATAATTTTTAATGATTTTTTGTTCGTTCAGTTCGTTTAATTCAAATTTGAAGATAGGAAACACTTAATGGAAAACTATTTACAGGAAATTCAAAAGTTTTTAAGTCTACCGAAAGATGGCTCTGTTACTCAAAATTAGCTAAAAACTCAAACACTTTCCATCCGATTGTGCTGAAGCTTTTGCAATATGTTTGTGGTATGAAAAGAGAAGTGCATGTATATGAAAAATTTGCAAGTCTCCCTATAGATGGCGCCACTACCAAAAATTATCTAAAATCTGACCATCCGACTGCACAATATACGGGTATTTTCTATAAAGTGGGAGCACCAAAATGCGCTCAATATCTGATTCAGGTAGTATAGAAGTAATAGATAAATCTATTTAATTTTGCAGACAATTTTGAAATTGCTAATTTTCATAGCTGGAGAAAAATAAAATAAAATTTAGAAGAATTTTTTTTTTAATATAAATCACACCAGGTCTGTGTTTTCAACTTATTTGTTTCTGTCCAGACAATTTTCAATTAAATCCTTGAAAAAAAAAAATAATATTGCATTCCTCAAAGGAGCAGAAAATCAAGGTCAGAAAATCAGACTTTGTCTATGTACTCGTCGTCTAGCAATTCAAATCGTTTGCAGAATGATTGCTGTATGAACCCAAAGAAAAAGGTCAATTGCAAGACACAAATGATGGTTACAAACGGAAAATAAGGATCTACATAAATACTACGAACGTGAGAGACAGTATTCTATTCAGGAGGCATTTAGTAGAAAATGTGGGGTACTTTAACTCATACATATATATTTTAAATTAACAAACAAAAAAAAGTAGAACACAATATGATAGACTTGGTATTCAAGAATCGTGCATTTAGCCTTGTACTCAGTGATTTTATTTGTTGTCCCATCGAATTTGTATTATTGTATTATAATATTGTATTAAGGATCCAACCAAGAGATCTACAATTTCAAAGTGACAAAATGGCTAAAAGGACTCAGACTTGATTTGTGTTTCTCTATCATCCCTGCCTCCTTGATTTGCTTCGGAAAATCATCTCTAAATGTACCAAGGATAAAGCTAGGAAGAAGGTTTTAACTGTCATCTCACAAAATAATAAAAATAAATTCTTTTGGTCTCAAAAAGAAAACGAAAAAATTATGATAGCTCTTTGGTGAATTTCAAATGATTAGCCTTTCATATTTTCCATTCCATCAGTCATTCTTTTTGTGACAAGCACTTTTACTTTGCTTTTGTGTTTGGTGTTCCTGAGAGTCCTGACGGCGAGTTTCTTTCAAAAGACATCTAACTGCGATAAAAAAAATAAATTTAGCGAAACGAAATCCGAAGCCCGACAACATGATGGCAGATCCTTTTCAATGACAATCATATTGATAAATGGAAAATTTGTTTCAAACTGAAAAACAATCCTTCCATTTTTTTTTTGTCTAAATTTTTATCGCGTGGAAAACTGAAAATAAGAAGAAGCTTTTCGCTAATGGCAGTGATTTAGCAGGATGTTTTTTTTTTTTTTTTTGAATTTGTTTGTAAGGCAGTGGAATGTAAAGTGTTTGAAATGTGAAGCTGATAGATTTTGTATCTTTTTATCGTTTTTTCTGTATCAAGTAAAAAATTAGATTACTTTGTAAATACAAAGGGAAATTCTTTTCTTTTATTGAAATGATGAAATAAGAGGTCAGATTCTTTTCAAAAATTCTCTGCATTTCTCTAGATGCCTGCCGGGCCCTGTGTATCCATTTGCTCCATTCGGCACTGAAAACTTTTATCTTCTGTCAGACAACTTATTCAGACAAAAATCTCCAATTGAACTCGATTTCAACTTTCTTCACAACTGTATTATATGAATTATCATTATCCTTGACTAACTCTCCCACATTCGGCTTAGCAGCTCATTGGCATTTAGTCTTCCAACCCGTTTCCAATTTAATTACACGTAAAGCTTATTCGAACAATGAAACTGCGTAAAACTTATTTCTTGCGGTTTATTCATAAACCTATCCTTTCCGATCCTGATAGCATGATAGCAAGCTCTAAAAACACAAACTTTAAAAGTCGTTCCTTTGAATTTATGTGTGATAATGCAATATTGATAATGGAACCAACACAAAGTAAAGGTGTGAATTCAATGCGTGCGCTGTCAATAAACGAAGTCGATAAAAGCCACAATATAGCTCCCTTTAATCCATTAAATTAATTAAAATAAGCATAGATCCTGGCAAAGGGAGGCTGGTTGGAGGGAACTAACGATGTCGATATTGTTGTGTTGTGTGATGGAAAACTATATCTGTCAAAGTAACCAAAGTGATTGAGCACATATCATCAATCGAATCGAATTTAACAGGTAACACAGAATACACACACTTCATTGTTCGCTTCCAAGTATCTTGTAAAGGGTATTCAATGAAAACAAAGGGCTTCACAAGCAAATTACGCATGGTAAATATTTGCTGAGTTTCATTAAATCGAACACAAAAAAGTGGAAAATAAAAAATTGACAATCCTATTACCTATGTCACATTCGAGAGAGAAAGGATTCTTTAATCTGCTTATCGAAGGAACCCAGAAAACAATATTTTCCCGCTGTGGTGTTCCATTGGCATTGCCAACTTTGCTAAAGGATGTGTCTTCAATGGAAAGTAAATGAGACATATTTAAGGTGATATTGATTTTTCATTTTTAAGTACTTGGTTGGTGATCAAAACATTAATGGCACTTTGTGGAAGCAAAGAGCAACGAACAGATTTTGAACACATCGATGTAGTTCAAAAATTACGGTCTTATGGAGTGGAAATCATACACCTATATTTTTGTATGGAGCGTTTTAAATTTGTGTGTGTTAAAATGTAGACTCGTTAGTTGAGGCAGTAAGTCAGATGGTTTTTGTGTTCAGTTTGAGATGGAAATATTGGATTAACTCAGTTTTAGGTAAAAATTATATAAACTTCAACTGCAAATGGTCGGTTTATTGCGCGAAGTCACTAAGTACAATTTGATGGATTTAAACCTAATAACACAAAATTGTAAATTTTGACCATACAGGGTGGAGCACGGCAGAGGGATGGATAAAAAAAAAAACTATAACACGCAGACTGTTTTAAAATGGATGGTACATATTCATATGGAATTAAGGTTTAACTAGTTTTAAATGATATAGGTACTGTCAAAATGTCAGCCCTCACACTCCGAACATTGTTTTAGCCTTTTTTGCTACTTTTCATATTAAATCGCTACTTAAAGAAATGAGGCACCCTTAGAATCTACGGCTGTGGCTTAGTCCTGCTGAAACCGGGAGCCTTCCAGCTCAATATGTTCCAATTCAGGGAAGCAAAATCTGAATCATGGCCATCGTATCGTCAAGAAGTTACCGTAGCCGGCAGGCTCCCAAATCATTTAATCGCATCTTAGTAAGATGAGGTGTCCGAACAATGTACCCTCTCAGAAGACCATTTAAACTACGGCTGCGTGGGCTGTGGCTCCGTCCTGCTCAAACCAGGCAACTTCCACCTCAATCTGTTCCAATTCGGACAAAAAAATTCTAAATTATGGCCCGTTAATATCAAGAAGTCACAGTAGCCTATAGATCAATTGAAGCACCGATATAAGATATTGAACACCACACTGTCAGAATGTAGAGCCATATGAACCTCTGGTGAGCTCCCTTAGTCTGACTTCAAAATCACGTGGACAATTTTTGGACGACAACCATCTGTTAGAAGTGTAAATGAATGAATGAAACTTCTTGAAATGTCAAGGGCGTCCGTAGTTTTCAAAGTGAAGGCCTGGGAGATTGTTCAAATAAAGTTCGTATCTTCTAATGCTTTCTGAAGAAGAGATCCGTTTTTTGAAACTTCTTATTGTGGAAACATTTCCAGTACTCTGGAGAGCATTTAAATATGGTAAAAATTCGATTTTGTATAGGAACTCGACCGCGAGGAGTGACAGGTCGAGCGGGCATTTAAAAAAAAAATGCGCATTATAAGACCTAAGGTCTAAATACAACTCAAATTTGAAATCGGCTTAGCAGTTTCTTAAGGAAGAAAGTTTTTAGGTATAAAATATTATTTAATATTAAAAAAACTAAGTACGCCATTTAAGTCAAAATTGAATTCCAAAAAAAAAAAAAAAATCATCAAAAACGGTTGGTTTTTGAGATATCAAAATTTTCAAAAAAAAAAAACAAATTTTCGTTTAAAAAATTTTCTTCTACATCTCTTGGGTAGTATCAAAAAACTGTTGATTGTTAATTTTCGAAAAAATCGAGCTTGTGGTTTTCGAAATTTTTTCAAATATTTTAGGAGATTTTTAGTATACAAAAAATGATCAAAACCAGATTTAAAAAGGGAGATTTTTTTTTGTAGAAGAAATGATTGACATTTGATAGTTTTTATTAAATAATTTTTTTTTAATTCTATTTTTAAGTCTAAGAATTAGTATTTGCGAAAAAAAAGTATTTTATAAAATTTCGAAAGAAAATTTTATGGCAGGTACCGTTATTTTTGGTTAAAAAAAAGAAAGAAGCTTTCTACCAAATTTGAAAAAAATCTGTCGAGTCGCTTAGGTTATTAGTCGCACAGACAGAATTTCAAGACACGTTCATATAAGAGGCGATATACATCGACTAATATTAGCACCTTAGAAGGGTACGACAACATTTAACTGTCGTTCCTAGGCGAGACCTGTTTTTAAGCCGAGGTCATTTGACTGGTAAATAATTTTTTTAAATAAAGCTGGATTTCTAAACTTTGAAATTTCGACAAAAATCGGGCAGAAATTAAAATCACAATTGCAGTTGAAGTTACAATAACATTCCATATATCTTGAACAGCTGTTGCTTTTCTTTGAGTTAGTCCGAAAAATGGAATTTTTAATCGCATTTATCTCGAAACAACAAATTTTGAGTTATAATGGTAGCAAATGGATGGAGCAATATGCAATCCCCAGTTGCTCAGAATATTTTGTTGTCAGAAAAGATCTAATTTTTCCAACTGCAACTAAATACAACTCGGGCCAGTTATTACGGATCTTGTGAATTATAGAAAACTAGGCTTTTTTTCAAGTCTAATTAGTTGTTGCCTTTTCGTAGAGATTTTAAAAAGTATACCTAAGTTGGCAAAATCTGATCGTTTCGTGATAGATTGCTTATTTTTCGCAATTACGATTTTCACATATTCGTCATTTCACGAGTCCAACGCCTGCGAAACTCCAGAAATCATTGTATAAAGAGTGTACTAGGCTTTCATCATTTGAACTGAATTTTTGTTCATTACTGTCTTTTTGAGTAATTTCCATTTGGCTCCAATAAACCCTCATCAAAGTCAGTCTCTTTTTCTGTGACCAATCATACATTTATTTGATTCGCAACCTTCTCTTTGGCCAACATAATAGATATAAAACAAACCTATTTTCGTTTGATGAATTTAAGGACATCTAAGAAATTCCCACTTGACTGTAAGGGATTTTTTTTTTATTTTGTGGCCATCCTTTCAATTACCTTAAGGGTTCTCCCTTTGAATCAACCAAACAGACAATTTGCTAACTAAGGAACGAATGATGATTACAGACTAATTGCAGGACAATGGTAGTTAGCTAATTGGCTTTCTTGTTCTTGGCGTCATCATCGCCATTTTTGTCCTTTATCTAAACATATCAACGATGATATTAATTTAAAGAAATCTCTTTTCCCAAAGATCTTCTCGTAATTTGGCCTCTAGGATATGAAAAAAGTATCATTTATTAAAAAATTACCTTCCATGGAAATCGAAGAATTTAAAAAGGAGCTATTTGAAAGTTCTAATGGTGTGGCAATATCCTTGCAATTACTTATTCGTCTCCCATTTCTCTCGTTTCTAATGGAAAAGTGCTAAACATCAATTTCGTTATCCAAAAGCGTAAGCAGTGCAAGCAAGTTCCGTCTGCATGTTGCATATACAACAAAAGGGTTTTAAAATCACTTTGTGATTAATTGCATTAGTACTACTTCAACGCTTCCCAGTCAACTTAGTACCAATATATGCACTCCTACACACATATACGCCTGAAATGAAGGAGTATACCTACTTTCAGTTCAGGTACACTTGCGCTAGGTACCTACTCACATCTAGCGTACATGCACCCACACCCTGCACAAAAATTAAAAAAAAAAAAAACTCAAGTTCTGAATCCAACGCTTTATCCTTTCAACCATAGACTGATTCCATCAAATAACTTTCCGTCTGTCACTGATAAATCCAATGCAACCAACCCGTCGTCAATGCTATTAGATGTCTCGTCACAAAAAAAAGATGGCTGCAAAAAATGGCACCATTATATCTCGAGCCATGGCCACATCGGAAAGCTTCGCAGTGTAAATCAGAGATTGCAGTATGTGATGAGGGCCCATGCCCGAGATAAAACCATCAAGACCAGGAGGACGAATGAATGAACGGACGGACGTTAGCTCGTTCTATCGTTCAGAACGGATGTGAATCTGGCTGTGGATAGGAATGTGCTTCTATGTTTTAAGTTCATTCGGACGTAAGCGGTTTCACTGTTAATACGAAAATCCAATGTGAAATTTTTCACATGTTGAGCACAGATAACTTATTCGGGTGTGGAAAATGAGAGCAATTGTGGTAGATGACGATGACGAGAGAGATGCTGCTGGTTCTAGTGGTGGTTGTGGAAACTTATTGAAGTGTTTCATCAGTTGGATGGATTAGAAAACAAAACAAAAAAAAATATATATATAGTTTATAGAAATTCAAAAAAAGTTGTAACGATATAAGCGTATCAAGGTGACCATATAATGTTTGAAACAATTGGCCACTTTTCTGATCACCGAAGATTGAAAAAGTGGATTGTAAAAAGAGAAAGAAAGAAAATTTAAAAAGACTAAGATCTCTTGAGGTTTTTGGTTTGAAAAGCTTTTCCCTTTATGCAGGTGGAAATCCCAAAAGGGCACCATGTGTTAAGTCTTGGAAGCAAATAGAGCTCTTTTTTGCGTGTCGAAATATGCCTAGTAAGCAAATAAAGGGGTTTCCAAATGGGACTTGGCAACTTTGAACTTTCGATGTCAACGCATCCCTAAACCAATTATTAAACTGTCAATGTCAAAACATTCAGTAAGAACAACATTTTGAATTATTAATAAAATTCGTTACATCATAGTTAGATCTACTAGATATATGACTTAAGGGCTGTTGTCTTCTAATGCTTTTCCGAGAGTAATCAAAGTTTGTCTTGAACAGAATTGAAGATATTGTCTACGTTTTTATTGTAATGAAAGGCCTGTTAACTTAAGTCTCTGAGAATAAGGAGGTTGTATAATTCTTTGCGACTAGGGATGAAATCGAAGTTATGAACAAAAAATTCTTCTTTGCTATGCTTCAAGTCTCGATATATGTGCAGAGTAGAAATGGGCCCAAACAACACAAGAGTATTCAAGAATTGGTCGCATAAAATATTCAAAGAAGGGCTTCAGAGCGTAGGGATCTAGAAGGTCCCGCAAGAAATCCTAGTACCCTATTAGCGTTTTCAATTATAAGAGCGAAGTAATAGATAAAGGGGCATTTCACGTGAAGCGGACAACGAAAAAAGTGATGGGTGTTGAAATTCATTCATCTTTGTGTTATTTATACTTCAATTGAATCTAAAAATACATTTAGAAGGATTTTGAATTTTGAGGTCTGGTACTCCAGTTATGGGCTTGTAAACTTTCGACAAGCAATGAGTAATGGTTTTTAAGAAAAATGTTGATAAATTAAAAGAAGCAATATAAAAATAATTTTAATAGTTGAATATATGGTAAAACAGATGTTCTTTTTATTTATGAAATCTAAAACGGAAATGAAATTTTTTCTTATATATAAAACCGGAAGTTAACATTTCAAATAAAATTTTGGTAAACTTGGCCCATTTTCATATTTTTTTTTATGTCTCAAAATAAAGCCCATATATTAGAGAAATTACATGCCAAGTTTCAGAGTGGGATACCCATACGTTTAGAAGATACATAATTTTTAGTGCGTGGACCTCGTGCAAAAAACAGATTTATTATACCTATAGAAAACCGGATGTTGGCGATTCAATTTTAATTTTAAGTAGCTTAGACCATTTTGATATTTTTTTTCTTTTCTCTTATTGTTCTTTATATAATAAAGATTCCAAATACCAAGTTTGAAGATGGGATCTCCATTCATTTAGAAGTTACATATTTTTTAGTGCTAAGGTGGCAACTTCGTGTCATGCGATAAGTCCCTCTTGGTCTAGCTTTCTTGCCTTCTCATAGTATGAAGAGACACCATCTGTTAGGAGTGTAACTTAAATGCTAGAAAAAGAAAGATATAATATGCGGCCACGTTACAATAATTTGTATTGTATGTTTTTTTGATTTAAGTTCTTGCTTTAAATGAATACAACGTTTAGTTAGTTCGCACTTAAATTTAAGTTTAATAATAAATAACACAGCCCCACAAAAAAAAAACTTCTCTGACTCTGGGATGTGAACATGTGTCTCATAGGTCTTTCGGGTCGCTGATTTCAAATCCGGGGTCCGTTTGACTCAATCAGGTCAGGTTTAAGGGCATTTGAAGGTCAAATCGCTAAATATTCGTTTACAAATCTGAAAACCTATATATATATGTTTTTGGCATCGCTGAATTCGAATTTGGGCTTTTTTTGACCCCAACATGTAAAGGTCAAGGTCAAATGAAGGTCAAACCTCTGCAATCTAACGATATGATATTTTTGATCCCAGATTCTGAAAGAACGTAAAATTCTACATCTAAATTCATCTAGACCTGTTGTTTGGAATGACATCTGGAAGATATTCCAAAGTCAAATACTCCTTTTGGATCTCTCGGCTGATGTATCGACAGTAAATCGGGATTTGGGCTCTCGAATCAGTTGATTCTTATGTTTTTGGAGTCACTGAATCCGAATATAAGGTGCGTTTAATACCATTTTGCAGACTCTAGGTCATTTGAAGGTATCCATATAACTTCAGAAGTAGCCAATTCACAGCCAATACATAGGCCAAAATCTAAAAAACGAGTCTTATTTTGGATGACCGCTACATGACAGAGGTCGGTAAAAAAAAAGTCAACACATATTTGCACGTAAAATTTTACGTTCTTTCAGAATCTGGGATCAAAAATATCATATCGTTAGATTGCAGAGGTTTGACCTTCATTTGACCTTGACCTTTACATGTTGGGGTCAAAAAAAGCCCAAATTCGAATTCAGCGATGCCAAAACATATATATATAGGTTTTCAGATTTGTAAACGAATATTTAGCGATTTGACCTTCAAATGCCCTTAAACCTGACCTGATTGAGTCAAACGGACCCCGGATTTGAAATCAGCGACCCGAAAGACCTATGAGACACATGTTCACATCCCAGAGTCAGAGAAGTTTTTTTTTTGTGGGGCTGTGTTATTTATTATTAAACTTAAATTTAAGTGCGAACTAACTAAACGTTGTATTCATTTAAAGCAAGAACTTAAATCAAAAAAACATACAATACAAATTATTGTAACGTGGCCGCATATTATATCTTTCTTTTTCTAGCATTTAAGTTACACTCCTAACAGATGGTGTCTCTTCATACTATGAGAAGGCAAGAAAGCTAGACCAAGAGGGACTTATCGCATGACACGAAGTTGCCACCTTAGCACTAAAAAATATGTAACTTCTAAATGAATGGAGATCCCATCTTCAAACTTGGTATTTGGAATCTTTATTATATAAAGAACAATAAGAGAAAAGAAAAAAAATATCAAAATGGTCTAAGCTACTATAGAGCGATGAGAGTATGAGTGGGAGTGAGGTAGCACACACAGAGCTATCTATATCATTCGCAAGGGAAGGACAATAAAACATAAACGACTTGATTTAAAATTTTAATTTTGTTGGCAAGTGCCGTTTTATTTGCAAAAGATTAAATTTTTAGAATTTAAAACTATACAATATTTCTTGGATTTACAGAGGCTGATGTAATCATCCGAACTGTTCAAAGTCGCAAGAGATTGTGATTTTACATAGGCTAGTGGCGGTTCTTTTATACGCTTGAAGAGCTTTTATTTTGACATATGAAAAGAGCTTTTTGTAAAGCTTTACATTACAAGAGTTTTACATTTGTTGATTGTGAGTGAATAGCTCAATAACTCTGTTTTATATTGGCTTAATTAGTTAAAGTTAAAATAATAACAAGTAGTAGAAGCATGAATGAAAAGAATAAGTAATTTGAGGATATGTAGTTGTTATAGTCTCCCCCTCTGGAACTGCAATCGTCTCGATGGAGTGACAGTTTTTTCTTTTGATTTTTAGTTATGTAATTACTTCTTTGGCCGCCCCCTTCTTCTTAGTTTTCTGATTGGTGTCGTGTTATTTCTTATTGAAGAACATTTGGTGATGGCTGAAGCGTGATAGGTTCCCATCGGGATGGTAAGATCATCTTTGTGTGCGATTTGGTAGGACGAGGACCCAATTTTTCCAATGACTACATATGGGCCGTCCCTTCGGGGAACGAATTTTGATGTTGTGTTCTTTGATGCTTGACTTAAAATGTGCGTTGTCACTAGCACCTCATCTCCTACTTTTATATTGGCATGCGGAGATCTTTTTTTTGTCAACGTAGGACTTATTGTGGTCTTGAGTCTTTTCTGTGGTTTCTCTAGCGATTTGTAGTGTCTGAGATAGTTTCATCAGTTTTGGTGTTATTTGTGGGATAAAATTTTCGGACTCCGTAATTGCTTTTAGGTCGTGATTTACATCGTCGATCGTTCTACATTCTCGACCGAACGTCAAGTACGCAGGTGTAAATCCAGTGCTCTGGCATTTAGAGGTGTTCATGGCGAATCTGATGGCGGGTAGGTTTTCTTCCCATGTTGAATGTTCGTTGCCGACGAGGATCGCCAGCTGTGTTTTCATGTCCCGATTTCTTCTCTCTACTGGATTTGATTCTGGGTGATATAATGGAGTGAGAGTATGCTGTATACCTAGACAGAAGACTAACTGTTGCATAAGGGCGGATATAAATTGAACACCATTATCTGATATAAAACGCCTGGGTGTACCATATCTCAAGAAAACTTCGTTAAGAAGGATATGAACACAATTTTCTGCAGTTGCTTCTTTTAATGGAAAGATCTCTGTCCATCTGCTTGCAATGTCCTCTATGATGAAGATCCACTGAAATCCTTCTTTTGTTTTTGGCAATGGTCCAAATAAGTCAACAGCTAATACTTCGAATCTTTGGTTACTTGATACTGTCTGCAGCAAACCCACTGGTTTTTTATTGCTTGGTTTATATCTCTGGCATTCGGGACAGCTACCAATATACTGTGTTATATCATTTCTCATTCGGGGCCAGTAATATCTAGCCATAATTCGTGCGATTGTGCGTTCTACTCCGTAATGACCAGCAGTTGCAACATTATGATAGTTATGGAGGATGTCCTGACGTTGATGAGTTGGCACCACGAGCTGCGCATCTTCAGCATCAGATTCCGGAGAATATCTATATAACACACCATCGTTCATGATGTATCCTCTAGTTGTCCAGCGAGGTACGTTTTCGTCTTCTGACTCGAATGATGTAATAATAGTTTTTAGTTCCGTATCTTGTAGCTGAGCTGCCCTAATGTCATCTTGTTTTTTTTTCGGAAGGTCTATACGTACATTACAAATTGTACATGTTTCGATGTTGTGTTTAAAGTTTTGACAGGGTGGTCTTGATAACATATCTGCTACTTTGTTAGTGTTACCTGGAGTATATTCAATGATTATATTGTAGGGCTGCAGTTGTAATGCCCATCTAGCTAATCTGCCGGTCGGAGATTTTAGCGTCATCAACCATTTCAGAGGCTGATGGTCAGTCAAGAGAGTAACTGTGGATCCTTCGATATATCCGCGGAATTTATTGACTGCATAAACGATAGCCAAAGCCTCGCGTTCGGTTGTTGAATAGTTTCGTTCTGCGTCCGTTAATAACCTGGAAACGTATTCAACAGGATGTTCATTTTCCTTCTCCCCCTGGACTAACACTGCCCCTAAGGCATAGCTACTTGCGTCTGTTTTAATATAGAAGGGTTTCTCTTCACAAACTTGCTGGAGTACTGGTGCTGTTATCAAAGCCGTTTTTAATTTGTTGAACGCTTGTTGCTGCTCACTGCCCCATTTCCATGTAGCATTTTTTTTTGTTAGGTTGCTAAGTGGTTTTGAGATTCCTGCAAAGTTTTCCACGAAACGACGATACCACGAGCATGTTTGTAGGAAGGAGAGAACTTCTTTGATATTTCTAGGCTCTGGACGTTCAGAAATAGCCGCTGTCTTTTCTGGATCTACCTCTATACCACGACTAGTTATCAAATGGCCTAGGTATTTAACTGTGCTGCAACAAAATTTGGATTTGCTTCTATTGGCTTTTAGCTTGAATAATATAAGGCGTTCAAAAACTTTAGTAAGGTGTTCACAGTGCTCCTCGAAATTACTGGAACAAATGATAATATCATCCAGGTATATTAATAACCAATTACCTACGTCAGCGAATCCAGCTCTAAATTTTTCCATAAGCCTTATAAAGGTGGCTGGGGCATTTCTCAAGCCGAAAGGCATTCGATTGAAACAAAAGATTCCAAAGGGAGTTGTGAAGGCTGTTTTCTCAATGTCATTATCCGCGACTTTGATTTGATAATAACCACATTGGAGATCTAGTGTTGTTTTGAACATTGTACTTTTCGTTGCATGGATGGTATCATCGATTCTAGGAAATGGCTGTTGGTCTGGTGTGGTTATTTTATTTAAGGCTCGATAGTCGATGCAAACGCGGATATCGCCATCCTTTTTTGGTACAATTACGACAGGAGCTGCCCATGGTGACTCGCATTCCTCGACAATTCCTTGTTCCATCATTTTGTCTAGAGTATCCTTGAGTTGCTTTTTCCTTGTCATCGAAAGTCTGTAAGGAGTTGTAGCGATTGGCATATGATTTCCAGTGTTGATTCTATGTTCTGCATATGGCGTTGGTTCAGCTAAAGGCTCAAATACAGTTTGAAAATCTTCGATTAATTTATTCAGCTGGTTCTTTTCTGAAATTTGTAAATCAACTCCTTCATCTACTCTAAGGGTCAGATCGATTGACATTAAAACGATTTCTGTGAAAAAATCATCAGTGTTCATTTGTTCACTAGACCCCTCCATATCTGAAAACAAATCATCTTTAGTTGTTTTTTCTTTTCTATTTGGAGTTGTCTCATTTCGCAAAGAATCACGGAAAATATTCTGAATAGCACCAGGTGAATAGTCGTTATTTCGGACACGACTTGTGCTCGGTATTCTCCATGGTTCTGGTCCATATCCATCTTCGATGTCATCACAAGTCATGTGAACAGGGGTTATTGGGCTATAAACTGCTTGAAGAGTCATATTTTCGGGTGATTTTTGTCTGGGTGTTTTCTGTAAGGGAGAAATCGGTTGTATTTTCGTAAACCAATCGTTATATTTTTTGATTTCTCGTGTCATAACTTGAGATGGAGTGACAATAGTCTTTGTCGTATCAAAAAAATCGAAGGTTTTTTTTGGATTATCCTGGAAATACCATATTCTTTGTCCTAAATTTAAAATGACACCGTTTTCCTCTAGAAAATCTATGCCTATCAAAGTTCTGTTATCTTTTGCTTTAGGCAGAGCAATAAAAGTAATAGGTCTGAGCCGGTTTCCAAACATGATTGTGGTGTGTGTCAAAAATATATCGCTATGCTGAGTGCTACCGTCGGCAAGGCAAATGTCAGCATCTAGTTGCTTAAATTTTGTGCCGTTACGTAGTAGGTGTTCGAACAAATGACGGCCAGCAACGCTAGTTCTTGCTGCCGTATCGATATAAGCTATCCCTCCTTCACCATGAGACATTATCGGGATTGTTGGTAAGTCGTTACCGAGGGTGTTTTTTATAAGATTAAAAGAAACTTTTTGAGGTCCTTTCGGTAGGTCTTTGCAACTAGGACAATTGGATCTTAGAAACCCTGGAGCTTTGCATTTATAGCAGTGAATCCCTTGATTCGAGGGTGATCTTAATTGGCTTGCTGCATCTGATTCCGCTTTTTGTTTTTTCCGGCATTCAGCAACAGTATGACCTACAAAATTGCAATAAGTGCAACGCTTTTTTGGTTCGATTCTTTCGTTTTGGTGCTGTTTTTCAGCCATACTGTGCTCGGTTAGCCTTGCTTTATTGATCAATTCCTTAAAAGTTGCAATGGTTTCCCTCGGGACAGCGTCTCTTATAGATATATGGAGTAAACCATAGACTAAATCTATTAGCATTGTTTCGTTTGGTTTGGGGTCGGGTAGTTGTGAGAAGAGCGCTCTCTTTTTGCAGAGGAATTCGTCAGTGCTTTCCTTTAATTTTTGCTTATTTTCAAACACTTCTTGATAGATTCTGTATGCAGGTTTGGACGGTGCATATGCGTTTCTTAATAACGAGAGAACGTCTACCCATGTTTGCGCTTCAGTTTTTATACCTTGCCACCAACTTCTGGCATCATCCTCGAGTAGCAACGGAAAACCCTTGATCGCGTCGGCTTCGGGAATGTGTTCGACGTCTTTGAAGCAAGAAATCGTCGCAATAAATTCCTCAACCTTAATTGGATCGCGTTCTCCTTTAAACCGACTCGTACAGTTACTAAAACTCCCTATACGAGTGGTTGTCTGCATAACTGCCGCAAGCATACGCTGCATCTGTTCCTCAGAGAAAGCCATTTGTTGTTGTTGCGTGTTGTTTGTAAATAATTGTTGACTGTGTGAAGCAACACCCGGATTTTTTGTCGCTCTCGCTATGCGATTACTTCTTCGAAGGTTGTCCGTTGTATGAGTGATTGATAGACTCTGGCCGCAAGATGGGCGCCAATATAGAGCGATGAGAGTATGAGTGGGAGTGAGGTAGCACACACAGAGCTATCTATATCATTCGCAAGGGAAGGACAATAAAACATAAACGACTTGATTTAAAATTTTAATTTTGTTGGCAAGTGCCGTTTTATTTGCAAAAGATTAAATTTTTAGAATTTAAAACTATACAATATTTCTTGGATTTACAGAGGCTGATGTAATCATCCGAACTGTTCAAAGTCGCAAGAGATTGTGATTTTACATAGGCTAGTGGCGGTTCTTTTATACGCTTGAAGAGCTTTTATTTTGACATATGAAAAGAGCTTTTTGTAAAGCTTTACATTACAAGAGTTTTACATTTGTTGATTGTGAGTGAATAGCTCAATAACTCTGTTTTATATTGGCTTAATTAGTTAAAGTTAAAATAATAACAAGTAGTAGAAGCATGAATGAAAAGAATAAGTAATTTGAGGATATGTAGTTGTTATACTACTTAAAATTAAAATTGAATCGCCAACATCCGGTTTTCTATAGGTATAATAAATCTGTTTTTTGCACGAGGTCCACGCACTAAAAATTATGTATCTTCTAAACGTATGGGTATCCCACTCTGAAACTTGGCATGTAATTTCTCTAATATATGGGCTTTATTTTGAGACATAAAAAAAAATATGAAAATGGGCCAAGTTTACCAAAATTTTATTTGAAATGTTAACTTCCGGTTTTATATATAAGAAAAAATTTCATTTCCGTTTTAGATTTCATAAATAAAAAGAACATCTGTTTTACCATATATTCAACTATTAAAATTATTTTTATATTGCTTCTTTTAATTTATCAACATTTTTCTTAAAAACCATTACTCATTGCTTGTCGAAAGTTTACAAGCCCATAACTGGAGTACCAGACCTCAAAATTCAAAATCCTTCTAAATGTATTTTTAGATTCAATTGAAGTATAAATAACACAAAGATGAATGAATTTCAACACCCATCACTTTTTTCGTTGTCCGCTTCACGTGAAATGCCCCTAAATTTAAAGTTAGAATCCCAAATAGTTTCTAGATCAGAAAACATAGATAACGTATTTAAAGGAGACGAACATGTAACTAGTAAAGAACATAGTTTTACGCTTGTTAGTATTTAAAGCGATATGAATTCCACCGATCTCAAAACCTAATAAAATCTTCCTACTAAAATAGACAGTCAGTAGACGACTTTATTCTTAAGAACAGATGAATTTCTTAAGATATATAAATAAAATAAATAATATTGGGTCCAAATGGCTGCCCTGAGGAACACCTGACTCTACGCAGAACTGAGCACGAAGAACGTTTACAGAACATTAAAATTTATTACTGAAATTCCGAGTCTGCCATATTATTTCATAATTTTCGTCCCAGTAGACATGCAATTCATAGTCTAGACAAAAAAATGTTTGTGGATGTGCCAAGAATATTTCTGCTGTTCAAGCGTCCGTTGCCAGGGCGTTTTCTAAGAATCAGAGCATCGCTAAGACCATACTATGACGAATTTAGTGAAAAGGTCATGGCCTGCAACCTTATACGATGAAGTTAACCAAAGAATTTAGACGACTCGATCATATGAAGTGACTTGCGTTCCCAGATTGGCCTCAACAAATGATGGAGGAAGATGACCAATTTCATCGCAAAATCATCTTCAGTAATAAAGCGCTTCATCAAAAAACAGAATCATGTGATTTCATCATGCGATATTCTCCAGTTTTTCACCCTCATGTGCTTCCAGAAACACAACTTCATCCACAAAAAAAAACCGTTTGTTGCTGTTTTCATGCCAGTGGTGGTGTCATTGAGCCGTTTCACCATATATACGTGCAAGCCATCTAGGCTAAAATTTGCCATTTGCACGTCGCAACCATTTATTTTGCTTAAGTTAAATTAAATTAACTGAATCAATTACTGACCCTATTAGCTTGGCAACCCACTGTAAACTCAAGAGCTGCCAGCTGAATTGATAAAATAGAAAATAGTCCCCTTTGAGAAGCCTCTTCTTGGAATCCTATGATTAGTTTCTGTTGTGGATATTTTCCATCCAATATTTCTGACATCATCCTGCTCCTCCTATTCTTCTCTTCAAATTCATAATGCTGAGCATTGAGCAACTGCTTTCTTTATTAACATAAAATCCCCAAACAAAAAATATTCAATTTTACTTTGAGAAAATTAATATGAACCATCCGGTGGTCACCACAGCACATGTCTTTCATAACAATAACAAAGAGGACGAAAAAAAAATTATCAAAATCACTCAGCGAATTATATAAATTCTCCAAACTTACTCAGTCGTATACAAAAACTAAGGGACGACTTAGCATACGAAATCAAAATGATTTCCTAGAAAGTTTTCCCCTGCTAAAACCCTTCTAAAAAAATACATAATATAATATTATATAGGATAAATGAATGAATGACATGGAAAGGATATTCTTGGCAAAAAATAAAAAATCAAGGAAATAATTTTCTCATGTGTGTCATGGCACCCATCGACCGTTGTCATTGCTTTTTCCGCTTTTCATTGAATTCCAATTTTTCGAATGTTCGTCCTTAGCATTTCAATAATGGTGGTCAGACGGCGGCGACGTTCGTCCTTCCTGGCAAATGTAGTAGCACGAGTATATATGGTGATGGTTAATGGTTGTGTTGGATTGAAGGATGCGGCTGTGTAAATGACATTTTAATTTGAAAATAGAAAAGGAAACACTCTGTACTCTTTGTGAATACAAATTTCCAGTTAACATGGCCAAGGAAGTGTCACATGGTGGCAAATCATGGATCCTTCAATATGTTTCCATGGAATGGACTATGTAGAGTTGGTGATAATGGTGCGAGTGACTTGTGGATTGTTGTATCTTGTCGGTTGAAGGCACATTTTCCGGCAGGAATTGGCCATTTCAATCAAATAAATTATGGGTGTCTGGCTAGAGAGCTTTTGAGTTCATTGTTCAAGTGACAGCTGAGTGATGCGTTAATAAAGCTTTTTTGCTGTTGAACTTGATCCATTTGAATGCTTCAGTCATTTATTAACACAATACTGACAGGCCTCTGTCATAAGAACGTAATTGGATTCCCATTAGAAGGCCCCCAGAATACAAAAATGATTTACACTGCCTTGAAAATCGACTGGAAGAGGCCCTTACAAAGATCACATTCTTTTGTTCTCACAACCAACATATATCTTGCGATTCCAAAGTTCCTAAAAGATGCAATCCCCTTGACAACGTAAAGACCTTTAAATCATACATTGAAAACAACAACAACAACAAAACTTCTGCAATCATCTGCACTGCATTTCACCTCAATAATGCGATGCTTGAAGACACATTGCAACCTAAGAAGCCTTTTGATAAATTTGTTACAAAAGTTTGCGTTCTTCGCATTATCGAAAGAATTCCTTTCAGAGGAAGTCAGAGACTCAGCCCACACACAACAATTGCGACCATTACATATAATCATTAGGATTAGGATCACATATCGCATTCTTCAAGTAGCAGAAGAATACCATATCTTGTATAGTATACAACAATGCAATGCGCCATCAGAGCCACAAGCAATTTCCGTCATCCTGCTCCTTCAAGTTATGCAATATCTTTTTCCTGCTGCATTACTAGATACTCCTATAGAAGTTTTTTGTATGGTTCTTCGAAGAATAAGGTCTTCACATATATTCGAATCGTGTGTCTTTTTTTTATGATAAAAGGGGGCAATGTTGGTTGAAAATGAGATAGTTGTAAAATCATATAAATCAAAAGAGCACACACATGTCCGGAGATGATATAGACAAGTGCTGTCCACTGGGAAGCCAGAAGTAATATTATTTCTCTTTAACAAAGGATTCACCTTTTTCATTGCAAAAAAAAGAAAAGAGAACGTTCTATACGTCAATAGTCCCCCGTGGTAGACCAACAATAACCTTAGTGTATGGGTGGAGTTTGAGTCAGGGTCGGATTAGGTTCTGTAGTGAACAAACATTTATTTTTAAAATTTAATTTCTTTGAATATTCAAACACAAATATCATAAAACTACAGTACTCCGATCTTTCGGACTTAAAAATACCAGCTGCTGCTAAATAGTTTCTTTGCTCATTCTTGAAGTAATTTTGTAGATCTTCGAGTCAATTTTATGCTCCAAGTCCATATTTAAACTATTGAATCGGATTTTCACCTTTCATGATTTTAACTATTCTAAACGAAAAATTTTGAACTTTTATTCAACAACACATTCAGAAAATCAGACTCATTGAAAGTTAAAAAACATCGTTGTTTATTTCACTTACTTAAATTCGGAGTAGATTTAAATATTAAATACTTCTCAGTTATGATTTCCCCCGCTTCTTTATATTAATTTTTCGGAGTAATGGTGGACGCTGCTTTATAAACTGCCAGTAAATCGGACTCATTGAAAATTTAAAACCATCGTTGTTTATTTCGCGACCCTAAATTCGGAGATTGGCTTCTTGATTAATTTTAAATAATAAAAACTTCTCAATTACAATATTAACTTTTCGGAGTAATGGTAAACTTTTCTTTATGAATTGGCAGAATCAGACTCATTGAAAAATAAAAACTGTCGTTGTTTATTTCGTGTTGTAAAAATCGAAGTTCCTGTGAGTTATAAATTCGATGGCCTTTTCGGAATACAAGTAAACTTTGCTTAATGAACCGTTCAAACTCATGCGTGATTTTTAACTTTATGTGAACCTTATAGTAAACAAGGCGGATTTAAAATGAAGCCATAAGTTAATATAGTTTAGAAAGCAGCGTCTTATATAGGAGGAAACAATCAGTACTCCGAAAAATGCAGGTTAAACTGCAAGAGGCCGTCGATATTGATAAATTTTAAGCGCTGCTGGCATAATATAATCCACCGTCCCTTTTTATGAAGTCTTGATATTATAAGAAGCTCCATTATGTAGAAAGAAACTGGACTAGCCCGCTGATGTTTAGAGCGTTGAAGATAAAAAATGAAATTATGACTTCTCCGAAAAGTAGAAGAGTCGATTTAAAGGAAATTCAACAAGAATTTTTAAAAATTCTCCTGAAGAACTGCCGAATTTATCGTCGGCGCCGAAAATCTTCCCGTTTTGTTTCATCTTAATGCTAAAATGTTATTTTATTCATCCATTTTTATTTAAGACAAATTTTAATGGCACTAAAAGGATAGTAAAAAACACCGTTTATCATTTAGATGAAACAGAAAGTAATAAAATAAAATAAAATAAAATAAGACAAAGATCTTAGGACTCGAAGAAATGCAAATTAAAACATTTAACCATCATAGTTATTAAGTTCATGTTTAGTCCGAAAATTCGGAGTCTCAGTTTTTTTGATTTTTCTAAATTCCTGACAATTTGACAATTTCTTAATTAGTGCAGCTTATTCGAAAATTTAATAAATTTAATTATGTTTATAAAGTTGGGAAATAATATGTAAGGAAGTATTTATGTATGTGGAAAATGTCAATTTGATGCAATTTATAGATACTCCATCAGGCCCTAGGCATGTTACGCGCATTGCTTTTGACGTTGGGTCTGTGCTTCCATTGAATACAGATTATGAAAGCTCATTGCAAATAAATTTTCTCAAATCATGAGCGCGGTTTATTTAGGTATGTTGTTTATAGATCCTTAGAGGAATGTGTCGGATTTTTTCTCTTATCTGCAATCGGATCCTTATTTGTTTTTTTTGTTTTTTTTTTTTTTTTCACTTCTTTTTTTTTCTCTAAAAGGAAAGAAGCACCCAAAGGAATACGAATACCTTTTGTGACAAGAACAAAAGCCTTTGGTTTTTCAATATTGCTATGTCAATATGTAAACAAGTTAAATAAATGCTTTTGGTTTCTTTGTCTCGAGAAAATTGGTTTTTATTGTTGAAAAATATTTTTTTTTTTTTTTTCAAATTAATGTATTCTTTTTTCTTATTCCATGATTAATATCGAGCGGCTGTATCTTTATCTTTACTTCTTATACGAGTTGCAATGTTGTAACAGTTTTTGTTACGGGTTTTGATGCTTCAGTGGTTAAATTCTTTGGACTCCTTCTTAGAGATGTGCATTCTTTACATTACCCCCGTCATTATATTATACAGCCACTCAATCCAATGTGCCAACAAAATTTGTATCCTATCCTTCGATTTCTTCTATAAGTAAGATGATGCAATCCAGGTTGCATCTAGAAGACATTAAGTCGTACGTGCATACTTGTATGGTTAAAATTTTATCAAAGACTTTCAAACTTCACTTCGTCAAAGAAAAAAACAACAACAAAAATTACATCCGAAATAAGTACGAAATAAGACCAACTTTTGATTGCCCTACCACCAGCCCAGAAAAGTAATAGCGTCATTGAATTTAATTCACTGCAATTATGATCTCCTTCCTCTGATGTCTTACTCAATTTGTAAAGAAGAAAAAATGCGTAGCTATCTCCACAAAGCTAAATGTTTGATCCTTCCTTTACCCTCATCTTTTCGACATTGACTGATTTAGGTATTTGTCATCGAAAGGACTATCAAACTTGAGCCAAAGTATGCAATTTAAATTAATTCCTTGTAATTTGTGAACATTAAATGTAGGTCAAGCCAATTAATGTGCTTAATGATGGTGAAAGTAACATCACATATATCCATTCTTGCACCGTCCGGAAAAAGTATCATTGATATCTCTTATATCGTTGTTTCTCAAAACGTCGGAGCATCATAAAATCTTTAAAAAAAACATTGTTGGATTTAAAAAAAAAATCTTTTAAATATTTCCATTCATTATTTTGTGATTAATTACTTTCGAATGTTTCAAACGTGTTCCGTATTCTCAAATTTGATATCAATAAATACCGAATACATCTAAACCTATAACTACCTTTTACCTTACCTCTGCTAACCCATATTAATTTCATTTTAGTCAAATACGAAAATTAATGCTTCTAACTTATAACCATTCAGTGTGGCATTAATTCCACAGAAGAGGCCAAAGGCTAAGACCCCGCCCCATCCTATCTCATTCTAATAAATATTCAGGAGTTACACACGTTTTGTGTTGGGGTAAAACAAAAACCAAAACCAAATCCAAAAGGTATAAACAATCTAATCCCAAATATGTTTTTGCCTTCCTGTATTCGGTTTGTATCTAACTAAATAATCCCTACAACAAAAACGTGAAGGAAAACGACCGTAAGTTCTCTGTTTTCCGCAAGCAAAGACGGGTCGGAAGGAAGGTAGTTATAGAATATTGTATCTTAATTAAGTCCAATATGTTGGATTGAATTAGATCTAATAAGAGTTAATAAATTCGACCGACCCACGCTAAATATCCTTTTTATATGCTTATACACGGATAATGGCTAAAATAAAGGACTATTGATTATTTTTTTACGGTTTGAAGGCGGAACAAGAACAGCAGGGTAGGTTTCGGTAAGCATTTTGCTTAGGCTTCTAAAGACCTTTTGATGGATGGTTATAGAGATGAAGTTTTAATAAAAGGAAATGAAAGCTATCGGGATTCAGGAAACTCTATGAATGTACAAAGGTTTGTTTCGATGAGAGAGTTATGAAATTTGTGAAAATTATTTACATACACTAGAGGGGGTGCATATTTACATAATATTTTAATAACTGCCCGAACATGTGTCGGTTCACATTACATATTTGTCTCCATTGATTGGTGAGGGGGAAATACGCAAGGTCTCTTTTTTAGAATTTACAAGAACGAATCTTACACCTGAATGGATTTGTTTAAATTTAAGAAAATATATTTTGAATAACTTGTACACAAAAAGTCAATTGAAAACCAATTTGATGGGTCACATGGACTTTTAAGTTACAGAAATAAAGATTTACACCCAGAAAAAAACTGCGACCTAGATTTTAATAGGCCCGTATTAAAATTAAAAATGCATTCAGTTTTAAAAGACGCATTTGAATTTATTTAAAAATGATTTGTATCAAATACGAAAAGCTTTTACGAAATTAGGTAAATAACTTAGATTTTTGAATTAAAAAATGGCACCATTGATTTTAATACCCTCTATACTTTTGATGTATTTAAAATGAATTATATTAAATTCAAACATGAAATTCAAACGATAAACTCACAAAATCAAAATATCTTGAAACAAAGTAGAAACGTAATGAAATTATAAGTCTCAATGTTTAAAGCAACGTTAAAACATAACTCCCTAATATAAACTTATCGATATATTTGAACTGATTTTTAATCAAAGTGCGAGCATATTTACACCAATAAATTTTAATTATTGCGAGGTACGAGTAGTTATCAATTATCTATATTCTCGCTTTAAAAATTAAAAATAATATTAAGAAAATACATTTAAATTAAACCATAATGGTATTCCTTATTTGGAAGCTAACTGTTTGAAATTGGTATTATTTAATAGTTTAATTGTAAGTACATTATGTATTTATATTATAGGGAAATCTTATTAAAAATAAATAAGAATGCGATTTAGTTAAAGGAAACAAACAGAATTGTATCTAAGTTGTAAGATCAAAGTTAAAACGTATTTACATCAAATAAGAACTTATTGCAAATGAACTGAATTCTTTTTTTCGTTGTTTATCTTTATTAAGATCAAAATTAAAACGTATTAAAAACAAACAAGAACAATATTCAACAAATGGAAGTTAACTGTATTTTCATTATAAGAAGGTGCTAGGTCGCATTGGTTATTTGAAGAAATAAGTCAATTAAGAGTGATTGCTTGTGCATTAAAGCTAATTTTTAAAATAGAAAATAATTTTTGAGGCAATAAGTTGTCAATATTAAAGTGAGTTATTGTGCAAGAAAAGTGGAAATATTTGTTGGTGAGTTCTTTTTATTTGATTTAGGCTAGTTATTTGCAAGCTGATGAAAACTGTAATTACATTTAAAAGTTTTTCATATTGGTAATTTTTTTTTTTGATTTTTGTTCGGGTGACTCAGATAGTTCATATGCTTTTTTCCATAGAATGGGTATATTTGCCCAATGTGGGAGAAATTTAAACTTAATTGGAATTTTAACAAGGTAGATGTGTATTTTCATTACAGGTGTCATAAGGAGTGTGTACATAAACACTAAGGCTATTTATATTCATAAACCTTAAAATATAATACTTTCTTTAAAATCAGCACGTTACTAACCGTAGCTTACAATATTTATCTAACGAGGATATATGAGATGCTATCACAAGTGTTGGATTAAGGAAGGGGAGACTATAGGGAAGAGCTTTGTTTTTGGCGAAAACCCATCCATTGTAGATCAGAAAATATCATTATTTCCCACTAAAAAATACGGCAAGGTAAATCGAAACAAATTTAATTATGCTTTCACAAGCACTATCACCTGAACTATCATTATCAATATCATTTTCAGGAATACTATTTTATTCCACGAAATAGACAAAAACATCCAAGTGGAAAATTATATTGAAAATAGCCGCTCGAAACGTTCAAAGTCAAGCGAATGGTCATCCATGTCCACTAACGAACCCTCTGAATCTAAACTCGATGAGGTAGAGGAGTCGATTGCTATAGCTGTTAAAACAAGCTTAAATTGGAATCGTTCGAATTGGAACTTAGCTCAAGAGAATTGGAGAAAAACTTTTTCACTCCGGCAGAAGGAATTAAAGGAAGGCACCAACAAGGAATTTTTAAAATCTTGGCCGTTGTTTTCGGACTCAGAGCTGGTATTTTTTTTTTCAAAACACTTGTTAAATGATTAATCTTTAAAGCACTCAAATCCGAATTTCAAGAACTATTACTCTTTTAATAAGCATGAGCTGCTTTTTTTGAAAGTTCAAATCTATTTTAACTATTTACAAAAAAAAAAAAAAATTGAAAACGGCTACCATTTGCGGTTCGTTTAAAAGATTAAATAAATACATGTCAAGGAAAAAAATCTATTTGAGATTATATTATCAAAATAATTAACTTGTGTTGCTTATTTCTAAATAAATGAAATAATTATATTTAAACTGCAAAATCGTTTTTTATTTTTCCTCTTATCTGTAAACTAAATAGGAACATTTACTCAAATATTATTTATACAAAATAATATATGTATGTACATACATAATTATAATTTTACACTTTTGTCAACGAAGATGATTTGATTGATCGATTTCAAAACTTTAAAATTAATTATTTCAAAATCATTATATCATCTTTAATATATTTTCAAAGTAGAAAATGAAATCAATTGTATGAATCAAGTCATTGATTTGAAAATTTTGACATTTAAATCAAACCGGGATTGCTTTATATTCAAACTACTTATTTGTTTCTTTCAAAATAGAATCTTATTTAAATGTATTGCTTATTAGCTTTAATTTTAAGTAGAAACCCCTTTGATTTGAAAACATTTGTTTTGTATTCAAACTACTAACTTGTTTTATTCAAAGTAGAATCTTATTTAAATGTAATAAATATTGAGTTTAATTCACGATGAACAAACATTTGAAATAAACTCTAGCCTTACTTAAATCAAAGCTAAATGTGTTTAAAATAAAGGGAATATTTTAATGAAAATATTACGTCTTTTACTTTGATTTAAGTTCGTAAAGCATTTATTTTAAAGAGACTTTTGATTAAGTTTTTTTTCAAAGATGCACTACTTTGATTTTAAAAATTCCGTGTTCGGTGCCAAATTGTTTCCATTTTACTTTGATTCAAAGTATTTTTTTTTTGATTCTACAATGTTTTTTGGCTCAGTGTACGATTTCTGCCTTCAATATGACTAAAATTCTGTAAACGAACCAACAATTCTTTATGACTTTATTTCTGTAATTCTTTTATTCTGAATATCAAAATTTTGGTAAATCCAAAATTCTGTAAATTCATAATGCTGCTTTTCCAAAATTGTGTAAATCCATTATTTTAAAATTATGTCAAGACTCAATCAATAAAATAAGTAAATACCATCAGTTACCAATTTCATCCAAAAGAAATTGGATTTCAATAAAATATTCTCAATAAATATGAAGGTTCTGAATTCCAGATTTATGGATTCACAGAATTTTGAATTTTTATAATTTTAAAATACAGAATTTTTAAAACCAAATTTGGGCACATACAGATTTATGACCCCAATCCAAAATACTCCTAACTTCTTAATAAAATTGTTTTAAAGGAAAATAAAATTTTCGCTGACAGTTGTATGGCAGATTTTGTATATACCCTTATTTTTGATCTTAAGAAAGTAAAATTCAAAAAATTTCAAAATATTAAGTTTAAAAAAAAAATATATTCTTAATTTTAAATCTATTAACTTTTATACACAAATTGATGGAATACCGTTTCATCGTTCTCAAGAAACTATAATTCATGAAAATCGTCGGAAACATTGCTTAGAAAAATAAGATTTTGTCTAATATGTTTTTTTTTTTACAATTGTCAAAAAACAAGCTTGCTTAGAGTTAAAGTTAAAAAAAGATCAATTTATTTTAATTCAATTTTCGGAAGAATTTTTTTTTTGAAAATACATATTAACAAATGTTTAAATTTTTTTGCCAAACATTTATTAGAAACTTCAAATAGAAAACTGAGTTCTGGAAAAAGTCGAGGATTTAAAAATTATTTTATGAATAGAAAACGTAAGTCCTAATTATACAATGAACCACAGTATATTTTTCATGAACTAAAATAAACAAAATAAAACGCACAACTGGGTCGCATCAACTTGCTTTATGTTTTAGATACTTAGGATTTAAAAAAATCAATGGCGCAAAATTTTAGTTGAACTGATCGGTGTTAAAATTGGTTCAATATGATACTACGCTAAAAAGACGATTTTGCAAAATTTAATGGAAATAAGAATAGTACTATTTTTTCGAATACCATTTCGATTGGTCGGTATCTTCCAACTTCATATGACTCTTTGACATTTACAAATTTCAAAAAGTTGTTAAAGGTGTTTTCAGAATCGCAAGATACTATGTTCTTAGAAAATGTTTAAAATTAAAACTTATTGAAAGTTAGCTAATTGTTAATAAGTATCAGTACCTCAAAACTAGGCTGTTTGAAACTTTAAGCAAAAAATTTGGAATGCCAAATTTTTACTGTACAAATAAAAATTATAAAAAGAAATGACCAGCTTTTGAGACATGGAATTTTTTGGAATTAAAAAATTCTTTATAAATATAGAAACATGGATTTAATTAGTGCAAAATGTTAAAAAATTTCAAAATTGCTCTCTGATTTCTATAAAAGTATGAAATTATACAAAGTTTAAAAATCAGTTTATTATTAAATTCATTTTTACATAAGAAATTTCTTTAAAATTTTACTAGAAAAAAATTCGGATACCAATTTTAATAGTTAAATAATATGAATTTTAAAAGTTAATTTCAAAAACTAATCGTTCACACGTTTTCGATGATTTACAAAAAATTATACATAGCTATATTCGATTAAAATTTGCAAATTCGTTGTTTTAACGTAGTATCATACTAAAACAGCTTTAGCATCGTACTAATTCAATTAAAATTTTGCGCCATTGATATTAAAAAAGAATTTAGTTTTCAGAAACCCAAAAAATATTTTTGAATATTTTTAGACACAATATTATTTTTAATTTAATTTAATTTAATTTAATTTTGCTTAAAATCGTTAGATTCGTTAATGAGAAAGTCGAAAATCATAAAAACGGTCCCATGACAGGTACAGTTAATACCAATTTTATTTGACTAAAATGTAGTCCATGTCCATAATACTCGTAGCATATTTGTTTCTTATTTCTTATCAAAATCGTTAGAGCCGTTTTCGAGATTAATAAGATTTTGAATAGAGGGTTTATGGCAAAAAACGTTAGTCTTGGAGCTAACAAAATTTTTAATTTCTCTAAGGCTAGTCGCGCACTGGCAACTGTGATCGAAATCAAATAGTTTAATCACCAGTTGAAAGAGAACCGCACACTGGCAACTCTTTACTCACGCTCGCACTCTTTTCTCTCTTGCACTTATGAAAAACAGCTCAACTGATGCGAGGCAATCGTTTAGTTTGTGTCAAAACACAAACTTTTTAGTTTCGAGAATCGAGTTGCTCTAAGTGCGCGGTGTCCCATATAAGCCCATATGTTTCATTTTAGCAACTAAACAGTTGCGAAACTAAAAAATTGAATGTGCGCGCCTAGCCTAAGGAATCCCCGAAAAGCCTTAAATTCCGAGTTTGAAGAAAATCGCTTAAGCGGCTTAGTCTGTAGGTCGAGGTACAGACAGATATTCGTAGGTGAAATTGAAGGACCCACTTTGTTCGTTTTCTCTATCATTGTAATGTCAACTTTGATCAAAATCTCGAATTCGATTTTTTTTTTTCAAAATGCAAAATTTTATCTGTATTACTCGTACTTATACGAGTATAGCAAGCAAAAATCAAACTTGCCGTTAAACAGATAAGAAAAATTTGACAACCTATTTAATTCGGTTTACTTATTATCGCAATATCAATTTTGAGAAAAATCTGCTTCTTTTTTGCATAATATTTGTGTTGATAAATATTTTATGTAATTTAAATACGCTCCTTTTCAAGGAACTATGAGATGAAAAGTTGGCTGCTTGAAAATGTATAACTGCTAACTGTGAACTAATTTACTCACAAAGTAACTTGTTTGTCCAAAAACTTTAAAACAACATTTCCCTTTTCCATGATTTAATCTTACTTAATCGAGGTTCTAATACTTGCTACATCCATTTAAAGTAATTTTTTCAACATAAATGTATTCATTTTTCCTGAACCAGAAAGTCCCTCATGAATTAAATACTCCAAGTCCTTCCTTTCCCTGACTATGATCAATAAGGCTAGACCTTTAAATTGGATTATCATTATTCGTTGCTAAGTTAAAAAAAAACACAGTCCATGACATGGCAAGATTGTAACATTATGGCACTTGGGAATAGAGAGATATGGCTATGAGAGTCCTTGCCAACACAGCATGTGCTAAAAGTGGTATTAAAAAACTTTTGAAATCGCCAGGTTCGCGTGGTTGTTTTTGGACATAAAATGTGATTTAAAAAGTTTACCTACTTTTTTAAAGTAGACCCAAAAAAAAGTATGGCAATATAAAACAAAGTGTACAAGTGGGTTTTAGATTGCTTGTGTTTTTTTCCCAGAAGTGGAATGACAACAAAAAGAAGACAAAATTGTAAACACTATAAACCTCTCCACTTAATTTTCAAGATGAAAATGAATTTCCAACTTAAACTTGTATTGCACCAAAATCGCTTCCTTTCTTCCTTACAAGTCGCTCATCAGCTTGAATGCCATTTCCATTCCATTCAATCTGTCGCTCATTATTCAAAACTAATTTAATTAAAATGTTCACCTTCGCGTTTCCCTGCAATTTCAACAAGTTTTCAGAAACCAACACAACTCTATAGGCAAGATAGACACAAGATAAAACCAACTAAAAGCTTCAACAACATTTCAGAATTCAATAACTAACTACTTTTTGTCGTCTTCTATTTAGATACTAACTATAAAATCCTATATATCCTAAAACAAACTCCATACACGGCAAAACTGCCGAATGAATATTCAACATATCTCCAACCATAACCATTGCCATTGGAGAAATATCCGTACAACTTATGTCTACTGTGCATCTATTTTTGGGGCAAATGGCAAACTTTCTAAAAACAAAACCAAACTTTCTCGAAAGTACGAAAATTATATTTGCATAAACTTTAATCACTTGCGTAGGATTTTAGCTGCGTAAAATTTTATCCTGAGGTGGTGTTGAAGAGCTAGTTTGCTGAATGTTGAGTTGAATCTAAAGATCCGGAATGTATCTTGTAGTGTCAAGAAGTTACATTGCCAGCAACGACAAAAAAAAATAAGAATAAAGTTTAAAAAAAAAAAATTAATTAACAGTAAAAACATACACAAACTTGAGTTGCAGCACTTTTGTAGGATGGAATAGCTTATTCTATACAGGTTGTCTGTCACTGTTTAAACAGTGCTGTTCGAAAAAACAAATATTCTTTTCAAATGTAGGTGTTTAAAAAAATATGAGTCGTCCCTTGGATCAAAGCTATAAGTGCCATTGAAGACGATAGACATTTGAAGTACTTGACGAACAATTGTGAGAAAAGAAATTTTGTTTCTAGTAGGAGAAATGAACAGAAAAAGATACAAAATGTTCAGCTTAAGATTGTAATTTGTCTTAGGCGGAGAACCGACGCAGTTAGACCAAATGTTGGTCCGTTGTGATATCATTGGGTTAGGATGAAGTTTAAACGGTGGTAGGTGTCTAAAAAACATTGATATATGTTCGTAGTAGCTATATAAGTCTTAGAAATATTGAAACAAGTCTCTGGATAGCTGCTAGAGAACAATGGCATGTCTATTTATCCCGAAGAAACAAGCGACCATTTGTTTCTGAGTACAACTTCCATTGAATTTGGCTCTTATCAAAACACCCATTAAATCGACTGTTCATTGTGTTGTAATTGTAATTGAATTTTTTCAACATTTCTTGGCATCAATCAGCACGATCCTTTATTTTTGAGCGATTGTTAGATTAGGCAGTATCCAACACACAAATATTTTTGAATTCCAAATGTTGATGCAATATTTAATGTGTGCAAATGGAAATGCAACAAAATGTCACATAAAGATCCTGGGACATCAGTTCACGAACAGCAACGATTTTTTCTGACACAATAACCGACTTTGAAGGATCTTTGCTAAATTTTTCCTGTAGCGAAGTGCGATCAGGATTGAATTCGGAAACACGGTGGCTCGAGATAGTGATTCATTATCAAAAGTCGAAGCGAATTGATCAGCACACGTCTTGCACGAAAATGTTCACAATTCAATACACTTTTTTGACAAAGGTGAATGTTTCAAACAACTGTTAACATCACAAGTAGCACTCGTATGACAAAATGTTCTGTATACGATAACCAATAAAAATATCGAATTTTGAGATGACAATTCAAATTTGACATATTCACACTAGTGTTGCCATATTTCAAGACCTACGTAGCATCCTTCGTATTCAAAATGTTCCAAATGTACATTAAAACCAAAAAATGATTCCAATCAGTCAATGTTTTTTTTGTACACCTACTTGATTGATAAAAATTAAAAACTGTTCAAAATTCACATATAAAAATAAACTGTTTCAAGTTTTTGGTAAATAAATTTTAGAACAAAATTTAAAAATAAATAAATAAATAATAAAAAATAAAAAATTAAAATAGAAAATCTTAAATTTTGACTAGTTATTCCTTGAACGAATGGAGTTTTACCGATAAACCATTGACAGCCAATTTTGTAGCTTAATCGATTGTATAGTCATAGTTGGCAGCATTGAAACTGATGTTTGAAACTAAAGTTTTCACTCGATAAAAATAAGTTACCATCGGCAGTAATTTTACCAAAAAAAAAAAAAACAATATCTCTGGAAAAAATATCAAATTTTATTCATTGAGAGCAAAATTTGTAAAGTAGATTTCAAACGGTTGTCTGCTAATGTCAAATTCGTGCCAATATTGGTTTAATAACTCCCACTAGTTGGAAGACCTAGTAGCCTTCCTCAAACTAATCTGCCTTTCTACTCGTCAAGCTAGGAATGCTCATCAGTTTACCCTTAAGTCTTACTTCGAAGGTATTGTCAAATAAAGAAGTTCTTTCTTATCTTAAGCTGCACTGCTAGGATGTGGAATACTTTACCTTTCTCTATTTCTTCCACTCATTGTGATGTATAAGATCAATGTGCATTGACATCACCTATTAAATTCTCCACACTTTTACTTACCACTCTAATTACGCACTATTACACCATAAGTGTGTACACCTTTGAGTGTGTGCAACTATTAATAAAAAAGTTCAAAAAAGGTGTACAACTCTTCGAAACGATGTTTAGAATATTAAACAATTTAAGGAACATCACGAAACAATGGCATTGTTGTATTTTTGAACACTTACTCATTTCTATACAATTCTAACGGGTTGCTACTATCTGTCAAATATCATTTTTTGACTTAAGCATCAGATGCATCCTCATCCCAACTTTCAGAACCCAAAAATATCACATCTAAAATCCAATGCGAATTCTCAGTTGAATGATTGCATTTCAAATTAAAGAATACCTCTTTGACATTTCACTTTATAGTTCACAATGACATGTTAAGGTACAATTCACAATGAAACTCGTTTTCAGTTACATGCTGTCAAAAAATATTTTTGCTTCTATATAAAATTACCACAAAATATTATCCAAAACCACAGTTTCAGAAAAATTGTTTTGAAATACTAGTACATATTTTTTAAGTCATAAACAAATGTCACTTTTGAAAATTTGCCAAACATTTGCACAGTACTGTTTAAGACAGTAATTTTCCCGTATAAATTTTAATGAATTTCAATTTCCGGAATTAATTTGAAAATATCATCGCTAGCAACTCCTACTTCAACTTGGTCTTGTGTTATAAGAGCATTTTAGTAGCCAAGGATGTGGGAGATGTTATGTTGCTTAACTTTCAGTTTTACTTTTTTTTTGTTTCTTCTCATTTATGATGGAAGAAAATCTTAAGTTATGAAAGACAACTCACAAAAAGTTTTGAATATAAATAATAAAAAAAATGGTTTGTAGAAATGTTTGATAAAGGTTGACATCTTTTCGATGTAATTCTGTGTATTTGTATATCTGTAGTTTTGGTCAGACTTATGCGGGTTGTTAGTTTAGCATAAATGAAACACACATTGCACAGTAAATCAAGAACTTTGAAAATCAATAAATTACGAACTTGTACAACTTGTGTAGAAACCTTCTTCAAAAGCAGGATAATTTGTCATTATTAGAATGTATTTAGTGAGAGAAGTCCTTTTTTGCATTTTTGTTTCGCTTGCTTGTGGATGCGAAAGCTTTCATGTGTTATTTTTTCGTTTAGTTAATTAGTTGGGAAATTCTCGTTAAAACTAAGATGTTTTCTTTGGAAGCAAAACAAAAAAAAGGAATTTCTAAAAGCTGTTAAAAGTGGATTTGTGAATCTGTTAACTCGTGATAATTATTTGGTATTCTCTGGTCCATATGGAAAGAAACGGGAATTAGCTAAGTAGCTAGGGGCTATATCCTCTTTTAATATCTACAACGAAGCATTATCTATTTTTTAGACACTCTTACCGTTAAAAATACAACAAAACTTGTTCAACAATCATAAAGAAAATTCTAACCTAGAATCTTATCCTGCTCTTGTACTACGTTTTTGACACTCTGAATCGAACTTTATGTCCTTAATTCATAATTAAAAAAAATAAAACCCTAAAAGCTCTTTAGAAATAAATAAATATCGAAACCTTTGTATTCAAATTCAAGACCATTGAAGCAGCAATTATCTGCCAGACAATTTATTCCATCCAACCGTAAATTATTATATACTTATACCTACATCACAAGAGCTTTTCGAGCTCATTACATTTTTAATTCGACGTTAATTTTCCAATGTTTGCATTTTAATTTTAAACATAGAGTTATCCCATACAAAAAAAAAAATGGAAAAAATATTCTTGTTTGTAGGGAAGTTAAGTGTGAATATTTTTTTGCAAACAAAAAATAATAAATAAGTACCTTCCTACATACGAAATAATATACCCTCTTGTAATTAATTCAATAGTACTTATTAAACATTAAATAGTTTCGAACATCCTCTTTTCATAAATCTCTTTGTAAGTCCAGGATACACACAACAAATACTCTCGCACATACAATTTTTAATGTACATTTATAAATAAAGCTATCAAAATGGATTTTTTTTTGTATCTTTACATTTCAATACAATAAGAATTCGAATGCAAATTTAATGTTAAAGAGAAGTAATTTAAATAAATAAGTAATTATAATGTGATGGTATCTTTACGGAGTTTTTTTTTTTTTTTAATTACAACTGATTAATAGCTATCAGATTGGGGATTATCTTTGAATAAAAAAAAATATCATATGTATCTCATTTAAGCAGTAATTAAAAATTTTAATCCACGAAATTCATAAGTGGAAATTGACATATTTTAACTCAAAATAAAATAAAAAAAGTCCCTTAGGTATTGATCATATCACAAGAGAATTTTTTTTTGGAAATTGACACACACTCAAGGCGTTATTACTTCCATCAAAATTACGAGTAATAAGGGACAGTTTTTCAGTGCTTGAGTTAATTCTGAGTTAGCTAATCTTGTAAATACAGTAAACCCGAGTAAGAAATCTTTTAAAATCGACACTGTGGGTATATGAACCACGAGATGGCGCCACTATATAAATGGCCATATAGTGTCCTTAAAAGGCCAAAATATGTGCAATATGGCTAACACCTATCAATAATTGATAATTTGAAAACTATTGAAATTTGTCATTTTCAAACTCATGGTATTTAACATTCAACACATTAAATGTGTTTTATTCATTGCTGCATACCCAGCGCAGCATTCAAGTGCGAATGAAACTATCAAACTCACTCCCTATGTCAGTTAAAATATATATTTCAATGTTGGCCATTATTAAAGAAAATGTCAAAATCTGATATCAAAACATGAATGCTTTTGGCAAACAAGAAGTGACTTCCAGCTGACTTCAAACCCACGTTGTCGAGAGGTGTAAAAATGCAGCAACGTCTTTGTTTCGTCTTGGTTCCAACGTTTTGGTCTATATACATAGTTCAAAAGTTTGTTTTTTATTTGAAATATTCAAAAAATTAACTTATTTTATTTATTTACCTTTTCTCAATTGCCAAATTCAAATGTGAAATGTCATTTAACTTCCAAATATGAGCAATTGCCAACATTCGCGAAAAACAAATTTTTTAATTGACTGCATAGCGCCATCTTCATTTCAATAATTTGAAGTTCTATCACCAGCTGCCATTTTTTTAATGGCTTCTTTTTCGCCAGCAATTAAATTGTTGTTGTCAATTTTCTTTCAATTCACAATGGTCCGCATCATATTCAATGATCAAACAGTTAATCAATTGGGTAGTTAAATACAGAGTTTTAATTTTTATCAATTGACAATTGTAATAAGGGCGAAAGTGTCAGTGAGAGTGTAGAAAACAAAAAAAGTGCCATCATGAGAAAATAAATGAATTGACTAACAGAGTGCGCGGTAAATTTCCTTGATTCTCCTTCTCTCATTTCTCTTAGATGCTTTTGTTTTGTTGTTGCATGTTGCATTCATTGTGCGCAACTGATTGACCCCAAGGAGTCAGTCCAGGAGCGGATCAATAAACTATTTAACCATAACACTAATAGTAAATTATTGTATTGTGAAGTTATTTTAAGGTTTAAGGAATTAGACCCGATATCAACATAGTTAATTGTCTGATTTGGTTTTTATGTTGCGGGTGTTTAGGGTCGACTGTAGCAACATTTGTTGGCTTAGGAAAAATATCTTTGCTTCTATGGCCATACTGCAAAAAACAGGCAGCAGTTTTGGTGAAACCCAGTTAGGTGAATATTCTGATCACACGGAATTCAGCCTGCCTGGTTATGGCTTAGTGCATCATATTTTTCCCACACCATGGCCTCGCCATACAAAGGTACCTACATCAGAACATTGTGTCATATCTGCAAATTTCTCGTGTTAAAAAAAACTTATTTTTCGACTATCTACCTACTGGCGTTTCGAATTTGCTAGCAATTTTTTTTTTCAAAACTCCTGAGGTTGTTATTCAAGGGTTATAGGGTATACACTATTCTCTCATTAATAATTTAATTTTGTTTTATGTTCACTTGAAGTTCAGTTACAGTTAATGACTAGAGAAGTATTTGCATTGCTGAAGGTACTTGGCCAATTGTATGGAAAATGTCTATTTAAATTTGGCGGTCCTAAATTTCCCTTTGTAAACGACGCACGGTTGGAAAGAGACATACAGATCCATGAGAATGTTCTCTTCAGATTTCTCTCAAATTTTTAATTATTTAGATTTATTTTCGATGAAGGGTCTATTTTGCTTACCACCTCTACTATCGATAGATTTAAATATTCTCTTTCGGTTATATCTATAAGACCTCGATTTTTCAACCCCTATTCCGTATTCTGCAATTGCCTTTTGTATAATTTTCGATATGAATTGCCACAGGGGAGTATCTTGCAAACTCTATTTGTTTATACACCCAAAACATATCTTACTATCTGACTCATTAGAATAATCATATGTCCGCCAGAAATAGTCGGTTTAGCTACAAGTTCTGCCTGCAATGGAGTCGAAGTCGATCGTACAAGTTTTCCTTTAGTCAAAGGTCTTCCGAAGCCAATTCTTTTTCGCAATGAGAAGTTGTGGATAGATAAAATATTTTTAACTGATGATACACTATCGCTTATGAATTCTTCAGTTAATTTCTACTCTTTGCTTTGCAAAGTAAATTTATCATAGAAATAGGAGTCAAATGGATATCATTGATATCAGGAACTCGGAATGGCGAAGTTTGAGTGAAACACTTGAAGCAAAGCTTTTGATAGGCTGCTGCGTTCGTTCTTCTGAGATTTGAGATGTGCTAACTACTGCGACTTCTTCAGTTTTTGTTTTTGTTTAGAGCTAAAAATATGTTTTAAGACTAATCTCAAGTTTTGTGCAGAAAAGTCCATTAACTCATAATTCAGTGTACATCAGCTCATGAAGAACAAGAGGTCTCATTTCACAAGTGGTATAAAACAAATGTAAAATATCAGTTCCATGGTAAGACAAAGAATTTTTTGAGCAACTAACTCACTCGGGATCTAAATCGACTAAAAAATGTGTTTTAGATGTTAACTCAGCTTTTACCCTGTAAACAAAAAGATCTCGCACTGAAAAACTGAACCTAAGATGGTGAGAAAATTGAGAACATAGGATAAAATTTAAAATTAGATATTGATGGTGGGCATCATAAAAATTTCATTATGGGAAAAGAATAGATTTAAGTAGACCATTTACATTCGTGTAGTGCAACTCAAGAAAGAATATCAGATCTGGAGAGTAGGTCTGAGTTTTTCGCAATGGTAAACTGATGAACAGTAAGTTATTGACTGGTTAAATTGATAACATATAAAACAATGCTTTTATTGCTGGATAGTTCCTCTTCTTTGACTACGTTCCATATTCTTAAAAATTAGACGTATCGGCTCAAATTGACATGGTTCATATTTTTGCGGGAATCAGTTGTCTGGTTCAGCTTTTGTTTCCGTTCTCTCATACAAAAAGTAAGAACGTATATTTTATTGAGTTTTTTTTTAAAGTGCGTTTTTTTCGTCAATAGACTTTAAACAGTTTGTTTTCTACTCGAAGTGACTCATATTTTTTGTAACTGTTCATACTTTTCTTTCTCAGATATAAAATATGTCAAGTAAAATACATGGAGACGATCAAGTTCTTTCTGTAGTTTGAAATGAAAACTGCAATACAAATGTTGTTTTTAAAGTATCAGAGCTCTTCAGTTGATTTTGGAAATTAATTGGGTTTGGCTATTTTCTAACATATTGCTCTTAAATCGTTCTCGTAAAATGTTCTATTATGAATTTGAATAGCCGAAATTCCAAGTGAAAATTCAAAATACTCGCCATATACTACCTACCCCACCCGTGTTGATAAAATCAAAACCCTCCTTCGGTCCATATTTCAAAGTTCATATCCATGAAATTAGAACAGAAGTCTAAATAATTCCCAGCATCTTCTTTGGTCTCGCTGATGCCTTAATAAGAGTTGCAACTCACAGAAGACCACCTAACCAGCGAAGAAAATTCAAAGCGCCATCGCCAGTCTTCCCTCCACATTCTATTGAGTGCATTTTCATTTTCATTTTCCATTTCTATATTAATGCAACACAAAGGACACTAAAACCGTCTTGTTTCTTCCTGTACATTATAACAAGTAACTTTCGCCTCCACCATAAAGGACCCAACTCAGTAAAGATTTATACAAATAAAGGGGAACTTCAAAAACTTTGTGTGCATCCGTTCTTGAGCATAAAACTTTTTCCAACAAAATTAAGACCAATTTACAGTAGACAAATAAACAAGGATAAAACTTTTCAGATTAATGTTGTTACATTAAAGCAAAAGAATAGTGTAGATACCATGGTACAGGAAGAATCTCGCATCCTAAAAAGGATGTTTCCATTGTTTGTGCGAGAGAGGGATATATTTTTGTCAATAGTGTTTTTTCAGTTTCGATTTTAAAATAAGTGTTTTTGATAATTACATTATTTTTTCTAAAATTAAAATAAAAATAAAAAAGAAACTGTCAAATGTGGTTGATGTCGACACGTAATTGCAAGGATCAATAGATGAACGAAATTCTAACAAATTATGTGTCAGTATTTATTTCCGAAAAGGATAATCATGTACACACATAACCAAGTCCATTTAAATAGCTATTTAGCCTGATCTGATTGAATACGTTCATAATTTTGGATTTTGAATGAGTCATGTCAAGTCATCTAAAATATGATTATCCATTAGAGCCGAACTGATATATATTTTAAATTGCAAGTCTTACTGACACCACACACAGATTGATTGATAATAACAATAATCCTATTATAAAATCGGATTATTGCATGTACAAGCACAAGCACAAGCACATGTGTGATAAGAATGGATTTTGTCATTAATTTCCATTCATGTCGCACCACAACCACAATTTATTTTTGCAATTGTTGCAAAAACTCATTAGATGTTTATTATTTTTCCTTTTCTAAAAAAAATCCAATCTAATATTAAAAAAAAACTATTTTTTCAGGATTTGGCTTTAATTTAAATTTTAATTAAATATTATTTGCCCAGGGGCATAAATATATGAAGGACATAGAAAATTAACAAATAATGATAATCACGAGGATGGTGAAATTTAAATAATATTAATCAAACAAAATTGTTTTAAACTATACGTATGTATATCTAGTTTTGTATATGCAAACAATGATTAATAAAATGGTATAAATACGTAAGATTGATTCCGGTGTGGAATTATTTGGATTTTTTTGTTCTGGTAATTATAATGGAATTTAAATTACTTATAGGCGCATTTATGGGGGAGAAATTAAGAGAATAATATGACAAATTTGAATAGAACTTTTAGAATTCGTATAATAGGATTTTAAACTCACACTTTGTCGGTTGCAAACATATTTAATTATTTTAATTCGTATTTATTTTGAATTTATATTAAATAAACATGAGTTGATAGATTGTGTCCACGTGTAGTGTTCATCATCCAAATTGATGAGTTTATAAAATAGCAACATTTTTTAATATGTAGGTATGTATTTATTTGCATTTTTAATTTAATTAATTTTGTTTGCTTATTTATTTATATTTAATTAGATAATTCTTACATTAACAGTTTGTATGTTTGTTTAAGAGTTATTGAAAATAAAATTCTCTACAACTTCAATATTCTTAATTCTAAAATGAATAAAATTGAACAGAGTTTTTTTTTTTTGGAACCGTTATACACCGTGAACCTGGGTGAAAAAAAAACTCCTTAAAAAGTCGGAAGGTTTCGACAAACAAACTGAATTGATCTCTAATAAAGGCATTGTTTTGCAAATCTTTTTCTTTATATTCTAGCTTTGTAACAGTTTTACAAACAATTTTCACATGCTATTTCTGTGACTTTGTCTAGGTGGCTGAGTCACCCTCTTAATTTTTTAATTTGAATTTTGTTCAAACTTAGTTGAAATGTTGGTAACGACAAGTTGGTAACCAAGAGAATTGAAAAAAAAAAAAAAAAACAAATCTTTGTCGAAATTTAATAACAATTTTCTAGACAAAGTGGCAAAACGCTAGAGAGACCATATAACCTTCCGAACGTGTCAAAACATAAATCCAGCATAAGAAGCCGTCAAATTTTAGATAATGTCAAATTATCTTGACAATCTGGCTAGTGTAACAATTTTTCTAAAAGAGTTAAATATCCACAGCAAAAGTTATGGTACATTTAAAAACTTCAATTTCACTCATGCTTTGTGATACATCTATCGGAGCATTGCTACCTCTACGCCTTGGAAATTACTTAAAACGTGTTTAAACGAAGAAAGGGCTCGATATAGTTCCACATCGTGTGCGTGATTTGACAGCATAGTATTTTTTATTGTGGGTTCACACAATCTTTCACGCCCGAAAGCTAATAGGTCCAAAAGTTGCCAGCGGTGACAATTTTGACAGCTATTTCTCTGAAGATGTATCCGAAATAGCTGAAAAAAATGATACTAAGTTTTTTCTTCCCACAAATTGCACTCATATAGCACAGCCATTCGATTAAGCCTTTTTTCGACATTTAAAATTAATATGGCACAAAATCTTACCAGCGGAGTACTGGCAAATCCGAGTAATAAAACAGTCTTATTATAATTGTTTCCGAGGCTTGTTGAAACACTTTGGGACAGTTTGCATGAAAACGATAAAAAAAATTTTAAATCCGGATTTCGGGCAACTGCAATCTATCCATGCTTTTACAGCTTTTAGAAAAAAAAAGAAACTTGACAAAACATCAACATAAACTTCAATCAACATGAAAACCTTTAGAGATTTAGGTATAGACTATATGAAAAGATGTTTTCCGTAGAAAGTCAGGAAAAGAAAAGAAGATCAGCACTGAACCTGGAGCACGTGTGGAAGATTCAGACAGTATTGACTTAACTTGGCAATATGAGCAATTAATTTATTTGTGATGAAAAAATGATCGACCAATGTCAAAGTGGTAGAATACGTTTTGGTCAAATTATCAATAAAGAAAAAACACCCCATAATACGTCAAATGCATTTTAAACGAATAGAATTAATTGTTTCAAAGAGAATCTGGGTTGAGCTTTATTTATCAAAAACATTGGCAATACCTCTTGGCATAATAATTAGTGCGTTGGACTGTCTTGCAGATGGTCTTGAGTTCGATTCTCAGCCGATACAATTTGGTGTTTCAGGGGTGTACTACCTCTTGCGACGAATTGACATATCCTCTAAAATTATTTCTTATGAAAAGAGCTGCTCATTAGCCGTTCGGAATCGGCAGAAAATTTTAGCACCCCTCCATTCCTGGTGACGCAAACATGAATGGTTGAGAGTTTGTAAGTCACTACGAGAAAAGTTATTTGGAAAAGAAACTTCATGTTTCAACTATTGATCGATGAGAGTGACTTTCTCACGTTTATTTAAATAAAAATAAAATAAATAAAAATGGACAAACAAAACAAACCAATGGAAAAAATATAAAATGTAAGAAAAATCATAGTTTTCATTTAGCATGAGTGAGATTCACCTAATGTTTATGACGTACGAGCAAATGAGTCAAAAGTCGAAGCCCGAAATTGATGGTGACTTTCGCCACTCAAATTTGTGTTTTGTTTAAATACAAACGCTTAATTTTTTCTTGAAGATTTATCACACTTACAGATTTAGTCAAGTCGATAAGTGGGCCGAAATCCTCTTAAAAAAATATATTGCAGACGTTATTCAAATTTTAAAATGAAGAACTGTCAAAGTGACCCAGATTTACGGTAATATTTAAAATAAAACTAAATTTGCACATAAGCCCAAATCTGATAAGAAAAATTTCTAATTTAAGAGATTTTTAATTTGTTCGAATTCTAAGAAAGTTGTCTTGTAGCCTTATTTGTTTCTCCTTCATCATCAAGCCTTTCTGTTGAAAAATGCCAGAGCAAAATTAAGCATTAATTTTAATATATTGTTCAGTACTTTTTGCATCCTTTTCTCAGAATTCTCAGCGAAAATTTATTTTATGTTGTTTCTTTAATTTTTATTAAATTTAATTTTATTCTGTTTTATTTGATGTCAAATTAAAATATATTTTATTTATTTTCATTGCAGGAATTCTTAAATTGTCCCATCTAAAAAGGTATGTGCATATATTTTTTGTGGTGATTTTTGAAGTTTGTTTTTTTTTGTTTGCTTTTCGATAATTAAAATCATTGAATTATATTTGTAACATTCGCTGATGACTGCCCTTTAAATTAAGTATGTACCAAGTCTAGTCATAAATACTGATAAAAGTCTGAACGCAACCATATTTCATAAAGTATTAGTTGCATACTTTTCATGGTAATAGTTCCTCATTTCTCTTGTTACTTTCATGTTTCTCTATCGCGGAAAACATGTAGGTTATTAGGCGGTTGCAATCATGGAGTGGAGTGTCATTGAAAGTCGTGTTGTTGTGATTCACAAGTGTAATAGAGAACAAGGTGATATCTGTCGACCTCGAGACCACTTGGAATAACGCATTACATCGCCTATCATACGGTGAAGTTGTTTGGAGGTGATCGCCAAAGATCCGGCTTGGAAAAGAAAAGTTGTATCCCAGGAAAAGAGTATTTCTCAAAACGCCATTTCTTTCATCATTAAAGAAAATTTAGGACTTAGCGCCTACAAGAAATGTGTTCACAGTCGCACTGAAGTAAACAAAAATAGAAAGCTCTGATACGCCGCGCCGGCGTAAAGAATGGTAACAGCCAAATTCTGTTAACTAACGAGAAAGTCCTTACCGTCGAAGAATCTTTTAATAAACAGAACGACGAGTGTATCCACGGATGTCAAGACAAGAACCAGAACTCATTCCGAGGGTTAAAAGAGGCCACTGTCCCGTACATTTGTTCACTAATTTCTATGAAAAATGGGTCAAAATGCTGTCAAACAATGTTCACCAACAAGCAGTGAAGATTTCAACAGGACTATGTTCCAGCTCACAAAGCAAATACCACTCAAGAGTGGCTCAAAAATAATGTACCGAACTACAAGATGATTGGCCAGCCGGTAGTCCAGAACTTAAACCATTGAATTTTAAGCTGTCATCTATTTTAGAGCGAATATCCTGGCTCTACTCAACACCGAAATATTGACTCGTTAAAGTTGGCCCTTGTCCGTGCAGTGGACAATTTACCACTGAATGAGGTGCGTGCAGCGATCGAGGACGGGTCAGTGTCATTCAGGTCGTGCGTTAAAGAAAATGGTGGTCATTTAGAATGAAGTATTTCTATCAAATGTATCTATTGATTTTACCAATAAAATGTATAAAAAGTTTATTTCTTATATATCTAAATATCACCTCATTATTGTTTAGGATTTAGTTTTTCGTGCATCAGTATTTATGACTAGACTACGTATATTTTAATACAGAGGTAAGAATGAGTTTAAGATAACGATCAATGTTTTTATAATGAAAATAATATCCGGAACCGTATGGTGGGCCATTTGAAAATAAAGGGAGTATCATATTTCGACAACGATAAATATTTTTTTTTTAATAAATAGAAGTAACATTTTTGAAAAACAAACACATTGACAATTTTTGCGGCATTTTTAAAAAATTCGTTAAAATATTCCCTTAATATTATTGCATATTGTTTTTGTGTTTAGTCAATAATTTGAATAACCATCATCTTTAACTAGGGATTTTTTTTTTCTTTTACCAGGCATTTTTATTTATCGAAATCGTTGGAACCGTTTTCAGATCAATAACATTATTTTCAACTTAAATGTTTTTTGATCACAAATTAAATCTAAGTAGCTGGTTATTTGGTAAACTTTCACATATTCCCAAAATCTTTGAAAGCATTTTGTATGATATTTTTCGTTGTATTCGTATTGTATTGTATTCGTTGTAAGTCTCTAATTTCCGCTAGACACGGCTTTGTAAAGGTCCACAACGACTAACCTTGTTGAATTCGTATCCTTTAGCCTCTCGGCTTTAGACAACGGAAATGAAGTCGACGTTTGAGACGATTTCAGTAAGATCTTTAAAAAATCTCCGCCCTAAGGCTTGAACCTATCTTCTTGAAATGAAATTCTTCTTACCTGAAAACCTCTCACTACAAAGTTCGATTCAGATCTACCTTCTCTGATGATTTCTTAGCTACTCGTATCTGCGGGGTACCACAAGGCAACCACTTGCGACCTCTCTTTTTTATTCTAACTATTAACGATATTGAAATATTCATTAAGTATTCCCATATTTCACACTATTCCGAAGATACAAAGTTTTTCTTTTTTCAAGACCAATTCTTCCACACATGACGACCTGGCGACTAAAAAATTGCTTAGTTCTTAATATTTCCAAATGTCTTTCAATCAATTTTTCACGAAAACGCATCCAATATACTCTTGTATTGGACGATTTTAAGTCTGGTATTCATAAAATAAATTCTGGTATCCCACAGGGTTCCGGTTTGTCCCCGACTCTCTTTCCCTCTTTTTATCGATGTTTTGCTAAACACAGTACTTTTAGCTTCTCATATTGGTTTCAAAATTCAACTTCTTGTCCTTCATTTGTTTATTTAGAACGGCATAGTCTCTTGTCGTTGAATCGGGATGCACCCCAATGCTATCCATGATCGGAGCTTGCATTGAGGAAACCAAACAGATTTCAGTTCTCGATACGCGCATCACGGACCACTTTGTGTGGATATTCAACAATGTCAAAAAAGCTCCTTAGTATTTAGGTTTCCTCCGACGATGCAAGATCCATAAAGCCAATATTCGTCCAAAGTTTCATTTGAATTCCCATATTTGGGAAGATGCTTCAATAATGTCGGTTCTTTAGTCCTTTTTCTGCATTCATCGAATGTTCCACAGACTGAGTATGAGGTTGAGGCCAATGAGAATCAGACTGGACCAACTGACATTTTCATTCAACTTCTTCATAGGTTTTCTAGAACTACCGGACCTTCCTCTATTTATTTCCCAATTACACTCTTCTTACGCTGGCACTGCTTATTCATTTTTCTGCGAAGCAGGAATTTGCGAAACCAAATTTACTAAGTATGTTTTTGTGTACAATAAAGTAGAATCAAAGTTGTACGCATAATATTTTGGCATTTATCCTTGCATAAATCAGCTTATTATAATGACACGATTTCAGTGGGAAGATAATACAAGAGGAGTGCCGGAAGCAGAGACTTTTCTGATTCAGATAAAAATGTCCCTTAACACGTGTATATTAATTTTTTTCCACACTAAGCTTCTTAGCGAAAGAGCGATGTAATGTTGTCACAACGTATCTAAAAGTTTGTGTCTAAGTATGTATGTGTTGTTTTTTTCTTCTAGGCAAATTGTTTTTGCCTGTTAACATTTCTTAAGTACATCACTGGAGCGCATTAAAGATATAATAACCTATTAAATGTGACAATAAAATTTGTGAGTTTTTTCCTCTTCCCAGTTCTTCGTGTATTTACGATAAAATAAATACGCTTAACTGTTTCCTTTATCCTTCGTCGTAGCACTCTAGGATGTTGCACCACATGGGTATTTTGACAAACTGTTCCAATTAGTCTTTGGAGTGTGGGGAGGTTCTTTATTTTATTATTTATGTAACATACATATAAATATTCAACATTAACATACTCGTAGTGTGTCATCGGATGATATTGAAAATATTGATTGAATTTATTCAAAGTATGTTTCTACCTCCGCTCCGCCAGCAGTAGGAGTATATAGGACATCCTTGTGATACCCTTCTGGCTTAAAGCATGAAGTTATTCTATTATTGAATTCTCGCAAGATTGTGTGCTTTTGTGTTGGTATGTCAGTGAGAGCAAGTCACACACAACATGATTGAGCACCCATATCGAGAAATAGAATGCAGTTCAATTAAGCTTATAATTGACTTCGAACATGGATGCGCTGATGCCCTTATGCGTGCATACATATCAAAATAATTGGGAGATAGAATCCATTATCTGTTTTGTCGAAAAATCGATATTCAAAGGTGCTCTTTGTTTGGTGCATATTTGAATTGACTGCAGATGATTTCTAGGAGACTATCGTTAGGATTGATTTATTTGTGTGATGTGATTTGATATCTAAAAAATATAGTTTATCAGATTTATTTTAAGGGATGCTTTAATTTGTGGAAAGTTGAAAGGTGTCAAAATTCAAAATGATTAATGTTTTCTATGGGGTTTTTGTACGATAACATATATGTACGTGCAGTAGTCTGCAACACTATACACAATCGTATGAATATTTAAGGGTTGAATGTTACAACAACAACTTGAATCAACTACCACCAAGTGTATGGGCTGGAGTTATATCTTTTTCACGGGTGTCAAGCCGACTATCAGATTCCTTTTAGTAGTGCTAATCCTTTATATGCCTAAGTTTAATCGACTGTGATTTGAACCCAGATTTTTGATAAAGTTACATTTTTGTCATCGTTTATTTGATCACGTTTTTATTTGTGATAATACGTATTTCCTCCTAGAGCTCTAATGACTTCTTGGAGCCTTATTAGAAGTCCATCCATTATGTCTTGATTCCCTGACTGAGGAATATTGTGCTACTCTTTTACTACAGCTGCCATCAGCTACCGACTTTTTCGTGATATTCTATGACCGATTTGACGACATGATAACAACAAGCAAGACTGCAAAAACTATGACTTGATTTTGGAGAACTTCCTCCAAGTATGTCTGAGCATTCACACTTCTTCTATCGAAGACAACAAGCTCGGTACGATCCTCGTAAATGATGCCTTCCCATACCAATATCGAGCCTCCCTGACATCCCAACTAATGAGGATATAGCACATGGAGTAGACCTCTCATTTTGTCTTCTATACAGATGTATAAGACTATCTAGTCGTCTTAAGGCTATTTTGAACTCTTCTGAGAACAATAGGTGCTTCCACTATTTAATAGTTAAGTTTACATATTCTTGAGAAAAACACATTTGGGGGCTCGAGCTGGCGACATGATGTAATATTTATTTCTGCCAGTCTTCTTCTTGTTGTTCGTTCACTAACTCTTACATTTCGTACTTCGAAGCGATGTGTACGTGTAGCAGTGCTAAAGCGATCTCTAATCATTTTGTTTACAATAAAGCAGTCTTCTTGACTGGATGCCTTCCTTGGCCTGATTCATAGTAAAATATGCAGTCTCCTGAAATCGTTTGTTGGCATCCCGGACAGTGGTTCGAGGAACACTAAATGTCCAAGCGGTCCAACGTTGACTGCATCCACTATCCGCGAAAGCCACAGCCCTCGCTACTTAAGTCGGGTTCCAAGGGCATATTTTTTTGTGATTTCTTATGCTAGAAGTTCACAAATACAAATTTTACACTTTCCAATATCTACAAATCAAAAATTAAGGAATAAAAACTGCCTTATTTAGATCCTAAAATATATCTATTTTACTATCGCGATATGGAACGGAACGTTATCCTAATGATACGACAAATCTTAAAAAATTTCGAAAGGCCTTTTTCAACCAAAAAAAAAAAAAAAAAACAAAAATTCTGAGGCCCATAAAATGAGATCTCCATCCTTGCATCTGTGGAAAAAATTCAGTTGGTTCCTTTTCCTCTATCAGTAAAGGTGTTTTTCTAGTGAATGGTATTTAGAAACGGACAAATTTGTAGAGAATTAAATATTCTAAAAAGAGATTTGATTTGTTTCCGCCAAATAATTACTATAAAGCATTTGTATCTTCTTCTTAAGTATTTTTGCTTTCTGGCTCTTGTTTTAGCATTTTATTATGTGTCTAACATGACGTGCAATGGATTCGCATGATTCTTTGATCTAAAAGGAGGTTAATGAGCTGATTATTTATCTGAAATTAGAGGCAATATAATTTTATTGCTGTAAAACATCAAATACGTCTATACAAATATTGAACAGATAACACTATGTTTTATTGCTTATTGTCGTAAACATCTTTTATCAGTTCATCAAGTGCGGAACTAGCAATTATGTTTGGATAAGGTCAGGTTGGTTTGGGTGGTTTGTAGTTTACTATTTTTAGAAAACTATACCCTCTCTGCTCTCCTCTTCAAAACAAAGTACATATTCTATTTTTTAATTTATTTAATCAATTCTATTGATTTAACTTGGCGAAATAATGAAAGCCAAGAACATTTTGTGATGATTTAAAATATGTAGCGAAAACGATTTTGGTTTTTTGAGTTGATATATTTTTTGGAAATCTTTATTAAAGTCTCTTACTTTGAATTTTAACAGCGGAAATATCTTTTCAAAAGTACCTCAAATTATTAACAGTTGAGACACAGCGTACTGACAGTGCTTAGTTGTTACAAACATTGATTAAAATTTATTAAAGATGGATTCCAATATTTAAACCACCATCTTCCTCCTCGTTGTTAAGAACTTCAGGCATATAATTGCCACATCTGGGGAAACCTCTTGGTGCTTGCACCCATTCATCTGGTTCACCAACTTGGAAGAGCAATGCCATACCCGTAGCCAAATGCATCTCAAAGTGACAGTGCAACAACCAAATTCCTTGAAAATATTTGTCAAATTTAATTAAAGAAAATTTAATCACTAAAACCCAATTCATTCTCGATTAAATTTTAAAAATGCCATTCAAAATTATGAATTTATAAAATCATAGAAAATTCCCATTCTAATGAAGACTTTAAATATAATGGAGAGTGAATAAATTGAGGTCCATGGTAGTAGTAATACCTGGATTACTTGCTCGAAACCGGGCCACAGCAACTCCATTATTTGGGATTGAAACAGTATCCTTCCAAACAGGTCGACTCTTATCATATTGCGCAGCATATTCAATAGATCTAGCAAGATCAGTTGTATTGTTGGAAAGACCCATTAAAGCGAAACGATATCCATGCAAATGAAATGGATGATGCAAGCCAGGTACGTTCGCTTCTAAAATATGATTTAATTGAAATTCCGAAGAAAGAAAAACAAAGTAAAATCAAAAACTTACTGTCATACATAGCCATTTCTACAATGCTGTTGGTTCTGACTTTGATCAAATGAACGCACTCGCGAATCGAATCTCCATTCGTCGAAAGACCTGTTCTATCACAAAGTAGACTTTTATCAACTTCATAATATTGAGTGAGAATTGGTTGTGGAGGGAATATATGACTTATATTGCTCATTATTCCGTTTGTAATTATATCATCTTGAGGATCTGTGTGGATGAAAAGTTTTACAAAAATGCAAAGGAACTTAGCGTATTCTTTCTCACTTTCAAATCTCTCATATTTCCCAGGCTTGAATACTTCTTCAACTGAAAATTCATTGTTCAAGTATGGTAATTCAAATTTATAATCAGGTTTTCTGGTAATAAGATCCGTATCCGTCTCCAATGCGGTCAGATCACTAACACAAAAATCGGTATGACCATATAAACAAGGAGCGTCAGGATGATTGAGGCGCTAAAAAACATAAGTCATATCCTGAGTAGTCTTAAAAATCAAATTTAACCTTACATAGCCAGTAGGATAGGTTTCTATATAGTCCGGAAACGGTGGTTGTGGTTGGTCGTGGTCTGAATCATTAGTAATATAGCGCAACAAGGCAAATGAATCTATTGGTCTAAGTGGGGATTCATTCGCTACACCAACTCGAATAAAGTAATCCCCATTAGGTTGGTTTGCGTCGATAACAATGTCATATCTTTCTCCAGCGTTTATAATGAGGGTGTCTATTTCCAAAGGTTCCACGTCATAGGAATCTGTTGCTATCACCATCATTGAATGATTTTCGATCTTTGACGAGGACACAATTTAACAAACTCCGACTTGAACATAGTGACAAATTATCACACCTAAGCAATATAAACTCACCTGTATTTGAGCGAGGTCTCTTAATGACATGGCACCGATCAATTTGAATCTGTACCGATATCCTGGTTTGACATAAAAGATAGTCACAGGAACTTGATTGTGTTCTAGAGTGTCTTTCTGCAAGAAACAACCTTATAGTTAGATATTTAACAGTTCTTCTGTTTGAGAAAGGTGCTTACGTTGACATGAGTTCCCCGCCCGTTGATCAAAATCGAGTCAGGGAATGAAACGTCCTTAGGAAGTCCTGGGAACGAATTTTCTCCATATCCATGCGTCCAGTCAGAGAAAAGCATGAAGTGTTCAGAGAGATCGTAGTCGTATTCATCGATATGTGGATTTTCTTCATCTGGCCGTCGAATTATTAGAGGTCCATATTGCCCATTCAATTTATGGTGTCCTGAGGAGAAACAAGAAGAACAAAAATCACACAATCAGGATTTCAAATCGATCTTTAGATTTACCTGAATGTGAATGATAGAAATGCGTTCCAGGTTCTGTTGCGAAGAACTCATAGCGAAATGTTGACTGAAATAGAATGGGACATTGAGTCGCGTATGGTACACCGTCCATATAAGGCGTGTCCACCATGTGCACCCCATGCCAATGAATTGAAGCAGCTGTACCAGAAGCCATATTTTTAACATCAATAACGACTTTGTCTCCTTCACAGACATTGATTGGAGGACCTGGAATCATTCGATTGATACTCATAACTCCCTTCTGAAAACCATCGCCTACAATGCACTGAGGCTTAGAGCAATCGGAAAAGACTCCTTGTTCACACTTTCTACAAGCCCTTTTTCACCAGATTAAGAAATAATGTAAATATTATTGTCTGCTGGTATTTGTAACAAAAACTCACGGTCCCATTGCATGGTAGAGCTCCAGAGTCCACTCGAAATAGCACACTCGCGGTCGACCCCTAACACATTTAGAATCACATAGTTCTCCAGGATATTGGGTCAGATTAAGAACCTGGGCTTCGGCTAAATATTCCCCCAAAACAAGGAATACAAAAGCCCCGAGTATGAACTTTGGGATCATTTTTCTCTTTTAAAGTCTGAGTTCTAAGAAACTTGCTGGCAAACTAAGATACCAATGAACTTTTAAGATCTGCTTATATATGCAAATGAAACTACGCAAGAACAAATACGTCAAAGCCATTTGGTCATAAAATATACCGATTGTCAACAAACTATTGTCAAAGCCATGTGCGACATGTTTTTTTTATTTTACTTGGCTAATTTAAGCTAGGGGTAAAAGTAGCAACGAACTTTATATTGGTAATTTGTCGTCTGGCATTACTTAGTTCTGAATTTAAAGATAACACACTTTTAAGGTGCCTATATATTAATTTACATTCACATTGTGAGACGTTTTTGTGTTTTCTGATGAATTTAAAAATTTAGTGTTTGTGAAGACATTATTAAAAAAATAATAAATATTTTGTTCTTCGTTTAATTTTATTTTAACAAAGAAGGAACATATTTCAGCAATTTATTACATTTTCAAGTTTTGTTGGAAATTTTTCACTTAGTAGCTGTGCTTCACTAAAACCCTGTTTATCGTTCGCAAGAAATTTATTAGTTTATTAGGCAATGACAATTTTATATTACATATTTTAATTGAAGATACTCAAATATATTATTATATTAGAAGGCCAGAATTGAAGCAGATAAAACATCATAAAAAGAGAAAGAGACAGAGAATAAGATGGAAACAAGTTTAAGGAAATAAAGAGTCATAGCATTTTTGTATTTTAATTCGAACGCGCCCTTAGACGATCTTATGATCTGTCGGTATCAAAACCTCAGTCAAAGTTAACATTTCTATCAAAATTAATTTCAAGATCGAGCAGCCTTTGGAAATCATAACTACAAGAATCCGATTCTACGATCGCAGCCTTAAGATCACGTGCTTCAATTTTCCGTCTTTAGAATGGTCCGACCAGACTTTTCGGGATACGTTGTATAAATTCGAGTATAAATATTTTCAACTAAGTTTTCCTCAGACAACCAGTAGAAGTACCGAAAATATCGCTGCCGTAAATTCTTCCGTTCAAATTGCGAATGTGGTGAATTTTGAGTAAGGATCTTAGCGTTAACCATTACAAGATCAAATTAACGCAACAACTGATGCATATTGATCATTTCAAGCCTCAAAACTTCTCTCATTGATCTCTGCAAAAATTTGAAGAAAACTCTGAATTTCATCAAAAATAATCTTCAGAGATGAAGTTCATTGTTTGCTGAATGGCTGTGTATAATAAACAAAATTAGTCTCTTTGAATCTACAAAAAGTGTCCATGCGATGTGGACTTCATGCCAGCAACAAAATGATCGCCATTTAAAGTTCAATGAAGTTTGCTATAGTGCCTTGTTAGAAGGCCTGAGTTGGATCGACATGGCATTAGTGATATGTTGTTTCTACAAGAGTCCTCCAAGTCCTCCACTGGGCAAGTTGGACTTATTGTGTAATCTCAAGGAATGATTCGATTGAAAGTCATTAGCTTATGAGAATAAGGCAAAAATGTTACGGAATTTGCCACCCGGTGTATCTGGAAGAGTAGTGAAAAATGAATTCAAAAGTAATGATCAGTGATCGATAGGATCGAATCACATACTTAAACCTAAAATGTGTATCTAACCTGGAAAACATTTAAGCCCGATATCTTAAATGTTCTGTACTTGATTTAAAAACAAAATTGTCATTATTGAAAAACTATTTGGTATTTTCCTTGTGCTGCATTTCTAGTTCTAGGCGTTCAGAAAGGAAGTAATATTAATTCGCTTCTGGATCTTCACCTCACCCTCTATATAATACCGAAGTACAGATGCATTTCATATTTTTGTTGGCTTCCATACAAATTTTACTCGTTTTTCCAATTTATATGGACAATAAACAGTTGAGGACTATTTAGCTATACTTTTAGTAATTTTTTTTTTATTTTCAAAAATATCCGAGCGGAGACAGAAAAGTTGTTCGTTTTGACAAAACTCTGGTGAACTCTACACTTTTCTTGTTCTTTTTACATATGTAGATACCTACTGAAGAATCAGCTCATATATTTCCCGTGTCTATCACGTTATCCTGGGACCTGAGCATCAACTATCCCATATAGTTTTAGACTTCCCCCTCATGAGCCTTGGTTCTTCTCAGAACATCGCCTGTACATTTAATACGGTTTCCGTTTCGGAGTTAGAACGACTTCGCCGTGACTTATTGTGTGATACTTTGTTTTTGAATTTTTCGATAGGTTCAGTATTTTGGTTTCCTTGTGCATCCCCAATAGCTGGATACCATTATGCCCAAATGGGTTTCAGTACCTGCTTGTATAATATTATTTTGTTCTCAATAGATAGGCCAGAGTTCTTTACTAGAAACCAGTAAATTTGTCTGTACTTCGAGTTTATTTCTTCTCTTTTTTATGTACTTTTTCCATTTCAGTTTTGCATCTAGAGGTATTTAGTAGTATTGCCTTAACTGTTGACAAATTAAATTGTTGTTGACAATTTAAATTGTATATTCAAAAATATAAATTCTGGTGTGCCACAAGGTTCTGTTTTGTCTGCGACACTCTTCCTTTTCTTTTTAAATGATTTCTTATCTGAATCTTTCAATTCACTTAATTGTTTTGCTGATGACAGTACTCTTAGTTTTCTTATTAGTGTTCAGACTCACAACCCTGTTCTTCGATTGTGGAATTAAAAGTTCGTCGTATCATTAGATTTCGATCTCGAGAGCATTATACAATGGGGTTTTACAACCGCGTTGAATTGAATGCTTAAAAAACACAAACCTGTTTTCTATATGTCGACCGAAATACTCGTATATCACATCTGCTATCTATGAACTTGTATCAAAAAAAAAAGCTGAAAACCTTTCCACAGCCGGTAATGACGGTTAATGACCATCTCTTAAGGGAAAATTCGACGCATTCAAAAAAGGTCTTCTTTAAAGATGCAAGAAATTTTTTTCTTCTGATGTCGCTACCAACCATAAGGTCTACATCCAGCCAAAACTTGAGTAAAACTCTCATATCTACGCTGCTGCCCCAATTACTCATTTGAACCTGTTGGAAAGAATTCAGAATAGAGCCCTAAAAACTTATAGAAGGCACATTCATTACGGAAACTTTTGTTTTCCTTGAAGACGGTCGTTACTTCTCCTGTCTTGTATTGTCTTTCTGTCAGCAATGTTCAATTGAAATAGGTAGTTGCATTTCTTCCCTTAAACAATTTCGCCTTAAATCCACTGGGAATGCTTATCTTGAACCTAACTTTGGTTGTACTGTAAAATAAAGAGGTTCTTTATTTCTCTCGATTTCGAGATGTCCGTCGATATCCCATGATAATAAATTATGTAGATACACCACGGTAACTTTCTAATGAAATGATAGATTTTGATGTAAGAAAACTTCGCGAAACTTTCAATTTTTTGTATCAATTAATATTGAAAAGAAGTCTAAATTCTGTCAACTTAATTCAAATCATCCAAGGCTTCAAGTTACAGAAGTCGATTATTGCTGAAATCTGACCTGAAATATTGATTAATTTTTTGAGTTGCAAACAAATACCGTTTTCTAATGATTGAACATAACGACTGATCGGCAAGATATTTTATTGTTAATTTTTTTTTTAATATATCTAACAATAATTGAGATCTTTCCCCATTCAATAAGGATCTCCTTTAACTGGAGGCATATAATTGCCACATTTGGGGAAACCTTTTGGTGCTTGCACCCATTCATCTGGTTCACCAACTTGGAAGAGCAATGCCATACCCGTAGCCAAATGCAGCTCGTAATGACAGTGCAATAGCCATATTCCTTGAATAGAAGTGGATACAATAAATTTTAAAAATTACGATACATTATTTTACAAATGTGTTTAAATTTACCTGGATTACTTGCTCTAAATCGGGCCACGATAACTCCGTTACTCGGTACTGTTACAGTGTCCTTCCATACAGGTCGACTTTTTCTGTATTTCCCAGCATATTGAATAGCCTTTGGAAGATTTTTCGTTTTATTCGTCATTCCCATCACAGCAAAACGATATCCGTGTAAATGGAATGGATGATTCAGGCCAGGAAAGTCCACTTCTAAAAATCAGTTTGATTGGTGTCTTTCCGAAAAAAAAAAAAATAAATAAAACTTACCGTCATACAAAGACATTTCTACAATACTGTTGGTTTTGACTTTGACCAAATGAACGCACTCGCGAGTTGCTTTTCCCTGACATTTCTCAGGACAATCACTCCTTTCACAAAGGAGATTCTTTTCAATATCAGAATATTGAGTGAGAACTGGTTGTGGAGGGAATATGAGACTGATGTTGTTCACTATTCCATCGGCAATTAAATCTCCTTCAGGATCTGCGGGGATGGTAAGTATTAGAAAAAAAAATATCAAAGGTTCAAAACTATTCTTCTAACTATCAAATCGCTTATATTTCCCCGGGATGAACCCTTCTTCAACTGGAAAAACGTTGTTGACGAATGAAAACACAAATTTATAATCCGGTTTCCTGGTTATAAGGTCCGTATCTTTTTCTATCGCCGTGAGATCGGCAACACAGTATTCATTGTCATTATAGAAACAGGTGGCTTGAGGATGATTGAGTCGCTAAGAAGACACAAGTCATAACCTGAGTAGTCTTAAAAATGAAAAGTTAATATTACATCTCCAATGGGATAGGGTTTTCTATAGTCCGGAAAAGGTGGCTGGGGTTTGTTATAGTCCGATTCAGTGGTAATATAGCGCAACAATGCAAATGAATCAGTGGGCTGAGGTTGGTGATTGTTATCTCCTCCAATTCGAATCCAGTAATCGCCTTGATGTTGGTTTGTCTCGATGATAATATCAAATCTTTCTCCAGCGTTCGACACGAGGGTATCTGTTTCGAAAGGCTCCACATCATAGGAGTCTGTTGCTATCACTATCATACTATGTTTTTCGATCTTTGACGAGAAAAAATTATTAAGACATTTCCAACTTTTGGACAGAAACCAAGGACTTAGACAACTTGATTCACCTGCATTTGTGCGCTGCTGGTTAATGAAATAGAATTGATGCAGTTGAATTTGTATCGATACCCTGGTTTGACATAGAAAATAGTCACAGGAACGTTATTGTGTTCTAGAGTGTCTTTCTACAAGAAAAAGCCGTCAGGAATTTTCATGATCTTCTGTTAAAGAAAAAGAACTCACGTTGACATGAGTTCCCCGTCCATTGATCAAGAGCGAGTCAGGGAATGATACGCCTTTAGGAAGTCCTGGGAACGAATTTTCTGCATATCCATGCGTCCAGTCAGAGATTAGAATATAGTGCTCAGGTAGATCGTAATCGTATTCAAAAATATTAGGATTTTCTGCATCTGGTTGCCGAATTACTAACGCCCCATATTGTCCATTCAATTTATGGTGTCCTGAGAAGAAATACGGAAAAAAATCACGCAATCCGGATTTCAAATCGATCCTTAGATTTACCTGAATGTGAATGATAGAAATGCGTTCCAGGTTCTGTAGCGAAGAACTCATAGCGAAATGTTGACTCAAATAGAATGGGACATTGAGTCGCGTATGGTACACCGTCCATATAAGGCGTGTCCACCATGTGCAGCCCATGCCAATGAATTGAAGCAGCAGTACCAGAAGCCATATTTTTAACATCAATAATGACTTTGTCTCCGTTACAGACATTGATTGGAGGACCTGGAATCATTCGATTGATACTCATAACTCCTTTTTGAAATCCATCGCCTACAATGCACTGAGGCTTTGAACAATCAGAAAAGACTCCTTCCCCACATTTTCCACAAGCTCTTTAAAAAAATTACACACATCAATAGAGAAATAATTTATTATAATCGTTTTCGAATCTCACGGTCCCATTGCATGATATAGTTCCAAAGTCCACTCGAAGTAGCACAGGCGAGGCTGACCCTCTACACATTCAGCGTTACATGCTTCTCCAGGAAATTTGGTCAAATTAATATACTGGGCTTCAACTAACCACTCGCCAAAAACTAGGAATATAAATGCTGCAGATATTAGCTTTGCCATAGCTTTTCTACTTTCAAGTCTGATTTATTAGAAACCTATTCACGAACTAAATTACCCACGAACTTTTTAGATCTTCTTATACACAAATTAAGTTACCTTCGTTGAAGAGAAGTACTCTTAAGGTTTACCATCAGTAATTACACAGACTGACAATAACCTATTTATGATTATAGCATGAGACAAGAAATAAAAAATAAGTTTAGATTAGCAATAACAGATTAGATCTGAACTCCAAACATATATTGTTTATTAATGAACTTAAAGATAAAAACAATATGTCTTAGAAACATTTGGTTTCCTTGCCATAAATTTGCAAAATTTGTTTGAAATGATTAAGACTTGTTTTTATAGTCACCAAATAAAGATTTGAATATTTTTGGTGATGGCTAAATTTTATTTTAGTTAATAAATTATGAGATTTTTTTTTAACTAACTGCGGTTTATTAATTGAAAGGCAAATATTTTGAGAGAAGATTTAAATTTAAATTGTTTCATAATTTCTCGTGGAGTGATTTTTAGGGTTTAGTTTGTCGATTTTGGTTAAAATTTGAGGATTGTACTAAGTTTATATTTTTTCCATAAGAGAAATTGTGGCAAATATTAATTTTTAATATTTTATTCCTGAAAATGTAGTTTGATTTGCTGACAGTAAAGTCCAATACTCACCCCTATGGAAATGAAAAAATGTATGCGTTCTAAATTTAACACAAACCTCAAAATATCTGATATGATATTCTTTCCGAGGAGACCTAGAGCTATAGTTGTATTAAATCGAGTAGGATAGGGTTAGGAGGCTAACACCTTCCACAAAGGACAAGTGTTGGCCCTGAGCAATGGTTGCGCGTGAAATCATTTCTAAAATCACATGATGTTTGTCAACGGACCAATAACGTATATTCTGTTTGCTGATGAAGCGCTTCATCACTATCATTTCAAAAGCCGAATTCGAGAACTTACTTCGTTTCATATGATCGAGGGGCTTAAGTTCTTGAACAAACTTTATCTTATACGGTCTGAGGCTAATATTCATTCCAAAAATTCGCCTTGGTGCCTTGCTGACAGTAAAGTCCAATACTTACCCCTATGGAAATGAAACTAAATCTAACACAAACCTCAAAATATCTGATATGATATTCTTTCCGAGGAGACCTAGAGCTATAGTTGTATTAAATCGAGTAGGGTGGGGTTAGGAGGCTAACAGCTTCCACAAAGGACAAGTGTTGGCCCTGAGCAATGGTTGCGCGTGAAATCATTTCTGAAATCAAATGATGTTTGTCAACGGATCAATAACGTATATTCTGTTTGCTGATGAAGCGCTTCTTCACTATCATTTCAAAAGCCGAATTCGAGAACGTACTTCGTTTCATATGATCGAGGGGCTTAAGTTCTTGAACAAACTTCATCTTATACGGTCTGAGGCTAATATTCATTCCAAAAATTCGCCTTGGTGCGGTCTTAACGATGCCCAATTCTTTAAAACGCTTTCTTATCGACTTTTGGATTGGATTACCCAGCAGCGACTACCCCAGCTCAGATACCTCAGCGTAATGTTAATACTGGATGATATCATACTAGATTGCTCTTTTAGCTTAGTTGTAGCAGTTGAAATTCCCGGTGCATCTGAGACAATTGGTTCGTCGAAATGCCTAGAATACAGCTCCGTTCAAGCGTCTATCGCAAACGAACCAAAAAAGCAATTTAGTATGATCACTGAAGGAAAAAGAAATACTAGATTGCTTTTTTGGTTCGTTTGCGATAGAAGCTTGAACGGAGCTGTATTCTAGGCATTTCGATGAACCCATTGCCTCAGCTGCACCGGGAATTTCAACTGCTACAACTAAGGCTTAAATTTGTTGACTATGAATTGTTTGTCTACTGGGATGAGAATTACAACCAAAAGTTGGCCTTAACACTCTTGAGTGTCTTAAGGCCCTGACTACCCGGGAGTAAGCTTTTGGGGATAATATTGAATATTGAAAACTTTTGAGTGCGACCTTATTTTTTTTTTCTTACACGAATTTGTCGATTTTTCGTATTCATATTTATCAGAAAATTTTGTACTCCATTCTTCGGTTTGCCAAATTCAGTCCATATTTTACAAAATTCGTATTTCTTGCTTGATTCCCAGATTCCAAAAATATTATGGCATTCGATTATTGAACTTTTTACTTTGTTAACTTAGAAAATTATTAGTATTGTATTCAAGACAGTTGACAAAATTTTAACTTATCTTTTGTTTGTCTAATATGCAAATAATTCAAATGAATGACTGCCCTAGAAAAAGTCTACCCAAGTAATTCTTAAACTTTACTGCTCGTGTCTTGGTTTATGGTTATAAGGTATCAGAGATGTCTCTACAATTTAGTCGTTAATAGATTGCACAAAACTTTATGTTTTATTGCTAAGATACAAAAATTGATATTCATACATAGATCATGATAATTATAATATGAACATTAAAGGCCCGGCTACAGAAACTAAATTTGGTGAGGGCCACGTTTTCCGGGAAAAGTTTCTGGGAATAAAACAAGACTTTGTAATAAGTGTTGCCGTTTCTTTATAATACCTATAGGGTGCAGTTCATGACCCAGGTCCAGGTCTATGTTTTTTTAATTTTTTTTTTTTCAAAAACTTTTAAATGGATTAAAATTTTATAATTTATATTTTCTTGATTGACCGTCTTGTTGCAGCCACATGTTTTTGTTGATCCAATTCGGGACAAGACAGTTTTCTATACAGTTACTATCAATCAAGGGTTTTAAGTGTCCTAATACTGTTTTTTCTGTTTATTGTCATTTGTGGCTCAATATAATTTTTTTGTCAAAAAATGGCGGTCGTCTATAGCGAGCTGTAAAACTGGAGCACTTACATCTTTTCGAGGTTAGGAGTTAGGTTTTAAATCTGGCTCTGCTGCCTTAACGGCGGAAAAGAGAAACCCCTGCTCTGCTATACGATTCTTTCTTGTCTTTACCCAACCTTCACTTTCTAGCTTTTTGTAGCATTTTTTGCGAATCACTTTTTATACTTCTTTAGTTAGAATGAATTGCCACCTCTTCCTCGCACTATTTTTAAAGTACGAGTAGATGGTGGCGTTCGTTTAAACCCTAATTAGTGTATCAAAAAATTTCCGTTTACAAAAAAATAGGTCAACTCACAACTCGACAATATTGCTGCAATAATTATTGAAAGTGATATTTCTTTTTTGAAAATGTCGTTAAAAGACATCTTACATTTGAAAATATCAAAGAATAACTTTGATTGGAATTTTGTGTCAAATACATCTTAGTGCTATGAAAAATTGACTCTAGGTTTAAACAAATCTTAACCAAAATACCTCTCCAGAACAAATCATTAAATGTTCATTAAATTTTCTAATACACGTAGATTTTCTTCAAATATAAAATCATTATATCTTAACAATGTTGAAACACAAAATTTTGGAATACTGAATTCTTAAAAAATATTTTTAGTTATCATATCCCTTATGCAATAATAATAAGAGCCATACAGTTAAGTAATATGCTTTCCTTTTTGGTATTCTTCATATTCAACGACAACATCAAATCTGATTCTTACTTTCTTATGGCTCCTAGTTGATGACTCATCTCCTTTCAATAGACTTCATTTTAGTACGACAAAAGTAGCATTTTATATTTTTCAACAAATCAAATTTAACATCTTTTTCTACTTCTTAAAAGCACCTCTTTTAACTGGGGGCATATAATTGTCACATTTGGGGAAACCTTTTGGTGCTTGCACCCATTCATGTGGCTCACCAACTTGGAAAAGGAATGCCATACCCGTAGCCAAATGCAGCTCGTAATGACAGTGCATCAGCCAAACTCCTTGAAAAATGACCAAAATTAGAAACAATTCGATTTCAAAAAATCACCCTTTAACCTGGATTATCTGCTCTAAATCGAGCCACAGCCACTCCATTATTTGGAACTGAAATAGTATCCTTCCAAACAGGTCGACTTTTCCTATATTTACTAGAAAACTCGATAGCTTTTGTAAGATTAGTGGTATCATTGGTCATTCCCATTACCGCGAATCGATATCCATGCAAATGGAATGGATGGTCCAAGCCAGGTACGTTCACTTCTAAAATACGATTTGATATTTTTTTTTTAAATTAGATTTCCGAAAAAAGAAAAACATACACTTACGATCATGCAAGGCCATTTCTACAATGCTGTTGGTTTTGACTTTGATCAAATGAACGCATTCGCGAGTTGATTCTCCATCACACTTCTCTGGACAATCACTTCTGTCACAAAACAGACTCTTATCAACATCCGAATATTGGGTGAGAATTGGTTGTGGGGGAAATATATTGCTGATATTGTTCACTATTGCATCTGCGATTATATCTCCTTCAGGATCTGGGAAGTATTTAACAAATAAAATCAAAGAAATTCAAACTTTTATAATTTCTTACTGTCGAATCGTCTGTATTTTCCAGGCTTGAACCCTTCTTCAACTGGGAAAATATTGTTGAAGAATGAAAACACAAATTTATAGTCCGGTTTTCTGGTTATAAGATCCGTATCTTTTTCCAAAGCCGTGAGATCGGCAACACAGTATTCATTGTCATTATAGAAACAGGTGGCGTGAGGATGATTTAGACGCTAAAGAAATGCATGATACTATCACAAGACTCGAAGAAGTGAAAAGCTACTCTTACGTTTCCAATAGGATAGGTCTTGTTGTAGTCCGGAAAAGGAGGCTGTGGTTTGTCAACGTCTGAGTCTTTGGTCACATATCGTAACAAGGCAAATGAATCAGTTAGTTGAGGATGATTCTTATTTCCTCCACGAATCCGAATCCAGTAATCACCTTCGGATCTGCTGGCATTGACGACAAAATCATACCTTTCGCCAGAGTTGGATACGAGGGTGTTTGTCTTGAAAGGCTTCACGTCGTTGGAATCTGTTGCTATCACAGTCATACTATGTTTTTCGATCTTTGACGAAAAGAACAAAAATTGAAGATTTGGAACTCAAAGAAAATATTTGGGAAGTTACCACTGAAAACCCCCTTTGACTTAAGCAATACAACTCACCTGCAGTTGAACGGTGTCCGTTAATGACAAAGAATTTATCAAATTGAACTTGTATCGTTTTCCTGGCTTAACGTAATAAATAGTGACAGGAACCTGATTGTGCTTAAGAGTATCTTTCTGCAAGGAAAACTCTCAAACAAATGTCTTGGTGGTTTTTAAGAAAATCTCTTACGTCGACAAAAGTTCCTCGTCCATTGATCAAAAGCGAGTCAGGGTATGCTTCGCCTTTGGGAAGTCCTGGATAGGAATTTTCTCCATAACTATGTTTCCAATCGGAGATAAGAATGTACTGTTCAGGGAGATCGTAGTCGTATTCACTAATTTGTCGATTATCTTCATCAGCTTGTCGAATTATCAATGCTCCATATTGTCCATTCAATTTATGGTGTCCTGAGAAGAAGTAAGTGAGTACAATTAGGACTTCAAATAGAACTTCATACTCACCTGAATGTGAATGATAGAAGTGCGTTCCGGGTTCTGTTGCATAGAACTGATAACGAAATGTTGATTCGAATATAAAGGGACATTGGGTAACGTGTGGGGCACCATCCATGAAAGGAGTATCGACCATGTGTAATCCATGCCAATGCAACGCAGCAGCTGTTCCATGGGCATTATTTATAACATCAATGATAACTTGATCCCCTGCACACAGATGTAGTGCTGGGCCCGGTATCATCCGATCGATACTCATGACTCCTTTTTGAAAACCATCACCGATAATGCACTGAGGTTTAAAACAGTCCGATACGACTCCTTCCTCACATCTTCCACAAGCTCTTTTTTGTCAAATCAAAAATAATACAAATTCATATGTATGTCTGTTAAGATTTTTCAATCAAGACTCACGGTCCCATTGCATGGTAGAGTTCCAGAATCCACTTGAAGTAGCACACCCGCTGTTGACCCTTAACGCATTTCGAATTACATAATTCTCCAGGATATCGGGTCAAATTAACAAACTGTCCATCGACTAACCACTCGCCCAAAACTAGGAATAAAAAAGCTGCAAGTATTAGCTTTTTGATCATTTTCCTATTTTCAAGTCTAAATTATTGGAAACCCTTTCACGAACTAAAAACTTTCCAAACTTTTTAGATCTTCTTATACAAAAATCAAGTTGAACGTTAAAGAGGAAGTCTCCAAATGTACATCACAAAAATGGCAGAGCCTGACAACAACCAATTTTCGTTGCACATGCAGTGTTTTAATTTAGTTAATTTGAGCTTATTTAATTTTGCTTTATCGGTGTTATAGTCAGATATTTTAAAATTATATATATAAAATATTAAGTAATCGGATGATGTTTTTTTAATGTTTAAGCAAACCGGGTGTTTCATAATTTCAGTTGAAGAAAATCTTGTTCACCAAATGACTTTGGAAGATTGTGGAGCGCATTGATTTTTCTTTTAATTTGAAGACCTAAATCAAGGCATTTAAATATGTGGACTCGATCTCAACTAACTCTATAACAGCCTTAACTGCCTTTCATCTCTAGCGGAGATAGTGCAGTCGTTCAATATCCACCTCTGATGTGTGTGAAAGGGACATTCCAGGGAATGTAAGATTGACAAACTCGCCAAAAGTTGAACAACGCTACCTATGTTACCTGATAAGACAAAGTAAGATATACGCATTTTTGCATGGATTTAATTAATATAGGCATTTGTAGTCTCTCTCGTTTCGTAAAGACTTCAAATGGTTTAACTATTAGGGAGCAAATCTCTAGATTCATGTGTCTCTAGAATCATGTGTCATGTCACAATGGACAACCTCTGGTTTAAGCATTTCATCAGTCACTTCAAACTTTCCTAACCTAACCTAACCTTAATTCAAGTTCTCAAGCTCCATACTTTCATTCAAAATGCACGACTTTATCTCACGAACTTTCTCTTGAGGCTGAAGTTGGACATTTGAGATGTATGAATGCTTTAATAATGTAAAGATATAGTTGACCAAAACTGTCAAGGAATATTCAAATGTACGAAACGCTGAGTTTTAATTGATTTTCTTTGTTTGATTGAGTTATTAAAATGTTTATGTTTTACCTCGTAGAAAAATTCTAATAAAATCGGTCAAGCCGTTGTATTAATATAAATATTGGAAAAATCCAAAAATATAGCAATTTCCTAAAACGGAGTTAATACTTATATTTTTTAATGCGATTTGTTGGTTTTCTTAATAATTTTGTACATGTGAAAAATCCAGTCATTAAAAAAAAAACTGGGAAGTTTCCGTTGTCTATGAGTTAAAATAAATTTGAATTTTAAAAGTTTGAGATATGCCAATTCTCTGTGCTCTACCTTCGAGGCACCCTGCAACCGTTGATATGAAAACTTTAATTTGATTGCATTTACAAATGCAATAACAATCTCTTAATAATTTTTAATTGATGTGGGCAACAAAATTGCTTAAAAAAATATTAATATTTGCGGTAAAGAGACCTTACACTCTTAAAGTAAACAAATATTTTAGAATTGAAATATTAACTTTGTTACAGATGTTTGAGTTTGAGTCCGTTGCTTATATTTTCCAGGTAAATTTCTAACAACCTCACAATGTAAGTTGACTTGAAAAAAAAATCACTCTTCAACAAATTTTCAATATTTTAAATGATCTGTTTTCTGATATTAAAAGGTTTGTTCATGTGATACAGCAGTTATGGGACCAACAAGTAAAAATTTTTACTTTGAAGAATAAAATAACTCGTAAAAAACCAGGAACTAATGACTAAAAACTCTCAACCATTCCTGTTTACATGTACCTACTGTAGGTACCTGGGTACCTACAATTTTCTGCCGAGTTTGAACGGCTAAGATGAGCAGCCATTTTCATGATAAGAGATATTCTTAGAGGATTCGGCACTTCCTCCCATTAAGCAGTACACGCCTTAAAAATAATAAAGTTAATGCTGATAATCTAACCTATGAGCCTCTGTATGTCAGTCCAGCGCACTAGTCATCTAAAAGATAAATAAATCAAAATCGCTATGGAAGTAAAGAGCTTTTACAATTTCAAATATTTTTTCGAAATTCTACCATACATTTGGCTCCCCCAGTAATCCTCTCTACCCAAGGTTTCTTATTGTAACCTCTTTAATACACATTTTAATCACCACTGATCAACATTTGGTCTAAGTGTTTTGGCTCTCAGCTGGCAGCCGTTAAAGTTGCTAACCTTTTTTAATATGACCTTACTTATGAGTTCATAGCTTGTTATGAAATCTTTGTCCAATCTTATTGAGATGAATTGATTCTGCAAGTTCAAGGAAGAAATGACTTCGCCAGAGAGAATAACAAAAATTTTTTGCTTTTAAACTAAGTCTTATTCTTAAACCTCTATCGTCGCTGTAGATCGAATACCTCGTAACCCATAAAAAACCGATTTTTAGGTAATGATGCAATTATATTGTGAAAAAAATTCCGGATCTAATGAAAAATATCCTGTGAACCTAAAAACTATAATCGCAGAGCCACGCGCATAATTAACACCACGTCTCTCATTGCCTCTCATTGATTTGATAATAAGTTTTTTGTCTCTCCTGAAAAATCGACTTTTCTGGGTTACGAGGTATTCGATATACAGCGACGCTATAAGACTCTTGCCTTTTCAAAATGAGTCTAAAGACAAAACAAAACCTATAGAAGGGAAAATCATATCGCTACAAGAGCGAGCGCCATAATTAAAATTTTGTTGTTTCCAGCTATGTAAATGCGATTACAAATTTCATTTGTTAAAAAGAAGATAAGGAAAAACTTCTGCGGTTGAAATTGAGAATATGTTTCGAAATAAGATAATTTACAAAAGGCATGCAAAATTTGTATTTAAATTATTTCACTTAACTTAAGCACTTGATTTTTTGAGTTATAATGCTTTTGTTGCGAACGAGCATTTCAAATCGCTTACAATTCTCTTTCAGCTATTCATTTCTTGCAGTATGCTCCCAAACAGTGGAAAAATTCTTTCATTGTCTCAAACTATAGACCGATTGCGAGACTTTCATGTATGCCCAAATGATTTGAGACTATAGTGCATGACTACTAACTTCTTCATTTTAAATAACTCTTTTCTAATAAAGGACATGCTTTTCTCAAAGGTAGATCAACAATGTCCAATCTTATTGAATTTTAATTTTTTAGTATTTGCGCCATAGAAATAAATTATGAAGTTGATGCAATTGCAACCGATTTTAGTTAATCATTTGATATCAAACATTCGTCTGTTTACTATCTTGTTGGGGAGTTACTCTTCTAAACCTATACTTAGCAACATTAGGAGTCCCGCAAGGAAGTCATTTCGGGCCTTTGCTTTTTTTTTTATTAACGACACGTTGAAATTACTTGAATGAAGTCTGATTGGAGATTGACGCTGATGACATGGGTATTGGTGCTGACATAATTTCCTTGAGCTTAAAGTTAAAAACCGTCAAGCCATTACATTTTCTCAGAAACGCCACTCTTTCCGTCAGTGTTATTATTTCTGTTGTCACTTTTTTTTTCGTGACTTCGGGGTTATTTGTGAATTTAATTGCTGAATTTTCGAGCTCATTTTGATTCTATAACTAACAGAGCTAATCCAGCTCTGGGCTTCGTTAAACGTTAGTCCAAATAATTCTCTAATTCCTACGTCCCTAGATCTCTATGCGTTACCCCCTGGTTGAATACGGCTCTCAGGTTTGGTCACCACATTAAACTTATAGAACGTCATTCAAATCAGATTTATTAGATTTACTGTGTGAGCCCTTGGATAAACTCCCTCCTTCCGAAAACCGCCTTAAACTGATAAATTTATAAACCCTTAGTCAATGTCGCTACTTTTTTTTTTAAACCATTAACCGGCGGCGCGGGGTTATGGCCTGCGAAGACTTACTTCGCAAAATTATGCAGAGCACAATGCATCGTTGTCTAGGATCAATATCTCTCTGAGAATCTCTCTCACTTTAGTGTAAGAATTTTGATGTTAAGTTTTTAAGATATGCTTGAATTAAGCTTAAATAAATATATTCGAAAAAACTCCTTACGACATCTGAAAGTAATGATCATCTACCTCAAAATTTTCTTTGAATCTTCAAGAATCAAATCTTTGCTTTTCGAAAAATCACTAGTAAGAATATTCCTCAACGGTTTAGAATTCACAAAATTCAAATATTGACTTCTCTGGGTGGAATACAAACATTGAAATAATTCAAAATGGATTTCGAAGGGGAAAGTACTTTCAGAAATCATTAAAAGTTTTTTGGAGAATAACATTTTTCGTTCTAAAACAAAGGTCGAAAAATCAGTATTTGGGTATTTTTAAATTAGCCTATTTCCAAAACCCGAGCCGATCGACTAATTAAGGACATTAGAACAGAAAAAAAGTTAAATAAAATAGTAAATCAGATTCAAAACCGCTTGTCGAGAACCTAAACCTAGTGACTTACAACTCTTAACAAATCTTGTGTTGTCGATAGAAATGGCTGGGACCTACAATTTCCTGCCGAATTCGAACAGCTAAGATTAGAAGAACTTTTCATGACAAGAGTTACTGTTGGAGAATTTAAAACTTCGAAAGAGACAGTATCTCCTGTTTGATGACTGCGTCCAGGGAAGAAACCGAGAACTCTTGTCATGACAGTCGAACGCAGTAACCATTTTTCCAAGGGACGCTAACTACTTTGAACTACAGTCAGAAAGCCGCATCAAAGCTTTAAGTTTACTTTAACTTGATATTAGGATTTGAGGGTTAATGAAAAACATAGACGTGTTCTAGATTTTCGTGAAAAAAAAGAAAAAATATTTTTTTCTCCATATTTTTTGTTTGTTTGTTTTTTATTTAATTTTTTTAAGTTTTCATATTTATTTAAATATTAGCTTAGTAATTATAAGTAATATATATTTTAATTCGTTAATCTTAACTTAATTGCAAGTCAGCTGATATACAACGGGTACGTGCTATCTAGTCGTTTACCATGATCGATGTCATTATTGTTGTTATAATAGAGATTAATTTCAATTTAATAAATTTTTAAATGAAATTTTTTTGTGTAACGTATATTTTGTTTGCATATATGTAGTTGTAGTTTTAATTTAATTTTATGTTAGACGGTTTTTCTAATTCAAGTTTGTACAAAAAATAAATACCCTATACCCATCCCCGCCAGTTATTTCAAAATTGGTAACTTGAATAAAATATCTTTAAAAAGCCTTTCAACTTCTTGTTCCGTAAATTAATCCAAGAGGCATTTCGGTTGTCGTCGTCAGTATTATATTTATTGTTTTGCATTCTCAAAACATTTGACGCAAATCTTCGAAATGAAAACTCCTACATTTTCATTTCGAAAATCTGAAGGATATTTTATTAAAAAAAAAGAAGAAAAAACTGACATCTTAAGAAGGCTTCTTCCGCACTCCTCACAACTTGTTCCACTCCATTTTTATATTATACCGAAATAACAACAGGTTTTTGGGTGCTAGGTGTACTGAAAAGAAAAAAATGAGAAACATCCTGGCTATCTATTCCATTCAGTTGAAGGCTCCTGTCAGTCCTGTCTTGCAGGTGGAAACAGTGATGTATGATGTGTGGGTGGAGCTAATAATATTATTTATTTTCTTGGAAACAAATTTTTGTTTCTACAGAGGAAATATTATAATTCTCAATGTTTTTTTTTTCTCTAAAATGTGATAATTGTGATTAATTTAGATTTGTGTGCAAGAGAATCTAATGTTTCAGGGTGTTGCTGCTGTTGAGTTGTTAATAGAATTATTTTGCTTTCTAAATAAAATTTCAGATTTGGTTTCAATGTTTCAGTGCAGGAGCTCTTGGTTTTAATTGTCAGAATCAGTATAGAATGTTAGGTTAGGTTTGAGGGGTGATGATACGGCAAGCTTACCATTTCACTCGGATCTCAATGGATTCATTGCGCTCTTCAGTATGATGGTAAGGTAGGTGGGATGAAGAAAAGAGAGTGGATTAAGATGAGTTTAGATATTTTGTGGCCTCCCTTAACCATCCTGAATTCTGAATGAATTTTAGGATGTTCTTTAGTGGTAGAACAGAGATGTCGCCCAATTCGTCTTGGGGGACTGCTTTTCTGGTTCTGGATTCCGATTCAAATCCATCCGTCTGCGACGCTCCAACCAGTTTAATTCATTTTTTTTTAATAAAATAATTTAGGTTTGATTTAAAGAGTAGCAATAGTTTTTAATAGTATATATTGCCTCTCGATCGCTGCATCACTTCAAAAAGCCTGTTATAAATACTTTTAAAAAGTTCTTCCAAATAAATAAGTGAATGTTTGGAACAGACTTGTTTTATGGTTGCAATCATCTCTCCCTTGTTAGAGTATTGCTTTCCTCCTTCGTAGATTTTGCTCGAAAGCCATCCCAACACGTTTTCCATGATGTTCAGGTCCTGTGAATATGGCGCTGAATCCAAGCTTTTGTTATTATTGCGGTATGTATAGGTGCATGGTAGCCACAAAATAGCTTAATACCTTAATAAATTGTGGGACAGCCCTATATAATATTTAGGAATAGGCTATTGCGGTAATTTTTGACCTTTGAAAATCAATCTTTTCAGGATCATAGAAGTAAACTTCCCAAACCATCACTCCGTCTCCTTGACTGTGTCGCTTTTTAATTTGTATTCCGTCCTTTCTCAAAACGGGAAAATAATAATTGTCCCCACCAGATTCATCCAAATTGAACTTTTTCATAGGACAAGTCGACGGTACGCAACTCTTGATTCCACCTGATATTACATATTGCAAAATGAAGTCGCTAATTTTTGCACATGCGTTCAACTATGATTTTTTTTCTTCAATTTTTGGTGTCTAATATGATTGGTCTTCTGTCTTAGGTGATAAACAGTCGATCTTCTATCTTCAACTCCAGTTTCTGCTTTGATTTTACTAAAGGAAAGCCTTGAATTTGAAGCAACTCTCAGTATCATCCTTTGTTCCTTTCCAATTTTTTTCATAGGTCTCAGGGTCCTCAAGATTGCTATGAACAACAGTGGATCCTCTTCCAGTCTTACTGGTCATGAAACGGATAGACTTGCCTAGTTACTGATAACCTCGAACTTGGCCTATTTCCTTCTTGCTTGATGATTTTCTTGTATTCATTGTTGAAGTTTCTATGAAGTTATGTCTAAAACTATCCAGATAGATACTAGTACATTAGAGGAAATTGATAGACCTTTCAATGGATGTCCCACTCTTTTCAAAATTAAAATAGACCCTAATTGGATGCGAAGAGTGTGTGAAAATCGGAAAATTGAGTTCAGCAACTACAAATGTACATTTTTTCTTCTACTTAGCTTGACCATCTAAATTCAAACATACATCTCCTTAACTATAGTAAATGTTTGTTTTCAAGTGGAACAAAAAAAGGAACCAATTTCATGACCTTATTGAGAAAATCCTCATCAAAATTGAATTTATCAGCATTCCCCCCGATTTATTTTCCAACAAAACCACAACACACCATTGTCTCATAATACATTTGGGTTTTCCAAAATAAACGAAGGATTAAAAAAAAATCATAAAATTAAATACAGAAACACCGTGCTCGTAATCAAGTGAGATGGAGTGTATTTTAACTAATATTTCTGATTTGATAAATTATAAATAAATTAGTAAATTCTAGAAATATTTTAGTGTAAGCTCATGTCTATGTCTAAGTCATGCCAGAGGTGTGAGATCCGACGAGCGTGTTCCCATAACCAGGTTAGACTCCTTTGGTGTATCTAGTTCCTAGTATTCCTTATTCTCTTTCTTTCAACATAATACAACCATAGATTAAAAACAAAAAAAAAATACACAAAAGGATGTGCACACACTAAGAAGAGCTTCTCTGATCAAATTCTTAGAACCACCTGTGAACACCATCAATTTCACTCTTATTTTTCTTTTTGCTTCAAATCTATAATTTGTAAAGCTTTCCACATTTTCTATTTTGTATCTTATTTTGTTTTCTCGGAAAACCTACCATACACAAAAAAAAAGAAAAAATAGACAAAATGTCTGATAAGTTTTCCAGAAGCGCAAAGTATGATGAAGAAGAACTCGTCAGAAGTGTAACATTGATTTATGGAGGGAAGAATGTAATATATTAACAAAAAGCTAGCACAGAGCTTATCAGCCTCAAATAATGACAGCAAAGGTCACAGGGCAAAAGTTAGTGAATCATGTTCTTGTCTAAAACACAATCCTGACTACTGAAAATGACTACCATCACGTCAATTGGAAATATAAAAAAAAATGATTCTACAATCTTGTGCGGTTTTGTTGTATTTAGAATTTTGGTCCTTTTTACAAACCATAAAACTCTCCACTTTCACTTCAAACATCGTTTCAATATGTGTTCTTAAATTATACGTTTAAGTTTTCAAGTTTAAATAAATCTTCGGATGCACTTGTAAATAGTGGGGAATATTAAATTCACACCCTTCTTATACTACATCCATGCAATAAGCAGATATAAGAAAATAATTCAATGCAACGGAAACACCCACATTTATCATAACTTTTTTGCCTGACTATGCACTTGACATGCTATATTGTTCTTATATACGCCATTTGAAAGCTATTATTCTTTAGAACAATGAGCCATTTGTCCCCACAAAGCTTTGCCATTTATATGGCATTTAAACGGAACTCGTGACGCTGACATTTATTTTTTTGGAAATTAGAACTCTTTAGAACAATAAAACGGGTATAATGTGAATTATTTGGGTGCAAACAAAAAAGTGTAGATGAATTATTTGTGTGTGTGTGTTGCTTTGGAAATGAAATTCAAGGACATTCTCTTGTTTCGAAAGAATTTATGATTTTTCGTTGAAAAGAAAAGCTAAACTAAGTTGAACTTAGAAATTGATTGAGTTTTAAAACTTGTCCCGAATTTGAACCATAATTTCCTTTTTTTTTTTGGAGAAACAAAATTATTAAAACTTCTAAGCATTTATTTACAATGAAAGACTCCATTCATTGATTTTAATTTGTGTCTTCGACTTTGCATACTGCAATCATCATTCATCTGACATTGAAAAAGATTCCAATCACTCTTTCTGCATTCATTTTAAAGCAATCAATTGAATGAAATCTTTTGAGAAGTCATGCATTTTTTGGTTTGTTTGTATTCTTTGAATTCTTTTGCATTCTTTTACGTTCAAAAAATCAAGTACTGGACAAGTGATGTTGAAAAATTCTGTTAGCACATAAAGAGAACTTAAACAAAGTGAATGCTTCTTACTGACTCTCTAAATAAACTAAAACTTGGGTTTTCATTATGTTACCATGTAGACTCAAATGTCATCAAATGGTTTATAAAATTAAGGCGAAATAATGTCTTGTAATTTGCAAAAAGTTGAGGCCGTATTACGTAAATGCGTTTCGGCTAGATACAAAAGCCCGCTCATCGGATAGAATCTGTCGTTCTCTTCTAAGAGCAAATATTAGTCAATCTTTACCGAAACTTATAAAATTCAAAGCGGCAATACACCACTAGTTTTATTTCCTAGGGGAAATGTAAAATGAACGGTGATTGTAGAATTGAAAGTCGCATTCTCAAAGTGAAGTCAATGAATGCAATTTTTGAATAGAATTCACTCAATGATTACATTCACAAAAGATTGCATTCTTTTCCTACCTTTAATCGTTATTATTAAAAATTAATCTCACAAAATCTCACGAAGATTTTATACATAAATATTAACATTATTAGCATGAAATTGTAACTTTATTAATATATGGTGAATTAAGTTTTAACTTTAAATTTAAATATAAAAAATTAAAAAGAAATATTTCACACTTAATTATTTTCTCCTCTCAACCAATTTATTGAACTCTGCTTTATCATTGCTGCTTCACCAGAAACCAAACTATTTTTAAACATATCTACCCCCTAATTGTTGTACATATGTATACTCGTATAAATATTTTCATGTTGGCATTATGATATATCAACGAACATTGGATCGATTTTCTTTCCATTAAACTATCGGTGAAAAAGTCTTTTATAAATGATGGAAATTCCGCTGCAAGTAAATTGATTGTATCATTTTGTATTTGTAGCTGATTGTGTACTTTTATTGTGGGAAAATGTTGTAATATATACATTAAGTAATAATTACATTTACAAGAGAGAAACAGGACTACAAGTGGTGTTGCGGTAGGGAAGGAAGGGTCTGTTGGAGTAATTTTGCAGTGCCTCGTACGTTTTCCTTGATTTATTCCTTAGTTCATATTACGATTGTTTGGTTTTTGTTTGAAATATTAATGATTGGAATAAATCAAGGTTTATTTGTTCTTTCAAATTGAGAATGTGGGTGTATTCCGGTACATACATGTAGATACCACATTTAAAAGGAAATTACTCACATACTTGACTCGGAAGGCAATAAAGAATTTAATATACGAAATTTGATTATGGCAAAATGAGAATTCCGAAAATTATCTTAAATATTTTGCCTTCCAATAAATGGATTCTTAGCTAGGAAAACCTATTTTCCAAAACGTATGCATTCTCATTTCAGAATCGTGTTTGAAAACATACAGAAGCAGATGCAAACAAAGTTCAATATTATTTCACAGTTCAGAGGATGCCCCTTCAGCTATAATGGCTGGGATCAATTGTAAGGGGTTATTATATAAAATATCCTCTTCTGCAATTATATATGCATGTGTGCACTTGTGAATCTAGCACAACAGCGTACTTCAAGGATACTTTTCTAAGTTCTTTTTAGTTTGTGTTTTTTATTTTTTATTTTTTTTTTATTGCTACTTAAATGCCGCATTTGAGTTTTTTTTTTTTGAGCTTTTAAGTGCATTCCGATGCAAGTGTTTGTTTGGATTTTCATTTAATATGCGTGCATCACACAGTTTGTAAGTGCACTCATGTTGCGAAATGAAGTAGTTAGGTACATAATTTCGTATAAAAAGTTCAAAAGCCTTGAACTAAAATACTTCAAATTAATTTTTATTAAAATTTATAAAGCAGCAGCTCATAACTAATATAGAATAAAATTACATTTATAAATAAATCATCTAACCTTTTCCTCTTTATTGAAGCTTATGTCCCTGTATAATATAAATAAATATTTTATTTTTTTTTTCTCAAATGGTAAATTCAATGCAGGTTGAACTGAAACGATGTACATATTTGGAATTTGAGCAGTCTTTGTATTCAAGGGTTCTTGGCATTCTTGTCATGTTACAAACAGTTCTAATTTGTATATCGTAGGTATATGGAGACAGAGATATTTGGTATGTTTTTAGAAAAGGTTAAGGTCAAAATTATAATTCTCCACTTAATTTTTTTAACTAGGTAAACCTTTTCATAGACTTTTTGTCAATATCTTAAAAACTGATATTAGAGAACTCTAACCCCCATTTATTACCCTATTCAAATTCATAATATTGAACAAATGAATGTCTTCGAAACTATTGGTTTATGGGATTTCTTAGAGGATAATTGATTAGCTCCAAAACATACGGTAATATCTTGAAAACTGTTCCTTTAAGTTTCAAATAATATTGTTAACAATTTTAGAAGAAAACATTTTTTTTTTGTGTAGTTTAATGTCTTGAAACGGATAAACGATTATTTTTGGAAAGTATTTCCATAAATGTATGTGTATTATTAAATATTTGAAATTGGCATATTTTCTAGAAAGGAAATTTCGTAGGTATTACCGAGTGATTTTTTAAGAGCTATCGAAAATTAAAAAAAAAAATACATATAAAATTCAGAAAAATGCATGAAATCTTTATTTCAATCGATAGTACGGTCGAAATAATTTAATGTTTGAAGATTATTTCATGCAAATGTTGGCCGCGGCTGCGACTCAAATGGTTCATCCAAATTTGGCATACTCTTTCTAACATTTCGGCCGGTATCTTACGAATAAATGCTTCAATGGTGTTTTCCAGTGCGTCAATCGAAGCGGGCTTGTCACTATAGACATAAGCCTTAACATGGCCCCACACAAAATAATCTAAAGGCTTTAAATCGCACTATCTAAACGGCCAATTGACCAGTCCCAAACGTGAAATACCGAACTCGCCTCCCAATTGGTACATTGTTACGCGTGCTGTGTTGCATGTGGCACCGTCTTTTTGAAACCACATGTCATGCAAGTCAAGCTCTTCCATTTTGCACAAAAAAAAGTTTGTTATCATCGCACAATAGCGCTCACTATTCGAAGTAACGTTGCGATTCGCATCATCTTTGAGGTAATACGGCCCAATGATTCTGCCAGCCCATAATCCGCATCAAACAGTGACTTTTTCTGCATGCATTGGTAGCTCTTGCAATGCTTCTGGCTGCTCTTCACTCCAAATATGGCAGTTTTGCTTGTTCACGTATCTATTCCACTAGAAATGAGCTTTGTCGCTAAACACAATTTTTCGATAAACAAAAAGTGGATCTTCGGCCAACTTTTCAAGAGCCCATTCACGAAAAATTCGGCGTTGTGGTAGGTCGTTCGGCTTCAATTCTTGCACCAGCTGTATTTTGAAAGGCTTCACGCCTAAATCCTTCCACAAATTTTTCCACGTAGTGGAGTAACAGAGGCTCAATTGCTGTAAACGTGCGTGAGCTGTCAAAACCAGTGTTGCCAAAAAGAAAAGAGCAAAAGAATCACCCATTATAAGTGGAAATTGAAAACTTTGTACATTTTCCTAGCTTGGAACTATAACTCAATATTCAAAATTCTGCTTTTGTGTTAAAAAGAGTTGCCCTATGAGGTACTTGAAAATCAACATAAATCATAAATCAAACCATAAATGAATTTCATCTTTTTCATTATTTTTAATTATTCTAATACAGAACGCGGTAATAGTAGTGTGCTTTGGGGTAGTGCAGAGTACTCTCATAAACTCAAGGTCATTTTTGTGCATATGTAAAAATCTTAAAATCTTAAAAATCCTACGTTTACTTGCTGATACACTCACGGTGCACTTGCTCAAGTTAAATATCTTCGAAGTTCGAAATATTACTGCTCAAGATTTATGAAGTGCTATGATTATATGAATTGGAGCGTTAAAATTGGCACTGGCAGCAACGTAAACCAATATCTCTTACAACAAGAACACGCATTATTTTTTTCGGAAGTAAATCCCTTAAAAAGAAACTTCCCATGCTGCAGACAAATCTTTTCTGCAACATTTTAAAATTTATTGTGGAATTCGAATTAATGCGAGATTTTGTATTTTCGAAATTTGAGCTATGCACAATTTCATCGCACCCAACCTTGGAGATATAGGTGTTCAAGAGATCGTGGTAACCAGACAACTAAAAGGTGTCTAATTGCAAAAAAAAAATATCCATCAGGCTCACTGGACTCTTTGAAAACTGATAGTTCTGCTACTAATGAAAAACTATAGCCCAGTCTCTTCGAATTATCTTTGGAAAAAATAATAAATGAAGTTAATGGATAAGGAAGTACACGCATCTTCAACAAGTTTCTTATAATATATGAGTCCAGCTAGGTATGTTGACATTGATTTATCTTCACACTAACATTCCCTACAATAATTTATCGTAATTTTTGATTGAGTGAAAAATCTCTTCAAACTTGTTCATTAGGTCATCAATACGGATTTAGATGAATGTGTTCGGTGATAAATGATTTTATTGAGGAAACTCAATAAATAAATCCCACCGTCAGATGTCTCTGCAATACAAGTAAATCTAGTATTGAATTAAGAAAAATAAAAGCAAAATAAGAATATGTAATTAAATTATTAAGTTTCTTTTCTTTCAATGCAATTTGTTAAGAAGGAATGTGTTAAAATATGTATTTTCCAACAGAATTTATAATTCCCTTTTAGAAATTGTTATTCTAAAGCCATATTCCTGTATAAGTCAACTTCCTTTCAGAACTCTTTAAATGCCTTAAAACTTATAGAATTAAATTATTAGAACTTTGAAGTATCAAAAACTGGTCGATAGAATCAAAAGGAGCCATGAGTTATAAGGGATTGATATTGGAATCGATTGATTCTTTTTTATCCAAAATACAATTTCGTTAAAATTTCTTTTTTTTTTTTCATTTCCCAGAGATTTGTATTCACAATTGTCTTCATATCCTTCAACCTTTGAAAAATTCCTTTTCACTTCAGATTAAAATCGTAAAATACAAAAATCCCTTCCAAAACTAATCTCTTTGAAATGGAGCAAGGAACATTTTTATAACTGACATGTGTGCAAACACGAAAGCGTCCAGAGATCTCAGTCAATTCAGAAATGTGGATTAGTTTTCTCAAAACTGTCCGATTGCGATTGTGTGCGAAAATTCCACTTTAAACTTGGCACATTAATTATAGGTGTCAATCATGCAATGGGAATAGCAATTTGTGCCCCACTTGATTGACTTTATAAAAAGCCGGAAGTAATACTTTGGCCCCGATTTTGTTCGATTTCCGGATTTAACGATACCCTAGTGAATTCTCGCGTGCAAAACGAGGTCGATTATAGAAATACTAGTGGTAGTTATGGTTAGAGTATTGTCGAAGGATTTTACATGGTGTACGAGTATTTCATTAGATGGCGAACAGAAGATTTTTCATTTTTTTTTTTTTATATTCAACCAAATATGTGAAATATGTGTATGTACAATAATGGAATGTGGGAAAATCAATGAAACCATGAATCATTTTTATTTTTGTTTGGTTTAATTTTTTCTTGTAGTTTTGTGGATAAGAGTTGTTTATTTTTTTAATATTGTTTGTAAAATAGATTATGGCTTCTTATCCTTGACCTTATTTCATATTGAAAACATACATTTGACTCACATAAACATTTTCCGTTTTTCTTAATGACCTGGATAAATCAACTTATTCACTTAAAGAAAATGTCATAGAAATACGTCTAAGATTTTTCAGCAGGTCCCTTCCTTCCCATATAGAAAATGCAAATAACAAGAGTTATTAAAACCTCAGCTCCATTCCATTTATACCCAGGGAAATATCATCCGATAATGATGCAGCTCATTTTAAATCTTTTGGTAGCTGACGATAATTTCCATACTTCCTGAAAAAACTAGCTTTACAGAAATAATTCACCATGAATCAGCGTGATGGTTTACTTACTTACTTATCCGGCTCCAGATCCATGGAGGGTCTCTGCCTGAGATATTGCGGTCTTCCATCTGTTACGATCCCTCGCGAACTCCCTCCAGTCGTTGGGACCAAGCGCTCTTGCGTCTGTAACTCCTTGGTCCCTGTAGCGGAGGTTCGGTCTTCCTCGTCGTCTCGAACCTGGGGGCTGGGATTCGAAGATTTTCTTGGCTGGAGAGTTGTTGTCCATTCGCTCGATGTGACCGAGCCAGTGTAGTCGACGTGTTTTGGCTCTTTGGGCTGCATCCACATCTTCGTATAATTCACGATTGAATCTTCTCCTCCATTTGCCCTCTTCGCATATAGGACCAAATACCCGCCGAAGAATTTTTCTCTCGAAAGTGCCCAGTATCAATTCCCCTTTTTTACTTATCGTCCAGCACTCGGCGCTGCGCCGTAGAGTAGAACTGGTAATATTAGCGTTTTGTATATCGTGCACTTTGTCTTCCGAGAAAGGAGTTTTGAACCCATTTATTTGGTCAAACCGAAGCAGCAGCAGTTGGCTAGGTTAATTCTTCGTCGGATTTCCTTCGTCGGAACTCCTTGACTACCTCGAAATCACTGCTACGAACAGTGACGTTTTGTCCTAGGCGATGGACAGATGAGGCTTTGTTTGTTGATAGCATAAAGGTACTTTGTTTTGTCCTCATTAACTTCAGGACCAACGCATTTCGCCTGTTCATCAATAGCTCGATGTCGTCCGCATATCCAAGCAGTTAGGAAGACCTGTTGAAGATAGTGCCTTCCAGGTTAACGCCACTCTTGCTCACTATCTGCTCCAGGACTAGATTGAAGAAATCACATGATAGCGCATCTCCTTGTCTGAAGCCTGTACATGTCTGGAATAGCTCGCATGAGCTGTTACCCATTTGCACGTTGCACCACGTATTTTGTAACGTCATGCGGCATAGTTGGATCAGTTTTTTCGGGATCCCGAGTTCCGACATCGCCAATAGAAGCTCTTGGTGACTTATGCTATCATATGCGGCTTGGAAATCGATGAAAAGATGGTGCGTCTGGACTTGAAATTCGTTGGTCTTTTCCAGGATTTGCCTCAATGTGAAGATTTGGTCTATCGTTGATCTGCCTGGCCTGAAGCCACACTCATACGTGCCGATTATAGTGTTGCATAAAGGTTTTAGACGCTCACATAGTACAATAGGATCTTGTAGGCAACATTAAGCAGGGATATGCCCCTGTAGTTTTTGCAGGACATAGGATCGCCTTTTTTGTAGATTGGGCATATGGAGCTATTTGACCAGTCTACGGGCATACTTTCCTCTTACCACACTTGGTTGATGAGCTGATGCATGCACCCTATCAGGACATCTCCTCCATACTTAAAGAGTTCCGCAGGTAGGCCATTCGAGCCTGCGGATTTGTTGTTCTTAAGCTTGCGGATTGTTTTCTTAACCTCTTCAGTACAGGGTAGTGGGACTAGATCTTCATTGACTGGTCTTATGCTTCTTTGCTCGCCTGTGGTTTCCTCTAAATAATGCCCATTAAGCAGCTGCTGGAAATGCTGCTTAAACGTCTACAATTCCCTGTGCTTCGGTGACTAGGTTCCCTTCGCTGTCACGAAGACCTTGCTTACCGATCCTATAACCTGATGCCAGTTGTTTGGCTGTTTTATAGAACCGGCGGGTGTTTGTGGCGGTGCTAGACTCCTCGACATACCTGAGCTGAGAAGCTGCGGCTGCTCTTTTCTTTCTGCGCAGGGTTTTTTTCTCTTTCCTTCTCTTTTCTCGGTACTCCTCTTTTGCTGCTCTTGTTTTCCGTTGCAGCATTTGCATTCGTGCATTTTCCGTCTCTTGCTTCAATACCGCGCATTCATTATCATACCAAGGGTTCTTTTTCCTAGGTGGTTGATAGCCTATGGTGGTCTTGGCTACCTCCTTAAAAATGTCGCGGTACTGGTTCCACTGGTTGTTGACGCTTGTGGCTGGGGGTACGGCAAAAAGATTCCCGGTCAATTGCTCACTGCAGTCTCTGGCTTTCTCAGGTTTGCTAAGGCATGCAATATTAAGTTTTTTCCTTTGGGCGGTCCTCATTTTCTTTTCATTGGAGAGTCGGGCTCTGAACTTTTTCACAACAAGAAAGTGGTCGGAGTCCACGTTTGCACCTCGGAAAGCGTGATGGTTTATGGAAATATATTTTATGATTTTGGTCCATTTGTAATTCTTTATCTTTTAACCCTCTTACACTATTCTAATATTTATTTTTTATTTGTTTATTTATTTATTTCATCAAACAGGAAATCATGAGTCTGTGTTAAGGTCGTGTACATATCATCCTCTAGAAATTTGTATACAGCTTTCGCGTGTTCGATTATCGAAATTCCAACACTTCTAGGTTTTCACTTTTCCTTGTTACGTTATTCAACGCGGTAGAAATTGAAGTGTCCTCTTAATCTCAGTCCCTTTCAATTTCTTGGATTCTTCTCCTGTCAAGTAAATTATTTAGAAGTTCAAAGAAGGTTAAATGAAACCTCAATCCAATACAATTTCCAACCAGGGTTATCCAACAAATTGATTATAATTACAGTTTTGACCGGTTTTCAATTTCAGGAACAATGCCTGAAAACCAAGTGAAAGATTCTGCGCCGCCATCACTGTTTTCTCACTTCCTTGTGACAACCCCTATTAATGGTTGGACAATTTATGTATGTTACCTCAAACCATATCCATACGCTGTGGATTATCATAATGCATTTCTGCAGATTTTTGAATAATTTTTTATGAACTTATTTTAAAAAAAATTAAGCACAAGCGTCACTTTTTTGCAGACAAAAAAAAAAACGAATTAAAACAGTTTCCCCCAGCCATTTTCCGCCAGCAGTGTGCATCCTTCGAGATAATTTTTTTTTTTGGAAAATTGTCATAATTGTGTCACAAACAAAACGAAGCAGTAAAATATCCTTTAGAAGTATCCTTTAGAAGTTAGTGCCTTGCTGATTGTCATGCATGCTCATCGTAAATTTACAACAAAAAATGGAACGTGTCTCACGTACTTTCGTGCTACATGTGGATATACATAAGTAGGGTACACCATGACGGCACAGTACATATAGACACGTGCTTATGGCGCACACAGTCATTTATTGCAAATTGTCATTCGCGGGAATGGAATGGGCTTTTATTCTTGATTTGAATGTAAATGCTGGTTAAATTGAGGGTGTAATTTGGGTAAGATACCCCATTCAAAAAGGCATCTACCTCTTTGGTCTTTTTGACTTTGTTGAAATTCTTCTGCCACTGGAGTGTTGGAGTCTCTTATTTCGATAAGGATTCAAAGCTTAGCAAGTTCGACGGTAGAACTCTCATTTAGGACAAACCCAAACCATTCGATCACAGTTTCTGAATATGAAAATTGTTATTAAATTTCAATTTATTATTTGACAGCCTGTTCTCTGCATTCACCTGTCAAAAACTATCTACCAATAGCAAACCTCTAGGTATGGATATTTCAACGTTTAGACAGAATACTTGACTCGTCGACATACATACAAGCTACACAAACTTTCGATTCAGCTTATTGTCAATATTATGACGTTAACATGTTATTAGAATTAATTATTCAATTAGTAATCAAATTGACAAACACGGTATTTGTTGTGAAATTGGTAATTGTTGTGGTCGATTCTACGGTGTGACATGATTAGGATAACACTAACGCCAGGCTATCTCCTGGTGTTTAGTGATGGATTATTATTTAATGTCACAGAGAACACACAATCTATGTAGAAACATATGTATGTATGTACATATATGTCAATCCTTATAGTTTTGTGTTGGCCTTGTTATTTTGATATTTTGTGGCGTCGGTCATCATCGTGTCGTTGGCTCTTCAGTTTGAGTTCGGTATCCAATGTCCACTGTCCACTTTCCAGTGTCGATGCATATGCTCGCTGTGTCCTCATGGTGTAAATGTGCACTCAAATTAGTTTCCCATTATCGTGATGTGTGTTGCGACTGTAGGATACATTATGTTAAAGAGTCCCTCTGTTTTCATTAACATGTTGGTGTATTGAAGATAAAATCAGGTATTGGGATAGTCGGAAGTTTTTTTTATTGTCCATCCAATCCTCTTCTGTCTGAGAATTTTTGTCTTAAATTTGAAGTGTTCTAGTTGGCATTAAGCCATTCGTAGCGTAGACAAAACAATGGTCTGGATAGTTTCCAATTTTATCTCTGTGCTTGTGGAGATTCGATATTCCTATGTCTTGCTACCAACTTCATCTACAGGGTTGTATAGCTCTTCAACCACTTGAGTTTATCATTTTTCGACAGGGAAATTTGAACTTGTAAGGCTCCAAGATGTGTGTTTTTAGTTTTTACAAAATAAGATTCAAGCAGACTCCGAACACGGAAATTTTCAAAAATATGTTTTCTCTCTTTTTAATAGTTTTTATAATTTAAAAACATTATTCCCATCAGAACTTTGAGTTAAAGTCTGCAAGCAGTGGTCCCACGAGACCAACACAAAACTGTGTGCAACATGATGCATTTTGTCACTTTTTGTGGTTAATGTAGTCACGTAAAAGCTAAAATATTTCGTCCCAAAAGTAAATTTTTAGAATCACCATTTTCATCCCGAACAAAAGGGGCAACATTAAAATAAAATAAAAAAAATATGGCATACTTTTCAGCGACATGCAAGACATACCAAAAAAACTAGGTATGTAGATGTTCAAGAATATAGCGTACAAAGTGTAGGTGTACACTCTAGGCCAGCCCAGTATATCCGTAGCTTCTATGGAATGTGGAAATTAATTTTAAAAAAGAAGCACATATGCGAACGAGCGAGGGATAGACTTAAATTAAACGACACGAGGTTGGGTATGTGACGTCATTTCGCTAAAATATTAAATTTTTCTACTCGCCCAGATGAGGAAGTATCAGGACAGACAGAGAGAGAGAGAGAGAAAGAGACAGACGGAAACAGGAAGTAGCCCGAGAAGCCTAGCATCAGCATGAATTTTTTTGCGTTCCTTGTTGTTTTTTTTTTAATAACATCTTTCCATATATCCCATATGGTGTTCCTGATAAACAGAAACTTATTCATATGCATGAATTTTTGCACGAGTACCTTGCACGGTATTTATTTATTTTTGTTCGGGAAGAGATAAAGCCGGGAGTAGGTTAGGTAGGTGTAGGACTTCCCTTCACATTTGTTCTCTATTTTCGTAAGTTAGTGTTCCTCTGCCTTGAGGGTTTTTTACGGAAGGATGTTGTTTCTGGAAGTCATTCATGTGGTTGTATCTACATATGTATATCTCGTGTGGAGTACCTTTGGAAGCATACAACAGATGTAATATATTGCGTATTTATACTGTCAATTAAGAGACGCAGAGCAGTAGGGGGATGTAACTCAAACACGTGTTATATTTATATTTTTTGGTAACCAAACCGGGGATACTTTCCTATACACATTTGTGCCTACACCACGTTCTAGTTAAGTCATGCTTGGAGCCTTAATTGACTTTAATGCGAGTGCCGTTACCACAAGGCCATCTGGTTTCGCGGCAGGTACATGAGTGTTTTATTAAAGAAAAATTAAAAAAAGAAATACAAACGACTCGAAGACAGGAACTTAATTGGAAAATGGAAGGATATCCGCACTTTTCAGAATTTCCGCCAGTTTGAATTTTTGCTTTTGCACCCTCCCTAAATTTGTGTCAAGTGTCGGGGAAGAATGAATCTGGAGGCGGCGATAAAAAATTAATGGGGAGTAATAACCTTGGATATGAGCGACCGGAGAGAATTTAAATTATGTCAAGTTCTTGTTTTGTGTGAAAAATTCAACAAAAAAAAATATTAATTGAAGAAAAGAAAAACATTAAGTTCATAATTATTGGTTTTGTAATTGTCATGTTAATTGCTTACAAGTTTCACAAACGGATAAGTCGCTCACGACAAAAATGTACCAAAAAAAAAACAATAAAAATAAATTACACAATTGGGAGCGACTCAAACGTCCTTTAATGGCTCGCTAAAGTTGACTACATTTGTTATTCGAATAATTAGTTAGATGTCGTTAATGAGGAAAAATAATTGGTGTTGACAAAAGACTCTGTTAAAATTATCTTTCTTTTACGAATTTGGTAAATTTAATTTTCCTTGTATTCGGACAAATATAAATCAGATTCTTAGGGGCGTTTGAGAAACAAAACTGCTGTTTCGTACATGAACCTCATTCTAGACATTCATCAGATAGCCCCAAGTTTAATTTATACGTGCTTTTAGTGACAAATTCAAAACTTGTCCTGAAGTTCTTCAGTTCGTCAGAAGTTAAAAGGAAATGAATGGAATTTTTGTCAGAAAATATGTTTCGTGTTTGTTTTAAAATTAAAGTTCTTATTTGATTGTTAGTGTAGACTTCAATTTTCAAGTAATTTTTAGTCGCACAACACGATTATGGAATAATCTACCCAGCACGGTTCTCCTTGGCCATTTCAATTCAATATAAGCCCATTCAAAAACAATGTTCGTCGGCACCTCAAATTTTTTTCTCTATTCCCAATCAACCCATCGCGCGTGCTTTATTAATGTTCAACATTATTATGGTCTTAGTAAACGTTTGAGGCTTTTAAGCCCTTAATAGAGTTTTCTTGCACCATCCCATGACCTATCAGCTGCTCATCTAAACGATACTTGAATAAGTTGATATTTTGATCCACGGAGCGCTATGAAAACATCGCATCCCTCGAATGATTTTATGGCATTCATCTAATACATCCATATGTGAAAAGATATAAAATCAAGTAGATTTCTATTATTTTTCTGCTTCTACTTTTACTTACTAAAACAAATACAAAATGGCGCCCAACGTGAGCTATGTTGTATCATATTTTATGACAGATATTTGTTATCTGTTTTTTATTGTTAGCTCTATAGAATTCAGCTCGATAATTAACTCATATAAGAAAGTTTGAATAAGCCTTGTTTTTGGAAAGAGTGAATAGCCAGGTCAGAAAATTTTTACACGCAAACAACAAAATAATATAAAATAAATATAAAAATAAAATATATGTACATAAAATAAAATATATTTAAGATAGTACATATAATTTAAACTACGAATCAAAATGAACATAAAATGAATTTAAATTGTTGAAGTGTTGAGAGTGTAGATGGCACTTAGTTCAATTTTAGAGAGAAAAATGTGACATGTGCCTTTTTTGAAATAGTAAATATTAAAGTGAGCAGAATCGTTTTATTCACATTTAATTGCTGTGCTGGTTTCATTAAAACAAAATCCCAAAATGCATATTACACAAATGTGTGAAAAACCAACATCCATGACAAACATAAGTCACATAAAGTGTCAATTTCTATCTGATGAGATCTGGTGTTATCAACTCTATTCCTTTTTATGTTTGTTTTTTCTATGTAAAAAGTGGCGCCCAATGCGAAATTCGCTTACACAGACTCGTGCTCTATCAATGAAAACTTATATATCAATATGAACATATTTGAGTCTTGAATGAAATTGAAAAGTTTTTGAATTTTTGGGAATTGTGGTCAGACAACATTTGGCAGGACAAGATTCTTCCACACCAAAAGTCTAATACCATGCGGTAGAAAATTGGGCACAAAAGGCAACCAAAAAATAAAATAATTATAAATAATTGCATTCTCAACTGAAAATTTAATAAACTTTTAGAAGTAGGTACCTATTCAGAATGTACACAAAAGTCCCATACAAGTCTGACTAAATTTACAAAACGCTCCATCCCAAAAAAGTTAAATAAACTTTGATGTGATATTAAATTTTAATAGTCAAAGTTTTACGAAACACACAATTTTACCAAGGCCAGGAATTTCTATATCACAGGGCATAGGCGTTGTACATATAAAATACCAAGCACTTTTAATAGGCCCAGACAATCAAGTTTTAATCTTTAATCTCGTCACTTAATTGTGATAAAACCTCTAGAAGGCAATCAAAGCGTCATGCCCTAGGTTACTCTGGTCTTGCTCAAGTCTTTCTATCTCATAAACGCAAACACGGTGATGTTGTTCCACACAAAAAACACGTGTAATATCGAGAAGTTTATTTACTGAAAAACAAGAGAATACCGATGAAATGACTAATAAATGAAGTAGCGCGATTGTTGCCTCATCCAAAAAAGGTTTAAGGAGCTGTCAAGGACTTCATCGGATAAGGCGTATTATATGTGAAATTCTCATGGCAGACACAGCCACCCCTTGTACCCATATATCACCAGAAAGTTCACTGCAAATTTTGAGCAGTTAATTATTATTTAATGATCATTATTGTGTACGAAAATGAACTTCTAACAGTGATTTTAAGTTTTGCGTGTTTTCCGGTAATGAATTTCCTTTCTTTTTTCTGGTTCGCCAGGTTTATCGCACGCTTAACGGGGTATCTAAGTTTGAAAATCAGATACAGGTAGTGCAATTAGTTTACACGAAAGTTGTGGCGCATTGTAGTCGGGGAATACATTTTCCAGTTAGTGGAAGGCCTGCTAGGCTTACCATCTTGTGAAGGCTTTAATTAGGTCTGTTTTAGATTAAAACGATTACAATTGAAAAGAATGCAGATAAGACTTCTGCGAGGATAGAGGCGGGAGTTTAATAACAAAGAAAGATTAAAGAGGACAATTTGTTACTTTTTAAGGACATTTATATGACATTATACAAAAAACAAAGGACACGAGAATGAGAAATGGTTTTTAATGAAAAATGACAACGGCTGGAGTTATGGCTATTTTAAAGCTTCGAAGGAAAGTTTTGATCAACTTTTGGGGATATCTTTGTTTTTATCTGATTTAAATAAATCTTTAAACTTCAAGTACATACATAAAGAAGATTTATTCAAAAAATAGAAACATCACCTCAAAAACAAGATGTTTCATTTCTCATTACCAACCACAACATCTGATTATGTAGGCTCTCTGGTTAATTTAGCTTGGTTCAGTTTACATGAGAGTTCAAAAAAGGGCTGAAAATAATTACCTACACTGTTCGTGATGGTGATTGATTGTTTTTCACTTTCTTTGCCTTCAAGCTTAATTAGTGAGCAAAATATTCGCCAGAAACCATTAATATCTTCCTTGCTGTTTCCTAAATCACTCGAGTGGAACTTGTGAAAAAGGTAGGTGTATATCATCTGGTATCAATTTGGTTCCTTTTTCGAGGGGGAAAACATTTAAGTTAACTATATATTGACTTACGGAAATAATCACATTTTCAAAATAGACAAAAGGAGCAAATCATCCTTAAATAGTAACTACTCAAGTTCCAATTAACTTTTTTTGATATATAAAATGAATGAATTATGTGTTGGGGGTATTGTACTATGACTTAGAGATCTATTGTGCAAAATATGGATGAACGTGCTCATTTTACACTTCTCCCTCCAAATTTATTGCTCTTAGGAATCTTAGGATTTGGGGCACCTTCAGAGAGAATAGGTCTTTTACCTCAAGTAAAATCAGACATTTTAATAAAAAAAAAAAAAAACAGCAATTCTAGACATGGATTTAGAGCTTTGTTTTGATGTCTTCAGTAAGGGCTAAGAAGAACATAAATTTGAACCAATGCATTTAATTTAATTAATTTAATTTTGTGGAGTACTTTATTTTACGAGAAACGGGAAACCTAAGCGAGAATAATAGTGAAAGATTTTCAAAAACTACGAACGCTTGGCACAATGTTGCTTATTGACGTTTTACATTCTCATATTGATGACTACGTTAATAAACAGAACATGGGACACTAGTGCCTAAACAACCATAAGGATCGCTTTTATAAGCGTTCGCAATGTCCAAAAACCACAGTGTGGTGTGCAATTTCTGTATGAGGTATTACTGGCCCTTATATTTTCAACCAAGAATCATGTCCATGCTTATAATATATAACGCCATGTAACCATGGTCTTGAAGCAAAAAAAAAAAATTGCGGAATCGGCAGAATTTTGTTTTTGGTGTTCTCTATCATGGTATGGCAACTATGATCAAAATATCGAGTTAGTCTTTTTTTTCAAAAGGCAAAACTAGCCTTATAGTACCTTTGTATGTATATCGCACGGAAAAAATCATCAACTCATTTTTGAAATATAATATTTTTAGTTCTAAGGTTTTTCAAAAAAATAATTTAATCAAAATCGGTTAAGCCGACATTCAGAAAGTCGAAAATAAAAAAAAAAAAAACGGTCTTGATAATGTCTTCATTTAAACCTGTGTTATATTTAATGATTTAATTTGGCGCAGAGAAAACAAAAATTATGAAAATTTTTAAAACTGTTTTCGAAAAAAAAACTAATCAATTTTTTTCTAAGTCTTTTGGATCATGTTACAAATGTATAAGTTTGCCAATTTAAAAAAAAAATTATTTTTGACATTAAAACTGTTAAGAAAGAAAATTTTAAATATTTATAAAAAAAAGTCAATTTAAAAAAAAATGTTTTTGAAACATTTAATTTTCACAACAAATACTCAATTTAAAAAAAATGTTTTTGAAACATTTAATTTTCACAACAAATACTCAATGCAAATAAAAAGTTTTCTTTGCAAACTTTACGATTTTTAACGTGCATTGCTTAATCTTGCCTTTCACTCTGCAAATTTGTATTTATTGAGTTGAATTTTGGAAAATACTGCAGTTTTACACTTTTCAAAAAAAAAAAAAATATTTGGGAATACTATAAAGTTCTACAAAATTAAATAATTAAGAAAAAGTTAGTTATAATTCTGGTTAAATTCTATTAAATCGTCTGCCCATCTCTTTTTTGTTCATCGGTTCCCATTTAGTTACCAACTTTGTCCATCTATGATCTTCTATTCTCGAAATGTGTCCAGCCCAGCTCCATTTTAGTCGTTTCGTTCTTTGAATTACGTCAATTATTTGTGTTCTTTCCCTTATATCTTCATTTCTAATTCTTTGTACTTGTCTTAAGTTTAGCAATTTCCTTTCAATGTTTGTCTGACATATCCTTAACTTTTCATGTGAATGTGAAAAAATTATCTCAACTCATTAAATACAGTTTGAACTTTACAACTGAGCCTCAACTTCATTCGCTGGAATTGTGATATTATTTAATTAGTATTCTGTACGTCATCTCGTCACAATCACACTCTCCTTGCATCCTTCCATATGCGAACCAAGAAGATTGGAAATAAATTATTACTCTTCCAATTATTTTCACAAAAAAAAAAAAAAAAACAGACCACTGCGGTGATTCGAAAATACAATTAAAATTCCATTGAGTACAGATTGCAGCAATTAAATTTTGAGAAAGATTAAAATCGAGATTAAAACTGTTTTCAACACAAAAAAAAGAACTCAAAAAATATGATTAAAATTTAACAAAACGTTTCTAGAAGTCCAAGGAAGGAGATGAAAAACCTTTTTTGAGATGAGAAAGATTAAAATCATGCATGAAGAGGACATAAAAGAACCCCAGCAGAACATATTCCTAAGCATTTATATCCTTTTTTATATGGGTGACCTAAATTAAGATTGTTTAACATTTTGTATCCTGCTTAAACTTTTCTATTTTTTTTTTTATATTGTTTGAGCACAAATACGTCAGAAAGATTGTTGTGGAAATCTCTGTAAACTGTTATGCATCCGTGAAAATAGGCAGGCTAAACTTTTGCGTGATGAAAGAAAACCTAATTTTAACAAAAAAGGTACAACACAAAACAGAAAAAAAGGTTAATGTGTGTTATATGTGTGTTTGGACATAGACATATTGGGTTATCAGATTTATTGTTGTCCAATTTTTGGATGTTTCCTGCGTTTGGCCCTTTTCTTCTGTCTATTCACAGTCCACACTCTCTACACATTTATAGTTACACCCCTTCAGTTAAAGCAATAAACCCCTCTGCACAATGTTATCGGGAGGCTAAACGGAAACACAATCCTTATGAGTGTCAGGCTATAATACAATCCCATGAATACCACTTCGGGCCACTTCTTAACTTTGCTGACGATATTCTCTGGGGCCTAATAGCCTGGCCTGTTATTATGGTCATATAGTTGGGTTTTACTATACACAACATGAACGTAAAATGAATGCGGTGGAGTTCTTAGTCCTTATGGTATTTTTTTTGGGCTTGGACAAAAAAGATAAATATCAAATCTGTTCATAACTTGTTAAAAAAAAAAAGAAACATGATATCATATTTGTCGAAGCAATTTCTAAAAATCTTTTTTCCTGATAAACTGCCCAAATTGGCCTACTGACAAATATGGGGATAAATAACTTTAATAGGCCAATTGGTAGAATAAAAGTGTATAAGTCATTCTTTTGGCTTTGCATTGTCGTCAAATACTTTTTTTATTATGGTGTTTGTTCGACTTAATTTTTTTTAATTTTTTCTCACTCAGTTGAACTTACATAAATTTGACATGTCGTTATCTTGTGGAAAAAAAAACTGGTAAAACAATTTCGGGACACAAAAAAATTCATAAGGCTTGAATCAATGCCTGGAAAGTGGGCATGAATGTGTTATAAATTAAGCTTATTACTCGCTGTGTCCTTTAAACCAAATTACAGCAGGAGGTTCGACGTATTCAATTAAATTTCTCGAAAGAATTGTTGATTTGGGATCGCTATACTATATAGGGAATATTTCTGTCTTCATTGGGTACGACAAGAGACAAAAAATCCAAAATCTGGTGTGCTACAAACTTGTTTATAAATACTTACGATTTCTTATACTAACCCTTGTGTTTTGACAAACTTCTCTTCGTTTTTCAATGTTCAATGATTGGATAAATATCGTTAATCGTTTTTACATAGATACCCGTGTAGTTTAATTGTTTAATATTAAAATAGAAATGTTTTTTACAAATTAAGTGTGCCCTTGAAATACTTATGAGTCTCAGTTTAAGCTTGAGCCAAATTACGAAGGCGCTGTCGAAGTGTCAAGTATAAAGATTCTTTATTTTTCCGCACACCAAGAATGTGTAAGGACTTAACTGACTCCCATTAAATTCTCAGGTAACCGAACGCCACGAATGTGTTCGTAGTCTTGAGATGAGAACATAGTTCTTAAACCACACTACTTGCACGTAAAAAATTAGCAATTAAATTTGATTTAATCCTTGTTGTGATACCGCAATGCCTTCAAGCTATGAGACCCTTTTAGTCAAGAAACAGATTTTTCTACTTGAGCTGCACAGCACGAATGTGAAAGTCTTAATAATTCTGTGGTAGATATAGTTATCAAAAGCTATAATTTTCAAAAATTTCAATTGTGTCCACAAAATTTAAAAATTAATGTGAAGAATAGATGAAATTCAATAAGTTCTCCCTAAAAGTCAGATGAAGGCAAAGGCCCAATAAAGTTTATCTTTGTACTCTGTCTTCTTCTAAGCTACGTAGATCAAAGCATGTTTAGTCTATGTTATACTAGTAGAAATAATTCAAAGTTTAGTTTTATTCAAAGAAACAAAATATGAAAATATCATCAGATGACTTCCTCCCGCCCTACCTCTGCATTCAGATGACCTCCACCCGCCCTACCTCTGCACTGTAAATTTCAGAGGTTTTCGGAAAGTCTAATTTTGTCTTTAAAAAAAAAATCTTTAAAACAGAAGTGAATTTGCAGAAGTCATCCACGTAGTAGTTATTGTTTACCATATTGGTAAGTGAGTTGGAATTTCATCGCGGATGAACGGGGTCATTTCCCCGACCATTTTCAGGTCCTCGAACTCTTGCGAGGAAGTGGCAAGTTCTCTGACAGTATTTATTATTATGAAAAGTGCTTCTCATCTAAGCCATTCGGCCTCGGCAGGAAATTGTAGGTCCACTCCATTTCTGTCGACAACATTCTCCCCAGAATATTTAAGAGGGTTAGGTTCTCTACGAGCTGCTGAGTTTCTAACTTTGAGCACGTAAATTCTTTAACACGTTTAAGCCGATTTTGCTTACATTACCTTGGAACCAGATTAATTATATTAATATCACCATAACTATGAGACCGTGTCATTTTAATTATATACAATAAACCGCAAACCAACACTAAAATTGCACCCAAATCCTATTCAACCGTTAAGTCTTATTACTTTATTCTAAAGTTACACTCATTAAATGCTGCACGGCAAAGCAAAGCGAATGCTTTCACTTTCCAGTGAACAATTATTCACAAATCAGCCCGGATCCAGGCAGCACTCATCCAATAAAACGCAGAGTCCTTTCTTTTATATTCTCAAAGTCCTCCTAACCGCGCACAGACACAAAACTAAAACTCGACGTCCCATAACCTCAAATTTATCTTTAACTCTCGAAAGTAACTCCGCAAAAGTCGATATTGTCCTAAAACCGCATTGCTACATCGTAACTAAACGAAGGATGCACTCAATACCACGCGTAGATTAAAACTCATGAAAAACATCATGCTTGGCCAAGTGCATCCGCAAAAGTTGTTCCATTGAGGTGAGGTTCATTTATATTCGTATATTTTTAGGAGGCGTGCTAGCGAATTCCATTTTAGCTAACACATAGCACATAGGTGCGCATTAGGTTAGGACGCGAGAATTAATTCAAAAAATAGGTGAACGTCGGTGCGGGAGATATTGAATGGAAATTCGCAGGATATTTAACAAACCACAATTTGCAGACCCATTGAAACGTGTGCATCATTTGATGCTTTTAAAAAAAGGATTTAGCCTCCCAACACTCGGCATCATTGCAAAGAGGACCCTCATTTGAGCAGATCCTTTTAAGTATTCATTGAAAGTCATTAGAGTCAGTTGTAGGTTGGCAGAGTATATGTGAGATGTGTGTTGTGCAGTCAAAGGATCAAAAGGTTCAGCGTTTAGTTCGACATAGAAATGCTAAAATTAACCCTAGCTACAGCAGAATAAAATATGAACACGCTTACGTACCAACACATGAACTCTAAATTGAATTAAAGTTTTGAAGTCATAGTTTGATTATTTTATGTTTTTGTTGTTGATCCTGCGATGCAGGTAGGTACTCGTACATACCCTAGATTTTTATACAATGGATAAAGTTTTCAGCAAAAAGTTTTTTATTTGTGGGCAACACATAATTTTTTAGTTTGGCCTTTGTTTTTATTTTTCTAATTTCTAAAGTTTTTTTTAGGGTTCATGTTTGAAATTTTAGATTAGCTAGGGAATTCGATATCTAATTTGTGTTTTTGGTGATTCCCTTAAAAGCTGTGCTAATTAAATGAAACAGGTGTTGTAAAATAAGTGTTTCCAGTTAATGAAAACTGAATACATTTAGTGCGTTTTTAAAATCACTTGTCGCTTATAGAAGCTACCTACGGTTTGACGGAATGCAACCCCTGGGTTTTTGTGACCGTGAATTTAGATAAATAGAACGATTAATACGAGAATTACGATATTAGTACTGAAGTTGTTGTCTAATGCAAGCTTGTGTGGTTTAATGCAATGCCCAGATGCCTTTTAGTTGTATCATTTTTTTAGAAAAATTTGGAGGAAATTTGAATTTGTAAGGATGAATTGACGATGATTTGAATGAGCCTCCGTCTGTTAACTCTGACTGTCTCTCTGGCGAACATCGATTGTCGGAACGTAAACCGGACTTAACGCTTTTGGTAGAGGAACTGAGTTTCTTTCCAGTCAGCTTTTCAGGCGTCTACGCATCTGCAGTTCCAGTAAAGAGCTGTAATATTGGCGATCTTATTCAGTTCTCGACGGAGACACAATAGATCTTAGTGTAGCAGTGCACTTTACCCCAAAATTATTTAATCATGTATGTCCCTATAGAAAAGAAAGGCAATTATACAAAAGAAATTTTTAAAAATCTCTGACGAGATGCATTAACATTATCCTAAATATTACATTTAAATAGTCGCAGTCTATCATACGCCAACCTAAATATTCGCACGATCCCAGGCCCAGGGGACAACTTTAACTCCGATCACTTTCTCGTTGCATCCAATGTGTGGTTACCAAATTCCGACCACAGCTAAAACAAGGAAATTCTTCCAAAAACCCCTTCCATTACTTTGTATTCACCGATATTGACATAATCGGAAGAACAAGACGTGATGTCAGAAGAGCTTTTTTGAGTATTTGACTAGAAACGATATTCATGGGCTTAGCGATCAATGGGGCAAGACCATGTATACGCGTAAGATTTCATCAAGAATAAACACCAATCTGTTGGACAGAATGTCACCATTGACAGCAATGACTTTCAGATGATAAAAGACTTTGTCTGCCAAGATTTCTGTATCAAGACTTATAATATTATCAGCGCTTACACCAAACGAAGGATTATTCTTTCCAATTGCTGCTTTGTTCGGCTATCAAGCCAATTGAGTATGGCAAAGCAATTTCTCGGGTAACTAAATAATCCCACTCTTTATATATTGTGAACCTACAGAACATAAACTTGGTGGATGAGAGTGCTTGAAACTTTTTTGAGAGGAAAATTCTGCGACTGAGTTTCGGTCCTGTCGGTACAGATGTACAGATAAGAAGATGCAAAAATATACCAAGTCGATGTGGACTAACATAAAAGTCCATATCCCAAATTTCAGTTTGTATAAAATACGCCTCATATGCATAAAACTACAATGAAATTTGAACTGAGTACTAGAATTAATTCCCGTTTTCGAGATATTTAATTTGAAATTACCTCATTATTTTATACATACGAAATTGTGATACATCCCGACTTATAATATTGGTATTTTTTGTTTTGGCCTCGGAAATATAAGCAATCACTTCTAAAAAACTACCCTAAATTTGGACCGGGGCTAAAGTTGTGTTGGAGTGAGTTTTATGTAAATTTCTTGAGAACTATCAGTTTAAACATAAAACTGCATTTCACAACTCAAAAGACTTAAGCACGGTCCAAATTTGGGGCACTTTTAACGAAATGCTTAAGAAATACAAATTTCTCCACCAAAGTTCAGCTTTGTCGGAATTTTTTCGATTGTTTGTCAAATTTTCCTGGACTATTAGTCGATTGGCTAAGCAAGTAAAATATGACCTTTATCTAGTATTTAATGTAAGGTTTACTACTAAGGCATACAATTGGAATTTAGAAGTTTGTGTTCTTACAAAAATTCTTAACGTGAAGGTTGTGAGTTTTAACGTAATTGCATACTTTTGTTGAATTAAATTATTAATTTCCAGTCACGTATGAATTCCTCAAGCATTTACCAACATCTATCTATGCTTATACCTCATACCTACGAATAAAAATAATTCAAATACTTTCACTGCTCGCACGGAAACACGTTATTACTTTCTAGTGAGCCAGTTGGTGGCGTTAGATTGTTTGCATATTTTAGTTCTCACATCAAAAACTCGTGTTTCCAACTGAATGCACAAAAAACAAAAAAACCTAATTCAACACCCACCACACTGCATCATCCTATCGCATTGCTTTTGTACTCAAAACTAAAACTAGGTTAAACTAAAAATAAAGAGGGAAGAAACGAAAAGGACTTTTGAATTTCTATTGATAAGCATTTCAGTTTTGTTAGCCGAAATAAATATTTTGAAAATTTTTGGAAAATTTGCTGGTAGTGCAATGTGCTTTCTGTGAGTGACAGTTTGAATAGAAAAGGGAAACAAATGGCTTCGGTTGCTTATCAAAAGTTATTTTATGATTTTTTGATTTTTTTTTCTCGTAGAACTTGAAGGATTGTCAGCATCGTGTTTTTTATTATCTTATTTTTTTTTTTCAAAAAGCAAACATTGATAAGGGGTTGACAGAAAATTATTTGCCTGTATCTGTATATGTACATATGTATCTGTGCGTATTTATTTTGTTTTTGATAAAATATTTTTGAGGATCTTTTTGTGACAGTTTTATTATACCCTTACCACCTCACTCAAATTAGATAAGTTGGATTTTCGTTCTATCAAAAGGACTTGACTTTGGAAATTTGTATTCCCTGACCCGTATAAAGTGTTACATTGTCATTAGTCAAGATTTTTTGATTTTATTTCCTTCAAATTTAAATTTGATCTGTGAATTCGAAAATAGTTTTACCTAAAATATAAATGTTTCCGTTGATAGCACAGGTCAACTTAAAACAAAAGCTTTTGAACTTAATGGATTTTTGAAATAACCAAGTCTAAAATTGCAAAAAAAAATATGAACAAGATTTTTCCTTTTTTAAGGTTATGTTACATCAAAAATAAATTGTTGTCATTGTCAAAAATACTTGTGAAGGTATCTGAAAGTAACTTTTTGACGTATCTCGAAAACCTAATATAGTCTAATAGAAAAACCTTATATGTATTTGGCACATAAAAAGACTGTATCAACTGCATTAACAGTTTCTTAGTAGGTTTTGAAGTAATGGAGCTAATATTTTATAAAATAATTTGTATATTGATACATATATTGATCCAAAACCAAACAAATGTCACCTTGTGATACTCACTATGTTAAAAATGGTACACAAACATAGAATTGGTTGATAACGTTGATTTTTGGTGTCTACTCTAACGATTTCTGAAGAAGCTGCATGGATGAAGAAGAGGAGGAAAAAATTCCTTACCTTCAAGACTTCACTTTGGAGACTTCTAAAATACTACACCGAGTGATCTAGTTAATATTAAAATACGAAATCTTTCGCGCTTCATAAGGAGCTGAAAACGGTTCAACGATAACGAAAAAAAACTTTCCTAGATCCATGTGGTATCACAACGGACCAACTTTTGGTCTAAGTGCTTCGTTTCTCGTCACAAGTTTAAGACAATGTGTTTTATATGAAAACGTGATTTATTAACGACTTTCTGTTAAATTCATGGAATACACAAATTCCTCAAATAGACAAATTCCTGTCTCTAGTTTTTCTGAGCTTGGAATCTCATTCGACTCAAAACTACCATTTATTTCCCTTGAGTTCCGAGATCTATACCCCCTGTGCAGGGACGGGTTAGAATATTCCTGCAGCGCCTCCCCGCTTGTCGTAAAAGGCGACTAAAGGAGTAAATACATCTAGGCCACAAACAGCAAGGTGAACCTAGCGACACGTAACACCTATAAACTTTCCCAAAAGTGTGCATGCCAGTCCCTGGGTTGGCACGACTGGAGATCACCGGTGCCGTAAAAGAGAGATCAAATACAAAACTGGAGCATGCACACGTCGATACTTACAACGGATTTTGTGAATTCAAGCATTATGGAAGTACTCGTCCGAAATGACACTACCCCGCCAGGCACTACCATTGTTACACATGGTACTGATCCTGGACCGAGCAGCAATGCTCGGGTCAGAGCTAGACGGATTCCGGGGGCTAGCAAAGTAATGCCGCAGATTATACAAAATCTGAGAGTTGCGAGTTGGAACGTTGGCAGTATGACAGGTCGAAGCTTCGAGCTGGAAGAGATGATGAAAAGAAGGCGAGTGGACATCTTATGTGTTCAAGAAACAAAATGGCGAAACACGGGAAACAGGGCCCGTTTCTTGGATACGAGGACAAAAAACTATAAGATGTTCTACTATGGAACGGAAAAGGGTAAAAACGGAATCGGAATCATCCTTGCAAAACATCTATTAGGCAGCGTATTGACCATTTCGAAATCCAGCGACCGTTTGATGTCCCTTAAATTGGTGATTAAAGGAAAGTTGTGGAATATTGTCACTGCATATGCTCCCCAAATTGGATGTGAGCAGGTGGAAAAAGATGCATTTTGGCTAGACTTTCACAATCTACTTAAGGACATCCCAAAGGAAGAGTTTTTGTTCGTGGGCGGAGATTTGAACGGACATGTCGGCAAGACAAACGAAGACTATGAAGATTGCCATGGAGGCCTCGGATACGGCACCAGGAACCCTCCTGGTGAAGACATCCTGAGCATGTGCAAAACATACGGTCTTATCGTACTAAATACCATGTTCGTCAAACAAAGCCGACACCTGGTCACTTACAGCAGTGGTGGAAATGAAACCCAGATTGATTACCATTTGGTATCTAGTTTCATGAAACCCCGGGTAAAAGATTGCAAAGTGATACTAGGAGAAGCGATCGCCCACCAACACCGTCTCCTACTGACAGAATTTTTTATGGATACAGTGAACGACAACAAACATACAAAAACTTTTGGGAAGATCAAATGGTATAATCTGGATAAGGAAAAAGGCGAAGCTTTCATTTCGAATATGCAAAACGTTCTGTATAACAACACCGATATAGTTCGAAATGAAGAGAGTACAGCACAAAGTATGTGGGATCTCCTACAGAGAACTTGCAAAGAAAAAGCCAAAACACTGTTAGGGGTTTCAAAAGGACACAACCAACAAGGCAAAGAAACATGGTGGTGGAATGATGAAGCTAAATCAGTTATAAGTAAAAAGAAAATGGCTTTCAAGGCTTGGTCGAAGTGCCCCTCTAATGATACAGAGCAAAAGTCACGCCTCGAAGTGGAATATAGGAACTGCAAGAAAGAAGCGAAGAAGAAGTGCGCCCAAATTCAAGCAAAGAATACAGAAAACCTGTATCGGGAGCTGGATGAAATTTCTACCCCGACAGCTGGTGCTATTCAAGAGCTACGGCAAAACACGAATAAGGGCGCAACTATCTTCAAAATAGCCGCTCAAAGAAGAAGAAATGCCCAGGAGATTTGTTCGCCAAAGTTCATTAACAATGCTCAAGGCCAACTTCTTGTGGAAGACAACGAAATTCTTCACAGGTGGCGACAGTATTGTGACGGACTTCTAAACGAACAATTTCCAAGGCTGTACTTTCCAATAGCTTCACCTAACTTAAGCGAAGTATCCGACGTCACAGTCGAAGAAGTTAGTGAGGCGGTAAAATACTCCAAAAAGGGAAAAGCTGTTGGCCCAGATGAAATACCCTCAGAGTTTTGGAAAAAGATGGGAGACATCGGGTTTAGATGGCTCATGATTCTTGTCTCCAAACTTATACGAGGTGATCGCATGCCTAATCAATGGAGGGAAAGTTACCTTCTTCCAATTTATAAAGGAAAGGGTGATACTCGAAGCTGTGATAATTACCGTTCGATTAAGCTGATGTCACACACCATGAAGATCGTTGAGCGAGTCTTGGGTAGCCGACTGCGAAAAATAATTAGGCTATCTGATGACCAGTGCGGGTTTGTCGGGGGTAAGTCAACCACGGATGCAATCCAGAGTATAAGAATAATTATGGAAAAACATCGGGATTCTTTGGAGGATTTGCATGTCGTATTGGTTGATTTTGAAAAAGCATTCGATCGGCAACCACGAGATCTAATATGGGTGGCCCTCAGGCAACAAGGAGTTCCAGAAACCTATGTGCGGATAATTATGGACATGTATGATGGAGCAGTTACTAAAGTAAGATGCGCAGCTGGAGTCACCGAAGAATTCGAAATCACAGTAGGTGTACACCAGGGAAGTGTCTTGAGTCCCCTGCTCTTTATTACAGTTCTTGATTACCTGCTTGAAGGCAAAGTGACGGATCCAAAAGTGCATCAGTTATTCTTTGCTGACGATGGAGCCATCATAAGTGAAGACCCGATATCCCTACAACGAGCACTTGACGTATGGGTGGATGTTCTAGAAGGAAGTGGGTACCGCATAAGCGCGAAAAAGACAGAATACCTATGCTGCCCATTTTCTGATCCACACAGGCCTATTCCAGACATTTATTTGAATGGAGTAGTGCTTCCCAAGTGTGAAAAGTTTAAATATCTGGGGTCTATGATAAATAACGAAGCTACTTGTGATGACGATATCAATCATCGCGTAAGCGTAGGGTGGATGAAGTGGCGGGAAAATTCTGCTATCTTCTGTGACCGAAAAATGCCCCCTAAGCTGAAAGGAAAGCTCTACACTTCAGTTGTGCGTCCAGCACTCACATACGGTTCACAATGTTGGACAATGTACAAAAAGTATGAGAGTAAGCTAACGGCAGCTGAGATGAAGATGCTTCGTATGACAGCAGGAGTTACAAAGCTTGATCGAATTAGAAGTACGAAGATCCGAGGAAGCCTTCATGTTAAGAATACCATTTCCCAAAAAATTGAACACGACCGACTCAGTTGGTATTGCCATGTTCAAAGGAGAGATCCTGAGAACCCCGTCAAAAAGGCAATATCATACAACGTTCCAATTCGGAATAAAAAGAAAGGTAGGCCTAAACACTCCTGGTACAAACAAATGCAAAAACACCAGCATTCAGTTGGCCTCAGAAATGGAACAATACAAAACCGGGAGGCTTGCCGCCGATTTCTGAGGTCAACCCGGCGAACCCCACAGGCGGATCACTAGTGTGAAGCAGATACGTGGGAGAGTTATGATCCCCTCGACATCGAGATCATAACAGCGCCGAAACAAAGGAAGAAGAAGAGTTCCGAGATCTATACGTTATTAAAACTCTCTATGTTACTTTCTTTAGGTAAACTCTTGAATACGGATGTATTGTATTGGCGCTAATTACTACATACATATATTCACATAAACAAAACTTCAAGTATTCAACGAAGATTTTTAAGATTTTCTCTCCGTTTTATTTGAAAAGTTCTATTTACAAGCTTTCCAACAACATACAAGTAAAAACTTAAACTTTATCATTATCGATAGTTTGAAAAAATCAATTGAATATTAGCTTCAGTATGTTACTGAAACAGGATGTTCTCTACTAGAAGACTTCAGATAGGGTTAAATACAATAAAAGAAAGAAACTTTAAGTATTTTTTTTAAATCTGCGCTTAATCTATTTTTAAATTAATTTCCGTCAAGAAATGGGCCTCAAGGAAAATTTGGAAACAAATCGTTTTTGAGGCACAAAACGCCTTTTGGTCCGAAGTGCGACGTCATGTCGACCCCAAACAGCTTTATAAAATAAAAATATAAAACCAGAAACAATTTCCAGTAAAGTTCAAGCGAAACCGCAGTTTTCCCTGACACTTCTCTTTTTAAAATACAGAGTATAACGCACAATAAAGCTTAGAAGTTCTCTTATCCCTATAAGCTAGGTAGGTGGTAGTACCTAATGTAATTATATTTCAACCTAAGCATCGCAAGACACATTATTCAACAACGTTACAGACTAATTTCAATTAGATTATTGCAGATAAAATCATATCCTTGATAGGTTAACTATATCCCATCAGCTTAATTAATCCGGAAAACACTGATTAGCTTTTGCTATGTGGATGTGGAATTCCTCTTGCTGATGATGCTGAGTCAGGAATTAGGATACTAATTTTATAGAGATTCAAATTAACAGTTAGCTACATACACACACACACACACATATTCCTATTTGTCATTAGATGCCTTTGCATTTAATTAATATTGATGACTATGCCTCTGTAGGTACATATGACAAAATGCGTAAGTGCAAGGCTCGTAAATCTAGTTCACGTGTCTAGTCAAGGTGGTATTTATAGTGGATAGACGACACACATGGCATCGTTGGTGTGGCAATATATTATTATCAGTCAGAAACGTATGTTTAAAGCCACACACTGTGCAATTGCGAAACAGCGGGTTATTTAGTAGGTGAACATATTTTGAGAGGGGAAATGGCATTTGATTTATTAATATCCCAATAAATCCTTAACGGTCTTATAAATTAAATCTTAACTGGTTTAAATCATTTTAATGTGAAAAACTACGAATAGTTGAAGAAATCAGAAATAGGTTTAGCCTCCGTAGGTTAATTTCAATTTGACCATCAACAGAGAACTACTTGAACATAACAATATTAACTAAAGGCTAAGTGTATTCACTCTCCATTAAATTTAAAATCGCCATTAGGCTTTAAAGATTTCATACTGCGACAAAGTTAATGTTGCAGATATCCCGGGGTCGAACCAAATCATCAAACTTGTTTTTCTGGTGCTTAAGGTCAAACATAAGACCATAATCTGTGACAAACCAATGGCCTGAATGTTGCCTCCACAGCTTATGGAGAACACAAGTCTATTGTCTTGTAAGTTTCAACCATTCCTGTAGGCGTGTTGGTAGTCGGCATAAATCAAGGCTGTCTACAGTTGAGATGAAAGACATTTTTCATGAGAGTTCCTCTTATGATTCAGTACGTAGCCCCTAAAAAACAGGTTTTTCGTAGGTGCGCAGGCTAGTATTTGATCCCTAGACGTCAGATGTGACAGTAGCACTCACCTTCTATTACCATTACGGCTAAATGCAATTTAAAAACAATTAAGCCTGCATGGGTTTAAACTAATCAAATGACTTTAGTAGCCTTGTTGTTAGTACCCATCAGTTTACCCTTGATATTGACTTGGGACGAACTGGCAAATATGGAGATTATTTCCCAAGCTGCACCAGTCGAATGTGGAATACTTTGCTATCTTCGGTTTCGAACAAACGTTTTTCAGAACTGAATCAGAACTTTGGGACTAAGTAAAGTTCTTAAGTAAAACGTTATAAATGGACAATTCTTTTTTCAGTCTGCCGAAAGGCGTAGAAGTTTCAAATTATTACTTATGATTTGTGGACTCTGCCCAAAATACGTGTCGGATAACTTATCAGAAATTTACTCATATACTGCGAAACTGTGTAAGAGTCACTTAGCATCCTTAAAAAGATTCTGATGATCGGGTTGGCTTGCGTGAACTTCCATTGCACCTATGTTTATCGTTGAAAATAGTTTTCAGTTCGTCAAATAACACATTTATCCCTTGTTGTTTTAATCCTAAAGACCGATTAGAAAATGGGCAAAATTGTTCCTGCAACCAAAATCTATGAGCCCCATATTGATCTAATTTTGAGAATCCTGGATGGAGTGAAGGTTTAAAACCCATCAACACCTTAACTCCAATATTATTTATCATAAAGAAATTAAAATGAGGTTTATCGGGGAGTAAGGGTTAATGAGACTGTCTCGCTGATGAGACGGTCTAGCAATCGGTACCCAGGCCATTCTAATAGTCTCTTGAGAGAAAGATCCGAATCCTCCAAGATTATTACATGTCATGAAAAAGTGCTTGTTATTTTAGCCGTTCGAGCTCGGGGAAAATTTATAGGCCCCCACCATTTCTTCCGCCAAACAAGCACATACAAATTGCTGAGACTTGAAAGTTACTATAAGATCCGCTGTCGGCTCACCAAATCTATTTATAAATAAAATGGGTATCTCTATGAGTAGAGTTTGAATTACACACAATGGACTAATTTAACGGAAGATCTTTCGATAGATTGGGGTCTCAAAACCCTCATTCTAATAACTACAAGTAAAATAAAATAGAAATACACGCTTCTCTATTATCATCTCTCCTTAAAAAAAAGAATCTTCTTCCTTCTCTTCCCACAAATTGATCCATTGCCTGTAACTTGTTCCATCACACAAAATGCCCTCTCCTTAAGTAGATGCCCAATTTCATTCCATTATACAAACTGACCCTTTTTATGGAGTTCATCAACCAACGAGAGATGAAAAATCTTTACCCAAGCTATAAAAAAGATGAGGAAGCAAAAACGTCGCCCAGGAAGCCAACTATGCTCATATGTATTCTTATATCGATGAGTATTGACGACAGATTCCAAGATTTGATGCCATCAATGCTTTTAGTTCCATTAGCCCGCCCATATGTTGAAATTTCTCAAGCACTCACAGTAGGTACTGCAGAAAACAATTTTCATAAAGGTAATTGACATTCAATGTATCTGCTATTTTTTCAATTTGCCATCATGAGAAAGGAAATTCTCCGGTGTCCTTCAATTTGTCTCCTGAAAAATTCCTATCGTAAAGGGGCCGACATGTCGAGCAAAAAAAAAAAAATACTAAAGTTATTCTATGGTACGTGCTAGGAACGATTTGATGTAACCAACCGGTAACCATTCTCTACATCTAGAATCCCATATTTTGCCACATAAAATCGAATCGGATCCTTGTGCAATTTTGCGTTGTCTCTGAGAAGATGAGTGTATGGGTATGTGTGTTTGTGAGTGTGAATGTTACTTAAGTTTAAGGAAGAAAATTGAATTTTCGGGTTCACCCAATCGATCACTTCAACATAATGTATTAAATGCCATTTCTGGGTAGGTACCTACTCAGCTCACACAAGTAATGCAGGAGTGCCATGGACGGAAAATGAAGAATTTATGGGTATCGCTCGTCACTGTACCTCTGGAATTTTTGGGGCCACCGACAGCTGGTGGCGCGCGGGGCAAGGTAAAAGGATTTTTTGGTAGCAATATCTTTATATGGGGTTTTGGCATGCATCAAGAACTGAACAGCAGGAACATATCGACTTGGGTTGCAGGTGGCTCTTGGTTATCTTGGTTAACTGAAGTGGTTTTATTTGCAGAAGGGTTGATATTCTCCTGGTTTGTGGATAGAAATTCATATGATAGGTAGGTCTTCTGGGTATTTTCTGAAATTTACCAAAGGACGAAGCAATTATATAGCGTGTCGTGCCTGTTGGCAGACTTGTGGCAATGCTGTGGGCAAGGACAAGATTCTCTCTGCGTTTTATTATGTTATCGATGCATTTTGCTCGTAAAGTTAACCTCCTTTAATATTGTCAAAGAGAATGACAAGTAACATAAATATTGATAAAATAAATAAAATCAATATTGATGTCTGAGTGAAGTAGATGTGGATCAAAAGTTTCCTTTCTTCTTATTAAAAATTCCATACTGTTTGATTTATTCAACCTTGAGGTCTTTTTAACATAAACAAAATTTATGCAGACATTTTATTGATATAAAAGACGAAATTCCGGGAGTAGGAGAGCCCATAGCTTAGAGTAACACGCTCGTCTGAGGCATACTTTATTCACAAATCGGTAAACTGAAACACAAACTTTGAACTTTTGATTAATGGTGACTGGTTCTGTTTAATTTTTTTTTTATCTTTTTATAATGATCTTTGCCAAATTCATCCTCATTTCCACATAAAAACATGTCATTTTAAAAAAATTCCCTTTTGAAAAAAAAAAAAATTGAAAGCCATGTTTTAGCAAAAAATCCACTTAAAATGTAGAACAAAGATGGCTGAGAAGATGTTTAGATAAATCATTAAAAAAAGTCTTGTTTTTTTAATTAACACAGACTATGGGGTTAGTTGTAACAAAAGCCGGGGTTAGTTGTAACATGATTTTAAAAGATATGAGTTATCTCATACTTGATAGTAGTAAGGTGGATTTTAGTCAAAAAATAATACTAAAAAGCACAAACCAAAAAAAAACATGTAAGAGGGACGATGACACAGGCGAACATTGAAATCGAAATCAACGTTCAGACGGACGCCTTGAGCGGTGCGATATAATTATTTTTAATCGACCGACCACCAGCAATAATTGGTACACTTTTCTCTACAACTATCGTACGGACTTTGTACTTACATTTTATTTATTTAAAAAAAACTGACCCATAACGAAACACAAACAATAAATACCGTTCTCGGTGGTTTTTTTCAACGGGCTTGCTTTTAACATGCAACAACTTATCCCGAAAAAAATGTTACAACTAACCCCGCTGAGAAATTAAACAAGAACGAATCCAAATTCACACATTTAATACATAATTCCTCAAACTTAACGAAAATCTTAATACATGTTTGAAGAGTAAGAAATTTGCTAATTTATAAGACCACTCCCATAACTTTTTTCCATAGCCTCTAAACAATAATTGAAATAGATAAGTCGGTAGCTTTGGGGAAGAGGAATATTTGTCTGTTTTACAAGACTCTTAAATTTCGTGGCTTCGATTCTTAGCGGCTGCAAAAGTTTTTCGGGCCTTTACGGCCCTTGTCAGGAATGGTCAAATCCTGTAAGGGCATATATCTTGTCATGAAAAGTGCTTCTCAACTTAGCTGTTCGGATTCGGAAGAGGATTATAGGTCCTTCCATTCCTTATAACACGCATGATAGCGACATGTACTAGTTTTAATGGCCTCTAATTATTTGTTTTTCGATACTTAATTTAATTTAGTTTCCAGGAGAACCCTATTTTTCTAGCTCTAACCCTGTTCTAACGCCGCTCTCCCCTCCTCCAAAACTCATTATCACTAGCAGAATTGGGCCTCTGAGCAGCGACGTGGTTATAAGTGTATAACAGTTATAATACCTATTAATGAAGAGCTGAGTACAGAAATGTCAATTTATGTCGGTTCTGTTTGTAGAGGTACTCATTTTTCCCCCCGCGATCCTTCGGTAACGCAGAATTTTTCAATTTTATTTTTGTATCCGATCATAAGTGGAAATGTACATCGCCACTAATAGCGAGGATATACATACATATAGGTTTGTGTTTTCATTGGAAGTTGTCTATTAAGTATAGTATACTTGTGCAAAAAATCACTTCGTGTAGGACATAGAAACTGTAAGGCAAGGTTTTTCAGCTTAAATGATTGAGAACCTCGATTTTGTATGCCAAACAAATTGAACAAAACACTTCGTACAGTCGACAGTCGAGAGAACAAAGGGAGCACGCCATAAAACATAATATAAATTCTCTCTGCAATCATCAAGGCAACCAAAAGTTACCAGCATTTTTATCATTAAACAGGTAAATAAAACCTAATAAATGAAACACAAATTTTAACATTAATTCTAGAAAAGATTTAGATAGTACAAAATCAAAACATAAAATAACCATTAACAGAGTGTATCGTCTAGTATACTAAATCACATTTACCCAAAACTGTTAAGTGGCCAAAAAATTAAATTTATCTAAGGTCCTTTAAACAAAATATGATTTGTTACTTGGCAACAAGACTTGCACATCCATACGAAACATACCACAAGCAAATCAATAAATTTAAATCCCAAGAGATGTGAAGATTTATATGAGGATTCATTACTCATGACTCTCAAAAGCATCTCGTTTTATTTATGAAAATATGAGCCAACCTCCTCCCCAAACTACCATGTACCCGTCTATAGATACAATAGTATTTTCCACACTCGAAGCTTACGAAAAAATACTTTACAAATACAAATTTGTATCTTTTCCACCCCGGTGCGTTAAATTTTTAATTATAGTTTAACGTTTCTTTTCGCAAATGAAATTTCTTAATCGTCTCGTCGGACAAAAAGTATACAAAATTGTGTGCACAGCAGTTGTAAGTGTTGCAAAGATACACAAAGGGTATCTTTAGTGCTTATAAGGATGTATCTATCTATCTATGGCTATTATATTGTATGCACATACATAGGTAGCGCTGTGAGCTGTTTTCGTTTAAGAAAATTCGCTAGCATCCTGCAACTAAAGCGAAGTAGGGAGAGTAAGAAGAAGAGTTCAATTTATAATGCCAAGGAATTAAGTATAATTAGCATTAAACGTGTATAAGGGTAAAGGGTTTTCAATGCAGGTGTGCATAAAGTAATTTATATTACACTGCTGAGAGTAATTAATTCGCTTGTTGGATTTAGAGTAGCACCGTGGCTCTCTCTCTCTGAAGCAGAGCCAGGGATCTGCGTATTCTATGAATAATGATTAATAAATCGGGTTTTTATAGCTTCAACTGGCTTTGTGCGAGGATAAAGTGTGATTTATAAAAAAAGAAAAAAAAAAAAAAGGATTTGAACAACAATATTATTTTCTGGTGAGAATTGAATTATTCAATTTTTAAATTATAAATAAATCAATTAAGTTCGATTTTGCACGATAAAATTTATTATTCATTTTTTTGTACGAACATAGCAAGTCTATTAATTTTTATTTAAAAATTTAAGTTAATTTTCGAATGGTGGGCGCGTTGACAAGATTCCACCTATCGTGGCTATGGATTGACTGAACGATGGTGGTTAATTCTTTTTTAATTCTCTCCTGCGGAAATTATAATGGTGTTTTGACTTTGTTAGCAAAACCCATTTCAGAAAGCGAAACTTACAGCATCAGCTGGTATATTGTTTTCATTTGTATTTTTGGTCAGTTTCAGTTTTGTTTATAAGCACAACTTATTGAGTAGACCATTTAAATCAGATCTTAGTGTTTTGGACATTAGACCAATTTAGTTTGAGAAGTAATGATGCTGCAAGTGACTTTGGTTGTGTGAAGGTGATTCATTTAGATACGCGCACTATCCAACGACTTGAACTATCGAGCTTATTTGCACTGCCTAGCTGGTTCATTCATTGTTAGAATTTCTTTTCTTTTTTAAGGCCGGAATTTTTGGATACATTAAAAAACTTCCAAAAAAAATTAAATTTTATTTATTTTAGGGCTTTCGGTTGACATTTATATAGAATTTGTCCTCTAATTGTGAACCTATAAACTGTCAAATTCCATCAAAAGATGGCTACGATGTCGATGGATTAAAAAACATTATGGTAAATCCGAGAGTTCCTAATCAAAAAATATATTCTTAAATACACACTCACTAAGTCTCACTCAAGTATTGCAAACTCCAATCCCAAATTTTCTAGTTCCAAAACAAAAACGCAACATAGAAGGTTTTCCATTAAGAGTTTCCTATCTTCCAATTTGAACGAAACGAACTTTGAGTGAGATGTCATTGAATTGTTCTTATGTATTTCGAAGGCCTAAAATGCTATTACGTAAGGACACCATTCAAATGTCGGCCGCAGCCTCGCAGTTTGGCATTCATCCGGAACGTTAAAATTTCTCATAACTCTTGGCGCATAAATCAGGCTGAATTTGACCAATGGAATAGATTATTTTGGATTTCAAGATAGTCGTTAGCATACAGCTGTGGCTTAGGAACAATACCCAAGAACAAGGATTCAAATCTTACGATCTCGATGGCCAATCCACATCGCCTCCTCGTGAGATAACCATGTTCGAAAATCACTCCTGCAATATGCCAATTGTGTCACGGATCCTCCAAGAGTATTTGTTGTCTTGAAAAAATCTCATTAAATTGTAGATCCACACTATTCCCACTAACACTGACACGGGAATGATTGAGAGTTGTAAGAAGTCACTAGCTCAAAACTAAACTGTTTTTTCCATTCCCATATGTTGTACCTTGCAAATTATGCAAAGGTATCACATGCCTGTGTTTACTGCCGTCAATAAACACTGCCACTCTTCAAGTGACTTCGACGACAGAAGTAGTTGTGTCAACACCAACTGAGTGTTGTTGACAACGACCATGTGCTCAGGAGCGATGGCGACAACGACGACGTCACGATCAGAAACTAACGTTAACTTATAGGTGAGTTGAACCCTTATGTTAACATTCTTACTTGGTCGAACATACAGCTTAGATGGAGGTCTTGTTGCCACATTTATGTTCTCAACAACAAGCCATATATCGGTTTGCTTGCAACACGAAAAACAAAATATGTGAAACCAACGATATTATCCTCGTGTTACTGATAATGCACTCAGTTACTTTCCTCCCATTGCTTACTTCAAATAACCCGACCTCTCCAGTTCAACAACAACTCAAAACTTTGCCTCAAAATCAAAGCCATAGAACCAAATTTCGACCGTTCACAAGCACAAAATTCCTCTATATGTACTCGTATATTATTTTCAACATGTCCAGCGTGTGTCTGTAATATCCTCAAGTACACGTGATACTATACACCCAGATGTTACTCATACACATAATCTTATTGCGGTATCTAAGCCTGTCGTTTCCATAAACTTAATCTAACCGGAGCAATGGGGTTACGAACCCTCTGCCACAAAATGATGGTATATCGAACTCGAATCGAGACTTTTTATATCCCCTATAACGTCTAACACTATTATGGAAGAATCTACGTAGTGCAAAAACAAAACAAAAAAAATGAAAGCTTAATGTCAATGCAAAGTTATAAGTGCCAGAGTATTGAGTGTGGCCACTTTTGCTGACGCAGATATCCTTGCCACACTTAAATCTTCAATGAGTAGCAGCAGGGCGCTGGCTGGCTGGCTGAGGAAGCAGAAGCATATTGGGAATATCAATAGACATACGGATACAATATGGTACGAGTTCCAAGTCCAGTCGTACGAAACCAAGGACAGGAAAAGGGGTTGGTTTAATGATTGTTGGCATTTATCAGATTGGTCAGGTCCACCTACACGCACATTAAACTGTAATGGCTTGTGGCAAAGGTGTGTGAACCATGGTAATCGAACATTCATAAAAATATATTAAAATTGCGTTCTCCACAGAATCGGAATTGCTTTAAATGGAAATGTTTGTGTTTCTATATTTACATAAATGTCGGAAGACGGGTTCAAGGTATAATTTGTATTGTTGACCGCAGGGGAAATCAGATTTCCTTCATTTTTCATTCTAATTCTAATGGACGAAAAGGTGAGGTAGTTTAATGAAACTTTCGGTTGAAAATAATTAAATTTCTTAGAAGGTGGTTTTTAGGAATGTAATTGTCTTACGGTTTAAAAGCAGTTCTTGCAGGATTCTTTTATTCAAAATACGTTAGTATCAATAAGATTGTAAATTGGAAAAAATATAAAATTTTGTATACCTCATTAGGTGATCTTTCCTAAATATTTGAAAAACACTTGGGTATCGGTTTCGCGTAAACCAGAACCGAAAATCCTTCATTTAGTCTTGTACAAATTCGAAATTTTTCGGCGAGTGGGTAGAATTTTTTTTTGAAGTGATTTCTTTCGAACAAAATTATAAAATATTAGCCGTGTTTTATAGAAAATTGATAGCCACTCAGTTAAGAAAATTGAAAAAAGAAAAACGATTATAGTCACTTTTAAATTCACTCTCTTGTAATCTCAAAGTTTGACACTAATTTTAAAGTAATTTCAAATTTATTTTGACGTACTTACAATATTCCTTTCCATATTCTTGCCAGCCCCTAAATGACAATTTTAATGAACAAATAAATCGGTTTTTTAATCCATCGAGATCTCAGCCATCCTCCAATGAAATTTGACAGTTTGAGGCTTGATTGATGGATATATACTATATTTTGACCTATTTAGAGTATTTCTTTCTAGATGCTTTCCAAAAGCCCTAAAATCTCAATTTCCCTGAACAAAGAAAAAACCAAACAATTTCGATTTTTTGGTGGAAAAATTAAGATTTTTCAGAAGTATTTCAAATTAATTGACATTTGACATTTTTGTACGTTTATTTCCAAATGTCTTGACATAATAAAAATCTCTGTGAAAAAAAGATGCATTCCAGAACACATCCCAGTACCAATTTTTCCGAAGCAATTGTTTTTCTGCACTCGATTTAATCGCCATCTACATCAATAAATTAGTAAAAAGCGCCATCTATATCAACAATTTTTATTCATTCTATATTCACTCCGATTGCTGACTAAATTATATTCACTCTTGATGTTTTTATTGTTTTGCATGTAAAATTTTGCTAACTTGGCTATTCACTCTTTCAAAAAACACGTCTAGTAATAATTAAAAAAAATAAGTCTGGCTTAAGTACTGAAAAGCATATCAACATGATTTAATATTTTTATGTGTATTTTTCGAAACATTAGAAAAGCCTATACTTTTTTCACTGAATTTTCTCCGAAAATTTAAAATTTTTGGGATGTCAATCTGCCCGTTTTTTGGGGGGCTTCCATGAATTTCCCTCGGAATTTTTGCCAACTTTCAAAATTTGTCAACTTGAATAATGTCGACCTCGACAGTTCCCCTTCGAATTTATTGATATCGGGAAAATTTCATGGGGACTTGGCTCACATTTCAAAAGACCAGCCATAGATTACAATGAATTAGTGCAGAAGTTTTGTCGTTTCGAAGATGGGAAAAATTCCGAGGGGAATTTTGTTCACGATAGTCCCTATTAATTAACTATTCAAAAGCAAACAGGGTGATCTATATCTTGAGGTTTAAAACATAGCCCTCTGTACAAGTTTTAAATAATTCATATTTTTGGCGGTTACTGGGGTTAAACTTTTCCGAATTTTTTTCCGAAAATCGAATTTCTTAAAAATAGATTCTACTAACAAAAAAGCATATTGACATACCTTCGTTCTGCTGTTCGAATGGCTAGTTTCTTTTTTTGCCACGTTTAGCCTGAGTTAAGACGTTTGGACTAAGTTTTAACTGAAATGAAAAACAGAAACCAGGTTGATGCAATCAACACCGATTTGAGCAAAGGTTTTGATAGAGTCGACATTGGGCTGTTAGCTTTCAAGTTCAAGGGAATTTATTAAAGTGGGTTCCTTCGTATCTATCAAGAAAAAAAACAGTTTTTGAAATTTTGTGGTGGGTCTTCTTGACCACTAAATGTTACGCCAGGTGTTCCGCAAGGCAGTAACATTGGACCTTTTCGTTTTTAAATAGTTACAAATGATTTCACTAAATGTTTGAATATTGTCGGTTTCTGTTACGAATATTTGCAGAATATCTCAAGTTATTTAATGTAGTTAACAATGTTAGTGATAGATTCAAAATGAAAACAGTTATTAATTCTCTAGTCAGAGGGAGCAATATAAATAAGTATGTAGGTATGTCTTTGAACGTAGTTAAATTTAATTTTATTTCTTTTTCTAAAAAAATATTGACGAAAACAACTTGTTGTTTTAAGAGACCTGGACATTCTTGTCGATTCTAGTTTCACTTTTATAAATAAGTAAAAAATTGATAAAGTTCGATCTAAAAGCAATGGCATATTAAAGTTCAAGAAAATTCAATAATACTTACATTACCAAAGTAGTATATCGTTACTTATTGCATCTTCGCTTGGAGTACTGCAATAACGTTTGGTCACCATTTTTGATGTCGACGTTAAGAAACTAAAAACCGTACAAAAACAATTTTCCTTTTTTGTACTAAGAGTCTTTAATTGGAAAGGGAGAATTTTCAATAACCACAATACGACGTCAAATCTTGTCAACCATACTCGTAGGATACTCTCTGAAGCCCTTCTTGTGCGTGATATCTTGAATGGTCGTATATCTTAGTCTTGTCTGATATTAACAAGGAAATGAAACTTAAACTGGAAAATAATGAAAACATCGATTTTTCAAAGTCGTAAATTTTAGTACGTGCACATGTACCAAAAATACCCAAAGACCTTTATGTTAAGAAAAAGGCTTTTTTAAAGTGTTAGAAAATTCTACTTGTGTTTAAGGAAAGATATTTTTCGAATTCCTTGCATTTAGGGCCATATTAAGAATTCTAAAAGATATCTCTTTAACTTAAGATTCAATAAATCCTAACTTTTTGGAGTGTAGTACCCCTTGGAATTATAGTAAGTACGTTAGACTGTCAGCTCCAAACTTCGATGTAATTAGAATTCACTTATGCACATTGGTTTTGAATGTCTGAACATCGCAATAGGATGCGTAAGGATTTTCACATTCGTGTAGTGTGACAGTGAAGACAGAATCGCGAAGCCCGAAGTTGAGCTCATGAGTAGACTGGTGGGCATTTCCTGAAGCGCAAGTATTACGTTTTGTGCTTGCTAACACAGTCAAAATTGAGAGATGTTAGTCACTATAGGTTCAAATTTATATTATTTATTTAATTTTTCGGATGAAACCTTGCGAAATATTTGGAAAACCATAGCAATAATTTAATTCTGAAAAGCTCTTACCCTTGTTTTGATGTGTAAAATTTTGTTTTGTTTTTTGAGCTTAAGAAAATTCTAATACGAATGAATGAATTGATAAATTTGAAAACGAATTCTTATTAAAGTTTTCAGTCATCCATTTCTCCCATTAAGAACTCTCAGTACTTCGATCGATCGACGATTTGTCGAGTGACATTTATTCAAATTCCAATTTCAATTCAATTTAAATTTCCATGCAAATCTAATTATGTTTTCTAATCAAAACAAACATGATTAAAACGGGGATAACACACATCATCATGTCAGCAATTATTTTCAAATCATTTCTCTTCAATTTACCTTTAATCACATTTTGTAGTAAATTTGAAATGATTTTACAATCCACTCTCTGTCTACATACGAGTAGGAATATCTGATGGCGACGATGATAATGTTTTCAAAATTTCCATTCTCAAAACAGAAGGAAGAAGAATTGGATTTTCATTGTGTTTTCTTGCTCATTGGACTTCAATTTACTTATAATTGGATGTCGAGAAAGCAGAGAGAGAATATGGGAAATTAAACTTTACCAAGTGTGCTTAACCATACACAAAGGACTTTCTGATTGTACACAGTTACATAGAGGGAATTAAGCAAGGACATGTTTTCCGTTTATTTTTTTCTTCTTCAAGATTTAAATGGATATAAAATTAAAAGGCACAAAAGTAAAAGAAAGTCCTCCAGCCTCATTCGTCATTCGTTTCACTTTAAAAAATCTCAAGGAGTATATTTGTACTTATGTATATTTTTGAGGTATGTGGAAAAATGACAGACATCAACCTCTCACAATTGATGAAAAGGGCAAAGTAAAATAAAATTGCGCACATTCACGTTCACGTTCGTCGTAGTGGTTGTAGTTATTGTCGTTGTCGTGCTTTCGAATTCTTCCATTAAATTCTCCTTTTATATTCGTGTTTTGCTTTTACATCTCCGGATATAAGCATCCTAATACTCTACTTAAGGCTATTTGCAGAACACCAACCAAACATTAATGTCCTCTCTGCCAGAGTACGAGGGGTATGCCTTAGTAAAACGCTTTCTCAATTGAAATTCAGTGTGGGAAGGCTCGCACAAGGAGGCCCAGCAGAGTTACATTTGAAATGAAAATAAACGCCTGTCGGCTTTGTCAAGTTGTGCCCAGATTTGATGATATCGTGATTGCCATGAGAGTTTTCTTTTTATTTTTTATACATTCACCACTCGAATCCCCCATTTTTTTTTATTATAAACATACATATATAAACAAGCATGTGACCATAATGGCAACAGAGGAAACGACACCCTCGAGGATTTATGATTAACTTGAGTCTTACGTTGTTTGGAATAGGTGTACATATGTATATCCTTGGTGGTGTACCTACTTCCTTTCGAGCATAATGTGCAAAAGATGTTGGTTCTCATTTGGAGGTTGCTTTGGTTTGAAGGGACGTTGACCTTGGGAACTAATAAGCATACACGTTCGTTTAATTGACTTGGCGTAAGTTTCTTCCAAAAAAAACTTTGATTTTTATGATGATTATGTCTCTGCTTTGTGAGCATCAGAAAAGCTTTTACTTGTTGTGACTTCCTTGGAAATTTGCATCAGAAGCTGAGTTAATACAATTTTCATAAGAAGGTTTTTAATGGAAAGGAATTATATTTCGTACATAGCTAAAAACAGAATATTTTAGTTTTATTAGGATGGCGCATATTTTTAATTTTGTCTTGTGCAAGGTATTTCCAGAAATTCTTGGTAAAATTTAATTGGAATCGGCTTACTCTAACACGTGCCGTCGCCGAGTTATCCAAAATAGATATAGCTTTCAAAGTCGTTTTCTCATCAAGGCCGCCTGATATAATGCAAATAATGCAAAGCTCTTCAAATACGGGGGAAATGTTTTGGGATGCTCAGTGCATCAAATCATCAACCAAGTATGGGTGCATGGAAGCACGGGCATTGACTGAATAATCAATTCCATTTATCTCTCATCAACAAAAAAGGCGATCCTATGTCCTGCAGCAACAATCGAGACATATCCCTTCTAAACGTTGTATATAAGATCCTATTCAACGTGCTGTGTGAGAGTCTTAAGCCCTTCAGGAAAATTATAATCGGAAAGAAGCTTCCGACCCGGCAGATCGATCATTGAACAAAATTTTCAAATTGAGGCATATCCAGGAAAAGACCAACGAATTTCAAGTCGAAACTCACCCGAAACTCTCCAACTTTTCATCGACTTCAAAGCCACATTTCGTTCATGAGCTCTATATGGCGATGGCCGAAATTGTGGTCCTGGAAAAGCTGATGTAGCTTTGACTACTGATATTGGAAAATACACCGTGCAACGTGCAACTAGTGATACGCTTCTCCGAACAATTGCAAACATGTACAAGTTTTCTGTCAGGAGATGCGCTATCATGTGAATTCTTCAACCATGATCTAGAGCAGATGGTACTCTTGGGCAGAACACAGAGGGCTTTGAGGTATGGGGGGATTTAAAATCGGTTGTTGCCGGCGTTTGAAGATCAAGCCAAACTTTAAAGTATTGAAGTAAATGTACATGATATTTACAAACAAACAACCATCTGTCAACCGCCTAGGACAAAACGTCTCTATTGATAGTATGTATCAACTTTTATATATTTAAGATACCTATCTAGAGAAGAATTATCTTAGAAAAACGTAGCTACTGCGGTTTGGCGGAAAGATGGGTTCGAAACTCCTCATGAAAGTGCTTTACTGAGTCCTGAGCTCTTTTGAAAGAAACAAATTTCGACGGATTTTTGTTCTTGAGTGTCAGGAAAGTGCATGGAGTGTGCATCCAGGAAAATAAACTCTGAAGATAAGTACAGATAGTACAGAAAGCTAAATCACGTCGAATGCGTTGGTTTTGTCACATCAACCGTATGAACAACAATACTCCAGTCAAAAGTGTCTTCGAAACCCAGCCTCATGCTGGAGGTGACAAGGAAGACCGTTCTTTCGCCCTTTAAAGATCAACCTATCGCGGATGCCAAAAAGATTGACCTATTCGACTAAAAGAGTAAAGTGCTCTGAATTGCAGAGGATGGAAAGCTTTTCTATTTTAGGCAGAGATGCTTCATGGATCGGGTGCCAGTTAGGTATATGAACCTGAAGTTATGTACGGGTACATCGGAAAAATTACCAAAACCTATTTTTTTAAGTTTTGAAAGATTTAAAAATCTTTTAACCCTGTTTCCTCTTCACAGAAATATCCTCAAACTCTTCGCTAAAAATAAAGACTTGTTTTAATTCCTCTACAGTAAAATTGAACAAAGGGAAAATATTAAAACTTATAGTCATATATTCCAACTATGCAATTTTTCGTATTTTTATTATATGTCGGTAATAAGTAAACGAAATACCTTTTTCGAGTAATGCACATCTTGCATCGATAAATTCCAAATTCAGGATCATATATTTGGCAAAAGAAAAACCCAAACCTGTAATTTTCTTTTGGTTTTATTGGAAAACATTCCAAGCCCCACCATTTTTATACTGCTCAACGACAAACATTGCAGGCAATAAATCTCCTCAAAAGTAATTATTCTTTGCCTGCTATAACATAAGAATACAATCCCTGTTTTTCTGTTAAATTCACCGAGTTGTGGTTGCTCCAATGAATTTTATTTTTTTTTTCCAAAAAGGGCATCGTAGGGAATGTCACAGTTAAACATTCGTTTTTCCTCATTTCTTCTTTTCAAGAGAGTGTACTGTTAAAGCTCAATTTTATAGCCTTTTAACCAAATGAAGAAAATGGCACACATTATCCTTTCCATATTGGAAGCTCACTGGCTTCTGATTGCATTTGAAGCTATTTAGATAAAAAATGTGGGAAAAAAAAATTAAATTCTAAATTGGAAAATTTCAACTCAACCAATAAACACCAGTAAATGCCTTCACATAAACATAGACTTTAATCTAAAACGCTTTTTAAGGTAATTTGACTTCCGTCTGTGTGAAAAGCAGGAGCGAGATAGAGAGTTAATGGCATATCCGGTGAACAAGCCTAACTGGAAATCGATTAAAAACAAACCACTAACCCAACCCGATATAGATACAGGCATCTAAAGGACTGAAACTTCATAGAAAAGTGTGGTAAGTGGACTAGGAACGGTGGGAAATGAAATCACAGGACGATAAAACCATAATCGCCATCATACAAACTTCCAGATAAATGGAATGAGTATTTGATATGGCAATAACGAAGCAAATTGCTGATCATTTATTGCTGGAGAGGGTACTTTGTCTTTATTAAATAAATGTTTATCATTTTGCATTTGCTATCAGCCTATACATAGATAGTCAGACATAAAGCCGTACCATTTCCAAAGCACCAAAAGTTCAATTTAAGTGTTGGTTTTTACTTAGTTGAGAGCAAAACTTCACCGGGAAGGAAATTTGATCGAATTTGATTTTTTAATTAGAAAATTGTCCGTCTAGACGTGAATAATGAAGCTCATCCCTAGTTTGAGGGGCTTTTAAGCACACAATTTGAGGAGATAGGACTGGCTGTCCAATTATAATTTAATTGAGTAAAGATGCAGAACATTTTTGAGGTTTTGAATTTTTCTAGCAGATTTTTTAAGCAGAAATAAGGATCTTATCCTTAGGCCAGTTGAATATTACGTACAAGAGAAATAACCACATGTGTCAGGTGTTGTTAAAATAATTCATCGTTAAGATGTTAAAAGTCAAGGAATATTAGATCTCATCATTTCTATAAAATGGCATTACTGGTATACACGAACTTATTCTCATCCCTTAAGGGAAGCTCAAATTAAAAAATGCGGGAAAAAAATACAAATTTGTGTTATGTGAACTTTCATTAAAAAATCAGAATCCATATTTTTGGATCTTAAAAATACGAAGTCTATAGTCAAAATTGTTTAAGCCGTTTTCAATAAAATGACATTGAAAAACTACTTAAGTACCTTAAAAACTGATTTCCTCGTTGATTTATTGTTTACGTCTGAATATTGGTAAGTGAGTAAATATAAGGCCTGATAAATCATTCAACATTCGTGTAGTTTGGTTGAAGAATGAGTCTCTGAAGCTTACAGTAAGCCGGAAGCATGGTTAAAGGTTAAACCGATAGCATCTCCTTAACCACTAGTATGATGGTTGAATTGTTTAAGGGGAAGAATGCAGCTGGGGTGCCAGCAAGTAACTTGATACAAACGAGGATTGTCGGCAGGAGGTAATTTGAGACGAGTTTCATTGTGACTTCCGCTTAAATTGTCATTGTGGATTATAAAAAGGGAAATGTCAAATTTGCATTCGAAAGAAAGTTCGTTCTTATAAGTTCAAACTGCATTCAGTGTGATATTTAATTTTTTTGATTCGGAAACTGAAGATGAGGAAGTACTTATGTAAAGGTAAAACCATCTATGGACCTCCGCCTGTGCCTTTTAAGTGAAGTTTTGCATATTTTTGATCTTGTATTTTAGTTCACTCCCATTCTAAAAAATAAAAAAATTATCTGAAAAATAATCTTTGTACTTCAATTTCATCAACAACCTACCTTTTCTCAATCTTTAAGATGTTTTTGTGGAGGAGTCCCTGTGCTTGAGAAGTCAGCCAGTTTTTACAACAGCAAATTGCTGTTTTTCCTTCCTTGGGCAGTTCTCAGTATTCCCCTGGCAAAGCCTTGCTGCCAACTCATAAAAGTGTTCAAAATCTCCGTCTAATTTTTGTTTATTGATATATTTTTGTTTTCGTCTGCCGACGATAACTATTTGCTCCGAGTGAAAAGCTTTGTTTCAAACACCATTTTCAAGTTTTTGTGTTGCCAAATCAGACCGTACAATCGAGGATTGAAATAAAAAAAGGTGCTAATGTTCGATTGTATCGATAAAACTCAATTGTATGAAGTTACGCGCCGACACCCCTGACTAAAACACTGTTTATGAAAAGAACGATACAATAATGAAAGACAAGAAATAATCCAAAATTTTCCTATTTTATCATTTTTAAAGTTGTATTTTTGATTTAATCCAAGAGACCCAAGGGGTTGATTAGAGAATCTTTCCAAAGATGAGATTTGGATTCATGCTTCTGAAAACAGTTAAATTTGATTGAATTTATTTTGGTTATCGGAAGTTCGTAGTTTACTCAAAATCGGTGAAGTTGGTTTTTGAGAAAATTTAAAATAAAAAAACCTAAAACGTTGTAATGGACCCTACGCACATATGTAGATTTTTTTTTTTTTTTTTTTTATAATCTACTCGCGCTCAAGGTATTATAATGTTTCAACACAGCGCGGGCGTGAAGTTAATGAAGAGAAAGAAGGATAGGAAAGATGTGCGGTACGATGTTCTGAGACTGTTGGTGGTTGTCTCAGATATTTTTATCTCAAGGGATGGCGGCTGAGCTAAAGCGGAGAAATGCCGTGTCTTATTTCTATGTCGCTTATAATTCACATTATTTTATACGTGTTCATCCTTGTTGAACAAAAATGAAATTTAAGATTTAGAAATTGAAGCAAATAAGACTGCATTTTATTAGATTTTGATTCCAATTAAATTATAACGCTGTTCTGACAAATAAATGGAATTACCAATTTTTCAAAGAAAATTCAATAGAAGCTTTAAAAAAAAAAAACCACATGCCACATATTTAAAATGTGTTTTCCACTTTCGCGGCTTAGGAAAACTTCGGCACGAAAAAGCGCATATCAAAAAGGACCTACAAATCCTCTATAAAATGTGTCCTCTTAAAAATAAAAATGTATAGGTTTGTTAACAAAGACCACGAAGCATTAAAAAATAAGACCTACTTTAGCCCCTGAGCGTTTTTTTTTTTCCTATTTTATTCTTGCTTAACATAATGAAAAATATTTGGGGCTCTATAAAATGTACGTCTTCATTTTTAACCCTTTTTCTAGATTTAATCATGGTCCTTCTGCAGCAATGAAACCGTATAGCAATTATCCTCGCTTTTTATACGTTTTCCCAGCGATGTGATGTTGATAGCGATGTTGGGGGGATGCTCGGGTAAGTTATGAAGGTGTTTTCCTTCAACACCCCGCTTGTACTCACTTCACTACGTGTACAAGGATTTTTAAGTTTGTTTTCTTTTTTTGTTTTTTTTTTTTTTTTTGTTTAGATAATGAAGAGGGAGAGATAGACAGAGCGAAATACCTTCCTATTTCTCACCGGAATTTTTGATGGTATACTTTTTGGCGCTTAAATTCTATGTCTAAACTTGTAATGCATAGGATCTTTAAGCTTTTTTCATTGGTTGGTTCGTTCTTTGGCTTTTAATATTGCCGAAGGAGAGGGGATGGAAATAATGCCAAGTATTTAATTGCGAGGGCATAAAGTGACTTTAAGGTATTTTAAATGATAGCTCTTAAGCTATGTTGAAAGGCACCATAATTTTACACTTCAGGGAAGGTATGTCATCGTAGAGGGTCTTTTGTTTTTTATTTGCACGTTTTTGAGAATGTCTTCGGGCGATTTTGTTATTTAATATATTTTTTTGTTGTCCTTTTATTTTTATCGATATTTTTTTTGTTCTTCTGAAATTTTTAAGACATCTTGTTGAGGCGAATGGTAAGACATTTTAATCGTTTTTCATCATCAATTTATGACTAAACGTGGGTTCTCGTTGAGTCCATCATTTATAGCCTTTTTTATGTAAATAAGTTGATAAAGGATAATTTAATGTTCCATAGAGTTGCAACTTTCAAGAATGTTGGTGCTGTAAACGCTGTAGTTTAATTTTCATTCAAGAGCTTCGAAAGTCAATCGTTTAAGGAATATTTAAAATAAAGAAAAATAGAATGTAAATGTTTTAATGAAACAAATAATGAATGTACGTATATGCTTGTCTATAAATTTTTCTGAGTGTTTATTCCTCCTTTTAACTTCATTTAGTTTTCATTCCTATAATTCTTTAATTTGCTTTTATCATTTATTTGATAAATGTGCTTGTTAAGAAATGTCACGTACCTTGAGGATCATTATCACAACATAAAGCTATAGAGTCCCACTAGGTATATTTATACAATCAATGAACTTTTTTTTTATTTGCTATAAGGACTCGTAATGAGAATGCTATAGTGTCGTAACTTTGTAACATAAAATGATGGACGGTCGCAGATTATATTACTTCGGACGGACTACATTTCCTTTTATGTTCCAAAGATACATTGAAGATTGGACTATCATCGTCATCAGAATCGTAGGGGGAAATTGAATGTCATTTGTATACCACCAGAGAAGACGGACAAAAATCGGATGCCAGAAAATAATTATCGGAGATTATTTCTGTTTGTGGTGAACATTTATATTCAGTTTTGCAATTGGAAAGGTACACTAATGAGATTCCATCAGTATAGGTTGTCGTTGGTGGATTGAGCCCCTGGGAATTACGTGAGCATCGAATTTCAAAATCATATCACTTTATGATTTAATTTAAACATCATTTGTGAATTCTAATCGAAATGAGAGACATATTTTTAGGCGTTATGCCTTAGGATTAATCGAATTCCAACAAGTTGTATGCTGTGAAATTAAATTAATTATTTCTCTATGGATATTTTTATGAATTATTTTCATTTTTATCTGTGATTCAAATAAATCGACTAAATAACTTGCTTGTACTTATACCTCTATTCTTATCGTGACAAATCTCACACAAATGTCCAAAAAAATAAAATTCTTTTGATTTGCAACTCAAACACATTTTTCGTTTCATTAAATGTTTATTATTCATGAATGCTGATTATACTTACTTTGACTACTTAAGCTCTCACGCAATGACAGAGGTTCAAAAAAGGAAAGAAAAAAATCATTCCACAGGAAGTCCAATTTCCGTAGCAATCTCATCCCCATACTCATTCCATTGGTTTAATGTCAACAATTTCCTCTCATTTTCACTCGAATAATTTTCATCATTGCCAAAATAATGTTCGTATCTAGATACAAAATATATTTAAAACATCTCATCCTTTGCTGCTTCTTATGGGGCTACTTTTAGGGATAATATTCAACTTCGGCATTCAGGTCAAAAGGTCCTTTCTTCTCCTTTTGACAGCGTCTTTTCTTCTTCGTCAAAATACAAAAAAAAATCTCTCAGTACTCATATCCCATGTCAATTCATGGGTCCATTTACCCTAAGGCGGCCTATGGTTACTTGAAAGCCATGCTCAGGAAAAATATGAAAATAAAGCAAAATATGCGCACAAAACGAACAGTAAAATATTAAGTTTTCTTTGATCCTTACATTTTTTTTGTACCAAAATTATGATTAAGACGCTCAGAGCAATTTAAAAATTTTATATTCTATATGCTCGTGTGTTTGGTTTTGGGTTTATATTTTTAGTCTGAAAAAAAAAACGGGTAACACAAAGGAATCAAAAAAAATATCAACCCATATCACGCTTTTCGTCAGAATTAACATCTTTTTAAGTGCGCTATAGTGAATGTCATGGTTATCCATGTTCTTTTATTATTCTTGTTTTTGAAAAAAAAAGCTTTCTATATACTTGTATGGATGAAACCTGGGGCAATCCCTTAAAATCCTTTTAGTTTAGGGTAGGTTTTAAATTTATGATTGGCATTACAATTTTTACTGGCGTTTCTGCTGGCGATTTTATCTTCGTGGATACAACTCAATATGGGTAATTTGGAAATGGGGTTATTTTAACGCCAGGATCTAGGATGGGGAGTTAATATAGACGACCTGACCCAAACGAAAGTAGCGTTACAGAAGTGACATAAAACCATAAAGCGTTGTATAAGTTAAACGAATCTATGTAAAAAGGGGAAATGCTAACAACGGGCTCCTGAGGTGAGACCTCTTTCCGAGGAAACAAATCAGTATGGGTCCATTTTGTACCCAATAACCTCAGTTCTAATGTTCGGATCTAAAAGATTGAGATGTCGAAATTGAGGACAAAATTAAAACCTAATTTTTGGTGCCATATAATTTTCATGTTTTTCCGTGGTTTGTAGACATAATCAATTCGATTCTTAATGAAAAATTAGATGACGAATTTCAACAGCTTTTTAACACTATAGATTAAAAAATAACTGCCAAATTCATATTCAAGATGATAGCAGGAAAGAGATACTAACCGAAAACAAGATTTCAATTTAAAAAATCATTTAATGTGCTTCCATTCATAAATCTGTATCTTGAAAAAAATCTCGAGAAAGAAAATTTGAAAATGAAGAAAAGGAATGTAAAGTTTGGTCTTATGTCACTCTAAGAATTTTGAACAGTTGACTTAATGTCGAAAAGGCTAAGTTAGTCTGAGACTTGAGAGCAGATATGATTGAATAAACGGAAAATCTCAATAACGCCAATTTACTCTAATTTTGCTTTGAGTTCAGAAGTTTTGTTTTCAGTCATAGATGTAGACTGTCAACAATTATCTTGGACAACCTAAGGTGGCCTTCTTTGCAGTTTCCAACTATTTTAACTAACTCTTTTGGTCCGATTAGGGTGTGTTCACTCGTTTTCTTAGACAACATTAACTTGTGTGGTAACTTTGGCGGAACTTTTTACATAGGCGCCTGCCTGGCCTGAGGACTAAATATACCCTAAGCGGAGTTGTGTGATGGGGAGAGATGACGCAAAGAGGTACGTAAAATCCTTTGAAAGCGTGGCAAGCAGGTACTTACATTATTGTGTGTCCGGCCACTAAACATCCCGAAGAAACAGTTCAAAATGACAAAAGGCCAAATTGGTCTTATTTCGCTTTGCAAATGTAACATAAAGCCAACTATTAAAATTTTGTCTTATGTCGCTCTTGTGTTTGCATCGCTTTTGGTGTTTTCGCAAAAACTTGGCTTTATTTCATTCACTTGGCACCTCATCCACTTGCATTCACACAAAATTTTGTCGGCAAATAAATTCTTGTTTAAGGGTTTTTTTGTTTCAATTTTTTTGAAACTAAACTGAAACGGTTATTGATATTGTTAATTTTTCAACGAAGGAAACATTTATAAATGTCACATTTTTTTTACATTTTTATTAAAATACAACCTTGATGATACCAACCTTACCGCAACCATTCCATCTTCTATAACCTCAACCACACAAAGATCAATAAAACTATTTTTTGTTTTTCATTAGTTTTAAGGTAATTTATTTCTTAAACATAATTAAATAATTTTCGTTTTTCTTTTAATTTTTTTGTCAATTGCATCATTTTTTTTTTTAAATAAACTCTTGTTTTTTATTGTAAGTTCACGTAAATATACAATATACACACAATAAAATTTTATTTTACATGGATTTTCTAGAAAGTTTTTTTTTTTTTTTAATACATAATAATTTGTTATATACAATAAAAATGAAATTAAGAAATAAAATAAATTTTAATAGAATTACATTCTATTTTCATCTACATCTTTTATATATCTACTTTTTGTTTATAGAATTTAATTCAGTAATATTTTTTTTATTTTATTTATTTTTTATATATTTTTTTAAAAAATAATACACAACACGATAAATATATTTAAAATAAAAATTATTTACAGTCATCTAATTGAGAGAAAATTACTGTGGTTTCTTGTTGAGTTTAATAGTAAAAATCCAATTAATAATATTAATGTCTTAAATTGTATTATGTGCCAGAGATTTATCAAAAGTGTGTAGAGTGTTTTATATTTTGTGATGAAGTAAATATCAATAAATTTTAAAGCCCGATAGGAATGCAAAGAACTTGATAAACTATTGGCACTACTGTTGCCATGTTGCATGGCAGCTGGATGTTCGCCATTTATTACGTGGACAACGACACTTGCAGAGTCTGAAATTGAAATGGGAATATTAAAACAAAAAATTATTTAATTTTATACCAAAACTTTGTATGTTCCGAAATGTTACTTTTTTTTAAATTCGATTTTACTAAATTGCATGAAATATGTGAAGCATATAAACTTTGGAATTCGATGAAGTTTTGAAATTAATTTACGATTTAAAAGATTTAGTAATTTTCTAAAGCATTTTATATATTAAAAAAAGAAGTTTTTCGAAACCCTACTTCACCTACCGTACTTCAGAAACTTTGCTCAAAAAATTATACAAAAATGTTTTAATAGAAAAGTATAAAAATGATTTACGAACATAAGATGAAATAATTGTGTAAGCTCCTTTCAAATACTCAGAAATAAGAATATCGAAATATTAAGATTTTTAGAAAATTTTAGACCACATTTTATTATAAACTTGTAAGAAATCTAACTCTAGGTTTTGACCAATCTTGTCATCATTACGATGATAGAGAACAGGAACAAAATTGGCCCCCTAATTCTGTTTGTCGGTCCGTCTATATGTCTGTACCTCAACCTAAATCCTAAACCGAAGGAGTTATTGCCTTCAAACTTGGACGGGCCTTCGGTGATTCCCTAGAGGAGAAATTGGACTTTTTTTAGTTCCAAAACTAATGGGACCTGCCATACAGCCGTTATGAAAAATACTATGCATACATATATCTCGAAAACGGCTCCAACAATTTAGATACAAATAGTTGTGTGTAGGTACTATTATATTAAATTAAATTGACAAAAAAATTTTCTTTGCATAAATTAATACTTTATCCAAATACCAGCAAGTATTCTAATTTTGGAACTCAAACTATTTTAGGAGAATTTTTAGCAAATTGGGCGACAAATTTAATGCATTTTTCTGTAATTATCCATCAATTTTTCTATATATACAATTTTTTAAATTCCAAAGAGCAAGTACGCGCGATCCAGTCGTTTAATTTAATTGTTTTAATATTACTGATAGGCCCAAATTTATTAAAAATTTGTTAAATCTCTATTAATTTTTCAGTATTGTTTAAAAGGTGGAAAGTTTTGAATTATAGATCTTGGGTTTAAAACTTTTAGAAAATAAGCATAGAACAAAAATCTTAATATTTTTATACAAAATTAAAAAAAAATGTTGTTGCACTTTAGTTTCAAATTTCCATTGATTTCATAATATTTTTTATATTAAAAAAATTTTGTCTCAAAATGTTTCGGGTTTTCGGAGCAACGCACGTATCCATTAAATTGATGCACCAATGCTCCCTCCTAACACTTTGAGACAACTCTAAACTTTTTTCCCTAAAATCTTTCAATTGCATTTATTCTTCCTCGAAACATGAAAGCGAAAAGCACAGTTCTGAGGGTGTACATTCTCTTTCTTTTGGTTTTAAAACCAAACTTCCCAAAGTTGTCTGAAGGAACAAAGCGTACACCAAAACTAACTTCCTAGACCTCAACTTCTTGCCGATTTGAGTTTTAAAAAGCTCTTACCTCACACGTGATTTGGGTCTTAATGGGATCCAAGCTAAACGTGAGGGTGTACTGTACTCGTATGATGTGTGTGGAACTTCTATTCATCTTGAATCGGAAAACCATTGGATTCGTATTGGATTGGTACGTAAATACTGCCATTATCGATACTGAAATCGATAGCTGTTTGAATTTAAATTCATTGTTCGTTTTGTATTCTTCTCTCGAATAAAAACACCACGAACCCAATTCCATTTATCATCCAAGATTCGATGAATACTTTCCCCCTTCTGTTATTTTTCGATTCAACTTCGTTTGATGAATACGGATAGCTAAAAAAAAAACCCTAAAAACTAATTTGAAGAACTTACATGAACTGCTTGGCAAACAGGTATAGTTTCCAGAATCAGCGGGTGTTGCTCTGGCAATCAGTAACATACTCGTTCTAGTCTTTCGCTCTGTTATAACATTGATGCCACCATGTTTTGTATAGTTCATCACACGTTTATCCTTGTACCAGTAGATGAACGAAGGAGGTGTTGGAGATTGAAGTGCTAAGCATGTCAAATTCAAATCACTGCCACTCTTGATGAAAAGTTCAGAATTTCCAAGAATTTTCGCTCGAGAAACTGTATAACGAGGATTTAAAGTATAGTTTGTTTTTATTTGAAGACAGACTTTTATTTGATTTGATTTAAATACTTACCAACAACATTCAGTCGAAAGCCTTGACTTATTTTCGGTTCAGTTGATACTTGACACTCATACGTTGCTGAATCTCTGGGTTGAGGGGATGAAACTCTAAGTGTCCATTCGTCAGATCCTTCTGTGTGCAGAGATTGAAATCGTTGGTCATTTGTGTATGTTATTATGCCAACAGTTAGGATGTGCAGATCCCGTTTTCGAATCCATGATACCTGAAAAAAAAAGATACTTTTTCTTATACCATTTATTTTATCTCCAAAGATTTACTTTTACTCAGGTTTAAGGTCCTGAATAATTCAGCACAACTTATTGATACATCTTCAAATGTTTTATTTTTTATTAAAAGTTTCTCAGTTAAATGGAAGGTCAAGACACTTCGCTTTACAAGACGTTTTTTATTATTTATTATGAAATATTTTAAATTCATAACGATTGTTAAAATGGTATCAGAAGTGGGATACTTCATAGTGATTGCTCACTGGCATCAGAAGTGGGATAAAACTTGGTAAACTAATCCCAACACTCCATTCTATGTTAATAGCGTAGACGTGCGTTCTGGTTTTTTTTATTGCGAACCTTTTTGCTTACGAAGCTTACCTTCCCTCAACTTTGAAGTAGGCACAATGTGCTTGAAGTCAAGTACCCATTCACTTTGAAGTTTAAACCTATAACAGGCACAAAAAGAGCTAAATACCATAAAGTTATTTGATAAAAAGGACGACAGAACACTATCACGCGCACACACACAAAGTAAAACTAAAAATATTCTTGATATTAAAACTTGTGAATTAATATTTACACAGCAAAAATGAACCCATTGCTTTAAGGGCACGAGTATAATAAACGAAGAGTGTAAGTTTACAGAAGAACTACAAGTCATCAAAAGGGATAAAAGGTTGTTCCAAGAGGACCACTTTGCCTCGTTTAAGTAGACATAGCACAGAAAAAAGGAACCAACGATTCACTTGATATTTAAGGACAAAAAGGACATCTTTTAAGAATTTCATTGTTTAAAAAAAATAGGAAGAACCTTCAATTAGAGTGGCTGTCTACATTTTTAGTTGAAATATAAAAAAACATAAATTTAGGAGCTCTTTGTTAGGCGAGTTTTTTGTTGTCTTGTTAACTTTAAAATCTCCAAGCTTACCAATTTAGTTAAACGATTTCAATTTAAACCAAAATGCAACCACAAATTTCAAAGGACCAAACTGAAAATTCTTTTCTTTTTTTTGTTTCAATCTTTACATAGCTACACCGAGGATAAACATCAGAGAAACAGAGAAAAAAAAATAAAAATAAAATAAAGAACTGCGGGAGAAGAGTAATCCAAATTGCTATCCGTATTACTTTACATGCTCTGCATTATGGGTATACGTTCATGGTGCATGGTTTATCCCTGAAACCAAAAAGTATATAGATACACGTACGAGATACAAAGCCAAGCACTTTTTGTGTGTTGCAATTTTCTTCTCGTGTTTTGTTTTTTGTATTTTTAATTTCCGTTCCATTGAACAATATCAATATAAATTTATTGGGTCACACAAAGGATAGCTTTTGTTGTTGTTGTTGAAAAAGCTCCTTTTGTTGTGACTGATTTGTTAAAATTGGGTATATATTTTTTTTGTACTTATTCAAGGATATCGAAGTGCTTCAAGATGGTTTTTTATTTGTTTTGACTGCTAGGAGAAGTAACTTGGTATATCAGATTATCATTGATTGTTCAAAAATATTAATGAGGTTTGTTAGCTTCCAAACTGATGTTTGTATGTGTTTGAAATATGTTCGTGCTTATGCAAAATATGTATACTTTGTGGGCTATTCACCAATAGACTGTGGTGGCGTGACAAACGTGGCTTAACTACCTACAGTCTTTTGCCGTGTCCAAGGGGCTTACATGGGGGGCACTTAATATGATAACAGTTACTCTCAAGACGTAGTTAAAACGGAGCAGTCCAAGGCTAATTGAGTCACTGCGGAAGACTGCTTGTGGCCGCCATTTCTTTCCTCAAGAGATTATATAGGTGCCTCTGAAATAACATTTAATGTTATAAGCCTAGTACGCAGATCGCGCTTAATTTTATCTCCCACATTTTTCTCCAAACATCAGCTAAAATCCAAGCTAAATTTTGACATAAGAACTTTGTGGAGAATATGTCACAGAAAACAGCTGTTCTCTAAATGAATTTCTTTCAAAGATTTAAAAGAATTTGTTTTAAAGTATGATTTTATAAGAATTATGAATGAGAACGAATGAGAATCATGAGTGATTTTTGTTGAGAATAAATGTGCCAGACAATTATTTCGTGCGCTAAATTTTGACAGATAAGTTATGTACAGTTCGAAGAGAAATTTTGATATTTTAGCTGGAGCAGCGTACCTCTCGGCTAAAATGCTTGACCTAATTTTAGCTTGGATAAATTTTGGAGAGAATTTTGTATGTGAGATAAAATTTAGTGCGATCTACGTACTAGGCTATAAGATGGCACATACTAGTAATTGACCTCCAGACATTTTCAAAGAAATTTGAATTGGTAAACCTGTTTGAATGCTCAAAATACAAATCGTGTCAATATATTGAAAATTAAAGTTTCAAAATGTTACTGGTTTCGACAAGGGAGACCGGTGATATTCGAGTACGATCTGCAAATTATTCGTTTAAAACTAAACGAGTCAACTCTGTTATTTTATTGAATAATTTTGATTAATTGTTTTAACCGAATAGGTGCGCAATCTTAACAATCTGCAGTCAGCTAAAAACAGGAAATGAATATGTTATTATGACCATCATCATACGAGTAGGGTAAATCAATCGAGAAGATTATTTACTTTTAGAAATTTTAATCCTTTCACTTAGCAAGTTTAAATAAACTTGGTTGTTTTAACATAGATACTCGTTTAATTTGTAAGAAAAAAAACATTTTTTTTTATTTAACCAAGGAGATTGTTTAATAATAATAGAGAAAGTATTTTAAATAAATTAAGTGTAGTTATTTGATTTAAACAAGTTGCTCGTTTAAAGTAACCAATCTTAGAAAGTGCGGATTATGGTCTCATTTTTCGATATAATTAAGTTTTCCGATTAAACTATCATTCTAAGCTGTATATTTTAAACAATTTCATTTAACCTAGTTATGTAGGTCGCATGTACTTAAAGTTAAATACACTACGTAATTTTTACCTAAGACTACGCTGTTGTCACGTTTGTTTTAACCCACCGAAACCGTCTCGGTTAGAAATAATTTGTCTGCAGTTGTCGCTTTAATTCAAGTCAATATATACCATACAAATTTAAGTTCAATGCAGCCATCAGTTTTTAAATGATATTAGCAACCAACTTGCAAAATCAAGATTCTGAAAACTTATTGCCTAGCAGCTGAGTAAAACTCCTCACTTTCCAAAAATACCTTAAAGCCTAAAAACCCACTCCACACTGTCATTTGGTGGTAGCTGAAGAGGTTGTTCCACTTTTTCACTTGGATTTTCCGAGCCAATTTTCGGCAGTTAATTTTGGAAAAGAGCTCCCATCACTCAGAGATTTTGAATAGGGTAATTTCACTTTTTCAAAACGTTGTACTAGTGTGCTCCACTATTAAAAGCCATTGATGCATATACACACTACACAGTTCAATGTGAGTTCAAAAAAAGTTTCAACTGACACCTCTTTCGGTGGATGACTCTTTCTCCGTTTATGGCAATGTGAAAGTAAAACATTCTGTTATAAATTATTTTTCCAAGAAGGTCTTATTTCAACGAAAAATTCTGTGAAAACTCCCAACACCATTTAAAATTTGCACAAAAATATGCATTCAATGCAACCCCCTTGAATTTTTGGTATAAAATATCGATCCAAAATCAAATTTTTTTTTTTGGTCGAAAAGTGTATCTGATTGTTCCATAAAACCACCTATAAATATGTAGAACATGATGCAATAATTAAAAAAAATATAATATAAATTTATTGGACTTACCGCTCTGTCTCCAAGATTTTTCACACGACAATGTAGGTAGGCAGATTTGCCAACAGTTGTTATCACCTCACGTTGCGAGGAATTGTCAAAAAATGGCAAAGCATACGGGGCATCCCAATAGTGAGGCGGTGCATCGCTTTTAATAAGTTTTGGTTCTGAAAATTAAAAAAAAATCATTGAATTCATATAACACGAATAATGGAGATGCATATAAAAAAAAACTGACATTGTAAAATGTTTCAAAACATCCTCATACGAGTACGAAACCTCGTTCAAAAGAAGTGTTAAATATTTAAATAGCTTAGCCTTTGAAATAACTCACCCGGTAAATTGGTTTTTGGTTATATCTAGGAGCTGTTTAAGCACAAAACAGAATTCTAAATGACCTTGCCACTCAAGTCCTCGCCGAAGAGCAAACATTTTTTAGCGCCAACGTAAAACGATGAGAATGTGCAATGTGCATCCATGTTTTCTTCTTTTTTTTATATATTTTTAACTTTTCGCCTTCATTTTGAAAATGATTGCTTCCTTTCAATCGGTTTTGTCAAGTTTTACCAACAAACAATGCTCATTTGCCAAAAATAAAAAAAGAAGAAAATCCTTTCATAACCTCTGGAAGTTGTGCAAATATTTCCACTTCTTCACCACAAAATGTGTCCTTAATTTTCCCTGTACAGTTTATAGAATGTTTCTATAGCCTACATCTTCCTCGCTCTTTTTTTTCAATCCACCTCTCTCTACCGCTAGAGTATTAAAACTTAGGTCAAGGCTATGTCTAGCACTTTACCAAACTGCATTTTCATGAAAATTCTTTTTTTGGAAAACAAATACAAGTGGCAGACTCTGAACGAGAGAGGTAGAGTGGGAGTTGAGGAGCACACAGTTATAAGTACAAATAGTTTGAAGATGAAAACAGCGGAAACTCTAAAGTTTGATGGAATACGAGAGACCCAAACGGCTGGCTAGGTACCTACATAATATTAAATGCAGTTGACATAGAAATCAGAGAAGGAGTGTCCTTCAATAAGGATTGTGCCCTTAAAAATTTATTGAAGCACGAACTTTGTCATAATGAACACAATAGAAACTTGAAATATATAACGGAAACCAAGAGAAATTGTCGAAATTGGTTTTCACTATTTTCGAGTGGGTTTCTGGGTTTGAGTGGTTTAAGATTTAAAAAAAAAAAATTATTAAATGAAAAATGTGACGAGAGAAGCATTTGGAGAAACCCTTGACTTTTTCTCTGAAATATTTTCTTGTGGTATTAATAAGAAAAACAATAAGACTTTGAACAGAGAAATAGATGACATTTTAAGATGTGGGGTTTCTTGTGTGATAAATGACACAGTCCATCTAAAAATTCAAATTTCCTGAAACAATATACGAATGTTCTTGGCGTAGAAGAATTTTGTTCTTAACAAAATAGAATTTCAACCACTTAACGTATTTTGATGAAACTCTTAAATGCGACAAAAGACAAAAATACGGCATAGGGAAATTATCACAGTTTTTTTTTTTTACAAAAGGCAAGTTTTGCATTGGGAAAAAATCGAACTCGAGCTTTTAATTCAATTTAACATTGCAATGATAGAGAACACGAAAAAGTGGGTCCGTAAGTCTATCTGTATGTCAGCACCTCGATCTACAGCCTAAACAATTGAAACGATTTTCTTCAAACTTAGTACTTAAGAGTCTGCGGTGATTCCCTAGAGGAAAATTTGAAAAATTTGTACACCCGCCATAAGGAATCTTATAAATCTCGAACTAAAACAATTATTATAATTTTTTCTATGCAGTTCGCAATCAAAAATGTTGTTGCTTTAGGAATTTAGAACTTGCTTTCCTATAGTAAATGCAGTCATTCTTAATCCTAGGGCACCAAAACTCAAATATACCTTAAAAAGTATCACTTTTAGTGATTTATGTGTAATTTATAATAAGGTTTGTATTTGATCTGCTGATTGGGAAGCCTGCGTGCAAAATCTGCCTTACGACCAAGTTTGCAACTATGGCATTGTGGGAAACCCTTGGTAACATTTTTGGAATTCTTATTGGTCAAACTGAATTTAAATTAAGTTTTTTTTTCTTGCTAAATTGTTCATTATAATTTTATGAGTTCTCATTTTGAAATTCATTTAAGCACTCCGTGGCGTATCTAATTGCTGGTGCATTCGACCCCGTAGAAGTTCTGCCAATCGTTTATCTTTCCCAGCTTAATCCACATAAAGATCATGATGTACAAGTTTATTCGCATTTCCTTAAAGACATTTTCTGCTTCAACTTGTTTTAAAATTTGATTATAATTAAAGACTTATGGAACAATAGGAAACTTGTCCACAACGTTGGTTTTGAGTTTTTGTAAATTTTTTGACTTTTAAGAATTTTAAATCCATACCAATTTCAACAAAAATTAAAACATAAAAAAATCTATTTTAAACGAATTTTCTTCGCCTTATTCTATTAGATTTAACAAAAAATAAGTTTGTCAGAGCAAGAGCCGAATTCTGAGTAAATAGTTCTGGTGACTCAGAGTCGAAATTTTAAAACTGGGAAGATCTTATGCGCAAGGTTTTGCTGAATTTCAAAATGCCATATTCATGACATTCAAAACTTCTTGAAATTGTTTTTCTAAAAAAAAACTTATATTTCTTATATTTAGATATATGATAGTATTTCAAAGTCTAAAATTTTAATTTATTCTCTTTTCTTTTTCTCATTTACAGATCATTGAGAAAAGTTAATCCCAAATTAAATACAACCTGGCGAAGTTTTTGATTGTAAACAGAACAAAGTTCATGCTCCTGCATAGAAAAAAGAACCTCACTTACTTCAACGATCTGCCTATTAAATATTTGACATGTGGAGAACCGACGAACGAAGATATCCTTTAGATTTGTAAAAAACAAAATCCAACTAAAATTCGTCAAAATTTACTCCATAACTACCTAATTATCTTTAAATATTTAAAATTAAGAACAAAAACGAAATGTCCAATTTTAACTTCATTATTTATTAGATATTAATTATTTTCATTTGACATAAAATACAATCAATCATATAAACAATTTAAATGTAATAAAATGCATTAACTAAACTATTTTTATAAATTAAGTATTATAAATTAATACCATTTGTACCAATTTTAAATATAACTAAATATTTTATTCGTTTGTTATACGTACATATATTGTCAATCTTAGACTGCCGAAAGAATGTTTTAAATGTATATTATAAAATGTCAAAAATACCCACAAATATAATTTAAAAATAAAAAAAAACAATAGGTGTTGATAAATTATTAAATAAAAATACCTTTAAATGAAAAGAAAAATGTTTGGTCTTTTATTTTATGCAATGTTTATGCAAGTTCCTCAAAGAGCACGAACAATCAAAAACAAAATGGCGCTGCGCTGCCTATTTTATTCACAACATTTTTGGCGAGACACTAGGCGATCATGTTTTAGAAGTAGGTATTTGTAGGCAGGAACATCCATTTTGGCAGCTCACTTTCTTTTCCTAGAAAAAAAAGTACGGTTGTAAGAAGGTGGAGTCCAAAATAAAGAATAACAACTTCTACAAGCTCAACCAATGTCTACATTTACACATTTTACAATGAGCATACACATACCTAATTAGTTTTTTTTTTAAATTTTAACTACATTGCATACTACATCCATATCGTTGCTAGAATGAGGAGTCAGAAATCTAGGAGACAAAACGTGTGCTCTTTCAAAAAAAAGAGAAAGAACAATCTACAAATACTTGCTCAATCACACATATTTGTTTTTACTAAGAGTAATGTCCGACCTAGTGGCAAGTGAATTTGCTCAATTTCATGTAAAATTTTCAACGATGTACTAGGCGATCATGATGCTGAAGAAGGTAGTGTTTTGCATTTCTGAAAATTTAACAACGCACACACATAAGATTTCTCTCCATCTTTCCATCACTTAGAGATCCCGTTGCTAGCAGGAGGAGTCAAAAATCAAGCAGCAAAATACTTACTCAGATCATGTAATTTGGTTTGTTCATAAGGAGAAGCAGAAAAGTCAATACTAATACGTATGATATGACATAATTTTGCTATGAACTGATCTAGGGGAACGAAAAGTAGACGTAGAAAAGTATCCTCTCTCCCTGACCCCTCATTAACCCACGCCATCAAATAAAAATTGTGAATTCTCATAGAAAATTCACATCGATGTACCAGGCGATCATGCTGCCCAAGTAGGTATATGGATATTCCTAGACTTCTCTTGCATTTTGTACTCATTTCACAATACAAAGTCAAAACTCACAGACGCAAGCTTTGAACACAGTACTCCCCTTTTCTGAGGGAGATAGGATGTTGTTAGAAGGAGAAGTCAGAATTAGATAAGAAAAAATTCTCTTGATGTTCATGTGCTGATGTAGGAAATACATAAATGTTAAACAAAGAAGATAAAGCACATACTTAACACTTTCTCATTAGTTAGAAAAGTATCCTCCCTCCCCGACCCCTTAACCAACATGTCTACAAATAAAAATTGTGAATTCTCATAGAAAATTCACAGCGATGTACCAGGCGATCATGCTGCCGAAGTAGGCATTTGGATATTCCAAGCCTTTTCTTGCATTTTGTACTCATTTCACAATACAAACTCAAAACTCACAGACGCAAGCTTTGAACACAGTACTCCCCTTTTCTGAGGGAGATAGGATGTTGTTAGAAGGAGAAGTCAGAAATAGATAATAAAAAATTCTACTGATGTTCATGTGCTGATGTAGGAAATACATAAATGTTAAACAAAGAAGATAAAGCACATACTTAACACTTTCTCCTTAGTTAATTCAGAGGGCGGGGGCGGGGGTATTGTCAAAAAGTAAACAGTTTATATATCCCCTTTGCTATTTTTTTAATGAGAAGAGAAACATTGTTGGTAGGTATAAGGAGTCAGAAAAAGAAGAAACATATATGCATCGACTCGATCGACAAAATTTGATTTAGCACTAATATTGGGTGGCAAGATCTGCATATTACATACAAAAAAAAAACATTTTAATAAAAACTATGTACCTACCTATTTTGGAAGACTTACTGCGTGATTGATTTGATTTGCTCTACCCATGTTCTTTTTTAGGGGGTAAAGCCCTTCAATATCTATTCATACCTGAAATTATTAATAAAACCATTTCGCCATCGTTCAATGGAAACTGCCTCCATTTTGTTTTTATTTTTAGTCATTCCATTTTAATTGATTTTTAACTGCAAATAATTTGGAAATGTTTAAATTTGGGTAATTTTTGTATCTATTTAAAATTGGATCAACACAAATAAGGCTTTGAAACATTTGGCACACTTTTAAATTTTGATATTTAAATATCTGTGGTGTTTGGTACAAGCATGATAAGTCCAAAAAATTATTTTTTTTAAAGTAACCTACATATATGAATTTTTCTGCTTCCAAAAACACTGCTGAACTATCAACTACGCGACGTTTCTTTCAGTTGGCTTATTTTGAAAATCTTTTATTTTGACAAATAGAAATGTTAACTACAAGCGCCGGTACCCATGAATATTTTTTTTTATTCGAATCGGTTAGGTACCTTGAATTTTAGATTTTTCATCAACGTTGTTTTTTGCTTCGGTTCAACTTGTTTTTAGAAAAATTCGTTTAATTTTTCGATAAATTCCTTCTCTTGAACCTTCTCATTTGAAACCGTTTTGTCCACATGAGGATCATTTTGTTCTTGCGAAAATTCACAATTCACGTATTTTTTATGATTTTGACAACTTAATAGATGATAGAAAGTAAAGGGCCATATTGTTGAACCTGCATCTGTAAAATTGGCTGTCATTAACTTAGCCCGTACCAAATAAAAATGGAGAACAACATGTGCAAAAAATGAAATTCTTTTATAAAAGATTTTGTTCTATTCATGTCATTTAGCGTGTTTCGCCCATTTTATGGTCGAAAAATCATTTTCAACAAGCAAAATTGTCGAATAGGAAACTATTATGATTGATTTCGACTTGAGATGCACCGAAAAGCAACGCGTCCAGAGAAAGTCACTAATGTAGTTTTTGGACTAGTGGCATCCATCATCGGTCCATAATTCTTTGAGAACGACGTTGACTCGGTTATCAATGTCAATAGCGAGCGCTATCGGTTGATGGAAACCAATTTATTTTTGCCTCAATTTGATAATATGGTAAGCGACCGACGCTACGTGGTTTCAATAGGAGCGCGCTTAGTGCCACATAGCCCGTACCAAAATGGGCATTTTGCAATTTCCGCCATAAGGTTTTCTTAAATCACAGGTCTATGCAAAAATAAACCACAAGCCACCATTGCCCTGAAAGCCAACATAATCAATGCCATTGGTCAAATAAGGAAGTTCCTTAAACGAATACTTAAATTTCATCACGCTAAAGACTTTGAACAATATCATAATAAAGAAAGAACCATTTATACAACAAAATTGTGTTCTCCTGTTCGAATCGATCTTTTGTACTTATTCAACCAGTTTTTATTTGCACTGCTACTGGCGCCAATTTTTTGCCTACGCTGTCAGGTTATGGAACTCCCTACCTTTGGAAAAATGAAAACTACGAGGACCTTCGCTTTTAATTAGTGTTCTATTTAGGTATTTGACTGAAAATGATTGAAAATTTCTAAAATTTTTTTTTTTTTATTTGAAATAGTAAATGTTCTTACAAAATTGTTTATTTAATTTTTTTCGATAGATTGTGTATAAATTAAACCAACAACTCTCAAATAATTGCCTTCAGTAAACACATAAAATGTTAACTTAAACTTCTAAACTATGTCAAATGTTTTAAAAATTTGGCTTCTTGTTGAAACGAATTTTATCACCTATTTTAACATTTGCTATAAAAAGACTTTTATCTACTGTAAAAGATGAAACGAAATAAATAAATACTAAATACTAAATTATGCGCCAGTGTTGTGGAAAATTAGACGTTGGAAGTCCGCGCCACCTTTCTATTACATAATAACAAACACGGCCTTTCAAAATTGTCAGTTATATCTCACTCACAGTTTGGTCTATTCAAATTTAAGGATAGGAAATGCTTAATGGAAAACCCTCTGCTTACCAACGTTCCCTCCAAGAATTTGCAAAATTAGGCTAATATTTTTGTTACCCTGATGTAAGTGCTTAAGAGATGCTCAATATTAGGAAGGTAATTTATTTTAAGAACCAAACAATAGACACGCTGTTTTCCAAAATATTTATTCAAAATTATCCAATTTATGTTAAAAAGAAAAATATTCCATCCATCTGCAAACACTTTATTTGCCTCTCTAGAGAATCAACAACGTAAGCAAAACATTACTCCATGACTGCGTTACTAAATATGGCAACTAAAGGAAGAAGCAGCAGCAAAAAATCAATGAAAAACGAGGTTAACGACAATGCAAATGCCAAGCATCATGACAAAACAATGCGCAACAGTCAACAGAGAGTTCTTCTAGAATATTGTACGGGTATGGATGTAGGGCTTCCATTTCCCTTGAGAAATCCTTGATTTATGGCTTGAACAAGAAGAAAGCATATTATAACACTTCTCTAAAGGAGGGACCCCATCCAGCACAGTGGTGATATTATTTTGGACAGAGACAGCTAAAAGTTATAAATAGTTCAAGGTTACAACAAAAATAAAGTTGAAGGCCACGAAAATCCTCATTTTCTGTTTTTCCTTTAACAATGAAGTTAATCAAACGAATGAAGGGAAAATATATACTTTTGGAGTTCAACTTGGGAATATCATCCTGACTAGAATTCTCAAATTCGCAAAGAAAAGTTGTTTTTATTCAACACAAAAGAAACTGCTTGAATGTGGAGTTCGATTTTTCCCTCTGATTGTGCTACACTTACTTTAGGGTGGACCAGAGTCTGTGATACACTATAGCACTAAAAGAGGATTCAGAATCTTTTTTTTTTGCTTGTGTGTGAGTAAGTTGAATGGCAACACTTCAAAAACAACACTTTAAGTCCTCTAAGCCCAACAAACAAACGTTCTTGATGAGGAGCAAGAAAGCTAATTAAGTTTCTTAAACAAAAAGAGATAAATTTTTCCGAGATATTGATTCAATTTCGTCTGCACAAAAGCACAACATCGTCCATCCACCAACTCCAATCGGAAATTTAATCGGCATATTTATGCAGGAAACACCTTCTATCTGGTGAGCTAGATTAGATTTTGTACCTTAATAGGTGCCTACCGCAGACTTCTAATAGAACCCCGGTAAATGATACACAAAAATCGCTAATTAAAATTTCCCAGACAACGCTTTCCTTCAAATTCAAACTATCCTACTTATGATGTTGATTTTCTATTAAACCGTTATTTCCGCTACAGCTCCTTGGAGCAGCATCATTTCAAGTTCTGGGGAATCTGTAAAGCCAGCTTATTTTCCAAATAAAGGATGATCTAATGCGTTTCAGAAATAAATCCTCACAGCAACACACAAAAACAATTTAAACAACCATTACGTACACAATTCTTCTTATCTGCATTTGCATTCATAAATATAAATAGGATTTGCCCGAAAGATAAACGAACAAAGATTTCCACATTAAATATTCTAAAGAGCGAAGGAAAATAATACTTTCAGTGTTTTGAGGAGGTATTTACTTTTTGTTTCAATATTATCAAAACAACAACAAAAAACCAAACAAATAAAATAACTTACGAGTAGAATTTATGCAAGTTGAAAAGTTTCAGGTGGCGAGTGCTGATTTGAAAACCATTTTTACTAACTCAGGGAAATAATAATTGAAACAATGAAAGTTTGGGGTGTTTTGGTTCTTAGATTTACATGTCCAGTCTAGGAAAATGTTGAATTAGTAAATACGAGTAACTAAAAGTTAACGAACTCAACTTAATTACTTCATTTTTGTATGTGCGGGACATCAAAAATATATGGATTTTAGTTTTGAGAAATTGCTTTTGAGACATTGTCTAGAACGATTTTTAAATGTGTGGATGCGATACCACTGCTTGTTTGGTTAATTTCAACTTAATTAGACTCGATAAGATTAGAATCGATGGTTGCCTGTAAAATAAGATTTCAAAGTGTCTGAGACATTCTCAGTCCCCGTTTAACTATTTGAAGCTTCTGATCATCAAGAGTGTTTTTGTCAAATCACTAGGACCCTAAGCCATTTAGCCCAAGAGCTGACAGCAAATTTTGGGTGTGGATGTAAAACCAAAATATGAGTATCAGCGTTTATAGGTGCATGGGTTATGATATCGAATCTTGATATTGGGGTTTAAAATTATGATGTTTCCTCATTTTTGTGTCAGGAAATAACGAATTAAATTCCTTACTTAATTATGCTCTGCCATTTTTCCTAAGTGGAAACACATCAATCTTGACGATCCGATTCGAAGATCTCTAGATATAAACTTTTTATGCGAAATTTATCGGCTTTAATTTTGAGACGTTGTTTTTGATGATTATTACTTTTTATAAAATGTCCCTAAGCCCATGTGTTGAAGAAATCTTCCAATGAGCCAGAAGAAGACGAGAAATCGTTTATTCCTGGTCTATAGTAGTTTCTCAAAACGTCGCACAGTGTGGGAATTCGCGAATTTAGCGGAATAAAATTAATAACGCTTGCATTTTAAATTTTTTTGTAGTTTTTTTTTTGTTTAGTTCATTGAAAATGTCTAAACAATCAAATGTAACTCACATTTTGGTCATATTTTATTTAAGTTTTTGTAAAATGAGCTTTGAAGTGACAGGTTGTTTACACCAAAAAGTACTTTTGTTTTTGAAAATCATAATTTACAAAAAAGTCTTTTGAGGAATTGTTTAATTTTATTACAGCAAATTTAAAACAATTTTATTTAATTGTTTTTTATATGTTTTGTTTTTATTGTGAACAATTTTTCCTTTACTATAATTTTAACTACATTCAACAATTCAACATAATGTATATATGTACATATAACACATTTTATTTACATTTTAGATTAGTTTGCAATATCCAAAATTTCAAGAACCTCAGGCTCTAAGTTACTCCGTTTTCTTTTAGGAATACACCTTAGGTGTATTGATGTACTAAGCAGCCTATGAAATCAAATTTTATGTAAAATACGCATAAAAAGCACTTTTGCTCTTCAAATAAAAAAATCGTTTTTTTTTTCTTATTTTTAAATTAATTAATTTTTGTTATTATTATTGGAACACCCTTTATCCGATATAATAGTTTTTTTTTTTTATTAATTGATAGTTTTCGTTTTCAATTTTTTAAATAACTTAGTTCTTTTTTTTCTTCAAATTCACAAAGTTATTTTTTTTTGGAACACTCCGTGAAATAAAAAAAGATTTTTAATTTATAACATTCTTCTTCTAACCAAATCCCAAAAAAGTTATTCGATTTTGACGGTATGCCATCATTTTTTTGCTGGATAGTCATTTAGAAACATTGAAAAAATATATCACAACATAATTGGGGTGTCATAATTTTAGTGATTCTTGATAGATAATAAATCAAGCTTTGCAGTGAATATTGTTTCGAGGCGCAATAACGAGGAATAACTAAAGTTTTGCTCTAATAAAGGTACAAAAATCGAAAAAAAATCACATTTTTTTAACTTCAATCACCAAAACAAAAATGTGAAACACCCTGTGAAATAAAAAATTACTTACATTCTTATACCTTGATATTTAGGAAATGTAAAAAAAAATAAAACTTTTATTAAAAGACACCAAACGCACGAAAAAAAATTAAGAGCAAAGTAATCTCTTCCAGCAAACATACAGAATAAAAATCGCCAACTGCAACTTCAATGCTATTTTTTTTTTTGTTTACATGATCCCCACCCAACAGTGCTTTTGTTATCACTTTCTACAATCTGTAAGCTTTAAGAAAAAACGGTTTTGGCATCAATCGAGACTAGTCATTTTTCTAAATTCGCGAATTCCCACACTGTGGCGTCGATTAGTTATTTCCTTATATTTCGAAATATGGTTTTTTCATTCCTATTATAATTTTTAACGTTCTTTTGGACTTTTCATGAACTAAGTATTTTTTAGTAAAAAACTTTTGTCTTAGGGCATGTGGATCTATAGGTAGGTTTAAGAAATAACTGAAACACATATGTTATGACACATATTAAATGCAATTTGTTTTAAAATTTAAAACATTTAGAAGACTTCAGGTCGAAATAAATAAATAAATTAGAGGCCATGACGACTCATAGAGAGCCTAAACCTAGTGACTTACAACTCTCAATTTATCAATTCCTCACAAGAGGTAGTACACCCCTGAAAAAACTTTTTTGCAGTGACTGAGAATAGAACCCAATAACTTCTGCATGACAGTCCAACGCACTAACCATTATGCCAAGGCGTGCTGCGACCTCAGGTCAAGTATTGGTTTAATCTGCCTCATGACTAGACAAGCTAAGTGTTCAACCAGTGTTTGCTCTATCTGTTGCATATTACTCGTACCTTAAGTTTTAGTTTTGCGATAAGGAAAGCTTAAAATTAATCTTCTTGAAACTCTACAACTTCATCCGACTAATCCGCCAATCGAGGCTCTAATGTTGTACTTTTTTGACACCTTCCACAATTTAAGCAAGTCGTGAAGACAATTTCCCGAGATTCAGTAACAGTCAGTCAGAATTACACAAGTATAACAAAAGGGGATACCACGATGTTTTAACTTAGGAAGATTTTGACACAGCACAGTAAGCATTTAAAAAAGGCTCTACAATAGCAGTCGACTAAAGAACTCTTCTAACTTTCACAACAGCAAAACTCTTCTTTACTCGTATCAATGTTTCACTCTTAAATATAGCAAACCAATCGCAAAAATTATTTACCCAAATATCACAAATGAATTTAATCCAAAACGACGTCAATTTAAACTATTAACAAATCAATTTAAACTGAAGCAATTTGAAATTATCGATTAACTCATTTTTGTTCGAGTTATAAGAAAATTCGAGTTATATAATTTCTAGATATCAAAGTTTAAATGTAAACAATTTCAGCTTTTAAGACTGCTACCACATAATTTGACTCTACATAGTTATACAAAATTCGAGCTATCAAAGTTCGACTGTAGTTTAAATTAATTTGACAACAGTTCAAATTGTTTAAATACATAGTTAAAATCTGCATTAAGGTTATACCGATTGTATATTTGGGTAAACAAATGAACAGAATGGTACATCGAAAAGTAAATAATAAAATAAAAACAAAATGGTATTAAATTTACATTAGTAAAATTGGAATGTCCATCTTGGAGTAATCTACCAATATAATAGAGCTCCACTTGCAATGGTCTATCTTTATGATTGAAGATATATTCTGAAAAACCTTTTAGATTTTTAAGAAACTAATATAAGGTTCAATTAATCACAAAACACCTTACGAATAGAAAGAAATTGTGTTCATCGACTTTTTAAACTTAATAAAATAAAAAATTTCTCGGAGAAGAAAAGAGACATCGGAAAGTTTTAATCAGAATTTTAAAAAAAGAATGAAATTAGTTCTTTCACAAACTGTTCTCAATTGTTCGTAAATCTATTTCAAACCAAATAGCAATATTGTTTTTCGAGATTCTATTCTTGGATTTAAGTTAAAAAAGATTGCCATTTGCATATTTTTCCCATTTCATAAATGCTCATGTGAAAGCCAATATAAATAGTCGATATCAAGTTCAAGGACTAAAGCAATTGCCAAAAATATATTTGCAAAACCCTTGTACCTTTTGCTGCAGACGTTCTTAATTTATTATCGAAAGACAATCCCAACAATACTCGTACATTATTAAAGAACGTAGGTTTCTACCTAATTGCTAATAAATCAGTGCATCCTTTTTTTTTGATTATACACATACGATTGTATGTACTTATCAATACAACATACGAGTATTTGGTATCCTTTGCAGGAAGAAGGAGTATCTTATAAACAAAACATAAATAAACATGTCACACAAAATAATGCCCTGCTAATAACAATTTATAGGACTATTATCCATTCCATTGGTATATTTATTATTCACTAAATGGCTTCTTATATTTATACAAAAACCAACAGCAAAACATGGCAATGGGAATCGGAAGGACTCAATACAAACCGCACAGTGATTTTATCCAGGTTCTATGTATAATTGATGAAACGAAAAACAAATGTATATACAAATTATATTTTGTTTTTCATTTTGGTTAAAGGTGTGTAAAAAAGGTTTATGTAAATTAATGTTGCGAAAAAATATTGGAGACATTTTTCTTTGGAGTTGCTATCTGCCGTTTGAAAATTTTCCAAACGATTTCACACTACGAGTGTTTACCAGAAAGTGCACATTTAAATAACAATTAAGTTCTATTAACCGATTTATATGCCTCTGTGTGAATCGGTCGGCGGCATTGTATCGGGTATGACTAAATCTATTTGGCCATCTCTTAATATCCTAGCGTGACAGTGTATAATTAAAAGAGTGGTTGCACGCAATGTTTTCTGATTGAAAATGCCGATTCAGTATTTTTTTGTTTAATTGGAATCTTAATTTTGATTGAAACCTTTATCAAGAATTAAATTGTTTTATTATTTTTTTTCTGCCAGTTATCAGAACAATAATTATTAAAATTTAATATGGTAGACGATTTCTCTTGATAGCAGATATGAGGCATTGAGAGCAGAAGTGGCGTAACCCTCATTTGTTTCAATTTTGACTTTATAATACACAATGGTCAAAAATATAATTTCTTTCAACGCGGAAGTGACGTTACTTATATTTGCTCATAAATCAATACAACAATGCTGAAACATTGTTTCTGGAAAAATAGAAACCGTCCGTTTTGTGCTAATATATTGTTTCTCATAGTGACTATCTTGTCAATCAAATCGATCACAAAATTCTTATGAATGGCCAGGCTTACTTAAACCTTGTGACCAAGACTTTGGTCTTATCGAAAAGCAGAAAAAGTATTTTAAAGACATTTTTGGCCCTATGAATTGGCAGAGGGTTATAGCAGCTGCAAGAAAGAAGAATCCATTTCAAATTATTGTTATGATGAATCTATGATGTTTTTGACGAAAAAATTGGAAAAGAATACATATTAATATACATATATTAATTGTTTTTTAAGATTTTTTTTTTGCGTGTATATTTATTTATTAATTAAGAAAAATCAAATTAAAATATAAAATTTATTTTAAAAATACTTATTACATTTTGAGTAAACTTTTCAAATAACTAATTTTCAGCAGATTTGTTCTATGATTCATGAAGACCATTGGTGAAAGGCAATTCGAACCTAAATTACAACAAAACCAACTGGGACTGAACAATGACTGAAAAAGTCAACTGACTTTCAAAATTAACTTTTCATGTATTGCAATGTGTCACTGAGTTTTTTCAGTTGAAACTGTACGTTTAACATACCACTATTTAAATTTAACATAATGTTACTATAGATTTTTGTAATTAAAATGTGTTCAATGTACATAATGTCTGTAATTACAGATATAATTTGGATGTCAATGAAGGCATAAGATTCATAACATTGGATCATATATTTTAAACAGGGAAATTAACTTAGAAGAAGAAGTACGCGGTCCACTGGCCAAAACAAAAAGAGCCTACTATAGTCTATAAAGAGGGACTTACAAATATAGAAGCCTAACTCCCATTAATCCTTATCTGCTCGTGGTAAAAAAATGAACCATCTCGCTGGGCTATGAGGTATGCAACTCGTCGAAATTCGCTTCCTGTATGGGTTGATGGCGAAATTCGTTAAAGAAGAACAATACTGAGCCAGGGTACGGTGGTGTGTGAAATGAAAAAGTACTTTTTTTTCAATTTCGATTTTCCGTTTCCGTATATTGGAAAAGACACCTACTTATAATACGTACGAAAATTTTCATGTAAATAAAATATTTATTGGATTAAAAAAAAGATTGTAGGGAATTTTATAAATTAAGTTTATACCTAAGTATGAGCTAGTACCTAGGTGCTTAAGAACTACCAACCTCTTTTTTCTAATTTTTATAAATTTCTTTATTTTAAATTACTATTTTTTGAAATTTCTATACCTAAATACAAATCGACGGTTAACTATGAATACCTCCTATGTCGCATTTTGTAAACTTTAAAGGGGACACAAAAAACTGATTATAGTCTCAAAATTAAAACGCATAATAATAAAATTTTATACATAATTATAAGTTTTGAATATCTATGATGTGAAAAAGTTTAAATTTTAAAAATTCAGCGAAGCAGATGGAAATTATTAACGAAACTGCATCAAAAAGTGAATTTCAAAAAAAATATGTTAGGAGATATTCATATTTAACCGTCGAAATAATAAGCAATCAAAATTTAAGTCATTTATTTAAGTTCCTGAAGTTCCAAGATTTATTAAGATACATGCGCACTTTCATTTTACGTCAACCACGGAAAAAGTTAAGATCGTGAAATTTTCAATTCTTAGAATCCTAAATAGAATGAATTTTCATACTATTTTATTTACATGGGGTTATGAATACCTTTTACTTAGGAGACAATACAGAGTGCGCATTAAGGGAAGTGGAGAGAACTGAAAATGAGTAACCATTGCGCATTGGTTTTGAATTTATGTATATCGCACTGAGAGGAATAACAAAGAGGGCTATAGAATTCCACATTCGTGCAGTCCGGTGAAAGAAAGAATCTCTATACTTAATAGAACGTACGAGTTTGAACTCGATGCTGAATTCATTATCATTCCTAAAAGCTTGAGTATTGCGATTGAGTTGTTTAAGGAAAGAAATCCAGCTGGCAATAATGAAAACGGTAAAGACAAGAAAAATAACGACGATGTTCAGGGAACGTTAATGTTTCTATGGGCTAGTGAGCCCTATCTTCGTACCCGATCAGAACACAATTTTCTGCGATTCTTACGAAAAGTAAGAATTTTGTATCATGGTAGCTGTTACGATTGATAAATCGGACTAATCCCGAAGAAAGTTTAAATGTGCGTTCATAATGTTAAAGGCACAGTTAAACGTTTGAAATTCATGCAATGAGGCCTGACTATTAAACAAAATTAGAACCGGAGACGGAAAGTGCATGTTGACCGAGAAATTGAAATTTTATTTCACATATTTTTCACGTCAGTAAGATGTGTCAGTACGCCTCTTTTTTTCTGTTACGATTCGGATAGGAAGAACGAAACAAATGTTCCGAACCGGAATTTTATCCGATCGTAGATTTCCCCGAACGGATACGATGATAAGGCGAAGTGACTAGAACCATATTTAAAGGCCTTCTCTGAATGCTATCTATAGGCTCAAATAAGTTGATATGTGAGTTATTCGGCGAGGTATCCATACGGAGCGGAAAATTCTTCGATTTCGTACAATTCGGAGAATTTTTGCTTCGAGGTATTCTTCCGAACAGCTGTTCGGAATTTTTCTCTGACATTTTCTTAACGCACCCGGCGAACTGTGTTGAATTGCGATCAAGTGCTTTATTTGTGAAATTTCTGACAGCTTCATGCAATTGGTTTTCCGATTTCGTCCGACAGAAATTCTTCGCGGAGCAAATTACGCCAACGCATTTGTGTATTATTATTCTTTCCGATACCTCGAAGGCCGATTATTCAACTTTGGACGGATATAATTAAAAGGAACTAGTAGATCAAAATTGGAGACTTGTTGAGAGATTTGTTGCAACGACGAAGGATACCTCAATACTGGACCAAAATGTATGGAATGAAAACTACAAATTCATTATATTTGTTTATAAGGAAGTTTCTGGATGTAGAAGAGTAATGGAGAAAAGGCAATCAAATCCGCGGTTTATATATACTTAAGTTGAAAGTTGAAAAAACTAAATTAACACCAAATTGAAAAATATGTAGTACTTCCATTTTTGAAAAATTGGAAAGCAACTCGTAATTTTTTTTTTTAATTATTTGTCTCTCAATTTTCAGAAGTCAGAAGTTGAAGCCTACCAGCAATTGATAGTAATTTTTTAATTTAAGTACATATGTAAATGCAAAAGACTTATGGGCTTTTTAATGAGAATTAAGCACGAATTAATTTATGTCATTTCTCACAAAATAAGTCAACATCAATTAATAATTATTGCTAACTCAAATCAAATATGTAGTTGGAAAACCAAACGTTTCGATACGACCGACGGTTTTATTGATTTCTAATAAAACAATGCCTAAGCAAAATTTATTTCCAATCGAATAATTGCTCCCATTAAAGCTAACTCAAGGCTATTTTAGGCGTGAGGGTGTCTGCTGGCATTTGGGTTGTAATTTCCAACCCCTTCCCGACCCGATTGAAAGTCGTATAGGAAAGGATTGTAGAAATTTTTATTATCTCCACTTAGAAAATCCATCAGTTAATAAAAACAATACTTTGATATAAGAACCAGCAATATCTCAAAAATCAACCTTTTTTCTAAAAAAATATATTTTTTTCTTTTAATGCACTTGGGTACAGAAGGGTAGTACCCCCTATGTCCTATAACACAAAATTTGATTGCTTAGTGTTGCCAATAAAATTTGGTTTTATTTCCAATTTTCAAGCTCAATAAAGAAAATCCAATAAAAATCAAGCAAACAAATTAAATCGTAAACTTTAACGACTTTTTCCCTTCTTGACTGTACCAAAAAATAATAATGTACCTACACACATATACAAGCTATATAAATAAACATTTTAAGCGCACAAACGGCAGCTTGAAGTGCTCTTGTTTTGTATACAATTATGATCACACAAAATGTATCCTTGTATCCTTGATGGAATTACTATGAATGCAATTTAAGTGGTTCCCCTTACCTTGACGGTAATTACATAATTGTAATACTTAATAATTAATTTTTAATTAAACTTAATTGTGGGCAGCTCTTCAAAACTCTTACCTAACAGCATCAGCAACAAAAGATGTGTTGTGTATATTAATCCAAAACGTAATCCATAAGAAGATGAATTGAATATATTAAAGATTTTCACAAGAATGTTACTTTTCAATAACATTTAATCCTTTTTTGTTTTATTTTATTATTTTCTACGCAATACAAAAATATATTTCATCAAAATCAATTTGATTTAGCCGCACTGGTTTTTGTATAATAAATATACACACACATATATTCCATGTTTCATGAGAGCGGAAAATTTTAATTTAACTTTTTTTTCCTATTTTTGTTTCAAAAAATGACATTGACAACTTGACTGACGAGGATGTTAAATGCCGCAGTAAGGATACAGAAGTGAGAATTTTTTATTCTGCAGGTCCCGTTTTACAAAAAGGAAAAGCTTTTGTGTTTACATTTTACACATAAGTAGGCAACAATTTTTGTGTTTTTCCAAAAGATTCAATCGACTTTTTTTTTTTTTTAATTGCAAGTAAAATTTTATTGAATAAATCAAGCTATACAGATAGAACAGACGCACGAACAGGAGCTATGATACTAAATGTCCTACCGCAAGGACTTTTCAATAAAAACTACAATCTGAGCACAGTTACGCGTGGGTCTAGAAAGCTTGCCATGGCTTATTTGAAAGCTTTTCGAGATAGAACTTGGATACTCTTCATGTCTTGGATTGTTTTCCAGAAAGAGCAAGAGTGTGAAAGAGCAAGGTTCCTACAAGAGGATTTGCGTCTAATCAAATTGGATTAAAATATAATGAAATCCCACGAATTTTGTGTTGGTGGTAAATCTTGAACTTGGGGCATTCTTTTATTTGGCAACGCATATGGGTAGAGTTCTGTGAAGGGTTAAAAGTAAACCGATGTAGAAAGGTATTAGGCATCGGAAGTTCTTGCCTGGGAGGGAGGTGGTTTGCCATATATGAGACGTGTGGTGTACAGATAGGGTTGTAAAGTGAAATGACTAAAGCTCCTGATTTTGTTACGAAAAAGGGAACAAAATGGTTGGGAGGATTACTTTTTTTTTTAAGTCAATCATCCTTTCAAATGTGTTTAAAATTTTTAAGAAACAATAAAACAAGTCTCAAAAGAATGAGCACTTAAATAAATTCCGAAGACTCTTTTTTAATGTCCTTTTTTTCTTTGGCAAGATTGTTGCTTTTTGACAAGTTTAAGCTGCGAGAACATTTCCTAAATCCATTTTTATTTGAATCAGAAATAATGAATTTGTACGAAGGTACTTTTTGGCAGACTAATTCTGGTACTTAGTTTTAAGACTGCCTGTTAAATTGACAACTCCGGTTGTTTTATTGTTTCTTATTATGAGTGTGACATTAAAAGGAATTGAATAAGGCTCCTGTTGAATTAAGGAATTAAAAGGATTAATATTAAACACCATCAAAGATACAAAGTTGTCAGCAGTTAAACTGGCTTGTTGTTGGCTGCATTTAATTTCCTTTTATAAAACAGAAATGAAACTGTGTATTTATGTATGTAGATGAGACTGGGTGGGTTTTTAGTGTTTCTAAGTGTTAGATAGACGTCATCCACTTTGAGTGGGTGAAACAAATATTTTTCAAACATTTTTAGATTTCAATTTCATCCCATTCATCTTTCTTAATTTGCTTTTCGTAACATACTACCGCTTAACAAGGCTTACACATCACAAAAATCTGTCACAGACCTCTAATTTACTGCTGTTCAAAGGCTTACAAAAAAACTACATATCCTTCCAACCATCATTTTGGACCTTGTACTTTTTAAATAGTTGTACTTCAAATCCTATCGGTTAGAAAGAAAAGGTGCATAGGCGTAGGGAAAACGTAGGTAATCCGTCGTAAGATTACCGGAAATCGGAAATCGCTGGTGCAAAATGTCCATTGTGGCAGGGGCTGTGGAGCACTGTTCTGTTGAAACCACTTGTTGGTAATCATCGTCCGATAACGCTCACCATTGACGGTGATGGCCTGGCCAACTTCGTTCCCAAAGAAGTATGGATTAAAACAGTTAATCTTTTCACATGTTGCTGAACGCTATGTTGAGAGAGACTTAATAAATGACAGCTTATTTAACAGATGTAGGTTCAACAATGTGGCCGCAATTACTTGTCAAAGTTCGGAAATTTCTATTTTCTATTTCAAATATTTTAATAAGAAATTAAATGCTCGATAAAAAACTTGGTGACCACTTATCAAATATAAAATTTATGGCTTGGAAGATAATCCTTGCTCTAAAATTATTATTTATGTGGAATCCCTCGACCATTCAAATTAACTTCGCCAAAAACTTTAATAATCTATTTCAAATCAATTTTTAATGGAGGATCAAATATTGTGATTAAACAAAAACAAAAGAAATCTATTTCGGATATTCTTGAAGCTAAAAAAAGAAATTCAATAATATCACAAAATTCGCATGTATTTCTCAACATAATATGTAATTATAATTTTATAAGCAATATTGTTGGAATTTGCTTCACTAATTATCACTTATGTGCTTTTGTGTATTTGATATTTTCTAAATTGCCTAAATCACCACCAGACGGCGACGACTGACGGACCTTGAAACTGGAGCTTCTAAAAAAACATTTGATCAAGATACTTTGTTTGCCCACACACGACATATAATGAATCCTATTATAAGGATGTTTCCGTCAGTCTAAGGACATCCCAAGGATTATGGCACATTTTTCTCAGTATTCTCATTAATACATTTTCGAGTGTTCATTCTAGGAAAATATTATAGAAATTAATTGAAAGACGATTTTCAAGGTTGCGTGGTTTCACTTGCTTAATACTTAATTGGAAAACAAGGTAATTCTGCATTGGAGTTGGTTTGGAGAAAAGTGAAGAAGACCTTCTTTCTCCATTTCTAAGTATTAGAATGTGTTTAAGTTGCACGATGTAACTTATTACGAATTTTAAAATTTATAAATTTTATAGATAAATAAAAAATGTATTTCGCCGTTCATTGGTATTGAAAAGGTCAAATGGACAGACCTAAACGACCGCAGTATTAAAATCTTTTTTAATACGCAAATGCCGCAAGAATAAATATAACATAAGAGGGAAGTGAACCATAATTAATCAGGAAGCTGTATCTAATTTAGGGAATGGAAGGTTGAAGGTTTGCAATTTAGTGAAACAAACATTGTTAAAGTTTGAATATATGTTTTGAACCTTCCGGATAGTTCTATGAATTAACCAAAATTCCAGGATTTGTTTCAATAATACATTCTTTGGAAAAAAGGTCTTTGCAGTTTTGTTTGGCTGGATATTTTGCTCCATGAATTCTTACATCAGGGGCGTAGGTATACTTAGGGTCCCTCTTTTTTACTGCGGCACAGACTTAGGTATATCCAAATTTTCCGACTTCTAACGGGGTGTGTATTCTCATTTAGAGTAAAGGCATTGCGAAAACGAATTAATTAACCGCTTTGATTGACGATTATGATTAAGTTATTCATCTCTAAAAAAACACCCTTTAAATAGACAGATACTCGCAAATAAAAAGAGAAAATATCGAAAAGGCACATGTGCCAAAATTCGTTATAATAGCTACTTTAAAAATACGTATTGACATTAGGCCTTACCAACAATCAAATTAAGAGACGACTTTAATATTTGAGCGAAATGAAGCATTATTTAATGGACTCTATATAACTGGCCATATAGGTTCCGTTAAATAAATGGTTAATAATTTAGAGTTCACATAAATATTAAGTTCATAACATGTACAGCTAACTTTATATAACTCTTTAAAGAATGGTCCACTTCGCTCAAATATTAAAGTCATCTCTTAATTTGACTGTTGGTACGGCCCATTGTGTTTTCGGGGCCCTTATATTTCGGGGGTCTTTTATCATCGCTACGAGTGACACCGCCCTGGCCCTGTCTTACATTGATTCAATTTACCACTAAGGGACAATTTCAACAGTTGAATTCAAGGTTACGTTACTCACCTTTAATGAAATGACGAATGTTGAAACAGTGTGAAAGTGTTTGACATATGAGAATTTATTTCTCTGTGTTCTTAAAAGTATAATTGTTTAAATTTAAGATTTTGCATATTGAGAATAATCAATATCAATTTTTTTTTAATAAAATAATTTGTCAATAAATGGAAAAGTTCCTCGGCTAAGATTATTTTCCTAATAACCTCCTTTTAATATCAATAGAGTATTATATAAATTTTATAACTACATATTTTCAGAATTTATTTAATCAGTTTTTCAAAAGCAATTTTCAATGTGTCTTTCTAAAGTTCTTGTACCTACCATAAACAATCCTTAGAGACCAGAAGTATCAAGATAAATTTATAACTTATTCCGTTTAGGTACCAACGCAAAATCCATATATGGATAGGTTCAATGAGAATATCAACGAGACGCAAAATAACAAAGATTATGCGTATAGACAGAAAGTACACCTTCCCTTATACGTATAAGCGCATAAACTCCTTTTTTCAAGGATTATGTATGTGTAAAGCTTTGCCAAAATACACTAGAGGGATACAGATGGCTTACGAGAGATAAAACAGAGTGCTATAGAGGTATATTGAACACGAGGGGTTAACATCAAAAAACAACAACAAAAAATATATCGTTTACAAGGTGACATTAGCCTAATAGCCTGGTTAGGTTTTCACCTTGGGGATGGTGTTTTTTAAGTGTAGTATTTTAACCTTGAATCCGATGCTTGAGTGGGACGTTATTTGATTTTTGTAAACAGAAAAAATTCGCGGAATTTAAATAAAAATACCACTGAAGGAACTTTGAAAGAGATTAAACTTACATATTTATTTTCTTAAGAATGAAAATAAAAGATGGTCGGAATTTACGATTAGGACATCAAAAATTCATTAGTAAGTACACAAGCCAAACATAATTATAAAATAAATTTGTAAACAAACAAGGACCGTTTATCACAAATATTTGTATCAGAATTAACTTTGAATGTTGTATTTATTCCAAAGAGAGTTTAAACCCATGCATTTTTGATAAATGACTATTTTTAAGATATTAAAAGCTTAAGGGAATCATAGAATATTTGAACTCCACCAACACTTATTTAAACAATAAATAAAAGAAGTAGAAAACTTTTGTTGTAGAGACTTTCTTAAAAAATAATTTTTTATAAAACTTTTAAGACATTAAAAAAAATTAGTACGCCAATTTGAAGTTGCATTACTGTGCAAACAAAACTAAAAAATAAATTATTAAAAATAATAACTAACTAGTTTTTCATATATCGAATTTTCAAAAATAAAATTTGATTTTTGTTTAAGATTTGATATGCAATGTTTTTTTTTTAATTCTTAGATGTTTCTGATTAAAGAATTTCGTTCAAATCCGTTATGCCGATAGTGAGAAAGTCAAACAAATTGTATTTAAATGTAAATGTTATCAAAGTTACAGTCTCCGTTTTCGTGAAAAATAGGATTTTCGAAAATATTTCTTAAGATGGTGGGTACCAGTATTTTAGATAAAATAAAAATTTTGTTTTAAAATTGGTAGGCTGTTATTTGTTAAGTATCAATTTTTTTAAGTATTCAATTTTCAAACAAAACAAATTGTTTAAGATCCAAGCTAGTTTTTTAGTTAATTAAAAATTCATTAAAATCAGTTTTAGTGAAAGCAAAATAATGGTTCTTTGGGATTTTTTTTCCAACCATTGACTTGCTTTTCCCAGATGAATTTTTTTTTATTTTTTTTTTTAATATTTTATATATCTAATTCTAACAGTTTTTGAGGAAAAAATATTTTCTTAAATTCCGAAAAAAAAAAAAATATATTGTAGGTACCGTTTAATAAAAAAGGAAAAAATGTGCCAGGAGAAAAATTTAAAAAAAATTATCTACAAAGTAACATACAAGACACAACTACGAGATCCAATTCTTTCGTCTTTCCTTTCATCGCAATGTCAAGTTTGATCAAAAACTCAAGTTCGATTTTTTGCGAATGCATAACTTGCCAACTGGTCCGATGTATAAAGTTAAAATGGAACTACAACCGACTAATAAATCTAAATTTTTTAAACAAAAAAAAAATGTCATGGAAATAGAATCAAGTCAAGAAAATAATGATTTTTGAAAAGTACAAGAGCCGTTTTTGGGGCTTAGCTGCAATATGACATTTATCATTCGGATGATCAATTTTCATTATAAATCACTATTCGGATATTCCAATTAAACACATTTGTTCGCCCATACTCATGCTTTCCCTTAAGTTTTAGAAAACCCTTTCAAATTACATTTTCTCGAAGTTTCTATAATCTATTATCTTAAGTTTGAACTTTAAAACAAACAAAAAAACCTAAACCTTTAATTTGACTTAAGCTCTCATCAAGTCTAATCTCCCTTTGAATGATCTTTCAAACTTCTCTCTCTTCTGAAGTTTTCTATTCAAAATCTCTTCGTCTTCGGTTTCTGTTTTTTTTTTTACCAACTTTGTCATTTAAACTTTTTACCTCTAGATACTTACATTACATTAGCAGAATATAAAGGCTCTATATCCTACCTTTAAAATGTTCTTTGACCTCTAAAACTCTAAAATGGAAAATGTTGAAGCACAGAACTTCTAACTTCTATGCAAATTGTTCTTATCTAAGTAGTTTTCAACTTCCTATCACTACTACCACTTTCGTTTCACCAACATTACACCCTCAGTGCTTCGGACTATGAACGTGAAAAAAATGCATTTTGCCTTAGTTTAAGCCCGACTGAGTCTTAAAAAAAAGAATCCTTAAAAGGGAGAAAAATAGATTTGAAAAATCTAACAAGGCACACAAAGTTGCACATAATCTTCCTTGGCGACAAAGTCGAGAGACACCTTCCCAATAAACACACACAGATATCTACACGTATACACATTATACCTCCACTCTGTACGAGTATGTAGATATATCTATATCCCTGCTATGAAGTTGGACGTTTTCTGGACTTACAACATCTAATGAGAATTTTTCTTCCTTCACATTCCTTGAACTGGGTGACAGCCGTTGTTGCCACAAGAGAAGCTTTCACATTGACTTAAGTTAACCAAGTTTTTCTTTTTTTTTTTTTGTGTGTTTTGTTTAGTGGCAGCGTGGTATAAACACATGGAAACAGTCCCTTATTTCTTTCCACAGTCTCAGACTTAGGGGCAAAGTGAAAAATAAAAAAAAAGTTCTTGATTGTGAGTTTTCTTGTGTCACCATTTCTAGGGTACAGAAAAGGAACATCTGTTTTGGTTGGTGTATTCTTTTTAAAGCAATTTTGTCCACCACTCGTGATGGTAGTGCTATTTAAAAAAAGAAGCAGTTTTACCATCGCTATAGTCACTTTGATGGATAAGGACTTCCTAAGCAATGTCTTCAACCAAATGGGATACAAAACAAGTCGAAAATAAAAAGAGAACTTCGCAAGTTGTTGATGCTGAACAAAGTCTAAAACTCTCCATTGCTGACCCCCTTTTTATTTTCACATCTTTTTCATGGCAAATCTTTATACATAAATATCATCATACAAATGAAAATCCAGGATAAATTTTGAAGAGTCCTCCGGAGCGAAGCGAAGTGGAGTCCCGCTTGTCGTGCTAATTTGACCCCATATTTCTGCTGGTTAGTCCTACTCGCACTGTCCCTCTTTACTTTATATCTCTCTGCCTTCTGGAAAATGACAAGAACATTCAGTTTCGTGTGCCGTGCTTTCATTGTTCTTGCAGCACATTTCTGCAGAGTAGCTTATGGTGGCATAAAACACCACCAAGGATACGAGTATATCAGGATGCTCTTTGAAAATCAAGCAAGTATCTGTACGACTCCGGAACTTATCTTTTCAACTGTTTAGTATTTCGCTATTTTCTATGCTTTTGTCGAGTGCAATTGATATCTGACATATTGGCCTCGGCTTCGAATTGTTTCTATTAAATGTGACCATCTGGTGATTCGATACAACACTACTGTTAACCATTATTCTATTGAGACCATTGTCTTCTTGAGAAATGGTTCTTCTAGAAATAATTCTTTGCAATGAACTGGCGCTTCACAGAATCGATTGTTTAGATAAAGTATTTTGATCAATTTATAATTTCAAAAATAAAATTGTTCTCTTTAAAACAAAACTAGAACGTGGACAAAAAATATAAACTTCAAATGTAACATCCTACTAAAAATTAATTATTTAATCGCGTAAAATTTTTCAAAGGTGACTTTTCATTAACGTTTAATTTCATTCTCTCATTGAAATATTAAAATATTAAATTCAAATTAAATACATAAATCTGTTCCTCGATTTTTAATAATAATAATATTTTGTAAAACTCTATTTAAAATTATCAGTGATAAAAAAAACTAATCCAATATTGGACTTCGATTGAAAATCCCACAGCAATTATGAGCTCTTTTATCAATTATGCGTATAACCGGCTAAATACTATATAAAATCAAATATAAAATTTAACTATTGAAAATGCATGGGTCTTATCACACCAGCTCCCGTACACACAATAAAGCTAATGCAAATTTTAAAAACCAACTAAAACAAACATTAGATAGCTTGAAATCGTTTTTCTACTAGTCCTCCACTATGTGGAAGAGCATGTGCTTTACTTTCAATTGACATAATTAGAATGCAATTTTAACCGATACAAAGACTGTGGGGTGTTTTATGAGAAATGCTTGAGAAAATTTGAAATCCATCAATTTATAAAACCTTAAGTTAAAAATTATTCCACAATAATATTAAAAGTGGCAACATTCTGTAGAAATTGGGAACTTGGTACAAATATATTTATGGATGTTTGTGTTTGTCTCTTTTGAACTACATATTAATCGAGCAAAAAATGTTGTCCATCTTCTTTTTGCCTTTCTAACTCGGCGTGGAGCATTGTTGTTTTTTCGATGAAGTAGAGATTAGTTTTCCTGCATTTTCGACTCCTCCTTCTAACAACGTTATTTTTCTAAATGAAGAGGAGAGCGAAACCATAGAACTTTCTTGAAAAAATACCCTTCTTCGGCAGCATGATAGCCTGGTAGATCGATGAGAGTTTTGTATGGCAAGACCGAGCCGTTCAGCTGCCGAGCCGCCGACGTCGCCGGGCGATCGTCAAGTCGTCGGTACTCTCTCGAACAAATGTTTGTATTTGTTTGGGGAAAAAAGAGAAATGCGAATGATAGCGGACCAAGGTTCTCCCATAGCTTTGTTGCGATTGTGACTGAGCTTAGTTTGAGTGTATGAATTTGGCCTGCGAAAATCGAAAGTAAAAAAGAATTGAACTAAGCTGCCTCCATATTCACAAATTCCCCATGTCACATGTTAATTATTGGGTTTCGTCATTTTTTTTCGTAGAAAATTAGAAAAAAATGATCAAGTACGTAGTGGTTTAAATATCGCATCACCAGGCAATCATGAAAAAGCAGAGGGATTATAAATTTCGTGTTTGGGGCGGCTCCACCTCTAAATACTTGCAAGTATTTGTTTCTTTTTCAAAAGATCAAGAAATATGATAACAAAATATCAAACAGAAACAATAACTACACTCAAACATCACTTCTCAACCAAAGTCAAGTAAAAGCGAAACATAAAAGCAAAGGACCATGGTTACCAGAGTATCGAAACTAAACATTCTGATAGACGAAATAAGACATCAAGAGTCTGTTACAACAATATCCATTCATCTGGGTAGTTTAGTCATTAATTAATATCCAGACTTAATTATGGCATAATCCAAAACTTCAATTTCTCTGATCGTTTGTGGCACAGCTACTGGAACATTGCTGCTTCTATACGTTATAATGACTAAAAACCTTTTTAGATGGCTGAAATGGATCCCACCTGAAGCATGGTTTGACAGCAAAGTATTTTCTAGTTAGGGTTCAAACAGTCTATCTTTCACACCCTTGAAAGTTTATAGGTTCTTCGGTTAGCAAATTAACTGACGAAAATGTTGTTCGATCTCGACAATTTCTAAGCTTAATTTAAATATTCATTATTATTTTTTAATTAAATATATAAAAGCGACAATACATATTTTTTTGTCGTAGTGCAAGGGTAACTCCCTAAGCAGCCTTTTAAGGGCTATGACTACCCTTTAAGTCGTTTTAAGTCATAGTGACACAGAGCGAGTGTTGGGAAAACATGAAAGGATTTATAGGGAGATACTGATATTTCTAAAATTGACAACATGTCCGAAATTGGGCTAAAAGGATAACTGAAGGTCATTCCTAAAAGTATTAGGGTGTTACGTTGGATTTTTTTTAATGTTCGTAATTGGTTGTTGTATATTTTTAAGAACTAAAAACAATTTTTTTAAATTAATTATCAAAAAAAAAAGTAGAAAAATAACGTAATTGGTCAATTAGTGTTTGTTAAATTAATGCACCCACCAAAATGTCATGCTGGATTTTTTTGCATAAATACAATTTTTGTTGAATTTTTCGAAAGGCTGTCGTTAATATATGCGTTATAAAAAATAGAAAGATTGGGAGTCAAAACGGAGCCTTGCTGCATACCACATCCAATACGATGTGCATTGAGTGATCGGAACAAACACTTAATACATCAAAGAAGAGAATAAGATTGTTACCAAATATACATATTTACATAGTTAATTAATCCTCAAAAAAGATGTAAAGATGGTTGCAATTGCTGGTGAGATAAACTTGGCCATTCAATTACGCAGTTGACCTTTTTCCAAATAAATCAAGATATTTAAAAATCACTGGTTAATATTCTAATTTCGTTCCAGTAAAATGCTATAAAAATTAAATTTTTCAATTTCGAAACTATGTGCACCACTGTACAGTGCATAGTAAGCTCGTGCAGTTATTAAACAAACTTTACTGTGGAAGCACATGCAAGCACAAAGCCGCCGTTATCTTTTTCCCTGCCTTTCAATAGTTTTACGGCAGAGTATAGTATAGAGTGGCAAACATACACATACGTTTGCAGTCGGTTTATTACATCATAATTAATTTTGAAATATACACAGACACACAACCCAGCCGGGGAAGCCCCCTCAGTTTTTCTCGTTAGTTATAAGTTGGTGGGAAAAACTGCAACCAGTCTATACTACAATTCTGTTTGGGGTAGGTTAATGGTCTATATTCATATGGAGAAAGCCAGGTTGAAAATCTACCCTTCTTGTTTTACAGTGAAAAGTTGGCTTGGAAATGCGTTTTAAAACTGGTGGTTAGTGGCGCCTCGATTACTTCATAGTTTTGATGGGTGTTTTAACGCGATAATATGATAGAAAAGCAGGCACAAAAAAAACCCTTACAGAAACAACAAAAACATTTTGAGTGAATCTGTGATATTATAGTCGTTATTACACCCCACCGTCATGCTGTTGGTGGTAACACATGTTTTAATAATTAATATGCGTTTAACCTATTTTGATACTGAGTCACGATACATCGTTAGTTATTCAGTATGTTGAGGGTTTCTGGTAGGAATTCGTATGGCGGCTGGAGTCTATACAGTTTCGAAATTAAGTTAAGCAAACAACACAGTATTTATGCTTAAATAATTTTGTTGCTAATTTTAGATTGGGTTGGTTGAGAGTGGTAATATTGGAGGCACTTTCATAATGAGACATGAAAACCAATTTGTTTAGATGTTTATGTTTAAATTGCAAAATTAATTTCTCTAGTTTATAATAAAACGGACGGTTTTATGTTTTTCTATCAAAACTGTTCACTGTCAAATAAAAATAATATAAATTAGAGGGCTACAATAAATAGGGCGCGGTATGAAGCAGTGTACTTAAACATGCTTATATATACTTATAAACATATTTTCCACCTACTACCACATTCGTGTAGTATGGTTAAAATGTTTGTGTCATTATTTTAAAAGCCACAGTTAAAATTTTAAAATTCTGCATGATCAAAATTTAAATTTTCTGATCAGAAGTGGGATACAACTTCACATGTGATATGTTTGAAGAACTACTTTAGGGATGAAAACAAAACTGCGAGGAGAAATATTAAGTCTTAATTATATGCAACACATAGAAGATCTACCGTGGGTGTCCCAGCTGTACAAACATAAAAGAAAGATAATATATTCTGCACTTTTGGCAAAAATGTCCCATGATTCTTGAAACAAGAGGAAGTGTTTTTGAAAAAAACTACCTTAGTAATGTATGGCCCTTTTAAATGACCTCAATTTAGAATAATGAGCGAATGCTTTTGAAAAATTTATGAATCCGATTCTTGATTTGATACTTAAAATTATTTATTTTTTTACTAATAAGTTTAAACAAAGATATCTATTAAGATTTTTACTGTATGTCCGCCTCGCAGACGGCAATGCCACGCTGAATTGTTCTAGTACTTTAATGATTTTTATGTTTCAAATAAATGAAAACCTCATAGCCTAGTATAATGTTGAATGCTTTCATTTTGGAATTTTAGCAATATATAAAAAAATATTTGTTTTTTTAATCTATTAAAATAAAACATCTTTTAATCTATCAAAACTATTCAGAGACAACTAAAAACAAAGTGTTTCAATTTATTAGCTACACAAAGTACACCTGAAAAACGAAGACAAGTTTTGCTATCGTACTTCGAGTATTCGAGGAGATCACAAGTAGTAAAAGTCAATTTCACAATTTGTAATGCATGGATATGTTTGGACTATTTTGAAATTCGTATATTTCTATCAATACTGTTCACTAAGAACCAAAAAGAAAGAACTGCAACGAGAGCGTTTTCCAAAGGATTAAGAAATAAAATACACGACTGGGTGGCACGAACTTGCTAAGAATTTTAAAATTAATGTTATTAGACAAAAACTGTTCATAAGATGTTATAACACGGTTCATGTGTAAGAAAAAAATTCTGGTACGCCAACTTAAAGCTTTTATTATTATTCGAATAAGAAATAAATTTACAAAAAAAAATATTGATCCGATTTTGAGATATCGAACTTTCTAAAATATTTTTTTTTTTTTTAAAAATTCAAAAAATATTTTTTTTAAAGTCTTGAAATGCAATGTTTCTTAAACTTTTAAGAAGCTTCTTTGTAATAAATTTCATTAAAATCCGTTCTGCGGATAATGAGAAGTTCAAAATTCGAAAAAATGGTTCCATGGTAGATACAGTCAGTAATATCTTTATTTGAAATTTTTTTTATTAAGTTATAGATCGCAAAAATTAATTGAAAGAAAAAAAATTATCGAAATTCTCGCACCCGTTTTCGAGAAAAATACGATTTTTGAAAACCATTTTTTAACATTTGTAGGGAAGTCACCGTTATTTTTAAGTTAAATAATTTTATTTCTTCGCACATCTTGTAGATTTTATTAATAAACTTTTATTTATCAAGTTTAAAAAAAAATCGAAAGAAAATTCGTTTGGCAGGCCGTTAGTTTTGGTATTAAGGAGAAAAAAAAATTGTGGGGGAAAAATTTAAAAACGATATCTACCAAGTTTGACGAAATCGCCCGAGCCGTTTAGGCTGTAGTCGAACAGACAGAATTTCGAAACCCACTTTTTTCGTCTTCGCTATCATCGTAATGTCAACTTTGATCAACATCTCGAGTTCGATTTTTTTTACAAGTGCATAACTTGCCTTATGGTACCTATAAGTCGCAAGTAAAAATGTGTAAAAATGTAAAAACTACAGTTATATACAGTGATCCACAAAAGTCTGCGTACAAGGAAGATATTTTTTAAAAATTGCTGTTATTCACAAATGTAAAGTAAATTATTTTAAAAAAAGGTATTTTTCATTAAAAGAAATTTACCACGTTTTTATTTTCAACAAGAAAAAGTAAAAAAACAATATTCGTATCACAAAAAATTAATAAAAACAAAATAAACCTCTGAAATTCTTCCACAAAAGTCTGCGTACAGGTGAATATTTCTTGCATTACACTCTCTTTATGTATCGATAAATTTGTTTTTGCATAATATGATTGTTTGTTTATTTTTAATCGTTCTAAACGCGTATTGCAAATCATTGTCTTTGGTTTTTTTTTGTTTTTAAAGCAAAAAATGGCAAATAAAGAGATAAGTTTGAGTGAGCTGCAGTTGATTTATTAATCTTAAGGTTAAACAAAAAAATCGTATGGTGAAATATCAAAAATAACCTGAAAAGCTCGGTCAACGATACAGAGAACGGTAGATCGCTTTAGAAACGCAGGACAGATTAAATCGGAGACAAGATAAGGCCGACCTTTGAAGCTCTCCGAAAGGGATAAGCGTGTGATCAAGCGAATGGTGGAGCAAGATCACTTTATAACGGCTAAGACGATAAGCACACGGCTAGAAATATATAACAACAATACAGTGCATCCAGAAACGGTAAGAAGAGCTATTATTCAAGAGGGGTTTAAGTCACGCACACCCAGGAAAAAACCATTGGTCAGTAAAATAAAGAGAAAGAAACGGCTAGCATTTGCAAAAGAGTATGTTAACAAGCCTCCGGACTTCTGGAGTAAGGTTATATTCTCCAGCGAATCAAAATACAACATTTTTGGTTCTGACGGTCTTTTGAGGGTGTGGCGACGACCAAACGATGACCTAATCCCAGATGCACAATTAAGACTGCCAAGCACGGTGGTGGAGGTGTTATGGTTTGGGGCTGTATGGCGTCTTCAAAAGTCAGTAAGCTGGAAGTAATAGAAGGATCAATGGATCAATATGTATACATCGTTATCCTCAAAAGAAATTTGAAACAAGTGCTGAAATTCTGGGTGTATCCAATGACTATTGCTTCTAGCAAGATAATGACCCCAAACATACCGCCCATAATCGCGCATGTGGCTGGCATATAACTCTCCCCACCTGCTACAAACCCCACCACAGAATCCAGATATTAACCCTATCGAGCACTGCCGGGATGAATTGGAAAAAAGATCTGAACCCACGATATCCGCAAAAAGGCACAGTTAAAAGAAGCCTTGTTGCTTGAATGGAGTAAGATCAATAGTTCTTATACAGAAAACCTGCTAGGGTCAATGCAAACCGTTTGAAAGAAGTTATAAGGCTAAAAGGGTATCCGACAAAATATTAACAGCGAAAGTAGTACAAAAAAATAATTATTTGTCTATATTAACTAACTTTTTTCAATTTCTGTTACAGCTGTACGCAGACTTTTGTGGAAGAATTTCAGAGGTTTATTTTGTTGTTATTAATTTCTTCTTGTTATGAATAATTGTTTTAATTTTTTTTTGTTGAAAATAAAAACCTTGTACATTTCTTTATTAAAAAATATTTTTTTTTTTTAAAAATCACTTTAAATTTGTGAATAACAGCAGTTTTTAAAAATATTTCTTCCTTGTACGCAGACTTTTGTGGATCACTGTATATAACTGAATTAACGAATTCAAGATTAATTAACAAATAATAATATTAATTAACCGAGTTGACTCCAAGCGGGTAACTTTTTCTCTTACGTTGATTTGATCCTTTTTCTAGCTGTGGTACACATTTTTCATTTAAGTGCTAAACACATGAGCTGCGAACTGCGAATGCGAATAAATCTTTTTAAGCTATTTTCACAGTTAATATCAATTTTTGTTTTGTTTTAACTTTACGACGAAGTGAATTAATGATCGAATCAACTATTTATAAGGAAAACACTGCATAAAATAATTATAAATTGGAATATTTTGTATTTCAAATTTACATTTGACAGTTCGCAGAAGATACGTTGTTGGTCGCGTTAAAAAATATTAAAATACAAAATATTTCAATTTATAATTATTTTATGCAGTGTTTTCCTTTTAAATAGTTGATTCGATCATTAATTCACTTCGTCGTAAAGTTAAAACAAAACAAAAATTGATATTAACTGTGAAAATAGCTTAAAAAGATTTATTCGCATTCGCAGTTCGCAGCTCATGTGTTTAGCACTTTAGACTACATTCGTGTAGTACTATTCAAAAATTTGTTCTCATTTTTTGGAATTATTTTTTTTTATTGAAATCTTAACAACAAAATTCGCGTAGCTCAGAAGTGGAATCAAACTTCGCAGTGTGCGATATGGACCCAATTTTAAAACTGGATTTAAAACAATACTTTTTTACTCTTCCAAATTATTGAGATAAAGATCCATAAAATAAAATTCTTCCAAGAACTCACTTATCATGCTTCTGGTAATATTTACCCAAGAAAAGTCCCATAAAAAAACTGTCATGACAAAAAAACCGCCGTTCACTCAATTTGATATGATGGCACTTGAAATGATGGTAATAGCTTATTAAACGTACAAACACATATCAGTCTCATCAGGAAGAAGGTTCATTTCATGCTCAAACAGAAATCAGCAATGTACTACCATCGCTGAATGCCTGCCATAAAATACCCCATTAGTTATCTTTTATAGCTTGCTTTACATGTATGCTCTAATATGACGCCAAAAAGCTAATTTCCTTATATTGATATTTCACAAGTCATTGACTTAATTCCTATAACTTTATCCGGATTAACTCCAACCTGCCATTAGGACTTTTCAGAAGGTATACATTTATTTTTTCTAATTCTGTTGGCATTTTCGCAATCGAAATTGTTCATTCGCTTGCAAACATAAAAATGTAAATAAAAATGCCATATTATCGGAACAAAATAACAATAAAATAGCAATTTTTGGCAAGCAAATTTCAATTTCCTCCCCGATCTCTGTACGTAGCAGATAAAATTGGTATTGAAATTCCGAATAAACCAGCCCGCTTACATTTACATGTTATGAAGAACGCGCGTATATTTCATGAAACGCACCCCTACATTTCGAAGTGTTTCGATAAATCTGAATGAATTGTTTTAATATTTGCTGCCAATTTTGAAAATATTCCAAGCACATCGTTTTATCATATTTCGGAAGTGGAATAGGATGTTTTCCGATAGGCAAAAATAAATAGATGATAGTGAGTATCTTTGACTCGGTGAATTGAAAAGGGCACGTGGAATACAGGCAGGGACGCTTCGATGCGAGTATTGTTTTTCAAATGAAAATTGTTGTGAAAGTAATGAAAACCTGTGGCATTCAATCGGTGTGGGGAGGCACTAGGGGGGCATTTTTGACAGACAAAAAAAATGTTTGTTTCAACTTATTGCGAGGGAAGAGAATACATTTGCATTTTCATTGAAATAACATGGAAATGCAAAATGATTTGATAAAACGTGGTAAACATTTTTTACTTGTTCTAACTTCTATTGAATCTGATAACCACCCCGACCACGATGGAGGAATATTGCTAATATGAAATCTGTTTTGTTTTAATATGAACAAAATGTATGAAATCATCAAATGTGATAATTATACTAGCTGATTTTTATATAAAAGAAAATCTATTGATGGGGATACAGATTTCTGTAACCAAGCCTTGCTCAATAGTATGACTTTCAATGTTGAATAGAAGATCCGGATTTGATGAATTTTTCTTAAAAAATAAAATGGCATACAAAAACCTAGACCGCAAAGGGCATACAATGGCGGTTTGCCTAATCTACCACGCCTCGGTAAGCCCTAAAACTTAATCAGGTAGCTTTTTTATATTGGAGTGCATTAGGTTCAAAAGGCATGGATCGAATCGAAACCGAGGAGGTGGAATAAAGGTGGGGACCTTTGTTTTATGGTTAAATATTAAAAAAATGTTTCCAACTTATTTTAAATTTGAATTGGTTTACTAGCCTTTGCCAATATGTACATAAATGAAGTTCGAAGTGTATTAGCAGGGATTTAAAAGTTGAAAAAAAAAACGAAAATGAATATATTTAATTACGCGTAAATTTACCAGATACCCCTTTTAACCAAGTATTATGGATACAAATTCGCACCATTAGTTTATACTTGTCAAGTCAATATTGAATATAGACCGAGAGCCCACAGCAATTTTTGGGTGTGATTGATAACAAAAAATAATTAGCATAATTAGATAGGCCTTTAGTAGTTATTTACAAATGTGAACGTCTTGCATACTCTAGTGGGCGCAATAGTGCATCAAGTATGCAGTTCTTTCCAAATTCTAAAAAATTGAGATACAAAATTTGCCATAACTTCAAAATGAACAGCTAAGTGCCCTGATTGCAAATATCGAGGTCCATGACGTTTTGAAGGTGGCGTTCTTAGTGCAAGAAGTTGCATATTCTTATCGCGTCTGGCAGACAGAAGGCTGTCTGTAAAACGTCTTGGACCTCGATATTTTCAATCAGGGGGCTTAACTCTACATTTTGGCAAAGTTGTTATCACAATTATTTGGACTTGGAAAGAACTGCATACTTGATGCACTATAATGCACTATTGCGCCCACTAGAGTATGCAAGGCTTTCACATTTGTAAATAGCTATAAAAGGCCTACCTAATTATGTTAATTATTTTTTGTTATCAATCACACCCAAAAATTGCTGTGGGCTCTTAGTCTAATAGTAAGTGATTTGTTTGCCCAAGCCTTTCGAAGATCATTTTACCGCCGTTAGCATAGTGCCTCCGCCGTTACCATAGTGGATTGCGTATAACTATTTCAACAACTATAATGAAGCAGAAAAGTGTTATAATAAAACAATTAATAATGGACTAAGGTGGTTTCGCTGAGGTACTTCAGAGTTTATTTTAATTTCATTTTCAGCAAAAAACTGTAATATTTATTGCTTAGATATGAACAAATCAACGCAAGATTTGTCTATAATTTTACTTAGGCTTCTAAGGTCCATTACAAGGTACATTATATTTTTGTTTTATTTCAAAAGTGTACAAAATACCTCATTTTTTTAACTAGGAGATCGTAACTACCCTTAAGATATCTGACTATAGTGCGAGTGCTTAGAAAAGTTAGAAAGGATTTCAAAGGAGATACCGGTGGTAATTCCTTTTGAATGTATAAATATCACAGTGGGAGGGAAATATTGAGCTGATTAAGGCATTTCACATTCGTGTAGTTTGAACAAAGAAAGAGTCTCTGAACTAAACAGTTCGTCTGACGGCGAAGAGGGTAAAGTGATAGGTATTTCCTGTAGAGTGAGTATTACAATTGAATTGTTTAGAGTGGAATGGTATTTCATTAAAACACTATTAATTTTGGTCAAATATCAAACAGTGAATTTTTTCATTACGAAGCCAAAAATATATTATGATTTTCGTTGTCAAAATTTTAGGTTAGCAAATAAGTAGTATTCAACCCTATTATTAATTCGAAAGATAAAGCCCTTTTTTTAGTTAAAAAAAATTGAACACAGTGACCTAAAAGCCTAAGGTTAATATTTCACAAATGTCTCCCACTAAACAAGAAATCAATTTATACTGTTGCCAAATGAACTGAGCAAGTAAATATGAAGACAATAAATGTTGAACTTCAAGCTTTGCTCATTACTTAAAATGGAGACAATATTTTTCCTTGGAAGAATAGTCAATTGTTAAATGACTGTGATTTTAAGCGCAGCAGTTCAACAAGAATCCTAAATTAAGAATTTTCTACATAAGGTACTTTTTTCAAAAGAGAAAAAATATAAAAACATATCATAGACGTTTGTTTTGGGAAAATTTTTCAAAAACATGACAAACTTACTTTTAGATGAACATTTTTTTAAGATTCGGTTTGGTATATCTGGCACGTGTGTTTTTTTTCGGTTGGGGTTTGATTACCGCTACAATTTTTCTTCAAACTGTTGTCTTTCTGAATCTGATCATAGTATTGAATCACAATCTGAAAAGAAAGAATTTTAAAGTGATAGTTCAACTTAATAACCATTATAGTAAAGTGTTATGCTACACAAAGATCTTTTACATTTTTTACGAACGCCCAACTCAAGATTTGTTTATTGTCTTCTAGTTTTTGAGGAATTGAAGAATTATGGCAACTTTTCAAAATATTATAACAGCAAAATAAGTATGTTTTTGATCACCTATCAACTTTGACTTCATGAATAGATACTATGAATACTACTATATGCCTTAAACTCAACATAAATTCAACATAAATGAATATACCACTCGGAAACTAAAATTATAGAATCTTTATTGAAAGTTCAAATTCAAAGATTCACACAATTGATCTGTCATTTATATAAATTAATTAGTTTGTGTCCTTTTGTCAATAGGACGTCTTCAACAGGCAAAAGTTTTTAATCGATTTCAAGAAAAACATCAAACTATTTTGAAGAGATGGAAAAGTTTTCATCGAAAGAAAAGTCTTAAAAATCTTACCAGATATAAAGAGTAAGTTGTTAATGTTTATGTGACGATATAATTAATGAAGGGTGTGTGGAGAATTGTGTCATATATGTAGTTTATCATTTTCTTGCCATTATACACGGTTGTCAATAAATGACTAAAATATGACAGAATCAATAGCATTTCGTTAGTCAGAGGGATTAATTTCGTAGCTACATAAGCCACTTTTTAAGCCTATTGTGGCTCGGCAAATTTCAATTCTCTTCATATGCGGTGGCCATGTTTGTCACACACCACTCAAAGAGTTCCCTTTACAAACAGAAACTTAAATTTATCTGTCGCCGGAGCTATTGTCATGAGTTAAGAATATTCAACTAACAATGTTCACCCAAGTCCAAAAAGGACACTCTATAATCCTTTTCCCATATATATACATGAGCCATTCATCTAAAAAATGACAGCTCGTTCATCGTAACCTGTTGTTAAAATTTATCCACCATCACCACCACATGTTGCTATGAACTCCTGCGTTATGTAACCTTACCTTTTTAATATTTTTATTTGGCACTTTCAAATTTCTAGCGCATTTGGGTCGGTCCTCGACTTTTTTTTCTGGAAAATAGCCAGAGGTGATGTAAGTCCTGAAGGCATTATAAAATAAAGAAAAATAAGTTTCTGAAGTGCAAAACGGTGGAACCTAAATACACTCAGACAGAATCGCTTTTGCCTGTCAAATGAAAGAAGATGGCCCAAGGACGAGTTATATGAAAGGAAGAAAATGGTAGTTGTTGTTTTTTCCCATCCTCATGCTCCTAATAGCACTTGTCTCTGTTCAAGACAATATCCTACCACAATCATAGCGCCACATAAGCAAAACTATTTCTTGGGATTTTTTTTCATTCTTCATTGCTGCTGCAAAAAGAACACAGCAAATGTCAAAGCCAAAGATAAAAGAAAGATAAGAGAAAGGAACGTTTCTTTAACCCGACAACAAATCGTTTTATGTTTCCATTCATTTTTGCTTTTAGCTGAAATGATTCAAATACAAAAAAAAAAAGGACGAAAGCAAGTTGAACATAAAATTAAGACTGCAATACTCCTAAGCGCTGAGAAAGAAGAGACTTCGAGTATTAATGACATGCAAAAGCTCCATTATGTAGGACATTAAGATTTTTTTCTCGCAACTATTATGCTACGTCCTTTATTACCAACTTGTGGTTGTGTCATCTCATTCCTTACGTTCGTTTTGTCGCTGTGTGCTTCCAACTCATTATACCTACCCACTTCCCGAAAAAAGGAAACAGATGCTTTTCAAACGGTAAGAGCACACTGCTGCACGAAAAAAAGTTAAAACGACAAAATCCGATTAGGAAATTGAGAGCAAAGGAAAAATTTACAAAAATTAGGGAAAACGCAAAGGAAAAATTCAAAAACTACGAAGATCCACCACCGAGAAAAAAGGACCAACATGCTGTAACCCATTTTAAGTGGTAGTACGAGTATACACACATCCTACCATCATCGTCATTCGCCGCCACACCGCTGCCGCCGACGCTAGTTCCACCCCACCAGGACTTAAACCTGAGCAAAGAGATTCAAATGTAGATTTCGGGTTCCAATTTTGGTAAAAGTTTAACCTCTATAAACCCTGCACCCATCAATCAAAGGGGTATCACCATCTGCGGATAGAAGATACAAGGATATTTTTGTCTGTGACTGTTAAATTTATAATGAGGTTCTTCTTCGAATACGCCACAGTACGAGTGTAGGTATAGTTGTGTTTGGGGGGGGGGTGTATAATCTCTGTATATGCGAAGCTATAAAAACCGCATATATAAATTGCATGTCTCTGTGGCTGCGGAGCAGTTGGGTTTTTGCGTTAACTACTGAGTTTCGGATAGGTGGGTATATCGTATATCGTGGATGTGTGTTCATAGAGTCTAGTCCTTGAACTGGATAATCATTTGGAGGCATAAGATTTATGGTTTTTTACGGCTTAGAATAATTTTCTGTTTGATATAGGTGAAAAACTAGTGTATATGTGAGATGTTGTGCTACATGAGAAATTATAGGATGGTTTATTTGTGGACACTTAAGTGCTGACTAAGCACAATAGATAAATTCGAAAAACACAATTTAAATATAATTAAATAACGAACAAGATGAATATCTCTCTTACAGCGAAAATGTATCTACATCTACACTTATATTCCTATTTAAAAAGTTAATCAATAAAAATTTAGAAAAAAAGTTTTGCTCCAAAAACTACAACATTTGAATCATTTTAAAGACTCTTACTCAAATGATTTCACCGTAATTCTATATATAATAGTTCTAGAAACACCCTTCGACTTAACTCTTATTTATGAAGGTCATCAGTGAAGACATCTACGACATTTGAAGACATCTGTTCACAAAATGTGTACCGTTCTGTGACAGAAAAAGTGTCCTTTTAAATTCTACGCCCATTTCAACGTAATATTCTTAGTTTGGTCTTTAGAAAACGTTTCGAACATAGTCTTTACGCTCTTATCTTATCTGATTTCTTCAATTTCTCTTGCAGTTGTCTGGAAGGTACAAGGCTGATCCTTTTTATCATTGTAATATTTATCTTCAGCCTTACGTTTCCAGCATAACTCTCCACTCTTGCTGTCAGGAGATACTCTTGTATTGATATCCATAGTCCTACGAAAGTGTAAGCATCCATCGAATAAATAGTTTGAGGTGTGATTAAATAATTCACTGAAATCCTCAAAGCTGCAAAAATTATTGGTGACAGCATACAGCCTTGAGTAATTCCACTTTGGATTTTATTTTTCTCTTTCACTGTGCACTATTGTAGAATATTTTTATCCATGGCATTATGTTGCTCTTATAAATCCATTAGCTAATGTATAGATAAATTTCCAAAATAGAAGCCTAAGTGTTGACTGAAAAAATCAAAGGACTGTTGAATGATGATTTGCAATGATATGATGATGTGCTTAAAACTGGAATCTGGCTCGTTTTTTGTAAAACTTGTCTCTTCTTTAGACCAAAAATATTTTACTATTTTTTGGAAGCTCACTATGAATTCTCGTTTTTCTTGCAGCACAGTAATGCTCCGCAAAGTTCCCGGTACTACACCCTTTTCCAAAAAAAAAAAAAAACTTGGAAAACCACAGGTTGAGGTGGTCAAACACAGACGCCTCAAAAATCGCTAACTGACTTACTCACTGACGGATCATGAAGAATTTTGTAAGGGTTTACTTGGCAAGTTTTTTTTTATTAAGAATTTAAAAATTGCCCTATGAACCTTCCAAATTATGGTTAGTAATAATATTAACAAAATTTTCCCTCGTAATTTGAAATTGTTTCGATATTACTCTACTGAAGAAATTTGATGGTGGGCTTCATTAACTTAGAGCTTGGCGTACTTTAGGATCTCATCACTTTTAATGTAGATTTGAAAACTGGCTCTTCTTTTTTTTACATGTATATTGTATATTTTTCCAAGACTTTCTATCGGGACTGGTTAGGAAAACATTCTTCGTCCATGGATAAGATTAGATTATGTAGAAGCCATCAGTATTTAACTTAGTGGTTCGAGAATTTTTGTGATATCCCAACTGCATCTGTACTTAATATTATGCTAAATAGATTAAATCTACATTAGTTAATCGGATCTTCAGATAGAAAGAGCTTTCTAGGTATATTTTTTCTGGAAATCTCTTTTTTATCAAATACTAATATTACCCAACAAGTTCCTCTATCAAATACTACTACACTAAATTCATTAAATCATAATTTAACTCATTTGTTAGTCTCTTCAACTTTGAAAACTTTTTCCAGGAAACCAAATTCGACTTCAACCATAAGAAGAATTATTGAGTATAACAGAATACATCAAGACTTGGACTTGATCTCAAAAAGGCCTTATTTTCAGCAGGACTCCGTACTCTCTTTTGACTTTTAGGAACATCTATAAAAGTAAAATTTTATTCAAGGGAAAGGAAGAGATGTTCTATGGGAAACGTTAAGATGTCGGATACATTATAGAGTACCAGTTAATCCAGTAATCAGGATGTGTATTTTTGAAGATAGAGAGAGACATCCTAAAAGTGCCTCTAAATATTTAAGGACCTAGAGATTTATCATTTTCTTTGTTGAAAAATAGAACCTTCTTTGGTTTTAAGATTTTTTTTTAATCAATTTTCTGTCTTTGTTGATTAATCAATAAATGAAAGTAAATCAAAACTTCTAAGAACTGCAGGCGTTTGTTTCCTGCATCAAAGATATATCATACATGTTACATTACATGCATCCATTGACGTACATATATGTAGATACATTTATACATATCCCAATAATTTGAACAATCCGTATCATTATTCGAGTTGAATTAAAAAAAAAATACATTCAATTGGAAAATGCACGGAAAGTGTAAAACAATTCACGAGATCTCGCCACGTTGAAAATGCAATAAATTTGAATGAAAAATTCGAAATTTCCGGCAGCAATTCCTCCGTACAATACATACACAAGACAAATGAATTCGGTGCAACCACACCTCCCGACTCCCGCTGATAAAATTAAATAACCACGCTCTCTAGGGTTATTTGCATCATCTCTTCATGTAGGTAGATAGATAGGTATGCAAATAGCTATGATTCCTTCAATTGCATTTTGCCAGCCAATTACAACCTTTTCGGGTGTGAGAGAGAGATTCGAAAGATTTATGAAATTGTAATACAACATGGCACGGTGGCAAGACTAAGTATCCTTAAGGGTATGTGAATGTTTCGCACTAAGCTTGAATGTCTATACAACAAACCGCCTCCAGAAATGTGTGGCCAATATTTCACTTCGAAGGAAGCAAAGCTCCGATATCTTCGTTTCATCACATGCACTCCCGGGTAATTAATGGAGAACCTTACGCGCGGTTTGCTATTCCATTGGAATAACATTTGTTCAAAGGTTCAAATTGCAGGGGCTGTTGGAGGAGAACGTGTTTTACAGCTTTGCAATAATTGCAGAGTGAATTCCCTTATCAATCCGAGGTGATTCTTCCCAAAGGAAGTGACCATTATTTCACTCTTATCCTTGATCCTTTCTCTATCTCCAGGCTAGTAGGTGTTGGAAAAGATATCCAATGAGGTTAACAAATGAATGTGCGGTAAGGAAGTGCTGATAAATAAGACCACCAAACTTATCCTTTTTGGAAATGTTTACACATATATCTGCACGTTCCTGAATGGGTATGAAAAAAGGATTTTTACTTAAAAAAGAACAAGCCTTTAAAAACAATCTACTTGATAAAAATAAGACAAGAACAAACAAAAATAATATGCAAACTAACATGAAGGGAAAATTAAATGTGAATGGAAAACCAAGGAGAGTAGGTATAGGTTAACTCCTGTATTAGAACGGAAACAACATGCATAAGAACTTGGATCCTCAAAAGCAACAACAACAACAACACGAACAAAGGAATTAAAAAGCTGCTCTTCTATGAAAATTGATAGTACGTAAAAGAAAAGTGTAGCAGAGGGTTCCCTTTGTTTGAAATGCGATACAAGCTAACATACACCATTCATATAAATCGCATTGAGCTGTGTTTTTTGTAGTCTTTCCTCCCCATTTCATCCTTTCAGGAATGGGAGGTTTGTATTTGATTAAAACTGTGTGTGCAAATATATGCATATGGGAAACACAACCAACCCGAGGCGTCTTAGGGCCTTTATGGTTTTTCTTATAAACTACTAAACATAACCATATTTTTGCATAAAAGAGTCGGAAGATTCAATTAGGGCCAAAGAAAATCCATCCTGTCGGTCCAAGTGTAGGCCAAACACAGTTCGGGTTTAATAAGATTTGTTAGTTCTTGGAGTAGATGTTTCGAAATCATTTCAAGTTGAATTTTGGCTTTTTTTATTCCCGGCTCTTCTAACGTTAGTGTCTCCAATCGAAGACACGATAATTTTTATCAACTTTTGGAAATTTTCAAATCTAAGCGCGCCTAGTTCCTCTCCATGCACCCAAGGACGGATGGTTGGCTCTGCATTTGCAAATGCATGCAATTCAATTTGACAAAAAATCAAGTGAAAAAAAAAAAACAATTTACACAAGTGAAACACACACAGGAAGAAAAATAATTACAAATGCAAATTATATGGGGTTGGCTTAATGTTAAGTAAATATTTAATTGAATAGTAAAACAAAGTTTACTCCTTGTTGAGTGTTTTTTTTTATATTTTTTTCAAAAGTGAAATAATGATGACAGGTGGTGCGAAGGTGAAAATATGTTTCTTCTGCAATTCTCACGAACGTGTTAAGAGTGAAACAGTCATGAGACGCCCGCCCCCCGTAAATCGTCTGGCATAATAAAATAAAATTTTAATTTTTTTCCACTTTTATTTTCTTCGGCGAGCAAAGTTTAATTTGATTCAAAAGTTTTAATTTGTGTAGTTTAAATTTTAAACTAATAAAAAATGAAAAAGTGTATATCGACTTAATTTTGATTTAATATAATAAGTTGAGTGAAGAAACTTTTTTGAAATTTGGGAAGAAAACACCGTAGGGGTTGAAGCGGAAGTGATTTTAGAGTATTACTACTACTTATATAAAATGTTTACAAATCTAAATACGAGTACTTTAATTTAAAATGCCAAGAAAAGTTAAAATTATTTGTTCACATATCTAAAACTATAATTAGGAATTGTCGCTACTTAAAGTCTTTGCGATCACAACTGTCATCCAACTTATTAGACATCCACCAGGTTAACGTTCTTGGTAATTTGTTTTCTTCATTTTCCTATGCACAATATGAAAACTGGTGTTCAGGAGAGTATCCTTGGAGCTGGACAACAAAAGTTCTGCCATTCTTCCCATTAAACCGCAATACTAATTACACTCCATTAGACATAAGAGTACCTTTCATGTGGAACATTACCCAAGCAACGAGCGGACAATGAAGTTGAATGTATTTTCATGGATTAAGATAAGCGAATGTGCTAACTTTATCCTTACACCTGTATAACTGTATGTATGTCCTCGTGTCCTGTGTCTATTCGCGCTAGACATACGGCGTGGCATGAAAGTGACGGCAGCACATGGAATGGCAAAGGGAAAAAGAAGTATAATGCTGCGTGAGCCGCCATTGGCACAATTGTACCTTACACTTACCGTGTTTTCCACTCGTCCTTCTTTCTAGGTCTAGATGTGAAATTATTGTCACACTCTGTGTGTGGGGATAATCAACACACATACACACACTGATATAATGCTTTTATAATAGGTTTTAGTTACCTTTTAACGATTTCTATAGAACCAGAGTTTTTCGTGCAAATATGACAGGATATCTTACATGAGGACTCTTCGCTTCTCAGTGCGCGCTTAATTAAAGCGAAAAGGATGTAGTTATTTAAATGAATTTGTTTGAGCAATGACGAATTCTAACTTGCAGTGGATCTATTTAATTGCCTTATGAATGGAAAAAGAGTTCTGGCTTATTCTGTAATTATTAAATTTTGCGGAAATATGACAATTATGGGACTTGGGGGCTCATCCTGGATGCTGAAAAACTAATTGGAGTAATCCTAAACTTATATTTGAGAAAGAATACATCTTTGGTAATTATTTAAAATTCGAAAATAAAATAAATGAAATATGTACATTTTTAATAACAACCGTTTTCCGTGTTCTTTCGTAAAAAATTTTGTATACAAAAATAATTTAACTTCATTAAAATCAGTTCTTTAAAAGTCTTAAGTGATAAATTTCTTAGCAAAGGTAAAAAAAAACAGAATAACACACATTTTAACAAAAATTCGTAGGTTGGACATATAAGTTTTGAAATTGACATTGAAATAACAAATCAAAGAATTTCGTTTTCCTAAAAAAGAATTAACTACCACATTACAAACAATTTCTGCGAAGATTCCATTTTTTTTTGTATTGTTTTAATAAAAAAATAACGGGATTTTATTTATTTTTTAAATCATTTGTAATTTTTAATACCGAAAATGGTTAGTTAACCGAAATGATTGTGTAAAACGTCTGAAAGTCAAATTCCTTATACAGATGGACAATGAGAGTATTTTCTGGTCGACTAAAACATATTTCATAACACTTTGACCCAAAAAGCAAAATAGTGATATTGTTTTGAAATAAAAATATTTATTTATTTATCCCAAAAAAGTTGATCGCTTTATTAAAAAGTAGTGACATACTTACTGTCCAAAAATGTGTGCCAAAATAGGAAAAAAATATAGAAAAATAAAAGCACTTTAAATAAATATTTTTGTCTTCAGGCAAGTTAGTTAAAATTTCTTCCTGTAATATTTTTAAAATCTATTCTGAGCTGAAGTGTGTTTCTAGAGCGTCTCAAGTTTTACGGAATCAAATCACAGAAAAAACTATTTTAGTTTAAATTTTTTTTAAATAAAAAAATACCAGCTGAAGCTTTAAAAAACTGTTTTCGTACTTTAAGATTTTACGTGTTTGTATTTAGATCAACCTGGTAACCATGTTTTTTTTTTCTTTTTCTCTTACTACATGATTTTTATTGAGTATTAGTTTTGTATACATAAATGCTATATAGTTTTGAGTGTATTGCAAAATTGCAAAGATTTAGCGAAATTCTATACCTACTGCGTCCGCATGCTCGCCTGGTGATTCATTTCAATTTCTCTAAGAAAATAATCTAACGCCACCAACGCACACTTTCATCCCGATAAGTTAAAAAGTAAAATATTATTCAAATTCTTCAAAATGGTGTAACTAAGGTCATCTAGTGGTTTGAATTGGAAGCTTTGAAAATAAAGGAAAGCAAACTATAAAAATAAATCACCAGGCGCGCATGCGGAAGAAACAGCTGCATTAGGTTTTTGAGAATATTGGGCCCGCCCCTGTTCAATGATATTTTATATGTGTTCGTCTTCTCATAACACGAAATCCTCTTTGCATATTTCTTCTTAAATCTCACTACAAGAAAAGGAGAAGTCGTGATTTTTGTTGGTCATATACATACGTACATAAATGATTTGTTTGTCATATGTATTTGTAAGAATTGCAAAACATGAACGAAAAATTCTAAGCCTACTACTGCCGCATGCTCGCCTGGTGATTCATAGAAATTTCTATAAGAAACTGCCACAACACACATTCATTCTCATTTAGAAAAAAATAGACTGAAAGTAAAAAATCATTCAAATTCTTTAAAGTGGTGTAACTAGTGACATCTAGTGGTTGACTTACAAAGAAATTCGAAACGAAACACCAGGCGCGCATGCGAAAGAAATAGCTACTCTGATGTGCTTCTAAAGTTATTCACACAATCAAATAATGTTAGCCCCACCCTTGATCAATGTTTTTATGTATTCGTTTTCTCATAACACAAAGTCCCATCTTGCTATTTCTCCACAAATCTCACTATGAAAAGAGGAGAATCGACCAAAGTCACTATTTGAAACGGTTCTTGAAGGAAGGGCTAAAACTAGATAACAAAACACTACCACTAATACATGCTTTCGATCCAGATCAAATTCTTCAGAATAGATTTAGGTGGAAGTGATCAGAGCATATTTTAATTTTAAGAATCTTAATGTTCATTTATTAATCCATAAACAATCATAAGGCCATGCATTAACGATTTTCAATCGTGAACGTAATATTGACACATTGAAAAAATAAATTACAAATTTTGAAGAGAAAAGTATTTTTTTTATTTTTGATTAATTTTTATACTTCTCTTTCACCATTCAATTTTCCGTGCAGACTTTAAAATTACATCACCCAAGGATACATTATCCCTTTTTTCGTGAAAATGCCCCACGGTGGCCAGTGACATTTAAAAAGTTGGTCGGGGCTCGTTAATTGATTTAAACACCCTTCAATTATCACATGCTTTTCTTGAAGGATTTTTAACTCAATTACACGAACACAATTTGTATACTTTCGTTCTTTTTTTATATTTTTATAGTGCACGATGCTCATGTACATATATGTGTTGGTGCTGTAAAATGATTGAACATTAATTTCGAAGGTGAAGATTAGTACTTTCAGATGCCGTGACGAGACCTGACTTACCCTACTGTTGGTTAATTCGAACTCTGTCTAAGGTCTGGCTGTGTTTAGAAATCTTTATCAGACTTGAGTTTCAAGCTAAGTACCTGGCTACTAGTTAAATGTCTTGTTTTCAGGCAATTAAAATCATCCCAATAGCTTCTTCCCATGTTCCCTTTGACAGAAAATTAATTGAATAAATAGAACACTCAGAAGACTCGAATTGTAAAATAAGAAAATAAATCGATTCGCAGCAATTTCTCATTGCCTTCATCAGCTCACTGATGTCAAGTTTAAGTCATCCATCTAAAATGCACTTTCCCACTCTCGACCTCGATTCTCGACAATATTCCCTGCCATCGAATCCACACTAAGAACTGCAAATTATTTCTAAGTAATTGACTGCAAGAAAATAATCCCCATTTCCATCCTTGGGTGCGATTTTCTGCTCGTTTTATCAAACAAATTACAAATTGGATCAAGAAAATTGAAAGAAATTAATACACAAACGCTTTAGAGATGCTTGACAATTTTGTTAGTTGGGACAAATATCCACATTCCACACAACCATACACACACAACTATTTTTATTTAAAAACAGATATCCTTGGGTGAAAAGGTTCTCGTTTTTTCCATGCAGGACACTCTCACCCAGTTGCAGGTCGAAAATCAAAATGCAAAAAAATAGAATAAAACGTTTGAATCTTTTGTGTGGATTTAGGCAAATGGAGGGGAACATTTTGTTGACACTCAATCAGGCAATGCAATTTCTGAGGACAGAATATAAATCGGAAAACCATGGTATTTTTTTGTTATAAAATATTTTTTTTTTAAATCACAAATAATATGACAAATTTAGGGCACGTTTTCCATAACGAATAAATACATAGATATTTTCTTAAATTTTATATTTTCGTTTTCGGATGAGTGGCATGCTTCGAAAATGACCTCTATTTTCATCAAATAAACATTTTTGTCACTAAGTGGTACTTAGAAACTCGATGAGGTTTCTTTGTAATAGAAAATCAATATGGGTTGTAAAAAATAATGTTCGATAGGAAGAAATAAAAATATCGGTCATTAGGTTTCTGAGTGGATTGTTAGTGTCCATAATGCGATTCTAGAATGAGGCGAAATTTAAACTTCATTTTAAGTTTTTTTCTCGATTCAAAATATTAGTAGAGCAATTCAAAATAATTTTAAATATGATTAAAAAGCTTCTTTGAGCTCATTCTCATTCCATGCCGACAAAGAAAATTCTGCTTGCAATTTGCACAAATTAGTCATAGGTCGAAATATCAGTATTTAGAGTCTTAAAGGATATAGGGTGGCTAGAATGTCCAAATTTGACTATCTTCTCATGTTTTGAAATTTGGGGACCTGAACTACTAGCGTTGTTTTCCTTATTAATTTGTACATTTAAAATTTATAATTTTTATAATTGTTTACAAATTGCAAACTCTATTTTTTGACTTTTGATCATTCTCATGTGGTCTAAAATGAGTGATTGTTGGGTTGTATCAGTAATTTTTTGATACATTTCGTCTTTTGAGACACTTGCTACAGAGATAATAATAACCATAATGTTCCTGAGTTGGATTACGATCCATGTTACTTACAATCTTTCCTAGGCACATACTTTGAAAAAAAAAATATTTGTATTGATACATAACATTAAAAAACATTTATTTTTAAGAAAAATTGTAAGATCCCAGCCATAAGCCATGTAGCTAGCGCTGATAGTTTATAAGATTAATCTGTACATTTATGTTTTGATTAATAAATAATAATAATAATAATAAATAATAACATATGTGAGATTTAATGTTCAGGCAAAATTCAAACTCGAAAAGTGTTCTTATAAACAGTGAAATTGCTTTCCAAAATGATATGGTTGATAACAAAATTTCAGAATTTTGGAAAATAATTTTCTTAAAAGTTTATTCGCTAAAGCATCTTTAAAAAAAAATGTATTAATTTTATATTGACTTGTGCGATAGTAGAGATGGCGAACAGGAATATTATTTACTTTTTTTATCAGGAGGGCCCTATATTTGACAAGAGTCGTTATTCTAAAATCCAAAATTCTCTAAGATCAAAATTCCACAAATGAATAAACAATTATGCATTACTATATTTATTATTCGGTATTTCAAAATTCTGTACAATCAAAAATCAGCTTTGAAAATTCTGTAAGTCTAAATTCTATTTTAAAAATCTTAAACGAGCTTTCTGTATATGAATATAACAACACATTTTATTCAATAAACAAAAATTACAAACACCCTTAATAAGTAAAAAAAGCTTTAAATTAAAACAGTTAACGTTAAGTAAAAAAAAAAAAAACATTTTTGGACCTTAGTAAGCAACATTTGGCGATTCGAGTTATCTATGACCTCAACCCGCATAAATAGCATATCTTTGAAAATATTTTCAATTTCTAAGTCATATTTTGTTATTTTGTATTATTTTATTTTAACAGTCGAACAAACAGCTGTGAATAATTTCTACTTGCTAACTCATTATAAATGTGAAAAATATAAATTTAGTTAATCCTGATCAATCAACGAACTTTACTTTAAGTCAACTCGAGAATTAAGTTGACTGAAAAAAAAAAAGTTTCTGGGAACTGAAAAGTTAAACTGCGAGATTTGGATGATCTCGTGCAATTGACTCTAAGTAAAAACACGTCATTTTTCAGCCATCGATAAATTGATAGTCACTAAATTTATAAATGTAAGCCATTTCTGCAGAAGAAAAAATTGGTGGTGCAACAGCTCAAAGAGAACCAGGACCTAGTGATTTACAACTTTCAACCATTCCGTGGTGCGTGATACCAGGAAATGGAAATGGCAGCATTCATAACAAGAGATACTCTTGAAGGATTTTTCAATTCCTGCAGGACCCTCCGACTACCGACCAACGCACTAACCATTATCCCAAGAGATGCTACTACTGAAAAGAAGATTTTGAAATTACCTTTTTTATTTAATTTAGCCTCAAAAAATCATAAATTATCCTTTCAAGTCCTTATATTTTTTTTTTGTGTATTTAATTTAATTTAAAACTCTAGACTTTTCATATTTTAAAAAATGACCTTTCTGCCTCATGGCGGATAACGAATCTTCCTCCCAAAATGACTAGGGAGCTTCTAGTAAAATTCCAATAAAATGAATACAAAATTTTTATTTTAAGCCTAGTACTCAGTTCAAGTGAAAATGAAAATTTCATATAAAAGTGACTGCTGGTTCACTGGCATGAAATCCGCAACGAGAGGTGAGTACTAAAATGTGGATTGGAAAAACAAATATGTTCCACAACTTTTTCCACGCTATGATTTTCATTTCTCAATGTACAACCATCAGGAAAAAATTTAAGACAACGTGGAAAACTGTGACATTTGTCAGTTGATTTGAATATTTTGTTTCAAAACAAAAAATTGAAAATTTATAAACAGAAAGAACGAATCAGTTTAAAAATAATTGTTTTTTTTTTTTTCATTTAAAGTGAGTATAAAAAATTCACGTGGAAAAGTTTATTCTATTTTCATTTTTATTCTCCGTGTGTAATTTGAAACGTATTTATTTTTCATTTCACACTAGGTGAGTACTAAGCTTTATGTGGAAAACAAGCATTTTTCGATGGCTTCCGGATATTTATGGCAATGCCGACTCAAAGGGATCAGAATGATATCATGAGACCACTATACAAAAGCTATGAGTGACATACAGTTATTGAAGAAAAACTAAATTAAAAACGCCCCCTTCTACTATTCACATTTCTACTGATGTTTTATATTCAACTGACATCAAAGAAAATCATATTTTTTAGTAACGTTAATTACAACATATGAGCACATTTACTTTTAAATTAGTTATGTGTGTACCTACTTATTTTTGTCTCCATTTTTGATTCTGATATTCCGTAAATTAAACACAAATATTGACACAAAACTATCTAAACAAATACTACATTTTATAGCCGACCGTATAAATATAAATAAATAAATAAAAAAAATACTAGAAATATAGAAATGTATTCATCTCTCTCATAAACAAATAACCAGAGTTAAATCATAAACAAAACCATCTCTCGCATAAAATTATTTAAATTTTGTTTCTATATAATTTCGAAAATCAATCAATCCGCCTCCACATCCACCACAGAGTCCCACATCTATAAATTCAATAAATTCAAAATCACTGCATAAATATTCATCAATAAATTTCAGCCCCTCTGTTCGCAATCTATTCCTCTCAACAAATGAATCAGAAAAATAGTTGAAGTGAAAAAAAAAAATTAAATTCAATATACATAATTTCGCACACAACTCTTCTTCATAACATAGATTTACAGGCCAAAAGAATCTTTTATTCATATAAATTCAACACAACTACGCATCATCACGAGGACGAGATGTTAGGTTTTATTTGATTCTTTTTTTTATACGTCAATTTTTGTTGAACGCATTTCATCAAAAGCTTTACGCTACAGTGATGTCCTGCGGCTTTGTAAGTGTTGCAACCGCAGCCCTCAGGTCTAATGGAAAACTTCTTCTTCTTCTTGTTTCTCTCTTTGGTGGCGAGTTTTGTTTGCATTTAGTTGTTGTTGTCAGAAACCAAGTTCTATGGTGCGTAAAAAGGGTGAAAAGTTCAAATGCTTGTTAATGTTCACACAGAACTTTAAGCTTCGCCCATAAGAGTGCTTATCTTGAATGGCCCACGTGAAGGCTTCAAAAATAGCTGTGATACGTGAAAGAGAATGATTAAATAAAATAAATTTGTTCATTTATTTTTTTTTTAAATCAGGCACGAATTTCAGTGATATTTACCGCAAGACAAAAACATGGTTAACTCTGTTATCATATCATTCGCATCCGCCATCACTTAAAGGGATTACAACTAAACATTGTTTGATTTTAATCAAATTTTCCATCCTCAATTTACACATGGCCTTCCTAACACAATTTTTTTTGACCTAGTTGCCGCATCAAAAACACAAATTCTCACACTGACTGTGTGCCATCAAAGAGAAATTCCGCTTTCCACTGAGCGAAGCATTAAGAGAAACACGTCTTCTGGTGCTGATTGTCCTTTTTGAAATAAGGGAAAGCTTTTCGCATGTGATAAACCTTTTACAAGGTATCCTTCCCACAAACATAGGTCCATGGAAAATTATCATGGAAACCTAAAATTTTCAAAGCATTTCTCTTTTATCAAAACAGTACAACTTGGAAAATCCTACAGCAAGGGTCCTCATGTTAGAAAATGTCCTCTAGCACCCTTGGCAATTTTTTTCCTGTTGTTTTCTTCGTGTAAAAACGAATTTTCCAACAACAAAAGAACACGGTTGCGTGAGTGAATTGTATTTCAAATTTTTGAAGCACTCAATAATTTATGAATTACGTTAGGTTTTTCTCATATAGAATAATTCACGGGAAGCATATTTGCCGACAAAAAATTACTGACCCTTATTGAAGGAGTTACAAATATATATCACTCACGGGAGGTGTAATATAGAATGTGATTCGTTTATTGTGTTCGAGTTTGATAAAAGTGTAATACGACAGGTCACAAAGGAAAACGAAATATAGCTTGTGGCTTTTGTGTCAGATATCTAGATGGTGTGAAGTGTACTCACGTAGCGGGCATTGAAGTTGAAAATGTGTGTTCATTGTTTGGAGTGCGATACATTTCTGTGAATGATATTGGTTTTTCGGACACCGATGGCTGGATTCTTCGACATTGGAGAACATAGTAAAAATATTATTTATAAAAAAATAATGTGAAAAAATGCGTATACGCCCGAGTGGACAGAATATGTTTTGGAAATATTTCAAATATTTTGTCCTGTACAGTGAAAAGCAGTGTTAAGCCAATCTCTGTCGCCAATCTCACATGTCGCATAAGCTCGAGTAGACATGTTTAATTAATTGAATTGTCTTGTTGTGTCTGAGGACGAAATTTCGTTAGCATTTGAGGAGCAAAGTTTGTTACCTCAAATACTTTCGGTCATATGAATATTAACTGAATTCTGTAACACAACAGAAAACGTTACATATACAAACGTCAAATTATAACAAAAATGAATGTTAATTTAAATGCAAATGGGCAAGCTACTCAGTCGAAGTGCTAATTAATTATATTTATGAATAACATTGAAATAATCACCAACGAGTAAAAATGTAAATAAAGGGCATCGTACCCCAACAACCACAATTATTCAAAATATCCAGATATAAATTTGTCAAAAAGTATATATATGTATTAATACATAAACGCTAGAGAAAGGGATGAAATTTGGAATCAAAGAATGAATCAACAGTTACTTGAGTTTGAATTTGAAAAATAATATCCAAGACGTTTGAATTAATATATTAAAAAAAGTACGTATACGCCCCAGTGAACGGGAAGAAATATTGCATTTCTGTGTGCATGATAATTAAGTTCTAGAAGTGTTTTTTTTAGCACACAATAATTTCGAGCTGGATTCGAGAATTGCAAAAATATAAGGAGTTTGTGTTCGCCCAAATAATATTGTATATTAAAATGAGATGAAAACTCATCCTGTTTTTTAGTTTTTTTACTTTAATATCTATTGTACCCTTATTCCATTTTTATGATTGTGAAATAAATATGTTTGAACAGGAATAAATTTAGTTCAATAAATACAATTATTAAAACATATTAAAATATATGAAAAGAATCATCCAATTTTGCAAAACTATAAAAATTGACAAAGAAACAATATATCAATCTTCAAACTTAGAAACACTCAAGCCCACCAAACCAAGTCATCACCTATGAGAAACACAAACGAAAAATCAACTTTATTAACACAAATTTCACCCCTTTGTCACTTAATTCCCCTGCAACTCTGTCATAAACCAAACTAATTTTATAGCGTCTGCAGTAGATAACAATTTTAATGCTTCCAGCAAAAAACCATCAACCACAAGAATTTCAGCAGCAGTTGAAGTCTCGCGATATTCCCAGAAAGTTTTTAACGACCCATGAAAAATATATATATGCCATTTCAATGAAGAATGCAATAGTCCTTTTAAGGTTTTTCCTCTTTCCAACATAAATCTTTAGAAAGTTCTTCTTTTTTTTTTCAATTTGTATACCTTGTTGTGTTTTTAAAACCATGTCCTTAAAAATATATATTATAATTCCATCAAACGAAAGTATTAAAGAAAAATAATAATAAAAAAAAATGTGCAAAATTTACAAAACAACATGTCATAAAATTGTCATCACCCCGAACACTGAGGAGCAACACGAAAAGGATATTAAATTTAATTAGTGTTATAAAATTAATACCTTTACATAGCGAAAATAATTTAAGGAAAACAAAAAAAAACACAAAATGCTGATGGAATACCTGCGCCGTTTTGGATTACTCTTATTCACCCACCTGCTGTTGTTGATGCTTCTAGGTGAGTACCTTCTTTGTGTCATGTTTTTTTTTTGGGGGAAGAGGCCGTAAAATGCTATTCTAATCAATAAGTACCAACGTTATTTTTATGACGACATTTTTTGTAATGAGCTGAGTGCTTCTGTGAATGAAAATTCGTTGGTTGCTTGACTTTAAATGTAAGTTGCTAATGAGAGTGAATGAAGGGCTTTACGATGTACAGACTTCCAACCACACGTGGGTAAACATTTGCAAATTAAAAATAAACATATGTACAAAGATAATTTAGTTCAAGGACATAAAAGTGGCAATGGTGATTTTAATTCCCTTTACCTGACAGCAGAATACCAAACAACTAAATGTTAATACTCTTATATAAAGGGAGATACAGAAATTTATAAAATTACTTATGTTAAAGTGGAGTGATGCAATTGAAAGTTTTAAGTGACTCCAAAGTATGTTTCGCATAGGTACGACTTTAGCCTGATCAGTAAGATGCTTTCGTTCTTTTATGAAGCAAAACTTGATCGGATTTTTACCAACTTTCATATAATTCACAGTATTGATTATCTTTTGAGAAGAAAAAAACAGAACTTAGATGAAATGAGAAACAAACACTTATTTACATTATTTATACATCAATCCACAAGAAAAAAATTCGTATCCGCCCCGGTCTACCACCTTTGTTATTTGATGGTTTATACGTAAAATGTTTTTAGTATTCATCCTACAAAATGATATGTGATGGACTCTAACGAGTTAAGCCCCAAAGAGAATATCTGAAATGAGTATTCAAAAAAATAGTACGTATACGCCCGAGTGTCCGATGAAAAATAAATTGCGAAAATTGTGATTTCTCTCGTCTACATTTTATTTCATTGAAAATTAAGTTTCGAAATACAACACATGCTCATATATACCCTCCTCCGAACCCACCTCTTCTCAATAATACCGACACGTTGTAAGGTCTTCCCAGTTAAAAAGTTCTTAATTTTTTATATTCATGCAGTGGAAGAAAAAGGTCAGATTAAATTGAGCACCTTTCCGAAAAGGGTTAGTGATTTGGATTTCATTTGAGATTCTCCAACAAAAAAAAAACACATCTTTTAGGTTATAAGTTTTTTTGTTGCATAGGAGAACATACACTAGAAGTGTTATACTTTTTTGCATAACAATTTGAATCGTTTTCTATAGAAGAGGATTTTATTTTTTATTATTTTTTGTTTTACCCTTCAAAAATAATTTAAAATTCAGCAAAATATTCCTTAGAAGAAGCGCATGGCTGGGAGCGAAAAAGTTGAAACTTGTAAAAAGTTTCTTTTTCGGGAGGAGAGGTAGAGGAGAGTTTGTTTCCTTCCGGGAACAAACAAAGTGGCTACTACAAATGTTTATGGTTGCTAAAATTATTACTGAAGAAGAAGACAAAAAAAAATGTATCAGATTCTCCTTCAACTAGTTCAACTCAATACGAAAAACAAAACAGCCCAAACTAACTCGAAGAATGGAAGTAGATAGAATATGTAAATGAGTAAATTTTGTGCTAATACTTGTTATCAACGGAAGCCACCACACATACATGCATGCATGCAAAAAGTTTTAAATTCCAATCTTATTTATTATTCTACAACAAGTTGGAAATTAAAAGAAAGTTTCTACTTCTCATAAGCTCTTTATCCAAGTTGAGAACCTTAAAAGGATTCATAAATTAATGATTTATCCAACAAAAACTCAACATAACTTTCTGTTTACCAATACTTAGTCGACTGATCAGAAAATGAATAGCTCAATGTTTTTGTTGAATTTATTTGATGATTAGTTCAAGAGGAATTGTAGAACGAGTATGTTCGCAAATCTAAAACTGCTTACTTTTGTAAAGAGGTACACATCAACGATTAATCATGTTCTGGCTATTATTCCAAATCGTATAAAACATTTAATGGTTTTTAACTACTTACTTACTTGAATTTCTTCTCATCTCCAGAACTGATCGTTTTAGGTTAAATTAAGAAGCTCTTTCCTTTTGTAAGATAATATTAAGAGTTGTGTTTCTTGATAATGGTAATAAAGACGGTTTCTATCTTAACCTTTACCTTAAGAAATTTTAGTTCCTTTGGCTTTTGAATCATCACATCACATCACATTGTTTAATTGCCTCTAGTATTCATTTTAAATCTTATCTTGATAATACTTTATCTTAATTGTCAATAAACCAACTCTTTGTTAGGGTGTGTAAATTCAGTGAGTAAGGAATTTCACGATCGGTCCGCAATCCTATTTCTGTTCAATTGTCTTGTCCATTTCCATTTAAAATACGTATCACAGGTATGCACTCGTCTTAAAGAGGTTTAAAGAAAATAACTTTTTTATAAGCAAGAGCCCAGCCCGGTTATCGAAAATTACAATTTTAAGCAAAACAAAAAATTCTCAAAATGATGTAACTTTGTCTGTTAGGGTCCGCCTTCAAATAACTGCATAAACTGGTTTTATTGTTTAGAAAATTTTTTGTATTCCTATTATTTCCTTAGTTTGCACTGATTTCTCCACACATGCTTAGACGGGTTAGTTTTTGTCTTCTTTTCGCCTTAAGGCAAACACAGCCTCATTGGAAGTTTAAATGAATGGTGAAGTAAGTATGCGAAATTCAATAATTGAAGCAAAAACAAAAGAACGTTCTACCATCGCATGCTCGCCTGGTAGCAAGATTTCATTTCTTGCTTGAAGACCCCAAACCAAAAATCAAGAAAAATAAAAATTTAAAGAAAATAAAATTTTCAAAATGGTGTAACTAGGGGCATCTAGTGGTCGACGCTTGAACCCTCAAAAAATCAGTTAAAATTCAAATAATATGACGTAATTTAAAAGTGAATCACCAGGCGAGCATGCTGACGAAGTAGGGATTGATTGAATATTTTTGTTCTGCAAATTGACTTTAAGCTCCACCTATAACAACTACATTTATGATTCTTTTGTTTCCTTATCTTCTCTCATGCAAATTGTGTGGTGTTGGTGTCGACTGTGTACGACCACCTTTTATTTTTCAGTGATCATAGAGAGCCTTAAGAAATACAGTGATTGCGCAAACTGAGTGTCAGGGTGTGTATGTCTGATGTAGACTGCATAGGTATTCAAATAGTATTTTTTTCGCTCCAGTGGGAAGTCTTACTTTCTTTATTGTGTTAAGAAAGCCGTATTGGGCAGATTAAGAAAGGGGAAACTTGTGAAGCAAGCAATCTCCTAAGATCTCTGCTACATTCGCATGCTCGCCTGGTAATTCGATTTTATTTCTGGGTAAGACCACGACTAAGACAACGATGCAGACGAAGATGACGACCACGACGACCACGACGACCACGAAAATTAAAAAGTTTTGGCTATGAATCTTTGGCTATCCTCCTTTACCAACTCCATCCATATATCGTTCTTTCCCTTTCTTACCTTCCTAACTCAAGTTTGCATGTGCAAACCAGTGTTTGGGCAAGCAAACTGAGTGTCATTGGTGTTGACTGTGTACGAATAGCTTTTATGTTTCAGTGTTGATCGAGAACCTTAAGAAATGTTAGTGCTTATTGTTTTTTCGTTTCATATTTCCTTTCTTTTTCATTTCTTTCTTAACACATGCATAGGTGGCTTACATTTTTCGAATGGTATATTAAGACGCATTGGGGGGGGGGGGGGTTTGAATGGGGACGTTTGCGAAATTCAAATTTTGACTCTTCTACATTCGCATGCTCGCCTGGTAGCTAGGTTTTATTTTTTACTTGAAGACCCCAAACCAAAAAAAAAAAATCAAGAAAAAGAAAAATTTAAGGAAAACACAAAATTCTCAAAATGGTGTAACTAAGGGCATCTAGTGGTGGAAGCTTGAACCCTTAAAAAGTCCGTTAAATTTAAAATAAAATGACGTAATTTTAAAATTAATCACCAGGCGAGCATGCTGACGAAGTAGGGATCAGTTGAATATTTTTGTCTTGCCAGAATTGACTTTCGTTATAAGCTCCACCTTTACCAACTACATACAGATTTTTTCGTTTACTTATCTTCTTTCATACAAACTAAGTGGTATTGGTGAAGAACTGTGTGATCAGTGATCATGGAGAACCTTAAGAAATTTGGTGTTTATTGTTCTTTCCTTTCCTTACATCAGGTTTTTTTCTATTCTTTTCATCACTCATGCCTGCATGCGCAATACAGTGATTGCGCACGCAAACTGAGTGTGGATGTATGATGTTTGCTATTTTGCTTTCTTCGTTATGAAAATTTGGCTATCCTCCTTTATCAACTACCAACAGATATCGTTCTTTCCTTTGCTTACCTTCTTTACTCATGCAAGAGTGCCCAAACCAGTGATTGCACAAGCAAACTGAGTGTTATTTGTGTTTGTGCTGTCTGTAAACGAATAAGTTCATGGAGAACTCAAGAAATTGTTAGTGTTTATTGTTCTATTGTTTCCCTTCTTCGTATTCGTTTTCTACATTATGTTAGCTGCTTCTTACCCATGCTTAAAACATACTTTCTTTTCTTTCTAACTTTCTGCAACAGATTTTTGAAGAGTAAGAAAGGGGAAATTGGGGAAATTCAATAATTAAGCAAACACAAAGAACTCTGCCTACATTTGCATGCTCGCCTGGTAATATGATTTCAGTTTTTGGATGAAGAGGAGACAAAACTGTGAAGAGGACGCAAAATGACGTAATTTTAAAGTAAATCACCAGGCGAGCATGCTGACGAAGTAGGGATTGATTGAATATTTTTTTCCTGCAAATTGACTTTAAGCTCCACCTATAACAACTACATATATGATTCTTTTGTTTCTTTATCTTCGTTCATGCAAAATGAGTGGTGTTGGTGTCGACTGTGTACGACCACCTTTTATTTTTCAGTGATCGTGGAGAACCTTAAGAAATACAGTGATTGCGCAAACTGAGTGTCAGGGTGTGTATGTCTGATGTAGACTGCATAGGTATTCAAATAGTATTTTTTTCGCTCCAGTGGGAAGTCTTACTTTCTTTATTGTGTTAAGAAAGCCGTATTGGGCAGATTAAGAAAGGGGAAACTTGTGAAGCAAGCAATCTCCTAAGATCTCTGCTACATTCGCATGCTCGCCTGGTAATGAGATTATATTTCTGGGTAAGACGACGGACGCCTAAGGGGCAACGATGACTAACTAGGCAGACGAAGATGACAACGACGACGAACGAAAATTAATGTGTACAAAACAACAAAAATTGACAAGGAACTAAGGCAAAATTACGTAATTAAAAACTATGTCACTAGGCGAGCATGCGTAAGCAATAGGGATTAAATGCCAGAAAGTCTTGGCTTTGAATCTTTGGCTATCCTCCTTTATCAACTCCATTCATATATCGTTCTTTTCTTTTCTTACCTTCCCAATTCATGGTTTGCGAAAACAAACTGAGTGTTATTGTGTGTTGGTGTGGACTGTGTACGAATAACTTTTATTTTTCAGTGGCGATCGAAAACCTTAAGAAATGTTAGTGTTTATTGTTTTTTTGTTTCATATTTCCTTTTTTTTTCATTTCTTTCTTAACACATGCTTAGGTTGCTTACATTTTTCGATATGTTACTATATTATTGCGGATCAGATTGGGGGGGAGGGGTTTGAATGGGACGTCTGCGAAATTCAAAATTTTAACTCTTCTACATTCGCATGCTCGCCTGGTAGCTAGATTTTATTTCTTACTTGAAGACGCCCAAACCAAAAAAAAAATCAAGAAAATAAAAAAAATTCAAGGAAAACAAACACAAAATTCTCAAAATGGTGTAACTAAGGGCATCTAGTGGTGGACGCTTGAACCCTTAAAAAGTCCGTTAATTTTAAAATAAAATGACGTAAATTTAAAATGAATCACCAGGCGAGCATGCTGACGAAGTAGGGATCGGTTGAATATTTTTGTCTTGCCAAAATTGTCTTTCGTTATAAGCTCCACCTTTACCAACTAAATACAGATTTTTTCGTTTCCTTATCTTCTTTCATGCAAATTGAGTGGTATTAGTGTTGAACTGGGTGATCAGTGATCATGGAGAACCTTAAGAAATGTTCGTGTATATTGTTCTTTCCTTTTCTTACATCAGGTTTTTTCTATTCTTTTCATCACTCATGCCTGCTTAGTGAGGATATATAATGTTTGCTATTTTTGCTTTCTTCGTTCTGAAACTTTGGCTATTCTCCTTTACCAACTACAAACAGATATCGTTCTTTCCTTTGCTTACCTTCTTTACTCATGCTAGAGTGCCCAAACCAGTGATTGCACAAGCAAACTGAGTGTTATTTGTGTTGGTGTTGACTGTAAACGAATAAGTTCATGGAGAACTCAAGAAATTGTTAGTGTTTATTGTTCTATTGTTTCCCTTCTTCGTATTCGTTTTCTACATTATGTTAGCTGCTTCTTACCCATGCTTAAAATATACTTTCTTTTCTTTCTAACTTTCTGCAACAGATTTTTGAAGAGTAAGAAAGGGGGAATTGGGGAAATTCAATAATTAAGCAAACACAAAAAACTCTGCCTACATTCGCATGCTCGCCTGGTAATATGATTTTATTTCTGGGTAAGACGACTACAACGCTAGGCAGACGAAGAGGACGACGACCACGAAAATGAATGTGCACAAAACAACAAAAATTGACAAAGAACTAAGCAAACTTATGTAATTAAAAACGATACAACCAGGCGAGCATGCGTAAGCAATAGGGATTAAATGCCAAAAAGTTTTGGCTATGAATCTTTGGCTATCCTCCTTTACCAACTCCATCCATATATCTTTCTTTCCCTTTCTTACCTTCCTAACTCAAGTTTGCATGTGCAAACCAGTGTTTGGGCAAGCAAATTGAGTGTCATTGGTGTTGACTGTGTACGAATAGCTTTTATGTTTCAGTGTAGATCGAGAACCTTAAGAAATGTTAGTGCTTATTGTTTTTTCGTTTCATATTTCCTTTCTTTTTCATTTCTTTCTTAACACATGCATAGGTTGTTTACATTTTTCGATAGGTATATTAAGACGCATTGGGGGGTTTGAATGGGGACGTTTGCGAAATTCAAATTTTGCCTCTTCTACATTCGCATGCTCGCCTGGTAGCTAGGTTTCATTTTTTACTTGAAGACCCCCAAACCAAAAAAGTAAAAATCAAGAAAAAGAAAAATTTAAGGAAAACACAAAATTCTCAAAATGGTGTAACTAAGGGCATCTAGTGGTGGACGCTTGAACCCTTAAAAAGTCAGTTAAATTTAAATAAAATGACGTAATTTTAAAATTAATCACCAGGCGAGCATGCTGACGAAGTAGGGATTCATTGAATATTTTTGTCTTGCCAAAATTGACTTTCGCTATAAGCTCCACCTTTACCAACTACATACAAATTTTTTCGTTTCCTTATCTTCTTTCATGCAAACTAAGTGGTATTGGTGTTTAACTGGGTGATCAGTGATCATGGAGAACTTTAAGAATTGGTTGTGTATACATATTGTTCTTTCCTTTCCTTACATTAGGTTTTTTCTATTCTTTTCATTACTCATGCCTGCATGCGCAACACAGTGATTGCGCACGCAAACAACTGAGTGTGGATGTATGATGTCTGCTATTTTTGCTTCAGAGTGGGGTCTTACGTTCTTCATTGATAGAATAATGCCGTACTGGGCAGAAATAGAAGGGGAATTTGCGAAATTTAGCAAACACAAAGAACTCCTCTTCTTTCGCATGCTCGCCTGGTAATATGATTTCATTTTTTGGATGATGAGGAGACAAAAACTGTGAAGACAAGGACGCAAAATGACGTAATTTTAAAGTGACCAGGCGAGCATGCGTAAGCAGTAGGGATTAAATGTTTGTTTACTTTTGGTGTACTTTCTTTATTTAGCTCCGCCTTTGAATAACGGCAAAGTCAGGTTTTATTTTCAATGCATGGTTAAGAAGCGTCATACTTGTTAGCATTTGTTCTTTTTTTTTCATTTTCTTACTTTTGATGTTCCATTCTTGATGCCTTTGTCTCCATGGAGAAGACATGACTACAGAGTTCTAGTGTGTACCTACTTTTTTTTGTTCACAGAAACATATTACGATTGAATTGCGTTAGTATAGACTAGATGTATTAGATTTATTGTATTTATTATTTTATAATTTAATTTGTAAAATTGTATATATTTTTATAGCAGAAGGTTACTTACTAGCAATGAGCATGATGAGCACTTAATTGTGTTATAAATTTGTTTATTGCAAGATTTCAGTTTCACTGAGCTCACTTCGGCAGAGATCTGATAGTGTATAAAAAAGGTTAACAACCTTATCTGGATAATAGAAAATCTTTTCTTATTGAAGTTGATTTTGTCGTTAGCAAAAAACATGAAACTTTCTTTTGCAATTATCTTTGCACTTTAGTTATTCAAAAAATTACAAAAAAAATTACAAGGTATCAAATGTATTAAACACACATATGTATGTAAATAATAATATGTATGTAATAAATTTCCTAACTTAATTCAAATTTAAAAGTTAATTGATTTGTTTTGAATGTTTCGTCGTTCACAGATTGACAAATAATCTATTTCAAATATCGGTGAGCTCTAAGGCTTTTCCATGTAAAACATTGAAGTTCCAAACCCAAGTTAACATTAAAAATATCTTTTTCATACATTTAAAACCTTCATCAAACATATTTTCAAACACTCTTCAAAGAAAAAAAAAATAAATTATTTAAAGTTTAAAAACTGTCAAATTATTGTAACCCAACGGATTTTTTTTTTCATTTTAAATTTATTATTTATTAAAATAAAACCAAAACCCATAGCGAATAGGAATTCCGTTGCAAAATGAATCCACAATAAAACGAAGAAATAAAAAAAACTCGTAATTTTAAAACCTCATAAATATTATTCTATACCAACGACGACGAATCCATCGACCCGCAGGCAATGCGTATTGTTTTTATTTTCATTTTTATTTTTGCTATTGCTCTCGAATGGCCCTCAACCAAAAACGCACACATTCATTAAATTTTTATATTTGTACACGTTTTTCAAAAGCATACGATATTCGACAAACAAACCCCAAAATCGAACGTCGAAGGAATATATACAAATACCTGATTTTTTTTTACGGATACAATACACACATACTATACTATGCTATACTAGGCAACGAGAACTTTATGCCGGAAATCACGACTGAATTACTCATTTAATATACATCGCTTTTTAAAATATCGGTTTTCCGTTTATTTGAAATTATACATTCTGTGGGAATTTTATTTTTTGAATTTTTTACTGAATATTTATTACATGAAATGCTGTATTTCCAAATGATTTATTTTGAATTTATTCGCGTTATGTATTTGCTTAAGATGTTTTTTATATTTTTCAAATTGGTTTTACTAAATAATTTAATAACAAGGTAAATAAGGATATTTTGCAATGAAAATTGACGGAATAAAATAATTTACATTTTTATAGAAGAGCCTTTCAAAATATTGGCTTGACTACAGGAAGTCATTGGAAGATTTACCTAAGCTAATAAATTAAAAGCTGATGCAAATGGCAGTGATGTGTTTTTATGGTTAATTAAATTTATCTTCGTATATTAAAAAACGGATATGGTTAGGGTTAGACAAGAAATATTCTTTAAAAAAAAATAATGGAAAATGATTGTTGCAGTACTTCTAGACTGCTATGATAAATATAATAATGTTGCCTTATTTACACAATTCGGTTAAAAGAATTATTACGATTCCAACAATAAAATTTCAATGGATTTGTTAGAATACAATCTTTTGAGACAATGAACTAAGTAATTTACTAAATTGATTTTTTTTACTTTTAATTTATTTATATTTAAGAAAATCTTTTTCTGCGCATAGAGTCATTGGGAATAATATTGAGGAACAACAAATTAAGATTAGTAAATATTTCGAAGCCTTAAACATGAGGCCCAATTTTTTGTATTGATTGTAATTTTTACTTCTGATTTACAAGTTATGCATACGTAAAAAATCGATCTCGATATTTGTATCAGACTTGACATTATATGATAAGAATGTGTCTCGCTATTCTGTCTGTCTTTTCGACTGTTTGACCGATTTTCTTTAAAATTTTTATCCGACAAGTGTTTTAAGACCAAAACTTATGGTAACTGCCTTACAATTTCTCAAGAACTATTGCACAGATTGAACTATTTTTTTTTTTTTCAAAAACCATTGCACAGTTAAAAAAAATCAAACTAGGGAATGGTTAAAAAAAAATTCAAAACCCTTTCTTCGATTTTCTCAAAAACTATTCAACTATTCTAAAGTTTCTAAAGAGTGTGAATAGTGCTTTGTGTTGAAATTTTCTAATAAATTTTTGTTTGGATTTTTGAAAATGTACGAAAATTTTTTAATTTTATCTAAGGATAACAGTTGCCAGCATTAAAATGTTAAAAAATGGTGTTCGAAAATCCTATTTTCTCGAAAACGGCACCTAGAATTTTTGTAAAAACTGTTGTTTTGCTATTTGTTATTCAAAACCAAATTTTAAAATTGAGACTTTTTTTATTTTTGGCTTTTGTCTTTATCGGCCAAAGAGCTTTTAATGATTTTTTTAAACAAAAGTTTCTGAAACGCTTAAAAAACATTGCATATTACAATCGAAAAAAGAAATACTTATTTTTTGTATTTTTGAAAAAAAAAAATCAATTTCTTTTTGAAATTTGATGTTTACTAGCACAATAATATAATCTTTTAATTGGTGTTCCAATTTTTTTTTTAATTTTAACGATTTAAAATTGTTTTTTTTACGTAAATTCAAACTAGTAAATTTTGCTTCAAATAATAAAAAAATATATGTATATATTTTGCTTATAACATCAATTTAAAAAAAAAAATTAAAAACCATTCTTTAGGTCTTTGATTTTCGTAAAGAAAAGGATGTTAATATTTTTTCTAAAATGTTATTTATATTTTTTTAAACCTTACTTTAAACTTGTGTCTATTTCATATTAAAAGCATAACTACAACGGAAAGGATGCAAGTTACTCAAACAAGATCCAAATCAGAACCGGAATACGGCTATTATCACAGACAGTCGGGTGTTTCTTAAAACCATTGGCGCAAAATTTTAAACGATTTAGTAATATGTTAAAGTCATTTTAGTGAATTGCTAAGGATTTTGCTAATTTTAAACGATTTTAACATATTACTATCTCTTAACATTTTACTAAAGTTAAAATCACGCACTGGCCTTTTTAACTTTTAGTAATTTGTTAAATCCATATGAATTCTGTCATTTGCCTAGAAATATACCCCTTCGGGTAGGGGGAAAGAATATACCCGAGGTAGGAATGCCTGTCGTAAGAGGCGACTAAAATCCAAACTCCGTATACTGAGAAAGACGTATACAAAATATGGAATGAGTAAAACAAATAGATATAGTACCCCAGGTGGCAATTCAGATTTCCTGAAAAATCCACCCTCTTCGGAGGTCGGCTCTACGGATTCTGGGGAGAGCCAATTATTCCAAAACTTGATAAATCCTTTTTCAAGAAAACCAATGGTAGCTCGATCACCACCATCAACATCGAGTGCTTCCGGGAAAAAGAGTCCGCCCAAAGCGCCAGAGCGTGAAAAAGAAGACTCGGAGAAAATAGAATGTCTTGAAAAAGACAATAACGAACTTCGTCAAAGACTCGACGAAACTTTGAAACTCTATCAAGAGCTGAAAGAAGAAATACATTTTCTACGAAATAACAGCGATGCCGTAAAGAAAGCACAGAAAGAAATTGAGCTTCTTCGGAAAGAAAATGAAGAGTTGAAAAAAACTCAAAGACAAAACGATTCGAAAACAACTCCACAGCAGCTGGGTGTTTGCGAATATAAAACAGACGAAGAAGAGCTAGAAAGAGAAACGTCTTCAAAAAGACCTAGCAAAAAACGTAAAGCATTCTCCTCGCCAGAGGGAACCTCGTCTTCCGAAATAATAAAAGTAAATGTACCAAAAGATACGAATAAGAAAGAAAAAACTACTAAAATAAGACCACCGCCACCGATTAATGTCATCGGGATTGCGGAATACAATAAGCTTAAAATAATCCTTGAGGCGTTAACCCCAGCGAATTTTAAAGTTATCTCGCTTAATAACAACAAGTGGAAAGTTTGTGTAAAAGACTCCGATAGCTATCGTCTGCTTTCGCGAAGACTTAACGAAGCAAATGTAGAATGGTATACCTACGAAAACAAATCAGAAAGACCTTTACGAGTCGTTGCAAGAGGCTTACATTCCTCATGTCAAAAAAACGATGTAATCCGTGATCTTAAAGAAAAAAATTACAAGATCTTAAATGCTGAGAACATCGTAAAAAAAGAAAAACAACAAAAAGATAGAGAAACTGTCGTGGTAAAGCGTGGTCTCCCACTATTTATACTCACGTTCGATAAGACAGAAAAACTAGAGGAAATCTACAGAATTAAAACAATACTGAACCTCGTTGTTAAGATCGAACCTCTGAAAAGCCGTACAAAGCAAGTGCCTCAGTGTAAACGCTGTCAAGGTTTCAACCACACGCAAAGCTATTGTAAAAAAGAACCTAGGTGTGTAAAATGCGCGGGAAAACATTTAACTGCTGACTGCACTGGAAATAGCAAAAGTCCAGCGAAGTGCATAAACTGCAATGGAAGTCACCCGGCAAGCTATAGAGGCTGTGAAGTAGTTAAAGAGCTACAAAAACGCCGAGAAAAAATTCATATGGAAAGAAAACCAAAGAAACAAATAAAAAGCCCAATATCTAAGACTCCTAAAAGAATAAATACACTAAGAGTCGGCATCGGCAAAGAAAATCAAACCCCATCAACGTCAAAGACATCTCCAAAGAAACGTACTGTTAAGTCATACGCCGAAATGGCAGCTGCACAGACATCTCCAAAGAAACGTAGTGTAAACACAAATGCCAGAATGGCGGCTGCACCCGTAATAAATCAACCTGACTCTGACGCACTATCTCAATGCTTGGCTTTAATTTTGTCAAAATTTGAAGATCAGGTCAAAATCAATAGAACTATTTCTGATAGGTTAGCAAAAATCGAAGATTTTATTCGACCCAAACGTTTTAAAAAAAAATCATGATGGAAAACCTTAAAATTATTACGTGGAATGCCAACGGATTAAGGCAAAGACTTGAAGAACTAGAAATGGTCATACGGGAACAAGATATCGACATTTGTCTAATATCAGAAACCCACGTTAAAAAAGAATCAAATTTCAATATAAACGGTTATCTAGATTACCATGCAATTCATCCGTCGAACAAAGCAAGAGGCGGAGCATCATTATACATAAAAGAATGTATCAAACACTCGATAGGCCTTAAGCTTGAACTTGAACCGATGCAGCTTATAAGTGTGCAGGTTAAAACTAAACATGATACATTGAATTTCACATCTATATACTGCCCTCCACGGTACAGAATTGATAAAAATGATTTTTCAAACTTGCTAAAATCACTTAGACCATCTTTAATAATCGGTGGCGATTTTAATGCAAAACACACGTTTTGGGGTTCTAGATGCATTTCTCAAAAGGGCCGAGCGTTATATGAAGCCGGTATGGAGAATAATTGTGATTTTCATTCTAGTGGGAAACCAACTTATTGGCCGACAGATACCTCGAAAATACCTGACCTGATTGATTTCTTTATAGTCAGGGGAATACCGTCAAATCGAATAAAAATAACGGAATGCTTTGATCTTTTCTCTGACCACTCTCCCGTTATTCTCACTATGAGCGAAAGTATTGTTAAAATTGAAACACCACCTAGGTTAACAAACGGTAAAACTAACTGGGAAGGTTTTAAGAAAGATATTGAAGATAATGTTGAATTAAGGGTATCACTAAAAACACCTCTTGAGCTTGAAGAAGCGGTAGATAATTTTGTGCATATTGTTCAAAAAGCCGCATGGAACAATACTCCTTACCAAAGACAAATGTCAGGCTATAGAGAAGCTAAATATCCCCAAGAGATAAAAGAGGTACTTAAAGACAAGCGAAAAGCGCGCAAAAAATGGCAACAAACTCGTGCTCCCCAACACAAAGCTAATTTAAATCACCTCAGTAATTTGCTTAAAAAGATGATATCAGATTTTAAAAACCGCGAAGCTGGAAATTACCTTGAAAACTTGACGGCAGGTAAAGAATCTAATTATTCTCTATGGAAAGCGATAAAAGCTACGAAAAAACCAAAGCTTCCAGCACCCCCGATTATGAAAGACCAAAATGAATGGGCAAGAAGCGATAAAGAGAAAGCAAACGTTTTCGCTGATTACCTAGAGGAAACATTTAAGCCGTTCAATGGGCAAGCATTGAATGATGATATAAGTGTGAATATAAATTCAAATGAAAGCTCCATCACAAGAAATGTTACGCTTGCCGAATTAAGCAAAGAAATTAAGAAACTGAAGTCAAAAAAAGCACCAGGATACGACTTAATAACTGCGGAAATTCTTAAAATGCTCCCACGGAAAGGTTTAGTAAACCTCCTTTACATAATGAACGCCACTCTAAGGTTAGAATATGTTCCAAATCAATGGAAAGTCGCAGAAGTAATAATGGTCTTAAAACCTGGCAAACCATCACATGAAAAGAAATCGTACAGACCCATTTCACTTCTTCCTGTAGTGTCGAAGGTCTTTGAGAGAATATTTCTTCAGCGTCTTCAGCCCATAATAGAAGAAAAGGGTCTTATACCTGAACACCAGTTCGGTTTTAGAAGTAAGCACTCGACGATTGATCAAGTGCATAGAATCACCGATGTCATCGAGAAAGCCTTTGAAGAAAATAAAATTTGTTCAGCGGTCTTTTTAGATGTGTCTCAAGCTTTTGACAAAGTGTGGCACGAAGGCCTCAAATACAAATTGAGACAAGTCCTATCTGAAGGACTATACAACATTCTTAGAGAATATCTAGAGAAAAGAATTTTCCGCGTTAGGCACGGAAATGATTATTCAGATTTTAAAGAAATAGTGGCTGGGGTACCACAAGGTAGTGTTCTAGGTCCCATTTTATACCTTTTATTTACACGCGACATACCCCAAACAGACAATACAATTGTAGCTACTTTTGCAGACGATACCGCAATACTTGCAGTAGGCAAAACGGCTAACGAATCGACATGTAAATTGCAAAATGCTCTTAACAATGTCAATGAATGGACAAACAAATGGCGAATAGCGCTTAACGAATTTAAGTCAGTCCACGTGGACTTTACTTATAAGAAAATTAATAGATTACCAGTCTTTATTAATACAACTCAAGTTCCATTTGCAAATGAGGCAAAATATCTCGGGATGACTCTTGACGCGAAATTAAAATGGAAGTCACATGTTAAAAATAAATGTGATCAATTAAATATTAAACTAAGGGAAATGTACTGGTTACTCGGACGACATTCTAAACTTAGTATCGAAAACAAATTATTAGTTTACAAACAGGTACTTAAGCCTGTCTGGACATATGGTATTCAACTCTGGGGTTGTACCCACGATACAAATCTAAATAGTCTACAAACTTTTGAAAACAAATTATTAAGGTCCTTTGTAAATGCGCCGTGGTATATTAGAAACGAAGATCTTCACAGGGATCTTGGAATCCCCACGGTTCGCGAAGAAATAAAAACTTTTTCGCAAAGGCATAGAAAGCGTTTAGTTGAACATACCAATAGAACAATCTTAGAAATTCTTGACGAAACAAATTTAGTACGACGTTTGAGAAGGACCAAACCTTCCGATCTAGTACGGTGAAATTATTGTACTGTATTATGTATATTTAAATCATCGCTTAAAATAGAAAGAAGCTATTCAACTAGCTTATAATTAAACCAGTAGGAACTTTCACCGGAAAGTTGCCTACAACACGTTACTTAACTTCGAGAAAGATAAATTGCTAGATAAGTTCCATATGAACTTAGTTGCAATCGGGAGGAGGAGGTGGTTTTAGTGCGGTCGGCCTGATTAACGGTCTGCTTGCATAGAGTCTTACCTTCCGTAAGGCTTTATGGGGGCAGAGTTGTTGGTCGGGAGAGTCCCACATATCTATGAGCGCGCGTTTTTCGGTCCTCATAGAATCTTTTGAAGATTTCAACACCTACCCACGGGAAAAAAAAAAAAAAAAAAAAAAAAAAAAAAAAAAAAAAAAAAAAAAAATTTGCCTAGAAAAAAGTTTCTTGGCAATTTATTGTGAAAGAGTTAAAAAAATCGCTTAGGCTTGGGTTTAGTCTTTTGTTTCTCTTTCCAGTCATATCTTCCGCAGTGTCTTAAATTCACTTTTGAGTAATGGTTTCGGATTTCACTGCTTCCTTTTAGACATCATTGCCTCACTTCTTCTCAGGATAGTCTTCCAGTCTACATCTATTAAAGAGTTGTGTCCTTGATTCGTCAGCGCGTCGATTTTGAAACCAATATTTCAGAGAACACATACCTTGTTTAGGAAGTCTTCCATTTAAGGAATTCCATTGAATATTTGTTCTCTTTTTTTTATTAATTGAATATTCAAATTAAACACACAAAAATAAACGGTGATAGCAGGGAGATTATTTTGAACAAAATTTATATTTTGAAACAACAAAGAACCACGGCAGACGACACAATTCTCACGATAAATATACGAAGCACAAAATAAATTGTAGGTTGTCACTTTGCCTTCTGACAAATTATCAGATTTAGTTTTGTTTGATTCGTATTTTTTCACGAACTGTCATTGTTTGGAAGTGTTCAGATGTACCATTTTTAATAAAAGGCAATTAGTAATTTACTAGTTAGTAAAACGAAAGAAATGGTTTAAAATTGTCAAAGAGTTAGTAAATTGCTAAAAGTTTAACAACTTGCTAACTAGTAAATTGTTAAGCCCTTAATAATAGGTTGTTTAAAATTTTGCCTCATTAATTCTAGCATATCATCGTCTAAATTGGTCCAGCAATACCGGAATGATACCGAGTTCCGGCTCATATTTGCATTGATGGGAATGAATAGAACAGGCAGACGAGCTGGACAGGCAAGGATCAGCCATTCATGGCTCACTTGCGAAAAGGAGTCAACATTCCGTTCGGAGTAGTGAATGGCAAATTATCTCTTTCTGTTTCTCGTCTTTTTTTTAACGAAACAAGCCGCAGGTTGAAAAGTTTAAGTAACTGCACTATATCTGAGAGATTTGGCCTATCTTTAATTACATTACCACATATGCATACCCAGGCAAGACATAGGTAGGATCGCTGGTACATGTAGAGGATATTGGTCAATAGTAGAGCATTCAGCGAAGCTAGGCTAGGCATTTTTCATTACACTCACTCTGTCGTGGCTGTGGGAAGCAGCAGGAAAAGGAAACAGCTACTCATTTCCCCTGCCAATGCCTGGAGCTGGGCAAAATTAGAGCCTATTCATTGGGAAGTACAATTTTCGACTACATTGTCGACTTTCGGTACCAGTTTGACACAGTTTACACAGTCGAGTTGAGTTAGTATTCCGATTTCTGATAATTATGCGAAAGAAAACACACGTCATAACACAACAATAATAAGACACATCAGAACCTACTACAACCTTTCCTTTTAAAATCCATATGTCCATAGTTTCTCATATCAATTCCATGCACAGGTTCAAACGAGTTATATGGTATCAACACCAGAGCCTGTTCTATCGTTGATTCCAGTGGTTCCATAGAACTAGGGCACAAGAGCACTGCAAGCTTTCGAAAAATTAAGGTGTGCTCCTTTTTGAAAAAGACTTTGCAGATGTCAAGGCAAGAAGGAGGTATTTTTAATGATCAACAGTTTTAATTTAAAAGAGATTTTTAAATGCCATCGGTGAATTTATAATATCATCCATTCAGATTTTTCATTTAACTTAATGGCGCTTACAAAAATTGAACCCTAAACACTAGAGGAAAGGCCCTGCCTATAACTATTAGCCTTTTGCCAAGAAAATGAGACGATATCTGTTGCCACCGTCTTCGTTATTAAATCCTCAATTCACAATAGGGATAGCTTTTTCATAGCAAGGGCAGATTTTCTTCAAAGCGATATCAATATGATTAAAGCAAAGACTGTTCATAACAATGGAATTTTAATTAAATTATTTTATTTGCTAATTTCAATTTATTTTGTTTTTCTTAAGGACAAAGCTCCATTTTGCAAATTATTTGGCACACAATGAAAACCACCGATTCGTATCGTCATGTCGGTTTTTAATTTTTCCGAATTAACGACTTGACCTTGACCATCTATATCTTCTTATAATTCCATTGTTTGAAATTGGTTTGACAACTAGACGAGATATCGCCAAGCTCTGGTCTCGTTTTTGCTTCACATTCTGCCTCAGGATTCTATATAATATGTACATACATATCAATACTGAATCTGATATAGTCGAAAATTAGGAAAATAACATACCTTCATATCTCATTTCAAAATTCCTTGAATTCATAGTCTGTTCTTCTTTTCTGTGTTTTCTTCGAGACCTAGTCCTACCTTTTTATTGATTTTGCCACCAACTTTAAAATGTCCTGTCTTATCTACATCCATTTATTCAATGCTCACATCACGTTTGAACTTATTTTTTATGCTCTCATGTTTAGGTTACTTTGTCCTCAGTAAATTTAGATTTTATTGAGACAATCAAAGTGAAAAAAAACTTTAAGTACAATTGTTACTGCTGAGTCTGCCCTGTAATACCAGGGACAAAATATACCTAAACTTGATAATGGCCTGTGTTGCCTGTTGGCCATATTCACCTCTTTTTATGTGGTTCATTGGAGTGTTTTTCCTAAATTCATTATAGGCACCCGACAGGATGCACAGGCGAGGGTACGTCCTTAATTGCGATCGTTTGTTGAATATTTACACCCGCACAGCACACACACCCATAGTCATACGAGCACACACACAAACTACGAGTACATGCGTACAAAAGTGAAGGCAAAAAGGATTTCTGCAGTTGTAATAAATTGATTACACTTGTACAGATTGTTGGTTCTTAGAATTTATAGCCTAAAACGTAGGCCGATGCTGGACATCCTATGTCCTGAATAGGCCTACAAAAAGGTAGACCAGCCCCAGTATGATGGATACTCATTGCATATTCTATGACACGTCTCGATTTAATTTTATGATTCTATATGGCACTCTATGTTCACCGAGAATATGCTGCTTTGCACTTTAGGGCAGTTAAGGTTAACCTCGCAATGGATGAGGTCAATGCTTTGCTTGTTTAACCAATCAATTCTGTGGAAAATTTATTAGTTCGTTTGCCTTTGATAAGAAAGTACGGAGTTGTAATTGGATCGTTTCAAAACATTTAATTACTACGAAATCAACTTAGAAAAATCGAACTTAAATCGTAGCTCATTAATAGTCATATTCAATCGCTTACCAAAAACATAACAAATAGCCTTCCATGGAAGATATGCCAAAATTGATTTACCATTAGTCCTTTAAGTACCTACGTGCTCCATCAAGAAAAGCAAATCATCCATTACCAAGTCAAATGAGGCCGTGAAAGTCTTAAAATATTTACACTTGATGAATGTATAAGGAAATTAAGCAGGCACAGCATAAACACGCCCAAAATTTATGTGATCAATAAAGTGTATGCAAATTAGTTTAAATATAATTTATTCAACAAAACCAACCATTTCTATCCTTTTTTTGTCATGTACGAGGCCGAAACAAAAAATCAATAAACCATCAATGTCACCTTTTTGAACCACAAAACACAACCCATACAAAAACTAAACAATCCCTTTGGAGCTTTGGAGCGCTTAGTCTGACAATACAAAATATATAAACAAGCCCCTAGTCCATAAACTACCCTTTTTTGTGTGGAGGCTTGCTCGTGTATGAAAGCCTATGGTTGGAACAACTGTCCTAATTAAATCAGCCGCATCATTTTCTATTTGAGGCACGTATCAGCAGTCTACTTGACAAGGAGAATACGGCCAAATTTTGTTCGCCTGCATCCATGTGGCCTGCGAGCTTGGGTCTGCCCTGGCTTATGTGGAAATATATTTCGAGCTATTTTTTTATTTTTCACACACACTGTCTCCGCTTCAGGACACGAAATATTTTACCTGATTGCCTGTGTGTGCATTCAATTCACCCCTCATATTTCTGCCAAATAAATTCTGCCCCCTAAGCGAAAAATGTTATCTTGAAATTTCGCCAAGTTTAGTCCTTCACATGTTTGCCTCGTCAATTTGGCCCGCATCCAAAATATACCAAAACGAAAACAAATTAAAGCTTTACGTTTGGATACTTTGCGTAGAAGATTGTGTCAGCTGAAACAGCAAAGGATCATTAACGATGGGGATGAGGGAAGTTCACCTTCACATCGCCGCCATGCAAATTTATTTGCATATCGTAGTGTTGTTTTTGTTTTGTTGTTGGTGATGTCTATTTTTTCACTAAATATTTATTCAGATTCAAAGTCGAATCAAATGGCATTTTTTCCGAAGCCATTGCGCCTCATAAGATATTTAAGATTCCGCCCGTAAGAAACACTTAACACTCAAATTAAGGCAGGCATTTTTGTAGGGATATAAATTTTGTCACTCCACACTCCGACAAAGTGTTTGTGATTGCTGAACACCAGGACCAAGGGCAAAAAACAAATTGTGAGAAATTTGCAATTCAAAAAAATGTCCTTAATTGAAAGCAAAGTTGATCAAAAACAATTGTTTTACAAGGTGAACGGGAACACTACGATTGCCCTGGTTACCATGGCATATCCCTGCAAATGGGAGGGAGGCATTTGAATTCTGTCAGTCGTTCCGGCTGATACCCTAAGTACCTTTTCAAAGTCGAGGCTTGTTCTGCTGTAGCATTTTAATCTTTAATTTAATTAGAAGACATCTATGTTGTTCACTGGATACAAATGGAAATAAATGAACAGTGGAATAATTATTGTAGGTCTATGAACGAAGAAGAGGGAGCGTAGATTTAAAGCTTAGGATCGATTATTGTGCTGCTTTATTGTTTTTCCTAATTCCATGTCACATTTTTGAACAAAGCTATTAGTGATGCTAATATTTAAGGGCTTCTAAAAGCAGTTATTTTTCATGTTGGCACTGAAGTTATTGGATTAGCAAACGGAGACTGAAGGGATATTAATGTTGCATTACGTTATTATTATTTGATAACATGACCAAGAGATGGTTGCAATTTTAAAAAGAAGTCAGATCTGAATGCTTTCAGAATCGGCAGAAAATGAGAGTCCTATGAAAGGAATCAGTATCAGTCAAGCGGTAGGGCCACGATTTTTAAGGAAACATTAAAAGAAGGTACACAAATACTAGATATAGGTCTGTGATCAAGCAGTACAGCGATTTTTCAGTTTATTTTTAGCTCTGAATAACTAAAGTATTCAACCCTAGCAGGCACTTTAAGTCGAACCAGAATATCGTGTAAACTGTGGACAGGAAATTTGAAATAAAAATCAGCAATTTAAATCTAGAAGACCAGAAAATATAGCCTCAGTCCGAATCTTGTCTCTTCTTTTATAAAATCTTGTATACTGAAAATTGAAATGTGTATGTTCCCTGCGGACATCAAAACGGCATAAACAATTTTGGTCAAATTTTCAAACTATCTTGAGATAAGCTCAGTGCGTGTTTCTGTAAAATTTGGGAGCAATTAGATCAGTAGATTTGTGTTATTTTTTCCATATTCACATATGTAAATCGAGTACACGGTTGAAGGGCAAAAGCAAGACCTGCCACATGAACACCTTGCAATCTGGCTAAGACAAAAAAGGTGATTGAGGACATGTGTGCATGTCCATAAGCAATAAAGGTCTTTTACAGCTTGGAAGGCAAACTTCAACGTGGGACAGAAATGCTGTGCATGACCGAAATCTGATGTAAGAACAGCACTTAGATGCGTACACAATATGCCTTAAATCATACAAGACGGTTGGTTGCTGACAAAAAATGCTTAAGAGAAGGTCATGCAACGTATAACAAACGAATTGGGTGATTTTTTTTTTCCCTCGATATACTAGGGGTAACAGGCAAGATAGTACTCATCAATTTGATTCGAATGCATACAATTGGATTGCACTCACAATGACACTTAGCAATCAAGCTTGAACTGAATTTGAACCTGACAGAAACATAAACTTTTGCAATATCAGCAAAAAATCAAATATAGCCACAATCCTTTGAAGGTGCAAAATTATCATTTGCATCAACATAAGAATTCGCTTGAAGCTCTTGACCGGACTCTGCCTGATTTTCGAGAAAACAAACAACCGATGGGAGACGCCCATCAAACTTCTTTGATAGTCTATCAACTAATAACAAAATGCGGGTTGGCTGTACGAGCTTGATATTTTGGCACGAAAAAGTAATGATGTCAACAAGCTAAATGAGAAAATTGCATTGAAAATCCCCAGCGAAACAAATCCAACGATACAGTAATGGGTGAAGAACAGGTCGTCCATTATTCGACTGCGTTTTAAAATTTGAAGGTTGTGCAATAATATTGACCACCGAAAAGTTGTGCCCAAACTTAATCGAGACAACAATCATGGGAGGCAAATTCGAAAGACATTTAGATTCCACGCATAAAGATGGTTTTCAACGATCAACCATTTGAGCGGCTCCAGTTGAATTTGATATTACCATCAAAAAAGTTCAAGACCAATGCTGGCTTAAATTAGGAAAATCATGTTTTTCACATGAAAAATTTTATGTGGCTTGCTCCCAAGTTGACAGACCGAAAACTTAAACGTTTTTACTTTAAATAAGGACATTGAAGAAAATTCCTGCTTCGTTTTAGAAAACGAAAACCTTATTCATATATCTACTTTATCAGTGATTTTTTTTGTTTTTATAAAAATAAGACAATATGTTTTGTAAATTGATCCTGGTCGTACAGCAGTACTTTGAAATTATATAATTCATTTTATTGTGGTAGGTTAGATGGAGAATTAAGTGGTTAATAGAAGTTGCACTTTTATTTGAGGACTTTAAAATCAGTCAACAACATAACGAATATTATTAAAATCATTCTATCGAATATTAACTTACTTGTTTATCTATGTAGGTTGCTTACAGTTGCAAATCAATTAACCCTTCATTGGAATCCTAAAATAAAAAAAAATTGTTGTCAGAAATTTAATTTCGAGTGAGAAGTATCTAATCATTAATTCCGACAGATCAACATCGCTAAAACTAGTTCTCACTAATAGCCTATAAAACAAAACTCAAATAATTACTTCATGGACTGGAAATAATACTTAAAACCTCTCCAATTGAATGCTCCCTCTTAAGTGACTATAAATGTCAAATTGAACTAGGGAAATACTTACCAACAGTATTCCACAGAAGCCAACCTTACCGCAATAATAGTGCATGTTCGAACAAGGAAAGGGATGAAAATACAAAAAAAAAAAAAAAAATGAAGGAATCCACCACAAGTAGCCGCTTTGGCATTCATTGCTTTCCAAAAAGGATCCGAAAGCAGCAACCCCATTAAACTGAAGCATGTCCCCATCACTATAACCCTGAACCCTTTCAGAACAATGCAGCGATTTCGCCTCGAGCCTTTCCAACAATTCTCCACTATATTGCTCTACATGTACACAGTTAAAGAGGGTAGGTGTAACGTGTTTTAGAAGAGACGGAAGGGAAGGCCGCTCAATTTTACAGTTTCAAACATTTGTTCTGCTCTTTATGGCGCTTTGCACATTTACCACAATTTTGACAGCATTACGTGTTCTATTGAAGTTATATCAACCAAAGTAGGTGAGGCAGAAGGGGGTAGAGAAACTGATGGTTAACACGACAAAGGGAGGATGAGATTGAAAGGTCGAAAACAACAACCAAGGAGTTTAAGCGATTTTTGAAAGTGCACCCAACAAGTGCAGAATGGAATCGAGACGGGTTTATATCTTTTTGCTTTGTTACCTTTAAGGATATTGTTTCTAGAATAGAGGGAATTTACTCTATAAGTTGGTATGTTCAACGTAGAATTTTAGTGTTCAAACATAAGCTTTTTCGAAATGGATTCGCAGGTAAACGCTGCAAGGCGAGTTACTTGAAATTATTTCTTCATTTGGTACTCGTATCTCTATTGGCATTTCTTCACAGAGAGTTCGATGTGCTCGTAGGTTGCATTGAGTGTTTCAGTTTTATAGTTTGCTATGGTCACTTTACCATTAACTTCGGGGTTTTGGATAGAAATGCAAAGAAATTGTTTTCGAAATCTGAAACAAGTATTATGAAGGTAGTCGTGGGCAAGTAGAATACAATAGTAGATAAGCTCTTTATTGAAGGTGTACACTGCGAAAATAAAACACTAAAGTACAATTGTCTAAAATTGCTTACTACGTTGTGTCTTCTACTCCCGATATATGAACATTAATAGGTTAGGTACTTTAGGGCAAGTTTTGCATTCGGGTGATCGAGATTTTAATCAAACTTTCCAGTACGATTATAGAGAAAACGAAAAGGTGGGTTCCGTCTGTAAATCTGAATCTTGATCAGCTGCCAATGGGCCTTTCACCAAACTTATTACTTAAGGGTTTTAAGTTATTCTCTTGAAAGGAAATTGAAATTTTTATAAATAAAACTTATTTAGTAAAGTTTGGTGGTCAAAATGTTCTTTTTTTAAACCATAAACTTATATTTAATTACTATATATTATAAAATAAAAAAATGCTTTGTTCTTTGATTTTGTAGAACATCAAATTTCCATAATATCTTCTCAATTTCACACAAGAGTGTATATTTTGCTTAACCGCTGTCATTTCTCCATAGGTTATTCTGAAAAACTATATTTTTATCGAATTAATCTCAAAACAAAAAATTTTGAGTTATGACGGTACTGTAGCAAATGAGCAATTATGTACAATGTAATGTTTTTTGTCAATATATTTACTATAAATCACAGGCTTTGGATTCATACCTAAGAATCTTTGGAAATTTTTATAATATTCTATAATTGTTTATTTTTAAGAAATATAACTCAAAATTGAGGGAAACTATTTACTTGAACAATTAAATTGCCTTTCGTAGGTAGCACAAATTTTAAATGTGCATTTAATCTGCCCCTTAGTCAGAACTTAGTGCTTAGTTTTTTGATTACTCGTATTTCGTATAGGGTCAAGCACTAACACTCCTAGTAATTTCTTGTTTGTTTTACATTTCTGTCTCCTCCTTCTAACAACGTTATATATGTTTGGTCAAATCACATCCTAGCTTTGACTACAAGTACCTACTTCAATGAATATACCTACTTAGTGAACATGGTTGCCTGGTGCATTGCTACCAGGAGGCAAAGGCCTCCTACAACTACAATTCAATGACAAATTTGTATGGGTTTGTATACAAATTATCTATTTCCCCTTTCTAAACAATTCTTGCAAAACAAAAACAACAAAGCAGATGAGGCGAACATTTTCGTGTTGGAATACCTACTTCGGCAGCATGATCGCCTAATACACCACTGAGAGTTTTATGGAAAAATTGATTCTTTTTGTTGGGGAACCAAGCAAAACAAAATGTCTGCCGTTTCTTCCCCTCATAAACCAAAAACAATAAATATGAATCAGGTGGTAAGAACCTGCTGCAGAGGTGAATATACCTACTTCGACTTCATGATCACCTAATACATCACTGAGAATTTTATGGAATTTTCAACTTGAAATGTTGACTCCGAGTTCAGTTTACACTTTCATTGACATTTCTGACTCCTCCTTTAATGACCGATATCTCCTTTTAAGGTTTGGTTAAATCACATCACATTGAATATGAATTCTTCAAATGAATATACCTACTCAGTCAACATGGTTGCCTGATGCATTGCTACCATTAATGTACTATTTTAATGGCGAAAGCCCCTCACACATGAACTATGTATGTTGTGTAATAATTATATATTTCCCCTATTCTAACAAGACAAAAAGAAGGAGGCGGAATGTTCTCAAATAAGATGTAGTGAAAATTTGCGGCAAAGGTGGATATACCTACTTCGCCCGCATGATCTCCTAATACATCACTGAGAATTGTATGGAATTTTCAACTGAAAATGTAGGTTCGAAATGGAGTGTGCTTCATTTACTCCTATTTCGTATGTGATCACTACTAAGCCTGCTACTTGTTTATTTTTCTATCCTAAATTTCTGACCCCTCCCTTAAACAACGTTATCTCCTTAAAATTTGAGTGCTTATGGTCAAAAAACGTCTAAGCTTTGAATATAAATGAATATACCTACTCAGTCAAGATGGTTGCCTGGTGTATTATGTGTATGTATGATTTTAAATGCAAAAGCCGCACATGAATTGTATGTTGTGTAATAATTATATATTTCTCCTTTTTTAACACTTCTCGCAAAACAAAAAGGAGGAGGAATATGGTCAAATCAGATGTTGTGAAATTTGGGTGCAAAAGTGGATATACCTACTTCTACCGCATGATCACCTAATACATTATTGAGAATTGTATGTAAAATTAATTTTTAAATGTAAAAGTCTCCCCTCTTAAGTTTTTAGCAACAATGAGATGATCGAGTTATTAGTTATTATTGTTCGCCTCATTTTCATTTCATACAAATGCTGAGAAGTAAAACTACGATTGACCGAGCGTTTTGTACATTTATTCTCCTCGTTTGATTTTTGATTCCTTTTCAAGTGTAATTAGGCGAATAATAATTAAACAGGGATTAATGTATTTACTTTAAACGAAAGTTCTATAAAATTGTTTCAAAATAATTTTAGGAAGTGTGACTCTAGAAAGTACATTTAAATTGCAAATAAAATAAATGTTTTCCAGAGTTCGGCCTCATCATAAATTCGACTGTCCAGAGTTCTGTTTTCATAAGAAATTACTTCCTTATGCCCTTATCCTGTCTTAAAAAATAAAAATAAAACAAAAATTAAAGAAATCCATCCATCCACATGCTGATCAAATTATAAACTTAATTTGATTAAATTTCTTTTTCTTTCGGCCAACTTGTGAATAAGCAAAAAAAAAAAATGAAAATCCTCCGCATACATTTATAAATGTATACAATTTCATGGAAATGACTTTTTCCCATCGAATATTGATGAGAAAGGAAAAAAAATAAATTTTCGCAGACTGCCAGAGCTGGCATCTTGTTCCATGACAATCTGTCATAACAAGGAACGATGATGTCAAAAACATACATCACTCAGATAATTTAGATTTTTTTATTATTGTATTTTTGTTCTTATCCAAGCCCCAAACTTTTCTTCCCAAGAAACAAGCGCACAAAAAAAAAACAAAACAAATTCAACCGGAGGTCATAAAAAGTGGAGAAATATGTTATGAATAGAATGAGAAAATACGCTTGTCTGCGCCTCATTTTGACATTGTGTAAAATATGTATAATCCTGGCATATGCCCGATTGACGGGGCGCTACGTGTCCTATCTAAATGAAAAATGAAAACTATAAGACCTATCGAACCGAAATAATTTATTTATCGATTTTATTTTATTTAGCAAACTGAGTGGAATTTAAAAACAAAACAACGGTAGGCTCGGCAAAAAGAATAGTCTTGGAACTATTTTTTTTTTCCATATTTGAACATCTAAAAAAACACAGAGCTGTACTGTTAAAAAAAAATCAAAACAAGTCAAAAAGGTTCACACCTTATGCTACACAAGAATGGCTTTTTTCCGTATTGATCTGTCACATAAGAACGTTTTTGTTGACGTTGATGGTTGGAAAAATGTTCCTTGAGCATTTCAATATGCTTTGTAGTTCGAAATCATTTTGCATTACAAAAGTTGCATAAACGATTTTCATTTGTGAATAGTGTTGTTGTATTCGAAGAGTAGTCAGCTCTGCACATCACAATGGAGCTTTCACAAACACGAAATGGTTCAACATAGGTACTTCAAAAGGAAATGAATCCTTTTTTTTTATAAAATACGAGTATGTGTCAAAATCTCTGAGATTTTCTATTTAAACGGAGTTGCACAGTTTGATATCCAAAAATGTTTTTTTTTTTTTTTTTGAAAAACTATTTGGAATGCCGTACATCCTATCGAATGATAAGTCCTTTTATAATTGGGTCGTTTCGATATACAATTGATTGTAGGTACCAAAGACAAACTACTGCAGAGTGTTTATCAAAGTCAAATCAAATGAAATATTTGTGTTTATCATGGCGACATTTCAAGGAATTCGATTCGTACTGAATGACAGTTGAATATTTGCCAAAAAAAAAAAAACAGTTGAAGATTCAGAAAGTTGATTTAAATAAACGCATGAAAATTGACTTTTGTCACCAGAACTATGGTGATGCTGACTTGATGAAAAACATGAATCGGGTAGGGTAAGTTGAAAGCTTCATGTCATCTAGAAAATCTTCATAATTGGGCAGGGTTTGAAATACATTTAGTGTTTTTCACTTGAAAAGTGTTCTGAATATTTTTTTTCGTTCCAAAATATTAATAATCCCAACCTTATACTCGTACTTTTAGGAATGCACATTAGTTTAGCCTTGAACCAAGTTTCGGAGGTTCTGCCAAGTATAGAAATTCTTTCTTTAACCGCACTTCACGAATGTGAAATGCTTTTGGTGGTTCTATTGTTTTCTTAATTTTTATACTCTGAGCTTCAAAATCATTGTGCATCGGTATATTGTCTTTAATCCTTCCTAGTTTTCCAACGTTCGAACTGTGTTTAATCATTTTAAGGATCAAAATGTCAAAATTCCTTTAGTGCCAGCTTATTTAAAACAAAATATGCAATTCTAAAAATATCGAATTCTAACATTTGAGTCAGTTGATGTAAGGCTTTTGCGAATTTATCAAAACTATATTATATGAAATATGAGAAATTGACCTTAAGGCTCACATCAACCTCTATAGACCCGATTGAACTGGTTTGACTCGAAAAAGTTAAAAGTTGGCAACTCTTGCAACGACTGCCTGCAGCTATGTCTACAGCCAGCTATGTCATTCAGCCAGTTATTCGAAACTCAACAAATTTTTACTGACAAATTTCTTAAAATATTTCTACAAATATTTCGAAGGGGTATCCCTTCCCCGGTAACTCAGTTTGCAATTTTCATTAACCAGCAAGTCGATCAGCTCCGTTCAAAACTGTGACTTTTGATTCCAGAAATAATTTGTTGCGTTTGTAGAATATAAAAGACCATTATTGACAATAAATGAGAATACGAATGTAAATTATTTCAAATCTCAGCCACGCAGCAAGTTCTTATTTTGTAGAGATTGAGACTGGTCTAAAACAGGAATTAGATTGGATTCCAAAAGAGTTATCCTGGAAACCCTTTTTAGGGTTGTATTCATAAGAAAATTAATGTAGAGATTTTTTAAAAATTTACGATTAGTCAAAGACATCCATGACGTCCAGTTCTCTTCCAGTTTTCACATCATACCTTTCGAATACCATACTCCCAAAACTATTTGGGGATGTTTAAAAATATTGCAATACCATCAATTTTCTTATATGTATTTGCATTTGCCTTTAAAAAAATATTTTCCTTTTTAAATAAAGTTTTGAAATATGAATTTGACATTTCACTTAAGACTGATGCTCGAAAGATTTAAAATAAGGGTAGGTAGAGTAGTAGCCCTGATGTTTAACAAAATACAGACGACACGAGTGAACGTGACTCGGTGAAGTGAGTCGAACGTTCGTTCCCCTTTTAGTAGAACAGTGCTGATGATTGTATTCCCTAGAATCAGATGAATAATAAAGCTAAACATTGTATATCAAACAATTTTTGTGTTATGGCACTAGTTGAAATCATCACCTGCCATCTACATAAAAAAAAAACAGAATACTTTATTAACTTTGAACATGGTGGCCTTACAAATTATTCAAGTTTATTTCATTGTATTGGAATTGAAAGTAATATACACCTGCTGAATTCACATGTAATTTTCCTTTTCGGTAAACGGGGTCGGGCTAGTCTTCTTCTCATTTAAATATTTGATAAGCAAAGGTTACTTCATGATTTGGTCTTACCTGAAAACTTTACTACTTCGCTACTTTTTAACTTTATTCTATTTTTAATTATGTTTTAGGCGTGTAATTTTTTGAAATTTGTTTTGTTATATTTTATATATTTTATCACAATTGCATACTTATCTGGTTCAGTATTCCCTGTCTGGGACATGGCGTCTTTGCGTTCTCTTCAAACCTAGGCACGATGGAAGTTTGTTGGAGATTTAGTCTTCTTTAACATTTCGAATCTGGGAACCATTCGAAGACTCGCTTGGTTACAGAATTCCAGTCACTCGATGTTGTTGAGCCAACGTAGACTACGTGTTTTGACTTGACTTTCTGGGCTAACTCTACATCTTAGTGCAGCTCGTACAGTTTGCGGTTGTATCTTCACTACTATTCGCCCTTCTTCCACTCAGAACCAAATATCAGACAAAACGTTTTCTTTGAAGAAGCCTGGTCTGATACTCGGCGCAGTAATGCAGGTACTACAATATAAGGGTTTATCAGAACGTGCACTTCGTTTTATGCATGAAAGCCCAAACCGAAGAAGCAGCGTTTTTCAAGAGTAATTCTTCATTGGATCTTTTCTAATGTGTCGTTCAACGACTTAGTATTTACTCATAGCCTAGGTGGATGAACTCCTTAAATAGCTTGAATTTACTACCACCAATAGGGACGTTCTGTCTTTGTTAAGAGATGTTTGTTTATTAATCTATAGTAAGTTTACTTCAGAACCAACAAGTTCTTCAATAGTTGTAAATGATCCTATCATAGAATGTTAGAAACGGGATGAACCATTACCTAGGGACTTAGCACTCTCAACCATTCCTAGACTTAGAATTTTCTGCAGAATCCAAACGGCTAAAACGAGAATTAAATTTCATAATAAGAGATACTTTTCGAGGATATGTCTTTTTCTCGCAAGAGGTAGTACCCACGAAATAAAACTTGTTTTTTTCATTATTTATAAGATGGTAATGAATCTAAATCGATCCAAGATTTTTGGCATGATACGAGTAGTCCAACACACCAACCATTCCCTTTTGGGGCACTAAAATAATATTTGTATCTAAGATCATTTATTTTTTATTTATTATTTAAGATGATCCTATTTATTATATTTTTCATTTAATTTTATTTAACTTAATTATATAGTTTGTTTTATTTATTTATTTTTATTCAAGTTAATAAGGCTGAATTTTTTTATTTCTTATACTCGAATACTATTAACAATGTCCTTTCAGCAAGACCCTACTACCAAATCGTGTATTTATCCACAAAAAAAAATATAGATTTTTAATGAAGATAAAAAGTGGCTTTTATGAACTTATTGTGCCCTTGTCTCCTCTGGCGACCCCTGACAATATATCCCAAGGATAATAATGAAGAAAAGGCAACTTCCAGCTCCAACAATCAGTAAATGTACATCCATCAACATTCTTCATTTGGCAGTACGTATTTGTCTCTCCTGCCCTTTCCTAGATATACAAACACAAAATAATAAAACGGGAAAAAAAGAAAAATGACTTCTGGTCGTACGCGCTTGATTGACAAAAGTGGAAATTTGAAGGATACACTTGAGTTCATCTTGAGTTTACTTAGACACTAAATACGTTGAAAGGAAAAGCTTCTTCCTTTTCTCTCTCCCCTAAGGTCGGATTCTGTGTTTTATATATTTTTTTAGTAATTTTTTTTTTATGATCCAATCAGATATCTATTCACGCGTAAAGTGTTATTTTAATATTTATGAATGAGCAAATGGGGAATCATAAACCTATTCTGACAGATATATGTACGACGAACATCGTGTGTATTTATGCGTCAGAGTTTTCATAAAGTGGTTGATGGAGGGAGCTTATGCATTTGCAGAGGAGTATGTAGAGTACACTGTACGGAGAAGTGCTTCTGCTTTTATAAATCAAAATTGGTACTTTATTTTGTATCTATTTTCGGTTTATTTTAGGAGCGGGAAAATCCTCACGAATGTTTAGATATTTTTAGAAATGAAAAAAAATAATCATTTTATATAAAATTATCAGTTAAATCCAAGAAAGCAAAAACCATTTTTGAATGTTGAATTTGCTTGGAAAAAGTATTTAAGAGCTGCCGACATTCTCAGATGAATCTGTCGAGTGTTGAGAAAAGGAAGTACAAAACAATTTCGTAAAGAAGTTTTTATTCATTCAGAGATATTATTTTGATCTTGCATGAGGTTAAGAGTGCAAAATCTGTGTAAGATTCAACCCTGGTTTTTGAAAAATCAAGGACTTCTGACACTTATTTTTAGTTACCAGTAAGTTAGTCAATATTGAACTAGAATTTTTTACTAAACTTGACATTACGATTATAGAGGACATTTAAAAAGATAGGCCCCCAATTCCGTCTGTCTACCGATTGGATTCCAGTCTGAACTGCCGGAGGAATTTTCTTCAAACTCTCTAAGAAGACAAATTGAAATTTTCTCAACTACTACAATAAAACTACAAACCTCTCCGGAACTCATTTTTTGAAATCTTTTAGTAGTGAAATAAAAACAGAATGACTTGTAATTTCTTAAGAAAATATGAATTTATGCAAGAACAAAAATAATAAGTTGTAGCGGTTTCTTAAAAATAAGCTTTTATATAAAATTTTTTTAAAACATTCAAGAAAAAAAATTGTTTGGCAGGTAATGTTATTTTTGATCTTCAAAAAAAAAATTAAAATTGCTATCTTACCAAGTTTAACGAAAAACGCGCGAGCCACTTAGGCTGTATTCGAACAGGCAGATCGACAAACAGAATTGTGAGCCAATTGTTTAAGCTCAAACTATTTTAGGAGTTGTTTTAACTTTTTTAAGAGTAAATTAAATGTTTTTAAGCAATTTCGTATGACTTCACACAGATTTCATATGTTTCATCATGTATATTGATGACCTTATTGATACTCTAGCTGGTGGAGTAGATTTTGCTGGAACAAAAATTAAGGGGTTGTTTTTTGCTGATGATTTGGTTCTCTTTGCTAATTGAAGCTCTGCAAATGATGATCAACCGGCTACACGCATATTGTCAACTCTGGGGATTGTCTGTTAATTTGGAAAAAACTAAAGCTATGATTTTTAGACTTGGTGGAGGAAGGTATTCCAGGATGGAACACTGGACCTACAATGGAAACAGTATTGAAATTGTGAAACACTACAAATACCTTGGATTCACAATAGCAAGCAACCTAAATATGTCAAAAAATCTAAGTGAGGAACTTGCAGCGGAGAAGCTGTCTTGGAAATAAAAGTGTATCACACTGTGCAAAGTATAGAATATTCCAAGCCACAATGGAGTCAGTCATGTTTTATGGTGCGCAAGTATGGGGTTATGAAAAATTTGATATTGTGGAACAAATTCAAAGATTTTTTCTGAAAAGAACTTTCGGTCTACCATCAACATCACCGAACAATATAAAAGTTGAATGTTCAATGTGTAACCAAAGGACAAGGGAAGATGTCTTCCACTTCTTGGGCATGTGCCCGGTGCTGAAGGAAATCAGATGGGCTTATTTCGGAAAAAATGGTTTAAGTGAAGGTGAAACGATAGAATACTTGAATTGAAGAGATTGGGAAAGTCTATATAGACAAACTTCGAAGGCTGAAAGATACAGATTTCAAATAATAAATGAGTTGTTCTGAAAATCAATTAAGCCTAAAAATAAAATTTACTGTGTAAAACTATGTACATTATGTTGATTTATAGTATATGTAATTATTTATTTTATTTTTTTTCTCATTGTAGATATCAAAATTGAGCAAACTCTGGCAGACGACTTTAAAAAGTCATGCTTATATGATTTATGAAATGTTAAATTGTAAAAAAATATGATTGAAAAAAAAAATCAAATTATCTATCTATCTATCTATCTATCTATCATATGTTTCGAATTTTTTATTGAACACACTTACAAGCACGTATACGTGCGATCCATTAACGCATTGTTCTTTCTTTCCAGTACATAAGTGATCTAAGGCACCTTTTTATATACCTGAATATTTATGCTCTTATAAAAAGTTATATAGACATTTTGAAGATACTTATGTTTGCTTACATGAAAACTATTTAGAATCGATTTAAATAAAAAGTTCAGCCTCATATTTTCAGTGAAACCTCTACGTTTTTGTTGAGCTACTGAAAATATATTCACTGCAGAAATTATCAAGTCAAATGTGATATAGTTGAGTTTTGAAAATCAAAATTTTCTGCAATCTCATTCAAACATCAATAAAAATAAATATTTAAATGAATATTAAAATATTCCAAAATCTAAAAAATGGCTTTTTTTCAGTGTGAATGAAATTAAAAGATTTTAGAAAATTTGATTGCCAAAAAATCTTAATCCAAATTTATTTCAAATCATTCATTCAGCAACCCATGATATTTTGTTAAAAAAATTAAATGTTAATATAATCAAAACCCGATATTACTAATTAACCAAAAACAGGGCTTAAGCAAAAATCAAAACAGTCAAAATAGCCGTTGGGTACCAAAAACACACAATCAAATTAGATTACATTTTTCGTGTCTATCTATGAATAACCTTAATGAAATTAATTAAGTTCTAGTTATATGCTTTTCAGCAACAAAAATACGGCTTGTCGAACGAGAATTCAATATTCGAAGAACACCTGTAACTGCGTAACCCCATCACACATTACTCGTATTCGAATATTTGTTATCCTTGCCATTCGAATTCTCAAAACTTCAATAATACACTTCCCACCTATTGTCAAAGTTGCACACTCATATTGATTTAAATGGGACAAACTTCAATGCTCATGATCATGACACAATAATTCTCTTTCCGAGATAAAGTTAACTCTATCCCCTCCTCCCCGTGATGATATCCTCATCCACATCCTCATCCATTAATTTAGTCAAACATTTTGCCGAAAAACCATCAACATTTACCTCTAAACTCTACTCAGTACTTCCAAATTAAATAGAAGAGTTGTTTCTAGTTTGTACGGTAGAGTAATTTCTGCAGTCACTTTGACTCGAAAACCGCAGTTACATTCAGAATTCAGAAACGACCCTTTTCCAATTGTCACCCCAGTGGAATAGAAATTTCACACACAACAAAAGTTCACACAAGAGAAGAGTATAGTGGCTCGGTTAAAGGTTAGGTTAGGTTAAGTTTTACTTTTGTATTTAAGGGAAAATTTGCCGAACTTGAAATTTGGGGAAAGTCGTTGGGTTAGAAAATTGAGGTGAATGTATTTTTATTTTGTGATTGAAGTTGTGAATTTGGTTAACATTAATTTTCTTGAGCCATTAAATTGGTTTTGGAAAGTGATTCAAGAGGAATGAATGAGGCTATGTAGCCATTTTGAATATTTGTTTTTTACTTTGATATTCTTAAATCATCTTTCCCAAACTATGACTTTTCATTCATTTGCAGAAACAAAATCAATTGGCGGCGATGTTCAACCCCACTACTGGGAGACCCCATATTCCCAGCCATATTTCGACAACACAACACGAAGAGAAGTAACAGCGACAGTGGGACAGTCTGCTCTGCTTCACTGTAGAGTCAGAAACCTGGGTGACAGAGCGGTGAGTTGAAATTGCATTTCCAAATTGAATAATATCACTCCTTGCTAGAACCTTATTTTCCTGAAACAGTCCTAACTTCTGTCAATTTAATATTAAATCCTTCGATCTTCGAGTCGTAAATTTCTACACCATTTGCCGTCCTTAACTTATGTGGTAGACTAAGCCCGGACGCTGAGGATAATGACATTTTTAAGATTGCACTCTTAATGGAATTGGTTAAAATCAAAGCGAAAAAACATCGCAAACGAAAAACTTCCGACACTGGTAAATCGTATCCAATAAATTTCTATTGATAATTCTCACAATGAAACTGCCAACAGTTTCCATTAACCAACATAGCCATTTCTCCACATGAGCTGTTTCCAGCGATATACGTATGTATGGACATGTATACACATATTTAGCTATCCACACCATATGCCATGGTCGGTTGGTTGGATTACTTTACTAAATCGTTTATTGTTGTACTGGACTATTGCACAATTATTGATTGCACAACACTATAAGGACGTGGAACTACAGGGGTTGTTTGCTTTCGTTTTCGACACAAAGCCACTCAATTTATAAACCAGAGCTTTCCTTGACCACAACCATTTCACCTTCAAATAAATGATGTTTAACGAACGGAAACTGTTGTATCAGAAGTTTTTTTTCCTTTTTTTTCTGTCAATTTATGTGGTGACATAAGGGAAGGATATTTTATTTTCAATTTTAGAAGAAATAAAAAATTCTTTGCCAGTCAGAAGCAATCATTTCAAAACCCATTGCTGCATGAAATTTAGACAGAAAAAACACCCTATTATGTAGACAAGCATACGAGTAGTCTACATAAGCTAAAAGCCGAGAAATTTTATTTAGAGCAGAAAGGACCTAGGCAAGGACGAGTCGCATCAAATTCTATTCTTTTGTCCGTAAATTGACAAATTGACAAAATTGCATGTCTCTCAACAATAAACTTTAGATCGCCCTGCCTCTTCCTCGCTCCTTAGCTCACTGTATTTCTTTAAGTTAGAGAGATTTCTCCAACCTTATCCTTTTTTGCCATTCCATTCTTTTGGTATGTCTACTGCAGTAGAAAGACATTTGGGAAAGGCATATATAGTACACATCCTGGCAGCCACATGTGTTGAGGAGGATATCGGGCCATTGGATTGGGTGCGGAAGAAAATTCTAAATTCACCTTAACTGGAACATGTCACTCAGTGCTGCACATCAGACAAGTAACACAAGTATAATATCGTGTGTGTCCCGCTACAGTAACACTAACAACGTGCTTGCACTTTGCTTCCGGGATGTAAAGAAACTTTGGCTTATTTGATCCTTTTCTAGGGCAAACACAACTTTGAATTTATTATGCAATATTTTTTAAATTGTATTATACATATGTATGAAACACTATGTTTTGCAGGTGAGGTGAAATTATTGCATAATTAAGAAAAAAATGTATTCAAATGTCATAGAAAAAAGGAGCTTTTGTCAGGATAAATATCAAAATGGACTTCATGTCGCTTGGGGAAGATTCAAAATATCACAAGATAGATATAACAGTTCATGGAATAAATATTTTTTTTGAATTCAAATGAATCATCGATGTCGTTATGATTGCATTTTGAAGATATGTGTTTTTGAAACTTTTCTATTCATTTCCAAGTCAGTATCAAAATATCACAAGATCATGTGATATGATATCGAGAAATTATTAAATGTAAAAAAGATAAATATCACATGATTTTGCATATATGTATGACATTTGGGTGATCCTTAAACTGCACATAGACTTGAATAACCATTATTCGGTTAGAAATATTGTAAGACAATTTTCCTAATTTTTTCGCACTTTCATTTCACCAAGTTAGATATCGTTTTTTTTACGATAAATTACTGGTCCAGAAACCGTGTTGTACTTTTCTGAGGTTTTTTATGTTCTGAACCTGGACTGGGAGTCCCTGGATTAGCTTAGGTCTTTCGAGTCTAAAGGTACGAAAATAGTGTTTTTAATAGGGTATGTCAAATTGTTTATCAAAAAACTGTTTATATCATCAAAATTAATTTTAAACTCAAAATACATTCTTCTCATCATCGTAACATCGTAACTTGTAATCGTGAACTCGATAAGATTTCAATAAATGACGGGTATTTGGGACTAAAAGCAAGGACTAGAAATGATTTTTCCATAGAGAAATATAGTTTTGGAAATATGGAAAAGGAGTTCTACTTAAACTCAAAAACTAGAACGATCTGTCCAGGTGATCTCGAAACTCTGAGCTAATCCAGCCATTTTGAGGTTAAGTACGAACTGAAGACATACGAATTGTTTCGGAAAAGTATGCTCGTAGTCTGGTTGCCTGTTTAATTATACATACAAGCTAATTCTTATAAGATTTAACAAAACACTAGAGCGTGTGGATTGGCAAATTGAATTGCTTCAACTAAACCTTTTCAAGGAAATTTGTTCTTAAAACTTTAATACAATTTATGTGGTGTAAATATGAAAGATATCACAAGATTTCTTATGTATCACATATCATGAGACATTAACAAATGGTTTTACTTCCGATAATATCGGGTTCTTATCATCAGGTTATAAGATCGGCAATATTAGAAAAGACAAGAAATTGTTTTACAATTTTGCTACAAAAAAAAAAGTTTTAAAAATATCACAAACCACTTTTCTTGTGTTAAAAATCCATACTATGTTAATCCTCAGGGGCAATTTTGTAAAAAACTTGTAAAAAAAGAAATATATTATGTCAGTTTTGACAAAAATCCATAGTGTAAAATTTAAAACAAATACATGTTTAAACATTACGAGAGGCTTTTATAGTTTAGAACAGAGGTATCACAAAATTTAATTAATATCTTATTGATATATAAATTTTTATTATTAATATATAATTGGGATTTTGTATTTTTCATGATAAATAAATATCTAAAACTGACATTAAAGTATGTCACTAAAATCACATTATCTATCAGCGATGAGTCCTAAAACACAATTTTATTGAAAATAAAACTTCGTTGAAAAGATTATCAGCGCAATATTTTCCACTTGTAAAATTGATAAAGCCCTTATTTTCTTCATTTATATTATTATTGTTTTATAACATACATATACAACACATGTTGAAATACTTTTGTGTATATGTAAGTATACAAATTTCTAGAGAAAATAAAATCTACGCACTTATATCCAAGCCCCTGATGGAAACTGTGCTTCTTTTCTTGTAACATTTTGCCATCCTTGGTTACTCGTTCTTTGGTGGATCCTTTGTTGGCCACAAATTTCGTTCGCTTGTAAGCAGACTAATTGGTCGAAAATAAACTCTGCCGTGGTTAAAACCGAGAAACCGACAATCGGCGAATGCAGCAACCAGGATTTTTTCCACCCTTAAAGTAAACAAAAGGGAATTATTGGAAGTCCTTCAGTTGGCAGTCTTAAGAATTTGACCGTTCAAGTTGCTTATTTCATTTAAATGTTATTCTATAAAACATCATTGTATGGAGAAATAAATTTTTCAGGTCCAACAAATGGTGGTATGTATATTACAAGATTGGATACTCCTAGGAATATTTTTGGAAGATTTTTCTAAAAGAAAAATTGATTGAATAAACTATGAACAATGATTGAGGGATTGCTCATTCGAATTACCGTCCTTTATATCCTGTTTTTTTTTTACAAAACGCTTGATTCTATTTAAAAATATTTATATATTAAACGTATCACAGAATTCCTTATGGTATCTATTTTTAAGTACATACATATGTAAATCCAAGTATATTTGAGTGAATATTTCTTTGACTTTTCTTTTTTTTTAAACTACTATCCCAAATAAACTTTTCTTACTTGTTGCTTTTCTTATGAAGGGCAATACATTATCATTCAGACAAGTTAATCAAAAAGAAAAATAATCTAGTTTGCTGTCTCCAAGGTTCTCCGTTCCTTGTTAGCATTCTTTTTGAATATACTGTGTACTATACCCATCATAGTAACCATTACTTACATCTCTTTCGGCACCATTTCATGCCTGAACAATTTTGTTATGTTCCATGAAATTGAATAAAAAAATCAAAATGAAGAAATGTCAGAAAGATGCAGCATCGAATCCTTCCTAAGAAATTTATCTATAAGAAAAAACTATGTTTCAAGGATTTATATTTCAACCCCAAAAAAAAAACCCTAAACTTGTGACAAGAAGAAAAATATCTAGAAAAACCTTACAAACCTTACAGTGCACCCCGCTCCCTTAAAAACTTTGAACTTTTCTCATGTATAATATTATATGATTAAATAATAAGTTTGAGAAATATTTTTACTCAAAAATGTATATATGTATGTATCTGACAGGTTTCGTGGATAAGAAAAAGAGACCTACATATTCTGACAGTTGGTATTCTAACATACACCAATGACCAGAGATTTCAGTCATTGCATACAGAAGGATCGGATGAGTGGACATTAAGGATATCATCACCACAACCAAGAGATTCCGGGACGTACGAGTGTCAGGTTTCAACAGAACCAAAAATAAGTCAAGGCTTTCGACTAAATGTTGTTGGTAAGTTTTGGATTCTTGATTCGTACATTCAGTTTTTCTTTTAAATAAGTTTTTGAAAAGAAACTTTAAATGAAGATTTCATAAAACAGGGATATTAAGGAATTATTTGTATAGGAGAAAACTTTGAGTTATCGAAATCTGTATCGGGGGAAAAGTTGCTCATAGATATCAATTTGTTTAATATTAAAACAAAATTTCATAGGCAAGAATATTTAGAACTAACCATCGCAACTTATTAGGGTAGACAATTTTGTTTGAAGTTCTTGAATTTCAGGAATAATACACACTATCCCTAATGTTTTTTGTAAAAATTGGTTGATGAATTATTGAGACAAAAATTGTTAAGAATTACATTTCCAACTAATTTTAGTTAACACTGTCCTTATATTATGGAGATGGCGAAGCAGTTCAATATTCGCCAGGGCCATAATCACATTTCAGGAAACTTTAAGGTTGATGAACTCACCAAAAGTGGAACAAGATTACCTATACTAACTGATAAGGCTATTATAGGTACATTCATCGCTCCAAGTTAACTTATGCTGAAACAAGATGCTTTAGAGAGGGCAAACCTTAGATGGAATAATACCACCAGTCTGATGACAAAACAGATCTGGCGAATGCTTGATCTGAAACGCTCTTAGTGTTTGATATTCTTAAGTAGATTGTACATTAGCTCCGTAATTGGTGTCATAACCGGATCTTGTCTTTTAGGCAAGCAGGCTTGGCGTTTACTCAAAGGGTTATTGCAGAAGCTTTGTGCACGAAAAAGTGACAGATTCAATTCCTTATCTTCAAAGCAAATGTCCTGTACTATCCCATAGAGATTATGTTCCATCTTGGAGAGTTTTTCGTAGAGAAACCAAAAATATTCTCCCATAGAATTTGGGTTCTAATAATTTTTCTCTCTAAACCAATATTTACCGAGATAGTTCCGATAATTCACTTCATCACAAAATTTCCCCACGTCGACCAAATTGCAAAAGGTCCATAGTCGAAAACTTATATTGTATCGTTAACTCAGTTAGCTAGTTAGATCAAAGGTATATGTTGGATGTTGGAAATTCTATTTTGTCAGTTGAAGACCTCTTAAATGAAATTCAGGTAAAAAAAAAAGTCTAAAGCATTCCACAGACAGAGATTGTGCAAATTTCTCTTCTAGCTTTCATACAAAAAAATTATCCTGAAAAGACAAAAACAAGGTTGATGCCTTCCATTTCATGACACTTCATGGGTCAAACCAAGAACAAAAACACTGACTGAGGGACACATCAGTTCAACAGAATCGATAAAATTTTATATTTTCCATCATCAGAGAACAAGGAAATATCCGTTGTCATTGCATTGAAGGATTAAAACCAAAGAGTAATTTTTTTTCCATTTTTATAAATCCTGAAAATCCAAAAGCCGTTGGGGCTAGAAGGAGCACAATAATGAACAACGTTTGAGTGATTTAAGAAAAGATTTATTAAAATGTCATTGTCTGTGTTCGAGTTGCTTTTTTTTTTTTGAATTTTTGTTTTTGAGTAGCATCTATAGATTTTAATATCGAAGGAGACAAAGGATGAAAGGATAATAGTTCTGGGCTTTGAAATTGATGACTTGAGTAATTTGTTTCAGATCACCCCTCTTATTACAGTTGGATTAAGAGGACAAAGAAGACCTTTTTGTAGTTAGAAGTCAACAATAGTGGAAGAAAATAAGAATTAAGCTTACAAGAAGGATTTACGAAATAAAAAATATATGAGTCATTGGTCCTGCTGGACCCGGACTGAGATGGAAATAGAAGAATTTTCAATTATGAGAGATTTTCATATCGAGTTGACTTCGATTTTAATCCAAGCAAAAATCTTGAAATTCAAATGAATTTCTAAACATGAATAGTATGGATGGATTGCACAATGCGCATTCCTTATAAGGAGAATCGTTAACATTTGGGAAAGTAATTGAGTTTTGACTTTAAAGTAATCTGTATATATTTCTTGTGAAAATAAATCCTCTTACAAAGTTTAATGAATTCCGAAATATTTAAGAAACAAATTACTTATCAAATTTCAAGACGTGATCAAATTTCGAGTTGTGAAACTTTGTTTCGATTAAAAAATGTTTCCTAAAAAATTATGTACTCTGTATGAAAGTAGAATATCTTACACCTGAAAACGCCATAAAGAAAGTTCTGATAGTGTAACTAATTTCAATAAATTGTATATCGAGGGAAAAGCTTTCACAAAAAACCCCATAACCATAAATATACTACATTAAATAGTGTGCACATTAGGGTGGTTCAAAACTAATTTATTTTCCTTAAACCATTAAAAGTTAGTTGCTTCGGGAGTTGAGAAAATCCTTTCAATACTATAATTAAGTACCTCATCGATATAATTTGTTTTCTAAAAAATGGTACTGAAGAAAAGCTCTCAATTTTTATGAGTAACTTTTGTGGATTAATTTGGTACAAATTCGTTGCAACATATTTAGAGGAAACTGGATGCTTTTGAAAAAAAAAATTAAATGATTACTTGATGGAAGTTGTTCTAAAAAAGATGTTAACTTTCAATTCACTTTATAGTTTAACTTATAATTAAAGTTGCAGTTTAAACTTTTTAAGCAATTTTTATCAACTAAATGTCAAAAAATCGGGTTATTGTGATTGCTCTGTTTAAACTCTTTGCTTTATCTTAAAATTTGAATTGTCAACATAAAACTGCCATTAGAGGCCTTTAAATGTTAATGTTTAAAATTTTATTAAATTTTAGTCAAATTCAAACGATTTTAAAATTTAGTTTAGTATTATACTAATTTAAAAGCACGATTTTGTAAATTAAAATCGAATTTAGCATAACATTATTATTTATTACATTTTATTTAAGTTAAAGTCATTTTATTTTTTGAGTATCGTACTAACTTCAACTGTCAAAAAAGTTTCCTTAGAATGATCTGTCATTTGCTTGAGCTGTGTTCAGAAGCTATTTATTAAATGAAATAGCCCTAGCACAATACCACTCAAAAAGTATTCCAAACTAAGAAAAAGTTGTTAAACTGATTTAAAATTAGACAATTGCTTACTATGAGATTTTAAGTTTATCTTTTCGCGGACCTTATTCAGGTTAAATAGATAAAGTTTTTCTGAACTTATTGGGTTTACTTTTTGAAAAATAATTATAATTTCTTTAACCCGATTTTCGAACAACTTTCATTATTCGTGACCACGGGATATGGCTGTCATTTGATAGGTGGTTTAGTTGTTTTTATCTATTTAACATGAATTGCTAAGTAGTATCATATTTATTAATTACCAAGTTATGAAAGAAATCTAATTTTATTTGAACTACCCTACTCTTCCTTACACACAAGCCCACCTCCAACTATGTTGAAATAAATACCACTTAATCTTCATTTTCTTCCAAACATCCTTGCATTATACCAGTACATCCTTTCTTCTCATCATATCAAAAAATTCACGTACATTCTGGCGCGTGCACTTGTAGTAATTTTTATCCTTTTTTTCGTATCTATGTATATATGATGCAAGTTGGTCCTTGTTGTAGCATGGAACACACATACAATTTTATGTACTATAAATATTTGGGTCTACTATATAAAAGTAAAACCATAAATGTACCTGCTCTACTCTTCCATCATTATTTAATAAAAGTTTACAAAATTTTATATTCCCTTTTCCCTTCACTTAGCTCTTTTAATTTTTTTTAAACTTGTTTTTTTTTTTACTTTTTTGATAGTATCACGTGCGAAAATCCTTGGCAACTCAGAACTTTTTATAAAAAGTGGCAGTGATATAAATCTGACATGCCTGGCGATGCAATCACCAATACCGCCGTCATTTATTTATTGGTACAAAGGAAAACGTGTTATGAATTATTCGCAACGTGGTGGCATCAACGTTATAACAGAACGACAGACTCGGACGAGTAAATTATTGATAGCAAAGGCAACGCCAGCTGATTCTGGCAACTATACCTGTTCGCCGAGTAGTTCAGGTAAGTGTCAAAATATAAAACGAACATAAATATGTTTGTGTTTTTTTTTTTTTTTAACTCAAGATACAGAGAACGAGGGAAATTTGTGACAGAAAAGAAGTGTGATATGGAAATACATATGACATGAAACTTTATGAAAAATAGCTCCCATATAGAGGAAAGAATGATATTTTTCTTGATGTCGGAGTGTCAGAGTGGATGTCCTTTGTTTTGACATTGAAATATAAGAAATTAAATCATTATCCTTTACAATGTTATGCTGTTGAGGTACATATGAATGAAAACTTACAACTTAGGTGGTATAATGATCTCACAGGAATACCAGTTTAAGAAGCAATAAATATATCTAGCAACAGAGAAATGGTATAGGTGTGTTGCTCTTGTATCTAGAATTGTGTATCCCTTTGTTGGGCAAAAATTACCAGCGTTGTTATAGTACAAAATGAGACTTCTTCTCATGACATAACGAATATAATACTGAGTTAGTTAGACTCTGAAAAAACATTAACTATATGTTTCGTTGAGTAAATGAATTTTTTTCATAAATTAACGAAAAACCATTCATTAAATTCATATCTTTTTATTTTAATATTAGTGTTATTATTTTTTTTATTTTTTTTAATATTAACTTGAAGAGAATTTTGGCTAAAATTCGTAGAAACTCGTTGTTTTGGAAAGTAAACGAAAAGACATAATTTATTTTTAGGAATTTATTTTAAAGAAAAATATGAACACTTTGATGAAAATAAACAAGTCGCTTAAGATTCAGAAAGGGATAAAGTGAACATATAGTATAAATCAAATAAAATAATTTTTAAAATGAAGTGTTTCATTAAGCCAAAGTATCCTTCGTTCAGTCAAAGAAAACTCAGTGAACAACACGAATATTATAAATTTTCCGAGAATGATACTGTCGTACTGTGGGTAGGTACAGGATATTTTTTATGAAGAGGTAAAAAAAGTTGGTAGATGATTTAGAATTAATAATTGTTAAATCAATGTTACACATGGTACTGATCCTGGACCGAGCAGCAATGCTCGGGTCAGAGCTAGACGGATTCCGGGGGCTAGCAAAGTAATGCCGCAGATTATACAAAATCTGAGAGTTGCGAGTTGGAACGTTGGCAGTATGACAGGTCGAAGCTTCGAGCTGGAAGAGATGATGAAAAGAAGGCGAGTGGACATCTTATGTGTTCAAGAAACAAAATGGCGAAACACGGGAAACAGGGCCCGTTTCTTGGATACGAGGACAAAAAACTATAAGATGTTCTACTATGGAACGGAAAAGGGTAAAAACGGAATCGGAATCATCCTTGCAAAACATCTATTAGGCAGCGTATTGACCATTTCGAAACCCAGCGACCGTTTGATGTCCCTTAAATTGGTGATTAAAGGAAAGTTGTGGAATATTGTCACTGCATATGCTCCCCAAATTGGATGTGAGCAGGTGGAAAAAGATGCATTTTGGCTAGACTTTCACAATCTACTTAAGGACATCCCAAAGGAAGAGTTTTTGTTCGTGGGCGGAGATTTGAACGGACATGTCGGCAAGACAAACGAAGACTATGAAGATTGCCATGGAGGCCTCGGATACGGCACCAGGAACCCTCCTGGTGAAGACATCCTGAGCATGTGCAAAACATACGGTCTTATCGTACTAAATACCATGTTCGTCAAACAAAGCCGACACCTGGTCACTTACAGCAGTGGTGGAAATGAAACCCAGATTGATTACCATTTGGTATCTAGTTTCATGAAACCCCGGGTAAAAGATTGCAAAGTGATACTAGGAGAAGCGATCGCCCACCAACACCGTCTCCTACTGACAGAATTTTTTATGGAGACAGTGAACGACAACAAACATACAAAAACTTTTGGGAAGATCAAATGGTATAATCTGGATAAGGAAAAAGGCGAAGCTTTCATTTCGAATATGCAAAACGTTCTGTATAACAACACCGATATAGTTCGAAATGAAGAGAGTAGAGCACAAAGTATGTGGGATCTCCTACAGAGAACTTGCAAAGAAAAAGCCAAAACACTGTTAGGGGTTTCAAAAGGACACAACCAACAAGGCAAAGAAACATGGTGGTGGAATGATGAAGCTAAATCAGTTATAAGTAAAAAGAAAATGGCTTTCAAGGCTTGGTCGAAGTGCCCCTCTAATGATACAGAGCAAAAGTCACGCCTCGAAGTGGAATATAGAAACTGCAAGAAAGAAGCGAAGAAGAAGTGCGCCCAAATTCAAGCAAAGAATACAGAAAACCTGTATCGGGAGCTGGATGAAATTTCTACCCCGACAGCTGGTGCTATTCAAGAGCTACGGCAAAACACGAATAAGGGCGCAACTATCTTCAAAATAGCCGCTCAAAGAAGAAGAAATGCCCAGGAGATTTGTTCGCCAAAGTTCATTAACAATGCTCAAGGCCAACTACTTGTGGAAGACAACGAAATTCTTCACAGGTGGCGACAGTATTGTGACGGACTTCTAAACGAACAATTTCCAAGGCTATACTTTCCAATAGCTTCACCTAACTTAAGCGAAGTATCCGACGTCACAGTCGAAGAAGTTAGTGAGGCGGTAAAATACTCCAAAAAGGGAAAAGCTGTTGGCCCAGACGAAATACCCTCAGAGTTTTGGAAAAAGATGGGAGACATCGGGTTTAGATGGCTCATGATTCTTGTCTCCAAACTTATACGAGGTGATCGCATGCCTAATCAATGGAGGGAAAGTTACCTTCTTCCAATTTATAAAGGAAAGGGTGATACTCGAAGCTGTGATAATTACCGTTCGATTAAGCTGATGTCACACACCATGAAGATCGTTGAGCGAGTCTTGGGTAGCCGACTGCGAAAAATAATTAGGCTATCTGATGACCAGTGCGGGTTTGTCGGGGGTAAGTCAACCACGGATGCAATCCAGAGTATAAGAATAATTATGGAAAAACATCGGGATTCTTTGGAGGATTTGCATGTCGTATTGGTTGATTTTGAAAAACCATTCGATCGGCAACCACGAGATCTAATATGGGTGGCCCTCAGGCAACGAGGAGTTCCAGAAACCTATGTGCGGATAATTATGGACATGTATGATGGAGCAGTTACTAAAGTAAGATGCGCAGCTGGAGTCACCGAAGAATTCGAAATCACAGTAGGTGTACACCAGGGAAGTGTCTTGAGTCCCCTGCTCTTTATTACAGTTCTTGATTACCTGCTTGAAGGCAAAGTGACGGATCCAAAAGTGCATCAGTTATTCTTTGCTGACGATGGAGCCATCATAAGTGAAGACCCGATATCCCTACAACGAGCACTTGACGTATGGGTGGATGTTCTAGAAGGAAGTGGGTACCGCATAAGCGCGAAAAAGACAGAATACCTATGCTGCCCATTTTCTGATCCACACAGGCCTATTCCAGACATTTATTTGAATGGAGTAGTGCTTCCCAAGTGTGAAAAGTTTAAATATCTGGGGTCTATGATAAATAACGAAGCTACTTGTGATGACGATATCAATCATCGCGTAAGCGTAGGGTGGATGAAGTGGCGGGAAAATTCTGCTATCTTCTGTGACCGAAAAATGCCCCCTAAGCTGAAAGGAAAGCTCTACACTTCAGTTGTGCGTCCAGCACTCACATACGGTTCACAATGTTGGACAATGTACAAAAAGTATGAGAGTAAGCTAACGGCAGCTGAGATGAAGATGCTTCGTATGACAGCAGGAGTTACAAAGCTTGATCGAATTCGAAGTACGAAGATCCGAGGAAGCCTTCATGTTAAGAATACCATTTCCCAAAAAATTGAACACGACCGACTCAGTTGGTATTGCCATGTTCAAAGGAGAGATCCTGAGAACCCCGTCAAAAAGGCAATATCATACAACGTTCCAATTCGGAATAAAAAGAAAGGTAGGCCTAAACACTCCTGGTACAAACAAATGCAAAAACACCAGCATTCAGTTGGCCTCAGAAATGGAACAATACAAAACCGGGAGGCTTGCCGCCGACTTCTGAGGTCAACCCGGCGAACCCCACAGGCGGATCACTAGTGTGAAGCAGATACGTGGGAGAGTTATGATCCCCTCGACATCGAGATTATAACAGCGCCGAAACAAGGAAGAAGAAGAATTGTTAAATCAATGTAACGAGCCATTATCCCCAATTTGTTGAAAGCGACAACATGAAAATTGAGCAGGACGCACAATTCTTAGTTTTTTTTTCTGAATTGACCAAGTCGACCAAACGTTAGAATTTAATTTTGTTTACAGTGGAATTACCTTCTGAATGCTGGAATTAGACTCGATTGATATTTTATAGATTGGCATTTAAAAATTACGGTAGCAATATATTTCCAGGGGAGCTTCAGATAACATAGTGTGTCTGTTTTTTATTTTATCTTGTACAAGATATAACTACGAGTATTATACGACAAAGCTAACTGAAGAAATTTGGCATACACAATTGCTTACGATTTAGTTATCTTAGCACAAATCAAAATCATTATATAAAAGTCAGATTCGAATTTGACCTCAAACTGATTGATAAGGTCACTTTTTTGAGAAAGATCATTCTTCAAACTGTATCGCTAGCTGAATTCTAAACTAAACAAATTCCATTCCTAAATTCATTTTTAACAAGCTGTAGTAAAAAAGCCTTACAAGTACTTCTTGTACAGATAAAAAATTCTGACATTTGTCATAAGTGAAATAGCGACAATTAAAAAAATATATTTCATGTATTTGAGCACGAACGTATTTCTGTTCTTTTTATTTTCAGTTCTTGTAATCATTGTAGGTAAGGTTAAATAAATTAGGTACATTTGTTAATAAGGATATAAATTCACATATACCAGAAACTTTTTATCGATTTAAGCTTGAGCCCAATTTTGAACAAAATGTCTGTCTAGAAAGGAGATTCTTTCTTCACCTGTACTACACGAATGTGGAATTCTCTACTTGAATCCCTATTTTATCCTTGCATCGGCTTAAAGTTTCTATTCTTTGTTTTAAACTCTTCACATCGCATTGCGTAGATCATCTTAAGTACAATTAAGTACGCACCTTTATAAAAAAAAAAATCATCTGGAGGAATTTTTTGTCAACATTTATACATATCTGCAAATATTCATCTTTTCCTTATATTTCATTTTGAATCGTGTCACTTTGATTTTAGTCTCTGTGAATAATTCTAAGTTAGAGAGATTGGGCTGCTATCTCAAAAATTATTCATCGCATGGAGCAATTGCAAAGAGATATTCAAAAAAATTCAGCCCGTGACAAATTATGGTCTGATATTTTTTACAGAATATTGATCAGATATTGATCTTTTTCACATTCTCAGTTCTCGTCTTGATTTTTTAGACGATTTTTTAATTCTGCGAAAATACATATTCAGAAGTGGAATTCTCCTCATATTTGCATTTCGTAGGTGTTTTTTTGTTTTCTGTCTAAAACCTGTTAAGACAGTTTTTATAAATCTCTTTGAAGATTATTAGAAGTTACATAAATTGAACGTATCGGAACGTCTTGTACCATCTCTAGGATGCGAAAATTATAATTTTCAATTTTCTTTTTTGAAATACCAAACAAAATTTATAACAACCCTGCTTTTTACATTCACAATTCCACAACCTCCTTACTCTTGGATCAAGAATATCCTAGAGCTTTCCCAACCCGCATTCTTGCAGTCACAACATTTACGCGATGTTCTATTTATTTTCCACGTTGACTCTGCCACCTTCGTCTAAGCTTCTTGCCTTCGTGATATTACAGAAGAGGGCTTATTGTGTGAAACAATAAATCACCTAGAATAACTGGGTCAGTAATACTAAACCAAAATGTAGACCACATATTTGTATGTGTGTGTGTTTGTAAAGCACCGACATAGTAAGTAAAAAAAAAAACAACTAATAGTAATCCTCCTAACATTCAAATGAATAGGTGAAATACAGTGAACACGGGAATCCTTTTCGTCCTATTTCTGTTTTCTTGTTTTTATTTTCCAAATAAAGTGTGTTTTGTTGCCCTACACTATAAGCTTGCCATTGTTGACTTCTCTAAGTGCCTTAGAAAAAGTATAGGTAGGTATACTCCGCGCGTGTTTCCTTTTTTTATTATTTTTGAAATGTACCTACTTTACCTACTTTTCATAAAACTAAAAAGGACAAGGTACATTTGAAGAGGTATACACCTACTCCACATATGTACCTGTACGAATATGGCAGTGTAGCTGTATGAGAAGAGGTCCCTGTTATCTTAACTTAAGTAAGTTTATACATTTTGTCAACATGGAAAGTGTCTGCGCTGAAGAAGATGATGGGAACATTTTGCGTTTGATGTTCGTATATGGCGGGAGATTTCTGAGATTCTATTTCAACTTATATGAATTGGTTTAATATTTAAATTTTTTCACATCTTTTGAGCCCGACACGTATCGTTTCATGTTAATGATTATTCTAGCTATTTTTCAAACAGTGTTCTAGTGACATACTCAACTACATTCATCCCCTAAAACAATTCTATCGCGGATATTGTCAAGTACAGAGATTCATTCATTTGCCACACCACACGAATTTGGAATACATCGCCTGTTTCTGTTGTTTCCTCCCGTTTCAATATTAAGACCTTATAAACTGAAGTTGATCGATGACTTCTATTAAATTCTTCCCTTTTTCTTAAATCTCACACTGCGCAAATCAGCTTAGGGGTGGTCATTACTGTGTGGGATCTCACTAGGACTGTGACTAATGACGTTAAATTATTTTATGTCCAAAATTTTAATTGAGAAAGTGTGGTTAGAATGTACCAACCTTAAATTTGATCATGCTATGATTGAATGGGTGTCAAAAACAAGATATGGTTATAGCTCTACGAAGCTTTCGTTCTCTTGGTATAACTTTCAGCAGTAGGTAGGTTTCTTGGAGTTTGCAGTCATCAAATCACTACTTATCAAGAACTAACATCAAAGACTTTTTACAAAGAAGAATTGTATCCCTTCTGTTAATGTAGGACTTATTGTAAACCTTCAACAAAACCTTTTAACATATTGAATATCCTAATCAATTCAAGTTCCTTTGAAATGCTCCCATTTTCAATGTAAGAATTGAATCCCTTAACTTTTTATTGCAAAGTCCGTTCTCATTCTCAAATTCAAAGTAGTAGTTCTTTGATGACCTTGTCGCTAGCAAGGAACAAAATATCCTTCGTGCACCCATTTGAATTGAAATAACATAAAAGAAACCATTGCTGACATTCAAATTCTACTTCTGTTTTATGTGAAATCACCTTTTCAATGACGACGCATGTGAACCAACCAACCCCACCTGGTGGTACAATGTGACACCCCTCCAACCTGGAACATCAAAAAATGAATTCACATGTACAGGGAAAATCTATAGTCATGTTGTACACATTCTGCATTTCTGCAACTAAAAAATAAACAACAACAAAAAAACTTCATATATATTCTTATTCATAAAGAAACAAAATTTTTGTTCACAACATTACATTCATGTTCGTCCTGTAAAAGCGAGCTCTTCTTTTAGTCCTTTCAAATATTTTTTTATTTTATTTTTTTGAGGAGAAGAGAAGAGATACGAGAAAAGTAAAGTAACTTTGCTTATTCTGCGATGAATAAAAAATGCTACACATGAAACAACACACCAACTACTAGAATCCGATGTTTCTGCTGATGCAGTGAATGAAAATGAAAAATATCCTTTGAAGATAGAAATTAAGTGGTTCACTTTTTACACATGTAGAAATAATTAAAAAAAAAAAGAATAATATTTTTTTATATTTTTTGTAGTAAGTTTTCTTTCTGGTCTTAAACTTTTTGTATTTTATTTTTGTGTGCATTTTTACGTGCAGATTCAGACAGCGTTGTGGTGCATGTTATAAACGGTGAACATCCTGCCGCAATGCAGCACGGCAACAGTACTACCACCACTTCAAGTACCACCAACAATTTTGCATCATCATTGCATTGTTATCGAAAACGAAAACTGTTGGTTGCAGCGGCGACTCTCCCCTCCAGCAGCAACATATTTGTACATCATGCAATTGCTACATTACAGTTGTTCCTAGTGGATGATTGCATAAGTTGGATGATATTTGTGCTGTGTCTGTCGTCGTCAATAGGATATGTTTGGTCCTTTAGGTGATTAATATTGTAAGCGAAACGACTAATTTAAATGTTGATGGAATTCAAAATTATTTTTAAGATAAAATGTGATTTTTTGAACGACTACTGTAGTTAATGATTAGATGTAAGAATAATGATTGGTTAGTTATGGATGTGTTAAACTTAATGCACTTAATTTTTTCATTTTAAAAATATTAATATACTTTTTATTTTGATATTGCCAAAAAGATTGTTCTTTTTTTTCAATAAAAAAAAAACAAATCGGAATTGACAAGAATTCGACTACTTTTGTAATGTATATCATCAACTTGAGAGTAAAGCGTAGTCGACTTTAGTTATACTCTTGGAGGAATAAAAGGGTGCAGACATACGCCAGATTTTCCTTCGAAGCTGGCAGGTTTGCAAACATTGACACTTAATTGTCAAGATTCAAAGACCAAATAATTCTTAGAGGACTGTCACTAGAGTCTAAATGGGTCACAATTAAATGGTAGTCAACATGTGGGGAATGCACATCAGCAAATCTGACTTGTGAAGAGGTGGAAGAGGGCTCATTTCTCTTTCTTTGTGAATACTCCAGAGTAGCTGAGACTACGAAAGCAACCCTTGGAAAACACTTTACATTTTCGACGAACTGAGTTATATGAGTATATAGAATACGGTTCTTAAGGATATCCTAACTCCTATGTTTATTTTTAAGTCTTTTCTCATGTTGTAACCCAACCATTAACGTTCCCATCCCTCTCCTTTAAGTTTTCTTACTTCCATCAGTGGATCTATTAATAAATGAGTGATGCGGCTTGCCGTATCATTATCCTTTTTAACCCAAGCCCAAAGTTATCCCAAATTCTTGAGTTAAAACTTATGTATTTAGTAATTAATAATAAGTTGACCTCTAATTAATTCCCCACAACTTGTTGCTTTGAAATTCTTGCCACTTTTGATATTTTTAATTCGTTCCTTAACGATGCTCAAAATAGAGATCCTAATTTTTTTAAATGTATATGCTTTCAATATGGTGAAAAAAAAATACTATAAACTACTAGACCATTGCCGCGCCCGTTCACAATCTTTTGATTCAAGTTAATTGGTGATAAAGCATTAAAGATTTTTCCTTCATGAAATCAGTATTTGGTATATGGACAAATAGTTGCCAACAAAAACCCAGAGAATTATTTTTTTTTTTTCACACAAATCTATCATTTCAAAAACGTCCTCAGTTGAAATGAATTTTTTAAATTTTATTTTGTTTGATTTTCAATTTTTAAATAAAAACATGACTTTAGTTTGTTGAGCAAAATAGCTTTTAAATCGAGTATTTTTTGGATTTTAATACTATATACAAAGACCTTTCAAACCTCTTATCTGTTTCTCATTTGAAAATAACATTGGCACTTGGACCACATCTCGATTAAGAAACGACCGTTGTACTTGGTTTACTTAACTCAAACATTTTAAAATTTGCAAACAAATGTTTTCTCGGTTATACAATTGGTCGAGAAATATGAAAAACCGTATGGTTTTTCTTAATAAAAATGAAGATTTTTTTTTTAACAATAAATTTTCTCTTTGTTCGAATATAGAGATCATAGAAATATGAAAAATTCAAAATTGTCAATGAAAATTAATTTTAACTCGCAAAATACATTTTTTTCTGTTTCGTTAAACTTTTATATACATAATACTTCAATTTAGTTGATTTATTCCATTTTCTTGGAAGTATTCTAGGAATGGGTATTGGCTATTGTATTGTCTTTGATTTACATCCCTCATGGAGAGCTACAATTATATCCTAAAATTCTTGATGGAAAAACGGAAATTGTAGTTAGGAGCTTAATGCTCCTTTTAATTTAAGAAACTTAATTGATTTCTGTAAAAGAGTCTTAAAGAAAGATGTCAAAAAATGCAACTTCTATCCCATCTTATCTGCGAGTTTCCTCATATTAAAATGAAAAATTTATCCAACAGCGTGGACCAGATAAGGCTGCCTTTCAAAACTTCCACGAAACAAAACTTTAAATCAAAAAATAAGAATAAGCCTACTTGAAAAGAATCTCGAATTCCAGTTTAAGTCGCAATATACGACAGTCCATTTACCATCTAAAAAGTACTCTGTTTAAACCGATAGCCATTCAACATCTTGAAAAGATAAATACGCAACAATTCCACTGATGTCAAATTAAAATTTTTTAACTCATTGCTATGAGTTAGCTTAAAATCCGAAATTTCCGCACTTGTGGATTGTTTTCCTAAAAACCACATTATTTGGTAAAATTATTTTCTGTGACGATGTAAAAAATTTTTGTTGAACCAAAAAAATAAATTAATTGCCTCTATTTTCTTACCAAATTTTGGCAATTTACGTATACTCGTAGTTTTATCGAAACACCCAGATTTAACATTTTTTTCACAAAGAGATCAATCGTACAAAAATAAATAAATTGAATAAAGTGAAATGAGTTGCCGAATATTTTTTTTTTTGTTTTTTATTTTAAGTTTTAAACTTCTGACGATATTTCGATTTAATTATTTATAATGCGCCTATAACTTTGTTTTTAATTTTTTTAATTTATTTTTGTATTTAAAACTAACAAAACAACGCAATAACATTTTCTATATAAGGGAACATTTTCAGTTTATACGATATACCAATTGTTTGTGTATCAAAATTTACATTTTAAATAAACCGTAATAACGACAAATAAATAAGCACACTTACATTTATATATACAAAATATAAACATCTGTATAAAAAATTAATTAAACTGAAAGAAAGTAATAAGGGAAAAAATTGAAGGCTGCTGTCCATAAAATAATGATTCTTGAAAAAAAAAAACAGCAGTGCATTATAATTTTAAATGAAACAACAATAATTTTTGTCAACAAAAACAAAGTATATAAATGCGCTTAGTGAAATTGATAAAAAATAAAAACATTTTTAAGCAACCAATTTTCTTTTTTAAATAAGCAATAACAATTTTTCAGTCAATCGAATACAACACTAATAATAGTTTTTAATGGATACAAGTTCACATATGGAATGGAAATGCATTTATAGTACTATACAAACATTTTTTTTAATATTTATATAACTAAATATTTAATTTATCTTTAAAACTAAGACTTGTAAATAAAATTTAAAAGTATTATAAAAACCACACTTTCCTTATGACATAATTAAAAAGAAATGTACATCAATTAAAAACAACAACATATGTAAATTTTAAAACATTTTAAGAAGATTTTGGTTATTTGAAAAAAAAAATAAAAACAAGTTTACTATGTACCTATAATAAAGTATTTAAGTTTGATATGAATGTATATGAAAATAAATATAAGAAAAATAAACAAAAAGAGTGAAAAGGTCAATAAAATAAGACAAATGAAAATGTTGTACTTTTTATATTCGTGGAGAATTTATATTGAGGTAAGTTGTTAAACATTAAAATAAATTAAATTATTAAACAAAATTTACATGAAGCTCAAAACTGATTCTCATAAAATCAAAAACACATTTCCAACTCCAATGTAATCTTAAAGGGTCTTCAGTGCGAAACGAAACTTCAAACGTATTTTTTGAAAATAACTTTTAAAACTTCGCATGATAATTAGAAGTTATTGGCGTTAGAAATATCGAACTTTGACCAAAATTCGATTAAAAAATTTAGAATATCGGGTAAATTTTGTTTACAAATTATTCAGCTCGACCGGCTTTTATTCATTTTCATTTGCAACGAACTTTATTATTTAAAAAAAAAAACGTAGAAAAATGCTGTTTGTAAAAATGTCAGTCATTTTGAGAGATTTAATTTTTGGTGGGGCCGAGCCCACCATCTCTTTAGCTTAGTCTAACTTTAATATAGCTCCTATTATATCTTAAAGAAACTTAGTGACTATGATTGGAGTAGTTTGAAGCATGATTAAAAAGACAGAGTTTTCGCCGGATGAACTGAGATGAAAGTCAAAAAAGCTTATGTTACAATTAATCCTGCGAAGCATAGAAGTCGGTATCGATACGGAGGAAGAATCAAAGGCTTATTACAAGACTGACCAAGAAGGGCAAAACTTAGAAAACAACGTTGAAGAAGAGTAGAATCATGGGCCTTGTGAATAAAAAAAAGCTAAAGCTGAAACTTGGATTTTTAAGTAAAAGCTTGATTTTTAGTGAATAAAAATAAGCTTAAGCTAGCTAGTTAAAGATGTTTTCTAGTAATAGCTATTTTAAAATAGCCAAAACTAAATTCACTTAGTCTTAGCTTATTTTCCTAGCTTAAACTTCAATTTGTGTGAATAAAAATAGCTTAAACTAGAATATTATAGTTAAAGCTACAAAAATTTCAAGATTTTTTCGACCTGTCTAGAAAGCTTTGACTAGTTCTTATTTTCATTTTTAACTTGTGCGAGTTGTTAATTAAACATAAGGGAATATCTCAAAAAATAGGACTGTGAACGTATAGACCCAGAAACTGACATACGAAATGCTAAAAACATTTTTTAGCCGAAAACAATAGTTGCCCTGTAGAACAGATAACAAATTGAGGCAAAAAAACCTTCCTTTCGGTCATACATGTACCAGTTTTAGCTAAAGCTAACTAGCCGAAACATGTGAATAAAAAAACGAACAACTTAAATTACGAAGCTTAAGCTAGAATTTTCCAGCATAAGCTATTTAGCGTTATCATTTTTTTATTCACATAAAACAAAGCTTAAGCTAGTACTGTCTAGCTTTAGCTGCTAGTAAGAGCTATGACTAGTTGGCTTTAGCTTCCTCCAAAAAAAGCTTTAACTTTTTTTTTATTCACAAGACCCCATGTGTCGAAGAAACAGTTTTCAATAACTTGGTATCGTCAGCGTAGAGTGAGATATGGGAATATTTGACGACCATTTCAATAAAAATAAAAAGTGAGAATAAAAAGGAGAAGGCCTAAGTGGGTGCCTTGTGGGACCCCAGAGATAGTTGAAAAATCATGATGAGTACTTAAAATAATTACAATAAGGTACAAAAGAATCACCAATAAAAGATTTTTTGAAAAAAAATAACAAGAGAATTCGAAGGGGAGGTATATTTCATTGGCTTGTTTCAGCAAACTCTAAGAATATTTTTACTTGAATTAAATTTGAAATTCGTAATAAGAATTATCGATAAAAATCAAGAAACCGATTCTGTCATCGGGTGTAATATTTTTAAGTATAGTTTCAAAACAGACTTGAATTACTAGGCCGAACGTGTAGACCCGCTGAATTTCAAAAAAGATCAATCCAAGTACCTAGATATCACGAGTGTCTTCTCAAAATTTATTATTAACTTCCCCTTATGTATGCTAAATTCAAATAAGCAATATTCTTTTCATATATTTCTGACTTTTGAAGAAAAAAAAATCGAAGCTTTTCCCAACTATTATTTCATGGTTTCATTCAAGGAATCATGTCAACGCTATCAAAATCCCACCACACAAAAAGGAAACACAATACTCGTATTGAGTATCAAAAATTTCAAATAAAAACCAATCCAATATCTGTATATCTGGGTCCCTTTTTCTGATGTTTTTCATCGCTAACCTTTTGGTATCGTGTTATATGGGAGAGATTGCCTGTAGGAATATACTTGTGGTATTATCATTTTATTGGGCCATCAGGACTCCACCCAATGTATGTCCACATTTATAGATCCAAAGCCATACCATACCCAGCCAACTCATAAAAACAAAATTATACAACCCCCACACAAAATTCCAAAAATCCTGTATAAATGATTCTCTAGGATATCCCATCCAACCCAGTATCCTTTCGTATGATGCTGGGGCCTCTACATCAGAACAGTCAAAACAGAAAGGAGAAAACTTTCCACCAAACTCTCATATCCTACCGAATAAGAAACACACAAAAGCATTCGTCGTCGTCGTCATGTCATCGTTGTTCCTGTTCGTTTGCGTATACAAAAGGCAATAACCCATTCCAGGTCCTAATAATAACTCGTCCTCGACTCGAATCTCGAAGCCCAAACTCCACTTCAAAAACTGTTGTGTGTGGATTGGAATAACAACGACTTAGGGACTTGTAAATTTACTCTCAGATTTTTTTTTTTTTTTCATTTTGTCTTTGTATTGCTCGTTGGATCTATGGTTCTGTGTTTTCTGCAAGGACTATATTTAGTCCTTGTGTAGTCAAGCGTAGTTTGTCAGTGGCAGCTTTCGATATTCAGTCACGTTCAGTATGAATGACATTTTCAATTTTCGTCACCGTGTTGATTATTGAGTTCGAATTGAGTGCTCAGATGAATCGAAGTCAATGTGTTATAACATATTTATACGTGTCGTCGTGTATTTATGTTCAATTTAATTATTAAATTAATCGAATTGTATAAGTCAAGCCATATACAGAATTAAAGCATCCCAAAGGTATGTTAACGGTGTAGAATTTAATTGAAAATAAAACTCGTCAAAACAAAATTATTGAGAACCAATTTTTCAGCAAAGTTTTCTTGTTAATATTTTAAATTCATTAATTATCTGCATAAGTTCATAGGTATGACAATCGATCTTTAAGGCTGAAGTCAATAACTCTCAATAAAATTAATTCTCAATTTAATTGACGAGAGAGGACTTTGATCGAAATCCACTTGCCAATTATCACATAAACTTCATTACACAACAAAGAAGTACCAATTTAAGTGTGTGACAAATAAAACAAGTCCCTTTTTCATTTCGTTATAATATGAAATGGATATTTTCTCTTCCATGATTGTTATGACATCCGCCCATCATTTTCGACTTCATTTATTTTGAATTAAAAGGCTATTTCCGGAGTGAGTTTAAAAGTTCAGAAATAATTCTGAATATATTTGTTAAATTATTTTTTTTGTATTCCTTTCACATTTACTTTTAAATAAGGAAAACAAATTGCACAAAATAAACGAACTCGCAAAAACATTCTGCAAGTCCATTCATAATTTAAGAAATTAATTATAATAATATTATTTTAATTCAATTTTTCAATTTTTATTTCTTAAAAAAAGAAAGAAATAACAAAATGTCACCATTGAAGAGCAAAAATATTGGAATTCGAACATTCTCCTTTTTTACTAAATATTTAAATGGTATACTATTTTGTGTACATCAGAAAAAAAAACATTATATTATAATTAACTGCCATTTGAGCCGAAAGAAATAAAAAGCCACTTTGACACGAGTATTAAACATTTAAAAACGAACATGATACTTCGATTTTATTCGCCAATGTAAATAAACTTCATCCGCCATTGATTTTTGAATCGTGACGCATTTCCTGTACATCATAAGCGAAAGGAATATTAATATATCGGTCAGATTCTTTTTGAAACAAAAAAAAATATATTTAATCAGCCACAATGGACTCGAATTGAATTGCATATTAAACCTCGCACAAACAAACCGCCCATATTTCCGGTACAAAACAATTTTGTTAAAATTCGTCCCCATCTCATCCATCGGCCAACAAAGTCACCCAGGGCTTATTTAATCCTGATACTTTATCGACTTTTAGTGAGTGAAAAAGACTTTCATATAAATTAATGTTGATCTCCATTTTACTCGAACAGAACCAACAACAAAAATAATAATGGTGCAATTAAAATTCACTCAAACAAATGTTTATGGGTGAGATGGCATGTTTTCGATGACTATAGATTAACTATGGCCTCTGGGCCTGATGTGAAATTGCATTTATTGGATGTTTTAGTTTCCGATTTTTTCCGACAAAAAAGTCAAGCCTAAAGAGGAACCGACAGGGATATTACAATACCGCCAATAAGTCTTGATTAGTCAGTCCATAATGACATCCATGAAGAAGGTGTTGTACTGAAATTGCGTGACTTATTTGAGTTAAGCTGCAAAATAAAAATAACATTAATATGGCTACAAGCAAAACTATAAAATAACGACATGGTATGCAAAATATACCTACTCCATTTCAATGCAACATTATCAGAGGTTTTCAATCAAACTCGATTTTTATCTTTGAGATTTCCTTGTATAGATGACCTTTTTTAAAATTTCAAAAGCAATGTACGAGTGCTATGTTAAATAACACCCATATTGGCTCACTAATAGCTTCTGTTCTGAGCTATTGTTTTAGGGTAAAAATGTTATGTGTAATGATTCTCATTAAGCTCTAGGCACGCACTTGCCATGTTTTGTCAAACCGATTATAAAATCGCGGTCAAATTCTTTTCATGTCTTCACTTGTGATTTTTTTGGCAAAATTACCTATGAAGAATAATTAATTAATATTATTATAAATATACTATTTTTATTTATCTCAATGACTTATCTGAATGATTTACGAGTATTTCAATAGAAAGTCGTTACTCAGGTCATTGCCAATTTCTCCATTTTGTATTTTTATACTAACGAGAATTCTATATAAAAGTCGAAAGTGCGTGAAGGATCACTTAAGTCCATTTTACATGTATATGTATTTAATTCTGCGACAAGAAAACAGCTTGAAAATAGATCTCGTTTCATTTCTATAATCTTAATCTAATTAACTCGCATGTGCGTTGTAGGTACGTGCGCATTCACATATAACACCACGTGTCTCAATTCTTGCGACTAAAAAATCGTGCGATTGAAAATCACAAGTTCTAATTTCCCATTACGACTACAATTTTTTAATCAAAGCAATTGTAATCACAGGTACTTATGAGCATATTGATGTGAGCGCATTTGCTTCCTTTTAACTTACGAAAATTGCATCTCTAGAATCGCCATGATTTGTTTGGTATCAAGTTTCATTAAAACTCATGTGCTCTATTTTTTCGACTAAAAAATTAGATTAAGATTTATTTCATCACTAAATTTCTTAGACATTTAAAATAGAATCGTGCGATTAAAATTACAATTGCGTTTTCTGGAAATTTGAATAATTTTGACAATCTAAGCTATTCTGCGTCTTTTGTAATAAATTAAAAGAAGTTTTAAAACTTGGGAACCAAATTTAGACTGGTTATTAGTTTGAATGTTCAATTGACGCCAAAATGATAGTAGGTATGAGAATAAGTAGAAGTAGAAAAGTGTGTTTAAGTAAACATTGTTTACAAAAGTACTTTCACTTTCCAATTAATAGGAAACAAAACTAATGAATTTTTGTTATGGTAAAAAATATGGAATTTTTTTTTCAGAATTTGAGATTGAATTAAATTAAATTAAAACCTCAGGCTTTTATAAAAGTTTGTAACTGAGGTTCATTCATTTCTTATAAAACGAAATCAAGATAATAGAGTTTCATATTTTCCCACATCATAGGTACCTATGATGAATGATTGCCCTCTTATGCTTAAATTTTAGCTCTGCTTGAGGGGGTACTTTTACTTTTTATCAATGCGAGAATTGAACCGCTTTGGGGAGTTCAAATGGGGAAATTTGCGAAAATCTAAAATTTAAGCTAACACATTAGATCAGGTTTCATTTTTTGACTTTAAGACAAACAAAGAAATTAGAAAAAATTAAAACTGGAAGAAAACAAAAATTCTCAAAATGATGTAACTTTGTCTGTTAGGGTCCGCCTTCAAATATCTGCATAAACTGGTTTTATTGTTCAGTAGATTTTTTGTATTTCTATTGTTTTCTTAGTTTGCACTCATGCTTAGACGGCTGAGTTTTTGTCTCCTTTTCGCCTTTAGGTAATCAGCCTCATTGGGAAGTTTAAATGAATGGTGAAGTACCTTAGTATGCGAAATTCAATAATTGAAGCAAAAACAAAAGAACCCTCTACCATCGCATGCTCGCCTGGTAGCAAGATTTCATTTCTTGCTTGAAGACCCCAAACCAAAACTCAAGAAAAATAAAAATTTAAAGAAAATAAAATTTTCAAAATGGTGTAACTAGGGGCATCTATCTAGTGGTCGACGCTTGAACCCTCAAAAAATCAGTTAAAATTCAAATAAAATGACGTAATTTAAAAGTGAATCACCAGGCGAGCATGCTGACGAAGTAGGGATTGATTGAATATTTTTGTTCTGCAAATTGACTTTAGGCTCCACCTATAACAATTACATTTATGATTCTTTTGTTTCCTTATCTTCTTTCATGCAAATTGTGTGGTGTTGGTGTTGAACTGGGTGATCAGTGATCATGGAGAACCTTAACAAATGTTTGTGTATATTGTTCTTTCCTTTTCTTACATCAGGTTTTTTTTTATTCTTTTCATCACTCATGCCTGCGTGCGCAATACAGTGATTGCGCACGCAAACTGAGTGTGTATGTATGATGTTTGCTATTTTTGCTTCAGAGTGTGGTCTTACGTTCTTCATTGATAGAATGATGCCGTATTGGGCAGAGATAGAAGGGGAATTTGCGAAATTAAGCAAACACAAAGAACTCTGCCTACATTCGCATGCTCGCCTGGTAATATGATTTCAGTTTTTGAACGACGAGGAGAAGGAGACTGTGAAGAGGACGCAAAATGACGTAATTTTAAAGTAAATCACCAGGCGAGCATGCTGACGAAGTAGGGGTTCATTGAATATTTTTTTCCTGCAAATTGACTTTAAGCTCCACCTATAACAACTACATATATTATGATTCTTTTGTTTCCTTCTCTTCTTTCATGCAAATTGTGTGGTGTTGGTGTCGACTGTGTACGACCATCTTTTATTTTTTAGTGATCATGGAGAACCTTAAGAAATACAGTGATTGCGCAAACTTAGTGTCAGGGTGTGTATGTCTGATTTAGACTGTATAGGTACTCAAATAGTTTTTTCTTCGCTTCAGTGGGCAGTCTTACTTTCTTCATTGTGTTAAGAAAACCGTATTGGCAGAGTAAGAAAGGGGAAACTTGTGAAGCAAGCAATTTCCTAAGATCTCTGCTACATTCGCATGCTCGCCTGGTAATTCGATTTTATTTCTGGGTAAGACGACTACAACTATGACTAACTAGGCAGACGAAGACGACCACGAAAATGAATGTGCACAAAACAACAAAAATTGACAAGGAACTAAGCAAACTTATGTAATTAAAAACGATACCACCAGGCGAGCATGCCTAAGCAATAGGGGTTAATTGCCAAAAAGTTTTGGCTATGAATCTTTGGCTATCCTCCTTCACCAACTCCATCCATATATCGTTCTTTCCCTTTCTTACCTTCCTAACTCATGTTTGCATGTGCAAACCAGTGTTTGCGCAAGACAACTGAGTGTCAATGGTGTTGACTGTGTACGAATAGATTTTATGTTTCAGTGTTGATCGAGAACCTTAAGAAATGTTAGTGCTTATTGTTTTTTCGTTTCATATTTCCTTTCTTTTTCATTTCTTTCCTAACACATGTATAGGTGGCTTACATTTTTCGATAGGTATTTTAAGACGCATTGGGGGGGTTTGAAGGGGACGTTTGCGAAATTCAAATTTTGACTCTTCTACATTCGCATGCTCGCCTGGTAGCTAGGTTTCATTTTTTACTTGAAGACCCCCAAAACAAAAAAGTAAAAATCAAGAAAAAGAAAAATTTAAGGAAAACACAAAATTCTCAAAATGGTGTAATTAAGGGCATCTAGTGGTGGAAGCTTGAACCCTTAAAAAGTCAGTTAAATTTAAAATTAAATGACGTCATTTTAAAATGAATCACCAGGCGAGCATGCTGACGAAGTAGGGATTCATTGAATATTTTTGTCTTGCCAGAATTGACTTTCGTTATAAGCTCCACCTTTACCAACTACATACAGATTTTTTCGTTTCCTTATCTTCTTTCATGCAAACTAAGTGGTATTAGTGTAGTACTGTGTGATCAGTGATCATGGAGAACCTTAAGAAATGTTGGTGTTTAGTGTTTATTGTTCTTTCCTTTCCTTACATCAGGTTTTTTCTATTCTTTTCATCACTCATGCCTGCATGCGCAATACAGTGATTGCGCACGCAAACTGAGTGTGGATGTATGATGTTTGCTATTTTGCTTTCTTCGTTATGAAAATTTGGCTATCCTCCTTTATCAACTACCAACAGATATCGTTCTTTCCTTTGCTTACCTTCTTTACTCATGCAAGAGTGCCCAAACCAGTGATTGCACAAGCAAACTGAGTGTTATTTGTGTTGGTGTTGACTGTAAACGAATAAGTTCATGGAGAACTCAAGAAATTGTTAGTGTTTATTGTTCTATTGTTTCCCTTCTTCATATTCGTTTTCTACATTATGTTAGCTGCTATTTACCCATGCTTGAAATATACTTTCTTTTCTTTCTAACTTTCTGCAACAGATTTTTGAAGAGTAAGAAAGGGGGAATTGGGGAAATTCAATAATTAAGCAAACACAAAGAACTCTGCTTTCATTCGCATGCTCGCCTGGTAATATGATTTCAGTTTTTGGACGAAGAGGAGACAAAACTGTGAAGAGGACGCAAAATGACGTAATTTTAAAGTAAATAACCAGGCGAGCATGCTGACGAAGAAGGGATTCATTGAATATTTTTTCCTGCAAATTGACTTTAAGCTCCACCTATAACAACTACATATATGATTCTTTTGTTTCCTTCTCTTCTCTCATGCAAATTGTGTGGTATTGGTGCCGGCTGTGTACGACTACCTTTTATTTTTCAGTGATCATGGAGAACCTTAAGAAATACAGTGATTGCGCAAACTGAGTGTCAGGGTGTGTATGTCTGATGTAGACTGTATAGGTACTCAAATAGTTTTTTCTTAGCTTCAGTGGGAAGTCTTACTCTCTTCATTGTATTAAGAAAGCCGTATTGGCAGAGTAAGAAAGGGGATATTTGTGAAGCAAACAATTTCCTAAGATCTCTGCTACATTCGCATGCTCGCCTGGTAGCTAGGTTTCATTTTTTACTTGAAGACCCCCAAACCAAAAAGTAAAAATCAAGAAAAATAAAAATTTAAGGAAAACACAAAATTCTCAAAATGGTGTAACTAAGGGCATCTAGTGGTGGACGCTTGAACCCTTAAAAAGTCGGTTAAATTTAAAATAAAATGACGTAATTTTAAAATGAAGCACCAGGCGAGCATGCTGACGAAGTAGGGATTCATTGAATATTTTCGACTTGCCAAAATTGACTTTCGTTATAAGCTCCACCTTTACCAACTACATACAGATTTTTTCGTTTCCTTATCTTCTTTCATGCAAATTGAGTGGTATTGGTGTTGAACTGGGTGATCAGTGATCATGGAGAACCTTAAGAAATGTTCGTGTATATTGTTCTTTCCTTTTCTTACATCAGGTTTTTTCTATTCTTTTCATCACTCATGCCTGCATTAGCAATACAGTGATTGCGCACGCAAACTGAGTGTGCATGCATGATGTTTGCTATTTTTGCTTCAGAGTGGGGTCTTACGTTCTTCATTGATACAATAATGTCGTATTGGGCAGAGATAGAAGGGGAATTTGCGAAATTAAGCAAACACAAAGAACTCTGCATACATTCGCATGCTCGCCTGGTAATATGATTTCATTATTTGAATGGCGAGGAGACAAAAACTGTGAAGAAAAGGACGCAAAATGACGTAATCTAAAGTGAATCACCAGGCGAGCATGCGGCAGCAGTAGGGATCAAATTTTTTCATATTTCTGGCTTTGCAAATTGCTTATCTTTCATTGTTAAGATCCGCCTTTAAATAAGTACATAGACAGGTTTTTTTTTCATCGATCAGGGTATCAAGATAAAGAAATATCATTGTAGTTGTTTCCGTACTCGCCGAGTTTAAATGTAGTTGGCTGCGAATTTCAAAAATTAAAGCCAACAACAATTTCACAAAACAATTTGGGAGCTTTCTACCTCCGCATGCTCGCCTGGTGATTAGGTTTAATTTCGTCACAGAAAATACCAACAAAAATTAAGAACTTCATATATTTAAAGGTGGATATCACCAGGGGAGCATGCGAACGCAGTAGACATTATATAATTTTTTGTTGAGCAATGTCAAAACTTTCGTTGTTAAGCTCCGCCTTAAAAACGACAAAGATTTTTTTTATGCAATGGGTGATAAATAACCTCGTTTATGTACTTTGCATTCTTTTTCTAACGGGTGATTTTTTAAGAGCTTGAGAACTTTTTTTAAAAAAAAAACGCATAAAATTTGCAAAATCTCATCGATTCTTTATTTGAAACGTTAGATTGGTCCATGACATTTACTTTTTGAAGATAATTTCATTTAAATGTTGACCGCGGCTGCGTCTTAGGTGGTCCATTCGGAAAGTCCAATTTTGGGTAACTTTTTCGAGCATTTCGGCCGGAATAGCCCGAATTTCTTCGGAAATGTTGTCTTCCAAAGCTGGAATAGTTGCTGGCTTATTTGTGTAGACTTTAGACTTGACGTAGCCCCACAAAAAATAGTCTAAAGGCGTCAAATCGCATGATCTTGGTGGCCAACTTACCGGTCCATTCCTTGAGATGAATTGTTCTCCGAAGTTTTCCCTCAAAATGGCCATAGAATCGCGAGCTGTGTGGCATGTAGCGCCATCTTGTTGAAACCACATGTCAACCAAGTTCAGTTCTTCCATTTTTGGCAACAAAAAGTTTGTTAGCATTGAACGATAGCGATCGCCATTCACCGTAACGTTGCGTCCAACAGCATCTTTGAAAAAATACGGTCCAATGATTCCACCAGCGTACAAACCACACCAAACAGTGCATTTTTCGGGATGCATGGGCAGTTCTTGAACGGCTTCTGGTTGCTCTTCACTCCAAATGCGGCAATTTTGCTTATTTACGTAGCCATTCAACCAGAAATGAGCCTCATCGCTGAACAAAATTTGTCGATAAAAAAGCGGATTTTCTGCCAACTTTTCTAGGGCCCATTCACTGAAAATTCGACGTTGTCTAAGTTGTAAGTCTATTCATGATGAAATGTCAAAGCATACTGAGCATCTTTCTCTTTGACACCATGTCTGAAATCCCGCGTGATCTGTCAAATACTAATGCATGAAAATCCTAACCTCAAAAAAATCACCCGTTATAATACCAGAAATGGGGAAAGTTTTGTGAAAGAGAAATCAAAAGTCGAGCAGAAACAACAAAACAAAGAGAGTGAGAAATGCAAAGCAAAGTAATAAGAGAACGAAAACCTACTAAAATTTCTTACTCTTTTTCTGAATGCCTTTGTTAAGAACAGATCTCTTTTTATAAATGCCTTTGTTAAGAACAGATCTAGGGGCTAAACTTAAGACATTTTACAAGCATTTTAAATATTAAAATGTTTGTTAAGTTAATTTTTTATCTAAGTTTGGAAATGTGATGGTTTTATAGTAAATTAGGCATCTCTAGCTACTTTGACTTATTATTTGAATACCTAGTCTTTTTATATCTGTTTGTCTAGACGTATCATCTTATTACTTTGATTAATTTGTTAACCGTATTTTTTAATAGACTAATTGCTTTCATTTAGTTAATTGAAATTTGAGTCCCATGTTGGTCGTCAATTCAGTTATTATAAAACAACATTGTCCCTGCATAATCATTGGGATCTTGGAAAGGGCTTATCTGAGCACATTGGCCTTTATTTCAGTCAGACAACACAAAATCCAATAATGTAAAAATTGTAAAAAAAAATAGAAATTGGCCCTTTTTGAACCAAGGTACTGATAAGTTCGTTGATACTAAATAACAATGGCAAGTTAAATGATTCAACAATACATCCAAGCGATAAGACTATACATACATATGTGTTATCAAAATAAATTTTCGTTATGAAAAACCTTGCACCTTCTTGTGCCTTCCTCAAAGTAGAATCTCCAACATTTGGTAGTCGTTTGTGTTCGTTTGAAGATAACTGGTTCAGCCAACTCCCTTTCGTCTAAGGAACCCAAGATCATTAGAGAACCCAAAGCAGCCATGCATAAGTACCAGCTCTTTCAGTGTCCTTAATTTTTCGAATTTAACTGGCAATTGCAAGGCAGCGAATCCAACGCACTAACCACTCGAATTCTGGTTGACGGCATATTTTTAATTGAACGTTTTAAAGCCAAATTTTCAAAAACTTTCAGTACCGAGGGACGGACTTATCAGCCAGTTAACTTATCATGAAAAGACTGAATCCATTTCAACTACGGGTAGCCAATTTATGTCCAATAGCTTAGACTTTAGAAGCCTCTCAATAGCTTCTATTAAAATCTACAGTTTATTTAATCTAGAGCCCATCCAATATTAACTCACCTACACCAATTCAACAACAAAATAATATTATAATATCCGTAATTGACTTCGAATACCACATCTATTTTTAATTAATTTCGATTGAATTCAAATTATTTGGCTGCTTACCCAGCCACAACAAAAATCGCATTTTTTTTTCAAACTGTGTACCTATGTATGTGTTTCGATTACATTTACTCACAAATTTTGTGGCTTTATAAGCCCTTAGTATAAACACACACAATTTTATAGTACATTCATATTTTTGTTTTTTCACCGTGAACCAATTATTTTGCGATTTGATGCACTTATAAATTTGTTTGGTATTGTTGTACTCGTACCTATTTGTATACATATTGTTGTGTATTTTTCAATAACGGTATATTTTAGAGTTCCCAACCAAATATTTGAAATAATGCATTTGTTCTAGGTTTATGGGTTTGGAATTTTTTTCCGTAACAATTAAATTCATTTTGGTTCTATGAATATCACTGTTTAGCACCGGGTGCTTCAGCTTTACACTTTATGATAGGTTCATAAATTTGAATTTTAAAAATTAATATAATTTTCGAGTTTCTTAAAGCATCGAGGTAAAATAATCTGAACCGAATTTTTTTACAAACATTTCATCGATCTTTTTAACAATTTCAATAAAAAATGTACTATTAAAAGGGAAGTTTTCCTAAATGCAGTGTTGCAGCGCATCGTGAATTTCGATGCTTTTTTTTATTCACTTGCTTCAATAAAATAAAGTTATTAAATACGAATTCTAAATTTTAAAGGTTTTTTTTTAATGAATTGTAAAAGTAAATATTAGATTTCAAAGTAAAGATAAACCTTGCGAGGGAATCGAAATCCAAGATGCGCTGCAACACTGCATTTAGGAAAACGCATGAGGATTAAGTTGTCTAAATGATCTTTTGACTAATGATTTAAAAGGCTTACTAAATACTTAATATACCAGGATACATATAAAAATTGTAAACACAAATGATCCATAGGTATAAGTGATTGCCCTATTAATAAAATGGTATTTTTGGAAAAAAAACTAAACTTTGCAACTGCGTTTAGACAAAGTTGATGTCTGATCATGAATCTTCAGATAAGGAAGACTAAAAATTGGGCCTCACATCATAAGCAACTCTACCGATTTTGTTTAAATTTGGTATTACCGTTTTTTATTTTTTTAAGTAAGAAAAGTACGAAACCTGCCTCAAAATGTATTGTTTTAAATTTTAGAAAATATTTTTTTACCGGTTCAATACTTCTAAATATTAAATTTTAAAGTTTTAACACTAAAGGAATTGTCTTAGCCTATTAAAAATTAAATATTATATTTCTGGACATTTTTCTCTAATAACATTCATTTTGAAAATTATAAGTTTTTTAAACATACATATGCGCAAGTTCGTGTGATCCAGTCACAGTGTTGATAAGTCAAGCTGTATCATTTTATTCAGTTCTCAATGGATCTATTGCGCTGTCTAGAATTAAGGTAAGGTAGGTGTGAAGAAAAGGTGGGAGTATTTTTAGGGGAGCTTAAGTATTTGATGCCCTCCTGATTCATTCCGAATATTCTGAATGAATGAATGGGATACTCTTAAGTGGCAAGACGGAAGCGTCACCCATTTCATCGAAACTATAATCTCCGAGCTTTTCTGCTTTCCTCATTCTAGATAGATTGGTGCATTCACAAAGGAAGTAAAGTAAGCCTTCTTCCGCATCCAGACACGTTTTTCACACTCTATAAGTCCGACGAGGTAATCTTATTCAGCTCATGTGGGTTTCCGTTGATGTAACTATTTATAAAGCCTGCCTATCTTAAATAAATATATTTTCTTTTTTTTTCGAAATAATCGGGCATAGGTTCTTTGAAATCTGGCAACTGTCGATTGTTGGCCTTGAGGCAATTCTGTTGAATTCTACATTTTTCATGCACCAGTGGCATAAGTACCAATGTATCGGTTTGGTTCGGATTAAAAGAAAACCCTTTCTGACAAGTACATCTGCCATTTCATTTCCGTGTATATCACTATGTCCTGGCAGCCATCTCAGGGTATTTTTGTTCATAGAACGTTACAATAATAACATTTAAAAAGAACATCCAGTTTGCGGAAATTACGTAGATACTTGGACAACCCAGCAACAGGTAAGACTTTTGAAACACGCGAATTAAAGAATAAAGAATATCTATCTATCTATTTATCTGGTTGAAAAAGAGCATATTTTAATTTTATTTTTATAAAATAGTATTACTTTAAGTCTTTAAGAAAAAACTAAAATCGTATAGTGATTTTTACTGCGATTGGTTAGGGAATAATATTTTCCTCTTTAACTTTTTTAACACTATTAAACAAAATTCTATTAAAATCAATTGAAAAACGGAAAAACAAGACTTCAATGTTACCCAATATTGAACGCATTTGAAGTTTTCTGGATAAAACCTGAAACACACTTTAAAATTACATAAATTTTTGTGTCATTTTAAATTTTAAATTATTGTTTAATAATGCGTGAACTATTATAAAGTTGAGCAAATAATTCCTGAAAATCTGAGTTTTTCTAGATTACTGAATAAATAATGCAGTTTAACCAGCTATTATAGTAATTAATCTGGTGAAATTATATCTGTTTTTTTTTTTTTGTGTAATTTATATACCCTTAGGCTATTTGGTTGGAAAACAAGCCAGTGGCGATTTATAGGCAATAATACAAGAGAGGTTATTTCATACTGAATTCATTATTCTTCTGTGGTTTAATAATGGGTTTAGGTAAATAAGTCGGAATAATCTGATTTCATTTTACTTTTATTTTCAAACGAGTTCATAATACCGCTTTAGACAAAAATCTATTTTTAATAAATTTTCAAAAAAAAGTACCACGAAAAATGTGTTACTATCTAAATCAATACGAAGTTAACAACAATAAACTAGTAGCTGAAAGCTCTTGTTTTACTATCAAAGAGATTTTATTGATAATTTTAGTTTACGAAAATGAAAAATTCGGTTGATGTATTCGCTTGATTAAACATGACATTCTTCAATGTTATGTTATGCTGAACAAAATATTTAAAATGACAATACAAAATATATAAAAAGATACATACAGAGCCACATAATGGGATAACGCATTGCAAATTAATCAAAAAGCAAAAAAATGCAGAATGATATTTCGGCATAGCGATAGCATAATATGTAAGAATTTACTTCTTAGGGTAGGGGTTGTGTAATCTTTTCACCCTTATAGAATATAAGGCAAAAGTTGTATTAGTTGAAATGTGTGTTTTGTTTTTAATTTAAAAACTTTTTATAAATTAAATTTTTTGTTAAATACAAAATTTACGCATTGAGTGGTTCCAAAAATGTATTGATTTAAATTTCAAGTTTTTGAAAATATGGTATTGAAGGTGGCTGGACTCAGGGCAGATCTGACAGTGGAATCTCCTAAAATCCATGAAAATTCTTTTATTTAACAATAATTTTAAGGAGGACAAAGTGTGGGCAAAACAGTTTCTAGTATATTATGTGAAAACAAATTTAAATACTTCAGAAAGAAAGTAGAAACAATTAAAATGTATGGTAGTAGTTTTGTTTTTTGTCAAAATTGTATCCTTCAAATAAGTTGAGGTTTTTATTAAATCCGTTCGAGACAAAACAACATAGGGTAAAAATGTTGCGAAATTATATTCTAATTAAATATATATAATGGTGCAACAACTCGAAGAGAACTAGGACCTAGCGAGTTAAGACTCTTAATCATTCCTGTGTGCATCTTACGAAGAATAGAAGGGATCTACAATTTTCTGTCGATTCCGAATGGCTAACGAGCAGTACTTCTTATGACAAGAGATACTCTTAGAAGATTTTTCAATTCCTCGCAAGAGCAAGTACACGCCTGAAAATCTTTTTTGCAGCGGCTTAGAATCGAACGCAAGACCTTCTCCATGACAGTCCAACGCACTAACCATTATGCCAAGGGTTACTACAAATTGTATTCACACAAAAAAACAATCGTTGGCAGAATGGATTTTCTGGAAGACTTTTTGCTTCGTCTAATAAGTAAGGATAGGGGTGAAATCGCATTTCATTTTAAGAAATATACAACATAAACCAGCTTAGTTCTTTTTTTGATTCAAGAAACGTTTCTTCGGGAAGACCCGAAGACCAAGTTTGAAGAAAATCAGTTCAGCGGTTAAGTCTGTAGGTCGATGTATAGACATAAAAACAGACAGACAGCCGGAATTGGAGGATCTTTTTTTACGTGTTCTCAATGATCATTATGTCAACAAAAATACAAACTTTGATGTAATAGTTTTGCTAGAAGACTACTTGTTTCGTCTAATAAATAAGGATTCAAGTGAAATAATATTTCGTTTTATGAAATATAACAAAACACTCAAGTTCAAGGTATTATTATTAAAGTACTCAAAAGATCTAAATGGAATACCAGAATTCGAGGATACATAATTTGCTTTGCTTTAAAAACAGTTTTCATTTGTTATTAAGTCGGGCAAATACTAAATATGTTTATATTAATTTTTGTGCCGATGAAATTTTGAACAAACTTCTATATTTAATTTTGTATTACTTTTTAAAATTAATTAAATGCTATGTTTATTTTTTAATACCTAGATATGCTGATTTTTTCAATTTTGAACGTACTAGACAGATTGGGATTACCCTAAAAATGTTTAAGCACAGAGCGAGCGTTTAGGACATTTGGAGGGAATTTAATAGGAGTTACTCCTGCAAATTGCTTTTGAAAGACTAAATGTCACAAAAGAATGGAAATATTGAGCCGAGTGAAGCGTCCATATTCCTGAAGTACCGCTAAAGAATAAATTATGAACTTAACTCTACGTCTGAAGTTGGGTTCAAAGGTAAACTGATGGACATTGCCTGAAGCATTTGTTTAAATGGAGTACCCATACTTCTGGAGATACATACATTTTTCTAAAAACAAATCCTTTTGTCTTGAATTTTTTTTTAAATTTTGACGAAAAAATAAAAAATCCAAAAAAATTATCTACAAAATCGAATTAAAGTTAAACCTAACCTTTTAAGCTCCATAGTAAACTTTATTTTTTTTTATTTAATGGCTCACACTAAAGGGGATCAGAATACTCTCAAGATAATAACTAAGCAGAATTTTACTGATAAAATGTCAATTAAAAGAAAACAATCGGCTGTGAGATCCGATATCTTCTCGTTCTAAGGACTTCAAGTTTTTGAAATGATACTAACTTTTTATAAGAATTTATTCATTTCAACTGGCCGTTAACTAATAAATATACAAATATAATTCGCATTCTTAAATCAATGGACAGTTTTGGTTGAGTGCACAGTCTTGGTAGCGAAACACCTAATGGAAAGCCAAACCCTATTTACCCACAACACTCAGTCATTCTTGTATTCGTGTGTTCAAGTTGTTAGTCGACAGAAATAAGAGGAGTTGAAATTTTCGACCGGATCTGAACGGACAAGATGAGATGCACTTTTCCTTTCTCGCAAAATGCAGTAGCATTAAAAAATATCCATTTGACAAAATTATTCAACCCCTATGTACAGCCTTTAGTGCATTCTACATCTATGTACTTATAGTGGAGACAAACATTTAATCAGAAAGAACAAGAACAGAAAAGAGGATCGGACCAAGTACGGTACCTTGAGGGATTCCATATAGAACACTTGTATGAATTGTCATTTCGAACCTGAAGTTACTTAATTTTAATTTTTCCTTAAATGTAACTTGGATAACTTTGGTTTGAAACTAGCCATACGAGTATATTGGCTTACCGTTAAAAAAAAAATGTATTAAGTTTAAAAATTGTACTGAGCCAAATTTAAAAGCCTTAAGGATGTGCTTCTTCCTTAACAGAGATGGTTTTAAATGTTTCAAGGGCAATCTCATAGAAATGAAAACTGAATCCCAATTTTTAAGCTCACTTTAAAAAGGAAGCAAACTCGCATTGACTTAAGACTTCACTTTCCGACGGGGAGGTATTTTCTAACTGGTGTGAAAAATGATTTCACCTAAGCTTACAATAATTGTCTATTAGAATTTTGTTTCGTTCATGACAACATACGAGTACCATATTCAGTTGCATCCAGAACAATAATTTGTAGAATTCGTAACAATTTCAAAATACATTTTTGGAAATTTTTTCACAGCTTTCTTTCTGGAGAAGAATGAATCCAATAACTAAATAAAATATTTTTTTAAATTCAATCGTATTTTCTTTGCATTACTCGTTATGTAGTATATGAACTATAGTTACATTTAATTATTAATAAAATTACGAGTGTCAACGTCAAACACGGTACAATGGAAATCCATTACGAATAATTTCAGAAAAGCTTGTTACGTGATATTACTAACCTTGAGGACTTGTCAAATGCATGTTCCAACCATATAGATGGACAGAACCTCAACCTGTGTCAGATGCATTCACACTTCTTCCCGAATGCTAATTAAATTTCTTGGCTTCAGCAGGAAGATGAAATCCAACCTCCATACTTCTATTACATTTCATCCTCCGATACCGATAGTTATTCTTCTTTTTGTTTTACACTGCTCGATGCCAATATATACGAAAATGTTTATAAATTGAACTCAATTTACATATTTTGACTCTCGGAAGCCATCGTCATCATGGTAGTGGTTATGGTTTCCTGTTCCTGTTTTAATTTGCATTCGGTCGTGGCATAGTGTTTCTGAATGTTGACGTTTTGCCTCTCTTTTTACTCAAAATTCACCACTTTTGATTGAAAGAAGGATTCAAGTTGCGATGAGGGGCTTTTCTTCTTCTTCTTCGGTTTGTCGTTTCGTTTCGTTTTATTTTTTCTTCAATTTGAAGCTTTTAAGTGGTCCATTGAATTTGCCGAGATCGAAAATCTTGACTAGAATATTGATTGGAAAATCAGAAATTGCATTTTTCGAAACGACAATGGAATTAAGTTGTTTGCTTTTGTTATATGCTTGTTATGTCACTTAAAATGCAGATTGTTGCAGAAATTGAATTGGAGATTCGGGATAATTAAATTGAACATTTGTTTTTGACCCACTTACATTTCCAGTAGATCTACTTTCTTTCTATTGCACACCATTTCTATATCTCTCTCTCATTCTCCATCAACTGTCATGTCTTATTGGCTTGTCTATGGTTATTGAAATTGCAGTTTGTAGATGGCGAATGGAAAATCGTAATTCTTAAAAAGGAATCATTTAATTAATTTGAATATTATCCTTGTTGTAGTGTACATGGTGGTCTTTGTTTGTGTTCTGAAATTTGTAGATGTTTGCATTGTAATATGTATTTCTAACCAAACATTTAATAATGGAATTATTGTTTAAGGTAATTTGAGTTATAGTGATTGAACTTTGTTGCCTGCAGAAATACTTGCACAACTTCATTATATGAGCTTCGGAATTTTACATATGATTATTAAACCGTAGAGCAGTGTCCTAAGGTGAGATTAAGGATTGATTACAGCATTGTGTTTTCGATTAATTTGGTTCAATCTGATGTTAAGGGTTGTTAGGACGGACCAAAATCAGACATTGGCAAACATAAAGATGCTAATCGTTCTTAGAAGATGTGGGATATTCGAAGTGTAGTTCCAATGAAATATATGAAAATCGGTTTCAATCGTAGCAGAGGCTAGCCACTTACTTTTGTTGGTCAAGTTAAAATGATTTTTATATATTCAGTATTAAAAAATTTTTTAAATTCAGTTTCCTAACTTCAAAATATAGTAAAATTTCGAAAAAAAATATTTCAATAATTTTCCTTTTAAATTAAATAATTCAGAAACGGTAGGATTGATTTTACTTAAGATTTTACACCAACTGGACATAAGAAACTAAATGCAGCTTCCCTCGGATTAAGCAGATTGAAAGAAACTTGTTGGTTGGTTGGTCATGGTTCACAATGAGGATTAAATCTCATTTACAAGATTTTGTTAGGAAATGTCTCGCCAAACTCAGGTAAGTCGCTAACGAAAATTTTCCCAATCTGTAAAATTGACTGTCATTAATTTAGTTTGACAAATCAACATGAAGAGCAATAGCATTCGAAAACATGTCCAAGTGATCAAATTGTTTATGAAAGTGGTTTTTCTGTTCGAGCAACATTTTGCACACACCTCCTGAAAAATCGTATTCACCAACAATTCTTTCATGAATGGGTTCTTCAACAAGCAAAATTCGAAACATCGAATAAAATTTAAGTGATTCGTTAATATTTTGACCCTATACACAATTTGGTACCTACCAACCCATTATACCCAGCACTGTCTCATACAGCGCACCTGACAACAATTTTTGCGGAATCAAAGACTGATATTCGTTTTGGTTCAGAAAAGCTAGAAGCTACATCAAACGTTAGAGTAGAGGCAAGTGTTATCAACATCACTTAATAACTCTTCTTGAGATTTCAACCCATCTAAACGGTTTGGAAATCCTCTTAGCAAAATCCCATCACACTTCCAGTTATAAAAATGTTGTTCACAACCACCCTCTATAACAAAAAACGAAACTTCCCTTAAGTTGTTTTGCTTACGAAAATAAAAAAAAAATATACCTTATCGAACACACGAATGGAATGTTTCTGTCAACATTTAAACCCATTTGCCATTTCGTCGAAAGTTAAATTGGAAAATCTATTAGAAAAGCTGATGCTACTGCTGCTGGTGGTAGGTGGTAGGTAGTGCTGTCGCTGACTGCAATAAGAAATAATTTATTTCTACCCTAGTTTCTTCTCGCCCTTAAGGTTGACAGGTGAAAATTGCGATTTTCATTTCTCGGCAAAACTTTTAAACTGCTCAACTATTTAGACGACGAACGAAGAAGATGTATTTATTCCTTCCTACAAATGTCAATAAGGTTAATTGCGATGAAAGAAAGTTTATATTTTACCTGAGAAATTGTACGATCTTGTAGTTCCGCCATCATATACTAAGTGCGCACGCAAAACAATAAACAATTCAATTTGAAAGTTGAAATTAATTGTTTGAATATTCGAAATTGAACAAAGCACATTTGGTACGTATTATTTAATATTCAGATGCCAGGATGTCATTCGTTTCTGGGCCTCCCTTACACGAGTATCACTCCTTTTTCCAATGCGCTCACACCAGAACAGTCATCCTTTTTTCAAAACGGATTAGGAATTAAGTGAGAGAACACGTTTCAATGAAATGTTGTCATGTTAATAACCGAATTAATCATTTGAATATTCGATCGAATTACCTTATCATTTTGATTCTGTGAAAACACATTTAAGCTGCACTAATACCCATGTACTTTAATTGTATCCCATTATTCATATTAATCGAATGCCATAAACAAAGAACAAATAATGCGGAAGCGGAAAATTGAAACAAATATCTGCTGGGCATTGCACAATAGCTGCAAGAGAGCCATGCTCTATCAATACCGAAGCCAGGGGTAGTTATTATTGTTTCCTATAAGGCCAATTAAGTATAGGTATGTGTCTGTTTTCTGTTGATACAAATAATGAAAACTAATTAAGTTCCAGGACATATCGATTGCATGAGAGTCTTTTTTCTTGCATTTTGTTTTGAAGCAGATTGTTTTGGCAGATTAATTGTTGGGTCCTTGCAAAATATTAGAAATTATGCAATTGTTTGAATATTTGAGTTATGATTCAAAGGATTTGATTAATTGAGAAAGTTATTATTTTAGTATATCATTTACTGCATGGCGGTCATGATGTTTTGTCTCTAGTTAATTGTACTGTTTTTTTTTTTTTTTTGAGACACCACCAGGGTGAGCTACTTACTATCTAAGGCAGAGGGAAGCAAAAATGATCGCCTGTAACTATACCCATTCTTAGAAAAATTGACAAAATTTTTGCATTTGGAATAATTTTAATTCATTAGGACCCACCAAGTAGTAAAGCATCCGCAGAAAATCACAGTTTGGTATACTTGGTAAGCCCAAGGCAACATCGGTCCACTCTTCTTCAAAAACGACGCCGACGGTGACATTGACATCACCATCAAAAGAGATGGCTAAAAGTGTGGTGTTTCTTGCCACACAACCCCTTTATTATATATTATTTGTATATCAACCAAAAATCTATGTTCCAGATAATAATATTTCATGAAGATTCAAATATTTTTGTTGTTATTACATTATATTTCTTAAAGTTTAATTGAAAATGAAGTATAAAGTAGCTTATGATTTAATTATTGAATAATTTTTTTGTCTAAGTATTTTTTTTTTAGAATTTTCTTTGAAGAACGAAATGTGCTCAGTGCTTCCAAAATTTCCAAATTGGTACAACGTTTTCAATTCCCCTTGCAGTTCAAAATGATGTGAACATTGCTCGGGTGCAATCAAGTCTTGAGGAAACTACAGCAACTTTCACCAGGCGACGATCTCAGCAATTGGTGATGTAATTGGCGGTTGAACCTTTTTTCCTACAAAATTCAAAGGCATCGAAAACTCAAAAATAATTGTTGAACCTCAAATACACCCACTTAGATTCACAGTTTGAATCATTGGACCTTCGTTTTTACTAAAAACGGCGAATAACTTGCGACAAAATAAATACGGATGGCTTTCATACCGGGAAATGATTGAAAATTTGCTAAGGAAAGAGGTAGAGTACAATTAAGAGTTGTGGTTCCAATAAGGTGGAGCCACAGCTTAAACAGCTCATTCAACTATGGCTCTCTTGAGGGAAATTTTTGATGATTGGATAATATTGCGTTTTCCTGATCTTAACTAGCCACTCGCTTTTCCTTGCGGAGAAGTAAACAATTAGGTATACGCCAATAAACCAAAAACCGTGCACAAACTTAGGGCCAATATCCGAAAAGAAATGAGAACGCTGGTACCTGAAATTCTAAGAAAAGTAATGGATAATGCTCTGTAAAGGGCACGCTAGGTTGAACCACCACTTGAGAGATATTATCTCTATAGCATAATGTGCACGTATTTCCAAACCATGATCTAATTTTTCACAAAAGCCAAAGTTAACAAAATCAGAAAGAAATATTATTCATCAGATAAATCATAATGTTAATTTTGCGCCACCCTGTACATATATCGCAATTAGAAATGAATGATAAAACGTTGATAATTTAAATAGAAAACGATCTACTCGCAGAGGTCCTGAGATTTCTTCCCATCCAACAGAAACTAAGCAAAGAAAATATTTGAACAGTTGGGCAACGGTGATACTGAGAATCAAATGGTTAGCGAAAAAATCTTTATAAAATTTAATGAACACCCTGTATTTATTTCACATTCATCTATAGATTCTGCTTTTTGAAAACCCAAAATTAATTAAGTCTCAAAAAAGCAAAAGTTTGAAAACCTTATAGATAAACGGTAGCCAAAACTCTTTCCCGTCGTAACAATAATTATTATCCAAAAACACAATCGTTACACACACATACATAAATCGGAAGAAAAGTTTAAAATTTTAAACTCCTCAATCTCCGCTCCTAATGACTCTTTCCTTGTGGAATGGAAAAAACTTTGTTTAAATAACAAAAAAGTTTCTTCGTAGCAACTTTTGTGGAAAATTTTAATTTACTTTTCATAGTGTCTCAGTGTGACAGTGTGTGACGGACGTACACATACATACACTCCCTATCAAATTTTTATTCGAATCGGATCTTATGCTACAGGTTGAATATTATATTAAGGAAATTCATTATAGTTTATGAGCTCGAAGCGCCTCTTGACTTGACTTACCTACATATGTATGTATATGTATATATTAAAGGCCCAGAGAACCGCAGCGGGATTATCCTCATGGCCAATTATTCTCACAAGCAACTAAACATCGAATATTAATATGTTATTTATGGTTTAATTGAAAACGGAATGAGCATATATCACCAATTAACTAAAGTCCGGAATATTATTGCTTACACAAGCAGGATACAAGTTTTTTTATTTGTTCCCAACGAACTATCTATATAAGATTCATAGTCTGACATGATTTATTATTCAAGAAGATCCTCGTAGCTGCTCTTTGGTTTGGTCAATTCGTCGTCCGTCTGTATGGTTATCCGGGGTGAGGAAGGAGAATTAGTTGTTCTTGTTGTTGGTGGATTCTGAATAGATGCGGAAACGAAGATACTATAGTATTTATTAAGGACATAGCCAGAGAGTATTTCAAACACCCTTGCACTTGACATAAAGTTAGTTAATTGATATTTACCGTCTAAGAGTGTGGGTAATATATATGAACAAGGATAATATAATTCATAAAATGGCAGCCTGAATCAATATATGTCATGATTTATGAATATGAAAGAAATATATGCACATATATGGATTGAGATACTATAGGGCATAAAAGCTGATGGGGTGAATCTGTAAGGGAGCAAGATTTACCAATTGGGGAGCAATTTGTACAAGCAAACTAATTCATTCAGCAGGACGAGATGAAATGGTGTTGAAAGAGCTGTGAATTTATCGCTTTGATTTGCTTAAATTTGGATTGAAATGGGTTCGCAAATATTTGTAAAGTGTCTTCATGTAAAACTGATTAAGTACTCGGATGGTTCACATGCATGGAAGTAGGTGTGGGATTCATGTTTTACAATAAAAGACCTCAACACATCAGATGGCAACTGTTTTTTCTCGTGATGGATTTTAGCTTTCTTATATGGCTATGGGATATTCTACGAAGTTTTCGATATTCTTAGGGTATATTGCTGACATTCCTCGTACAAGTTAAATGTTTCAAGGAAGTTGTAAGACACTTGGTAATACGAGTATTCGGTAACAAATAGTGCTGGACTTTAACCACATGAAATTTTCCTGGAAATCAGGACCAATCCTGATGGTTTTTCGTTTTAGAATTTGAAACTGAATGAGGATAAGTTGAAAGTAAAGGGTGAACCAAATACAAGTTTACTTTAAAAAAAATGCAATAAAATGAACAAAATTAAATTTTGTCAATGTATTATGGCTTTAATAGTTAGAGAAAATATTTCCATTAATCATAGAACACAACGTCGTTCAAGTGGCTGCCACGGCGCCTTTAATTGCTGAGTCAATCGGACCTTGTAAGCGAACAATCTGAGATTTTTGTGCAGAACTCTACTCAGAATTGAGGTCGATGGCGAGTTGATGTTTGTGAATTGAGTCTCACACTCTCGGCTACAACAGCCACATTCTCGACTGTGCGTACAGCAGGCAGGTGAGTGCTTCATTTCGGCCAAAACATTTCTGTTCAAAAAAAGCACACAGCTCTCACTTTGGAAATAAGTTTTCAATATTTCCCAACGTTATTCAAGTGTAAAGCGACTCATTTCATTCCAAGGACTTTCTGCCTTTCAAGCGGGAAACAGCTTTCAGTGTCAAAATAACCTATGATTTTAAAAGATACCACTAGATGGCTTACCCTTTAGTAAGCTTTCGCCGTAATCGCCTTAAAATAATTCACGGAATATTTTTTTTTATTTATTCATGCAGCTTCTGAATTTTAATTGTTAGTGCATTGAACCGGGTCATCCTAGGCCTTGGTTTGATTCCCAGCTGCTGCTACCTACGAGTACAAATAAAAAAAAGTTTTTCAGGGATACTGCCTCTTGTTTGAAAGCGACAAACCCTCCAAGAATATCTCTTGTGACGAAAAGTGCTTCTAAGCTGTTCGCGATCGACGTTAAACTGTAGGTCCTCTCTATTCCTGCTGACAACACGCATACAGGAATGCTTCAGAGTTAGAAGTCACTAGGTTCAAGTTCTCTAGGAGCTGTTTGAATTTAGTTTAATTTTGATTCTACATTTTTGATTACTATTATAATTTTGCAATACATCATGAAAATTTGTCAAGCAAATCTGTATAGCAAATTCACCGCAAAAATGTGTGTATGGTAAAATATTTTTTGGTGACATAATAAACTCTCAAGATAGAAAAAAAAGAATTTCAAACTAATGATTCATACACAAAAATTATCGCAACTTCCGCAAGCCTTCACACGAATAAATTTGGCTCGAATTATAATTTCAAATATAATACATCTTAAGAGAAGATTTATTTGCAACTACTTTGTCTGGACAAATTTAGTCAAATTTTAACATCGACAAAGTAGATTCCACCCTTCGGCGCGGTGCACAAAAAAATATTATTCATCATTCTATTCTACATGAAAGCATAATGCTTTAAGGTCCTCCTTGGGAATATTATTATCCTTATGACAACCGCGTCTCTCTTCTTCTGCATTGTATGAAATTGGTGCCCAAAATTCAACATCCTTATAGAGAGAATCCTTAGAATTCAGGAACTTACTTACATAATGCAAACTTCCATCCACCAGCAGCAAAAACGACGCTCAGATGCAGTAAAATTTATGAAACCAACATAGATAACATCTAACCCTGTATGTGCCTTCTCACACCAAGGAAATGCATTTCTTTTGAGTTTTCTTAACATGAAACCCGCCGGGCTTCTGAAACAACCCAATTTTCCGTTGCAGTTGAGAAAAGGATTCTTCACTATTTGGAAAATCAATAGAGCGAATAGAAAATTTCCACTCGGTTCGGGTGAAGAATCTATACCATCGAGATTCGAGATCCTTCACACGAAGCCATTGTCTTGATGGTGTACGAGTATAATGACGACGCCGAAGTGTCGTAGCTTCAATTGTTAAGCCCAGGCAATATGAGGGAACACAAAAAAAAATTCTAATCGTTTTTCGTCGTTTGAAAGCCGCCAATGGCATCGCGAGAGATTTTCTTATGATATTTAATATGACAATGATTGTGTGGTCCATTCGTTGTAACTTAGAGATTTTGAAACGGTTTTTGTCCTTGTTTATGTTGCGTGCAAATGTGAGGACAGGCGCCATGTTTTACATTTCAAACTTTTGTTTGAATAATGGCTATGCTAAGTTCAAATGTGGTGTGAAATTTGAGCCTAACGGAGATTGTCTGAAAATTTACTCAAAAGTCAAATCAGAAGTGGGATTGTGTCTTGTTAATTTGAAGTTTGAGGAATTTTATGGAAATAAGTTGGAAGATGATAGATTTGTTAGGAGAGATTGTGAAAAAATCTTTTACTTTTTCGAGCATAGAAGGGATTGTTGCTACCCTTAAGATATTTGAGTATAGTACGAGCGTTAAGGAAGGTTTTATGGGATTTAATAGAAGATACCGATGGACATTGGTTTTGAAAGTCTGAGTATCGCAATGGGAGGGTAATGTTGAGCATTCCCCTCTCGTGTAGTGCGGCCAAGGAAAAAATCTTTGAAATTAACTATACGTTGCGCTCAAGGGTAAACCAATCGGAGTTTTTGAACTGCGAGAATTAAGGTATATCAGTTGAAAATATTCTTTTGAATGGTCTGAAAAAATTAAAATATTTTACTTTTTTACTGGGCTTTTATCAGTAATGAAAAAAATTAATTTCTGTCTCAAGGAAAAAATACATATTTTAGTTCCTTTTTTGTAGAAACTTCACGTCAATAAAATTCAAATAAAAGAACAAGTTCAAAGTTCTTAGGCAATTTTAAGACAAATTTACAAAGTTGAATTCAGTACAGTCCCTACTTACAAAAGTTGAAGTTCTCGTCAAATTCAATACAAGCGAAAACGAAAGAAATCTAAATGCCGAAGGAACCCAATTCCTCTGCTTACTAAAAGCTTAACTAAAATAAAATCGAAAATCATTATAACTTTTCCAATAACATGTAAAAACTATTTAGCAAAAATGTCACTTTTCCTAAAACGAAATCTATATATTTATCTTACAATATGTCGTTCGGACCTTTGTTCCTTTTTACAAGTCCTTCAAAACAAAAACTTTTGCTACTTAGAATTCGAATCATCTCCGCTACGATTATTGTGGCCTATTCGGGGGAACATCCCCATACTTAGCATGAGTATATAAGCCTCTCGCATACACAATATTTTGTTTGTGACGGCTTATTCAGAATTAAAATATTAACTCGATTATTTTGGGCAAAACTTTAGTAACATACAAATGGTCGTATTACCTGCAAACACGATGCAAATAAAAGACCTGAAGAAACTAAAGAAAAGGCTATTCTCATTTTTTCATCCTAGTTCAACGAAAACCGAAAACTTTTCACATATACAACAGCTAATCCTTGCGAAAAAGATCCTGCCGTTCGATTTGGCTTCGTAACTTTTTCGGTTCGTTATAGGTTATTATTAACGACTGCTGCTATACGAGTTTCTATCCCAAATAAACTCGGAGAAACCCTCAGTTATTATTATAATATTTTCTTTTTTTGAGTTCGTCCTGCTCATAGAACCAATGGTAATCCATTTTCATACTTACTGAATATTTATGATAATAAAACGATGTCCTTTCTGTTATTTGATGCCATCATTGCTTAGATAGCATAGGCGGGGTTGGCAGTAGAACGTAAAGGGAGGAACAACGACAAGTTATATCATTTTTGATATTTTGATTTCATTCTAGAAAAAGGTTTCATTTCAAAGGAGCTGAAGAGCATAAACTTTTGTTGGCCTTGTAGTTTTATTGTAATTTTTTGTTTGTCTGTCGAAGTATCGCCCTTGAATGAAAACAGACTTTTTAGACAGTTGGGGATACTTACGAGTACTAGGGTGGTGCTTATTTTGTAAGTGTTTGAATTTCTTTTGTGCTCATGTAAAATTTTATTGAAATTCGTCAATTAGTCAATCGAACAAAAAAGACTCATTTTACAGAATATATTAGTCAAAATGTCGGAAAAAGTTTAAATTCTGATTTAAAATCTTTAAACACATAAATTCACTATCATAAGAAATAGTTAATAAAATATTATTTTTTCATAAAAATACAAATAAAAATGTTTTAACTACGAGTATAGTAAGCACCCACAAAGGGGTCTTGACTACCCTAAAAATTATTAAACACAATATTCGCCTAAGGAAAATAAGAAATGATCTAGAAAAAGGTACCGGGGCTCATTGCATTTGAAGTTCTGAATATCAAAATGAGCTCCACATGGTGGAGCCACATACAGAATTCCACATTCGTGTAGTACGGTAAAATAAAGAATCTCTTAGGATAAAAGTAGGTACCAACCTGTTATCAAGGCTAAACTGATATGCACTATTAGAAGTGCGAGCATTAACGTGGAATTGCTTTTGCAATTGGCTATTCTGTTAGAAGATTGATCATAGAAAGAGCGATACAAATTTGAGAGACTTGGAACATATCAGTGGTGTTCGACCGATAAAAAAGTTTTTTATTTCATCTACCCTTTAATTTTGAAGCAATATTTAAATATTTGTATTAAATACACAGAATCGACAAAATATTTTTTATAAAACCTCCATTTATGTTTATATACATTGCCCCATATTTAATTATTTTTCACCAAAGTTTAAGGTTTTAACAAATTTTTTAACGTCTGTGAAAACAACGTGTATATTTAAGTGGAAAATTCCAAGTGTTTGGTGGAACCTGGTTAACGTTCAGTGATTTCAATACAATTTGTTTCCATAATTTTAGTTTCGATATAAAGGAACTAAATGACAAATTATTAAATGACTATAGCCTTAACACCTCGGCCGATTTTATTCTAACTTGGTAGAGATGGCATTTTCTAATTTTCCACCGACTTTTTCCTTTATATTTATTTTTTGTTTTTAATTAAAAAAATCATTTTTGGAAGCTAGTTAATGCTTGAAAAATAAAATTCAAAAAATGGTTATAATGGTGGTGGTTTTCCCGTATGCTCAACTTATTTTGATCAGTTAATTTATCTTTGAGTTTTATTCAACTTTCAAATTTTCAAAAAAAGAACATTTTTTGCATTTAAAAATAAAAAATTCAAAATTTGTTTTTGAAAATTTAGCTCAATGTTTGCAAGCCCACGTCCTGGATTTTTTCAAACTTGAAAATTAACAGTTTTTTTAATAATATTTACAAGAAGAAAAAGTTACTTTTGTCCAAAAATATAAATAATTAAAAATACTAGTTCCGAAAATCTTCTTTTTTTTCTCGAAAACGACACCTAGAATTTTTAAAGAATTTCTTTCTGTTTGAAAACAATTTTTAAACTATGGCATTACCGACAGAACCAAACAAAGAGCCTTTTTTGATTTTTGAGTTTCTCATTAACAACATGACGGATTTAAATGAAATTTTGTATACAGAAGCTTCTTAAAAGTTTAAAAAAACATAAGAACATATAAGATCTTAAAAAAAATATTTATAATTTTTTTTAAATTAAAGTACGAAAATAGCACTCATTAAAACTTTAAATTGGCATTCCAAAACCATTTCTTACAATTTTTTTTTTAAATTAAGTACTTAAGAACTTATTTTTTACAAATAGCTGCTACAACGATTAATAATATTTGTTTTTGCATATTTGGTTGAAAACTCACAAAATTTCATTATGATTTAAGCTCTAACTAATAGAAGACTTGTTTAGTCATTTAAAAAATGTATTTTAGAATTTTATCATTATGAACATAAATGCCTTAAATTTTAAAGTATATTAAATATAAACGTTTACAGTTTTACCAAAACTTTGAGTAGAACACTGTGAAACTCCTTGAAAATCTTAAGTACTCAATGGCACCTATCAAACCCAGCCTATGTATATCAATACAAATTTACACACAATGTTTTTAAATAATTCGTAGTTTTCATTTTCAAAAATAAGCGTCACCCCAATAAATACCTCTATGCATGCATGTATATTGTCAATATAAAAAAGAAAGTTTGTCAGAAAAATATGATAAAGACAGAGCTTATAGTGTTATGTTCTATGTAGTAGGTATACTTGAATTTTTGTGATCATTAAAAATAATTGAACCGGTCAATGGTTTCGTGAGTGAGGTGACATAATTTATAAGTTACCAGATAATTGAATCGCATTTTGTTCCTTTCAAAGACAGAATATAATTTACGTCGTTATGTAAATTGACATTGTTTTATGTTTTGGTTATTCTGAACATTGTATTTCTGTATTTTGTTTTCTCAGACATTATAATTTTCATGAAATTGACAGTTATCAATCTTTTTTTTAGCTAAAGGTTTTTTTGGTGACTCATTAAATGCTTAAAGAAATAATGGTCGGGACAACGTGGCGTATACGTAATATTTATTTATTTGTCTAGTAAGCAGAACCAGGCTATAAATAGCACTGGAGGTCCAAATTCTTTTACCTACGGTGTTTTTTGGAGACACAAAAAATGCTTAAAGAAATATTGGTCGGGACTACGCGGCGTATACGTAATATTTATTTATTTGTCTAGTAAGCAGAACCAGGCTATAAACAGCACTGCAGGTCCAAATGATACTAAAAAACTATTCCTTGGGACTTGTTTATAATACAAAAACAACAGTATAAACTATACAGGGTGGGCCATCTAGTGGTTGCCTTGATTTACGGTTATACTGACATTGACAGCTATTTCCCGCTCGAAATCGTAACAGGAAGTCAGTCTCATCCCATCGCGGAACGAAATGAGTCGTTTTTCGCTTAAGCAACGTTAGGAAATATTGAGAACTTATTTGCAAAGTAAGTAAGTGCTGTATAATCCAAAAATTGAGAAGTTTTTGGCCGAAACGAAGCACCCACCGAGCCTGCTTTACGCAAGTCTGTGCAGAAAGTTTGTGAGACTGCTATGCTCGTAGATAACACTCATGGTCCCCGTTATCGTACGATGCGCACAGGTGCGAATGTGGCTGCTGTAACTGAGAGTGTGAGACTCTTATAACGAACATCAACTCACCATCGATCTTAACAGCTCAAAATTTCACGCACAAGTCTGAGAAAAAATCTGCACAAAGATCTCAGATCTCGAATCCCGATGCAGCCACTTGAACGACGTTATGTCCAGGGACGAAGCGTCCATATATTGAGTGGAATGAGTGCTTCCGTTAAACCATTTGAAAAAATCGTACCTAGCAAGGAATTAAATTCAAAATTCCAAATTGTATTAATATTTTTATTATTTTATTTGTATCTATTAATGAATCTTCATTTACTCTGTAAATTACATTCCAACATCATTATGACAACATTATTATCTTTTACTAAAATTACTAAAGGAAATCAACCCAACTAACATTTCAGTTTCTATTAGCCTAGAAATATGGACATGCTGGAAATTTCAATTTATATAATGCTTCTAAAGAGCCTTCTTCAAAAATAATTTTCCTATAGAAGTCACGGTTTCAATATCATCTTCTTTTAAACCTTTTGCAAGAAAGACAAAAAGTTTTTTAGAGACTAGAACCAATTTTTCGGATATGGTTTTATAAATGAAAATAGAGAAGCTGGAACTTGTATAAATATTGCAATGTGATATGATATAGAAGTTTACATCAGTGAGTTTTCAAAAGGTTTCTATAACAATTTCCTAAGAGCTATATAGAATACGTCTCTTAAGCCTAGCAGACTTTAACAAAAAGTCTTTAAAGAAAATGTCAATGTTCAAACTTCTAAGAACTCTGCAAATGAATCTTAACAGAAACTAATACATTTAATCTTAAATAAAATTAGGAATATTGAATTGCATGCATCAACTAATTATTTGTACACATTTATTGTAATCCATCTACATATGTACTTTTTAGATATTACTCAGGCAAGTATAAGAGTATAAATCGAGATCCCTATGATATATAGCATAGACAATTAGTTTGATTGTTTGCCTTGTGAACCTTAAGGCTAGGCACGCACATTCAATTTTTAGTTGCACAACTGTTTGGTTGCTTATAGAAAACAAATGTCCGCGCAGGTGCATATAATTATATGTTACACAAAATAGCGAACTCATTTTAGGCAATCGTTTAGTTTATGTCAAAACACAAACTTTTTAGTTGCTCGAGCCAAGCAGTTGCGAAACTAAAAATTGAATATACGCGCCTACCCTAAGAGTCTAGCGAAGATGAAGTTGAAGCGACGAATAACCAAAATTTAAGAAAAAATACTCGTACCTTCGAAAGCAGGCAGCTGAATTTTAGATCAACCATTCGGCTCTTAAAAGTTGAATTGCAATTATAAACGAGCGTTTCGAAACAGGTGCGAAGTTATAACCTGAATATCCGAGAACTTTTTTGTTTTCAAACATATAATGCAGCTGCATTTATATGATTGTCTCATTTTGATCTTCTGTGCCCATATATTAGATATAAATGTGAATTTCCTTGGAAGAAACATATGTAAATCCAGCATGATATCTCTATATATCCCTCAAAGTGGAAATGCATAAAACTATAGATGGGTGAACTGACCAAAATGTTTGATGGTTTTATTACAAATAATATAAATAAATATTACATGAAAATAACTCATGATATTGAAGAAAGGCATAATGTATACTTAAAATAACAAATGTCAAACTAAACGGAATACAAACATTATACATAATTATATGAATGAATGAATCGTTTTTAAGGACACAAATCAAAACAAAGAAAGAGTTAAGTAAAACATAAAACAAATCACTAAGGTCAGCAATTTAAAGATATTTTGTGCGCTCCCATTAGGTATGAAGATTAGGTCTCAATACTGAAAATTAAATAAACATTTTGTAGGTAAACCCAACAAAGGAAACTTAAGACATTTGCTTAGGTTTTGTTTTTCTTGTGTGAACGTGGTCTTGGCAAAATTGTATATCGCAGTCTTGTGTTACGAGTAATTTTGAAGTTTGAGAAAGAAATAGGCTGATTAAGTTTTTGCATCTTCCAAATAATATTCAATATGGCCCAGTGCGTAGAGAGATAGACTATTACACAAGAGATGCCGAGTTCGATCCCCAAATAAGGTATAATGTCATTCATGTTTTAAAATTATTCCAAATACTTTAATTAATAACAATTCCAATGTGATACATAGTTTCAGGTTTAAAATTGATTAAATGTCGGAAAAACGTCTTCAAAGAAATATAAATTTACTTTTATTTTCGTATTTATCAGGCTCGGTAAAAGTTGTAGTGTAAGCTTGTAATAGACATAAAAAGCCGTGCGTTTGTAATTTTTGCGAAGCTTTATTGAAGCCATCTGTCAAAACTTGAACTTCAGTTCAATTTCGAATAGGACTCTGTTAAACTTCTAATAGTTCATACACGAAGCTGGCACCTTTAAAAGATCTGTGCATGGTACTTCTAAAATGATTTTCAGAATCACTTATAGAAGTACATAAAAGGTTTTGTGAGCTTGTGTAATATTCTCCTTTTTGTTCTTAAACAACCTTTACAAATGTATTAAAGAACTTCGAAAATATATTTAGTTAGACCGAATCGAAGCTGAAATGTTAGTTGGGAAGATCTCTCTGGTTATTACAACTTACACTGCAAACAGTGCAAACCAACTGAGAATGCTCAACATCACTCCATTATTTATAATGCTCAATCTCATGAAAGTTCTTGCTAAAATGCTTAACAGCTATGCATTCCTTATTATCGCCTCCATAACTCAATTTCAAAATACCCTTCCACTCCAAGTCAACTGAAAATATACCTACAACATCACTCACCAATATTCACAAAATGCTCAAACAAAAATGATTCTCAAACAATATAGAATGCACAACAGCTGGGCATTCCATTATTTCGCATACTTAACTTAGATCTCAACCCAAAGTCAAAATAATTTTGTCTCGTTTCTTGCCTTTTGCACAATGTGTGAAGAATGAGTTGAGTGGATGCATTTCGAGAATTTCCTACAAGAGAGATAGAAAAACAAAAATGTATCTATTGAGTTGCTTATTGTCTCAAACTGATAATGAGTTTAATTTCGTGGTCAAAACAAAAGGGGTAGAAGAGTTTTATTTTAACATAATGTGTGTGCAAATTTAGGTGCAATTCATTCATAACTATCAGAAAACAAACAAATATGAATTTAAAAGGTGGTAGTTTTTTAATTATTTTCGTGGCGATAAATACAATCCACCTGTTTTCTGTTTATTTTTTGTTATTATAAAAAAAGTGGTCAAAAATAGTATTTCTTATATTCATATCTGAGGTTTCTTGACATCCCAGCAGAAATATAACTGTCTAAAGGTTATTTTCAATTATGAGAATTTTAAATAAAAAAAAACTTCAAGGAATCTAAGATTTTTAATATCCCTTAATAATGGCATCTGTAGAGAGATCATATTCATGTTTTAAGAGAATTAAATATTTTTTTAAAAATAAATGTGGACAAGAAAGGTTATCTACTCGTAGCGTAGTTCTTATCAAATCGTACTAAGATAATTTTGGTTTAAAAGAAAAAGGATAACTCTTTGCGCAAGGCATCAAGCTTTTTTTTTTAATAAGACTTTACTGTAATATATTATTTATGTATATTATTTTATGTGTATCACCATAAAGTGGAATTTAAAAGGTTGGATCTCAAAGGTCTTTCATTTTTGGTTTTATGTTCAGTGCTTCCGCTATCGAAAAAATCACGCCTCGTGCCTGGTTATGTCCCATAATAAATGGGACTGTTTGCTCTTACTAATAAAGCCATAATACATGGGAAACATTTAATTTTGTTTATTTTATTGCATTTTCAAAAGAAACTTGTATTTGGCCGACTCTTTTTCCAAGCAAATATCTTTCATTGAAGTGACATCCCACATTTATGTGCCAAGCAACCTTTCAGGGAAAAAAACCTCAAAGCCACTAAATGGTTCGTTCCTTTTCATAGTCACTACGCAATGCTTCGGACAGTACAACGCTATTATTATCACTTGTTCCTTTCAAAGTCCCATAAATTTTATTTATGATTCTTTTAGTATTATGATTGCATATGGTTTTTCCAAGTATTGATTTTATCAGCATTGGAAATTTATTTCAATTTCAGTCTAGGCGGGGTTGAAAAAAAAAAACAGTACTTTCACATTTTGTCCTTAATTTAATTTTGATTAGTTTGGCTTCATTGTTGAATTTAACTCCTAACAGGCTTCATTTTTGTTCACGCATCACGTAGGAAAAAATGGGTATTCAATATATACCCGGATGAGTTTTTTTTTTAATTTATTTGCAATACTTAGCGGTCATAGTGAGAGAAATTTTAAACCCCTATTTGACCACAGAAAGATGCTCAATTAAAACTAAAATTATGATAGAGAGAAAATTATTATTTACTAAATTAGGACTTATACGATCAGATTATTGAACTTTCAGACTCTGTAACGCAGCAGTTCTACACGTTTCTTAGTATTTTATAAAAAAAAAAATACGCAAACAATGCATTTTTTTAAAAACCTTTTTCAAGTACAAGGACATTTCACTCCGAAACTAGCAATTGCCTGTCACATAAAATATCCATTGTTGAAGTAGTAAATCAAGGAAATACGATTCCCATGACTAAATATACTCTTTTGTTGAATAAAAGATTTGTGACCACACCAACTGCAAACTCTCAAGACTTCCCTCAGGTTTATTTCTCAAATTGAAAAAAAAAGAAAAAAAATCAATTGAATCATTTCAAGTCAACAAGCATCAAAAATATACTCTTGACAAAATCAATTGGCATTTTCGATTCGAATACTTTACCTCTTTCCCAACGGAAGTTACCTACTTTTTATCAAGTATTTTATCTTCAATTGAAATTGTTCGTTAATGCATTGTCCCTTTGTTCTTCTTTGAAAAGTCCGTACTCACATACCTCCTAAGGACTTAAGGAACGAAGGTCGATCCAAACAATCTAACAAACAAACTTTTTGCAAAAACGGAAACACAGCTAAAAAAAAAAAAAGAAAAGAGTGAGTTCTTTTAGAAGTTTTCTTGAAAACTGAAGATGCGAACATTTATACTTTTGTTGTCCATCCACCGCACGGTTCGTAAATTTTTCAAAACTTTTTCATTTTAAATCTCTTTGGGATCCATTTCCATCGAAAGAAAAAATGTGAAATTCTACCCTCTATTATATTTATAAATCTATATGGTGTCTGAAATGACATGCCCCAGAGATACTCTGATACAATTTCGATACAGACTGTACCTATATGCGTAGCATCAGTTGGACTGACTGTCAATGTTCCGTCAAAAACAAAACCCAAAGAAACAACAACTATCACAACTGCTTGAGGGACTTTTTCCTCTCCAAAACATCATGCAACAAAAAAAATTAAAACGAAGTGCACACAAAAGTTGCACTCTTTTCTCTAAATCCTCCGAGTATTATACAACATCCCGTTGGAGTAAATTTCACATAAGAAAGAAAATCAGGAAAATGTCGTATTATTCCGGATCTTATGGCACCGCCAAAGATGAAAATACGAAGGAAATACTTCCAACGAATTGAAAATGAGGATTTACTCGTATAATTCAACAGCCACCGAACTGGCTTCAATTCTCAGCTGAGCTCCAGACGAATCTATTAAATGTGCTGTTTGTTAGTTTGTTTCTTCTATGATGGAATGAAGTTGGCCCCGAGGTATTTAAAAATAAAAATGCACTGCGGGATATTTCTATTAGAGGAAAAACTAAAGACTTTTATTAATAGAAGGACTTCTTCCTTGAGGCTAATTCAATCCGAAAATGTATTGTAGAAGTTAAGGTTTTTATGGGAGCGGAATAATTAAGAATGTAAAAAGATCAAGTGGTCAAGGGTGTTAATGTTGTCCAACTTACTAGGTTGTCCATAAAAACCAAAGGAATAGAATCATTTACACCTAGAATTAAATTCATAGCCATTTATCGGGAGAGTTTGTGTGTAGCATGGCACAGTGGTTCAAGTTGTAACGAAAGGCGAATTTGATTCAATAAAATTTGAAATTTAGCTTAAATTTTTAAAAATCACATGTGATGGCAAAAAAGCATCAACATATATGACCACTTACTGACTTAAAAAAAAAAGATAATATAGCGCGAAATAAATACAAACTGGAGTTGTAATCTTCGAAAACATAGTCACGTCTATTTTGGCAATTTTTCGATTAAAAAAATAATGAGTTTCATAATTGATACTTCAGCAAATATGGCGTCCAACTTTCATTTTAAAAACCTGATCTAAGCGCTAAAGTTGTGTGGTTTTTTAAAAAAAATTAAATTTTCGTATGTGATCTACCAGTTCTTGTTTATTAAAAAAGTTGTCTTTTAGAAAATCTCATCAAAAATGATCCTGTCCAAATTTAAGTAAATCAGTTCACCCGTGTATAGGCTTTAGCTCGATGTGCAGTGGAAATATGAATTTATTGATGGACCATTTATCGAAAATATTTGTTTCGGACTTCATCTGGATGGATTTTAAAGTTTTACTGAGGAGGAATGTTACCATTAAGTGTTTTATGTAAATTACCTATCCATATACAGGATGCGTCTTATGTTCCACGTCGATGTTTTTTTTTCAATAATTTTTAAATGAAACACAATTTATTTTATATCTTATTGACTGATTATGATGTCGGTTAAGTGGGTGCGTTTCTCCGTGGCACAAAGGCTAGCTCTTTAAATCATATCTTCTGTTGTACCTGCCCTTAAGCATCAAGCTTGGTTTTTTGTTGTATACCTTTATCTTCAACCACCTTCATAAGAAAAATTAGGGTGTTCATGGAGCCAGGGAAAAGTTTCACGAAAAATTCTCATAGTACCATCTTGTTGTTCGGAATCAGATGTTCTGTAGACCTTATTGATCCAATTTAGGCACACGAAAAATTTAAAACATATTCCGATGGCGGACACCAGTAACTTACTTGTCACCCAGTCTTTACACGGTCTTTTAGTGTATGCAAATGAAAAATTTTGCGCTGAATGGTTGACTTGCTCGGCACATGATTAACACCAAAATACTCAAATAATTTTTTCCGCATAATGAACTATAATTTAATTTAAATGTTAAATGCTCCATAATAAATTGATATAGACCATTCTATACAACTGTCAAATTCCAACTGCCAAATGTTATTCACACAAAAATGGCAACCAAATAATATCTAACTGGCACATCAAATGCACCCTGTATTATCTTAATTTTTGTATACTTATGTACATACATAAATTTCAAATCATCTAAAACCTTATTTTAAAAAAAAAACAACATATGTATCTACTTAGGTCAAAATAGACAACTTAAGCAAAGGCTTTTAAAGGGCACTCTGGTTCAAAAACATTGAGTAAGTATATTTCAAAATTCTAATCTGTTTACAAATATTTTAGAATTATTTTTTTTTGTTTTCAAATAAATCACTTTTCGAAATTTCAAAAAAATTCATTCGAACCAGCAAGCAATTAGTGTACCTATTACAATTTCTATGTTCAAAAACTTCAAACAAAGAACAAAGGAAAAGAGTCATAAAGAGTGCAACACGGGTCACTCGAATTATAATTAACAATTTAAACAGAAGTGTCATCATGTTTGAACAGCTCTTTAAAAAACTATCCTTATCCACTGCCTAATTTTAATTTTATTACCTGTTCACCAACAAAACCACGTATTTATTAGTTTTTTTTTTTTTGGTTGTTCAAACCAATTCACTTTTAAAAGAGCCTTAAATTATTGTGGAAGGCCTATGCTTGCCCAAACAAAAAAGCCAAAAAGGACACAAAAACCACTTGATAATATATTATGGCATATAATCTATTTAATTTTCAAAGAGTATTCATTTATTCACAAAACCGTTCACACCATCATGGCTCATTGAATTTCATTCAAAATTACTATTATTATATTCGTAAAACGTAAAAGTTTGATCTCATTAAAATTCAAATATCGTATTGTGCGCGCGCTAAGTGCTGTCAACCACGATATGCCATCAAATTCTAACTAAAAAAAAACATACCAAACTATTATAATCTATATATTCGAAATTCATTTAAGGTAATTCATGATGGTTTCCCGCATATTATCCCTGATAATTAAGCCAAAGTCTTACCTGATTAGTTGAAAGGTGTTTATTGTGCTGCAACAAATTGAACCTGACGTTCTACAAGAGACTTGCCATTAGCATCTATTATTATCATAAGAGGGCAGCAGCGTAGCTTTAAGGGCTCAGCGTCGGGATCACAATGCCTTTGAGCTGGGTGCCTACATGACGGCTTCTTTAACGAACCTACTTTTGTATTAATTAGGAGTACATACTGTGTACTACTTTTGGAATTCTATATACATATCTGGCTATATAAAAAAAAGGAACAATTTATATGACCATCTGCCAAAAACCTAAATACGAGCAGAAGTTCGTCCTTTTTTTTTTTGGTTGCTGCTTTTTGAGGATTATTTTCCATTCATTAATAATTCTGTAACCACCATGGCTTACTATACTCGCAGCCGTAATTGAAATTAATAATTATTGTTTTGGGCAAGAGCGTATATATTAAGTCCTGCGAGAACCTTGGGGACTAATTAGTAACTGTACCGCCTTGGTTATTTAATTAGATTAAATATAGTCGATCCCACATCTGACAGTTGCAAAAAAAACCGTTAAAATTATTCACAGGCAGACTTTATGATTACACAGTTTTGCGAGGTTTAGAGTTCATTGCCGTAATGGTGTTTTAGTTAATTATGGTTGTTTTTTATGTTTTCGATGGTAATGGTTTGAAACTCATTTGGGGAATATATCTAAAATTAGATTTTATTTGACAAATTTATAAGCAACTGACGGACTCAAAACAAACCGATCATACTCGTAACTAAGAACAATGTATTTGAAATGTTTTTAGACCAAAAGTCTCTTTTTTTTGTTTGTCTCAGCCAAAACCCGGGTTAAAAAATGAGGTTATCTTTAAACACACAAAAAAACAATCGTACCTCCTGCATCCGTATAACTGTTACTGCAGCAACAACTTGCCAAGATAGAAACGGCGCATTTATTTTTACTGTCGCAGGAGTAGGTATCTATCTACGTATGGTCTCCTCTGCCGGTCTTATTAAGGTTATGTTAAAAGGATTTCCGTTCTGCACACTTTTAAAGGACACTGGAATTCAGTTTCGATGGTTCTTACTTCTTACTTGGCTTGTGCAACATGGTGGAGAGAAAGCTAAAATACAAGAACCTATGTACGTAAATCCTAAGCGTTGTCGTTACAGAGGATGCATTTCTCCCTTCACATGCGTTACGTTTCCTCGCTCTTTCGCTGGTCCCATTGAATTTGAATTTTACGCGACTTCGTCGACGACAACTACAAAAGGAAAAACTGCGTCTGCCTTCTTTAGAATATTCTTCCCATGCAACGTAGGATGAAAGTCCTGTTGCTTTATTTTAATTTTTTTTCTAGCTTAAAATGTAAAGCAAGGGATGTGAACAGAGAGCTCTTGACTTGCTGCACTAAGACAAGAGAAACTAAAACAACAACAGAAACACAAAATGAAGATACAGCAGAAAGTGATATGATTTTGCTTAAGTTTTAAAAAATATTTTTGTTCACTTGATGTTAAAGAGACATGATTGGTGTCTTATGTCAACAATAAAAATCATTTGCATAGCTTTTTTTAAAATAAAAAAAAAGAAGAAATATGCATATTAAAGGCTTTTGTCTAAGTTTTAAGAATTTAAATTTTCAAACTTGTCCGCTTCCTTCCATACCATAAATTACTCACAATTCAAAAGGGAATGTTATATCCGCCAGCGCCCTCACACACACACACACACACATTTGTATACACAAAACAAAAAGTGGGGATACAATAAATGTCTAGTTTTACTCGTAATTACTCAACTACTTCCTTCGTAAATAAATGGAATGTTGCAAAGTGATAAATTTATATAACCTTACAAGATAATCAGACAGCAGAAGAAGGAAATTTGTGTCGTCTAAACAACATGATTTTCTGTACCAGAATGCAATTTAAATGAATAAATTTACAGAATATCTTTGGGATAATTTGTGTATTTAAATAAAAAACGGATATTTGAAGTACGGGTATCGGGCGTGTGGATTAAAATCGCTTCTGACTCCACAATAAAATAAAACTTAAAAAATGTTAAATTGTTTCTTTTAGTTCTTGCATCAATCCGCAAAACCAATAAAGAAATATTATGTGAAAGGTATCTTTAATACCCATTTTTGAAAATTGTTCACAATAAGTTTCCACTTAATAAATTTTTTTGATTTTTACTTGCGACTTATACAACTATAATGCAAGTTATGCATTCGTAAAAAAAAATCGAACTCGAGATTTTGATCAAAAATGACATCACGATGATATCGAAGACTAAAAAAGTGGGTCTCGCAATTCTGTCTGTCTGTCTGTCGGTTCGACTACAACCTAAACGGCTCGGCCAGTTTTCTTCAAACTTGGTAGATATCATTTTTAATTTTTTTCCCCAAACACGTTTTCTTCTTTTTTTTTAAGACCAAACATAACGGTACCATACGAATTTTTTTTCGAAATTTTTTAAATATTTTTTTTTGTCAAAAACTGCTCGACATATTTGAAAAAAAAAAGATACAAAAAAATTTATTTTAGTTAAAGCTAGGTACCCCCCAAAGAACTTTTTTTTTAGTTTTTGATTTTCTCAAAAATGGTACAACGGATTTTGATCATTTTTTTTGCTAAAGCTTTCCGCAAATTTAAATAGAATTATGTATTCAAATTTCAAAAAAAAAAATTTTTGATTTAAAAAAAAAAAATCAAAATTTTTTTTTCAAAACTCAATATTTCGAAAACCTTATATTAGATTTTTTTCAAACTTGATAAATAAAAGTTTATCAACATAGTCTACAAGATGTATGAATAAAAGTTTTATTTTACCTAGAAATAAAGGTACCCACCATACAAATGTCAAAAAATGACTTTCAAAAATCGTATTTTTCTCGAAAACGGAGCCGTGAATTTTGATAAAATTTTTTTGTTTCAATTAATTTTAACGATCTTTAATTTAATAAAAAAAAAATTTAAATTAAGATATTACAGCTTGTACCTACCATAGAACTATTTTTTTAAATTTTGAATTACTCATTATCGACATGACGGATTTTAATGAAATTTTTTGTAGAGATGCTTCTAAAAAGTCTAAAATCCATTGCATTTCCAAACTTAAAAAAAAAGATTTTTCGAATTTTTGAAAAAAAAATCATTTTTTTTTTTTGGAAAATTCGATGTTTTAAAAACGGTGCAATATTTTTGTTTGGAAATTTAATTTTCATTCGTACAGTAATAAAAACTTAAAGTAAGCATACCAAAATTTTGTATCTTAATGTTTTTTTTTTTAAGAAACCACTACAAGAACTTATAACTTTTGTTCTTGCATTCATATTTGCACAGCATTCTGTTTTTGTCTCTAAAAGAATTTAAAAAATTAATTTTATCCTTATGAACAGTTTTCTCTAATAACATTCGTTTTTAAAATACCATAGGAGCAAGTTCGTGCGACCCAGTCGCGCATTTTATTTTTCATATACATATTTAAAATATTATAAGAAATTTCAAAAATAAAAATGTAAGACGGGTACCACAAAAAAACGCCTAGAGGGAAAATTTTAAAAATGTTGACTAAGTGCTTAGAAATTAGGCAGAGCCGTTTTTCACTTTTGAAGCTGTCAGCTTTTGACTTTTGACAATTAAAAACTACGCCACTACTGAAAATGGAATGCTACACGCTTCAACGACGCATTGAAATTGTAATTAATTCACTAACAAAAATGGTTAAAATTGGTTTAAGAAATATGAGCTGTTGAGACAAGTAAGTGATGTGAAGAATTGAAATCGTGTGCGTCGCTCAAGAACAACTGAGAATATCTCCTGCAGCCCGTAGTGCTGACGAAAATCCAGGTTTGTCGATTTCTCGTCGATCCATTCCACTGTATTTTGCATAATGACTTAGGTCTTAAGGCTTTTTAAGTTCAGTTTACACAAGAACTCAGACCCGTCGATCACCAGCAACGTCGTCGTATCTTTGCTGATTGGGTCCTTGAAATGCATCAGAATGATCCGGATTTTTATTGAAAAATCATCTTCAGTGATGAGGCCTATTTTCACCTCAGAGGCTACGTTAATAAGCAGAGTTGTTAATCAAAGAATGATTGATGAAAAGCCTCTTCAACGTGCCACTGTTTGGTGCGGTGTTTAGACTGGCGGTCTGATTGGACCGTAATCATTCGAAAATGAAGCTGGTGCAACTGTTGCGGTAAATACCGACCTGATGATGGGTCTTGTGATTAAAAAAACGATGAAGCTTTTTTTGGAGGAAGCTAAAGCTAACTAGTCATAGCCTTTACTAGCAGCTAAACCTAGATAGTTCTAGCTTAAACTTTGTTTCATGTGAAAAAAATCGAGGACATATAGCTTCCAATGTGTGATATGGTCATGTAAAATTTCACGAAAAAGATATGTTTCCGCAACCGTAGTCGTGGTGGCCATTTGGCTGATATCGTTTTTCATTGTTAATTTAATGATTTCTCTTAAGAAATACTAGTTTCTTTTTAATCACCAAAATAAAACCTCTTATTGGAAACCCCTATATAAATATCAGCTGCTATTTTACAAGCTCAAACTATTTTCACTAAAACAAAGTACCTATTTTTGTTCTTAAGAAATTTTGATTTTGGATTGCCGAACACACCACCCCCCCCCCACCCCTCCGTCCTCACATTCAATACATACGCTATACAAGTACCTAAAGTTAAAAAAAAAATTAAATTTTCTAGAGCCTTGTATTCCAAAAAAAAAACAGTCCCTTTCTTAAATTAAACATACCCTTGCCAAATATCTACAATCCTTCTTCATTCTTATTGGCAAGCCTCAAATAAAATCACAGACAAAATTAATAAATTCACACCTCAACTCACGCCTACAATAACTGAGCCCCGATTTGATACATGATTGGATGGCGTCAGAATTGATGGTGCCTTACATTGTCATCATAACTCAAGATTCTTTATTTATGGTTCTTTAAAACAATTGATAGTCATAAATCATTCCTAATGTCAGTTGCAGTGATTCATTATTATGTTTTCATTTGATTTAGTGGCTAAGGCACATGTGTGACCCGTACACACTTGCCATCAGTCGACTGCCAAAAAAAAAAAAAAAAAAAGAAAAATATAAAACCCAACGAATTAGAGCCTGTGGTAAATCAAAAAAAAATCTCAAATCGATTTTAACATAATTTATTTGGAATTCAATGTATTGAACGTGATTAAATGAATGGAATTTGGGAAAATATTCAATTTCCCTATCAAATGGGAGTGTCTAGACTTTGAATATTAAATCGACTAAGCAATACATAACCGATCAGAAGTGGGATTTATTCTTGAAATTTATTTTCATATTTCGATTAAAAAATATCAAACCTTTATCATTACGAGCAAGAAGACTTGCAAATGTAATATTTCTAAATCTGAAAATATAACGAGCAAGCAAATAGGCACAGAAATGCTATTTAAAAAAACACTCTGTACATAAATGCATCAGCAGGAAACTCTGAACACAAACACTTTAAAATATTTATCACTATGTTGTTCAAGCTTCCGGAAAAATTTCACATTGTCCATCGTTCTAATCAAATTGACAAAAATTTGTTAGTTAGATAGGATAAAACTAGATATCGTTCTACACAATGGCCACAGATACAGGAAGCTCTTCATCAAAATCCATTAGCCCAAGTGGATATTGTTTGGGAAAATATATGTGGCAATGCAACTATAGATAGAGGTTCGTTTTGGTGAAGCTTCAACAGCAACTCGCATAAGGTGGAGAGTATTGGTTTTAATAAAGCTTTGATGAAAAATATTGCTCATTTCTCTTTCTTTTTTTTCTTCTTTCCTCCTTATGGCTTTAATTAAACGCTTGCTTACAAGAAAATAAGATTCCAAAAATTTCATAAGGTGCATTTTCTGAGAAATTAAAAATTTCTGTTAATAAGAAAATTAATTATTCTTAGAAAAATATCATGAGCAAAAAATTACTCATTTACCTTTAACAAAATACTCAGACATTTGCTTTGCAGAGAGCATTATTAAGGAATTCTTGAAAATACTTAAATTCTTAGCTCTCAGCAATTTAATAAAACTCATTTAGATACTTTATTTGATTTGACTTTGAACAGGAAAATTGTGCAGCTTTTGTATTTGGTTTCATATCGCAAGCCATGGTTTAGTGCGAAACTAAATTTTATACGATGTGGGAAATTCAGTCGGGTAATTGTTTTCATTTAGATTTTATTTTGAAGACATCGGTCATGGCTTGGAAAAAGGCGCATTTCATATTTGAACTGGGCCAAAATTATGTGATTTTGAACATTTGGGTACATTCATTGTTACGGGTGCGATACTAGTGAATCAATCTTGAATAATAATTTACGTTAAACTTAACTAAATTAGTAAAGTGAATAATATTTAGAAATAGAATCCACTTCAATGAGAATTTAGAAATCCGAATTGGTGAATTTTATTTGAACTTCATTGGATGTAAATATTTCACTAACAAAGATCTCAAAATGTCTTTTTTAATGTTTTCTAAAGTTGGTTTTTAGTACCGATTTAAAATTGTGAAATACTGTAAAGAAAACAATTTTTGAAACCGCAACTGATATGTCATGTTAATGTTACTAATGTGACAAGCTTTTTTTTCATTTCATTGCCATCAAATCCAATGTGAATGATTCATTTTTAAGTGGTATAGATTACAATTTAATTATATCTAGTCTAAATCTACATATGTTAAAAAACAAAAATTTTAGAAATTAGTGAAAAAGAAATATTTAGTCTAAAATGCTATTTGTTCCGTTTCTGTCACAATTTTTAAACTTTAATTTGGGATGACGAATGTTTTTTTTTTAAATTCTATTAACAGTTGTGTGACACTTGATTATAAGGTTCTGCTTATCTTTGGTTAGGTATTCCACTTTCAGACGTAAAGATAGAGGTTCATATGTTTCCTCTTTTTGTGACCTTTTTATTAATAATATGTCCTTAAGTGGGCTCCAGGTCAATATTAAATATTTATTTTCAATAATCAATATATTAAAAATCAATATTTCACATTAACGTAAGCCCACTTAAGAAGGACATATTAGTGTAGAGATTCTTTCTTAAGTCGTACAAAGCGAATGTTAAATGTCTTACAACCAATTTCGATACTGAGAACTTCAAAACCAATTTGTGTTGGTAACTCCTCTCAAATTTGTTATTATTTACCCAACCCTATTACTGTGTGAAAATTGTTAATGTTAGTGAGTGTGCGCACAGTTAAAAAAAAAAAGTTGTTTCAATGACAAAATTGGGAGTCTAATTTGGGGCTAGCTCTCAAGTACAGATATTTTTTATTTAACCGCACTGCACGAATGTGAAATATTTTACCTCATAGTTTATTGTTTGAAAATTCTAAAATATTGTGTATCGATTTAATTCACTAAGTCCTTTATGAGGCAAATAATAAAAACCCTATTGTTCTTAGCAATGTTCAACTAATTCGCCATTTCTAATATTTATATATATGAAAAAGATAAAATAAACAAAATTAGTTTTTAAATTATTTTATATTTTATTAACTAATATCACAACTTAAGTTTTTTAAATCGCTACGCGTTTCGGAAATTATCTTTCCATTTTCGATATAATATCATAGTATGAGAGAGAAAAACAGTGGTGGGTGGAACATTTCACATTCGTATAGTACGCTCAAAAAAAAATCACTCGGCTTAATAGTACGTCCCAAAATTTCCCTCGAAACTTAATTGATGAGCTTTCCGATGAGAGAGAAAAACAGAGCTCTGTATACAGAAATCCACATTCATGTTGTGCGGCTAAATAAAGAATATCTATACTACTTCCGAAATTTGGTTTGGGTGTAAATTGATGAACACTCTAAGAAACGCGAGCATTTCTCAAAGGATGTACTCATGTTTTTGATGTACTATTGTTTTTGAATTTCAATATCACAATAAAAGAGAAAAACCGAGAGCGGAAGAGCAATGCACATTAGTGTAGTGCGACTAAGGAAAGAATCTCTCCACTTAACAGTAAGTCCAAAATTGAACTCCATTCATGAGGCATACTTAGAAGGGTGAATAATATGGTTGAATTGTTTAAAGGGAAAAAGGCAACTGGTTACTTCATTAGAGCACTATCTACGACGGAGTTAAAGAGACGTACATTTACCTATAAAGATAATACCTCAAATCATTTTAAAGGCTCTTCTTTGCTTAATATCCCAAAAATTCAAGTGAGTTATTATAAGATTCTTAATAATACCATTGTTGTATCATTAATTTAACCAGTTTTGACATTCGAAAACAAATATCTCGAATCCAATTTCAAAACTCACAAATATTAATATTTTTTCGAGAATACATTTCAATACACTATCAATTTTTGATCATCTTAAATTTGAACTTAAAGGAGAACTTTATCTCTGAGTTTTTGACCACAAGGGTTCATGGATGGAAAAACATAGTTTTGAAATTACTGACTTGTTCAATTTACTGCAAGGTATTTAAGCTTTTGCGAAAATTCGTTAAAAATATAAACCTCACAAACATACAAGTAGGTAATGTAGGTAGATTATATGTACCCCTGTGGCTTGTTATTGTATTCGTATATCCCTATGCCTATCCTTATTTCTCATCTTCACAGATTATTTCTAAAGGGTACTTGAGATATAAGTTTATACATATTTGAAACACGAGTGCTTCTTACAAACACACCACATAAGGTGCGTGTATGAATTACCTCAAATACAAATGAGTATATGTTTAAGGTGTTGTCTAAAATCAAAGCCCAGCATTCGAGAAATGTGTTCATATTTTGTTCCGAATCCCAAAAAGGGATAAGCTCTAGGGAAAATCTGGTAATTTCGGTATACAGAATCAATAAATGACTAGCTTCCTTTTCTCTTCCTTTTTTTTTTGATAGGAAAGATTCGTTTTTATTTGTGGTGTGAATGATCATAAATTAAATGTATTTTTAGTTTAATTCTGGAACCCACATATTTAAATGGGAATCAAGAGGTCCAGGAAAATAATATGTTTCTGTGTTGGCTGTGCGACCTTTTGTGTTTTTCGAGAATGCTTAACAATTAAGGGAGATTTTGTACAGTACCCAAATTGGAAAATAAGGTGATCACAGTATATAGAAATAAGATTTGAGTTAGGCAAAGATAATAATGAACGATAACAAGTTAGATATTTAATGATGTCAGTGGGACAAAGGATGTGGATGTTGTGTTGTAATGGGACTCTAATTCCGTCAGGACTTCTAAGTTTGAGGCAACTAAGGCCTTACACAATTATTATTTTAAATTATTTCATATTAAATTTTAAATTGAGCTTGCTTCACCGTGAAAGCAGAAGAAAGTTCTTCAAGTTCAAAGTCAATCATCGAATAAGTTTTTTTCCAGCACAAATTGTTAATGGTTTCCGATTTGTTGATATTATCTAAGAAATTGATTTCAATTACTAAGTTTACTTGTACACTCATTTTTGTTTTCTCTTCACTTAATTGAATTGAATCTGAATAACAGCGAAACCCGAAAATATAAAAACTCATCAAAATCATTCATCTCGTCCTTTTCACGAGTTACTCTATTAGCAACTGCGAACGTGCCTTAAAGATTCTCAATGTTTTTTGCGTGTCCATGAGATAGGTACCTACAAAATGATATTTTTCAAGATAAGGGCAAATGGACTACATTAAATTGGTTTTACACCCCAAAAGGGAACATGAAAAAAAAAATACAAATTACCCTAAAAATCCTTATACCTACATAAAATATTTAGACAAAAAAAATGGATTGTAAGTTTTTATTTTTTATTTTTTTTTTATTTTGTGAAAACCAAGTTAAACCATGGGATCCTTAGAGATAATGAGGACCTTTTTTCATGTTATGGCTATCTGAGATAGAGGTTCATACTTAAGCCATTATAAACATTAAATCGATTGGACTCTAATTACTTGAATGGATAACGGATAATTCTATAAATTTACTTAAAATCATTCGGGAAATGACCCTTTTTTGTAAAGTTCATTCGAAATGAATTGAAAACAAAAAATTTGTTTTTATATTTTTTTTTTATTTGCACACACTGAACAAACATCATCCTTTTGCTGTGGCGTATTGCTCACTAAAGTCATGGGTGTGTACTAACAATTTATTCCATTCCATTAAACTTGAATGAAATGTACCTTTAAATAGGATGATACTCCTAGTCCTGCTATGGCCTATGCAAAAGAGGAAATGCTAGCCGCCATTCAAGGAGAATACCATGTTCGCCTCTCTGCATTGTATGTGCCGCAGCATGAAAAAATCACAGGACATAGAAGAAGTAAAAAAAAGGATTGATCGGAAAGCTATGAAAGAAAGATTATTGTGTTGGGTCAAGAGGAAACGCCCTCTCACTTTAGTCCAGGAGACAAATTCTATGCATTATCCTTATTCATAAACTGAAAAGGGGTTTGTGGTTTGAAATTGCATAGGCATTTTTCAATTTCACTTTTTGTTTGTTTTCTTAGTTTTTCGAAAAATTTTTCTATAAAAAGGATTTTTCTTTCAACGGTTTTGAAAAACTTTTTAGTATTTAAGAAGAAATCTAAGGAATTTAAAAAATAAATACTTTAAGAGTTGACAATTTTTATGACTAAACGTGATCTATATACGTGATATATATACATTCAGGTTTTTACAAAGAAGAGACAAATATTTTACAGGAGAGGAGTTAATTGATCATAGCAAAAAATTTTTATACATGTACTTTACAAGGTGTTTATAACAATAACCTATACTTTGGAAAATAATTCTTCGCCTTTGGGAACGTGGTATATTTTCTGCTGTTTATATAGTAGGTATCATTGTTTTAGGAGAGGAATACAATAGGTTATCTCAGTAGAACACTGTTCATTAAAACCACAACACAATGCTCGAGAGATGCATAATGGTTCTGTAATAGTAGTTTTATCACCTATAACCCTTTTGCGTTCTTTTGTCTTCTATTTAAAAGACTCAAGTGGGATTTTATAAGCACTAGTCCAAATATGGGAATGGTACATAAAACACATATTTGAGCCGAACGTCAAAAGTCAGATGGTCTTAGGCCTTTTAGTTTTCCAGCAAGTTGAAAATCATATAAATTAAATTTTTTTTAAAAAATGAAAAATTTTAATTTTATATCTAATACCATCAAAATCGTAATTTTTTATCGAACAGAATATAAAAGAACTTGTTTTTGATGATTGAAATCATTACTATGCCCTGTGGTTGGCCGTAAATGATTTGTATTAAACAATTAAGAGGGCGTATGTGTTGATATTATCCATCGGATACAACAAATGAGAGAAGTAGACTATCACGGTTGGTGGGAAATTTTTAAGGCTTTGACGGATGATTTTAAAATTTTTACTAAGGTATGTTGTTTTCCTGAAATGAGTTCTGTCGAAGGGTCCACTGACATGTTATGTCTCGAGTTTTCCTTATAAGTCATTTGCAAGATGATACAATTCTTCAATGAAATTCATTCTGTACGTTGTAATTTTTTCGTTTTAATTTTTTGAGTAATACGTTACGTTTTTTACTATAGTATAAGCCTTACCAATAATCTCTATATAAGTTAACACGATCACCTAATATCCGCCGGGCCACACATCGTCATCATGGCATCATCAACAACAAACCATGCTGACACAGAGTTCGATCACCCAACATCCGCCGAGCCACACATCGTCGTCGTCATCAACAACCATGCAGACACAGCTGTTTCTATAAACGAAACAGCCCAGTGTCAAGAACCGACGACGGGAAAGATGAAATGCGATATCTTGCACGAGCCGCAAGATATCAAAAGCATTGCAGGGTTCAGGGTTCTAGGTATTAAGTTAGTTATAAGTTATTCAGTCTTTCACAAGTCTCAAATAAAGAAACAATAATAAAACGGAATCATATTGAATTTCATTACTGGCCCCTTTCATTAAACTTGAATTCTAACGAATCTCTTTACTTATATTCAACCAAACATGAGTTGTCTTATTATTAAGGTTCCGAAACATGAACATTTGATTATTTAGGGTCCATTTCTCTCAAATATTAAAATCGTTTTTAATTTGATCACTGGTAAGCCCTTATGGAACATTCAAGTCACCCTGTACAGTGTACATATTCTGAAATTAATTGCTTTTGCGAAATATTTCTAGCACCATTCTTCTAACGCAGGATCTCTTTAAAAAAAGCTATTTTATTTTTATAAGACTCATACAGATTTTAAATGTTGCCAGGTCATACAAAAATATATACTCCTAATTTTGTTTTAATTAAATTATTTTTCAAATCTTTTTTTTTAATAGAAAAAATGCAATTTTAAATATCATCTATCAAAAGCATTATTATTGTTTTTTTTTTTTTACAAATTCATTGAAAAGGAATGCTGGGAATTCAGTTCATTAAATAACTACAAAGGTTGAATTCTTAGTCCCGATTTTTGATTTTTTTTAATTTATTTTGTGTTTCATTAAGGTGCGTCCTTTCCATGGTTTTAATTTTGATTTATGAACCCAATCTGGAGGAAATAAAATTCTGCGTCACGCAGAACAAATAAATTGATTGGTATTGTAACAAACAAATTAATGATCCATTGTCTGCACTGCGGATGCGGATCTCATTCCACTTGTTCTACGGTTAAGCAAGTACAAGCGGAAAGGTACAGTGTGGCAATGTGATGATGGGATGAGGAAGCAAAACTCCGATTTGGGTCAACAAGCAACACCACCCGAACATCGTCAAACAACGAAGTGCTTTTCATATTATCCTGTTCCCTTGCATTTTTTGTTGGTGTTCATATAAAATCTATATAACATAATGTACACCTCCCCCATGCTATAGCTACATTGTGCCACGCTCCCTTAGCTGGAAACAATCAAAATGTAAACGCTATCTGCACTTGACATTGATTTATGTTACTTCGATTACGAGAGCGCTTTTAGCCTTCTGGAAAATCAGTCTCGATGTCCTGATTTTGAAGCAACAAACAGCTTAAGAAGAAGATTTATATTCATGACCAGTTGAGTAGTTCGAAGAGAGTTGTTTTAATGGTGTTGGAGATGATTGATATGGTATGCTAGGGCTTCACAAGACCGGTGGCGGTATTCCCTTTTTTTCCTTCATTTTTGGTTTGAGAATGGTTTAAAATAATGTGGCTAAGTGGAAATTTTGAGAAATTCATTTTCCAGCTACTACCATAGCCAACAACTTCAACAGACGACACCAAAAAAGGAAGCTATGGGCAATTTTTCTTTTTTTTTTTCAAGAAGGATCAATATTAAGAAAATGAGGATAAACAAAAACATAAAATCCCAGAATGTCAGTAAATCATGGAAATGGTAGATTTAATGGTCAAGGGAATACCAATCTGGTAATAGTTGTGGGATTTTCTGAAGATAATGATATCCTGTGAGTTGATGAGGGTATTCAGTTTATCATTGTGTCTGGGATTGTTCAACATGTTTCCAGTAAATAATGCTCTCCTTACTTGCAGGGAGTCGTTATCTTATTAAATTAATTTGATATACATTCGAGTGATTTCGAATCATTGCTGGTAATTGCATTGATGTTTTTTCATTCAAATTGTATATCTTTAAGATCAATTTTTACCAATTGAATCACATTTAAAGTATTTATTCACCTTTCAATAGATAGCTTGATGAACACATACAATTAAGAAAATAATAATAATACGACTTGTTATGAAGATTTCCGTTTTGTCTTTCTCTCAGGCTAAAAAATATTTGAAATCTATCAAAACAGTACTTAATCAAAAAGTGAATTGTTTTTAATGATTTCCATAATCATTGAACAAGAAAATTGTTTATACCAATCAGCAACAACATCAAATCTTTTTGAATATTCTTAATATTTTGTAATCTGTGACGATGTGAAAATAATCAAATTTTCGTTTTATTCGTATATATGTATCTGCTCATGATTATTTATACCATTCAAAAAATCGTGCAATTAAAAACTTTTAAAAGCACTTGCGTACAAGCTTAATTGAATTAACTCAAAATGTAATACATGTTTGAAATAATTTAAATGGTTAGTCATTTGCAATTAATGTTTTATACCAATCAGCAAAAACGAAACATAGATATTAAAGAAATATATTTAAATTTACATATTCTATTGAAAAAGAGTATTGTGAAAATATTCTAATAATTTTTCTTAAATATATATATCTACAACCCTCTTTTGAAGCTTGTTCGTTTTGTATTTTTACCAGTTAAGCAAATATTTCATTCGAATGGAAAACTTTCAAAACCATAACTAATCCAAACATGATATATTTAAAATGATTTATATACACTTTAAGCGAGAAGCTCTTTTATACCAATGAGAAAAAGAATTGATTGATATATTTGTGCCTTATCTTTTCGTATTTTATGCCATTGTGAAAAAAGTCAAATATTTCTTGTCAAAAGTACATTTGCTTTCGAGACTTGCAAAACAGGCAGTATGATTTTCCTATATATACCAGTTAACAGATATTTCACTCCAATTAAAAACTTTCAGAAGCGCTTGGGTATGGAGCTTATTTGAATAAAGCCAAATTGTTATCCCTTTTCGAAATAACTTAAATGTTTTTTGGTTTGGTATTAATTGTTTTATATGTTATGTTATTATTTTTGGTTTGGTATTAATTTTTTTTATACCAATCAAAAGAAAAATAAATAAATCAAAATAAGTGAAATATTTCCCTATTCTTGTCTAAATACAGTTTCGACAAATTGATAAAATAACAATTCGTGTTAAAATTATTAATTTTCGACACGTTAATTTGCATTTATACCAGTCAAACAAATATAACACTCCAATTATTATAAATTATCTCCAAACCTATTTAACTGATGTGATATTTTTTATCTTTTTGGAAATAATTAAAATGATATCTCTTGGCTATGCGCGTAAAATAAGTTTATACCAATCATTGCATTTTATCTGTGGCACTTGCATTGAGTTATCTGCTTATACCATCGAGGTATATATAGTGAATATATTTATTTTCCTTTTTCTGTTATCTATTTCCAAGCATCAAGAAGTGTGTCCATAGGAGATGGTGGTTAATTTCTGAAATGTACGAATATAAACGTCTCCGACTTTTAATAATTCCTACATAATAAAGTGTTTTAATTAAAAAATGTCTATTGAGACAGAATTTCCTCTAAATCACCAAAAGTTTTCAAGGACCCTTCGACTGAATTTAATTTGTATACGTCTGTTACTTTATTGCCGTAAAGAAATTTCAATTCTTTGCCGATTCAATTAAATACTATAAACCAAACCTAGAAAATCTCCCCAAGAAACCAATGAAGGAAATAATAAATCTTATTATTTACAATAACGCACATAAAATTAGAATTTATAATGAAGTAAAAGTACAATTTAAGGAAATATACATTATATTCCCAAAGTAAAAATAGATAAAAAAATATCGGACAAAGGAATATGACAAAAAGCGTATACTTCATTTCCATCTAATATCCCGGTTTTGTATGTGTCCTGAGCGTTGATTCGATTTTCTTTTTATAATAAGCTTTTTTCTTTTTTTTTGGATTTTGCTAATAATTTTATATATTTTCTTTTATGTTTTTTTTTTTATTATTATTTCTTTGTATCCCTTTGTACCTTTTTGGGATGACAAGGATAATGAGGATGCTTGAACTATAGGTGAAGCAGAGCATTGCAATATTGCAGCATCAATTACTTGGTATTTTGCTTGAACATTACGTCTTTTGGTACATATCTAAGCTTATTTGCAATCGTTGCACGTAAGACCCAGAGCTTAGCGGAAGAGTAGAAGAGATAGAAGACGTCGAGATGGTAGAATGATAAAATTGATGGCAAGTAACCCTCAAGGCTATTATCATCATTATTGACAATATCCTTGTACGGTTTAGGAACGTAGAGCCAAGGACTGCACATATATAACAACACCTAATTGGGGAGTACACGTCAGGTAGGGGCTGTAGGATAGGCAAAGGTGTGCTGCGGACTAGGGTTGACCATGTCTATGAACGACAACGACGACGACGATATGGACAACGAAGAACCATGATGGCGATGGAGCTATAAGACTCAACCACACTACACCAACAACGAGGCATGAAGGTGATGACGTTTGCACTCGATGTCAAGAAATGGGTAATTGGCCAAAGGATTTTGTGTGCGATGCGGCTGTTTGGGGTGGCAATGGCAATTTGAAAGAGTGACAAGCACAAGTTTCCGTAGCTGTATGCTATGAAGGAATTAGGATTTTCCGTTACATTAAAAGGTTTTCTTTTTTGTGGATTCTGGGGTTTGTTTGAGTTTCAAACTGGCGGCTTATGGTAAAAAGCTGTGAGGGATTTTAGCATTTGATGTTGAACCAAGTTGTTTCAATATATGTATCACTTTTGTGAAAATGTTCATTTGGTTTTTTTTTTTTGAAAACTGGGGGAGAGTTTTTTAGAGGTTTTTGATACATTTTTAATTGGACTTTAGAATTTAACAGACAAACCAACAGTACCCATGACAATTTTTGAAAGAGACTAAATACTAAGAGATGGATGAATTTAGTTTTGAATGTTGGTTTAAAAGTTTTAATTAATAAATATGTATTTGGAATGCTCCAATAAGTTATACCAATCGGAAGGTAGGACATATGAATTAATTAGAAACCTTAAGCTAGTGACTTATAACTATCAACTATTCCTGTTCTGTCAACATCAAAGAATTTTAGAGCATCATCGATTTTCTGCCAAGTGGCTAAATTGAGAAGCACATTATAGGAGATACTCTTGGGTGATTTGTCACTTCCTTGCAAGAGGCAATCAGAACCCCTGAGAAAACTATTTTTATTTTGTTGGTGGTAGCGGCTGGGAATCGAAATCAGATATCTGGCAAGACAGACCAATGCATTAACCATTATGTTCAGGGGCACTTATTTCATCGAAAGGCAAAAACATAAAATCTGATCTAATATTTGTTTCTACTATCCCCTATAAAATGTTACCAGCAATCATACAAATTGTTCAAAATATCAGATTTTGGTTAATATCATTCAAGTGAAAATAATTAATTCATTCGAAATGAATTCCACACTTAATAAATCAAATACAAAACGTTATACGATTCAAAGGAAAATGAAATTTGAAGTGTTTTGTTTTGATTAAAATCCTGTCAGTGATTCAAAAAGTTATTCAATCAAATCTAAGCACTAGAGAAGTCTTTTGAAGAATCATAACACCTAAGTTGTTGAATTTTCAATCAAATCTTGAATTTGTTTTGTTAATATGATTGAAGAAGTGTTTTTTTCCAACAATTTCTACTTCATATCTCCAATAATATTCATTGACTCAAAGTACTTAACGGGACATTAAATAGATAAAAAAAGGGCTGAGACCCATACAAAAATCCTATACCCATCCCAATGAGGGTATTAAAAACTTTTCACTTCCTTTACCTGATTTGAACAAAAATCGTATTAAAAATCCTTTTTCTACTTCCCTTTTTAAAATCTGTAAATTTATGGTTTGTACCTAATTAAAACTGCACTGAAAATTAACCTTATTTTATTCAATTTCCAAGTTTTTTTTTTAATTTTTTTGTTGGTGTTTTAAACACGTTTCACCTAAATTTCCATGAAACAGGGTTAATAATATTACAACAGACTTTATTATACTCGAAGCCTTTGAACCAAAAAAAATTCCGAGAAATTCCAAATTCTAAAATAACTCGACAAAACCCATGATTATGGTTGTGAGATCGTGATGCTATTTATTTCACACTCATCTTTATTTTCTCCAAAGGTAGGGTATCTCCTTATAGGTTTGTAGGTTGGTAGTGGTAGCAGCCTAAGAATTTAATTATCTACTTGCTTCCTAAAAGTGTTCGCATACTTGGGAACCCGTTTTACTTATACGTCTTAATTAAATTGAAAGGAGCAAAACGTGTTATGGCCTTTCCAAATCCTCATTTACATTACACTTTCACCATACCACTACATTCTTAGGACGAAACAACACAGAAATAAAATAAGACGAACAAAAATGAAAGAAAAACTCCTTTCTAATTAGTATTCTGAAAGAAATGTTCCGCTTTCCTTGTTCCCTTTATTTTTTTAGTTTATTTTTTTCACCAGCTCCAAATCAAACAGAACGAAAAAACAAAAGGGTTGCTTCAACATAACTTGGTTAACAAAGTAATTAAGGTCCTTTCGCGCACCACGAAAATAATGCATATTCTGAACTAAAACAACAAAGAAAAACAAACATAACTCTGTCTTTCTTTTTTCGCAGGCGAAGAAGTTCAGCCCTTGGATTCAGGAAGAAGGAGTCGGAAGTTGCCCTAGAATAACCTCTAAATCAATTCCATTTTCATATACACGCAACCTCATGCAACGAAAAGTGTGTTTTGCTCTAAATAAAAAATAAAAAGTTGCAGGTGAAGGAACCTTAATCCTTGCGAGATCTTATGATTGCAAGGAAGCAGGCAAATCCAATAGATACAGCCTGAAATCGCTAAATCGCTGTCTATCTAATCGACTATCCTATACTCGTTCTTCGTTCTCGTACTAGAAGCAATTAAGTCGGAAACCAATAATGATGAAGAATCGGAAATCTCTTCAACAGTAATTGCTTCCGGTGAAGTGACTTCACGAATTCGCTTGATCTAGAAATTTAATTGCAGTTGCAATTGCACTGAAGGAAGAATCGTTTTTGTTGCTTCATTTTTTTTTTTTACTTTCTGCTCTTCAATCGGAAATTATCTCTCCCCAAACCCAAACGGACGGAATCGAACGAAGCCAAAGCGCAGTTAGGTACAAATTGTGAATAAAAGCGTCAACCTGACTCTCACTCCCTGTGTATCCAACAACTGTGTACATCCACTCCAATGCATAAGAATAGCAGAAAATGAGAAAATCTCTGGAATTGTCTATTACCGATATCGTTAGGGAAAGGGATAGAGCTCATACCAGGTAAGATGCTTTGTATATTATCTGAACAAAAAATAGGTGGAAGATGCTGAGATGCAGCCTGACAGAATGAAGGATCTGACATTTTGTATGGCATCCCTTGCAAAGAACTAATTTTGTATAGTTTAAGTTTTTTTTTTTCTAAATACCTCTTCCTATGTATAAAATTGGTTGTCATGATTACTTTGCCTTCTTTTAACTGCCATTTATCTAAAGAGAACGCTACAAGAATTGGGTTTTTTGTCAAGTTTAGTTGACAGGAGATTGCATTTTTAATTTCTTTTTCTAAATCCGAAATTATTTTAATTTGTATTCAAACTAAATACCTTACAAAGGGACACATATGTGCATCATGAAATTACGTAAGACGTATGGTATAAACGGTTAAGAAACATGCTACAGACATTTTCTGAAAAAAATTGGAAAAAAACTAGCCAATATTTTAGGATTAGTATTTTTTAGGTTTTTGAAATTCCAAGGATACACGCAATTTCAGATAATATGAATAATAACCACGATTTCTCAGTCAACATTTTCTTAGTCTTGCTGTCAAATATTAAGGAAAACAAATTTTCAATGTGCTTCAGTAATTTTTAAAGGGTAATAGCTTGTGCAAGCTGACAGTTTAAAGTGTTGCAAAATTCTGCCGATTAAAGCTTTAAAAAAATATATCCGCAGTATTGAAAATTGGAAAATACTGTGAAAATTACTCTTAATTTGAAGCCTTTAACTTGCAAGAACCCGTTCTTATATTATTTTGAAGAAGTTATCAAATCTAAAATGATTCATAGGAAAAGTCGTCGGTTAATAAAACCATTAAAATTAAATACGATATATAAACCAGTTACATGAACTCGCTTTAATTTATTATTTAATTTTAATTATTTTTAGAACAAAAAATGTTCAGAAGCATAGCCGTTAGACGTAAAATCAGAGTGCCATCAGATTTCTTGAGCAAATACTATGAATTTATGCAAGAACAACACATTTTAAATCGCTTAAAACAGTTTTTATGTAGACAATTTTAAGAAACAAATTTTAGTACGGCAACTTCAATCCGTAAGACTAAAAACTGAATTTAAAAAAATAAATATTCAACTGTTTTTGAGATTACAAATTTTCAGAAAAATTTCTTTTTTTTCCAAAAATCCAAATTATATTTTCTTAAAATTTTTAGAATCTTCAGTGAGAAAAATCTCATTAAAATTGGTTATACCGGTAATGAGAAGTCGAAAATCGAAAAATGAAATGGTTGCATGGTAGGAACTGTCAGTAATGTCTAAGTTCCAATTTTGTTTCATTGAATTATAGACCTGGAAAATTAAGCGAAACAAAAAATATACATCAAAATTCTAAGGGTCGGTTTTGAGAAAGATACTTTTTTCGAAAAACGTTTATATGGTAATCCATTATTCTTAGAAAACAATACCAATTTCGAATACAATTTGTAGGTAATATTAAAAAATTGTTAAGTACCGAGATAAAAAAATCGATTATTTAATTTTCGAAATTTTGAATTTAATTTTATTTTTTATTAAACTTCTTAGGAACTTAAGTATTAAAAAATTGATCAAAATCAGTTAAGCAGTCTTTGAGAAAATCGAAAAAAAAAAGTTAAATGGGAGTTACCATCAATAACAATTTTTGAAAATTTTCTCAACCATACCTACATTATCCTGAACGAATTTTTTTTGAATCTATGTAATAGTTTTGTGAAATATCGAAACAAATTTGTAGCTCATGTATCATTTTCATTTGTTTTCTCGGCCCTAAGAAACCAAAAAAACGTGACGGGGGAAAATTTTTAAAATAATCTGCCGAACTTAAGGAACTATTTAAACTGAAGTCGAACAGATTTAATTGCGAGATCAACTTTTTTAGTCTTCTCTATCATGAAGTAATGTGATGATGGGTAATGATCAAAATCTCGAGTTCGATTTTTTTACGAATGCATAACTTGACATATAGTGTTAACCTATAATTCGCAAATACAAAAATAAATGTGGGGCGTAACAACTCTAGTGGACCTAGGTCTTATTTCGACTTATAATTCTTGTGTGTTTGTTGTCGAATTAATACCGCTAAGATGGCATGTAATTTTTCGTGGTGAGACATACTCTTTAAGGATCTATCACTTCCTTGTAGGGGGCAGTACCTTTAAAATTGTGTATTTTGGATGGCAGCGGCTGGGGATCAAACCCAAATATCTAGAGTCACCGTGCTTTATCACCTCTATTACGACTCGATATTTAACAAGCAATTTGATAAAAGTTTTTTTCGATAAGAATGATGAAGCTTGACATGAATAACTAGAAAATTGATAAATATCAATAAATGATCCTTGAATTGAGTTAAAAAATAATAAATGTAAATTTTTATCAATAAACAATTGTTAATTGACAATGGTAATATAAGAAGAATAATTTTTGCACGTAAAGTCCTAAAATTTAAAGTCTTTAAAATGTATCGTTAAAGATTTCTTCATTTTCCCAGTGTTTGAAATATTTTCAAAACCTGCTAGAAAATACTTGTTTAAATAACCAGAATGTTCAAGGAATGACATTATTTACAAAGTCTTACATATCACTCGTTCTCAATCCTAGTTATTTCTTGTTAGCCTTTAAAGTGTAAATATTTTAATATTTCATATTTTTGTTACCTTGTGAGAGGGGAATGCTAGAGAGAAAAAAAGACACAGACTCTACCATTATAGTGGTTGCACATAAAAGTGGATAAAAAAACCAAGAATCCAAGACCAACTAGAGAATTCACAAACAGCTGTCGATCTGTGATTGAGGCAGTTAATCGGAAATTTGTAAAATCATCAAACATTTTAAGTTTTAACCTTCAAATGCTGACTTATAGTGATTTAAGTCTTGGCGGTCACATGAAGAATCTTACATTCAACTCAAAATTGGAGTTAGCCAAACTTAAGAACTCAATATGGATCCACGAAGATAACTCATAAAATATACTATTTGTGGTATATATTTCGAGAATGTACTGTTTGTCTGTTCAAAATATAATGATAAGTGCCAATCACCATTGACAAACTTTTCCAACGCAAGATGGCGCCGATGTCACAGTGAATAAAAAAAAAACCCGAATAATTTATGAATATAATATGAAGGAGTAGGTAAAATAAACGCGTATAAATATTCATTTTAATTAAAAGCAATTTTAAATTGTGGGACATTCAAATTGATTGCATGCGAAATATTACCCAACTTAAAAGTCCTTCAGCTCAAAAACAAATACTTCTGCAATAAAACAAACATAATATTGTTCAACGTATTTTCATTTAAAATATGAGAACCTACACACTCGCATATAGATTTATGTGAGAATATTATACAGAATACATCCGTTTGTTTGTTTGTGTATAATATTTGTGGCCAACTTTTGGCAAACCCTATGAATTCAAATGACATCAGCATTCAGCATCCCACTTCCGTTTCCAAATTATGATAAAATGCTATTTAAGTCTTCGTCCTGGTCCTTAATATAGATACATGCATATATGTATGTTTGTATATGCTTAATAATGATGATACGCTTCTGATAGTAGCAAAGCATAGAATGACATTGTCAACTTAGTATTCTCTTGTTTTTCAAAGCATTTCCTGTGGCTTCCTTTTGCCCTATTTGCCTCAACCCCACCATTAAGGATATAATTTGAACGCATCCATGTGCAAATAATAATAAGACAATACAATTTATAGCAAATGACATTTTCCGGCAAAAAATAATTCGACCATATTCAAAATATGTATGTGGGTGCGCTTGGTGCGCGTTATGACATAAAATTTTGCTTTGCTCCTTTATTTTATTCCCAAAGACGACTGCGACGGGTCAGTATTACAACAATTGAAATTATTATACACATAAGAACGTACGAGTATACGCATCTCAAAAAAAACAAATCAAGTTTTTTGAAGGGCACATCCTTACAAAAAGGATGGATATAAAATATTAAAGAAAATGAGTGTTGGGATGTTAGAATAAAACCCATCTCGTTCCTCAGAGCCATTAGCATCTACTTGTATAGTGACGGCAGCAAAAGTGAACGCAAAACAAAAAGGAAAGAAAAAAATATAATTACATTATTATTTTTTACATTGTAGTTCTCTTTTTTATGTTTCGGGGTGTCTCCTGATGTGAACTTAATTATGTGTTATGGTGTGAGATGAACTGCTTTTAGATTATTCTTAAGCAAATGCTTTGAGATAGAAGGAAGGTGATCAGAAAAACTCATTATATTTTTATTGTTTTTCTTTTTTACTACAAATTAGAAATAATTCTTAATTAGAATTTAATTCAATTTTTTTTTGTTAGATTAAACGAACGAAATATTTAAAGAATTTTCTTTATAGTTCTAGGTTTTGAAATTATATCGTTTGCAATTTATTGTTCCCCACAGTCCCGAGAATACAATGAAACCTCGGGGAGAAAAAGTGTCTATCCAAAAAATTTTGAACCTGTAATTTTGAACATTTGTTGTCGTAGGTCCGACTATTTTACGTTAGTGCTTAAACAGATATTAAGGCAGCATATTTCTATTTATATTTCCCCCTAGTTGGAATTTTCTAAGAGTTAAATTTTCTATAAAATAAAATACACTAAATTGCTCTTATGTTACGAGTAAAAAGACTAAATTTGAAAAATAAATGATATGAGAGAAAAATGTTATAAGCATTAAATTCATTGTTAAATAATAAGACAACTCCTTTCGTAATTGGAGCTGAAAACAAAATGCCAAGGAAATATGAATTTGTGCAAACAATTTTAAGTCGAAGCGGTTTTATAAGAAAATAAGTTTTTATGTATAACATTTCTAAGACATTTTTAAGAAAAAAAAATTAAGTTCACAAATTATAAGTTATTTATTATTTTGCAAATATAATTAAAATAATGAGTGGCCAGTTTTGGGATATCGATTTTTCAGAAAAAAAAATTTGTGTTTTTATACACGGTTAAAAATCCTGGCGTTAAATTTAATATTTTTTGGGTTGCATATATGACCAGTCCAAAATAGTATTTAAATGTAATACTTTGAATATATTTGATTTTCAAACTCAATAGAATACATATTGAATTTTAATACTGTTTTGTATTAAAAAACAAGTTCGTATTATTAAATAGTAACACGCATAAGTATTAGTATTTAAACCAAAAAAAATAAAATTCATCACTTCTTGTATTGGTTTTAAATGCATTTATATTAGAATTTAATACGCTGGATATTGAAAACATATATTTATTCATTTAAATTGAATATATTTTTTACTCGTTTTAAGCCCAAAGAGAGTTTAAATGTAATACAAGATTATTAAATCTTAATACTATTTAAGGTTTCATTGGATTACTTTTGAACCCACATAGTATTGAAAACTAATACCTATTTATTAAATTTTAATACTATTTAACGGATTTGATTGGATTACTTTTGAACCCAGATAGTATTGAAAATTAATAGCAGATACTCAGCTCCCGCCATCACTAACGCCCTTCGAGAAGAATCCTTTAGTGTACTCATCCAAAATGTATGCCGCTGTGCTTGTTTTTATAAGTGCTTTTAATCCCTGTAAAATTAGGAAAATTTTATTTATATAGATACATTAAATTTACTATTGAAAAAGTTACTTACTTCTTTGTATAAAAGAAGAGAGCTCCCAATTGCTGCTTCTTGTTTTTTTTCAAATTTTCACTTATTTGATTAGGAGGCTCTCCATCAGCAGTGTCAAGAACCACAAGGAAGCAGGCACAGCCTGAATACTGCCGCACTATATCGCACAAGGAATCCACTGGAATCAGCACACCGTCTCGATCTTTCAAAGTAAATCCGTTCACCAGTTCTTCGTTTTCCAAGACTAAAACAAAAAAAAAATTACATAAATTAGCACGGCTTGCACTCTCCAGGAAATAAATATATGGCACTTAAACTTGCTATTTATTACTTACTTGAAAGAAGGGTATCTTCATTTGAAACAATTAAGGATTCAGATGATTCATGCGTCTGATTTTTTAAATGATTGTATTTTTTTCCACGTTTTTCACTTTAATGTAAATCCCAACTTAATTTTCCATTAGGAACTCCATGTTGCCGACCCACGACGCCGACGTGTTGAAACAAACTAACGGAGTTTTCTTTCGACAAAATTATATATATTAAAAATCGATACCTACATATGTATTAAAATCTAATATTAATGTGTTCAAAATTAATACCTCGATATTCAATTCAAGTACGAGTTAAAAAGTATTTCTTGAGCATTGAGTCAAGAGTTTCGGCCTAAATAAAAAATTTATTGAATTTTAATACAATCAAATATTAAATTTCAATACATTATTTTACTATGGTCACTTTTAACCAGATATTCTACTAAAATCAAATAACAAATTATTGAAATATAAGTTTTCAATAATAATGGTAATAGATTATAATATAGAAAAATTATATTTTAATATTTGAAGATTAAATTTTAGTGGAAAAGTATTAAAAAAAACATTTTAGTGGGATATGTACTGAGTTTTAATACCAAATTATTACAAAAAATGTTTAATAAAGTTGGAATATTAAAAACAAATTATTCATGTATTGCATACGGCTGTAATACGAGGGCCGTATTAAAAAACATCCCAGAATTTTTAACCGTGTAATAACCTTTTTTTAAAGTCTTAAAAGCTTTTTTAAATTAAATTATACATCGTAATAACTAAGCGAAAGAAAAAAAAATTAGTATAATTATTGATGCCGTTTTAGAGAAAAATACAATTTTTGAAAACCAGGGTTTAACCGTCATTTTAAGATAAAATAAAAATTTTCTTGCTACATCTTGCGTATAGTATTACAAATCTGTTAATAGTCAAGTTGCAAAAAAGCATGTGATTGTCGAAATATTGAACAGATTTTGAATAAAAAACACTGTTCTAACTTTTAAGGAGCTTTAGCATAAGAAAGTTGATCAAAATCAACTCTACAGCTTGTTAAGAAAATTGAACGCTAAACAAAGAAATAGTTCTATGGAAGGTAACATTAATAACCATACATATTTCGAAAAAAAATATTTCAACCATTAGCTGGCTTTTAATAAATGAAACTTTTCCATTTTTTTTTTAATCTCTGGAACAGTTTTTGAAAAAAAAAATATTTTCTTAAATTTCGAAAAATATTTTTATGGTAGGTACCATGATTTTTGCTTTTAAAAAAGAGAAATAATCCTTTGGCAGGAAGAAATTAAAATGATATCTATCAAGTTGCAAAAATATCGGAAGACCGTCTTAGGACTCTGGTGGAACTGACAGACAGAATTGAGTTGACCTACGTATTCCCTATCATCTATATTCCAAGGCTGATGAAAATTCAAGTTCGATTTTTTTCCCAAACGTATAACTTGCCATATGGTACCTATTTATGTATCAGGTAAAAATTACTCATTTATAACATCAGGCTACAGTTGTTCTTAATGCCAGAAATCTTTTCTTAAATCTTATTCTTAAATAAGTTTTTAGAAAATTTATTTTTAAACCCAAAATATTAGAGACAAAAATGTTTAACTTTTCTTTTTAAATATTATGTTTAAGTATTATTTTTAATATTTAACACTAGTATCAAGAAGACTTCTTTAGTCAGCAATAGCTTAAGAAATGATGATGAATCTGGTAAAATTTGAAGATTGTCTACCACAAGGAAGTGTTCTAGGGCCATATTTTTTTTTTTTATTAACTATAGATATAGCTTCTATTCGAATGACACTGCAATATTGGTGTCTGAAAAATTATAAAATACACTCATGAAAGTAAGACGTTGGATGCATCAGTTGCGTATCAAACTTAATGAGATGGAACTGATTTATATTATAAAGCTCCAATATTCATCAACACACGAGGAGTGCCAACAACTCTTCAATAAAGAGTTTATCGTCTAAAATTTATTTGTTAGAATTAAAGAGGTAAACTTCAAATGCGATTCTAAGTATCCCAAGGAAACATCACTTATTGATCTTTCAAAATTAATTTCTGATGTCCAAGTTGGAGCGTACCCAGCAAAAAGGTGTAGAAATTGTTAATTATTAAAATCATCAGAGCCGTTGTACATAAGAAAATTTATAAAACCCGACAAAAAACTACCTTAGTTGCCGGAATTAAGAAATAATACTTTAAAATTAGTATTCAAATCTTAAAATGCTATTTAAGTTGATACCATTTAATAATATGTACTTAGTATTCTGTCTGCATTTGCAAAATCGATCTACAGCAATTTGTCTTTGGCTTTCCTTCGAAAACATGTGTCCTTGACGTTAGTCTAAAGTACTAGTATCATTTTATAAATTCTCAAAACAAAAATAGTATTAACTGAACTGGATAATTTTTGAGTAGAAGCATTTTTTAATGCACACCTTAGTCTTCATGTAGGTTGGAAAAGTTGTACCAACAAACCACCAGTCATATTTCGGTCCAATTCTCTAGGCTAGTGGCAGAAGCGTAGAACACTTTGAAAAAAGAAAAACTTTGTAAGTCTTCTATATCCGTGAGATGAAACATCACATCGTTTTTTTGTTTTTTAAACCTAAACACGAATCAGTATGCTAAAACGGTTTAACAGATTTGAAACATTTCAATAAATTCCCAACCTATCGAAAAAGTAAAAATCCCTGAATTGATTTCCACCGAAGCATCTACTTAAATCTTGCACAAAAAAAGGTAAAAACACCAACAACAACAAAAATCCCCCAATAAATGATTCCTCTATCATTCAATATGTAAATGAGCTCATTTATCAAGCCATACCAATCAATTCAATCTATTGAGAGAGATTTGAAAGCTAACAAATAATAAAGCTTACCGCCAACAGATGTTGCGTTAAATTGAATACTCAGCATCCTAGTTAAATATATTCGCCCGACGACACCCCGCATTCCATCATTTCTTTTTTACACAAATACTCGTACATATATCGACCATAGATGCAAAAAAAATCCTGTGGTTAAATTTTACAGAGCAATCATTCATGATCAATGAGCTTGAAGTCAGGAAGAGAATAAAAAGATTGATTGCAGACGTGTTTTCATTTTTCATACCGGGTGACCTTCCTTATTTTTTTGTTTGCTTTAGAAAAGCCTCTCATTTGGCAGTGAAAAAAAAACCACCACCATTTCCTGTCATATAGTCCTCAGCTACAACCGCAACCTATTTTCTAGGACAAAAATTGGGTAGGATAAGCCTGCATTGTATAATATTCAAACTTTTACAACCAAACAGGTAGGTAACCCAAATTCAATCGAATTTATTCCAACACTCTTCTCTGCCACTTTGTGTAACTTTAAATTACTTGTGATACTTTTCCAATAAATTTACTCACCCCCAGGCCTGACTGAGGGGTTTGATTGTGAAAGGAGTGTGGAAAAAGAAGTAGGAGTAGCAAGCCTGAACACCTGCAACCCGTCATTTGGAAAATTATTCGATAGAATAGCTCGCGAGAGAAGTTCTTTTGTTGAGTGGATATACGAAACGTAGCGTGCCTCACTCCTCTATGCTACCGATCCCATTCCTTATTTTTTTTATTTTTCTTTGCTCTTCCCTTCAATAATTGAGGACTTTAGAGGAAAGTATATGAATTATAGGTTCGAATTCCAGGGAGGTGTCAATTCAGCACTAAGGAACACTGTTTGCGTAGTAAAAGTTACACCTTTGGTAGAAAACGATTTTATGGAATTTGCAAAGGTGAGGAATTTTTGTAATGGCTGTAAGTTTGAGTTAATAAATCCTGCCATTTGTCTGGATCAAAAGTAACTTCCATGGAAGGTGTCAGAGCGGATATGAATGATGTGTCGAAATGCAATTTCAAGCACGACCCACGCTTATAAATCCTTCTTTACAAAAAGGGTTTTTCCTATAATAGCAGAGAAACAAAGGTATCCTTTCATCAGACATTTATATTCGCTATACCCACCCAAGGCCAATTTTCGTTCGATAAATGCTACCCGACACCGCACAAAGACGTTATCGTAAGGACATCATTGTGTGTCCTACAAGTAGGATGATGATGATGATGTGATGGTTCATTATCCATTTTTTTGAAAGAGAATAAGAAATATTAGACGGAGGAACTTTTGTTCGCTCTGTCGCGACATTACATCATCTCTTAGGCAAGGACAAAGGAAGAAACGAACATTATACTACGATATCCTTGTACCATGTAAATGTAATGAATAAAAAGCAAATACGCTTTTCCGCAATTTGTTTAAATTAAAGGCTGCTCTAGGTTTATTCTTTTAAAATATACAAGTCGGTTTATTTCAATCTTGACTGAGGGAAGCCGTCGGATGTTTGTTCTATTTTTTTGGTCGGAACAAACTTTTGCACTTAAGCTAAAGCTATGTATACACATATAGATTTACATTTCTTTGTTTTGTTTAAGTACACAAAGTCAAAAATTACACAAAGGCAAGAGAATTTTCAAACGTGATCTTACGAATTGCTTGCTGTGTTCCAGGGAGGTGTCAAATGCGGAAATGATACAGATTTTAGGAAAACATTTTCCATTAGATGAACGAAATGATACTCAGGAAATAGCTAGCTCAGAAGTCGCGCTTCGCTTAAGCATTATCAAGACTTGACCTACATATTTGACTTTATTTTTTTACTTTATTCAAGAGAAAAATAAAATGTTGCTGGGAAAAATTTCTCGCAACACTAATATGATATAAATTAACTGCGATTAGCGACAAATTAAATCCACTACTGTGTCACTTGTTTAAGGGTTTTAAGCTGATAGTCACTTAGTGTCAGACCACCTAGAATTTAAGGTAGATTCACAAAAAGTAAAAACTAAATCAAACCCAAGTTAAGCTAAAACGTTCGCCAGAAATTTTACTGATTTTTTTTTATTTTTCCTGTAGCTACACATCTTCATTTCATCCTTTTCGAAACTGTCAAACTTAAAAACGTGCCAAGAAGTATAACTGAAAATATTTTAATATAAGGAACGACAAAATCTCTTACTACCAGAATCTTCTATTCTACCCGAATTTGAATATTCCCAAATGCTCTTCTAGTGCTAATTTATTAAATTTAAATCTGTATGTAAGATCTTAGAAATGAGTTCCAAGTAATGTATTCAAAAGAAGATGAAAAACTCACCTGAATCCGTTGACACACCAAAATCTGCAAATAAAGAAATTATTTATAAAAAAATTATTATGTGTATTTATAAAAGTCTCAACTAAAATTTTTTAAACATTTGTCTGTTAAAGCAAAATTATCTTAAATAATGAAGTACTCCTTAACACAATGGTTAGTGCATTGTATCGAAAACAAATTCTTTCGAAAGAACCAACAAAAACTTCAGGGATACTGCCCTTAACGAGGAAGTAACAAATCCTCTTCTTATGAAATGCATCTATCTTCCACAATCGTACTCGGAAGAAGTTCTTTTTTATTTTAATTTTAAGCTTACCCCAACCTCCTCAAATAAGTTTATCGGAGAAATAACTTATACTCGTCAAACAAAGTGAATGTTTCTTTAAAACTATTTACAAGTGCGAGAATTCGATTTCTTCCTCTGGATAGTACAAATTTCTATAGTAACAAATTTTAAGTAAAATCACTGATTAAAAGAAAATTCCACAGAATCAAAGTAAATTTTAAACTGAGCTATTTTGAACTAATTTTAAAATTTACTAGCCGTAAGAGCTTTAAGTAATTTACTTGTCAATTGAAATATAAAATAACGCAGCAGCTAACTGAGCAGCAAGTAAATTTGCAGCTGTGTGTTTTAAGATGTGAAATCGAAACTTTGAAAGCAAATATTTGATACTTTTAATAGTCTGATTAAATCAAAAAGAAATTGCGTATTTCGCTTATGACCAAATTTAATGATGACTCTCCATGACACCATTGCAAGACTTAATCTACAGATATAAGTCTTGTGAAAGCCTTTTGAACTCTTTCAATATGAGTCGACACCACACAGTTGACCATTTTTCAAGAATCGAAAGAACTAAGGACATACAGACTGATCTTAAAGGGTCAGAGAAATGACTGCAGTTTCGCTTGAAAAACCCAAGTATAGAGTTTTCCCTAGCATCAAGCACGAAGCACTTTTTAGAAGAAATGGAGTATCACGACAAAAAAGTTAAAAGGAAGAGGTCAAACGGTATCGATAAACATTGGATAAAAACTTAAAAGGAAGAGATCAAAGGAGACTACCTTGAGGAATCCCATGTGTAATTTTGATGGTATTAGAAACAAATCGCAATATGAAGGGAAGTACTGAGCCGTATTAAGCATTCCACATCCTTGAAGTGCGGCTTAAGAAAGAATCGCTGAATTAAACAGTACATCTGAAGTTAGACGCCCTGTTCACATTAATATTAATAGCATAATCAAATTTATTAAGCTCAGCATAGGCATTGGTAATCGTATAAAAAGCACAATTTCTTTGTCGCAAACTTGCAGTAGGACCAAAGATTTAAAACATTTAAGCCGGGAAATTGATGTTTGACCTAAGGACATCCAACGCAAAAAGTATAGAATATATTTTCTTTCCAAAATGAGAAGTCAATAAGAACACATCTGCTCTCATAACATGGAACAATTACTTTACATTACATTACATATAACACTACTCCGTAGGTAAATCTACGAAGTAGAGACACTGAAAGCACTGGCAATTGAAACCATCAGAAAAAAAGAACAACAGAAGAAACACATGCCAACAGCGCACGGTTGGTATTTGAACGGTCCTCCATCCAAGTACTAACCACGAACAATGATGCTTCATTTCGTTGATCGATGGAAACGATGATTTCATCAAAGCCTAGGCCGTCGACATGGAACAATTAAATTTCCAAGGTTTTTCGTAAAACTTACTTGGTAAATATTTTTTGACATTTTCTACACGATGGACATTCAAGAGTCTGAAAACTCCTTAAAGGTTCCAATACTTCAATGAGGGCCTTATAATACTTGTGTAAAGGGATATAAGTCTTCAAGGATCAAGTTCGAGTTCGAGCCTATAAATCGCTATGAAGCGAACAATTTAATTTTAGAGTCAAAGATCACTCTGAGATCTTTCAAATCTTTGCAAGGAATCGTTATAAAATTTGTATTCCAAAAAGAAGGGGTTTTTATTTTGAATTTGTTACAACACTACATTTCTACTGTTCAAATAGAGAACGCTTAGCTTGAACTATTGAAAAATTGTGATCAGATCACAGCTTAGATTTTATTCGCATCTGAAATTCTTTCAATTGTTATTATGCAAGAGATACCTTTATTAAGAAAGAAGACTTTGCAAATCATTATCTAAATTAATAAACAGCAACGGTCCAAGATGACTGAGTTGAAGTACACCTGATAACTTTAGTATTTCTTTAAGTAACAAGCTGCCAATTCGACACATTGTATTCCTCCATCTAAATAACTCTTTATCAACCTTACCAACGTGGAGTGAAAATCAAACATCTTTTAAACGATTCATTTTAGTCTTATTCTTAAATCAAGTTATTGCAATCAATAGTTTTTGAAACAACTAGCTATTTGCAAAACTGAAAACTAAAAACGTTTTTTTTTTTTTTGAAAACTTATAGAAATGGGCATGTATTTAAGTATTCAAAAAAATTATTATATACTAAAAGGTTTTCAAACTTTTGATTTTCAAAACCAAAATTTCAAATTCCCAATGATGGTACTCTTGTAACCACGAGTCGTTCACCTTCAAGCATGCAAACTTTTCCGAAAATATCTTCCCATCTACATCTTTCAATTTCTTGGATTAACTGATATCATGTGTCCTTATTTTAACGTTCCCAAAAGTAAAAGCAAACAAAAATGTTGAGAATTCCATATTCATATACTAAAAGCATGGTAATTTACAAACAAAAAATCCTAATTTAGTTAACATTTAATTTTTCAAACTCAAACACAGAGCTCCAGAAAACCCTCTCAAGCACCAAAATGTATCCCCCGCCACATCGCATGCATACGAAATTCAAGAAGAAATTCATCAAAACCCCATTGAATATCTAATAAGGTTAAATTAAAATAACAAAAAAAAACTGCCTTTCATGACAAACAGCAAAAGTGACACGTAATATTACAATAATTTACAAAAATACCATATACAGAATTAAACAAAGAAAACACACGTTTGTCGCATTATGTACATTCCGCCCGCAAGCAACAAAAGAAAGACGCCAAGTTCAAAATGGGACTTTTGTGAGCATTTTGCATCTTGTGTCGTCTCTGGATTTAATTCTATTCCCTTTGGTGTAAGCAATATGAAAGCAGATTCCTTTGTTGTGGTAAATACGTACGTATATCTACATATTAAAAAAAAAGACGGTAAAAGGTAAAAAGTGTCACTTAGTTGCTACCTTTCCCAGTTGGCAGGTTGATTTCCTCACTTTTATTTTGAGTTTGTCCTTTGTTTAAGAGTTTGAATTCGTAAGCTCCGCCAAGAAGTTGAAAATAAATCTTATATGTATGAGAAGTGTGTTGAGGTTGTGAGGGAGATTTGCATTTATAAAATCATGAATACAACCGAATCTCCCTTCAACGCAAAAAATTCCAATTTAAAATTAACAAAATGATGCCAATTATTTGAATGAATACACGAAATATATCTTACATTCTCCTCACAGCTTTTAGGCTGTAATTCAAATTCATTTATCAAATATCTCGAATTTCTTTCCTGAGAACAATGGTATTCAGTTGAGAAAGCTGAAATTTTTGAACGAGCAGGGAACACATAATGACGCGCATTCATTTGGATCTGCCTCCGCCATGTATCCAGCGGATATGGATAATTACTTCAATTTCTCAAAAAGTTAACCAACAACTTTAGAACTATATAGCTCGCTCACAATGTTTCTTTACATTCGATTTCATTTGCATTTTCCGTGAGATTGTGTTCATACTCGTATCCCACTTCTGAGCCTCCATCCACAACGTTCGCCCCCGTTCAATTACAAGACAGCATTTGTTACATTTGCCACTCTTGTAATTAATTGCTTCCAAATCAACGAACGATGGTCTAAAGTGTTGACGGTAATATTAATTCGGGTTGCTAAAGTCGTATATACTATATATCCAGCTTGTCGTTAACAGTAGGTCCTCGTTTATTGTGTGATGCTATTTGAAGGAGTTTTCGAGGTTTTCCTCAGTTCTTATCGGAGCACCTGTTTATGGGGATAATTATTTACGTGAACATTAGGCAAATGTCTTTGGATTTCAATTGGTAAATTTATTATATGGAAAGGACCTTCTGCATTCCAAGCGAGATCGTATAATTTATTAGGGTTTAAGTACACGAAAATGTTCGATTGTTAGAAATGCCAATATCAAATTGTAATAACTACTTACAAAGAATTAAGGGAAGCTAAATAAATCTTAGGCGGGGTAAATTTATACACACAAATGTTTTTATACTTCTTCTTATGTGGGTCAGATCTCGGATGACATAAACTTTAACTTCTTTTTTCTCCTTGAAACCATGAAATATTGGTTGCTTAGTACCTTAAAAGCATCTAAATAAAATAGCAAGGTTTTTTTTTTTCATTTTAATCTTGAATAAGGGTTCATAATCTTAGAATTCGTGAAGCTTACAAATGGAAATTAAATAAGCTAGAGTAACTAAGTGGGAGTATCATTTTTTCGACTAACTATTGAAACGTCGTAAAAAGTTTGAAATCTTGACTTCGAAAAAATTGATTGCCCTTAGAAAAAAATAAATAAATAAATGAGAGGCCAGAGTTTGTAGAGAGCTAGTGACTTACAACTCTCAACCATTTTTGTTTCCGTGTTAGAAGGAATGGAACAACTTTGTGCTGAGTTCAAATGGCTAAGATGAAAAACACTTCATTACCAGAGCTACTCCGTAACTTGCTTACAAGAAGCTCCTGGAAATTATACCTTGTGCATAAAAGTCCAAAGCATCAAAGATTACGCTAAGGACTACTACAAAAAAGTGAACTTAAATATCGATTTTTCCAAAATGTTCACTCAAGAAATTTTGGACTTTTGATCAGTCGGTTGAATAAATTGGTTTTTGTGTTAGAAATCGGTATTTTTGCACCCTTACCCAGTATCTTGTAGCTCGGATATTCGAGCACGTAAGTTTGGAAATTCAACAAAGCGTTCAAAAACTGTTCGCACATGTAAAGGGTGGATGAAGGCTATGTTGATGAGTTTCAATCATAGTCGGTTGTCGGATGATATATTTTAAATCGATTTCAAACAATTTGGACCTCGACCATACCGATCCAGATTAGGTAAATAAAAAGAAGGATTATCAATTATGTATATCTTCTGTTGTGTTGTGAAGTTGCTTGTTGTATCATACACCACTCATGAAGCATGTTGTGTTGGAAGTCGACATTATTTGCTTTCAATGTTTATTGTATTAAGAAAAGAAAAAAATAAGGTTACAGAGGGAAATTTATTAAAATACTTCGAAAATAGAATAGGTCCCAATATTCTGCCTTGAGGGACTCCTCAGTTTTCCAAAGAATATCTGGTGAATAGTGTTCCACTGAAATAACTTTATGCGCCTCTTAAGATATGATAACATTGGGGATACAACTGAATTGGAGAAACTTAGAAGAGTCAAAAATGTGTTACACAAACTTATGTGATCGACTTTTTCAAATAATTTTCGAAAAATCGAAGAGAACCAAATATTCTCACCAAATGACATTTTTGCATTGATTTTAATTCACAACATAAGCGGCCCGGCTCTTCAAAAGGCCTCATTCAAAAATATAGCAAAAAATTCTTTTTATTCAAATTTTTAAAATCACTTTCTTAAATTTTTAAAAATTAAAATTTTGTTTTTAAAATTTTATAAAACAATTCTAAAAATAAGTATCCATAAAATTCTTAAGAATAGTTTTAGAATTATGATCAATTTCCTTTAGTAAGAAAGTGGGAATTATGAACTACTTTATTGTGGACCTTTGAACTCTAGTATTAAGATCCTTCTCTTTAACATAAATTGTTCAGTAATTCATCTAAGATAATCACAAAGGAAAAGAAATAACTATTCCATTGTCAATGCTAATACAAATTTTTTAAATTAAATTGTTAACAAAAATAATAACGAAAAAATAAATTCATTTATTAAACTAACGATGAAATCAATTCGTTTCAAAAATATCTCCCAATAAAAAATTCTAAAATGCCTTCTAATGAGCATTGATTTCAAACAGAATTTTTCTAAATAACATCATTTGTTGAAGGAGTGTAAAAAAAGAGCAAGAAAATCAATGAACAAATCAAATCAGAATTTAACGGAAAGTAAACTTCTAAGAAAATAAAAAAAAAAAACATTTAATACCGATTTATCAACAAATGGTGCAAGGAGGCAGAGAAACTCTTAAGGGATTTAGGGTTTGCGTGTGTATGTGTGGGTATTTTTTATTTTCTGATAAAAGTAGGCTTTGGGATATTTCATCTCAGAATTTTTTCTTCGTCTATCTTTAAGACATTAAAATACATGGGGACTTGTTTAAGTGGGTTTGAACCTTGGTGCCTTCCTTATATGTAGATCTGACTAAGGTTCCTAGCTGGTGTGTCTCTTTGAAGTTTGTCATGATTCTTGGGAGTATAATTCTACAATTCTTCTTTGATCTACGAATAAGTACAGAAAATCGTTGGAACCTTTGAGAATAGATAGCTTAAAACGATACCATACGTTCGCTTTTAGAATATGCCGCTTTAGAATATGCCGCAGACAATAACCATAGAAACATGCAATTATTTATATACAGGACAGTTGGATGGTTTTTTCCTTTGAATATAAATAATACCTTAAATTGAATTATTAATAGCCAAATCGGTCTCACAGTCGAAAACAAATTTTGGATGTATAACTAAAATGTAGGTTTAATGGCTTATAGGCTTATATCGAATACAAAAGTCTGTCTGAATTTGTTTTCACAATCTTTTTCTGAGTTTTTTATTTTTTTATCATTTTCTCTATGCCTGAACACCTTGACGATCCGATTAATAGAACTCAAAAGCGAGACATTTTTTTTTTGGAGATTTTATATAAAGCAAAAATCCACTAAGAAAAAGGTTAAGCTCTCAGTTCAAAAAATCAATTGTGAAAATTGTAGTGTTTTCAATTATTTAAATATAACCGAGCATCATTTCCTGTCTTAAATACCCTGATACAAAAACAGAAAACAATTTTACCTCTCACTCCACCAAAAGCTGAGAAAAAACCTATAACTGGTCATACTCAAATTTTAGTTATAAGCGCACTCCCAAAGTATGCTATCGGCTTCTAGTTTATATTAAGGAGCACAGTAGTGTCGAACCAATGGTACTACATCCTTTTTACAGAAACAAACTCGGGTGATTTTCGACCTCCTTTTAACTTCACTACCAGTATAGTCGGAAACTTCAAATTCACAGTATTTACTGAAGTGATAAAACACAAGTGCCTTCCTAATTTCAAAACTTCAGTATTAGTGGTTCCTGAGAAATAGGACTTTAAAAATCGCTAAGAACGTAAATGACTGACTCACATGACTGACAAAATTTTTGAGCACTTCCCGACACCATGAAACCTTGTAATTTTGCAAAGATTTTATTTAGCGGCCACAGCATGCACCCAAATTCTTAAAAAAATTTATAAATTATATGGACCTCTTCCGATTGTTGTAGGACGATGAAAATTAGTTAATCGGTAGGGCTTGAAGAATATACAAAGAGAAATTTTTTTAAATAGGGGTGGCCGTGGCACGATGATTGTGTGCTCGCCTGTCAACCTCATGATCACACGTTCGATCCCTGCCGTTGTCTATGTCGTCTTTAATTTCATTAAAACCTTTTAAAAAATTGTCATCAATGGGTTGCTGGTTTACTCATTACATGTTGTTTAGGCATAACACTAACAACATGTGATTGAGTTAAACTAGTATGCCCAACAATGATGAACACGAATAAAATAATGTGAATTATAAGCGACATAGAAATAAGACACGGCATTCTCCGCTTTAGTTCAGCCGCCATCCCTGGAGACAAAAATATCAGAGACAACCACCAACAGTCTCAGAACATCGTGCCACACATCTTTCCTATCCTTCTTTCTCTTCATTAACTTCACGCCCGCGCTGTGTTGAAACATTTAAAGGGTAATCATAATCCCTTGAGCGCGGATAGATTATAAAAAAAAAAAAAAAAAAGAAAAAAATTCAAAGGGCGTGGCATCCACTCAATTTCTGAATTTTTTTATAAATTACATATATGGTTTTAGTAATTTGCAGGGCTTACTTGACAAGTTTTCTTATATTACACAAAATTAAAAAAGGTTAACCCTGCAAATTTTAGTCGGAGACAACAATAACAAAATGTTCCCTCATAATTTGGGGGTGTTTCGATATTACCCTACTTTAAAAATTTGATATTAATCTTTAAACTTAGTGTAATTTAAGATCTCACTACTTGCACGGCTGACTAGTTACACTTTTAACACGGAGTTTCGTGCACATAGCAACTTTGCTATAATTTTTAGAATCCATCTTTTCTGTAGTAACTTAAAACATCAAATTAAGTTTTCAAAAAAACGTTAAATTTCATTGATTCATTCGAAAATTATCTTAAACCCCAACATTATATACAAGGAAATTTTTATTCAATTTGCTTTCTCTGAGAATTTAGGTCCTTCACTTGAAAAGCAATAAAATATCATTTCTTAAAGTTTGATATTAAATTTTGAAATTATTCAATTTTAATTAAAACCGAAAAACTGAAATTTTCAAAGGAATTTTCAAGTTGAAAACTATTCCTTCAATAAAATCGTACGCCTTATTGCCCAGATGTACCTACATACATACACAAGTATTCATGTATTATTTTAGAATAATTCTCAGCATGAAATGATGTTTTTCAATTTCAAAAACAAACTCTATGCAATTAGCTGGAAACCAAATTGTATGAGTGTGTAAACACAAACAAAGCATTAACTCATAAAATACAAGAACTTATAAATGTGTATCCTTGAATGTATAGATATTATTCGATTACATGAGAGCATTCATGAATATTATGGAATTTTGTTCCAAGCAATCGAATCGTATATTTATTCTTTAAATTGGTGTTTGTGTTTCAATACTTTAATGGAATATATCAATTTTCATAGTCAAAAGTGACCAATAACTGATGGTTTATTGACGATATCATATAAGGATTTCCTCAGGACATGACATGAAATATTTATTCATCTGTATTTTGAGCTACCAACAGTATTATGTTTTTAGTATTAGACCTAGTGTAAGAGCGTATCTAATGGGGTTTCATTTTTGCTTGTGCAAAAATTAGCTTTTCGATATTCAGTAATGCAACGTTCTTCAATTTACAAAAATGATTTTCTACATAGGTACAGTGCACCTTAGTTGAATTTTCACCAGTACCAGTTGCATTTCTCCCTCTAAGCAATTTAGTTGTAATACTCGCACTTCAGGGATTGCCCATCAGTTTACCTTCGAGCCCAACTTCGGACGTACTGTTAAATTCAGGGATTCTTTCTTTATCCGCACTACACGAATGTGAAATGCTTTCATAATAATATTCAGATATTTAAAACCAATTCGCAACGGTCAACTTTCCTAAAACGCTCGTAATCACCCATTTTAAGGGTAGTCGTAATCCCTTTAGTGCACTCTATTTTATCGTCACTTTTGACTGGGCCACCGCAGGGGGAGTGTTTCTTTAAAAAAACAATGCCTCTTGTTTGGGAAAAAAAATAGGCTAAAGGGGTGAAACACGTTGACAAGAATCGAAAGAATTTCTTCGAGTGTAGAGGGCCTTCGACATAGAGGATGGTTTTCACATGAAAAATTGAAGGGAATGCTTAAAAATGGCAAAACGTTTTTTTAAATAAATATTAAGGAAATTCTCAACAGAAAAGATTGTAATTTCTTTTCTTAGTCAAATGAATAAATTTTGAGAAAAACATGCACACAAATTATGTTATAGTAAAATTAGTGAAAAAAATGTTACAAAATTAAGTTGCTTAGGGTTTTTATATCACTAGAAATTTTTCCTGATCACCATCGGAATTCTGAATGGCCTTCATTGTTGTATTGATTTTTTCACAAGCAATGGGCACTCGGCGTAGTCAATAGTATTCCTCCCCTAAGCCAGTTCACCCGTGATACCTATTTTGCTAGGAATGCTCATCAGCTGATTCAGCCTAATATTTCGGATGCATTGCCAAATACAGAGATTCGTTGGATATGGAATTGTTTACCAGGTGCGGCTTTCCCTTATAATTTCAATTGTCAAAACCAATCTATATGTTCATATCCTTTCCCTCCCTTCCCAATATCCTTATTGCTCACACTATGTTGAACAATGTAAGGGTCTCAATAAATCTTTCAACGTGTGTTAATTTAAAAACCAGTTTTATATTTTCTAGAATTCCGAGCAGTCGGCTTGTTAGATCTTTAAACAATAGGAGCTTCGGTTATTCTCTGGACCCTGAACCTTTAGGTTTCTTGGCTGGAGCATTTTTGTGCATTCGCTGCTCGAGGCTGAGCCAATAGAGTGGACGTATTTTCACTTTCTAAACTATACCCACTTATTTGTAAATCGCACAAGTGACCACACTTCGTCTTACGCGTGTGGAGTTTTAAACCCATTTCTCTCAACAAACCGGAGAAGCAACTGTGTTCCCTGTGAGCTCTGTTAATTTTGAAAAAACCTTTGACCCTTCTTCCTATTTTACTTAAAAATATTAGAATTTCGTTTTTCAGTCAACTGTAGCACCCACCGTGCCACGGGCCTGGTTTGAACTATACAATACACGGCAGATCCGGTCATATGAATATGATTTAATCTAACTACCTTACTGGTAAAATGTTCCGAATTTAAGATGTACGAGTATTAATTTATTACGTAGGAGTATATGCACTGGTATAATGGATTCTTCTTGTCGATAGTTTGTTGCATATTTCACAGGGCAATATCTGAAAATCTTCTCTTTTATCTACAAGTTTACGTAAGAAGCTTAAAATCTTATTTTAAAGCTGACCTTTGGGGTTTAACTTTTTATTCTTACGAAAGGACAATCATTTCAATAAAACGAGTGTTTTGATGTTTGTTTTAAAAGACCTCCAAGAAGGACTGAAATTTTCCGGTGTTTTGGATGTTCGTTCTCATTTTCTGTTATATTAAACCATTTAGGCTTCAGAAAATAAAAAAAAGGAAACAAAAAAAAAACGTGATAGTCGAAAGGATCTCTGTGAAGCGTTTCTGGTATTTTTGATGAAATCACAGGTTAAAGTGGATGAAGGAATGTGGGTGCGCAGAATGCCTTACGTAATCATCCTGCTTGTTTTTCTCTCGGTCTCTGTCAAGGAACTATAGCTTGGCTTGCTTCAAATGAAAATCACCAGGAATGAGGTCAGTTTTATCCCAGAATTCATGCGAATTGGAATTACCTTCTGTTTGGGATTCTTTGCTTTTCTTTTATCATCATCACAAGGATGATGATGATGATCATCATCATCATGCAACACGGATGGTTGATGGACTAAGAATGTTGTGTATTCATTCGTGTTTTGATTAGATTAGTTTTATGAAGAATTTTTCATTCAACAGCTTCGGACTTGCAGATGGATTATAATTGAAGGCAATGTTGGAATTCACTTTATATTGATGGATTACTGGGATGACCGGTGAAGGGAAAAAATGTATAAATGTGTTCTGGAGATCTTGGTAATTAATTTATATGCTTGTGTTTTTTTTTTCTGTATCAAAATATACGAACTATGGATGTTTGAATAATTCTTAATCTTTGAGTGATGTAGAATTTTGATGATGAATGCCTTGTGAGGAAGGAAAATGGCAAGCATTTTAATTAGAAGAAGAAAACAAATTATACCCATATTTTTGTTTGACTGGTGAAATGATTAGAATTTGTTGCAATTTGTTTATGTTCAGCTAAAGTTGGCCTCATCTACAATCACCCTTTGACTTATGGACAAATTATTATATCTTCATATTATTGAAATTATTGAATAAATTGATATATTAATTCCATCAGTCTTATTAATCGAGAGTATTCTGTTTAACGTTGAATAGATGATAAGACGTTAAAAAAGACAGGATCTAACTGGTTGCCCTGTGGTATTTCAGAATTAAATCAAAAGTTATGTGCAACTTTTCAAAAGTTCTGAGAGGGATCTATTGAAAAAATAATATCAAAGTAACGGTAGACAATAATCGCTTAATCGTGTCTTCCTTGGATCAAGTAGGAAAACTGGAAAAATGCCTAAGGTTTGTTGGGGCACAATATACTTGTTTTTTCAGTGAGTCATTTTAGTTAGGTCATTCCATAAGAAAACGTCACACCAGAGATGCTTTCGCTAACTATGTTCACAAATTATTTTATAAAAAAAAAATTAAAGCCTCAAAAGTTAAGTGAAAATTCTTGTAAATTAAGTTGTAAATTAAGGTGTTTTTTTTTTATTAAAAAAATACAAAGACTATTAAGTTGCTCTTTAAACAAAAGACCGTAGTATATGGTTTTAAGTTTAACAAAATCATGTTTCTTCGCATATTCAATGACAACATTGTAAAAACGTTGTGAGTTGAGAAAAAGAAAAATATCAGCTCTGTTCTATGCAATTGCTTGACTCAAGACAATATTTCAACCATTTGACCTAGAAATATTTTCCCTTCACAATCGTAAATTCTTTGAACTTGGTCATGCAGAAGGTCTTGTGTTTGATTTTCAGACGATGCAAAAAAATTGTATAGGGGTGTACTGCCTCTTGCGAGGCATGAAATGTGCTGCTCATAAGAAGTTCGGAACCGGCAGAAAATTGGAGGCCCCCTCTATTTCTGGTGACGCACACAAGATTGGTTGAGAGTTATAAGTCCCTACGTTTAGGATCTCTACAACCCACAATAGCCTCCTATTTATTTATTTTAGACACATCAAAAATCTATGTCAAAAACTGATGTATTTATATCGCTAATTAAAATGTATCAGTTGTTACCAAAGTAAGGTGGATTTGCCTTTTCACCGTTCTACGCAGATACTTAACAGTATGTAACTCATCAATTTTTAGTCAACCATTAAATTTGTGTCCAAAATAATAAGAAATAAACTGACTCAAAAAATAATTTGGAAATGTCCATCATCGGAGTTCCAAAAACTGAATTTAAAAAGGTTCAATAATTCATGGCGCATTTATTTCATACGAAAATTTAAAAAAATGTATATTCTTTTTTATAAAAACAAATACACATAAATCAAATTTTCCTACCTATTATTTTACACTCACAACTCAAACGTATATAGAAGGTAGTATTATTCATTAGTTTTCAAAATTAAAATTCATAAAATTTAAACTATTCATGATGGGAGGCCATAAACCATTAATTATCTACTTTAACGAAGCAGCAACTCGTTATCATTGCAATGATTCTCCACTCTACAACAACTCTACTTGCAATTTATTTAAAATAAGGACTCGATTTTTTTATCAAAACAAAAATCCAACCAACATCCTATGGTGGTTGATGGGTTGGTTGGATAGGGAAATTTTATTTTAAAACTTGTCATGCCATTCAACAGAAATATTTAATTGACCAGGTTACAGATTGTGTGTAAGGCTATAATGAATTCCTTTTTTATTGCAATGGCGGAATTATAGTCGTGGACCAATTTGTTTTTATTTTTTATTTTAGATATTTCAATGGGTTTAACTATCTTCCTGTTGAAACCTGAACAACGATTGGCTAGGATAATAGTTCGGGAGATGGCGACGAATTTGCTCTAAATATTTTTTTCCGCCCTAGATTTGTTTCACATGCAAGTTGATAGGAAGTTCCGTCTAAACCGACAAAAAAATGTAGTGTAATTTGCTAAAAGCAACTTAGTTTACTCGATTAAATAAAACAATTTTAAATAAATAACTTGGAATATTTTCTTACTAGCGAGCAACGTGCTTAAATCTAATAACTACACTTGTTTAAATTAACACATTTCTTATTTAATATCAAACAATCTTCTTGGATATATTATATATATATAGTTATGTTGTTTACATTAAACGAGTATCTATGTTTAAAAAAAAAAAATTGACCGGATTCATTTAATTTTACTAAGTAAATGGGTTAAGATTTCAAACCTAAATAATCTTCTCGATTGATTCAACCGGATGGTGATGGTAAAATAACACATCCGATTTTTACTGAATGAAGATTGTTAAAATTGAACACCAATTCGGTTAAAACAATCAATCATACTTATTTGCTTATTTAATCGATTAACCGTGTTGGTGCAATTTTAACCGAGTAAGTTTACAGGTTGTATATAAGCAGTCTCATTTCCTTAATTTTACACGAGTATTACATGGTTTTCAACCCCGATCATGTTTTGAGTGTATATATATATGTATGTATCTTGTATAAAGTTTATTTTTTCCAATAGTACCGTGACCTAATAGAACCGTTTTTTTTTATTTCCGACTTTTCAACCAAGGGTTTTACTGATTTGGAGCAAATTAAATTTACTGATGCTTCTGAGATGTTTAAATTACATTACGAATTCGGTTCAAAATAAATTTCCAAACCTTTTTTAAAAAGGCTTTTTAAATAGGATACACAACTGTGGATTCTTCCACCCGTTTTTTAAGCTTATTATTTATTTTTTTCACATGTCCAGGTGAGTGAATAGTAGTTGAAAACTTTGCATCTAATATCCCTACATAACGAGTACTTATCGAAATTCACTGAACTATAATTTACTGGCCAATTTGAAGAGCCCACTACCACAGGCCATAAAACAAAATACCCTATTGTTCTTCTTCTCAGTTACAATAGATCTAGCAAACTTCCATTTCCATTCTCATTCACTGAATACTCTACATGTATATGGTTTTGCTCTGAAGCTCATTCTCAAAATACCTGCAGCATTAAGAATTATGTGCCCTTTGGTTCCAGCAAATACGCGCGTTAATAAAATGAATGTCCAAGACCGGGCTCCACGTCCCATCACGGATTGTAAATTAGATCCTGTCCATGAACCTGTCCGTTCTGCTATTTAAGGATTTGCACTTAGTCCAGTTTGTGCTATAGCCCCTTTCCAACTTTTAGACTATTGCGTGCTCTATGGATGCCTTGAAAATATTGCAACCAGCCTGAAGCCAGTATCATTGAAGCTTAAAACACAACAAATGTCCCACATTGAAGAGGCCGGCTCTAATGCGGCCTATCTGATTTTCCATTCCATTGAAAAACATGATGGTATTTTATTCCGTGGTTTTGCCGGCCCGGGACGATGCGATAGGGTGCGGGTCGAGTCGGGTCGGGTCGGATCGGGGCCATTTTCCAAACAACCAACTACGGTAAACGCATTTATGTTGCATTCTCTCAAGCTTTGGTGTTGTGTGTGTGCTACTATGCACACTATGCGGGTATTTGGCCAAATCCTATTGACATTTGAACACCATAAAGATGTGTGTGTAGTGTGCACTGCTTACGTGTGGTGTTAAACTAACAATATAGCAAAATCCCGTTTAAATGCCACACAGATTTGGCATTGCAAATGTACATAGTCTTCTTCTGCTGTAGGTGTATAGTTTATGCACAGCAAAAAGACCAAACAAAAAGTTTTCGTTTTCGTAAACACCCCTTCCCTTCGCCCGCTCCTTTGATCCTTGATGTCGACGTTTCATTTATAGTCTAAGGATGGGAGCACTTCGGGAAATGGATTACCTTTGCTCCCGAACCTCGATTTACCCTTTGAAAGTCTTCTCGTCGTCGTCGTCGTTGTCGTTCCAGTGAAAATGTCATCTGTGAATAATGCACCTGATATTTGTTTGGCTTAACAGTAAGGACCCATAACGGTATGCGTGGCCTTATATAGAACGAGTATACCATGCTTGTTAAAAACGAGTAGCTGCTGCTACTTCTGTGCTACACAGGTAAGACACACCTATCATTTGGTTTGTCATCATCACCATCATCATCATCATATTCATCTCACTTGACGTATCTGTGTCTTTTTAATATAGGATTGCAGCATGTTTGCTTTTAATTTAGATTTTTGTTGACTATGTTTTGGCAAAAGTTAGGGACGAAATTTTTATGATTGATTTTCATATCTCTTTGTCCTGTGTACCAACAATTATTTATGTGTGTTGGAAATGTTGTCTAGGAAAGCAATCAATTTTTGAAAATTGTGATAAGCAGCAATTTTTGTTCCTCTAATTTGTGAGCCCAGACTTCAGAGTGGAGAAATAATTACTAAGTGTGCTGCTATTGTCATTGTTTCCTCACTTTAAGTGGCATAAATATCGAAGTAAATGATATGGAAACCATAATTTCGTTTAATCCTTTCAAGGCATTTTTAGTCAGAAAAGTTCTGTAGTTAAAATTAGAAAATGATATTTTTTAGTATTTTTTAAGGTATTCTTCAAATGTATGTGGGTGCAATTTTTCCAACAGAAAGCACAAATTATTTGATAGAAAAAATTGATAAATATGTATAGATGTTTAGCCAGTTTAGCCACTTAACAGACCATAATCACACAGTCGTGCAATGTGAGCTAGTCATTATAAATTCACCGGATAGGCATGTAATTTTCCAACCGATTAATTCAATTCCAAGAATGAAACCTGTAAAAGTTGTATGCATTTAAGGGTAGTTGAAAACTAATTTGTACTTTTGCATATTTTTCAAAGGAAATCTATGGCAGATAGGCTACTTTTTTTTAAATAGAACAGGGGGATTGGAACATTTTACATAATTGCATGTTTTTATGTTAAAGGTGATCAAAATAAAAGATGCATCTGGAGACAAATAACGGGTGATTTTTTAAGAGCTTGAGAACTTTTTTAAAAAAAAAAACGCATAAAATTTGCAAAATCTCATCGATTCTTTATTTGAAACGTTAGATTGGTCCATGACATTTACTTTTTGAAGATAATTTCATTTAAATGTTGACCGCGGCTGCGTCTTAGGTGGTCCATTCGGAAAGTCCAATTTTGGGTAACTTTTTCGAGCATTTCGGCCGGAATAGCCCGAATTTCTTCGGAAATGTTGTCTTCCAAAGCTGGAATAGTTGCTGGCTTATTTGTGTAGACTTTAGACTTGACGTAGCCCCACAAAAAATAGTCTAAAGGCGTCAAATCGCATGATCTTGGTGGCCAACTTACCGGTCCATTCCTTGAGATGAATTGTTCTCCGAAGTTTTCCCTCAAAATGGCCATAGAATCGCGAGCTGTGTGGCATGTAGCGCCATCTTGTTGAAACCACATGTCAACCAAGTTCAGTTCTTCCATTTTTGGCAACAAAAAGTTTGTTAGCATTGAACGATAGCGATCGCCATTCACCGTAACGTTGCGTCCAACAGCATCTTTGAAAAAATACGGTCCAATGATTCCACCAGCGTACAAACCACACCAAACAGTGCATTTTTCGGGATGCATGGGCAGTTCTTGAACGGCTTCTGGTTGCTCTTCACTCCAAATGCGGCAATTTTGCTTATTTACGTAGCCATTCAACCAGAAATGAGCCTCATCGCTGAACAAAATTTGTCGATAAAAAAGCGGATTTTCTGCCAACTTTTCTAGGGCCCATTCACTGAAAATTCGACGTTGTGGCAGATCGTTCGGCTTCAGTTCTTGCACGAGCTGTATTTTATACGGTTTTACACCAAGATCTTTGCGTAAAATCTTCCATGTGGTCGAATAACACAAACCCAATTGCTGCGAACGGCGACGAATCGACATTTCACGGTCTTCAGCAACACTCTCAGAAACAGACGCAATATTCTCTTCTGTACGCACTGTACGCATTCGTGTGGTTGGTTTAATGTCCAATAAAGTAAACTGAGTGCGAAACTTGGTCACAATCGCATTAATTGTTTGCTCACTTGGTCGATTATGTAGACCATAAATCGGACGTAAAGCGCGAAACACATTTCGAACCGAACACTGATTTTGGTAATAAAATTCAATGATTTGCAAGCGTTGCTCGTTAGTAAGTCTATTCATGATGAAATGTCAAAGCATACTGAGCATCTTTCTCTTTGACACCATGTCTGAAATCCCGCGTGATCTGTCAAATACTAATGCATGAAAATCCTAACCTCAAAAAAATCACCCGTTACCTATCTAATGTAACGACGTACAAAATAGTCATTTCTATCACGACAATAGCAACATAATTTTTTGATGAAAGGAAATTACTAATCGAATACAGCTACACGAAATCACGTACTTCTATACTGTCTATTTTAAAATCATATTTCCGGAAAATACTGACTTAGTATGTTTTTTCAAAATTTAAAAACAATACTGTCAACGGACACTTTTCGAACAAGTGCAATATCAATAATGATCAGTTTACCCTCGAGTCCAACTTCGGACGTACTATGAAATAGAGATTCTTTTTTGAGCCGGACTACACGAATATGGAATATTCTACCTAGCTCTATTTTTCCTTTCCTTTGTAATATTCAGAAATTTAAAACTAATGTGCATCTGCACCTCCTTTTAACCCATTCCTTGTTTTCCTTACGCTCGTACTGTGTTAATCAGTCAGGGGTAGTAATGAACCCTTGAGTGCGTGCTAGTTATAAAAAAAGGATAAACCATTATTTTTTAAACTTGATAATAATTTTAAAAAAATTCCCGGACATTTTTTTTTTCAAAGCAAAAATGAAAGTACATGCCACACTTTTTTTCATGAAATTTAAAAAAAATATGTTTTTCTTCAAAAACTGTTCACAGATTTAAGAAAAACTTCACTAAGTAAGGGCTTGCTAATGGTTGAAAAAAAAATCAAGAAAATGGTTTAGAGCCATAAAGCCAATTCCTTTGTTTTCGATTTGTCTCGAAAACGATACAACTGATCTCGATAAATGTTTGTAAGCTAAGAGGCTCCTTAAGAGTTCAAACAAATCTTTTTTGATACTTAATATTTTGAAAATTAAATATTCAATTTTTTTTATTTTCACAACTAATGGCTTCTTAATGCTATCTATAACATGTAGGAAACATTTTTCTTAAATTATCTAAGCAATAACGGTACAACAAAATTTCATTCAAATCTGGTTTTCAACTCTTAGAATTTTGATAAATTTTTGTTTGTTTCGCTTATTTTTATTTTTTTTTTAATTAGAACATTACTGACGGTACCTACCAACCATTTTTTGTTTGCCTTTCATCTTTCTCAGTATCGGCGTACCGGATTTGAATGAAATTTTTTGTACATCAACTTTTAAAAAGTTTCAAAATCATTGCATCACTTTTTTGAAAACAAATGTTTAAGTTTTTTTTGAAAATTCGATTTTTCAAAAACGGGTCAATGATCTATTTTTACACTAACACAAACTTTAAATTTGACTCCTAAAATTACTTAAAAATTGTTTTTATGTATGAAAGCTTTATAAGCTCCAAATTCTAAGCAACTTCTCAACATATTTTTGACATTCGGTGTCTCGTAAGCGGAGACTTCGTGCGACCTAGTCATTGCATTTTATTTTTTTATTTTTGTTAAGTCCAAAAGTACCGATACCGGCCATAAAAATTATTCTTGAAATCAAAAAAAATGTTGTTTTTTTTAAACAAAAAAAAAAAGGTATAAAAAATCTCTTTTAGTAAAAGCTAGCTTAACTATAAGTTTTAAAAATTCCGAAAATGGTATATTTTGTTGTCTTAGATTTTCCTAAAAAAGGTACAACTTATTTTGATCAATATTTTTATGCAAAAGCTACTTAAAAGTTAAAATAGTTTTGTGTATACAAATTTGAAAAAAAAACCTGAAAACTGAATATTTCAAAAACCCCATTATCGATTTTGTTTTCAATTTGAAAAATAAGAGTTTTTAAAGAGTATGTCATATAAGTCAACTTTTAAGATCAGTTGAAATGAAACAATTTTTAATAAAGACGTTATAAACAGTACCATATTTTTGAGTTTTTTTATACTCGGCATTTATTGGATTAGAATTAGTTTTTATACAGCAAATTATATTAAAAAAACATATTTTATTTTTAAAAATTCTATTTATCGAAAACGGATTACTGATATTATTTTTGAATTTTAATTACTAATTACTAAATTTAACAAAATAATTAGTTGAATGTCAATGCTTTATCAAAATTATAGCAGCCTTAAATTTATATTGTTTACTACTCAAAATCCAATTATAATATTGGTAAAATTAAATTGAAAATCTCGTGATAATACTCAAGTTCCAACCATATACCATTTAAAATATGGTGTTTTTTTAAGCGATCATTTACCCAATACTGGCATTATATATACATCATTAGTCGCAATTATCCATGTTAATTTACGCCAAGTCAATAACATCCGATTAACCTGTTCAGTTTCAGGTTCCGATGTTCATTAATTGCGTGAAGTATAAAAACATAAAAAAAAAAAACACATTCACAATAGCTATTATATTACTGTGTTGAAGAACAGGGAGTATTTATTAAGCCACAGGCATTTTTTTAATATAAAACACAAAAAAAAAATATAATACTATGCTACACGTACCTTTTGCATAATGTTTACACAAGTTTTGCCATTTAAATGCGCATACGCCCCAGTAACCGCAAGCACTTTATTTATGTGAATTTTATGTTGAACAAATATAATGCACAATTTTTATTTGTATATGTATGAAGGTGCCTCAAGTGGGTTGTGGTGCAAATGTTTTTATGTTGTTGGAAATATATAAAAGAATCATTCAAACTGAATAAGTTGTTCTTCTTTTATGGGCTAATTTGTATCCTGTATTGAGGTCAATTGGGCTTTTGCGTGAAGGCATTTAGTATTTCCTGTTTGCTTTAATGCAATAAAAATTTTTAAGTGAAAATGAAAATTATTTCGCACTGCAGGAAAATAGTCTCAAGAAAGTGTCTGGAATTGTTTTTTTTTTAGTAGTGAAAAAAAAATTGAGTTAATCACCCGTATTCCGGCAGTTAATTTACTAAAACGCCAGCAAAAAGACTGTCTTTATTCCGTTTTATTTGAACACCAGCTCTCGTTTTTATATTTATCCCCTATACCCTCTATTGCTTTAACTATTTTGTAAAATTATTTATAAAGAGTTTTTCAACTGGCACGTGTAGATTTTAGCAGTCATGCTGGTGACTTCTGTCAAACGTGTTGTTTATTATTCAATTACTGATGCCAAATTGCCATAAGAGTACAAGAGAACCCGAAACAGTCGATTTCTTGCCGTGCACAAGAACTCGGCCTTTCGCAGACTTCAACTTGGCCAATGTTGCTTCGGGACTTGGACCCCCACCTATACAGGATCCAGCTGACCCAAGAGCCCGAAGTTCATGACCATAGATAACATCTTTGTTTTTGCTGACTAGGATTGGGATCGTTTGGGTGAAAAATCAACTTCAGCGACGAGGCGCATTATTGGATGAATGGTTGTGCAGCAAAATACTACATATGGGACGACACGAAACCACACGGTGCTCGCCAGGTGGCAATGCATCTTCAAAAAGTTTCCGTTTGGTGTGGATTTGGACCGGTGGCGGAGTCATTAGCTCATAGGTACATACTTTTTTGAAAACGAAGGCGGTGAGCGTCAATCGAGAGTGATGATAACCAATTTCCTATGGCCCAAATAGAACTTTATGAACCTACCCGAAATGTGGTACCAGCTAGACGGTGGCGGGCGACACGTGCTGATAATGTACCCCACAGCAGTAGCCGCGATTGATATTCTTCATGAACAATTTGATAGTAACGTTGTCTTTCACAGTAAGGACGTGACGTGAATTGGCCATAAAGGTAATGCGATTTGGCCCCGCTGGGCTATTTCTTGTGGGGTTTCCTGAAATTGCAGGTCTATCCGAATAAACAACAATAACCGATGCCTTTGAGGAGTCATTGAAAATTTAACCACTCGGATCCGTGGCAATGTAAGAAGCTGAGGGGGGGGGGGGGTCATTTGAACGATGACATATTACTTATATGATTAAAATTTTGTAACTACCTGAAATATAGGTTGTTCTATTCCATCTCAACATCTACCCTTTCGTATTGAAAACCCTCTAGTTTTTATGTACATACGACCCAGAAAAATCAAATAAACAAACTCTTTTCGGCATAAGACTATTTTATTTCTCAACATATTTCCTTTTAGTTCGATACACTTCATCGAACGTTTCTCCAATTTTGTGATGCCTTTAAAACAGCACGATTTTTAGAGCTCATTAAAAACGCGTTTGTTTCAACAATTATCTCTTCATTTGATACAAATCTATTACTTGCGAGACATTTCTTGATGTTTAGAAACAAGAAATACCCTCAGGGGGCTTATTTTTGGGACTATGGTGGATGAAGAAGGACTTTGGTACCAAACTTATACATTTTTCAAAATGCAACTGCGGACTTGTGTAAACTTTTTTCTTCGCCAAATGCTGCTGTTTTTGCTTCCAATCGGCTTGGAATCGATCAAGCAGCTCTGCATAATATGCGCCGATCATCGTTTTACCCTTTGCAACGTAATCTATAAAAAAAACTGTCGCGATGACGCTTATGCTCTGACAAGCCCATCTTTGACTTCTACGACTTCGATTCACCAGGACAAGTTTATTCTTTTAACTGTTCCTAGATCTCTGGTATATTATGGTGAATCAATGTTTCATCCCCAAACCGGGTGACCGGCGCCAAGATTCGGTTGAATTTTCCTTGAATATCCCCAAACACTCTTTTGAAGTTTGATTGCGATTTCTTGTCGATTATGGAGAAACGTGGCTTCCATCTTGCGAAAAGCTATTCCATGCAAAAATGTGTGCGTATAATCGAAATCATTAATTTACGTGATAAGTCTGTGGTCTCTTCAAGGTCGCATACCTTAACTCGCCGATCGTGTATTATAACTCTGATAATTTCTGGTGCTGTGACCTCAGTTGGACGACCAGAATACTTGCGTTGGAACGACAGCACCGAAATTAAATAATCCAGTGGAAAATGGTGGAGAGTCCACAAGATATCTGTCAAGCTATTGTTTGGTCTGCGTGATGGATATTTTTCTGGTAAAAATAATGCTTAGTAAGCATTCAAAATAAGATTTTTTTTTTCATTTTAACGAAAATGCTCCTAAGCGTCCAAATAAAATGGGTACCAACACAAAACTATCTGACTTTCTTTTGGGAAAGATGCTTCTTGGCAAACAAAGTGATGGATTTCTTTAGTTTTCAAGGACGTATTAACCAAACCTCGTATTTCTTTTTTTCCAATTTTATTTTATTTTAATTGACTTTATTTTATGTAATGAATGCCATTTTAATTACTGTTCCTCAATTTATTTTATTTTACACTTAGGAGTTAACAGGATATTTGTCTTCCTATTTCTTCCATCTCTAACAGTTTAATTTGAAATAAAACAAAACACATTTATTTAACCTATAATAGGTACCTCGGGATTCGATTAACTTTTGGTATTCACAAATGATGAATAAATCTTCATCGCCATTGAGATTTATAAAATGTGTCCCAAGAGAAGGATGTTTGACTTCTGACTTAGAAATTCAAGTTTTCCTCAAAAACATCTTCTTGTAATTTGTATATTATTTTCGGATGAAATGAATGAGAATTGATTGATTACGTTTATCCTTTGGGAATACAAGCAATTCAAATCAACGATATCAAAAAATACTGTATTGAAATTGAGATTTATGAAGAAAACTTGCATTACAGATTTTTGTATGTTAAACTAATCTTTTAGAAAGTTGAAAAATTATTAACTTTTGTCAAAATAAAAAGTAACCTAACGTTTAAAGGTGACAACACAAAACCTAGTTCAAAATCTTTCCAAAAATAATGTCTCGCGCTTGAAAAGCTTAAAACCCTAAAGCCTACAACGTTTAGCTTAAGTTCAAAAAGTAAATTCAAGAAAACTTATGAAAACTTCAAATTTCTAACACTTTCCAACGCTTATTTCGCCGTCGTTATATACAAAAAGCACTATTTTAAAAGTTATGCTTAATTAATTTGTCCTAAGCAGTAGCTTGTAGTTGCTACCAAAGTTCTCTCGAATTTGGCTTCTTATTATTTTTTTTATGACATGCATACAAGTCCTAACAACAAATCAAAAACAGCTATATATTTAAAACTTATTTTCAAGACGCTTGTGGAAAATAACTTTTGAACTTCTCACATTTTGACGAATAGACAAAATAACTCTATGACAAAGTAAACTAGATATCAACACAGTCACCTCACTTTTGCTTGCCAGAAACTGTTAAGTGGAAAAGTTAGGGATACCCGCAACCGCAATCCACATTTCAAACTACTAAGAGCTCTTTTTGAACTCAACTTCTTTTAGCATAAAAATAATACAAAAAAAACACGACAACAAAATTTATTTCTCTGCAGAGGAAAATTCGAAAGAAAGAAGTTTCACTCTAGCCATGAAGAGTTGACAAGAAAACTCGCCTTTCCCTTGCATTTATTTTGTTTGAAATTTTCTTTGACTTGACAAATCGATGGAAATCAGGAAAGGGGTGCACTAAATTATGGTTTTGGTATTTTATTTTTAGTTTTAAAAATTAATGAAAAAGTATTTTATTTTGTTGCTTGTAGTCATGGTCACTTAAGTGTGTTCAAAATTGTAGAAACATATTATGAACTACGAGCATATGTCGATATACTCGTATGTTATATGAAGAACAAGGAAAAACTGAAAAACAAAACAGAATTGTTTATAGTTTTTGATTTCGTGGACTATATGACCAGGGGCTTCATTTTCTAGGTTTGTGAATTTAAACAAATTTCCCTAAAATTCCTGCTTCCTACTATTAATTTTATTTGTCTTGCTATCGACAAGTATATTGCGTCTTGGAAGGGCACGACAGCATCTAACTGATTTGCCCAATTGTAGTGTCTGGTCGGATAACAGTTGGACTAGAGGTCACAAAGCTATCGATCTTCAAGAAAAAAATTATTTTTATTAAAATTTTGCACTTATGGGATTATGACTACCCTTAAAATGTTTGAGCGCAGTGCGAGCGTCTAAGAAAGTTAGAGAGAGCTTAAAAGCAGATACCGATGGATTGGTTTTATATGTCTGAATATCTTAATGGGAGGTAAATATTGAGCCGGAGGTAAAACATTCCACATTCGTGAAGTGCGACTACAGAAAGAATCTCTAAAGTTAACAGTAGGTCTTAAGTTAAAAAATTCAATATTTTGCCGCAAAGGATTCCATGAATGAACAGCGAGGATGTTATTCGTATTCTATCGAATTATTAAGTATTATGATAGGTACTCACCTAGTGAGTTAGTTAACCAACGTATTTACCCACAAGGTACGTTGCAAACCATATGATCTTGCGAAGAGTGCATTAATATGGTTATCTTAAGTAAGATAGCGGTGGAAAGTTAGCCCAAGATTTTAGCTGTTGGAAAATATTCGATTGGAGTATTGCTCAACACAATCAAGGGAAAATAAGAGAGATTTAAATTATTTCTTGAAATTAGCAGACACTTAGACTTTTTTGGGTTTAAAATAAGGCCAGTATACTATTTTCTCTAAATCTATGTTAACACTAAAAACACCATACTCACTGAGCCCAAGAGAATAGTGTAAGTAGAAATGTTCCTCATCAGCAAACATAATGAACAATTCTATGTATTATATTGAAGCTCATTAACATACATCGAATATAATAATAAGGGCCCAAGAATGGAACCATGATGGGCACCGGTAACATCAGCTAGAAAGTGCTTGTTTTATAATAGTAATTAGGACAAAATTATCTTTGTATTGCCTGATGAAAAGCTGTATTGCTGCATAAGCTTAACACATAATTTGACGTGATTGACTGCTTCGACAGCTTTTGCAAAATCAAGCAACAGGAGAAAAGTGACTTCATGTCCATCCAACGTCTGCCTTATATCATGTTTTTTCAAGAAACTATGATTGTATTGGACTGAAAATATTATTTAACGTAAGATAAGCACTGCCTTCAAAGACTCTGGATAAAATTTAAGCCAATTTCCATCGATCGAGGAATTCTCCAGACATCAAAATTGTATTCGTATTAAAATCTCTTAAAGATTAAACATAACCAAAAATGTCTCTTCAACTGTGAAATTAGACAAACACAAATTTAAGCCATTATAATCCTTAAAACCCCCAGATCTTCCACATGTCCCCTAGAAAATAAACCAAATTATAAATACCAACAAAATTATGATAAAAAAACAAAACGAAATCATATAATCTCATCCTAGATTTTTAAGAATACACCAGTTACACATTTTATGTTCCTAAAGTATCTTCAATGCAAGCTACACAGAATACACGTAGTTTGGAGGATGACGTAGTAAGGATTATTCAGCAACGTTTTGTGTTAACAAAATATCCATGATATAAAGCTCTTTATATTTTATATAATAGCTAAGTACGTTTACGTCACGTATCCTTCGAAATGTTACCGCAATGTGAAGTATGAAGTTGAACGATGTTACATCGGATTAACGTTGATTTTCTGTAAGGGAGACGCACCAGAAAAGTTCTCTGGTTGGTTCATTTTAAATTTCTTCTAATGGAAAACTTATGTGTTTTCTGAAAATACTTAAGTGGCATGTGGCAGAGTACTGACATATATGGTAAAAATACTTTTTTTTTTGGTTTGCTCAAGCATTGATAATTTTAGCTGAAAATTGATAGCGAATTTCTGTTGGATGCGCTTTCCTGGAAACCGAAGGAACACATGAATTCAATTTAAATTTAAAACAAAGTTCGAATAAAAAATATGGTAAGAAAAGTTATCACGCTTCAATGTACCACTTTTAATTTGAAACAAAATCAAAATATGCCAAATACTCGTGTGCAGGAATGAGTCTTGCATAAATGAAAAATTAACTAGTTTTTCAAACTTTATCACCGTTTAACACGCCTACCAAACATTCCGTTGGTAAAAATGAAGGTCTTGCCAAGATAAAAAGGTATTCAGTTTCAGTCTCTCGGAAAAGATTTTGCACGTGCTAGAGGGGACTGTGACTACCCTTGAAATGTTTGAGAACAGTTAAGGAAAGTTGAGAATTTTTTGTATTATACGCGCACTCAAAGGGCTATGAACACCCTCATAATGTTAAACACAATGCGAGCAATAGGATTGGATAAGAAAGAAGATACCGATGCAAATTACAATGGGTAGAAAACATTGAACAGGGAAAGCGTTCAACATTCGTGTAGTGCAACTAAAGAAATAATCTCTGAGTTTAAAGGTATGGAAGAAATCGGGTTCAAGAGATAACTGATGTACGTTACTTGAAATGCAGGTATTACGGTTGAATTGTTTTTGCTATAAAAATTTCGATAACATATTTCAAGACATTGCAGCTCTAGGAAATCACCGAAGACCCTTAAGTACCGAGTTTGAAGGAAATAGCTCCAGTGGTGTAGACTGTAGAGAGAGGTTGATACATACAGAAAGACGGAATTGCAGTGTTCTCTATCATCGATTTTTCTTACAAATGCAGAACTCGGCATATAGTACCTATAAGTTGCAAGTAAAAAATCCATAAATAATGTATTTTATGATGAAATTAATTTTTTCTTTCATTTTGCTGTGAAAACAAAAACGAATCAAATTTTTAGAAGAGACCTTCTGTATTACAATTAGATTCTTGAACACAACTAATTAGGTGTAATTTAAATTAATAGCCCAACGAAGAGTTTTCTATCGTTCTACGCTGGCAATTTTATTGCCGATATCGGAAATTTAAAGAAAAATTTTGTTGAGATTCCTTTTTTTATATTTGTTTGTATGTAAATTGGATATTTTGAATTACAAATGTTCTAATCAACAGATCCTGAATGAATCCTGTCTGGGTAGAAAAATACGTGCTCCAATGTAATGGACAGAATATTTTGTTACTCCAGGTTCATTTTCAGTTGGTAAAAAAGTAAACCATAGCCATTTTATGTATACATCAAAACGCTTATACAGTTAGTTATTTCCTTTTTACGCATCAATAAATTCCACATATCAAAACGAAAGGTCCCTTACATACACATGTACATTCATATGTAAACTATCCCATTCCTGTTCGCTAGTAACACGTAGACACTACGTGAGTAGAAACATACATACATACGTGTACACCAATTATATAGCAAGTTGACCCAAACTCTCTAGGGGAATACCAAAAGCCATTCTTCTCATCAACATAAGCTAACATCAGGGACACAAAAAAATCCAGTGGTTACAGAATTTCCAATTAACCGTAAATCGAGGTTTCATTCTCTTCATAGTTTTCTTCCGCTGGGAAATGACCTTAATCCGTTCGGCTTAATAAACATGCACAATCCTCCGACTCGCTGGAATATCGACTTACACTCATCATGTAATTTTATCCTACGGAAGGCCCTCGACTCTCCGCACCAAAGGTGCAGAAAACTGACTATTTTCCATATCTTCCATGGCCATGGAGAAAAGTGAGAGAGAGAGCTTTATAAACGGGATGTTATGCCGACACTGAGTGACATCTATATGTATACGTACGTTATTGTGTATGGCTGTGAATTTTTAACCGAGATGTAAATGTCTGCAAAAGTTGCACATAACGTGATGAAGAGATGAAATATTTATCAAAAAATTCAAATAAAAGCATCATTTTCACTTTTGATGGAACTGAAAATTTGGTTCTTTTTAATTGATACTACTTTGGCGCCCAACGTGGGACATCACAACAAATAAAAAAAGAACTTCAACCTCAAGTGGAAGTATTGAACCATTTTGGTATTCCTAGACCAAAAACAACATCCCCAAACCTCTAAGGAAAACAAGTCTTTCAAGTTTTTAATCGCAATTTCTCCATCTCTGAAGTCAAGTTTTCACACCACAGTTGGTTTATATGTTCGAAGCAAAACAAGCTTAGTCAGATAGAAAATGACAGGAGCGTTTGCAAAAAAGATGTTTTTTTGTTTAATTTTCCAGGAAGACCAATTCCTTTATCTATTGCGGTGAGCAAACGGCATTTTACTATGCCTCAAGCGCACTTCCTAAAAAAGGTAGAGATGAAATATCTATTTAGATCTCGAAAAATTCTCAATGAAGCTGAAGTAGTTAGGACACCTTCAAACACACAAGTCATGGCACCAAGGATAGATAAACATGGCAACATAGTTTTCCACTGGCATCATTTCAAAGAAAGGTAAAAGGTCTGATGATATTATTTACCTAGCTTCTTTTTTTGTTGTTGTTGAAGAACTTAACTTATCGATTTATTTCAAAAGCACAAGGATCCAAAGGTACAAATGGGAGTGGTGAACTTTTAATATTGATTTGACCTAAATGGTCGAAATGAATGAAGGACTTTCTGCGGCAAGAGCTGTCTGCCAGAGTATCAAAACACTTTTTGGCAACTCAATTGATGTAAATGAAGTTAAGCTTATTTTAATTAAAACTTCAAGAGTGGCAGAATAATTTAGAATGCAATGTCCTAATAGATACTTTGTTAATATTATTATTCCACATACCGATCATATGAACATTTCAAGTGAGTTTTGTCACAAATAGTTGACATAGCTTTCGCAAAACGCTCATTCAACTTCAAACAAACCAAAATTATTTATTCTTTGGAATTCGTTTTCAGAAATGACTGGTATCCTTAAAATGAATAGAAATGATATCTACCCGAGAGTCTCAAGTTGAATTTCCTTCCTCTGATGGAAATTTTGTGAGAATGGGCACATTCCCAAAATTTGCAGTGCATACTTCATTAAACAGAGTCCACAGGTACCTTCCTAGATTGCATGCATATCCCTTCATAGGTTCGTTTTTTTTTTTTTTGTGAGTCTCAGGAATGAGGAAATACAAGGTAAGTTATAGCCAAAGCATATCTATTTCTATATGCTTTATAATTGGTGCAGTCTACAATTTCATCATTCTCAAATGAACACATCCTTTTCTCATCATTTTGCATGCTAGTGAAAGTAGGTTTGCCTGCATACCAATTAGTGGTATAGTACAAAACCATACTAGGTATGTTAGGTGAAGTATACGTTCGGAATAATAAATGCATCTGCACCACAATCTCGATAGAAGTGTTGAGTTTTAAATAAATATGAGTCCTATTAGCACTACTGTTCGCAAACTGAGTAAGTTGGGTTTTTGTGTTTTTATTGAGGGAAAATGGTGTGTCTAAGAAGGTTCTGCAGGACAAACAAAATTAACGACTGGATCGCACGAACTTGATTGGGTGGTTCAAAAATATAATCTTAAAATGGCTCGACATTGACACCGTCAATATGTAAACAAAAAGTTAAAAGAGTCATCTCACCAGATTTCAAAATAACAACAAAATCGGTTAAGTCATTAACAAGAACGGTAAAAACTCAAAAATAGGTACACTTTACCCAAATAGTCAAACCTCTATTTTCGTTATGTGGATTTTTTGAGGGAAAACGTGGACCGTTGTAAAGTGTTTTCCAATAGGGGTTTTCGAAATTTGAAAGGTGAACGCGGCCAAATAGGTGAAACTACATTAGTCAAATAAGCTGCCCCTGAGAGTAAGCAGCAGCAATTCCGTATCGTTCACAATGTCTCGGCCTTTAGCAAACCACAACTCGGTGAAATTTGGGTCATGACTTGGGCATATACGAGTACCCTTACAATCTTAGAGTTAACGACCATATTTAATGACGAAATGGTGAAACAAATTCACTCACCCTTAAATGACTCCCGGGACAGCGTGACATTTATGGAAATGAAATAGTTGATGAAGTGGTCAAAAACTGTTCATCGCTTAAGCCGAGCCAAATTGTACCCTGGGTACTCGTGCCACTAGAGCAGGAAAAGTATAGAATTCACCAAAGTTTCCTCAAGACCGGAAATGATAGATGGTCAACAATTGAAACCTGCCGGATTTCAAGGAAAAATTAAAGTATCTATTGAAGCTTAGCAGACCACAATTGTCTCTCTGGGTTGGAATCCTCACGGGTCACAACTCATTGAGAACCCACTTGAGCAGAATCGGCATCAACACATCTGACTTATGAATGAGGATGTCAGGACGAAGAGGAAGATGGCTCATCTCACTTCTTTTGTAAATAACTCAGCCAACCAAGAACTAGAAAAGATGTCCTCGGAAAATAATTGTTTTGATGAAATGGGCGAGGTCTCATTTTTGCCACTAAAAAGGTAAGGATACTTAACTTCATTCAGGTTCAGGGAGGCACCCAATACCTAAGACTTCCACAAAACTCTTTCTCCTACCATTTTCTCTCGGTAAATACTTGTTTGAGAAAGATGTTGGTCAGGCCATCACCGTCAAGAGCATGCGCTATCGGTTGATGAAAACGATATTTTTTTTTGGTTCCCAATTGGATCATATGGACACCTATGGCATGTGGTTTCAACAGGACGGCGAACCGTGCCACACAACCATAATGGATATTTTGCACGAGCGATTTCGAAACATGGTTATTTCACGCAGAGACGATGTGAACTGGCCACCGATATCGTGGTATTTGACCAAGTTAGACTTCTTCTTGTGGGGTCTCCTTAAGTAACAGGGGAACGCCAATCAAACACAAACCAACACTGCCAACAAAATTCTTTGTCAAATTCAATTAATCCGCCAGAATGCGCCAGTATTTTGTATTGCAATTGTTAACCGATCAGAAGTTTATTTTATTCAAAATCGTTGGGGCCGTTTTCGACAAAATTTGTAAAAACTAAGAAATTTACATGGTAGCTATCTTTAGTTGAGCTAATTAAAATATTTAATGTTATCTTTCAGGGAATCAATTAGAAATGCTCCACCGCATCTGTTAAGGCTTAAGTTCGATGTACAACTCACGGAGAAATAGACCGACACGGACGCTATGACGAAATAAACCATTTTAAAACTCTCCATCGATCACTTCTTCTACACAAAACCAAGACCTACCCTACAGAGTAAATAAGAAACATTTTTTGTTCATGTATACTTATTATGTATGGCAAAAATATGTTCATAAATCGTATCAGACTCCCGACAGAAATAACGACTTTAGATATGATAAACCACTTAAGTGCTATAAAAAGAACTTTTCCTCTTGAGTACAAAATTCCTCAAGCGATTCTTTTAAAAACATTGCTTCCCAAGTGAATATGGTGCTTGCAAAAGGTTATTCATCGCAAATGTACCATCTTTAAATTAATTTCTCTTCCAAATGGTTTTCGTAAGCTGCTGAGATTGAAATATGCTTCAAGGAAAAGAAATTAAATTCGAAATATGAACTTGTAAAAGTATGTTTAGAAAGGAATTCTTTTTAGTTCAAAACTACAAACACAAAAAAAAAAACTAGAATCAAGATAAGAAAAGAACATCAAATCAAAAAAAAATTAATAAATTAAAATAAAGCACAAAAGCATTGTGAGGATGTATCCTTTGATATCCAAGATCTTTTGTTATGATTGTAAAAATGATGGGATTGAATAAAATATTCAGATATGGATTGCTCAGATTTTATTTATTAAAATTCTTTCAACAAGAAGTTTGTATTGAAATTAATATTAAGCTGGAAAATCTTAGGTTGATTTTTATGTATTATTTAGTAAGGAACCCAGAGGGGCTTGAAGGGCTGAAGCTTGAGACAAATAAACTGCTTTTATCAGTTGATCTATCGAAGATTTCGTATCTGCAATCAATCGTGCACAGAAGGTCTTGAGAGCTCTTAAGAATAAAGGAGAAAATGCAAAAAAAAAATTGTCTGAGATGAAACTGAATAAAAAATTTCCTAAATCTTATTTCAAGTTGCAATAAGAGCTCTGAGAACTTTAACAAAATAAACATCAAGAACCAATTCAGAAGCATCATCTATTGAAACTTATTTAAGAGTACGTTTACTGATTCCAACAACCAACAACCTTCTTAACTGATGACTCAAAGATGGAGTATGGTGTTGATTTGGGAGTTTTGTCCGTCTCCTTAAATATCTCTTGGGTTTTTCGACTATCTCACTTTGCAAGTGTCGTTTTGAGCTGAATTACTTGAAATAAGCGAAGCATGCAAAAGACTTAAACTATAGGACCAAATCAGAACAGGAATAAGCCAAGTGGCTGTTAAAGCAATTGATTCTGCTTCTTCATTCTCTAAATTGGTTCATCAAAGCCGAGATGAGCTCTCATTATTCTTATCTAAGTTTCGGGTCACAATGAAAAACTAGAGAAATGGATATAGGCTGATTAGCTGGCCAGCTGACTTGCGGAAAGATTCAACATTTCTCTTAGTATTATGAGGTGCAAAATATTTTCAACTTTTTTCCACAGAATCTAACCGTAGGTGGAGGAGCCTACCAACTTTATTACGAGTATGTCTAGAAAGATATAGGCCATATGTAATAAGAACATTTGATCTAATAAGCAGATCCAAGCAAGGCATTACCAGAGTAGCTCCAACCTACACTGACCACTGCCAAGATGAACATGCAAGGCTGGGCATTCCTTATTTCCTCCGACCAAATATTCGCAAAGGGCTACATGAAATATGGCCCCAATAAGAAATTACCTAAAAATTACAAATTGAGCCCTGAAATTGAAACAAGGCCTCAAAGAATGAAAAATCACTTCAAACCGTCTAAACAAAAAAATGGTTGTTTGTACTTTGTGTATACATTTTTTGGGCCCATTTTGGTTTTGTTTCATTTTTTGTTCTTTGGCTTGGGGTTTTTCTTCATTCATTTCGGCTAATATTTCCATTTTTCAATTGGGGCCATTTTCCAATTTTTTTTTTCATTATTCAAAATATGGGACATTTTTCTTAGGGAAATTTGGCTTCAAATTGAGGATACAAAAAAGGCCCAAATTAATGAAAATTCACCCAATTCAACAAGATCTTATCGATTTTTGTTATTTCTCTTTCATAAAAAATTTTTGGCGCCATTTTTCATTTTTGTTCTGTTGCAATTTTTCACTGAAACTATATTTCAAACGTAGCCCCCAGAATGATAATCCTCGACAACCTTAAAGAATTATCGATGAGGAAGCCCATGGGACCCAGTAGTTTATTTCATTTTTTTCAAATATTTTTCTATGAACATTTTTCTGACTCTTTACAGGTTTTGGTTTTCAGGACTTGAGGCGGCAATAAAAGACATCCTTGTCTTGTATCCTCAAAAATGGATATATTTCAAAAATGTCTAACGACTCATTTAATAACTAATTTAGTTCCACTTTCTATATACTCATAGCTATGAAAACCAAAGAACTCTTTGATGCTTGGTTGCCAGAGTTTTGTATTCAGAGATTTTTTACAAATTTCCAATTATAAGATAACTTATTTATTTTAAAAAATGACCATTGCGGATCGTGCTTGGTTAATCGTATGAATAACACATTATGCACTAAAAACCAGAGGTTACTCAGATGTTTCACTTCGGGGAATGAAATTTTGAGAGTTAAAAGTTCCCTTTTATCAGATTTTGGATGATAGCACGAACCCAGAAAACATGATTCACATGCCAGATTTTCCTTTTGCCACTTTTCATGCTATTACGAGCGTCAACGATAATTCTGTCATCTCATTACCAACCATTCGTCATCCCACTAGAGGCGTATCAACACCATAACTACCCGCAGCGTAATCTGATTAAAATTTATAGCCCAGCAAGAGCTATGGAAACACTGACTGGTGTTTTCCAAATGCATCTGCTTCCACCATCATGCATGGGGATGCACAGCACATCTTTCAAAAACGTAGAGCGCGTGAATAACATCACTTCAACTTTCACAACAACCGACCGACACACAAACGAAAAGTGAAAACTGTTATTGTGTGCAGGCGGATACATCAGGACATATTATATAGCCTCAAGAGGAATACCAGTGACAACTTGCTTTTCAATATCCTCACCAACAACACATCGCCAACGTATACTTTGATAAATTACCTTCTCTTAAACTCAAACCGAAAAAGCCCTTTATAAATGTCCCCCTGGTTGTTGTTTGTGGACGGGACGCTCGCTGGGCTCTGGCACTGAGCCGTTGGAAAGCAATGGCTATATATAGTCGGCCTATACGTAACTATAGATTAACATTCTCTGCCACATAAAGAGTCCATTGGCAATTGCGAAATGGCTGCTAGGGATTCTCCTTGACGCACTTGGGGCTTGACATTCCAATAACGTAGTTTCGAGTGATAGTGGTCCGGTGTGTTTATGTATGTATTACGTCCAATATATGAAAGAAGAGACTGCACTACGAAATGTAGTGCGTTTAGCCTCTGTATTTAGCAAGTTCGCATTTATGTCTCACCGCACTTCAAATGGAATTGGTCGAGGCCACTTGAACCACCGCACACCGCGCACCACGCACCGCCCACCCATCATGTCGCTGCGTCTTTTGCCAATTTGCCCACTCGCACGATTTATTACCAGTGTTCATTACTATTTCACTGCGGATTTTGTTGTGCCAGCACTGTAAGCCTAAAATCGTCTTAGTTTGCTGGTTTCCTCCACAGACACATAAATCTAGAATCACTTCGCTTCGTACATAGAAAATTTCTACTACTCTACTACGGAGTGCTCATTAGGCCTCACTAGAATGGCATTGAAGAGAAGCTTAAGCCATCCGATTGATTGCGATAAATGAAAACACACTGAAGGCAAGTCCTGAGCTAATTTACTGCAGTAATTATCGTTTGGTCAGTTTAAGGTTCTTCAGATAAGAACGAGAATGGACGCAGGCGGATACTTTTCCCTTTGTAGAACTAATTTGTAATGTATGTCAATTTGTGGGGGACATTTAACACGATACCATGAAAGAGGAAGCCTTCGAACTTTCGCTCAACTTCTCATGATGGAGTATAAGCTCGTTACAAAAATTCTAACGAATATAATATAATTTAAAATAAAATATGTCAAGCGAAATATAGCGAACGGAACCTCATTTTTAATTCTATTTAATCCATTAAAAAATGTATAACTCCTATTGTATTGCACATTCCACGTGGAAATCGAAGAAAAAAAAAACTCAAAGCACGAAAATTTCCATAATTAAATCAAGTCATTTGATATCCTTTCATTCCCGACGATTTCCTGTATGTTCTACCGACTGAATCCCATTTTACATCCTTGAGTAGCTATAATATCTACCCGGGTTATTCTTTAATTAAAGTGAAATGTTGGTTGCTGGTGGATGTATACCTGACGGTTGGTTCTTTATTTATTTTTTCGTTTTTGACCTGGCAAACACTTTTAACCTAGTTTTCTATATAATCTCTCTTCTCATGTAAACCTAGTTTTGCAACAAAAAAAAAATATACATATCTTTATTTTGGCTGCTATGTACTGCAAGGACTGCTGAAACAATAAAGGAAGCTTGTAGTATATAAACGGAAATTTAATATATTTCCAAAAGCAGGAAATTCATGATTTATTTCTATCTTAATACTTTATTATGGAAGAAACTTTGGATATACTTTGCTACCAACCATTTGTGATAAGAATTTTAAAAGAAAAAAAAATTAATAATAATTTATGGTTGTAAAGCTACAGTTAAGGGGAAGTTTACTGTACTTGCTGAACTGCAGCAACACTCTGTTGCATATAGTTTGGTGTTTTCCTGTGCACATGTACAAATTTGATAAAATAGATACCAGTAGAAGTGAGAATTCGCTCGCACATCGTTATTCATTTTTACTAGCTTGTTTTGAATCTGTGTATGACATTGTTTTCTGCTGGTATAATTAATTATTTGGTAGATTTTGACATGTTGGTTTTGTGTGAGCCGTTGTTTTCTAAATAATGGTTTTCTTTCTTTCAAAGTTTAAATTTCAACCTTATGAGCAACAACTGCTTCCTTCTATCGGAGATAAGTTTTCTGAAGATCAGTCGAAAATTGAAGACTTTTATTATTTTTTTATTTCAATTCAGTGAAAAAAATTGAATTTCCTTTTCTCTTTTTAGATAGAGGCCTCAAAAGTCTGCTTGTAAAGTTCATTTTCCAAGGAGAATTTCTGTCGTATTTGAGTAATTTTTTTAAACTTTTTCCTTTTTAGATCAAATAAACGATTGGATCATATCAACTTGCTCTTTTGGTTCAAAGCTTCAACTTGTTTTAACAGTAACGATGTTTTGCAATGGTTAAAAAATTTTATTGATGGTATTTTTTAAGACGGAAAATTTCTATTTAAAATAAAACACGACAAATATTTTTAACATCCCTCAAATTGGCTTAATTTGAAAGATATTTTTTTATCAATACTGTTTGAATATGATTTCGGGCATAAAATCACCGCGAATGTCCAATTTTCACACCCTCTACCAGTAAATCAGACTGTATGGGAACAAGTTTTTTTGTTGAGCACGGTGACTAGTCAACACTAAGCTGCTTACCATGAATCGCCTATGTTGTGTGCGCACTGTACGGAGTCTTACTGGATGCGTATTATCGTTTAGAAAAAACGAATTTCGAAAACGGTCTATAGTTTCTCGAGTTAATAGCTGGGATCGACGATTATAAGCCCCATAAAAGGTAGGTACATAACGCCTGATGTACATATTTCCCGAATTGAGCAATATTAAAAAAAAAATTGGAATACTTTGGCAACATTGCTCCGGGGCACAGTGGCTCATATTGAATTTTTTGTGTGCAAAAATCTTAGCTCTTAACCGAAAAAAGATCTCGTGATTTTGTTTGTGTATTTTAGGTAAAAATATTTACAGGGTGTTTTAGAATCATCTGCTGAAATACACGACTTTCTGGGCTTACTTCAAAAATTGTAAAAATTGTACATAATTGATATAATTAATATAAAAAAAATTTTTTTTTTTTTATAATCAGCGCACACTCAAGGGGTTTTTTGTATACCCTTAATATGCCAGAGACACAGTGTGAGCATTAATTAATTGTCTAAAAGTCTAGCTTGAATTTTATATTTCAAGATTCTGAAAATAATAAACTGAAGTAAAATAATAAAAAAAAAATATTTGTATCTAAGCAATGTCACAATTTATTGCTTGGCTTTAAGTTTTTAATTTAGTAGACACTTCTACTTCATGTTTTTTAAAAGCCAATATATCCACCTTTAAGTTTCGAAAAAAAATTGTATCCCACTCTGAGCACAATGATCAATTTTTGTGCTTTTGCTCTAGTGTTTAGGAAAATTTGAATTTTAAAAATGTATTTTCTTAAATAAATCACTTAATTAAAGGCTAAAAATAAGAGAAAAAGAATGCCATGTGACTTCTTAAGAAAATATGAATTTATGCAAGAACAACAATTATGAATCTTTATAGAAGTTTAAAAAAAATAGTTTTTATATAAAAAAAAAAAATAAGAAAACATTTTGGACGCCAATTTTAAGTTCTTGAGATATTTGAATTCAAAATCAATCCAAAAAATATTTATTTTTCAAGTTTTGATATGGAATATTTTTTAGACTATTTAAAAACTTCTTTATAAGAAATTTTGCCGACAGTGAGAAAGTCAAAATCCATTTTTGAGCATTTAGTTTAGTCAAGTTTCATAAAAATCAAGCATGTGATTTTCAAAATATTAAGTGTTTAATAAAGTCTTTAAAAAGGTATAACAGTTACCGGCATTTAATATAAGAAAAAATAGAAAAATCTGTCGCTGGGAAACTTTAAAAATGATAACTTTTTTTTTTATAATCTACACGCGCTCAAGGGATTATGATTACCCTTTAAATGTTTCAACACAGCCAGCGTGGGCGTGAAGTTAAGGGAGAGAAAAAGAAGAATAGGAAAGATGTGTGGCAACCAAGTTTAGAGAAAATCAACTTATCTGTTTAAACAGGTGGTTTGCCGAACAGACAGGCAGCTAGACAAAATCGCAAGACTCCCTTTATTCGACTTTCTTATCATCATAATGTCAAGACTGAGGAACATCTTGAGTAAAATTTCTTTACGAATTCAAAACTTATAATATAGTGGAAATCTTGTGTGATCAGTTCTTCATCAAAATTGGTTAAAGTGTTCAGTTTAAGTAGAATTTCTGCATGCTCTTCGATAAAAACAGATTGATTCCATTCGAGAAGTGGAATATGGCCGTTGACCAGTAACATTTTTCACTTATCCACCCATGGTGGTTTCTTAGAACTTTGATAAAAAAAAATCATTCATCACAGAAATTCTTGATGAAAATTTATCAAATTTGTTACTCTTAATGATTTTGAAACTCGGAATCCCGTCTTAGGCATAAGTTATAGCTTCCAATTCATCATTGGAACAAATCAAAGGAATGCTTACTTTATATTTTTGACAAGCCAGTTATAGCAAACATTGAAAAAATGGTTTCAGTAAAAGATCCTCTCAGTGACTGATAACAACCAATTTCAGGTATTCGAGGTTAGAGTTGATCATTGAAAGCAAAGCTGATATTTAAGAATAGAAAGAGAATCGAACACATTTAGTGGAACGATTGTGTTCCAAGCTAAGGAAACGAAAAACAGCTGTTCATAATAATAAAAGTGGATTTAAAAGATGGTTGAAATCAGAATTTTGTATTTTTTTTAAATAAAAAAATTCTACTCCTTATTAGCTTCATTTTGGTACCAATTAAAGCCATTACAGTTTGTTTTATCTTCTTCAAAATGGAAATTCAAAATTTAAACCAGAATATGGTTAGAAAATTTTAAAATTTAAGAAAATAATTTTCTAATTCAATAATTTATTTAAATTTATTTCAATGTATTCTTCATACGAAAATGATTCCAATGTAGATATGGTATAAAATTTTTCTTTATAAAAACCTTTTAATAATTTGGAAAACCAACTTTTTGGTCAGCCAGTAAGAAACTTGAAATAATTAAAAAAAATATTATTTAAAATATTGTTAATTATGATGATATATGTTTTTCATTTTGACAGCAACTACCTAAATTCAGTGACCACACAATTATGTACAAAAAATCAACGAGAAAAAACCTACTATACTTTTAAAATTTATAATTATTTATTTATTGTTTTATAATTGTCTGGGTTTTAAGATTTTTCCTAATAAATTATCTCAAATTCCAGAATTTTTAATTTGACGTGAGATTCAAATGAAGATACCAGAAAAAAAATTTAAGATTATTATTTTTTCAAGATTTATTAAATTTGATCAGATTTGATCTGGAAATCATTATAATAGACCAATATTTAAGAGCAATAGCGCAAAGTTAAGTCAATTGTTTCTCAAACTCAAATTTCAGACACAAATTCGACTATATAACGTCCTTTTTTTTATTTTGACATTTCGTACAAGCACATCATTTCATGTTCTCGAATCATTAGGCGAACCAAAACCATTTGTTTTGGTAGCCTGTGCTGAAACAGGGCCTAGTTACTCAAATCTCAATCATTCCTGCATGTTTTCGGCAGGAATGGAGGGATGTACGATTTTCTGCCAAACTCGAACTTTTAAAATGAGAAGTCTTTTTGCATGACAACAGCCACTCTTAGAAGATTTGTCGACTTACTACAATTTTGATTTACATAAGAGGTAGCAGCAGACCTTCGACGTTAAAGTTCAACGCACAATACGTGACACCACGTTGTAGTGCCAACAAAATATTAAGTGATATAAAAAAAAATAATTCCTTTCCAACACATAAGATTAAGTTTCAAAAAGCACCCATATTCATTTTATTTTATTTTTTCACTTGCATTTATTTTTAAAAAATCATCGTATTCACTGACCCAATGAAATGAAAGTTCATTCGAAAATTTAACAATCTAAATAATTATTTAATTTTTTTTTTTTATCTATCTTGCTTCTAAGTAAGCTTTCGAAATCAAATCCATATCCAGGATCTAGTTATAAAGAATCATGCAAGAAACACAAATCGTCTCCGAAGAGTTGACAAGGCAATATTTAGCAAAAACCCATAAACATAAGATTTTGAATTATGATGACAATGCCAAGTGCAAAAGCACAAAACAAAATAAAACAATACAAATTCTCATAACGTTTTGTTTGCAATGATTTTTCTATTGTCAGGATATACAAGCAGGGATATAGATGTATTTGGAAGATTTATCCAATGATGACCATAATAAAAAACGAATAAAAAACCGACACACAAAAATGTTCACAAATGGTTTCAAAGATCTGTAACCTCTAGAGAAGCTCGCTATTTTCAACTTAAAAGTAAATTGATTTTTACAGGCTTATTTTTCTGGTAATAAATCTGCCTGGATTAGCATTAACAATAAAAGATTTTTCGAATTTAATAAAATAAAACACATTTTGTTGTGAGTCCTTAATTTAACTGATTTCACGGCAAAAGATTTAACAGGCGTTTAAATATAATGGAAGGAGCCTCTCCTTTCACACACTTTTAGTCGATTGGTTTTTAATTAAATTTCATGCAATGAGACATAATACGAGTAATGCTCCTGCAACACGGATGCACCACACAATCAAGATAACAACGCATCGAACCCAATGAACCAAGCTATGAATGACAATTCTGTTCCTTCGGGATATTATAGACAAAAACAACAACAAAGGCGAAAAACTCATTTCAACCATCGCCATCGCAGGGATCCAAGAACCGACCCGACCGGACCTTGCTTCTTTTTTTTTTGTATCCTTTACAATGATTGTTGTTTACCACTTCATAAGCACAATTCAACGAAACAAGAAATGCGAAAACAACAAGCAAAACAAATAGACTACAAAACAAACACTGAAAATACTCATTTATTTATTCACTTGGAAAAATATTGGAAGTCATTTTAATTGGAATTTTCATTTTTCATGCTAGATTTGCAATTGAAATGCGTGCGTATCCGCTTTCCATTGCTGTTGAGGATCTATGTATATGTATATTTAGTATCGCGCGTTTCATCCGTACTTGGTCTGCGTAGAGGGTGATTCTCGGAAAAATATGACAGATTTCTACTTAAGGACTTTTCCTATATGAAAAGTGTTTGCGGAAAATAAATGTATACAAATGTTCTCGTGGACTTAAATTAATTCCTTTAAAAGGGAATTTTGTAAAGGACATGATTCTGTTTTTCGTTTTAATTTTAAGTTTAAATATTAATTCTTAAATTAAACAAAAAATATATTGTAATCAAATAAGATAAAATAAATAAAATATTATTAAAAAATTAAATAATTGTAAAAATAAGAATATCTAGCCTTATCAAACACTAGTTAGCCATTTTTGTTTAATGTAATAGCTATCTATGAACGTGTCACCCTGTAAAATTACGCCCAGTTGGTATCTACTGTAAATGTACCTACAAAGCTTTATATTTGCGCGTGAATGGAAATGCCAATATAAGCCCAAGCTATTTATTTGTTTTCAATTGCTTTAACAATATTTTTTTTTATTATAAATTTCCATTTTGAATGCAAATAAAAGTAGAAAATTCCTATGCTACATGGCCAATTGCCAATGATGATGATGATGGTGTGGGCGCGGGTGCGAGTGCCAGTGTAACATACTCTATTTGGTGGCATGGTGTTATTGTCTGAGGCTAAAATTTGTTGTTAGCCTTATTGACCCTTGGCAGCTTGCTTTAATTGGTTGGTATTCGTTTTTAACAACAACTCATTTACAATTGGCAGCATCTATGTCAATATGCGTCGTACAGTTCATTTAGCACGTTTGTTTTGTGTTTATTTTAAATCGATATGAAACGACGGCATGTCCGCGAAATCTGATTATTTTTTTTTAAATTTTAATCCTCTTAATAAACGTTTGATGGAGTACATATTATTGTCACCACATCTTTTATAAAAAAATAAAATTAAAACAAACATTTAATATACATACGAGTACTTAGTGATGGGCCAGTGAAAATTAAATATGATAAATCACTGACATTTTGCAAGGGGTCAAATGTCTATTAATCGATTTCTTAATATGGCGACTAAATGACATACTTCAGTCTTTAATTTTTTAGTTATCTTATATTGTAAAAAATGACATCATTTCTGCATTTATATAATGGGGGGCGTATACATAGTTATCCCCAAAAAAACGTATCTCTACATTTGACGGTACGGCCAAAATTAGGATCGAGGGTGAAGTGGTAAATAATCCTAGCAAAACAGTTCTTTTTCTTATCGGTTTTAATGCTCTTTTATGAGTTCTATTCATGAAGTGAAGAGAAGTTTGAGCTGCTCCTGTCCAAAGATGCGAGTTATACTCAAGTTTTGGATGTATCGTAAGCATTTAGCAGGATTTTTGGGAGTCTCGAGAATGTGGTCTTTCAATACCGAGTACTGAGAGCTTTTCGGCTTCTTTGATGTAAGTGCCATTAAAAGACAATGGCATAATGGGTATACATTTTGCTTCAACGACAATATACAGAATTGAGTTTTCGAAGCATTAAACTCCACACGATTTTTAATACCCCATTTCTTCTTCTTCCTTGTTTCGGCGCTGTTATGATCTCGATGTCGAGGGGATCATAACTCTCCCACGTATCTGCTTCACACTAGTGATCCGCCTGTGGGGTTCGCCGGGTTGACCTCAGAAATCGGCGGCAAGCCTCCCGGTTTTGTATTGTTCCATTTCTGAGGCCAACTGAATGCTGGTGTTTTTGCATTTGTTTGTACCAGGAGTGTTTAGGCCTACCTTTCTTTTTATTCCGAATTGGAACGTTGTATGATATTGCCTTTTTGACGGGGTTCTCAGGATCTCTCCTTTGAACATGGCAATACCAACTGAGTCGGTCGTGTTCAATTTTTTGGGAAATGGTATTCTTAACATGAAGGCTTCCTCGGATCTTCGTACTTCTAATTCGATCAAGCTTTGTAACTCCTGCTGTCATACGAAGCATCTTCATCTCAGCTGCCGTTAGCTTACTCTCATACTTTTTGTACATTGTCCAACATTGTGAACCGTATGTGAGTGCTGGACGCACAACTGAAGTGTAGAGCTTTCCTTTCAGCTTAGGGGGCATTTTTCGGTCACAGAAGATAGCAGAATTTTCCCGCCACTTCATCCACCCTACGCTTACGCGATGATTGATATCGTCATCACAAGTAGCTTCGTTATTTATCATAGACCCCAGATATTTAAACTTTTCACACTTGGGAAGCACTACTCCATTCAAATAAATGTCTGGAATAGGCCTGTGTGGATCAGAAAATGGGCAGCATAGGTATTCTGTCTTTTTCGCGCTTATGCGGTACCCACTTCCTTCTAGAACATCCACCCATACGTCAAGTGCTCGTTGTAGGGATATCGGGTCTTCACTTATGATGGCTCCATCGTCAGCAAAGAATAACTGATGCACTTTTGGATCCGTCACTTTGCCTTCAAGCAGGTAATCAAGAACTGTAATAAAGAGCAGGGGACTCAAGACACTTCCCTGGTGTACACCTACTGTGATTTCGAATTCTTCGGTGACTCCAGCTGCGCATCTTACTTTAGTAACTGCTCCATCATACATGTCCATAATTATCCGCACATAGGTTTCTGGAACTCCTCGTTGCCTGAGGGCCACCCATATTAGATCTCGTGGTTGCCGATCGAATGCTTTTTCAAAATCAACCAATACGACATGCAAATCCTCCAAAGAATCCCGATGTTTTTCCATAATTATTCTTATACTCTGGATTGCATCCGTGGTTGACTTACCCCCGACAAACCCGCACTGGTCATCAGATAGCCTAATTATTTTTCGCAGTCGGCTACCCAAGACTCGCTCAACGATCTTCATGGTGTGTGACATCAGCTTAATCGAACGGTAATTATCACAGCTTCGAGTATCACCCTTTCCTTTATAAATTGGAAGAAGGTAACTTTCCCTCCATTGATTAGGCATGCGATCACCTCGTATAAGTTTGGAGACAAGAATCATGAGCCATCTAAACCCGATGTCTCCCATCTTTTTCCAAAACTCTGAGGGTATTTCGTCTGGGCCAACAGCTTTTCCCTTTTTGGAGTATTTTACCGCCTCACTAACTTCTTCGACTGTGACGTCGGATACTTCGCTTAAGTTAGGTGAAGCTATTGGAAAGTATAGCCTTGGAAATTGTTCGTTTAGAAGTCCGTCACAATACTGTCGCCACCTGTGAAGAATTTCGTTGTCTTCCACAAGTAGTTGGCCTTGAGCATTATTAATGAACTTTGGCGAACAAATCTCCTGGGCATTTCTTCTTCTTTGAGCGGCTATTTTGAAGATAGTTGCGCCCTTATTCGTGTTTTGCCGTAGCTCTTGAATAGCACCAGCTGTCGGGGTAGAAATTTCATCCAGCTCCCGATACAGGTTTTCTGTATTCTTTGCTTGAATTTGGGCGCACTTCTTCTTCGCTTCTTTCTTGCAGTTTCTATATTCCACTTCGAGGCGTGACTTTTGCTCTGTATCATTAGAGGGGCACTTCGACCAAGCCTTGAAAGCCATTTTCTTTTTACTTATAACTGATTTAGCTTCATCATTCCACCACCATGTTTCTTTGCCTTGTTGGTTGTGTCCTTTTGAAACCCCTAACAGTGTTTTGGCTTTTTCTTTGCAAGTTCTCTGTAGGAGATCCCACATACTTTGTGCTGTACTCTCTTCATTTCGAACTATATCGGTGTTGTTATACAGAAAGTTTTGCATATTCGAAATGAAAGCTTCGCCTTTTTCCTTATCCAGATTATACCATTTGATCTTCCCAAAAGTTTTTGTATGTTTGTTGTCGTTCACTGTCTCCATAAAAAATTCTGTCAGTAGGAGACGGTGTTGGTGGGCGATCGCTTCTCCTAGTATCACTTTGCAATCTTTTACCCGGGGTTTCATGAAACTAGATACCAAATGGTAATCAATCTGGGTTTCATTTCCACCACTGCTGTAAGTGACCAGGTGTCGGCTTTGTTTGACGAACATGGTATTTAGTACGATAAGACCGTATGTTTTGCACATGCTCAGGATGTCTTCACCAGGAGGGTTCCTGGTGCCGTATCCGAGGCCTCCATGGCAATCTTCATAGTCTTCGTTTGTCTTGCCGACATGTCCGTTCAAATCTCCGCCCACGAACAAAAACTCTTCCTTTGGGATGTCCTTAAGTAGATTGTGAAAGTCTAGCCAAAATGCATCTTTTTCCACCTGCTCACATCCAATTTGGGGAGCATATGCAGTGACAATATTCCACAACTTTCCTTTAATCACCAATTTAAGGGACATCAAACGGTCGCTGGATTTCGAAATGGTCAATACGCTGCCTAATAGATGTTTTGCAAGGATGATTCCGATTCCGTTTTTACCCTTTTCCGTTCCATAGTAGAACATCTTATAGTTTTTTGTCCTCGTATCCAAGAAACGGGCCCAGTTTCCCGTGTTTCGCCATTTTGTTTCTTGAACACATAAGATGTCCACTCGCCTTCTTTTCATCATCTCTTCCAGCTCGAAGCTTCGACCTGTCATACTGCCAACGTTCCAACTCGCAACTCTCAGATTTTGTGTAATCTGCGGCATTACTTTGCTAGCCCCCGGAATCCGTCTAGCTCTGACCCGAGCATTGCTGCTCGGTCCAGGATCAGTACCATGTGTAACAATGGTAGTGCCTGGCGGGGTAGTGTCATTTCGAACGAGTACTTCCATAATGCTTGAATTCACAAAATTCTGCGAAACGTTTTTTGTATCGACGTGTGCATGCTCCAGTTTTGTATTTGATCTCTCTTTTACGGCACCGGTGATCTCCAGTCGTGCCAACCCAGGGACTGGCATGCACACTTTTGGGAAAGTTTATAGGTGTTACGTGTCGCTAGGTTCACCTTGCTGTTTGTGGCCTAGATGTATTTACTCCTTTAGTCGCCTTTTACGACAAGCGGGGAGGCGCTGCAGGAATATTCTAACCCGTCCCTGCACAGGGAATTTTTAATACCCCATTTAATAATGCTATAAACATCGGTTTTTAATTAGGTAATGATAAGATACCGTTGCAATTCTACTTCTATAGGAGATGGACGTGCATTTGAGAACGAGCTTAAGAAGCTGAGGGTAGAGTCGTCGGCAAAACAATGAAGTGGATTAAAAATTTTAGACAAGAGATCATTTATACAAATGAGAAAGAGAGTCGGGAACAAAACGGAGCCCTGGGGAACACCAGCAATTATTTTGTGAAGATCAGACTTGAAACCGTCACATACAACATGTATTAAACGATATAAAAGGTAATTTCTAATCCAAAGAATAAGGGTTTAATTGATACCAAAAGCACGCATTTTCGATAAGACAGCCTGGTGCCAAACTCTATCAAATGCCTAAGAAATATCAAGCGCCATAATCTTCCTTTCTCCAAAACAATGTAAAAATCTGTTCTGCTTTAGTGTCTTTTAAAAAATGGTATGAAATTTAAAATACATACGAAAAAAGCAACGATTATTCTCCTCGACATAAGTTCAGATAAATAAAGAAAATAACATCAAGGGAGAAAGGCTGAAAATTGGCCTCAACCCGAAAAAGAACTATTAAGGTAGCTTATACGTATCCATCCACATGTTATCGAGGACAAGAAAAATTATCTGAACATCATAAATGGAAACAAAGACGCTTGGAAGTCTACTGGCTATAATAAGCCATTACCAAAATCAGAAGATCAGTGGCACCGAATGAAAATTGCTATTAGAAAAAGTACAGCCATTCTACAGAGGTCACTAAAGGTAACAGGAAATAATTATATTGGAGGTGGGACAGTTACCGGAAGATGACCTTATAGTAAGAACAATACTAAAAGAAGACTTCATAGAAGACAAAATCCTTATAGACAGTAACACGGATTTACAAGATTACAAGAAGCATTTAATGAGACAATATACCGATCGAGGCAAGCGAATTAATGAATTTTCCATATAATAAATCCAAAGAATCGGTTACAGAATTTGGGAGAGTCTTAAATTAAGCGACTTTGGCAACTGCCAAAACCATGCGCTAAAATCCAGAAGCTGACATTTTTCAATAGCACCGAAATCAAATATCTTTTCAAAGTCTAAGCAACCAGGAACTGCATGAGTTTCACTTAGAACAGATAAAACACCAAATAAAATATGAAAAGCAGTTGTTTGAAATCGTCGGTTATTATGGAGACCAAAAAAGCTAAGAAGTTTTACAAAAGCCAATCCCAATGAATACATGTTCTTGGTTGTTTGTTTGTTGTTCTTTTTGATTTATTTTTGTTTTACGAGTAATACCATCAATTGAATAAATAAAAGAACATTATCGGTTTCGATAAACTTTTGCCCAAAATGTTTTCCTATGTATTTTGTGTGTACAGGTACAGGCTTTTGCAAGTCTCAGATCTCATAAATAGTTTATCATACTTTAAGAAAACCAGTATTCATGATTAATTCAAGAATTAGTTTTAATTTTATCCGTCAACAAGAAGGAGAAATCTTCATAGCAAGATCTTTTTTGCAATTTCCCAAAAATCGTATTTTTCGAGTTAAGTCAGTATTCCATTAAGCATGCAATATATAAGTGTTCAAAATTGGATAAAATATGCCCATTTTCGAAATGAACATATGAACTTAAGTCTCCTGTGTTCGGCACTTAAATGTCACTCACTTAAACCGCGAACTTGAGCATAAAGTACCAATATGGAAAAATTAACTTATTAGTGTGACTGTAAACTGTGAAATTGGTCCTTATAGAGTGCTAACATGACAGATTTATTTCTTTAAAAATACTATGCAAAGTTGCAGCTGCAACTACAACATTTTTTGATGAGTCCAAGTTGACTCTCAGCCTTTCAAAAAATAGATCCGATTTTAGAATTATTTTCCACCGTAAAAGAGATGAATATGATGATATCGGAATATGACACTTATTTCATTTTTCTTCTGTGAAAATTGTGGATCTCTCAGGGGAGTAAGGAATATCCTGCGTCTCCAAGTAGACTTCTTTGTTCCTTTTTAAATTACACTTGTTTCATAAGCGAGCATCATGCATAGATCCTCTAGAAAGTACATCAGAGTCAATCAGAATATTTAACATTTTCTTATGAGAAGATGACCAGACAAACCTTAGTGGGACACTAAATGTCTAAATGTGTACAATTTATGGGGTACCAATAAAAGCTAGAAATTCAGCAATTCAAAAAAAAACTTAGCTTTGTTTGATTTGTTGAAGCCCTTAAATAGTTGATGGAAATTTTATAAAACAAGGTACCGATTTTTTGATATTCGAGTAAAAATTCTAATGACCGTTGTTTGAGAAATTTCATCTAGATCAGCTATTAAAAACTAAGCCTCGAGTGTACATTTCTTCCGAAAAATAACAGATATCAGTGCAGTTAGCTTAGTTACTTATAAGCTTGCAGAAACTGATGGCAGTCCTCTTTTATTTGGCAGCTAGTACTTAGAAAGATGTTGTTTCTTTGTCAAAACCCTATCTTGTGTAAGAATCTGTATCATTTAGCTGCTTCTTGTAAAATTTTATTCTTCTTAACTGTGGCACAGTCTCAGCTTCGATATCATCCAAAAGACCAAAGTCTTCATCAATTGCAATATCAATTGAAATTTTGTTATATTTTTCCCGAAGAATTGTTTGCTGATTTACAAATGAAATACAAGGAATTGAATGAATCTCTATTTTGACTTTTAGTAGATTCAATAACAATTTAAACACAACTCATCGTCTGTTAAGAATTAAACCTAAGGTTTTTGATTAAATATCTATATTAATAACTTAAACTAGAGGTTTGTTGAAAAATATCTTAAAAATGTCTATTAATGCTCCCCAATATATATATTTGGTCATGAAAAATTGTAGGCAAGAGCTCAAAGCTCTGTCACGAGCAAATGTCGTATGAAATAAAAACGACATTCCAAATTTGACTCAAAACTTCGATAAAGTTTGTTCTCACACAAAGGTTACAATTATACAGATACCGAACTGTATTAATGACAGAGGTCATATAAAGGGGAAACATGCTCCCAAATAATACCACGTCACTTTTTTTTAAAAATAGAAAGGTCAGGGTTTAAATGGCTGACGTATTTTAGGAAACCAAATCCCACTCAGTCGAACTCAAATTGTTAAAAAAAAAACTGATTCTGTTTCTAACCTTTCAATTTTGTTTTACAAACTAAATAACTGTCTTTAAGACTATTGAAATATAAATGCCAAATTTAAGGCGGCCAGCTGCCAAACTTGTCCAAAAAAAGAAAACGGAACAAGATCTTCATTATACTTTTCCAAAGTATATACATAAGTTTCCCTGATTACGAATGGAAATCATACAAAATAAGATCTTTCACCACACTTCTTAGGCCCGTATCAAATACAAAAAACCACCTTTCAATGCGCTCAACTACTGCATTAAAGTATATAAATTTAATCCTAAACCAACTTTCCTTAACACGAAATCGATATCCTTTGAAAAAAAAACACACACAAAGAAAGTTTTTAATAGAAAATTATCCCGCAAAGCTCCCACAATTTATTCAGGACGGATTTCTTTTCCAATTTTTTATGACCTATTATATATTTTATGACATGAAGTGGGTTTGACGCTATTAAAATAAAAATAAAAAACAAATTTTTTGGCTCACATTCTCTCACTTTCATGAACTAGATCGTATATCAATGCTGTTGAAAGGTGACTATAATTGGATTTCAACTCACATCCTAGTTACATCCCCTACAAAAGCTCGCATCAAAACCCTTGGGTTTATTTTTTTTTTTAAATTATAAAATTGACGAGCTTATTTACGACAAAATTTTCCTCAAAAAAATATTGTATAACACAAAAAAAAAACATAATCCTGATACCCTTCTTCTGGGGCTGGCTATAGAATACAAAAAATACAAATTAAGACCAAAACGCAACCGAGAAGCAAGCTGTGGTTACGGCACGGATAATAAGAACAAAAATGTATTATGAAAAAATAAACCCACATTTCCACGGAGCAAAACCAAACCAACCTTTTATTTTTAATTAAATATCATTTGAAACGTAAAAGCGGAAAAAAGTGTGAAAATTTAACGTTTAGAAGGATTAACCGCAAAACACAATCCTCTGCTGGACATTTTGTGGTGAGCCACCTTTATGGGGAATGCTTTTCAGTGACTTGTCAATTTTTGTACACTATGTTGTAGTATTTCTTCTTGTTTTTGTTATATTCTCTTTTGAGAGTTTTCAATTTTTGTAATGTTTTATGTCAATCCTTATGTAGTAGGATTTACGTTTGGCTTTCAATTAACGAACACTCCGCCTCAATTGAATGACGACTAGTTTGTTTTTCATTGAAGCAAATTTATTTAGCCAAATTTGTATACATTTTTAAAAATTTTAGTACGAGTATTATTGTGGCATGATACTACCAAAGCAGAACCTTCTGAGGTGATAGGAACTACAAATTGTACCAAGGCTCTCCTTAAAATGCAATTTTGTGACAAAAATCCAATACTATTAAAACTGGAAGATTTTTGTTAAACGAGAGCTGTCAGGCGAATAAAAGCTATTTTAATTTTCGAAAATTGCTTTAAACAAACTTAATCTTATTGGACAGTATTTTAATCTATCTTTAATAAAAACTATTTAATAAAATCATAAATTTTTTTGTTGGCCTTGTTGGGAAACAGATACTCACTGGAGCAAAATAAAACTTGCAAAATAATATCCCAAAAAATCAGTTTGAAAATTCGATCCATGTGAAACATGTTTTTTTTCTTGTATTTGAATGTTGTGCCAACTCTTTGCTCACAAATTAAAAAAATGTATAGAAATAAATGCAAATAAGATTTTAAAAATTATTAGAGAAGTTTTATTAATACATTTTCCTTATATACGAAATTTCTTTCAAAATTTATAAATTTAAGGAAATAATTAGTACAAACAATATGGCTCATCCGCTTTTAAGATATTGAATTTTGGAAGAACAAAAAATACTTTTTCGGAAATTTTAATATAAAATATTATAATTATATAATATTATTTTTTTTATGAAAATCGGTAGCGACGTTAATGAGAAAGTCGAAAATCAAAAAAAAAAAATTTCCATCACATAATAATTTTTTTTTTAAGTTTTGTTTGACTAAATTTTTTTATAAAAATCGATTTCGAGATATATACGATTTTTCTTAATAGCTGTATGGCAGATACAGATAGTTTTACAGCTAAAAAACTCAATTTTCCTTCTAGGGAATCAACAAGCATCCTTAAGTCCTGAGTTTCAAGTAGATAGATTCAGCGGTGTACACCCTACCATTTTTATGTTAAACTTGCTTTGTTTTAAGTTTTGATTAAGATTTCTTCGGATGCAAACCTTGCCCTATAATCCCATTATCGCCAATAAAAAAAACTACATTTTTTAATAAAAAGCAAATTTACCAAACGACTACTGTAATAAATAATCCGAAATCCAAGAAGAAGCTAACCCTCATAAAAGGTATGAAATAAGTCGGAAATATTTTAAGAAAATTCCCCACTACCTTATAAATTTTGGGGGGAGATATTTAAATTTTCATTGTAGATTACATGTTTCCAACTCATACACAAGTTGAATACAAAATATAATCCAATCAAGAGCCGAAGAGTGTATATCACTGGTGGCACTCAAAGCGGATTTCATATTTTTTTAAGGCCATTAGTTAACAGCTTAAGTTCTTAAAATTCATATAAAATAATGTTTTTCAATAAAATGAATTTTGTGAATGAAAAAATATAAATAAAAATCTTGAAATAAAAGCTTAAGCTCGAACAGGACACCCCAATGGAAAAATTCAGCATTAAGATTTTTCCAAAAACAATTGGAGCAATTTTAGTAATTTTCTAGTGTAATCCTTATATTATGAAAAAATTCACAAAAATCATGCACGATTTAGAAGTTCTACTGAAATCTCTATAAATAAGTTTGATTAGAGGATACTCGTAAGCCAGAGAAATTTCTGTTGAAAGCTATTTTTTTCTTCATTCTCATCAATATTTTTCGCAGAAACAATTTTGCCAAAATTCAATAGCCAAAGAGGGTCCCAGAAGGTTTTATTCAGTTTATACATGGATTTTAATAATGTGTTCTCGGAACTGATGTTTTGGAAGCTTGGACAATAATCCTACAAGCTGTTTCATAGAAGTTGCATTCAAGCGTTGATTTTTTATATGTATAACAGTTGACTAAACAACGCCGAAGCAATCATGGGAACTGGAATTCATTATGGAAATAGATTACCAACTAAAAATATTTTTAGTATTATTCCGAGCTTAAGTTGAAAAGTGATTTTGAATTCAAATGCAAATGCAGTGCATGAACTTCTTGGCTTTAGTAATTGATAACTAGGAATTCAAGTTTCAGAGTTTAACTAAACTAGTAGTTTTTTACACAAAGAAACGCTCAAGATAGAGTGAAAATTCCTCTATATGTAAAATTCTGTCTTCTGTGCAAGAAAATTTAGAGTTCAGTAATATCTCGATGGGAAACACTTGATCTGATATGCAGACCCATGCAAGACATAGTCAGAATTGAAGCTACCTGTAGCAGACACTCGCCAATAGGAGAGCATGCAGCGAAACTAGGTATTCCTCATAACACTCACTGTTATAGCTGTGGGCACCAGCTGGAAAAGGAAACAGTCCTCTGCAAATGCCCTACTCTGGCCAAATTTAGAGCACAATAATTAGGAAGGGCATTTTTTGACGACATTGACAAACTTTCGGAAATGACGAAATGGCTCTATGTCGAACTTCGGTTACTTCTGTGAAATGTCCTTCGTTTGACTCCTTAAATTACTCCCAAGCTAACGAACTAAAGACTTTGATGGAGGCCTACGTTGCGGGACTGCGATAATCACACAATTGGATTGGATACTTTTTCAGTACCAGTCAGCAAGCTGCCTAGCTTGACACAGTGTAGATGGTGTCAGATGAGTGTGGTGGTCCGGCTGAGTGAGGGATCAAATTTCTGGATGATTGTGCAAAATCAAACACACAATAACTTAATTCAAACTGGATGACTCCGTGAGAATCTCCACAATTTCTCATATCAATTCTATCTACAGGTTCATATGATTTATGGTATCAAAATGGCGCACTTCAGCCCTAATTGGGCCACGGGTTTAGACTGCCATTGGTGGCCATTTCTACCTACCTACTTATTTCGGTAAGGGCGTAAAAGAAATAGAAGTCGTCTATCATGTCGTGTTTATCATATTAGATTATTCGAAAAAGTTCAAATTTTTTAACTTTTTCATACTGTGAACATTGGCATACCCTCTTCAAAGTTTGACAGTTGGTGAGTTTCTGTTCAAAAAGTAATAGAGCCCACCCTTTGGAAAATATCGTCCTCAAACCTCATAAAATACAAGATAGTCTATGGGCTTAAGGGAAACTTTGTCTTTTCCTGTTCTTCTTCGAACTAGTGTTTCCCTAATTGTTGAGAAGAATATCAAACATTCGGAAGTAGAAAAAGACGACAAAATATTGACCATAGTCAATGTGTCGAGCAAATTAATTTATTTGTTAAAACTTTATATTTCTACTATTCATTCAGAAATCATAGTTTGTGTCTGTTAACTTTAAAAAAGTGTTAAATTCCCTAATTTCCAAATCCACCCTATTAAGAATTGGTCAGCATTTTGAAAAAAAACTTGCCTGAAGCGAAACTTATTTAAACAATTACCTTCCCACATATCAATAACACTTTAATTTGTTGTTACAAATTGAATGTCCAAGAATTTTCATTTCATCATTCAAGGCACGTATCGATTTAGATTCTCAAAATAAACATGATGCCTTTCCGACTTTAAATGTTCGAAGGAAATAGCCTTTGATTTGAAATAGTTTTAAGTGTTATTGGCGTAACCCTTTAAAATTTTCTCTCGCCACGCATTAGTGGTTGCAAATAGAATAATTTGATTTCGATGACTAATTTAATTCGCTTAAATGGACCAAATAATTCTCGTAAGTGGGCATATGTATATATTCGTTAGAGTTGCTATGCGATGTATAATTTTGTCTTGTCAATGTTAAGGAAAATTGGTTGCCTCCCTGAATATGTAGTGCAATAATGTAGCGAAATCGGTTGAAGTAGCCTTCTTTCGTACTTTGAAAATAATACACCCCAAAATACTGGCGGCTTACAAGCTGGCAAACCTAAGAAATGAAACTGTCCCAAGGAAAGTTTTTTCGGGGATTCTTAAAAAAATCTGGAATAGTTTGAATGAAAATTAAAAGCCGATATAAAATTTATAATCCTGCTATCGGGAAGATGGGATCTATCCAACGTCGATAGACAACAAGTTTTAGAAAAACTTGACAAAATTTGTTCAAGAACACGTGACGATCATTCAACTTCCGGCAACATAAATTGACACTTCTATATATCAATAGGCTCTCAAACATACATACCCCCACGGAAAAGCCAAGGTCAACAATGAACTTGCAGCGAGTGTGGACGATGAAGGTAGTATTGACTTCACTGGTTGGTGAAATCAACAATTCAAGTGATGAAGAAAGTGATCAACAGAGGAGGTTATACTGTCAAGGTGGATGACTCCATTTTGGTCAAATTTCGATCAAGGAAAATATTGTATATTATGGCGGATGAATTTTAAATAAAGAGGACTTAGAATTGACAGTCTTGATCTCTCGATGAAGAGCTGGATTAAGCTTTATCTGTCCAGAAAAGAAGAACATTAAATCTGTGATGTTCCTGTTTCAATTGTTGATCGACGAGAGCTATTAGATTTTTCAATATTCTTCCACGGATATGAAAATTTATATTAATTATTATTTGTATTCTTATTTAAATAAAAATAGAATGAGACAAGAGAGAGCAAAAAACAACAAAAAAAAATTTTTCTTTGGCAGGGGTATGATTGACCTTCTATTTGTGGTTCAAAAGAAAAAAAAAGCAACAATCCAAACGGCTGACGGAAACGGCAAACGAAGTCACCCGAATTCGAAAGGTGACTTCAGCCACCAAAATTAGTTTTCCTTAAAATACAACTGCTCATTTGTTTTTTTAAGACTTGTAACACTTATAGAGTGAAGCAATTAGGTAAATAGGTTGAAATCTTCCTAAAAACAAAAATATATTTCATAAGTTATGCACATTCTTTTATCTGGTTTTGCATAGAATAATTATTCGGGTACATAATTTTAACAAAATCCATTTTACAATTAATCAAAAAAAACCCAGATTAACGAATGGGAAAAACATTGGAAATTGGTTTTAATTTTTTTACGAAACCCTATCGAATACCCTAAGGAATAAGTGAAAATTGCCTTTCATTAAAATTCATTTTAAATGAATTTAAGCAATTAATTTTCAATTTCAAAATCTCTTTTCAACCACCCCCAGAAAAACCTTCAACAAAATTTTACCCAAATCCCAAGAAAAAACTCTTAATACCTACGAGTAGTGAAGTAGACCTTTCAAAAGCATTGAAAAAAATAGGACTTAGAGCATTTAAAAAGACATCAAAATTTTAGCAAACTAAGCACGAAGAAGACAAATGACCAATTTCATTGCTGTTTTTTAAAAGTATACAAGATTCTGTAATCGAAGAAATTTTTCTGCATGTGAACTTTGCATGTCTGCTATCTTCTCCTACTTGCAAATATAGAAATTCACCGTTTTGCTTGAATTCAAATACAATAAACGTTCACTTCTCGAAATGTCCAAAACGAAGACGAATTTATTTTTGGATTGTTTTCAAAGTACAGAGTCAGGCAATAAATCAAAAGCATTTGTGATACATCTTAGTTTTCTGGCAGAGGGTGACTTCGATGATAAAATTAATATCCGCGCAATGAGAAGGGTCATTTTGGGGAAATTTTGTTGTTGAAATCCCGGGATAAACACCTTTTTGTCCTTTTTTTTTAAATTAGGGTTTTGATCTTCTGGATTCATTAGCATGGAAGGGATGGTTATGCTTGTGCCACTTGTTCAGGAATCAATCAACATAACTGTTATAAAAAAAAAAAAAAAAAAACTAAACATTCATTCAACTCATTCAAATATTTAACCTCATTCAAGTTTAATTTATTTTTGGATTTACAATCATTCATAAACTCAATCAAACATTATATCATTAATTATTATTGTTTTAACTTGCCAAACATTCAAATCATTCACTATGTTTTTTAATACATAAACTTGCAGTTAATAATTGTTTGTTATCTACTAAACTCTAAGTTTTCACTCAATTGTTGAATTCCTTTTGTGTCTATTTTCTTTGGCTTGGTAATAAGAATTTTTGTAAGCATCGATCTCTTTTAATTCGATCGTCAAGCGCAGCAGACCTGGGTAACAAAGTGTATCATTTATTTATATTGATAAATACATATTTAATTTTTATCTTAAGATCTATTCTCTTATTTATTTTTTTTATCGGCAAATAACCTGGCAAATTAAAGAATTTACAGTCCATTCATTCCGCAACATAATTTGGTCCTTTCGAAGCCGAATAGTTTAGACACGAAAATTGAAGAACGAATTTTATTGGAAGTGTTTTATTTTATTAAAGAGTTCGAAGTTACGTATATTGATTGTATGATATCTATATGTATACATTCGGAGCTCATCATGTGATATAAGTGAACTGTTATAAAGCTCGGAAGATTTTTTTTTTGTTAATAACTATTCATTTCATAATTTGAAATCGGTACAGTTTGATCAAAATAACTTACAAATTATAAGATATACTGGGTCAATTTCGGCAACGAATATACACATACATATATAATACATACACTTTTTTGATACATTAAGCTTTGATATTATCATTAAATACAATTAATTGTGCGATGTCTGGTGCATTGAAAATCAAATGTGGTAACGCGAAAGGGCGTTTAACTCGGGCGGCAGCCTTTATGGAAACAATTGACGACTCTACAACTCTCGAAATGTTAGAAGTTCGGTTGAATAAGTTAGAGACCGCGTGGTCAGAATTTTCCGCTCTTCATAACGAGATTCTAGAACATTCTCAAGAAGAAGAGGTCGATGAAATCGAAAATGAATTTTCGGCATACGAAACAAAGTATTTTGTTACCAATGCCCAAATAATCAAAGCTATCCGCGACAGGGTAAATGCCAATGAACTTTCCGTTAAAACATCAGCTATCGACCGGTTAGCTGATCAGCAATCAGTTTTTTTTGAAAAATTAAACTCGTCTGCGTCGTCGCCGTCTAGTAATTCGAATACTACTCAGCTTCCATCTATTATTGTGCCACCATTCAGCGGAAGCTACAAAGATTGGCCTTCCTTTCGAGATCTTTTTCTGGGGTCGGTTGATACTAAGAAAAATCTTAGTCCAACCCATAAGTTTCATTATTTGAAATCCTATCTACGGGATGATGCAGCTAATTTGATTAAGCACATAAGTATAAGCGATGCTAATTATTCCGAAGCATGGGATCGCCTAGAAAGGCGCTACGACCGTAGCCAACTTATCGTTCAATCATTTATTGAGACATTTTTGTCGCTTCCTACGGCCAGTGTGTCCAATGCGCAAACTTTACGTAAAATTTCGGATGGTGCCGATGAAGTCGTGCGGGGGCTTAGTGCGTTGAACAAATCGAGCCGTGACCCGTGGCTTATTTATTTGTTATTGAACAAACTTGATCCTAACACAAAACAATCATGGGCAGAACATATCGGCTCTCGAGACGACTGTACTATAATACAACTTTTAGAATTCCTAGAACAGCGTTGTGATGCTCTTGAGGCATGTCAATCCGTTAGCAGTCGTTCGGTCACGTCGCGGACAAAACAACCAAGCAATATTCGTGCTCATTTAGCTGGGCCTTCAGATTCAGTTTCGTCATCCAAATGCCCAATGTGTCAGGGTAGTCATATCCTTCCTCAGTGTGCAAAATTCGTCGCGTTAGACATTAATTCTCGTCGAAGCTTTGCAAAAAACAATTCTTTATGCTTCAACTGTCTTCGTGCAGGGCATTCGTCGCATAAGTGCCATTCCTCGTTTCGTTGTCGGGTGTGCAAATCACGCCATCATTCGCTGGTACATCCCGAGGATGCAACCACCAAGCCTCAATCTTCTCCTTCGGACTCTTCGAATAAATCTCAACCTCCGTTCTCAAATACCGCCACTGCTACAGCTCCCACTCCACTTATAAGTAATCATTCGCTTGAATTTGGTTGTCGGAAGAAAACACTTCTACCAACACTCTTGGCTAAAATTCAAGACATTCGAGGAAATCTTATAGACTGTCGTGTGCTTCTTGATTCCGGGTCACAATCTACATTCGTTGTTGAATCTTTCGCTCAAAGACTCGGTTATCATCGAAACCATTCAAGAATTCCTATACTCGGTTTATCGTCTACGGAAATAGGATATACAAAGGGACGCATATCGTTAAATCTTCATTCACGCATCAATTGTTCACATTTGTTTGTTGATGCCTATATACTTAATAAATTGACTTCAAATTTACCATCGAAATCTATCGACGTTTCTTCCTGGTCTCATATTTTGAATCTTGAACTCGCTGATCCCTACTTTAATATCGCTGCTCCCATTGATGTTCTTCTTGGCGGTGATAAGCTTTGGAGCATTCTAAAGGAGGGTCAAATTCGTGGTTCTGATGGATGCCCAATCGCTCAAAATACTTCATTTGGTTGGGTTATTACGGGACAATTCCTTGAACCAGAAGAATCGAATCACTTCACCTCTTTTCACTCTATTGTCGACATAGACTCATCGTTACAACGGTTTTGGGAACTCGAAGAGGTTCTTCCAGCTAATCATTCAGTTTTAGTCGATAAGGCAGAAGAGCACTTCTGCAAGACATTTTCTCGGTCACCAGATTGGAAGTATGTAGTAAAACTTCCGTTTAAAACACAAAATCCTTCGTTCGAAAACACTCTTTCCCTAGCTGTTTCTCGTCTTTTTGCAATGGAACGTCGATTTTCTCAAAACTCAAAACTGCGAGAATTATATTATAATTTCATGCAAGAATATGTTAACTTAGGCCACATGAAGCGAATTCCTCGTGAAGAAATTGACACGCCTGATGGCAGGTGTTTTTATCTTCCCCACCATGCAGTGTTGAAGCCGGACAGCTCTTCCACAAAATTGCGTGTCGTGTTTGATGGCTCAGCCAAGGACAAAACTGGAAAGTCTTTGAATAGTACTTTATTGATAGGCCCTCCGATTCAACGCGATTTGATTGGTGTTTGTCTACGTTTTCGACAACATCCCTTTGTATTCACTGCGGATGTTGTTAAGATGTTTCGCCAGATTTGGATAGATGATTCAGATACTGACTATCAGCGTATTGTTTGGCGCGACTCTCCTTCAAAGGAAATCGAACACTATCGCTTACGTACTGTGACTTACGGTACAGCACCGGCTCCATTTTTGTCCGTTCGAATCTTAAAACAGCTAGCGGAAGACTATAAACCAGAATATCCTCGTGCAGCCCGTGTTCTTTTGGAAGATGTTTACGTCGATGACGTGATGACAGGGGCAAAATCAACCAAGGAACTCATCGAATTGCAGATGGAATTAGTTGCTCTTCTTTCCAAGGCCAAACTACAGCTTCGAAAATGGAGCTCCAATTGTTGGCCCCTTATAGCCTCTCTTCCAAAAGAAGAATGTGAATACTCGTTCTATGATACAGAACGCTCAAAGTCATTCGTAAAAGTGCTGGGGATGCATTGGAATCCTTCAAGCGACGAGTATTCTTTTCGCATGGCAAAATGTCTTCCAACTATTTCGTTGACAAGGCGTTCACTATTGTCAGAAGTTTCCCGGATATTTGATCCATTAGGACTACTCGCACCATCGATCATACTTTTTAAAATCCTCTTTCAGGAACTCTGGTCATCCAACTTGAAACTAGGCTGGGACGATCCGCTGCCTTCGCAGCTAGCTGATCGATGGGCAAAATATCGAGAAGAAATCCCATTTTTTGAGCAAGTTCGAATCCCAAGAAAGTTGTTTGAATCTTCATTTGACGACGTTGAGCTTCATGGATTCTGCGACGCCTCCTCACTCGCATATGGTGCTGTTCTCTACACTCGTTGTAAGATAGCTGAAGGAAAGTATAAGGTAACCATAATAGCAGCCAAGACAAAAGTTGCTCCGTTAAAACCGGTTTCAATCCCTCGCTTGGAGCTTTGTGGGGCATTACTATTGACTCGCCTATTCAATCTAATAAAATCGTCGTTTTCGTATACATTTTCAAGAACCGTGGCATGGTGTGACTCTGAGATTGTTTTACACTGGCTTGCCTCGCCCCCTCGTCGCTGGACTACTTTCGTCGCCAACAGAACAGCTGCTATACTGGAAACCACTTCAAGGAATTGCTGGAATCACATTTCATCAGAGTCAAATCCAGCTGATTGCGCGTCACGCGGTATTCTTCCTTCAAATCTTCCAAACCATCATCTATGGTGGACTGGTCCACTCTGGTTATCGATGGACGAAAGCGAATGGCCAAAACCGAAGTTTGCGACCATGAAATTGGAAGATAACGAACCTTTACTCGAAAAACGACAGTGTCGGCCGCAGGTGCTTCTTACTTCATCTAACAGTTTCGATGTCATCGATCATATAATCAGCAAAACTTCGTCGTGGTTTCGTATGCAAAGGATACTCGCTTACGTTATTCGATTTATATTCAATTCCCTAAGTAAAAAATCTAATCGTCGTACCTCATACCTAACCCTAAAAGAAATTCAAGTCGCAAAAACAACCATATTAAAATCTGTGCAACAAAAATCATTCAGTGAAGATATTCGCGCGCTAATTAACAAACACCAATTACCCCCTAAATCAAAACTTCTTAAATACTCTCCATTTCTTGATAGTCAAGGTCTTCTCAGAGTAGGAGGACGAATTAGTAATGCTAACATATCTTTTGATATAAAACATCCTTATATTCTCGAAAATAATAGTTTTTCTTCTCTCCTTATAGAAGAGATTCACAAAAATTATCTACATCCAGGAGTTTCCGCCACATTTGCCATTGTAAGACAGCAGTTTTGGATTTTGGGATGTCGTAATCGTATCCGCAATGTTGTTTTCCGATGCAACAAGTGCTTCAAGCTGCGAAAGGATACCACGTCACAATTAATGGGTGATTTACCATCGCAAAGGATCTTGCAAAGTCGCCCCTTTTCGCATACTGGCTGTGATTATGCTGGCCCTTTTAATATCAAGTTTTCACGAGGCCGTAACCCAAAAACATCAAAGGCTTACATATGTCTCTTTGTGTGCATGGTGACAAAAGCTATACACTTAGAGCTTGTAACTGACCTCACATCAGAAGCATTTCTCGCCGCCTTTCGTCGATTTGTTTCAAGACGTGGACTATGTTCTAACGTCTATTCGGATAATGGAACCAACTTTCAAGGTGCGCGTCGAGGTCTTAATGGGATGCATAAGTTGGTTATATCAGAAGCGCACAATGAAGCTGTTGCTAGATCACTTGCCAAGGACAACGTCGCATGGCACTTTATCCCTCCATCGTCTCCTCACTTTGGTGGTCTGTGGGAGGCTGGTGTCAAGTCCGTCAAGTATCACTTACGACGAGTAATTGGTGCAACTATTCTTACGTTCGAAGAACTTTACACGGTTCTTACTCAAATCGAAGCTGTTCTCAACTCTCGTCCCCTTTGCGCTATATCAGATCATGATTTAAACCCTTTAACCCCAGCTCATTTCATTATAGGTGAACCGTTTACTGCTGTTCCGGAGCCAACCACTTTAAATACACCAGTTAACCGACTATCCCACTGGAATCACCTACAGAATATGGTACAAGGGTTTTGGAAACGATGGCATATCGAGTACTTAACCACACTTCAAGAACGTCCCAAGTGGAAGAAGCCCACCCCAAACCTAAAACCAGGAGATCTTGTTATAATAAAGGAGCCAAATCTTCCGCCAACAAAGTGGCTGCTCGGTAGAATTGAAGCTACAAACCAAGGTACTGATGGTCGAGTACGAGTCGCAACAGTAAAGACGACTGCTGGAACCTTTGTCCGTCCAATCACCAAGCTGGCACCGGTTCCCATATCCTGAAACTCGTTCCAGGGGGGCCGGAATGTTCAGGAATCAATCAACATAACTGTTATAAAAAAAAAAAAAAAAAACTAAACATTCATTCAACTCATTCAAATATTTAACCTCATTCAAGTTTAATTTATTTTTGGATTTACAATCATTCATAAACTCAATCAAACATTATATCATTAATTATTATTGTTTTAACTTGCCAAACATTCAAATCATTCACTATGTTTTTTAATACATAAACTTGCAGTTAATAATTGTTTGTTATCTACTAAACTCTAAGTTTTCACTCAATTGTTGAATTCCTTTTGTGTCTATTTTCTTTGGCTTGGTAATAAGAATTTTTGTAAGCATCGATCTCTTTTAATTCGATCGTCAAGCGCAGCAGACCTGGGTAACAAAGTGTATCATTTATTTATATTGATAAATACATATTTAATTTTTATCTTAAGATCTATTCTCTTATTTATTTTTTTTATCGGCAAATAACCTGGCAAATTAAAGAATTTACAGTCCATTCATTCCGCAACACCACTAAAATTAAGATGAAATGTAAAATGGGTTGTCAGGTGTTTTTCTTCGACATTTTCTCAGATTGTCGAACATTTTTTAAGGTATTTTATTTACATTTACGTCAGCAAAAATTTTTTTGTAATTGCATTCAGCCCTAAGCTGGCATAAAAATACATTTTCCAAAAATAACTAAGCCTGAAGAAATTTTCATTTTATTCGAAATCAAACCAAAAAAGGATATCCTAGCTCTGGAGTTAAAATTACACCACACCAAATCAAATTAAGTTTAGGAACTATTTAAAAACATGGTTACGAAAAGCCCACCAGCATCAAAAGATACTCTTTGAAATATCTTGTATCTTCGTATCGCTTTCAAAAAACTGCAGCTTACCAAAAATACTTTTTATTATGCAAACCAAATTGTGCGGTAAGTTGTTTCTAGAGATAAAAGTCGACTATCCTTATGTAAAAAATGACAATAATTACATTAGGAGTTTTGCAGACTTGAAACTATGAGCACAGCGCCAATGGGCAATCTAAAGTTTTTTTTAGATGTTTGCTATTGTGCTATTCTCTGTGTGTAGTAAAAAAAAATAACAACAAACATTTATATAAAAAGCAAGAGCAAACAATACGGGCGAAAATAAAATGTTACAATAATTTTTTATTTTTTTTTAGAATTTCCACCTCTTCATTGTGTGAGTGTGAATGTTTCTAAGCTGCCTCCGGCATACCAAGGATGCCATGAAGTTATACTACACTGCAGTTGTTTCGGTCTCTTTGTGTAACTACTTTTGTAAATATATACTTTAAAATGTTCACTTGCGGGTTTATTTTGAATTTTTATGTCTATGTCCTTGTAGAAAACTATACTCGGTATTTTTTTTTTAACTTCATATAGCTTAAGCTTTTGTAAGTTAAAATGTAAAATGCGAACTATGAACTGTGCAAAAGGAATAGATAGCTAGGATGAGAATTTTATGCTGAAACAACAATCTGCAAATATGCAAAGAATGTAGAAATTGACTTTTGCATCGCGGAAGAAAAGATTAAATGCAAGTTAGTTAGAAAAATGAGTATTTTTGTATTTAATTAAGAATGTAAATATCATTTTTCCCTCGCTAAAAATATATAAACAATTACTTTGCAGAAAAAATCAACAAATCTTATTATAATTATATATTTTTCTTATTTGTATACACAATGTTCTAGTAAAATGGCAAGTTTCAATCCACCACTTAAATTCACCTGTAATACTCGCGATTCAGGAAATGAATATCAGTTTACCCTACTGTTAAATTCAGAGATTCTTTCTTTAGCCGCACTACACGAATGGGGAATCCTAATAACTCCCTTCAATTGCAATGCTCAGACAACCAAAAAAGCAGCGTGCATCGGAACCTCCTTTCAAATCCTCTCCAACTCTTCTAAATGTTCGCACTGTGCTCCAAACATTTTAAGGGTAATTTAAATCTTTTTAGTGCCCGCAAATCATAAGAACCAAATAATCGAAATAAAATTCTATAAAATGGAGTCAAAAGCTTGGTAGATAGATAAATGGTTGCCTTTAGAGACCTATTACCTGAAGTGTTCTTATGGTATCTTCTAATTAATGGTCTTAAAACATAGTAGTGATGCGAAAAAAAAATTGAGACAACTTCATAAAATGTTTGGAAAAAATGTGATTTTTTTAAATCAAATTTATGATTTTGTTTGCATCTAAGCATTTTTTGAAAACAAGTATGTGCAAAATGAGAGATAAAAATATCAACTTCAGGGATATTTTGCATTAGACACTTCCACTTTTTGGAATTGCATCGGAAGAATCATTTACGATCTTTTCAAGAAAAGTTTTTAACTGGCTATAATTTACAATATAATGATCAATTTTAAATTTGTTTTGACAGTTCATGGCGGCCATGTTTTTTAATATGTTGTTAATGTTCCACTTTTTTTTATTTTTCAGGTTATGAAAAAATAAAATGCACGACTGGGTCGCACGAACTTGCTCCTATGTAATAGACTAGGAATTTTAAAAACGAATGTTATTGGAGAAAACTGTTTATAAGGATAAAATTATTTTTTTTAATTCTTTTAGTTGTAAGAGACAAAAACAGAATGCTATGCAAATATGAATTTATGCAAGAACAAAAATTATAAGTTCTTGTAGTGGTTTCTTAAAAAAAAGGTTTTATATACAAAATTTTTAAAAGATTTTTAAGAAAAAAATTTTGTATGCCAACTTAAAGTTTTTATTACTGTATGAATGAAAATTAAATTTCCAAAAAAATTCTAAGCCGTTTTTAAAATATCGAATTTTCCAAAAAAAAAAAATATTTTTTTTTTTTCAAAAATTCAAAAACAATTTTTTTTTAAGTTTTGAAATGCAATCTTTTTTAAACTTTTTAGAAGCATCTCTACAAAAAATTTCATTAAAATCCGTTACGTCGATAATGAGTAAGTCGAAATTTTAAAAAATGGTTCTATGGTAGGTACAAGCTGTAATATCGTAATTTCAAAATTTTTCTTATTAAATTAAAGATCGTTAAAATTAATTGAAAGAAAAAAATTTTTATTAAAATTGTATACGCCGTTTTCGAGAAAAATACGATTTCTGAAAACCATTTTTCAACATTTGTGGTTACCTTTATTTTTAGGTCAAATAAAATTTTTTTTTTCTTACATCTTGTAGATTATATTGAGAAACTTTTATTTATCAAGTTTAAAAAATATCTAGCATGGGGTTTTCGAAATATTGAGTTTTGAAAAAAAAAATATACCAAAATCTGTGGTACCGTTTTTGAAAAAATCAAAAACAAAAAAATGGTTCTTTGTGGGGTACCCTCAACATTTTTTTCAACCAGTACCTAGCTTTAACTAAATAAAATTTGTTTTGTCTTTGTTTCTTAAATCTGTCGAACAGTTTTTGAGAAAAAAAAATATTTACAAAATTTCGAAAAAAATCGTATGGCAGGTACCGTTATTTTTGGTCTTAAAAAAAAAGAAAAAAACCTGTGGGGGCAAAAATTAAAAATAATATCTACCAAGTATGAAGAAAATCGGACAAGCCGTTTAGGCTGTAGTCGAACAGACAGACTGACAGACAGAATTGAGAGACCCACTTTTTTAGTCTTCGCTATCTAATGTCAATATCAATATCTTTGATCAATATCTCGGGTTCGATTTTTTTTACGAATGCATAACTTGCCTTATAGTACCTATAAGTCGCAAGTAAAAATCATTATAGCAGCGTGGCGGTGTTTTCTCTGATTGGGTTTTGAAGCAGTTGGAAGCAGACCTCGAACTATGTATATTCAGTCTCAACAATTAAAATAACTGAATTTTAGACGATGCACACTCTTACGACGTCCAACAAGTGACAATGCATACGGAAAAAGTCATTGTTTGGTGTGGATTTTTGGACATCATTAGTCAGAATTTTTTCGATGACGTTACCGTCCTGAACAACGGAGACCGCTGTCGATAGATGATCTCACTTTGAATTATATTCAACGGCACAAAGATACGGTTCACAGAGTGGGTTCCAAAATGGACAAGAGCAATTTGAGGCTATGCTTATTTAACCCTGGGGCAGATAACTGCAATCGCTCATCAAATTCAGCCTGACCTATGGACCAAAGAAAATTGGATCTGCCGAAACAAAATGAAAACTAAACTATAGAACTTATACTTGTTTCAAACCCTTAAACGACAGTCAACGCCAAGAAATTTTATTAGAAGAAGCAGTAATCTACACCATTGTGTCAAACAAATATACCCACAAATGCAAACTTGCCCACACTAGAATATAAGCCTTATACCAGAATTTTTGTGAAATTTTAAGAATATTTTCATCACTCTGGATCCCAAATAACCCAACTTTACCCTATTTATATTTTAAAGCGTATATGAATTCTGTTTTATATACAGAGAGTTTTGGGTAAAATTCTAAAGTGCTACAAAAAGGTTTTTATTTATCAGGGGAGTACAGCCTCTTGACGAATGCTCTTAGCCGTTCAAACGCGGAAGAAAATTGTAAGTCCCCTTCATACCGGGTAATTTTCCCACCAAAACGTTTTTAATTTCGAAAAATGCATAGCCATCCTGAAAAGCAAGGACAAATTTCTGTTTAAGTAGTGATCAGATGATAAATACATTCTGCTATACCTATTTGCTTTTCGCCCATCAAAATTAAAAATTAAAAAGGATTTCTTCTTAAGCAATTTAAGTTATTTCATTGTGCCTATAGGTTTTAATAATTTTTGTAATCTTTTAGAAAAATCAACTTACAACTTTTTTTCTAAGTATACCCCTCCAAGCAATGAAATTGCATTTGTAATTTTTAGCCGTTTGCGGTTTGAAATGCACCTTTTAACCTTCACACAAATAATACTCTCCCGAATTACGATTCTAACTGACTTTTGGACAATTTTCGTGTTTACGCCCTTTTTCCTAGGAAAGCAGAATTTATGTATATGTACGAGTATGTCAAATGAAAATTTAAAAAAATCATCGAAATCTGAGCTTTTTCTGAGGAACTACAGAGGTAAAAACTATCATTGAGTTCCTAGACTATCAAATATAAAGATCGCTGACTCACTCACTGACAGACTCTGTTACGTTGTGTGTACTTATAACACACCTATTTATTCATTAAGTATTGTAGGTAAATTGTTTAATAAATTATTTATGGAAATTTTATGTTTAATATTGGTAATAGAGCTACTCACTGTGTCAACATGATCGTCTCCACTTTTTATTCATATCCTCGTTATCACTACACTTTTCAAGAAACACTTAATTAGAATACTAAATGACACTCATGACAGCTTATTTCTGTTTTTACAATTTTCCACTTTAAATATTTAACACTTGACTAAAATTTCACTAAAAAACACTAATTTCACAATAAAATAACTAATAACTTTATTTTTATTTCTTCAATTTATTGACTTTTCACTTTCGACCGAACAGACACGTTGAATCAAGACACTAACTTCTGACTGAAATTGTGTAAGAGCATGTCCTTCGTTTGATGTTTGCTTGATTTTAACTTCTCCTTATTCTAACGTTACATTTTTGATAAGAATAAGGAGAAATGTTCTAGTGTAATTGCCGAGTTTCATATTCAAAACAGAAGAAAGAAAACAACCTACAACGTCACTGTCAGTGAATTATGATCGCCTAGTCGTTTGAAGCTAATTTCACATCGAATCATATTTTTCCTAGGATTTTTGAAGAAGGAGAAGAAATCTACATACATAGCTGACTGAGTGAAGATGACGATGACGAGATGACTCACAAAAATTGTATATGTATTTGTAAATTGCACATTGCATGACATATTGGATCTCAATTTGTCTTATATTTTGATTTTCACCTACAAAAGTAACTCCATATTTGTATACTCTACCTCTCTCTCTCTCTCTCTTGTACAAATATCAGTTGGTTTACTCTCTGTTATTGTATTTATTTTTTGCTCGATCTTCACATTTACCAACTTTATTTTGAAATTTTCTCTTGAAGAAAGTTAACTTCTCGCCTGGCCAAAATCACTTTATGTAAATTGAGAAAGTTATGGATGTGAATAAAATTTTATTTGGAATCAGAGTCTTTAAGAAAGCTAATTGCAGTATAAATTCAATGTTTGTGTTTCAGCACGATTTCCATTTGAAACATACATTTATTTCAATTGTGCAGATATTCTTATAGTTCGACATTGACAAAATTCAAAATGGAAGAATCATTTGCGTCCAAACTGTCCTTGATTAAAATATCTATCAGTTTATATGCTCATCAGAAAAAAAATTATTGGTAATTTTATTTATGAGTATTTTTAATGGCGGAATTATTTGCGAAATTGATTTAAATATGAGAAGTAGGTAGAATAGATTTTTGATCTTAAGTAAACGCTGATAGCAGAGAGTCCTTGACTACATACATTTTTCATTATCAAAAAAATACAACTGTGAGCTGAATTTGTAAAGGGTTTTCCAACTGGCGCGGGTGGATTTGTTCGGTCTGTGGCAGCCATGTTGTTTTGATGACATCTGACAAATCTTGATCCCCTACCGTGAACAAGAACTCGGTCTTTCGCATTTTGCGTCGGGACTTGGGACTATACCCTTACAATATCCAACTGTTCCAAGATCTCAAAGTTTATGACCATTGACACCGGCCTTTTGCTCGCTGACTGGGCTTCAAAGAATTTAAAAAAAATGACCTCAATTTTGACTTAAGCGACAAGGCGCATTTTTGTATGAAATTGGTATAGATATATGTATGTACATACATGTGACGACAATTATCCAAACGGGATACACAAGGTGAGAAATCATCCTCAAAAAGTTATGGTTTGGTGTGATGAATCATATAAGCCAGGATGGCAAAACAACGTTGGTGGGAACTAGACTCTACACGATTCCAGCAAGAGGGCGCTAAGTGCCATAGAGGGAATGACCTCGATTGACGATTGACATTCTGCATGGAGGATTTGAGGGTAAGGTTTTTTCTCACAGAAGTGACATGAAGCTCATGCGATCTGAATCCACTGGAATTTTTGTTATGGACTTTCCTGAAGCGGCAGGACCGCTGCCCTTTCGCTAAAATTCAGCCGGATCTATGCGCAAGAGTCATTAAAAATTGCACCACTCGGATACGTCTCACCGTAAAAAGTTGAGGCGGTCTTCCATACATGGGTCAATGATAAAATAAAAATGTTGTTAATACCTGACAGACAGCTTGTCTTGTTCCATTTCAACATCTACCCTCATTGAAAAACCCTTTAGCATACTGAAACCGTTAAGTCAATTTTATATTGACGGTCGCTAATATAAAAATGAAATGATGCATTACGGAAGATCGAAGACCAAGTGCCTAAAGTTAGATACGAATTAAATGGATTCAGGAACTTCTTTACAAACCTTGATAGTGTATACAGTACCAGAAAAAAGTGTGTTGTAGTGGGTCTACATTTAAGAACCTGAACCATTTGGACAGCATAAATTTCAAATATTCTTTTAAAAAGATTTTGTAATCCACATTTAAAAGAGTTAATCAATATTTTCGGAGCCTTTTGAATAAAGTATTCGAACCTGTTTAAAGGTCGACGAAATTTGAAAGATAGCAGACAAGAGGTTTACAAGGTTTGTAGAGCTGTTTTTCAATTTAACAAACACCAAGCACAAAGAAATCAGGGAACTGTAACTCAAGAGAAAAGCAGGGTCAATAAGTTTATCAGGTTTTGTTCACGGGGGAGATTAGGCCCCTTTCTAATAGGATTCTCAGCTTTGTTTTCTTGGTTTGAATAAACATACAAACTCTAGCTCTTAGTCCCATCGAATCCGAAGCCTGTATATCTGGTTAAATGCCATTTCATGGTATTTCTTGACTAATTATCATGTTTCATTGGTTATTTCCCAATGCTCTTTCTTAACCCTGGTTCTAACAATTTCATTGACTCAATTGTTTTTTTTATGTTTTACACTTCATCAAGTTAATCAGATCAACCAAAGAGCATCTAAGCTCAGAAAAAAATCCAGTCTTCTTGTCATCACTCAATATATTTTTATTATCGTTGGAATGGCTAAATGGTTTATATAATGTTGTCATTCGATTGAACCGAAAACGTGATCTGGAACTGAGAAAAAAGTCGCAAGGATTATTATATCTACTACATATGTATGTTTATAGCTCTCGCGTGTGAACACAGATTTTTGTGTTTGTTTTCTCTTATTTTTTTTTGTTGTTTCTGTATATTTAATATTATATTTTTGTTTATTTTTCTACAATAAAATAGAAAACAAGAGCCTAAGCACGTTCAGGCTATGGTTATGTATGACAGCTTTCATCCAAGAGTGGAAAGTATAAAAAGACAATATTCCCATCATAGCTGTCATCCGTAGAGAAAAACAGAGATACGCCTCCGTTTTTATTACTCTTTGGAACGTAGAACAAACGCAAATGTTGAAATCTGTTTTGCAAGATTGGAATGAATGGATATTCGAGTCGAGTTCATACATAAATACAAAATAAGCAAACACGTTTATGCTACATAAATATTGATAACTTCATCATGAATGCTCATAACTTTTGTACTTATTCTATCATTGAAAGGAATTTATAGAAAAATAAGTAAACACGTTATAATAGTCGTCTGAACGTATGTCCTTTGCCAGACTATTCGATGTTATAAGTAGACTTTCGGGGTTAGATATCGCAGCATGTGAGGGTTATTAAATGGTGTTCTGATATTTATACAAGAAATGTATAGATACGCTTTTACTTTGCGATGTTGACACTTTGGAATGGACAAACTTAATCTTTACACTCTAATCTTTTTTGTTACACATAGGGTTCATTATTAGTTTGGGAGGGTAAAATATAGTTATTCAGAAAAACCGCTGAAAAAAAAAATTCTGAAAGGTGGGGTGTCAAAAAATATTAAGTGGATATGCAAAATTTATAATGAAGCTTTTCAAAATAGGCTTAAGGATACGGCGCTTAAAAAATAGAGGAAGTTTAAAAAAATCTTTTGGCATCAACGTTCTCTTTTTTTGCAGCTATGTATATTTATTATTGAAAAAGTCTTATTATTTAATTCAAAATATTTTGAAAGTAGTCGATTGAAGTTTAATAGTAGTTTCAGATGTTAAACTTGAGTAGATACAAAAGCCTTTTGTTTTAACTGCCAAACTATTGAATTGTGTCAAATAATTTCTATTCTTTGCTAAGCTATTGAAAGAAGACAATTTGATACTTGGTACTCTTGAATTATAAACATTTTCAGAATTTTGAAAGAAAAGAATATACCAGAAACTTGTTGCCCTGAAAAATTGTCACACATTATTTCTAAAGAAAATATTCCGATCTTATATAAAGTTATGCTGGACGATACAATGACAGACTTTGATGTCGAATATTACATTGGAAACAACGCAGCAATTATTATAATTTAAGATACAGACATATCTCAACATCCACTTAAATCTAAGCAGTATTCAAACAGAGAAGCTTTTGAGCATTTTATGTCCCATCATTACGACAGCGGCGTCCCAGAGAAAAAAAGTTTCCTTAATGGATTTGTTCCCCATAAGTTTTAGGGCTTATTCTGAATTCTATCCCACGGGTTCGAATAATTAATGGCAGCTTCCTCCCAGACATGAGAGTTACACTCGGGTGCTCGAATTATGGATGGAAGTCAGATCAGAAGAATATCGGACTGAAGACCGTCCAGAAGGAATCAAATTGAATGATCATAAAGGTACATAATTTCTAATCTAACGAAGAAGAGAATCATCGATACCAAATACACACATTTTCGATAAAAGAGCTTCGTGCCAAACTCTATCAAATGCTCCAAAAATATCAAGTACAACTAGCTTTATGTCTCCAGAATGATGTACAAATTGGTTTTCGGTGAGATATGTAATCCGAACACCAGAACACTGCCGGTCATTTAAGCTTTTTTTTTTTTTTTTTTTTTTATAATCTACCCGCGCTCAAGGGATTATGATTACCCTTTAACTGTTTCAACACAGCGGGGGCGTGAAGTTACGGAAGAGAAAGAAGGATATGAAAGATGTGTGGCACGATGTTCTGAGACTGAAGGTTGTTGTCTCAGATATTTTATCTCCAGGGATGGCGGCTGAACTAAAGCGGAGAATGCCGTGTCTTATTTGTCGCTTATAATTCACATTATTTTATTCGTGTTCATCCTTGTTGGGCATACTAGTTTAACTCAATTACATGTTGTTAGTGTTATGCCTGAACAACATGCAATGAGTAAACCAGCAACCCATTGATGACAATTTTATAAGGTTTTTAATGGAATTAAAACGACATAGACGACGGCAGGGATCGAACCTGTGATCATGAGGTTCACAGGCGAGCACACATCCATCGCGCAACGGCCACCCCCAATCAGATAATCAGCGTTTCCAGCAATAGTTCGGTGATTGCGGAATGACCTTCAACGTCAAGAATTCGAGTTGGCTCGTTCACAAGCTTATTTAATCGACTTAACTCAGCTAATATCTGTTCATTGGTATTTCAAATAAATTTTAAAGAATACTGAAATTTCATGCACACATAAAATTCATAAATTCACATTTACTTAAAAATCAAATAATATTATTGTTTAAGATCTCAAAACTAATTAAGGATTTTTATTTGAAATTTAAAGAATAAGTTTGTTGGTTTTTCAAAACTGCCTCTAATATCATTTATGTTTAAAAAAAAGTCTATAAAATTCTAAGCCACTTCAACAGACATACCAAATCGTGCATTCTATTTAATTTTTCTAAATGCAAATTAAAAAAAATTTAATTATATTTTTTTCATTAATATTTTTTTTTTTTAGTTTTAAAAATTGGTTGGTGAAACAAGTTAAATTAAACAAGATTTTTTAGGCAAGACCTGACAACCTGAGAAAAAGCTAGTTAAACTTGATACTATAGAACCGAACAAATGCATAAAACTGCCGTCTGATTTCGATTTCTAGAAAAGTATGAATTTATGACAACAAAGTTTAAATCTTTTTTTTTAATTTTGTGTGTAAAAAATGTCTTAAAAATTTTTCTTATGAAAATTTGAAATGTCTTTTTTGAATAATATATTAAATAATATATTCAAATTTTGGCCAGAATCGTTGGAGCCATCAATGAGAAAGTCGAAAACGAAAAATCAGTTCTATGACAGGAAAAGTTAATAACATTTTTTCTTACAGTTTTGTTTGCCCAAAATGTAACCCATGACCTAATTGTTTTATCAAAATTGCTAAAGCCGTTTTCGTGGTAAATGATATTGTACATAATGGCTGTATGGCAGTTACCATTAGTTTTGGAGCCAAAACAAAAATTTCAATTCTCTTCACCGAATACCCTTTAGTACACCAACTTTGAAGAAAATCGCTTCAGCGGCTTAGGATGTCTATCAAGGTACAAACATACTCGTACAGACAGATGAAATTGGGGGCCCACTTTTTTCATGTTCTCTATCATCGTAATGTCAACTCAAGTTCGATTTTGTTTTCAAATGCAAAACTTGCCCTACATTACCTTTATCGCAATTGATATTAAAAGCAAGTACGTACTACCCAGCTGTTGTCTTTTTTTTAAGTACAAACCACTCAAATTCACCCGTAATTTAGATTTCCTCAAGGACTCTTGCTCCTTGGTCCTTGCCCACTTTATTCGATTTCCAAGTGAATATAACCTATCAAAATGTTATCTAACATTGAGGTGTTCATTTGACCAAATTTCACTAATGGACTCAATTTCCATTAGATTGGTCATGCAAGGTAACACAAATATCACTTGATATATATTTTCAAATTATGCAACCAATGCATTTTTCATTATATCGCATCCTTCAGTTCAATACATTAAAAATTCTATCCATCTAACAACATAGAGAGACTTCTGAACGAGTATAAGAGATTCACTTATAGGGTGCTTTGAGGTATGAGAGGCCCCGAATCACTCCGGATATAAGTAAGATACACACAATTCAACAGTTCCTCTTATTTCCCGTACATGTATACAAAAACACAACACACCAAATCCATAGTACAAATCGAGATGGAAATTTTACTAAATTCATTGTTAGTTGGTCTGGATGGGATACTGGATTTTTCACCCACAGCCTCAACTGTGAGATGTACAACCAATGACTGAGCAAAAATGTAATCAAGTAGAAAAGCTACCGATTCATGAATACCAAGGGCCAATTTGAAATTGCAGTTGAGGGAACGTAATAAGTTAAGCAGCAACCGTACTACACCCGATCTCGATCCTGATTCCTAGCCATCCATCCTGGAAGCAAGACCAACTATCCGATGTATGGAACTCACACATAGTCAGCTCGTGACGATGGATAGAACGACCACATTGTACTCCGGGATTTTGCACAATTTGTGTACGTTTTGGCATAATATACATTCTTTTGGTGGAAACCGGCTTTGGCACCGATGCGATGTATTTCTTGCTCTGATAATGGATTCATCATTCAATTCTCATTTTTCCTCGTTTCGTATCTACTTTTTTTTTTTTTGAAATTTCATTCTGAACAGAGGACGCAGACCGGCATGAGATATAAAATCATGAATTTAATTTGCACAAGTGGAATTTCAATTGAAAATTAATTAGTTTTCAAGAGGGCTGCAAGCAGTCATATTTAAACTTTGGATGTCGATTAACGACACGCTTGGGACCGGGCCGACGCCGCCGACGGATGTAGCACAGAGGGGATCGAACAGACCCAGATAGTGCGGAGCTGCAGGAATTATGAATATTTTGCAAAGTACTCGTCGCATCCGGACACAAAAGGTCCTTTGTCAGTAGATAACTTAATGTTCTTACTTATTGCTTGAAGGGTCAGTTTCTAAAATATTATCTTAACCTGAGAAAGTATTAGGTTTTAAGGACGTCTAGTTTTCGGTCTTTGTGATGAGTTTTATCGATAGCTCTTGGCTCATCCTAGACATCCGTGATGATGAATAATATACGTATTTTCGAGTCATCAAGGCTCGGACAATGGATTGGTCTTTAAACTTGAGGTTAAGTATCCTTTGCACAGGCACCAGTTTCAAATATGTCAGTGTTCGTTCTGCGTCAACGGTTTGCTGGGAAAGTATAACCGCTAGGGAATGTGGTTATTGATTGATGGATCCAGCCACAAGTAATGCCTTGCATTGAGTCATCATACAAAAAAAAATTTATCAAAATTCCAGGCGCGCCGTTTTCGAGAAAAATACGATTTTTAAAACCATTTTTAATTTTTTTTTACATTTGTATGGATGGTACCTTTATTTTTAGGTAAAATAATTTTTTTTTCTCACATCTTGTAGATTATATTGATAAACTTTTATTTATCAAGTTTAAAAAAAATCTAGCATGGGGTTTTCGAAATATTGAGTTTTGAAATATTTATTTTAAAAATTGATCCAGCCACAAGTAATGCCTTGCATTGAGTCATCGCGCCCACCTATGATTATTTAGGTGCTTCTCTTCAGGATGCTGTTAGAAATATTCAGTCACTCAATGTAAAACCGATGACTGTTAGGGTCTCTCATCTACCTTACTTTATAGCCATGGCGATGGCGGTGCAATTTCCGGGACTCATGGATGAAAAGCTTTGTTGGTGTAAGGGGAGAGTTTTGTATTATCATTTGTGTCCTTTATTTATATGTTTTGAATTCCACGGTGTTGCTGCTGCTTTCCCTTGCTACATTGATCTCATTAACGAGAGCGATGTCCAGGTTATTGTTCTTTATGAAAATGTTGAATGACGTCCTTTTTTCCAGTCCCCACGAAGAATTAACATGAAACTTCATTATGTGAATCTTTTTGGATTGCATATTTAGAAAATGAAGGTGGCCAACCCCACAGACTTTCTCGCTTTGTTGAGCTTGACGTTATTCGGTGGCCCTGCACTATGAGTTTTTTCTGCTACCGAGATTTTCTTGAATCCAAAAATCTGATGGACTTCTATGTTCAGGTTTATTCAAAATGGAATTGGTTTGACGTAATTTGTAAAAGTGCAAGCTAACCTATCAATAAGTTCTTGTTTTTCTAATTTTTATGCCAGCACTTTATTCTTTCAGGAAGTATAGCTTTAAGATTGGACTGGATTGGACAATAGCTAGATGTCGTTCCTTCTAGCAGTTTGTGCTCCAGACGTCTGTTCCCACGTTTTCCTTGTAATTGCTTTGTCCTGGCTCGTGATCCTCCTTGCCTTTAACAAAGACATACCGGTGTCCGCAGTTAATGGCGAAATCTCAAAAATATTGGCAGTTTCTCTTCTGAACCATGTCGCTGGAACTAAAGTGTTTTCAGTACACGTTTCATTCCATGATCAAAATATTTGTGTCCAGCTCGCTAAGGATACAGGCTTTGTTAAGTTGCACGTCTCTGCTTGGCTTTCAACGGCCGGCGATACTTTAATGGCTGGTAGTCCTGGTAGTTCATCCTTCTTTTCAATAGCTTCATAGGAGATGTGACATTTAAGAAGAAGTAATTTTTTCCTATCTACCGTGAAGGAATTGAACTGAATTTTTCTTGATTTCAGAACTTTCCTGGTTTTTATCGAAGAATTTCCTGATTCAGCTTTGATGTTCCTGTTCTTGAATATCACACCCAATTTTCAGACTCTGCAAATTCTGTTAACCTGCTGAGTTTTTGTGTTGTCCATGGATGTAGTATTTCTTTTTGGTATTGAAGGCTGGAAAGGTGTTGTTGGCTGGATTAAGATAGATTTTCATGTTTTTATAGAGTCTGGCGTTTGAATATGTGATTTAACTTCTTTCCAGAGCTTTTTTTTCTCGCCAAGTCACTTTAGTCAAGGTTTGTATGGTTCCACGTACACATTATTTTCCAATGGATGAAAAGGGGATGACTCAGTTTCCTTGATATCTCGTTTTAAATTACCACAAGGAAGTCTTTCGCACATAAGTCCTTGGGTGGGCCTTTTTTTTTTGTTTTTTAGACATTCTTCGGCCAACACGTCTGTCGGTGGTGTGGACCTGAAGTCACTCAAAATTAAAAAAAAAATCTATACCACGACTTTTCAGTGGAAAGAAAACTTGACAAGTGATCTCAGTTTTTTTTTTTTTTTTGAAGTCATAAATAACAACGTGAGTGTTTTCATAGATATTCGACTTAATAAAACGAAAACACACAAAATAAAGCATCTTGCATCCATGCAAAGTTGATTAAAAGTCAAGATAATTTTGAAACATGGCCTATGTCAAACGAACGTGACCTCTGGGATGATAATTCAAACAACAAGCCCAGTCAATTGAATCCATGTAGCAGAATATCCTGATTAATTTCAGCTTTCGTTGGTTTTTTGCTTGGATATTGTGTTATCCTCAATTTCAATACAATAGGACCATCCCTCTGGAGAAGATGGATCTATAGAAGTCAGTCGATGTCCTGCGTTCTATCTGTTAACAAGATTAAAACAGTTCAAACACAAATCAACTGTGAATGCTTATAAATCATATTCCTTAAGCTCTGAGATTTGAAATGGAAGAAATGTGTGGGGGGGGGGGGGAGGTGAACAGAGGTCGAGGAGCAAGTTTTTGGGTAGTTGTTTTGGCAAATTGAGGAAGAGTACACGAGGGCAACGATTGGTCTTGTAATCGAAACAGCATAAATCAAAGTCCAAGTTGTGTGCCGTCTGCTTGAGCAAACCGTTCCGTCCGGATGCGGATGAAGGAAATATGTGTATTCGTCCGTGTGTCGTGACAGACAAAATGTTAAAAGAGATTTGAGTGTTGCACAATTTTCGATGGGTACTCGTATTTGTGTATGTGTTGTATAGATGCGAGAACAATGGCGTTATACCTAGATAAAATTGCACTCGAGACAATAGGTAATTAATTTTCCGACAATTACAGACTGATTATAATCCCAACGTGGTCAGGAATACATAGAAACCATCACTTTATCTAAATGAGGAAAGGGGATTCTTATATATCTAATCCAAAAATGGATAGAAGATGTTTTGTGCAATTTAAACGAAAATACAAAACTTTTGAAAAATTCAATTTTATCGCGAATTCGGTAGATATATTCTATTTTTAAATTCTGTTATTTAACAATCTTCAGATCTTTAAATTTTGAAAAAGGAAAAAATTTTAAAATTGAGAAAAAATAACTGAGCACAAAATAATGACCGCAAAACTGAAAAAGATTAATGTTACAGTGGATACGTAATTTGAAGAACAAATGCTCTGACTTATTCCTTAGAATTGTTGACAGAGGTATGTATATATAGTTTTAAACAGTGAATATGTTGGAAGTGCTTTTTTTCAAAAACAATCAACTAATTTGTCACTGACCATCTTCAGTTTTAACAAATGAGGGTTATGTTCTGACGAACTTGTGCGGCTTCTTACAAAGAAAAAGCATTCACTGTAACAGTTTTCATAAGGACCTATAAATTCATATGTCCTAACGTGAATGTCACAACTATAAATTGTTCGTCAGAAAACCTACCGCCTGTAACCGAAGCCCCACTATTAATTTGTATATAAAACACGAGAAAAACATTTGTACTCAAAACAAAACATCTTGAAAGTGTGACTGGGGTAACTGAAATGATGAGCAGTGAGCAGAATGCGACACCATTAAAACATCCAACTCGAGGTATAAACTGAAACTTATGCTGGACTTCTGCGACTACCAAAATGACATTTTTAAAATTATTTTTTGACAAAGTATTGTTTTTTATAACAAACAAATAGTTGAAAATGAAAGAAATTAAATGATGATTTTTCTGTCATCTGAAGTTAACATCATGCTCATTTAAGCGAGGCACATTATTTCTGCCATAATGTTGCCATAGAATCGTGTTGAATGACAAGAAAATGGAGCATTAAGGACTACAAAGGTTGAAAAAAATGGTGAAAAATTCTAGACATGAAAACCATTTAACCAATTCAACAAACATTTATGCAACCTACAACTCACCGTTGTGCAGAATTACAAGAGTCTACGATTTCGAGAAGTGCTCCATAACTTGGATGATCTGTCAGCAAGTTTTTGCGTCAGTCAGTTACGATTTAAGCGATCCTTGAAGTCCTGTATCTAAGTTTTTGGTGAAGTGCCTGTGGTTGATCAGCTCTGCAAATGCTATAAATTTGAAGAATCTGACTGTATCGATACTGAAGTTAGAAGGAGTCTAAAATTGCCTGAGTATGCTCCTGTAAAAAGGGTGTAATGCCACAAATTTGGCTGGAGACTACCCTGCCCTTTGGTCATACATTCAAACTGAATTGTGTATTGACTCTTTTCTAAATTTAAAATTGTGTATTGAATCTTTTATAAATTTAATGAACATTCAATAAATTTCGAAAAGAATTAAGCCCCAAGAGGTGCCATGAAATAGCTGACTTAGATCAACTTATAATTCTTAAATCACTATTGTCAAGCACACGAGCACAGTTACATTTTAAACTTTGTTAAAGAAGAATCCTGCCCCTTACTATTTTGTCCACTTTCCACTACACGATCTTCTCCCAATTCACAAATTGATCAAAATAAGAAAATAAAATGAAAACTATTTGTTCAAAATGGTGTAACTAAGGTCATCTAGTGGTTGATTATAGAAGCTTTAAACACAACACGAAAAACCAAAAGAAAATAAAAAAAAATAAAAAGAATCACCAGGCGAGCATGTGCAAGAAGTAGGGTTTGTGCTCTTAGTTTTCTTTTCGCTTTCCAACTCAATTCAACACTTAAATTATTTCTCCACCGTATATGTGCTTTTTAAGCCTTTATCACCTTCTTCCTCTTCAACAATTCTTTATACAAGGTAACACTCTATAAAGGACAAGTATTGAAGAGCTCAGAGAACTTTTCTCCTCCAGTCTTAAAGTTAAGCGTTATTGTCTGAAGGCGGAGCATAACTATATATGTGCACTGAAAGGAATTGGAATATATAACAATGGATAATAACGCGTGAGTAATGAGTAAGAAAAAGGAGAATTCTTCCTTCTGCTCCGCATGATCGCCTGGTGACTCATTTTAAGATTTCGAATGAATTTTTGTCAACTCTTTTGTTTTTTTTTATTTTCAATTTCTCCTTTTGGAAACTTCTCTCACTCGCACATAAAATTAGAGTAAAATGAAGTAAGAACACAGTAAAGTGATGATGGTTACCAGATTAGTGGAAATTTAATTATGGAGACAATGCCTAATTCCAGTCGTATTTATCAGACCAAAAACATAAATGTTAAAAAAGAGCCAAGTTCTTCTATACAAAAACCTTTGTGTAACAAGTCAGCCGTGAAAAGTACTGAGATCTAAAAGTACGCGATGTTCTTACTTCATGAAGGTTTAATACCGAATATTTAAAGTAGAATAATATTGAAACAGCTACAATGTAATAGAGAAATTTTATTATTTAATGATTACTGACTAAAATTTGATGGGTTCACTTGTCAAGTTTTTAAAACCTTTCGAATTGGGCATACAAAAAAACTTCGCAAGTAAGCACATCAAATGTTAGTCAGTAATCATTAAATAATAAAATTTATCCAAATTTTGTCCTCTGCTTGCATGACAAGACCTATCGTTGTGCGAAATTACAAGATTCTACCATATCGGGAAGTGCTCCATAATTTTGATGATCTGTCAGTCAGTTACGGTTTTTGTGATTTTTGAGGCCTTATATCTCAGGAACCGCTTATGCTAGAAAATTGAAATTTAGTGAGGCGCCTGTGCCTGACTAGTTTAGCAAATATTCGGAATTTTAAGTTTCTGACTTCATTGGTACTGAAGGTAGGGAGGGGTCAAAAACCGCCTGAGTTTGTTCCTGTAAAAAGGGTGTAGTGCCAGAACTTGGCTGAGCACTACCGTGTCCTTTGATAAAGTTCTAAGTTCTAAAAGATATTAACATTAACATAATTGTATATAATTCAATCAGCGGATTTTTGACTATTAACACAATTTTAGACTATTCAATCACTACCTTTCTAATTTTACAACGATCGAAAGGAACTTAATAAATAAGTGCACCAATTTTCTATTGTTTTGGATTTTTCATAAAAACTGTTTAAATTTGAAAAACAAAATCTATAAAAATAAGTACTTATTTGTTATGTTAATTTTCATAAATTCTTATAATTTATAATTAAAGACCCTTGCTTTCCGAAGTACATATTATCATAAACAACTTACTTGCTTCGTTCTTGTTCAACAAAAACCGGGTTCCTCAAGTTTTGAAACATCCTCAACCATCAAACTTTTGATAATAAATTATTGTTATATATTTTGTATTAAAATAAATTTGTAGTAACACATCACCAGCAAACATGGTGTGTGATATTGACATTGACGCAATACATTTCCATCATAATTTTTTTTATGTTTCTATTCGGTTTTCAATTCTTCACTTTTCTAGCATAAAAGCACTTTCAAAAAAAAAAAAACAAATTTAAAACAAAAAAGTTAATTTGCATTTGGATTTTTTCTTTAAACCGCGGCTAAACCAAATACCAAAGTGAAAACTTTTTCAATTTTCAGCGAGAAAAGTACTTACTTAAACTTCCTTCTGCGTCTGAATTTTTGGTAAAACGTGGTGGTATTGGTTAAATGTCGAAAACGAGAAACATTTTCTCTCTTCAAAAAAAAGAACAAAATAGTGCAAGAAGGATTAATAGAGAATTGGGAAAATTGGAGAAAATGAAAGAAATTTACGGAAGCGCTTTGAAAAGTTAAACTTTAGCAAACAATGTAAATTGCAAGAAAAGTGTATGAAATGCATATTTATGTTGAAGTTAGTTTAACTTTCTCGCAAAAATAAAAATATAAAAAAAAAGCCATGAATATTTTGAAAACGAAATAAAAAAAATGAACAATCGAAACAAAATAGTAAAGAAATTGCTTTTATGAATTTTATTCTTTGCCCTCGAGCTTAAGCTGATAAAACATTGTTTCGTGAATTCAATCATAAAGTTTTCATAAGTTGCATTAATTTTTTTTTTCAATTTTTGAGTACAAAAAACCCAAAAACAAATAGGAGAAATGGGGAGAGTACGATAACTTAGGCGCCAAAAATTGATAACGGATTTTTGTAGAAGGGTCAAATACAAGCGTTTTTTACTATGGGAGGGGGGGGTCTATCTCGCCCCGTTTAGGAGGTAGGGGCGATTTTAGAAAAAATGACTTAAATTAAAATAAAAAATATTAAAAAACAACGGCAATACTTACAATAAAATACTATACCGGTTTTGAAAGCCAGAAGTCTGTTCTATAATCGTAAATTTAAATTAAATTATTTATGTCAATAGTTTTTGAAAAATTTGCATGCAAACTCAAAATTTTGTTAAAAAAAATGAAAAAAAAAAGTTTAGACCAATTTTTTTCAAAATTTTAAAATGAAGTGCTTAATTGGCTTTTTGTGGTCAATGCTACTATTAATTCTGAATCGAACACAAAAAACCGAATGGTTTTGTCCCTTCTAGTTTTTGAGAAAATCGAAAATTACTAAAACTACTTTTTATGAAATTTTTGATTTTTGGTATTTAACTACGGTGATTTCAGGAGGAGGATTAATGTTAATGTGGTTCATTTGTAGGTAAAGTACAGCAAATCATTTAGGGTTACCAAGAATGCACCAGAGGAGGTAGAATTGCATGGCATTTCGCGTCTCAGTCAGTCAGTTTGTGAGTAAGTCAGGTGTTACTTAAAAATAGTCAAGTCAATTTTTCAATGTTCAATGTATTAAAACCGTGTTTACAGGCATTTTGATCACAAAAAAAATTATAGCAAGCACCTCCCGAATCTCTAGCCAATATTGAGGCCATGGAAAAATGTGCCGATAGATGGGTTTATTGCTCTGAGATTAACTTTTATATGAATTGCACCAGAGAAACTTTTAAATCATTAGTTTTAAGCAAAATTTAAGTAACGTTATTTATTAAAATAAAAGATTAACTATGTAAATCATTTAAATGTAATTTGAATTTTATATACCCACCTACAAATTTGTAACTATATATTTACTTATGTATCTTAGTCTCTAAGAGTATAATATGCTCTGGTTGATGAATAAATAATAATAATAATATTGTATTCTTACAATTTTTGTCACCTTTTTGAGTTGGAGTTGAGGGGAGTTGACGCTTTAGTTGGAATTAGACCAATTTCTTCTAAGAACACGATGCTTTTGAAATATTTTTTTTTAAAATATTGAAAAGTTATTTAATTTAGGATGAAGTAGTAGATGCTTAGTCGCCATTCTTTATTCCAAGAAAAAAATACTTCACTCTTACAAAGGTTGAATAACGAATGACCTTGGTAAACAATAACCTGTACCATATTAGCATTAAAAACAAACAATAAACATACATATTAATTAAGAAATTATATAAATTTGCTGCATTCTTACAGTAGTACCTAGGTAATGTGAATTTTTCATAATGTATTAAATTTTCATGTCTGAACATTTTAAATGTGCAACTTTGGGCTACGTACATACATATATTTAGTAGACATTGGATATACACCTTAGGGTAAATTCAAAGTTTCTTTAAATCCAGATTCTGTAAATTCAAAAGAAACCTTGCATACACCCAACCTCGCACCTACCCCAAATCCTATAGTGTGCTCAGGCAGGGGGGTTGCAGGGGGGCAGCATGCCCCCCCATACATATCTCACTGTTTATACGCCGTAATGCGTAAGCAAGCAAAAAAAGCAAAAACCCATAAAAAAGTAGTTTTCGTTATTTTCAATTTTCTCAAAAACTAGACGACATAAATTCATCTAGTTTTCAGTTTTTGAATAAGAATATATTAGAGCAACGAATTTTAGGAAAAATAATAATATATAACTTTGCAGTTTTGAAAAATTAAACTTTAAACTTTTTTTTTATGTTTTTTTTCACCAAAATTTGAGTTTAAAACTCGTTTTTTCAAAAACTGTGCATAGATTCTACTTGATTTAAAAATTATCTAATAGATCAGAGTATTGGCTTTAAAAAAACGTATAATACTTAATTGTAAGTATTACCGTTATTTTTTAATATTTTTGTTTCCATTTTAGTATCTTTTTTATAAAATTGCCCCTCCCGCCCAAACGGGGGGAGATAGACCCCCCCCCTTACATAGTAAAAAATGCTTGTATTGAACTGTTCTACAAAAAACCGTTATAATTTCTTGGCGCCTAAGTTATCGTACTCTTGCCGGAGAAATTAAGAACTTAGTTCATATTTTCTATGAATTTTATGAGATTTCTCAATTGCTGATGGAAAAACAATGGCCCTTAGTAATAGACATTCATAGAATCGGTTTTAAAGTCACTTTTTGTTAGATGTAGAAAAGTTGGTTTTAAAATTTCGTAGTAACAGATCAAATTTAACAACAGTCTTATTTGTACCAATAATTGTGACTCATTTTCATAATTTCGTTATTGTGAACTGATACACAAACAGATTTCTATTAACCAGATTCGTAAAGTTCTATTGTGATTCTATCATTTTAAATTTAACTTAGTTACAGGAAAGCCGCTTTTAAGTATTTATACTTGAAATTTGTTTTATTTCTACGAATGTTTGGTTAAAATCGAACTTAGGCTAGATTCGGATCTATTACTCAGGGCCAATGATTTTAAAGGTTTTCATTAATCAGTTTTCAGTTCGGCCATTAAAATAACAAACAAGAACTATAAGTCCAGACCATATTCCCTTGTGGAAATATAAAATATATTTCCATGTTCTTACATAAGAGTTTTGCTTAGGGACGAACACAATATTAATTAAAGTACACTTCTTCTTTAGAAAAACAGAAGAGCAACAAAAAAGAAAAAAGTAACAAGATACAAGTTTGCACAGTATCAACACAAAAAAGGAAGTGATATTTTTTCGTTGTACGAGTAGTCTTACATTGTGAAAATGCTTTCAATTTATGTAAGTGCATGTAATGTATGAAGTGACAAAAATTAGTTCTTCTGCCATCATAATTTATTATATAACAAGGAGGTACGGGTATCATAAGGGAATCTCTACACAATAATTCAATTTAAATGGATGTTAAATAGGGAATTATACGTTTTTATTATGACATAACATATGAGCTAACAAGCGGTGGTATTCATTATTATATGAAGTCACCTAAGTAACAGGAATTAAAGGAGCTTTGTTTTATCTTTAAAAAAAATCGTATGTTGGGAAGGATAAGGCCATGAGAATCTAGAGATGACTTAGTGAATATATATTTGCTTTTTGCAGATGGAAGACTGATGTACATATATGAACACAGAAGCAAAATTAGAAAAATATATGTACGTTCTGAAATATTATGTTTGTTTGGATTGAAGTAGTATTTAAAAAGAGATGTCCACAATCTGGTGGAACAGTTCTAGTAAAATTAGAATTAAAATAAAAAAAAAAGTTAAACCGCTGCTGTTTAGACTTTACTCTGTGATCAACCAGCCAACATACCAGATATAAAGACGAAGCCTTATGCAGACGACTCCATCACCTACAACACCGCTTTTTCACCAAAAACATGCTGCTAGGAATTATTACTGTACGAATAAAAAATTAATTTCCAAAAAAAATATTAAGCCGTTTTTGAGATATATAATTTTCCAAATTAGATTTTTTTGTTTTTTTTTTTTAAATTCAAAAAATATTCTTTTTAAAGTCTTGAAATGCACTGTTTTTTAAGCTTTTAAGAGACTTCTCTATAAGAATATTTAGTAAAAATCCGTTTTGCCGATTATGAGAAATTCAAAATTAAAAAAAAATGGTTCTATGGTAGGTACAGTCAGTGATATCTTAATTTCATTTTTTTCATTAAATTATAGATCGTAAGAATTAATTGAACGAACAAAATTTATCAAAATTCTCAGAGCTGTTTTTGTTGAGAAAAATACGATTTTCGAAAACCATTTTTAACATTTTGGGTACCGTTATTTTTAGGTAAAATAATTTTTTATTTATCAAGTTTGGACAACATCGAGCATAGGGTTTTCGAAATATTAAGTTTTGAAAAAAAAATTGAAATGCTTATCAAACTTTTTAGAAGCATTCAATTTTTTGTTTAATCGATTATGAGAAAGCGAAAATCTGGAAATGGTTCTATTGTAGGTATTGTATTTTAAGTAATATAATAATTTCAATTTTCTTGTATTGAATTAAAGTTCGTAAAAATTAAGCGAAACTGAAAATTTTTTATGAAAAATCTAAAATCAGTTTTCGAGAAAAATGCGATTTTCGAAAAGCATTTTTTTAATTTTTATGGTGGCTAACCTTAATTTTAGATTCAATTACACATTTTTTTGTCATTAAACTTGAAGATAGGTATTTATTGCCACGTTCTAAAAGCAAGCATGTGGTTTTCGAAATATTCAGTTTTGAAAATTAATTTTTGTAAATCTTTTTTTTTTTTAAATACCACCCTTAATTTTAAGGTTTCCCTACGGATTGCATAATGTCACCGAGAAACTGCCAGAAAAATGTTACTTTCGATTTTGGATACGCAAGGCTTAGCAGAAGATTCTATTTCATATTGTTGATGAGGTGCAGAGGGTTGGGAGCAAACCATACTAACTACATCACGGGGTGTTCGTTGTGGCAACTAGAACCAGCTTTATCATACGAAAAAATTGATCTCTTTTAAGAAAATCGAAACAAAAAATATTTCTATAGGGATTAACATGGAAAATCATTTTTTTGATTTTTCTCAATTACTCGTATCTCTGGAACAGTTTTTGGGACAACAAAATATTTTCTAAACATATTGGAGAAAAATTTAAAAAACGCTATCTAATGAAAACCGACAGAGCCGTTTAGGTTGTAATCCAAGAGTCAGACGGAAAAATTGCGAAGCTCACTTATTAAGTTTTTCCTTTAATCATAAAGTCAAATCTGATCATAATCTCGAGTTTGCTTTTTTTTCCAATGCACAACTTACCATATGGTATATAGGGGAACTTTAAACTGGCAATATTGTTTTCTATGATTAGTTTTGAAAAACAAGTTTCAATTCAAGAAACGCATCGGCATTACGTGTGTTTTATGGTGCTCATAATTTTCCATCAGAGCATGGATCGTTTTTGCTATCCGTTTACTCTAAACTAATATAGTGTAGATACCGTATAGTGCGTAGGGTATTGTGATAAACCCGAAACAATTGAGCCCTTGGAACCCAACATTCGCACGTCATTTAAGAAATACAGACCGATTGACGGCGAAGAGTGTGTGAAAATTGGATCTGCAGAGTACCCCATTACGGCAGCAATATGCACGAAATTATATTCAAACATTGATGAAAAAATTTTGATTGATTTTGGCTATAATAGATTTCAAGATAATTAAAAGAATTTTCAAAAAGAAAAAATCGAAATCAAGCAATTATCACTCAGGTTGGACCCTATAAATGGCAACAATGTTTAAAAAATAACCTTTAGAGAACCCAAAAATCTTTCCCGAAAATTCTATCATTAAGCATTTTCGGAATCAAGTTTTTAAACTTGTATTTTTATTTATTGAGAGTCCAGTAGCTAATTTAAATATAGTTTCAATTTTCGGTTTTCCTCATAAAGAACAGGTATCAACATACAAAATTCTCGAAAACTACTTCAATGATATTGATAAAACATCTATTATGTATTTTAATGATGAAAAATTAAATCTTTAAATGAATTATATGGAGATCCATGAACATGTTTGTATGCATGCTCGTTTTTAAAACACAGTAAAATAAAGAAAAATTTAAATTTCCTAAAACTTTGAATGCATTTTTGTCATGTATGCATCTTTTGAGTGGAAATTCGTCATATTTATATGGACAAGTGGCAGAACATAGAAGCAGAGTAATTAAGTCACCGAACTTTGAAGTTCCTACTCTCTAAAGAACATTTTCAAATAAGTCAGAAATATCAAATGGAATTTAAACCTAAAAAACCTTTTCAATGACAATTTTTTTTCATTAAACAAGCACCCAAGAGCCTCTTTAATAAGCTTTTACATGTTTAATAATGAAAGACTGACTCTGAACAAGTACAATGTTCAAATTGCTTTTGGTTGCTCCTTTTTTTGTATAGAAAAATAAAATATGATATTCAAAACTGAACACAAAACCGACCAAGCAATCTAAATGGCCCACAAGACCTTAGTTGAATAAAAGGAAATGCATTTTGCTGGCCTTCTACATCAGGATGAATTGCAAAAAAAAGGACGAAATGCTTTTTAAGGTTTAACATACCCAAACACAAAACGAAGAAGAAAGCCTTTCCAAAAAATTGTTATTCGCTATAATTTTTTTTTCTTGAATAAAACACAAAATAAACATCACTGAAGGATGAGCAGGCCACACGTTCTTTTAAATAATATCATATATAGCAGGTAGGGTACCGTGTATTTATACACTTAAAACAAAAAAAAAAACCAAGGTGGATGCAGTGAAGTATTATGCTTGCGCCAATATAAATCTTTTCTCTGTTGCTGTTGCTGTTACATTGCATTGCCAGACAAGTTATTTACATTGCTGATTCGAAAGACAACTAGCTATGTAGGTAGTGGGATATCCTCGGGTGTGTTGTGCTTGCATCCCTTTGGTTCGGTTTCAGTTTCAGAGTAATTCTTTATTTTTGTTCCTGGTGGTGGATACAATTTCAGTTTTGAAACATCATGATGACACTGTCTCTGGAGGGGATTCATTGTGAGCTTGGGCTGTATTTTATTTGCTGTTTGTAGGAAAGTTGATGCATCTGAGCAGTTTGGGGTTTCAGGTTAAGTAAACAAAATACTTTGCGATTTTTCAAAATGATATACTATACCCGTACTACATAGCTAGTAATATGAGAAAAAAAAAATATGAAAAGTTCTGCTTACTGTTCAAGAATTCAGTTTCATATTATTACGAACAACGACAAACAATTGAAGGTCGGATGGGAATGGGAAACTGTTGTGGATCAGATTCAAATTAAAGTAATTTCACATTTATTGTTTTAAGCAAAAATTGTTAGTTAACTATTTCGAAAAGCACACAAAAGCATACAAATTCGAATATAGAGGCAGAGTGCCACCGAACTTTGAAGTTCCTAGTCTCTAAAGGACATTTTCAAATAAGTCAGAAATATCAAATGGAATTTAAACCTAGAAACGCCACCTTGCATGAGAATGCCTTTAACACCATATTCTGTTGTTTAGAAATGCAGTAAAGCTTTATTCAACATCCCCTAAATGTGGATCATTGGCAAATAGATCTTGAGTAATATCATCTAAAGGATCATCTAACAACATGTTCCATTTTAAATCATTTAAAAAATCCAATTTTTTGTAAGTGGTGCAATTCATATATATCAAAAGTACAAGCTCAAAAGTTAATAATGGAACACAATATCTGCCAGATGACCACCTCTGCTCTGCCTATTTATTATTCAAAGTACACATAAGTGGCAAACTAAATCAATCAAATCTACATTGAAGCCTGATGGAAAAATGCCATTTCACACCTTTCAACTCCTTAAACTCGCTTTTATTCCACTACGAAATTCTGAAGTCTGAATTCATCAATACACCAAATTTAGCTACTCAAGAAAGAAAAAACTAATCAGACACTACAGAGAGAAAAAGGACACAGATATATTAACCTGATTATTTATTCAAGCAAATATCCCCTCCTGAAATTCCGATTTCCAGCCCATTGCTATGCCTTCAAAGAACCGACCCTATCAACATACACGCATGGTTAAACTTCTCCTTCAGAGCATGAGTGTCGTTTCAATTGATTTAGAAAAAATGACCGCTACCCAAAACATTTTTTTATGTGTGTAATATATTCAAACTAAATTGTGAAGAACATCCAGTGAATGGGCATTTTGTGACGACGAAAAAAAATCACAAAACAAATTATCCTTTTTTAAGGTTCTGGACACAATTTAAGTTGCAGATGTGGGCGTGGGGGTATATAAAATATTCTCTCTTTCTATAAAAAAAAAGGACTTTTCATAGGTATGCATGAGTTTAAGAAACCCATGACATATCTTACAGCTTGTAAGGGCTTTTTGGGTATTGAATAAGTTATTTATAATGTTGGGTCACTGGATTAGGTAGAATATGTAGATTTAAAAGTCCTTTGTCCTCGAGTCAATTCAAGCATTTTTAAATGAAAAATAATAATAATAAAAATCACATTGAGAATCATTAGTTCCAATTAGTTTAACATAATTCACGCTCAAATATTTCATTTCTCTTTATTGCAACCAAGGAGCATTCCAATTGAAATAACCAGCACATTTTTCCAGGCCACAAACCAGAAATAATTCGGCTTGGTTCATGCGACCATGTTGTCAGCTAGAGTCACTCCTATCCCACCATCATCGCCCACACTCTGTTTCCAGCGGTGAACCTAAACGAACGACATCTATTTACTTATTCACTTTTTTTTATTATTTTTCAAATCATACAAAGTTTTGGAATACCAAAACCCTTTTCAATACCTTCTACCTACTTCACACAAAAAAGTTTATTTAATTTTTTTTTTATGTTAAAACCCGGTGGATTATTCGCTCCAATAAAATTTAGTTTTTCTCGTTGAGGATCTGAGTTATGTGAGTGTAATATTTCCAAATGAAAGGGAGTACACATAGAACATAATTTTTTAGCTCCTTTTACTTTGAGAGAGTGCTTTGATTGCATGAGTTTTTTTTCAATTTTTTTTTTGCGTGTGACTCGTGCACAAAATTAAAAATAAAAAATAAAAAATAAATGTTTTCTGAAAATTCAAACAAAAATCACTCTAAAAAATTATTTTCCACAAGGATTAGATGAGCGGATGTTAAAGTGAGCCCATTGTTAAAAATACACTTACCTACATACTGTCGGTAAAAGTTATGCCGCATTTAGTTGTTTTTGAATTTACTTCAATGATTTTATTTCGAGAGGTTTTTTTTTTGGAAATATTTATGCCCTGATGAAGGATTCATTTCCGGTCTTAACGATGTATTTTGGTTTACTGAAATAAACAAGAATTATGTACTAAATTTTAGTTTTTTTTTTAACAAATAACAAGAAAAAGAATAGAAGATGGAAGTGGGGGTAGATTCAGAAAAGTTAAATAGAACTATACTTATTCGTCAAATATTTTTCGTAATGCAAAACTATTTTCTTCCTTTGCCTATACATACATAGATGGCGCTTAAATCAACGTGTTACTATAAATACGACTAGAACAATTAGATCCCTCAAATCCTGTCTAAGAAAATATTGCTTAAAAATTTCAAACTTATATTTAGATGTGAAAAGGGGGTAGAATGTTGTTTTCTTATACTTTTTTGATCACCAAAGGGATTCTGACTATCCTTAAAATGTTTGAGCATAGTGCGAACGCTTAGGAAAAATGGGACGGATATGATATTATGTAGCTGTATTAGAGACCTAATTTTCAAAAGATTTGTCAAAAGTCAGACCTATAATTTGCCTTGAATAACTTGAAATATACTCAAAATGTATTATATTGAAAATGTATCTTGCCTTGTTAGAGAGTAAAATCTGAGGAGAAAACTTTACATCCATATAACTTAATGGGTATAAAAAGTGCCTTGATAACCAACATCTTAGTTTTAACAGGAATATACAGCAAAGCACTATAAAGCTTACCTATCGTAGTAACTGCATGATCATTCTAACTTAAAGCTTAAATCAAAATTGTACTTGGCAGAATGTACATAGTCAAATAACGATCTACCAAGTTTAACCGGCTTAAAGCTAGACGTATCTAAAGGGCGTTTGTAAATACATATTGTTTTTGACTTCCCCGGATTAAGGGAAAATATTATGTTTAATGGCCCACTGCAGAAAAATTTCAAGGTCTTCATTAATGGCGTTAATAGCACTACTTATCCCACCTAACGGACTGCACAAATATAACTATACATCATCCACAAACACATGAACGTTGTGAAACCTAACCTTCAGTGAAAACAATAGCGGCCCAAGGATGGAACCTTTCGGCACCCATGCAGAGACTGCAAGATATGAAGACAACAAACTTCCCACTGCCACGCATTGCTGACGATTGGTAAGGTATTAGGGAAAAAGTTTTTGTGCGTAAGAAGAAACGCCGAAATTATTCCTAATGCAAATAATGCGGTGGTGTGTTTATCTAAAACATCATATTTTAGATTATAATAGCTTATAATAGTTTCAGCTGAATCAAATTGTACATCATAGATTAAATATAGCATTTTATGTTTAAAGAAACCTTATGCAGTAAGTTGGTTGTAATATATAAATTTTCCGACATCACCAACAAAGAACACGTCAAGGAGAGTAGGGGCTTAGGTAGGTTAAAGTGTCCGTCATTAAAGCATCTGACACACTTAGACCTAGACTTAGTAGAGGTCCATTGTGATACCACGATCTTATAGAGAATAAAAAGGTTCTCTATTAGTTAAAACCATTTGGAGCTTCTGATGAAGCGAAGGAGGCTTTTGATGTCTATGTTTATGAAATCGCTTGGTTCTTAAAGAAATATTTTCCTAGATGAAGTTTGCGTCTGTAAGAGAGAGCAGGACATGTACAAAGAAGGTGTGGGATTGTTTTCTCTTCCTCCTCGTCCAAGTAACTCCTGAAAAAATCGTTTGATAGTACACCGAGTCGTGCGGCGTGTCTACCAATAAGACAGTGTCCAGTTATGGCACCTATTACGGAGCTGATCTGAGATCTACCGAGGGACAATAAACACTTTCACGTCTAGGTTGGGCCAGATTTGTTTTGTCGCCAAGCAATTAGTAGTGTTAAGCCATCTTGTAAAGTAGGGGCTTCATTTTAAGCAACCGGATAATGTGTTCTAAATTCGTGTAGTCCGGCTAAAAAAAGAATCTCTGAATTTAACAGAACATCTTTGGGCTCAAATGTAAGCTGAACCGCGAGAATAACGGTTCAATTGTTTAAGGAAATAAATTGAACTCGTTATTTCTCTAGAACTCTGATTATAAAAATAATAGTTAAATTTGTATAAACAAAATAATTTCGAATTCAAAAGAGCGTCTGTGCATAAATTTTGATCGAAATCGGTAGAATCGTTAATGAGAAAGTAGAAAATCAAAAAAAAACTGTTCTATGCCAGGTACTGTCAAAACAATTTTTGCTTGAATATGTTTTGACTAAAATGTGGACCTTGTCTACAAAACTACACCTTAATTTTTCTGAATGCATTTTAATTTGGTGGATTTTGTGTGGATTGTAATTCAACAATTGGCCAATTTTGCCTGTTGACGATCCCATTTATTCAGAAACGGGCCAGAAATTATGGCGAAGGAAAACAAATTTTGCTCGAATAGAAGACCCAACTTCATAAAACAATTTGATCATATAGAAATGTTGTCGAACGCTGTAGCTCTTTATGTTGATTGGGCAAGACCAATTGAATAAAAGACAGTCAAGTTGAAAGATCTAGCTCTTACAATGGGCACAATCACTTGTTGAATTTCAAAAATCCCTGTTGCAAAAACCCTATATTTGTCATTATTTATTTTTACTTCACATAAAATTGCGTTTGAAAACCCAAGATACTGAAAACAAGCCTGATCGCAATAGCATTATGATTAATTTGGTTGGCTATTTATTGCTTTATTGACCTCTTCTTCAGTAGAACATAGGTGTATTGAAATGTGGATATCATCGAATACATTTCCTGATAACGTTTTGCGTAAGTGTGGTACACGGTTCTGAGCACCGCACCGTGACTGGAAATGTTGCCATAAACATACTATATTTTCCGATCATCGAACCAAACATCCTCCCTTTACAATTTGTGACTAAAAGTAGCCAAGAACCATGTTCACATGGTCATCATATAATGTTTCCTTGTTTAAGTAATATTTGTCCTTTATTAAGTCAAAGGATCGTATCAAAGTTTTTTTTTATTAAATTAAGGATTTGCTGGAGCAGTTGCAGAAGTTCTATGATCAACATAATCCTGATAAAAATGAACAAACAGGACTTGAAAACAATCTCTTGAATGCTCCAGATCAAGATGATAGTGCTGATGGAGATGACGATGATGATGAGAGCTCTGATGGAATGACTTCGCCAAGTATCGAAGAAAATATTGGAGCGGGAGGAGATTCTTGAATCATATATATTTCTATAGAAATAAAAAAATTTAAGATATTCTGAAGTAATATCTTCCTCATTAACAGGTTTTTTGTATCGTATATTTCTTCCTGTAGAAAGATTATCATAACGTACATACTCGTAGTTCGAACGAGATCTGAGACTAAGCTACTTCTACTGGTGTAAATATGAAATGAATTCAAGTCCATACAAATTTTGATAATTTATATCTTCTATTAAAATCCTATTGGAACTTGAACAATAAGGAAAGTCATAATAGCCCAATCTTTATAAAATATTTTTCTCTGAATATTGATATCCGTATAGTTCTCATATTAAATCCTCACTACATTTCCTAAACGCTCGCACTGTGTTACATCATAAAATTATAAGGGTAGTCATAACCCCTTGAGTGTGTGTGGAAATTATAAGAAAAAAGTTTACAACATTCAAAAAATACCCATATATGCAGTTTAGTTAAGCCATCAATACATTTGAGCTCAAGCAAGACAAGGGTCCAAGGATCTTCGGTTGTGTTTTATACATAGTAGACAGATAACACCACCTCTTAAACTACTACCTGGACTTAATCTTACCAACAATTTTCGCTAGTCTATTCTTATGTGTAGGTGTGTAGATAAATTGTGTTTCTGTCAAAAACATATAGCACACGCGTCTATAGGAAGCTAAGGTTCTTTTCTTTGACAATAATCAGATTATATAATGTCCAATTCTAAGTTATTAGAACAAAATAAATATAAAACTTTTTATGTTCCATAGTCTGAGCTATATGTACACATACTGGAACATATTATGTTGTGCGTGTTTATAGCTGCCTATTCATTAAAAAAGTAGGGAGGTAGGCTAAAAGTTATAAATTTTTGCGAAGGACACTATTTGTTCTGTCTCAATAATGGTCAAAGTTTTCATACATATGTATGTATGTATTTTCGTTTTTTCTTTTATAAATTTATTTTTTGTAAAACAAGCAAAAAAAAATATTAAGCAACCAGAACAATCAATTTTCATAATATAAAATTAATAATTTAATGTTTCTTTGACTGATTATAATTGCCATTAAAATCTTTACCAAAATACTTTCTTCTCTCAGCACATATGTATTTAATTAAACAGAAATTCAACATTAATTAAGTTATTAAATAATTGATCGATTTGATTCTATTTATAAAAGTAACAATAAATTAACAGACGTCTATTTTGTATGAGTAAGTGCCAACTATGAGTTTCAAATTTATTTTCGTTTATTTATTAATACTTAAGTCAAGTAATAAATATTGTGTCGCATTCATTTTGTCATTAATCACTCAGTCATAATTGTTTAATTTTTTCATCCATCAATCAAAATTTCTTCCAAAAACTTCACACATCTGTCACAATAATATTGTTTACACACATACATACATACATATGATAGATAGATAGATAGATAGATATGTAGATTTATTATTATTATTCATATTTACAAATTTTGATTTTCTTTTTTTCACATAAATCGTTAAAGCATGGCTTTTGCCGTCTGCCTGATTGACATTAATTATATAATGATTTGTAATTTTAGTTTCATATAAATATAATTGTAGTATAATATAATATTCGCATATTTAAGTTTTAGATCTTTTTAAGTTAAATTTTAAAACTCTTCATTTAAAATATTTTTTCTATAATTAAATGCATTTTTATAATAGTTAAAAAGTAGTTTAACATCCGATTCGCAGTTTAAAAGTGCTTTGACCTCAGATACAGATTTAATATCACTGCCTAGATAAAATCTTCGAATTTCTTTGAGAATTGGACATTTACCAATAAAATGCAAGACATCTTCTCGCTCCGAGAGATTACAAAGGCTGCAATAGATCGGCAAATCGGGACGATGTGGAATATAATTCAGTTGTATGAGTTCTCCTCTTATCTTGAACATGACCGATATAAGTTCTTGTTTGTTGGTGTTGTTGAAATAATTTTTTTCACACAAGTTGTGGTTAAGTGAGCTGTATATTGACCGATGAACTGAGGTTGTAGCCATATTTATACAATCTGTTCTGTATTGTTCATCTACTTTCGAAATGAGGTCATAAAGCATATCTTTTAACACTTTCGGATTTGTTAACGTGACATTGAATTGCATACCACAACAATCTGCAAGCTCCTCAAGTTTTCTGAACCACAAATTTCTTTTTTGAATGGTTTTCAAAGCAACAATTTTTGGAAGTCTTTCGTTAGGCATTTTGAGAACTTTCATTATATAATCTATATGAAGCTTCAAAGTCTTTACAAACAGTGGTGAAATACCTGTTTCTATTATGATCATATAATTGGGTGTCGTGCTTGGTAAACCGAAGATTCGTTTGATGTAGTATCGAAGAAGTTTTTCTACTGTTTCATATCGCGTATGTCCCCAAGATTGCGCCGCGTACATCATGATCGACTCAGCCACTCCAGTGAATACTTTATATTTAACAGTATGATCAACAAAGTTGTTTGAAAAACATCTTTTCCAGGTTGCACCTATTGCACTTTTTGCCCTTATAAGCTTGTCCTTCAAGTGCATCTCCATATTAAGATTATTGGTTATCAACACTCCAAGGTATTTGTAGTTTTTTACCACTTCAATTGGTTCTCTGTTGTAATGCCACTTTTCATTTCGACATAATCTACCTCCTCCTTGTTTAAAAATCATCACCTTTGATTTTTCTAGATTGACCCTTAAATTCCAAGTTTGACAATACATATAAAGACGGTTAATCATCAACTGTAATGTATCAGCTGAGTTTGCAAATAAAACCACGTCGTCTGCAAAAAGAAGTGCTTTGAGTGACACTCCAGCAAACTCAATTCCTCCTGGCAGAAAATCCGTTAGGTCATTTATATATAAGGAGAAAAGGTAAGGGCTCAAGGAACAGCCTTGTCTTACTCCCATATTAGTTTCAAACCAATCCGAAATATCAGATCCACACCACACCGCTGCTCGGTTTTCTTCATAAATATTTTCGAGAACTCTTCCAAATTTATAACTCATTCCGATGTTGTAAATTTTATAAAATAAAGCTCTCCGATCTATGGTATCAAAAGCTGCCTTGAAATCAACGAAAAAGGCGAATAATTTCTTTTTTTGTTCTAGGAATGTACCCGCAATGGTCTGTAGTACAAAAATATTATCAACTGTTGAATAGCCAGTACGAAAACCAGCTTGATTTTCGCTGATAAGCTTACGACTTTCAATCCAAAGAGCCATTCGGTTAGTTAAAAGTTTAGCAAATACTTTATATGATGCGTTGAGTAGAGATATGCCTCTGTAGTTAGCTGGATCAGTTATATTTCCTTTTTTATGTATTGGAAAAATTATTGCTTCTTTGAATTGTGGTGGAATTACTCCCGAATTCAATATTTGATTAAAAGTTGCTGTAAGTTTTTCCTTCAGATGACATGTAGCATATTTAAAGAGTTCTGTGGGAATCCCGTCAGGACCTGCTGACTTTTGGTCAGTAAGACCATCTAGCACAAAATTTACTTCAACGTTGGAAAAAGGTGTGTCAAGTATTTCATTCGGATGCAGAGGTACTGCATATTGCATCGGCAGTGAGTTGGTAATTGGGTTAAGCAAAGATTGAAAATGGTTCTTTAATGAGTGTGCATTTACTTGAACGCTGATTTGTGGCACTTTACCATTGAATTTATTTATTGAAGCCCAAAATTCTTTTGTGCTTTTACAGCACGTTAGTGATAGAGCCTCATTCTCATAAAACCGTTTCTTTTTTTCTTTACATAATCTTTTAAATGCAACATTGGTTTTATTATAAAGGTCTTTGAAAATGTTATTTCCAATTTTTCGAAAAGCTTTGAGCCATCCAAATGATTTAAGCCTCGCTGTTTCGCAATCTTTATCGAACCATTTCTCTCTGTATTGAAATTTCTTCTTCAAACTCTGTCTGTTCGGTGGATAGGATATCTTTACTATACCTTCAATCTCACTCATGCTCAGTTGTTCAGTATTTAAATTCCGTTCCAAATTGTTTCTATATTCGGTTGCCCTCGAATTTTTCCACTTCATTTTTGGAGGGGGAAGAATGTTGATTGTTTCTTCATTTTCGATAGGTGATGTAAGAAACTCAGCTATGATAGGTAAGTGATCCGAATATTGCTCACATAGAACTCGAAAATCTGCAAAAATCGAAATCCATTCGCCCCTTATCAAACAAAAGTCGATGACTGAAGAGCCTTGTGGGCCTATGAATGTGAGTTCTCCATTTTTATCCGAACTACTTACGCCATTCATAATATGAAATCCAAGAGAATCGCATAGTTCCAGCAGCTTTGTCCCTCTAGAGTTCGTACAAGCATCTTTCGAACTCCTTACTTTCCCTGAAAGTCGATTTTCTCTTCCTTCTTCCTTTCCTATTCGAGCATTTAGATCTCCAATAACCATTATGTTGTCGAAGTTGCTGTGTTCTAAAACATCAAGTAGTTTCCCGAAATCCCTTTCCCAGTGATTGCAATTAATATATGTTGGCAATATTATAAATTTGGTAGAATTTAAAATGATTTCCAAAATTTTTACTTCGTCTACAGTTTTCAATTCACATGATATATTTTTCAAACTTTTTTTGTATCCAAAAAAACATCCTCCACTTGCTCTCCCTCTGATGTTTTGTTTCACGGCTGATATCCATATAAATTTGAAGTTCGTAAATTGGTTAAGGTATAGTTTACATTCATCTTCAATTAAAAAAGTTTCATATAAAAAAACAATATCGTATTTGTTTACAAATTCATAAAAATTTATAAAAATAGACTTATTATTAAGACCTGATACATTATAACTTAAAATTCTTATTTTATAATTCTTTTCATTTTTTTGTAAATTAAATTTATTTTGGCAGACGGCAACTTTACCCTATTCTGCGTTATATAATTTGGTTGTTGTCTTTGCTGAACTAAAAACATTAACAGAAGATGTCGCTCCATGAATGACATCTCCGTCATCCGTCACTACACTCAGCTGTTTGCTGAGGTCAGCATTGTAAATAGAATTTAATATTGCAATTCCATTATTATTTTTATGTAAGATGCCCAATGATGAACTCCAACGAAAAATATTATTTTCAACGAACATCCTATCGTCCCGAACCAGAACTTTTATACGAGGATTAATTTCGTTTAAACTTTTACGTATCTTCATAAGTGTATTACGTTTGTGACGGGTTGTTGCTGGTAGATCTTTTGAAATATTGATTCCTGTGCCTCGTAGCTTCGATGACGACTTCAAAGCTGCAATCACTTGTTCTTTTGATTGTAGTTTAACAATAAAATTTTTTACATTATTGTTGAAGGATTTAATTTCACGAATCTGGAGATTATCAATACATGGTGTTGGCTGTATCAACGTGGAGCAAATGTCTTTTACAAGATCTTTTTCTGTTTTACCTTCTTGAGGTGTAACACGTAACATAAGATTGTTTTCTGTACTTTTTTTTTGCAATTCTTCCATTTGATTCTCTAGAAGGTCGTATTTTTTTTCTAAGGCAATTACTTTCGTTGACAATTGCATATTCATCTCCATGATTTTTTTGTTTACATTTGCGATCGCTTCGAGATCAGACTTAGTCGCAATATTTTTAATTTTTTCATCGATTAGATTATTAAAGAACTGGTATAAATCGGATTTTTTCATTGTAGCGACGAGTTCTTCGGACATTTTTTGCTGTGATTGTTGTTTTTTGTTAGAACTAGAAGCTTCAGGTGATATTTGGATAAGTTTCCTTTTATTATCCGCGGACATGTAGATTAAGGTTATGAATATATGTATATGTACGGTGGCAAAAGCACTCAAAGATAAGGCGAATTTAAAGCTTATAAATGCAAAACTCACTTTAATTTAAGTCTAGTATTTGATGGCGATATGCTTGAGATGATTTATTTCAATGTTTTAGCATTTAAGAAAAATTTTAACACAACAATTTTACACTTTTTTCTGGAGCAACTTATAAACAAACTTTATCAAATTTTGACAGAAATGTCATATGTATACTGAGTAAATCTAAAACAAAACAAGAAGCTGGGCAAAGGTCTTAAGGGATATTATATTCTTCTTCAATGTACACAAGTGTCAATTTAAAAGATACAAATATCCTTGCCCTTTGACCAAACCGTGACTAATAAACAACTCAAATTTCAAAGACGAACATTTAATTTAATTCAACAAAAAGAGCAACACTCAAGGAAAATAACATGATATACATACATACTTATGTACATATGTACATATATAATTAAATATGTACATATGTATTTAAATAAAAAAATGAAAAGAAAGGTTGAATTTTCGAAAAATAAAAGTAACTACGGCACGCACATCAAACACAATTAACACGAGAAGGTCAAGGTTTATTCAAGGATGTGTCTTAATTAATTTCGTTACCCTTAACAAGGGAGCACGTTTTAGGGCATTTTTTTTTTTTGAAAAGGAAAAACACACTTGTCTTGACAGTTGTTAAATACAAATATATGTATGTACATTATTCATGTTTGATATTGATGTTTTTCTGAAAATGGAAATCACTTAACCGCAGGATGAGCAAATTTCGGTGACAAATATTTTGAATCTACAAACATATGTTTGCTGTTTTGGGCACATTTAACTATACATACTTTAACCAACGAGTGTATTTAATTTAGATACCTTAAATATACACTCATTGGCCAGATGTACAAATATTGCACTAATTTTGTGAAGTGCGCAGCTGCCTTTTCCATGATTATCCAATTATAAAATACAGAGAAATTTGCAGCAATTATAAATTTAATTTGAATCCGTCATTAGAAATCAGCAATGATGGTAATAAATAATGGAAATTTTCAATTCAACTCGTATAAATCAAACAGTGATATGAATTCCTGGTGTGGTGGATACATATTCCGAAAACTTTTCTATAGTTCAACCAAGACTCAAGAAATAAATTGACCCACATACAATTTAATCACATTACTAAATTGGATAATAACATATTATTTATTTATTCGGCATTCAGGGTTTTTGAACTTTGACAGATGATTGCCGCCATATTAGTCCCATCTTGCCAATTTAACAATTATGGCATATGTGCAAATAATTACAATATTTCATGAAAGTAAGTCTTCTGTTCGAGGGACATTTCGCGCACTTCGCCCGAAAACTCATTTTCAGCGGCGAGGCCCATTTCTGAATTAATGGGTTCGTCAACAAGCAAAATTGTAGAGTTTGGGATGATAACAATCCACACGAGATCCACTATGTTGCAATGCATCCAGAGAAAGTCACTGGCATCATCGGTCAATAATTCTTTAAGAACGACTTTGGCCATGGTCAGGCCTTCAACGGCGAGCGCTATTGGTCGATGATAACGAATTTCTTTTTGATCATATGGATACCACCAACATATACTCCTAACAACAGGATGGCAGGAGCAAAAATGCCACACACCCTGTGCCACAATAGACACTTTGCAAGAGCGATTTCCGAATATGATAATCTAATTGGCCACAGAGATCGTGCGCTTTAACCCCGTTGGAATTCTTCTTGGGGGGTTTCTTAAGTCACATGTTGATGCCAATAAACCCAAAACCACCACTCTCTGGAAAGCCAATATAGTCAATGCAATTGATCAAATTCTGCCTGTTTGATTTATGCGTTATGGAGTTTTGGAAAATTGAACGTTTAAGATGCGCGCCACCCTACTAGGCGGCGGCGTCGGGTATTTGAATGATTTTATATTATTACATAATGGCACACATGGGCCTTCTTGATAAATAAAGAAAAATCGATGTAATAAAACTCAAATTTCGTTTTATTCAAATTTAAAGATAGAAAACTCTTAATGGGAAATTATTTACACATGTTCACTCGGGCGTATACGTACTTTTTTCTTCATTAGAAAAATCAACAATCCTCTTGATAAAACTAATTTTTGTATTACCTCACCCAAGCATTCCCCCGAATAAACCAAAAAAAAAATATCAACCTTATCCTTCCAACTTCTGAAAGTCACCAATTTAAGTATGAGAATCATTCCGCAAAGTCCAATAATGGTAAAGACTTCTGTTTGACTCATTCAGCTTGCGGCTATAACTCACAATGAGTTTTTTTTTTTAATTCTATTATTTCGTTTCTTGTTTGTATGTTGACTGTTGTAGTGTAGAACTATGGTATCGTGACTATTGGGTGTTGTTTCAGGATATAAATACGAGTATATATGTACACATTCACTTCACTGCATTGCTAAATAATGGTCAAGAGCTATTTGTACCCATATAGCTTTATAGAAGACAGTGAACTAAAACAAAAGGTAACTTTTAGCTTTTGTATATATGCTGTCCAAGGGAAGAGTAATGCTTGCATAGGGATACTTTCGTTTATCAAGTGTAGTAGGTGGACTTGGATACGGGAAAGGACATTGCATCGGCTGGTTTAGGAGACACACACAAGAAACAAATTGATTGTTACTTACTTACAAGCTATCGACCAACAAAGTTGATTGGTTTATTGGTTATTGTGAATACGAGTAGATAGAGGAGGAAGCTTTCTATAATAGGAAGAAGAAATACCTGCGGGTAAGTTTGTACATACACATACATACATGTGAGCAATCTGTGAACCTGATGAGGATATGCAATACGTAGTAGAATTTCTCTGCCCAAGAGCAAAAATATTGTTATATTTGTTTTTGATCTTTACAGACAAATATTTCAAGCAACCTTAGATGCTCAAAAATCTCTATACTTTGTTTCGAATCACATACAATTTTACAATGAAAAAGGTAAGTGTTTTCAAGAAGGTCGGTTAAGCCTTTTGAATTATTCATCAACAAGCTCAATACCAGAAAATTTCGAAGATTTTCTAAATTCATTTTTACTGGAGTAACCTTAGATTTATGCTTAGGTAGGATAAATGAAATTTAATAAAACCTAGAATAATGTTTTCCGCAGATTAAACTAAATTATTTTCTTAACATTTTTTGACTTAGTCTCATAAATAAATGAAAAATTGTTTTGATTTATTTTTAATTGCAATATTAGTAGAGCTACATAGACGCTTCTGTTTGAAAATGAAAATAATCAAAATCTGTTAAGTCCTTAAAGGAAAGTCGGAAATAAATAGAAGCAGCTCCGCTATCCATGAGCGGCTCTGGCAATGAGAAGTCCAAATAGCTTTAAGTGCATCGCTGACCACCTTGTGCAGAATGATCACCACCAACAGTCTCAGAACATCGTGCCACACATCTTTCCTATCCTTCTTTCTCTTCATTAACTTCACGCCCGCGCTGTGTTGAAACATTTAAAGGGTAATCATAATCCCTTGAACGCGGGTAGATTATAAAAAAAAAAAAAAAAAAAATATTCGACGTTGCCAAAATAGCCGCTAAGTGCTTAGGTTTCATTCGACATTTCAAGAAAAGTTTCAACCCTTCTAATCTGTAATCTATAAGTTGTATGTTCTTGGACAGGCGCTCCAATAACCCAACTAAAGTCTCTTGGATAGACTAAAAAAAAAAAAAACTTTAAAAATGATAGGTCACAGAACTATAACACAAAACATTTGCATCCCACAGCCACTCCCGGAATATTTCTTGTCTTTCATAATTTTACTGTAATTCTTATAAATTAAGTTCTGGTGAAATAGTCAATCTGCTTAAACAATTAAACTCGCACTTCAAAAAATATCCATCACTGTTCCCTTAAGCCCAGCTTTGGGCATTCTGTTAAATTCAGAGATTCTTTCCTTAGCCGGACTACACGAATGCCGAACACTTTATCCAGCCCCACTGAGATGTTCAGACATACAAAAGTAATGTACATCGATATCTTCTTTAAAATTCTTTCGATTTTTCCTAAACGCTTGCACTGTGCTCAACAATTTTGAGAGTAGTCATAAACCTTTTAGTGTAACCCTTGAATGGAAAATCTCAAATTTTCGATTTTTTTCCTTGTATGTACTTGAAGATCTACCAATTTTCACCGTACTACCATATTCGGAAGTGCTGCATTTAAATTATCAGAATTTTTGAGAAAGTGGGTGGATGTCACACCTCCTGAATGGAAAATTCCAATTTTTCGATTTTTTCTTTTGTATGCATTACAAGGCCTACCGTTGTGGAAAACTGCAATGTTCCATGGAGTCATTCAGTTATAGTTTTAGCGAGTTTTGAAGTCCTATATCTCAGAAACCACTAATGATAAGGATTTGAAATTTGGTGAGGCTCCTGTGTTTGGATCAGCTCAGTAAATATCCTGATTTGAACCTTATTGGTTTTGAATTTAGAAAGAGGTCGAAAATCACCTGTGTTTGTTCCCCTATAAAAAGGCTTTAATAGTGTTAAGAACTCAGCACTAACGTACCCTTTGATAAAACTAATAATTCCAAATGGCTAAGATATAAGGAACTTTTTCTTGAAGACATACACTTTTTGTGGAGCATTTTTGAAACTTTCGAAAAAGAATTTGTCGTTTCCTAGCACTTTTTTGTTGCTTACTTGATGTTTGAATTCTACATTTGAAATCGGTTTACCTAATACACCTTAATCTGTAGAGAAAGAATCTCAAAATGGCCAAAAGTTACCAAGCCAAACCATTAGCATTCCAACATTTAAATTTGAAACAATGACATAGGTCCTGTAATCTTTAATCAAAAGCACTTACTTAATTAACCAAATTGTTTGTGTATACTCTCTTTGATCATAATATATCTCAAAATTCTGATTCAATGGTAAATTTTCCCTTAAGTGCTATTTTTGTTATGCGCTTAAAATAAAGGAAGCCACTCCAAGGACACACAAAAGTAAATTTAACAAAACATAAATGAAGAATTAAAATTAAGTGAATATTTCTGAAAGCCTTGCTCATAAGGCAGACCAATGCTTTAGATTTGTATTGTCTATCTATTTCAAGAAGTCATTCGTTCTAAAATTTTTACTTAGTGGCACTTGATTATTTCATGTATCACACAGACCGGACCGAAAAAACCCCAGAAAATACAAAAACTTCGAAGGAATTAATGAAAGACCACGAAAACCACTTCGTTAAATGCATGAGAGAGATCCTTGTTAAAATGACAACAAAATCCCTATACCTTTTATACCTTATAATCATAAAATTGTAGACCTTAACATAAACTGTACCCAAATACGACTCTTGATTTTTGGTTAACTTTTCTTTTCTCTTTTTGTGTGTGTGTTGTTGTTGAGAGGAGAAAAGAAAACTTTTCCCAAAATCAGGAAGAATGGAAGAAAAGTCACCTTCGAGGCAAAATTGCACCAAGTACAGAAAAGAGAGTAGTTAGGGATGGAATTGAAGGAAGAAGGTGCAGAGAAGTGGTGTGGAATCAAAAGAAATTCACTTCAACAATTTGTCAAATTGTAAGTTTGATTATAAAGTTTAACTTTAGTTTTCTTATAATAATGGTTTGTTATTGAAGGATGTCTGTAGATGGGAGTCTAGAAAGGAGCAGGCATAGCATAGCATAGCAGGCATAGCCGTACATCTATGCTTGTATGTATTCCTAGGAAATGTGTGGTATTTTAATGAGCGAACATTAAGGGAGACATCTTTATTCGAAATGTGTGCTTGGACAAAAGTTTTATAGTTTGTGCAAAATGTTTATTTGAATAACGACTTAAAAGTGTTTTAGTTTGATAACAACTTGCAGGTGTCTTTCTTGTTGGTTCGGTTCCAGAACAGATTTCAGTTTCAGGTTTATTTTTTGCCTGAAAAAAAAAGTGATTGGATTTTTCTGCTTGTCTGATTGATTGAATAATTTAATTCGTGGCACTGCACCCTTTTTATAGGAACAAATTAAGGCGATTTTGGAGTCCCTTCTAACTTCAGTAACAATAAGGTCAAATTCACAATATTTGCTGAGCTGATCAAACATAGGCACCTCATTAAATTTCAAATTGTAGCATTAGTGTTTTCTGAGATATAGGAATTCAAAACCCATGATAGCTCTGTTTCCTACCAGTTTTAACGCTCTGTTCTGAATTCTATACAATAAGTGGAGATAAGTTTGTGCAGCACCTGCCCAGAGATGTGAGTTTACTCAAGCTTTGGACATATAAACACCTTATAAATAATAGCCAGATCGGAGGGGGTGAAAAATTTCTTGCATCGATATAGGAATCCTAAGCATTTAGCAGGATTTTTGGCGGCCTCGAGAATGTGGTCGTTCCAACGAAGATCGTCGTTGACACACATACCGCATTTGGGAGGAGATATCAGTGAAATTATATCCCCGTTTCGTAAGTGTCATACCTTGAATTAAGAAACTAATACTTACATATCTGAAATCACAAAAACGAATGTAGATTATAATTTTTGTGACGTAAGGGGGTAACTAGAAGGATTTTCTTTAAGCGTTTTACAGAACTGATGATGGAAAAAATGGATGTTAATGTGAATTCAAACGCGTTCACGGCCTAATACAAACAAATGCAGAGTATTTTTTCTCAGAAGAAATATACAAATCTTTCCACAAAATATAAATTTGCTAGTTTTTTTTCCCGAAATCCTCATCCTTTTCGTTTCAATATCAAACAAAATAAAATGCATATCCTAGTAGAATAGAAAACAGTGCGTTACGTAATTCCATAAAGTTGTTTTAAATCAATCCAAACATTTTTTTGGGATCAAAAAAATACATGTATGGGTTGTATCTTTATCATGATGATGGAGAAATATTTTCGAGATTTTTTAAAAAAGTTTTTTACCTGTTCTGAGTTTTTGTTCTGCGGAACCCCAAAGGACATTCAACTGTGAAAATGTGAAATTGTCAACTTGTATGAACAGAACAGGGAATTCTATGTAAACAGAAATGTGTGGTTCGCTCTGTTTGATCCATGTCAAATTCATTCTGTATTGTAAATAAAGAAAAAAAAAACACTACCCATAGGTAGAGAAACAAATTTAACTTGATTCAAGGACTAGGGAACTTCCAGAGGATGAGGAAGAGTTAGTAAAAACACACATGTTCTCGGTATTTTTTTTTTTCTTTTGATTTCTTAACCTTGTACTCAACTACTGTGAAACGAAAAATGATTGCTCTTAATAATTTTGTACAGCTGGAGAACATCAATAAATTAATTCCCCTCGACCAGTATAGATAAAAACATTTGAAACTTAAAATCCACGTTCACCACATCGAGATAAATCTTTTTAAATTAATGATGCTCTGTCTAAAATAATATATAAAACCTTATCAACACACAATGTTGTAAGACAGCATTATTTAAAGGTACACTGACATTTGAACTAAAGCAAATATACCACTTGTACTACAAAATGCAGAAAAAGTCTATAAGGATAAGGATCCACTCCTACAACGTTCATACGAATGTATATTTCCAAAGGGAAATTGCCAAGCCGCACATAAACATAAATGGTGTGTGTGGTTAGACACTGCGAGGCAGTTGTAAGCTTCAAATAATTAAAATCTAGTTCAAGTATTTCCGTCGAGATATTCCCTCAAGAGTTTTAAGTTTTCTTTTTTTTTTTTTCATTTGTTTGTTGTGTTTTCATTTATTTATTTTTATTTATTTTCCTTTGCTCATTGAAAAGTGTTACAACATTTTTGTGTGAAGCTGATGCTTCTTCTTGCGCGAACCGTTTCCTTTGTATTTGTTGTTTATTGTTCTTTATTTTACCTGCTTCATAAGGAGGATACTATAAGGAGATTTATCTTTAGTTTTCTACATGATTTATGTTGATGCATATCCTTTTTTTTATTCGCTGAAGGCACTGTTTATATTACATACTTATACTTATCTACATGGCTAAAAGTAATTGTTCTTATTTTAGCATTCGAGACAGACAGAGGTACAAAACAAAATTACAAAACCCTGAATAAATAACCAACTTGGTTGATTTCATTTCCAAACCGTTGGATATTTTTTTGTTGCATATCCTTCCGGGAAAATATATTCATTCTGGACTTCTGGAAAATTTCCATATAAAAGAGTAAATTCACGGACGTAAAAATACACCTTAAATTAATTGAGTTCTCACTATTTTGAAAAAAAAAATCGCAAATTTAATTTCGATATATGTATGCAGGCACATGGGTACATATGAATTCATAATGCTCTCAAAAAATTCCCATTCTCCTTACACGAAAATGATGATTTCATTAGCCATTATGGCCATCATCGATATGGTAGTAAATGAAACTGACACACGAGCGTTCGTTATAAACTTGCACCTCATGCTATATTTGTTATTCGTAATTGAGAGTTAAAAAGCTCTCAGTTTTGAGTCCGCTAACGAAGTGACAAATAGATGAATAGATGGACATTATAATTTTATTCACACACAAAACAAGGCTTTCTGAGGTAATTTTCACGATAAACGAACACATCGTCCTTCTAACTCATTCTTTATTTTTTTTTTCAGCCAGCTGTATGTCCTAAAGAGCTGTGGTTAGTGAGTAGGTACAACATATACTAGATGCTATTATTCATTTCCCAACTTCCTTTAGATTTAGTTTCTTTTGTTTTTCTGTCAGGATTGTCTTAAAAAATTTCAAGGACTCCATGAAAGATGCCTTAAATTTTTAATGAAATTTAATACCCAACAAAAAGTAACTTTTGCTTAAGAAATTCAAAACTGAATTTGAGTAGAAAGTTTTGCAAAATCCTACCCACTTTTGAACTAAGTGACAGAGTGACATGAAGATGTATACTTTAATTTTTTATTTTTTTCTTGAAAAATAATACAGCCAGCCATAATTTCCAGTCAAAAATATTTTAAAAAAAATAAAACCTTGTTAGAGTTTTTTGCATTTTCTACAATTTCAAACTACATATTTCTAAATTAAAAAAGCTTCTAAGATTAAGAGAATACGTTTGTTCTCTTGACGTGAAGCTCCTTGGAAAAAATAAAGCTCTTTCACTGAGAGAACTTTTGCATTAAGTAGAGACTGAGAAGATGTCTCTTAATTTTTCTACAACTATACTTCAGTTTGAGTATGTTTTTTTTTTTGATTGGTTAAAATATGCATCTGTATAAATATGCACGAGTTGGTTGCACGAACTGGCTCTTTATTTAATAAAATTATTTGATCTTGAAATGTTTGTTAAATAAACATTAGCGGTCTGTTTTATTCATAAAAGTAATATGAGCTTATTATGGATGGTCACTCAACTTTGCTTTAATTTTTTTATAATCGACGCGCAATCAAAGGGTTATGACTACCCTTAAAATGTTTTTACACAGTGCGAGTTGTATTTAGGAAAATTCGATCTTTATTTAGTTTTTTTCTAAGACAACTGAAATTTTAGCTGTTATTATTGTATTGTTCGGTTTATGGAAGCCTTCTATTTTCACTTCAGTTGAAAAACAATTGTACATATTTCAAAATTTTGTTGAGACAACTGAGCTCGGTAGTACCCCTTAGCATAATGGTTAGTGCGTTGGACTGTCATGCAGAGGGTCTTGGGCCCGATTCTCTGTCGCTGTTTTTGAGTGGTGTACTGCCTCATGCGAGGAATTGACAAATCCCCTAAGAGTACCTCTTGTCATGAAAAAGACTGCTCATTAGCCATTCGGAATTGGCAGAATATTGTAAATTCTCTCCGGTAACACTCACATAGGAATGGTTAAGAGTTGTTACTTGTTAGTCACTAGATCCTTTTTCTCTTCAAGTTGTTACACCACCAAATTTATCTGAGCTCAGTTGAGTTGTCATCCATAAAAGGGCCAGTAATCTATTATTTGGACTTTATAGTATACTGATATCTATTTTATACTCGGATATATTGAAATGGTTATTCAATATTTTGAATCAAAATTATCGGTTTTTTAGTATTAGAATTAGAATACTAGTATTAGAATACTGTTCTCTAATATAATAAGAATTTATGCCAACTCATAGCAATCGAATATCATAAATTACCCATAAATATAGTTAATCGTTTTTTTAAGACTTTAAACCTTAACCTCACATGCAGTGCCGGATTAAGCCAGCGCGGGGCCTGTAGCAAATTCTATCAAGGGGCCCTCAGACTGTTTTAGGTTAGGTACTTATCAAGTTTATGGTATTAAATAAAACAAAACTTTTCTTGATTTAATTTGGGAAAATTTATAAATAATGCTGTTGATATCGACTTCTCGGAGTAAATCATGTTCAAAATTCATTAAAGTGAGGTGATTAAGACGTTGTTGGCTCAATTCATTTTTAACACGTTTTAATGTTCAGAAAGATCGTTCACCACTGCAGTTGGTGATCATGAGAGACAAATAAATGCGCAAAGCAATTTCAACGTTCGGGAAACAAGATTGTAAAAAGTTATTTATCAACAGCTTGTAAACCTGCATTTCCAGAGCCTCAAGATTCCTGCTGTCAATAATACCAGCCACATCAGAATTGAGCATTGAAGCGAACTGCACTAATTCGTTGCTCAGACTGTCCTCCATCTGCGTAAGCACTTACTATGGTTGCAGATTTTTTCAAAATTTCTTCTGGTGGAAGAGATTTTATATGAAGGTTTTTATAATACAAATTCTATATACGACTGAAATAAATCAGCCAAGCAGAAGACAGCACTATTAATGGACTTATTGAATTATTGATTCAAAATAGCTTTTATGGCCTTTAGTCCACAAAAATTGGCGTTTCGTCCGAGTGATCGCACATGGACTCATCAGTTGACTGTGAGGACCTTGTCAATACGCAATTTTTATTAAATTCAGTTCATTTTACATCGATTTTTTGACAAAAATCCAATGTGAACTATATCCAACCAAGATTAAAATTGTACTCATTAAAGTTGGAATATTTTGCATGTGGCTCAGCTTTGATTCTATATGAAGGTTTTTATAATACAAATTCTATATACTACTGAAATAAATCAGCCAGGTAGAAGACTTCACTATTAATGGACTTGTTGAATTATTGATTCAAAATAGCAAAATATTCCAACGTTAATGATTACAATTTTAATCTTGGTTGGATATAGTTCACATTGGATTTTTGTCAAAAAATCGATGTAAAATGAACTGAATTTAATAAAAATTGCGTATTGATAAGGTCCTCACAGTCAACTGATGAGTCCATGTGCGATCACCCGGACGAAACGCCAATTTTTGTGGACTGGACTAAAGGCCAAAATAGCTATTTTGAATCAGGAAGAGATTTTAGCTCTCGGAATATTCCGAAAATGCCAGCAATTTTATGATAACTGTTCTGTTCATACGTTTACCTAAAGCAGTGAGTACGTTATCAATGGTGACAATAAACACCTGCATTTCATACCGTTGTCCAATTTGCGTGTAGTGCGGTGCGAAACATGATTTTTGGTAAGACCAGCAGATAGAAAAATAACATTTTAGTTGATCATTTTGGTGCAAATATTTTCTTCTTAGTAATTGTAACTAAATCTAATATATAAATAATACTTTTTTTTGGTCAGAAAACGTTGGTGCGCGGGGCCCCTAAATGCGCGGGGCCCGTAGCATTTGCTACTCTTGCTTCGTGGCTAATCCGGCACTGCTCACATGTCCAATAGCTATAGAACTCAAAGTCGCTAAAAGGATTTATACCTTTTTTACACCCTCTTTTTAGTAATATATTTTTCTTTGACTTGTTATTTTTAAGCCGAGTTCAGCTTATTAAAATGCAAGGCTTACCATATCAAATCTATCAATATAAGAGCAATCCAGGCATTACGAACTGGTATTCTGTTTTATGGGCTTTTCTAACAAAATAACGATAATACTCGTATCCCCTTTCTGGACGTGGAGTCCGGTTATTTTTTAATTCTTGCATAAAACGAAATAAGTTAAACAAAAACAAAATATTATAACACAATTTGATAGTCTAGTGTATGACTTTTTCAATTCTTGTTTATTCTACAGTAAATAATAATCATTAACTGTACTGCACTTTTAAAAATTTTAAAATGTTTTATAAAAAAATTAGTGAAATTCTTTAAAGTTAGCAAATATCTATGCAATACCAAACTAACACTTTTAAACTAGACTTTGAAATTTTCCAATCACATACTATGTGTACTTAAAAAACAAAATTTATTTCATACCTGGAAATTTTTATAGGAAACCAAGTTTATGGTTGAATAAAGTAGCTTTAAGCACTACAATCACATTAATTTATCAATTTAATGTTGTGAATTTTACTAGAAAACTTTATATGGGAACTTTTGTATACGAAACACTAGAATTCATTTTCCTATTAATGTTTAAGCTTTTAAGCATACAATTTAAAAAATTAAGCTTTTAAGCATACAAATTCAAATATTTAAGCTTTGAATCATTAGTATTGCAATCTTAATGTGAACTTACCAGTTGCTTTGGAAGCTTAAATTTTTGAGTAGCTTAACAAAGCTTTAAAAGCACTTTTCCGTTTTGCGAAAACAAGACTATAAAATTTATAAATATCACTATATATTTGATGGCGCAAAATTTTAGTGGTTAAAACAACGGATTTAAAATTTTTAATTGATTTTAGAATCAAAATTTTTCAAATATTTTATTAAAGTTAAAATTATCAAATAGCTATTTATTGTTTTTAGTATCGCCCTAGTTTTATATGCCTCTTTGACATTTATAAACGTCAAAAAGGTCTGTTTGAACTGACATTCTTTTAGGTGTGTTCAGAAGCAAATTAAAAACAAATGCATTACCACGATAAAAGGTACAAAAAAAAAAGATTAAAATGTTTAGGATTAAGAAAGAATTAGTAAACTTCTTTAAAGTTAACAAATTTTTAAGTAGTATCATACTAACACATAGCCTATTGTTCGGCTATTGCAAATTTTGCACCATTAATTTTCACTTCTGAAAAATGTCAATGAACATTTTAAAATCACTAATTTCCTATTAAATCATTGTTAATCTAAAAAATAAAACAAATGTGCAAATTTTCATTATGATGTATGGTTTATTAAGACTTTTCTCTGAGGTAAATATATAATCATATTGCATTGAGTTAAATTTAGCTAAAAGTGCAGTTTAAATTTTCTTTAAAATAATTTTTTTTTGTTGTTTTCAATTAAATATTTCTTTTTTAATTTGTTGTGATTTTCTAATCTAAATACGTACGAAATTTTAAAATTTTAAAATACTTTACCTAATTTATTTTTATTAAATTTAATTTCAAATATAATTATGTTTTTAGTTTTTTTTTTTTATTTAAATTTAATTAACTAGAATACATATATAAATTGTGCATTGAAATGGACAAGAAAAGGAAGGACATTTTTATAAATGTTGTACATTATACAATAAATCTATTAGATAATAATTGTTGATTGAAAAGGTAAGTGGCACTTTGTACTTGTAAAATATTTTTATTTTTAATTTATTTTTTTTTCGGATGTTTCTTTATAAGCGTTTTATTTTATTTTTTTTAGTTTAATTTACATCTTTTTTACTATTTCTAATGGTAGGAGATGAGTCCTGGAGCGCTAATTGCAGCTGCGAAGGTGATCCCCCAATAACGTTTTCTACATAGGTACACAGAAAAGGAAAAACAACAAAGAAACAAAGAAAACCACAAAAAATTTAAATTTACTTTATATATTTAATTTTTTCAGTTATTCTAGAATAAATATAAAATAAAAACAAAAAGAATTTCAAAATTAAATATTAATGGAAATTTATTTGATAAAAAATATAGAGAATGAGGAAACCTTAAGTTTTCTCTAACTGAAATACAAAATATCAGAACTTTCTTCACTACCGGGCGGAATGAATGGCGTCATAAAATCATAGTAGACTGGGTAACGCGGTTTGAATGATTCTCCATTGTCGGTAGTAATGTTAGTCATGCTGACATTATGCAAATATTCCGTATCATCAAAGAAGCGTTCACTTAGTGCCATGGCATCCTCGTAGGAAGGCGGCACTGCGAGAAGAAATTGAAGAACATCATTGTTTCTGATCGCACATATGTGCATATGTCCTTTTTTTATCAATACTCACCCATCGGAACGTACTCTGGCGGATTATCACTGTCCGTCACAATTAATGCCGGAGTCTGTTGTTGTTGCTGGATAATTTCCTCATTGGTCTGATGACGACTCAAAGTCTGATCCATTATTGGCATACTTCCCATTGTTAATGGAATTTTCAGCTTGATCTTCCAATGGAAATCCGTTGGCTTGATTATAATTTTTATAAAATACGAAACAACGATAGGACAAGGAAATTTCGATGAAGTTGGCGGTATCGATAGAATTTCCAAACTACCACGATACACTTTACGGCTCCATCGAAGGACATTTCCAAATTTTTTGCGAGCTATAAGATTCTTATCCAAACGATATTCATGCTGAGGATTGTGACTTTCGTAACGTACTTCTTGCTTTAGTTTGACATCACATTCGGTTATATCAATTGACGATTCATTATTAATATAGAGGACGAAATTTATTTTTTGGCCAGGTGCATAACCACAGTACGGCGTTGAAAACTTCACAGTTAATGGTCCTGTTGGACAGCAAAAACTCCAAAAGCGTTTGCGATCGAGGATTTCTAAGGGAACCTGTCAACAATTATTGTACATGAATTAAAAAAAAAATAATTTAACACATTTTTCTAGAACAATTTCGAGCATTTTGAAGAATTTTTGTTGGTAACAATTTTGTTTAAAAAATAAAACAAAACTTACTCTATAAATCGGATCCGAATTTAAATCTATTGGATGTATAACAGTGAACGGCAGCTTGTAAACTTTCGGATACCGTCCTGGCCGATCAATTGTAGTAACAATTTCATAGTGTATTTGCCCATATTTCCCATCGAATGAGGTTGGCAAATTATTTGGCAGTATGACATGAAACGCGTATGTGTATTCGCCGGCTAACCAATCAATAATTGAACTATTCGAACAGCTACCAAGGACATACGATCTCGATGATAGATATGATTTATACGCACGACATGCAGCTCGTTCGCTGTCGCGCGGATAACCCTTTTTTATCCAACGAACTTTGGCATACCCGCTAACAGTAATATGAATTGCTGAAAAATACAAACAAACACATATACACAGATATAAATTCTAATTTAAAAAAAAAAATATCCTCCTGAACTAGTTTCAACAAGGGTAGTCGGGGGTCGAACAGTTTAAGTCATACAAATCTCGCTCCTTGAATAAAATTTTATTATTGAGCCAAAGGACGAGAAGTTGGCAGCCTCTTCACAAAGTTATTAGACGATTGTGGAAATTATTCGTCCTTGTGCTGAATATGGATGGAGTATAAGTGCGTATATATTTCACGAACCAAGCAATTCTGTGCTGATTTATAGATATACATGGGGTAAAATTTGTTTTGGAATTAAACGAAAACATGAGTGTCCTTAGTCTTAGGATTGGACTGAATTAACCTTAAATATAAGGCTAGCAGAGGTTAATGTATTCTTTTTGGAACAAAATTGATGATACACATCGTCATAGCATCGTTAGCTTCTTTTTCTGTTGCATGAACACCAGTCAAGCAAAAAGCGTGTCAAATAACACTCATAGCTTGAGTTTGAAATAGATAACGACTTTTTCGGGAACGAAAAGATTTTTAGTCAATTATAAGCATGTTTTACTTCAAGTAGATATTGTTGTATCTATGATATTAAAAAATTGATGATTTCATTACTTTAGAAGTAAAAAATGGGTAAGTACAGTCGCAAAAAGGCACCTAAACATACACTTAATCTAATTAGCCTTGACCTTTAATATAAAAGGAAAACAGCCATAAACATGACTCAAAGAGAGCCAACAATATACCATGACTGCGGCTAAAATTATTTCATTACATACGAATGCACTTTAGAATATTATGATTTTAGAAATTGTCATTGCCCCAATGCCCCATTGTGGTATGCGGATCACTATCTAAAAGAACTCAGACCCATATTGAATCTACTCGGCCGATAGTACCGATATAAATAATAATTATCCTGCTGTAAAATCCACGAGGGTCTTATAACTATTAATATTTCAAAAGTACGTAGAGGTATTTTAAGCGACCCTTTATTTGTCGTGCATGACTCGGGCAATCAAAACAAAAACGAATTGTTGTTATCTTACGACATTGTCGTTATGGTTAGGGTGACCATCTGTATGTTTTTTTTAAAACAACAAGTCTTGTTTGATTTTTGTTTTAAATAATTTATGTTATCAGTTATTGCTTGTTTCATGAGGGATAATTAATTCCACTAACTCACTATTCGTATGCCCAAAAATGTCATCAAATATGGGGGTGCAAGGGGTAGCAAAATTGTTTTATTGAGTTCAACAAATTTTACATTTGGATTTATGTGATTTAATTTGGAGATTTGTTGAGGTCAAAAGATAAAAAAAAATATTTTATGTAACTTTTCCACCCTACAACCTTTCAAGACTCCGACCTGTGACATACAATTTTTAAAATTTAAAACTCAAAATGTTACGTGTTAAATTTAAAAATATCTGCTTAAGAGATCTTAAAGAAATTGGTGTAGAAGATATCTAAAGTATCGTATTTCCGTTATTTAAAATTTAACCAAACAATCTGCAGAATTATTAATAATTTTATTTATATTTTCCCTTTAGGGATGTGCATACAAATGATCGAAACATATTTTGAAGAATATCCATTGATAGTCTTAAAATCTATATTAACAGACAGACAGGACACAATTTTCTAAGAATTCACCAAAATCGTAATGTTAGATTTGATTTAATTATGACATTTTCTAACACGAGTCCCATACATACTTTGTTATATATTAAGCAAATTTTAAAAATATGTATGTATGTCCACACTAATAGGGGGTTGAAACTAGCCCACTGTTTGTTGGCGCGCATAAAAGGAATGGTCGTATTTTTACACATACAAATGACTCATAGATTGTATACGGTCGCTTGCGACGACGACGTTCGTCAGCGACAGACTTATGTATACGCGTGGAGGTTTGTTGTGCTGAAGTTTTTATTAATAGAATAACTTACCTTTGATCCTTTTTGTTGTATCGACATTGAGTTCGACAACACCGGACAGCTCCTGACCAGAATAGTAAACACCTTGGGGATTGTGGTCGAAGGAGATAAGGCACTCAATTGGCATAGGCACAAATTCCTTTGAACTTAAATTGTTTCCTGCGGCAGCAAATTCTCTTCTTCTGCTCCTTTTTTTTTAAATATTTTATTCTTATTATGTTCGTTTATTTTTTGCTATCCTTTGAATGGGCCTATGAAATGGTAATTTCTTTTTCTTTTTTTTTCGCTTATGAAGAAATTTCACAGATTAAAATCACTAATGTATGAAAGCACTACAGAGTTCACAATTTGACATGGAGGAGACACAACAACAATAACACACAAAAATAAAGATCCTTGTGTCGTAATTTATGCACACACGCTGCGGGAGTGTTTTTTAAGGGGCGTGTAGAATATAAATTTACTACATTGAAAAAATGTCCTTAAAATATGTGCCAAATAATTATTGCTATTTATTTCCCAAATGTCCTTTAGTAGGTAGATGAAGGAATACCACCGGCAAAATAGTTCTCGTTTAATTTGGTATCCTTCTACATTTACATATATCGAAAAGGTATTTATTAAAACAATTTATTAAACTGCCATGGATTCCTTGCTGGACTGACTGTGTATTTTTAAACGTATGTGTGTGTCTTGCTTTTATAATTTACTTAAATAAATCATAGTACATATATCGACAGCCACTCTGTTGGAAAGAAGGGAATGTCCGTAAAATTTAATAAGTTACTCCTTGCGAATGAAAAACCGAATGTCAACTAAAGGAATGGCTTCTAAACTGACAAGGACTTCGCGTGAATAGTCGCGGGAGAAAATCCTATTTTTTGCAATGTTTTTTTTTTCCTTTGTTCGTTCCTTGTTCGTTTTGCAATCTCACATCACAAGGTACTTATTTGTCATGCGTATAATTGCGTGGAAAAAAAATATTTAAGTTCACTAGGGCACGAGGACATTTTGACACTACTTGCTGTCATTGGATTCTGGAAGCTCTTTTTGGAATAAAGGAAAGATGGCAGCACAATCGATATCGCCTGAAGGAGCTTTTTGCTTAAATCTGTTGTAGTCGATGATGAAAAGATTTTATGAAGGAAAAAATTGAAACAGGATGAATTGCATTCGATATATGTATAGATAACGTTGATAGTCAATCTGACCAAAGTTCAGAATGGTTCAAAAATTCAAAGTTCAAAAATGGTTTATTGTAAAAAAGTTCTGGGTACCTATCTTAGAAAATTTTAATTTCTCTTAAATTAAAGACAACAAAATTTTCTTCCCTCAATATTTCTTTAGTTTTATAAGCCAATACAGAATTATACAAACAAAACTAAAAAAAAAGATTTTTGTTCTCTGACTAGTTATTTATAAAACGAAAAATAATTCTTAAAGAAAAAAATTGTTAAATTTGTTTTATGAAATAGTTTTTTTTTAAATGGCGACTGAAAAAAACCCTACAACCGTACTATTTATTGAATGCTCAGTAAATATATAAATTGCGATCATAAAATTCGGCATTCAAATTTATGAATGAATATTGATAATATTGAGAGGGGTTTCGTACAGCGACCTAAAGATCTAGTGTGCCCTATCCAAATCTATGCCAACTGTCCTATTCAAAGAATCACAAACAAAGTATATATCTACTTTATTTATTCTTTCGCACCACCTTGGATAGAACTAGATTTTGAAACCTTATTATAATTTTACAAATATTGTTCCTGTCCCGATATCGAATTTGACCGAAGCTCAGGTTAGATCATGAGCTCAAGTTATCAAAATATTCTAACCAAGAAAAGATGTTTTTATTTTTGCAAATTTTGTTCTAAGAAATCAGGAATATAACTGTAGATATTGCGTTTTTTTTTAATAAAACATTGATCGAATAATATATAAATAATATGTAGCAAAACAAAGCATTATAACTGATGTTGACGACATGCATGTGAGTGACATATAGAATATCGTTACCTTTTAAGAGTTAAAGAGCAAACAAGTCATTTTTGTCGCTACATTTGAGCTAATATTACATAAACGATATTATTTTTCTCAAAATACTCCTTAAAGAATCTGCAAAATCTTCCGATCCTTTCTTGGACGTTGTATGATAATCATATTGCCTTTTTTAAATATTTGTATATTTATAAAAATCGTCATTCTTTTTGAATAATTATTTTTCGTAAATTTTTAAAATATATTTAGAATGCATTCAATTCATGAACACACCTTTAAACTCTTTCCTATTGCTCTCTTCAATTATTCACTTCTTTTGTATCTGCGAGCTTAGAAATTCGTTGATCTTTAGCTTTGCTAGTGAATAAGAAAATGAGATTCAACTTAAAGATGTTTCGAAGCATGACAATACGAATACCAACAACAAAGCAATATCATTCGTTTGTGACGAACTGTACTTACCTGAGCTATAATTATTGTTATGTGTTGGGTTCTGGTTTGTTATGCGAATAATATGTGTAACTTATGAATTATTATATACTTTTATTTTTATTTACACATTCCAACTGCATCTTAGAGAGTAATCACTTGAATATCAATGAATCTTCATCATCTGCACCTGCGATGCATAACGCATATGTAATAAAAATTTAAGAACTCATAAATTACAAATTGAACCAGTTATAGAGAGAAAACAAAAATGTTGTTTTTTCTTACAAAATATTTGTATATCTTTGTATCTTATTAAATTACAATATTTATTATAACAAGAGGCGTTTTAGGAATAACTTAGAGTTATGTCATAGAAACGCGAGCATATGAAAATATTTCTTTGAACTTAATCACCGCTAACCAGCTCAACTAACAACAGTTACCCCCGCCCAAAGCACCGTGTTTTGTTTAGTTTTGACTATGGGTTTCGTATCACGTCCACCATTGTATCTGTCGTATTTTATCATAAATACTAAAATACAATGCAGTTGTCAAACTAGATTTTAGCAAAGTCGGTGCCATGCCTTTGTAGAGTCCACGAACTCCCTCCTGTTGGACTGTTAGTTTCAAACAACTCATAACTCCATTACATTTGATGTTTTGGCCGAATGTCTGGCGGTGATTTTCGAATCCCTGAATTTGAAGACGTTTTTTAACTAAATCAAATGGATAGACCATCATTTTCGATAGCATCCCTGATGATGCGCCCATAATTAGTAGATTCCAAGTGGGAAGCTTACTGTGAAGAAGAAATATACCGTGTATAAGAATTTAAAATAAGTTTATATCTAACCTTCGATCATCTACTTTGTATATTTTTATAGCCGATTTGCTGAACAGCCGATAAAACATGAAATTCGCTCCCATTAGGGGAGTGATTTGTATGAGTGCCGATGACAGGCCGCGATACAAGCCTACGAGTCCCTCAGCACGTACAATAGCTGTTACAGCACGGGTCGCATTTCGATAACCTTTGCTGGAATCTTGTGCCACCAAACGAGTACGGATGACGTCGAGAGGCGTTGAAATGATTACCGCAGTTCCACCAGCAACTGCACCACAAATAAAATTTGAAAAATTTGGTTTGTCCTTGAGGTAGGTTGTCTGCTTGGCATACAAACTCAACTGTTCGTATGTCCAGAATTGAGAAATTCCGTAAAGAATGCTGAGTATTTGTGCAGGATTGTGGCCTTTCCAGAAGGCAGCAATGCCCTCTTCTCGGAATATAACTTTGCAGGCTTGGAATATTGATACATACTTAGATTTTTGACTAGCCTGCCCGCCTAGTGGTTCTACCTGTAACTGAAAGCGGATTTTTAAAACATCCAGCGGTTGGCACGTGGATCTTGTGATAGCAGCTGCAAGTCCTCCAGCTATCACTTGCTTTAGTTGTTCCTTTGTGCTATAGGTTATCTTTTTTGGTGACGATGGTGCTTTCGCTGTTGCTGTGTCAACAGACTTCGATTTCTCTATTGCTTGAGTTGCCATTAAGGTAGATTCTTTATGATTCCAAATATAATTCAATCACTTCCTCTTTTCCAAAGGCTACTTCCACAAAACAATCACATTAAAATAATTTCATAACAAAGTACCTATGTCACCACTCACTTAATTTATTTGCATTCCCAAATAGTATTTCGTCTATTTATTTAAAAAAATAGAAAAAACAAATTTGGACAAAAGTACACAAAAAAAAAAACTCAAAATCGAATTTCACCTTTTTCCAACTCAATGTTTCTGTTGGCTTGCCTGGTATGCGATTCTTCTTGTAGTCGATTGCCTTCTGCTTGTTTTGATAGCGATGAGGTTCGTGCGGCCGCTGCTATGTGGAGTTCGAGTGACCGATGACGAGCCAACGTTACTGCTGGTGAAGAGGAGAAATGCATTGACTGTTTCATAAACCTCATTTAAAAAAAAACACAACAAGTGAAAACTTTCTTTTTTCATTCGATATCTTACTGGAAGAAGATGAGTGTGTAACATTGAACATTCCGATGAAATACAAACAAAAAAGAAAACTGAACTTATTGTAATCAGCTGTTATTGACGTTTTACCGTTTTACTACGCATCATATTTTTTGTTTACATGCGAAACGGAAAAGAAAAAAAGGAATGAAAACTGACAAATGAGATTTAAGCATTGCCAGATAAACGATTCTTGAAGAATACGCGCGTTCGAGCCGCTATCGGGTAGACTGGTTATCCAGAAATTTTCACACACCTTTAACTGTCATCAATTTTTATATTATCCGAACATAATATTAAGGTTTTTTCTTGCATTATTATATTTAAGCGTAAACTTTTATACCTGGGTTCACTTCCTAGCCACTACCGCATAAAAATAAAATATGTTTCTCGGAAGGAAGTGACATAATTCTCCAAGAGTAGTTCTTCTGATGAATGGAGCTTTTAACCTTAGCCGTTCGGACTCTGTAGAAAGTTGAAGACCCTCTCTATGTTCATGCTGATAACACGCGCACATTTCCATTAAAATGTAGGTAGATACCTGCCACCTTACACACATTGGCCCAAAACTAAAGTCGAACTAGTAAGATGTTAAAACTGTTTTAGTACTGTTTTGTTACTTGGTTAAATCGACGATTTTGAAAAATTTAATTGAGTTTAGCATCAAATTTCCTGTAACATTTTATTAAAGTTAAAATCATCAAATAGCTATATTATTTTTTCAGTGTCGTGCTAACTTCATACGACATTTACAAACGTCAAAAAAGATCTGTTCACTTTGTTTTTTGGACGAACTTTCATTATTTTAAACATTGTGTAAAATATAATTAAAATTAAGAAAGAGTTGGAAAACTATCTTAAAGCTAGTAAATTGTTAAGCAGGCTGTTTTAAATTTTGCGCCATTATGGTTCTTAGATAAGTAAGTAAAGTGATTACCTTTTTAGTAAATAAAATACATAAATCAACTATACTTCTTTATCTTAAGAAAATAAAAGTAAAAAAGTAATTTATAGATGCAAGTTTCACTCGTGAAACGCAGCATACGAGGTGGGTTCCGCTGAAATGACATGATTTTGGAATTGGAATTTTCGAACCATTAGCAGGTTTTGATTCCTCATTGGGCAAATGGTGTCGAGATCTGAATTTTGAAAATTGAAGTTCCTTGCTGTATTGTTCTATTTTGTACACCCGCACTGAATGGAAAGGTATTTTATCAGATTAGTGATGGAGTCAACGAGAAGTTTGAGTTTTCATAAGATTGGTGTTTGAAAAAAAAAAATAAACGATGGGCATGAGCAAGTACAGTTTACTTGTATTTGTGTGTAAGAAAAATACACAAGAGATAATCAAATGCAATTACGCTCGGATTTGTTTATATTTCTAGATAATTTCTGGAACATTAATATTTAGAATAAGAAAAACCCGCATTGATTATTCTTATCTCTTCATGGATTTCCTATATCAAAAAAATTGTATGAATAGCGTAGAGGAATCATAAGAAAATGAATTATCAAGAAAAAAATCCAAAGGAAAACTTGTCTTGTTGTAATTTATCTAAAAATTGTCTTCCACCAGGAATAAAGAATTCGCTACAAGTCAGTAGAAAACGACTAACTGACGATTTCTCAAAGAAGATAAAAAAGTATTGGAAAAATTGAAGACGAGTTTTTAAGGAGTGGAGTAGTTCTTTCAGATTTAGAGTTTTATGGGATTACTCCACTCTAAGGTAAGCACCACTGATTGCCATTTTACATAGCCAAGACATGTGCAGTATTATCGCATTCTACTTTACAATTTTGGTACTAGAATTAGCAACGTCGAAGTTAACATCAAACTTTCGACGACCTCAGAACCCTTCTTTGAACTAGTTTGAGTAAAATAAGCCTCTAAATCTTTAATGTATATTCTTCTCACCATATTTATCTCTAGGCTTATTCAAATAGGTGTGTTAAGCTCCTGGTATGGTTATCGAGCTGGAAATTTTAAAATTAAATTCAAGATGAACTTATTTAAAGCTGTTTGTCTGACATTTGTTGCAGAAAGCATGTTCTTTATTATTTATCAGTTGTAAATTTCAAAATAACTTGAAACATAAACATTCTTTATAATAAATAAAATAAAAGCTAAAAGCTGTTTCTATATTAGTTGAATTGCTTTTTTATACCAAAAGTTTTGTGTATAAAAATATAAAAATATAATTTTCTTTTCTTTTGTATCTGTTTTACTTAAACGTTAATTAATAGTTTTTCTTCTTCTTAAGTCTTCCAACCAATTTGTGAAGTATTTGAAATGTCATTGTATCCATGTGTTGGTGGTGATGTTGGATACGGAGCATTAGGTGATTGAGGAGTCATTGATGGATAAAGATTTCCAGGAGAATCTCGGATGGTTCCCGAAGTATTCTCATACGAAAAAACCGGATATCTCGGAATAAAAGTTTTATCCTGATATTTTCCCTTTGCTGTATTATCTTCTTGGTATGTTGGTAGAGCTAAATAAAATTAAATATAAAAATTTTAAAGAAATATACTATCAATACAGGATTCCCACAGTCTTCGGAACAGACGAAAATCATTAGTACCTGATTACTTTTATCTAAAAAAAAAATTAAGAGGAATTTTTATGGTTTTCGCTTAAAGACTGAGTTATTATGGTTTTTCGAGTTTGGGCCCCATTTATTTAATTAGCTCTGTCTTTGCTAAAGATTGGTTTTAATTTAAAGTAGTTGTTTTTATTACTTTTATATCATTTTGTTAAAAAATGACTTATTACAATGTAACTTATTGAGTACCAAAAATTGCCAAAAATCCATAATTCGCATGGGATAATTCGATTTAAGATCAGTTTGCAACAAATAAAAATATTGATTTGCGAAAAAAAAAATTAAAGCGAACGTACTTTAGCTAAGATAGAGTCAGCTTATGAAACGGGACCCAAAATCACATAAAAAACGTTATAATTTAAAAACCAAAACTCATAAGTTTTCCGGCTTAAAAATAACCAATGGAATCAATAGCTTTCGTATGCGTTGAGGGTTGTGGAACACCCAGTATAATTGACTCCTCTTACGCATTGGTTTAAAAACTGGAGTCGCTCCAGGTTGTCCGACAATCACACCATTTTGTTCTTCTATCAAACTAGCTTGCAACGGAACTGTACCGATTATAAGAGGAAATATAAGATCAAAATCTGAATACAATCCAGCTACCTTCACAGTAAACTTTAATGTGTATATAATTTTAATTATTGAACAATTTTCCATTGACGAAGGAACAGTCGATGGAATCTCAAGATACTCATTCATTTCAGCTCGGTTTTGCTTGACAACTTCACCCAATAGAATTTGAGCTACTTTTACCTCGTTCCATTTGGTTTTTATTTCCGGTGTATGACAAGTGTATATTACTTTTCTCATTAGTCTTACTTTTATATCAGAACACCTAACATCCGATTGATTATCCAAAACAACATTGAATCGAATTTTTTGGCCAGGTGCATAAGCCGAGAATGGAACTCGACACATAATAGTTATTGGATTTTTTCCTCCACAGCACATACTGAAGCAAAACACTTTTTTTTCCTCCTTTTCCATTAGATTTCCATTCAAAGGATTGAGGTTTAAGTCGTAAGGTGAAATAACAGTGAATTCTTGTTTAAAAGTATTATTATAACGAAGAACACGATCGATAACCATTATGACTTCGTAAGTTACTTTTCCGTCGGTTCCAATGAACGAAGTTGGTGCATTTGGTGGTATGGTAGCTTGAAAAGGATACACATATTTTCCAGCAATAAGTTCAAGTTGACTACCTCCATTCGTACCGAAAACGTATTTTTCCGAAGTGAAATATAACTCAGTAGCGGAATAAGTTTCAAATGCTTTTTCACGTTTTCCTTGGGCATTTTGTTTGTAGATGTTTTCAGTCCAACGTACTTCAGAGTGTCCATTAATACTGATGTAAATAGCTAAAAGTTAGATATGTTTTTATTTAAAAAAAAATATCTTGTTGATGTTGAAAATTATTATTAAATCTAAAATAACACGGGGTCTATAACATGCTAACAATTCAGACACTAGAACTCACGGTTAAGATGTGAAACGCGCTAGCAGGGTCCTAATTTGGCAAGCTTGAATAATTTTTCATGTACACATTCATGCTAAAACTATGTGTACGAATAAATATACGACACGCACTAATAAACATTATACAACATTTTGTACTATACCTTGATTGAAATAAATGTTTTACATAGAATTTCATAACCTTAATTATTCTTAGTAAAACAAAATAAATAATTTAGAAAAAAAATTTATATTTGCATGACAAACCATATTATCTCTACCATACATTTTATTTTCAAAATAAACTCTTTTATCTATGAATATATACCTAGGTTAGGTTAGGCTAGGTACATCTACACGAATATATTTACATTTATCACAATCAAAGCTCCATCGCACTCAATCTTTCCCACGGCTGGGTTGTTGTCTAACATCACAACTGGTTTCCGGCAACAATGATTTAAATATATGCTATATCGGTACATAGATTTTGTAAAAATTGCCTCATTTTGCTAACAAACGTTTTGGGAATTCAAATTTATTAATTCTAAATCGAGTACTATATTCGTATCATTGCAATCGGTATAATTCATTATTATTCAAGTGAGGAATTAAGATAAAATATGGAATGCGTATAACTTTTGTAATTTACTTCCATTTGAAATGCATTTTCCTTTTCAATAATACTTATGAAAATGTGTATAGGGAAATCAAATCAAGAATAAATTGATCTACATATTTTGGCAATGGAAAACCCTTTTAGGTTTGCTTTGTAAATGAGTTACCTTATCTGACTCATACCGTAATCTTCAAATAAGTTATAAATTCTTATAGTTTATATTATTATGGGTATGTATATGTATTAAGTTAGATTCTCTGCATTTTTTAAAATAAATATACATATACATACATACATCGAAACTAAACAAAATCGACTACTATTACTCTTTTGTTGTCTGAAAAAAATTCTTTCTTTCTACCATTGCATATGCAAATCATCAAAGCTATATTTTATACGAAGATACATAACGTAAAAGTATACAGCAATTTTTTTTTGTGGTTACAGGCCATGTTAAATCTTTTGGAAAGTAAAAGTACCAGATGATTCATTGATTTTCTTCTCCTTTTCCTCAGTTCCCATAAAAGTATAGGGATTTAACTTTGTATTCCCAATCCCATATTTTGTCGAGTCGGCAAATATCGCGTTTTTCACTAGAAAGAAAGAGTATGTACGAGTATATACCTCAATCGAAATTTAAGAAATGTATCTCTCACTTTGTTCCTAGCAAGAATTCATCTTAAACATTAATATTGCTTACAATGCGATTCGAAAATTGAATGAATGTCCACTTTATCTTCTGCACTAATTGAGAACAACTTGAATTATAGCACAATAATTCCAAAGAAAAGTCAATTAAATTAAATTAAAGTAAAACTCGGGTGATTGGTTTCTTAAAATGTTAATTGAATTATACGTTTTTTGTTTAATTGCAATAGTACATACATCTTATAGTCTTTGGCCTTGCAGTGATGAGCTCAGCTACTCCAGAAATTGTCTGCCCGGCATAATAAACCCCAAGTGGATTATTGTCGAATTGTATTGTACATTTGCTTGCCATTGTCAGCACTATTTTTTTATTTAATTCATTTACAAAGCAATAGAACACAAAAACTGACTCTAATTAAAAATAAGGTGTACACAGGTCAAAAATAAAATACAAACAATCTATACGGAAAGGGATAAAGCGAAGAATTAAAATAGAGTAATATAATTTAATATTTACGGCCTGCAGCCGAGCAGCTGTAGTTACAGTCGCAGACTTAAAGTGTGAGAGATACAAACACGAAATTCAGTCTCAAACAAACGAATGCGGAAAATATAATGGAGAATGTAATGTTAACCCCCTCGTTCTTTACTCTATAGAACCCCAACCCAGAGACAGAATGACAATAAAACAGGTTTATGTTATGTCTGTTGGAGCGTAAGACCCAAACTTTGACTAAGGGATACACTTTAAACGTTGGCGAGGTTTGTATTTGTATAAAGATGCAAGACTTTGGTTTTCATCTTTTTGTTTTTTTGTGCGTAGTTGCCTTGGACAGTAATTATTAAGTTAATTATGTTGATACTTTTCGGATAAAGTCTGTGCGTATTTCAAGGTTATGGTCATAAAAATAGTAGATGGATATCCAAATTCACTAAAGCTATGGGTAGGTCTGTGAGTCTTTTTTACTTTCTCATAATGAGCATGCTAAACAGTTAAAATGAAAAGTAGTTTACTTGAAGGTTGTTTTGTTTTTTTTTGTTTATTGTACGAGTCCTCAAGGGGCTACGAATACCCTTATAAAGTCAACACACAGTGCGAGCAATTAGGAAAGTAGGATAGGATTTGATAACAATAGTAGCTTGCAAGTCGCAAATATTTTAAATAAAATGTTCGTAATTTTATTGGGTTCAGTGCTACTCATTTCAAAATATTGAACAATGTAAGTTCTTTATTATGCAAGTCAACAAATTTGTACTACTTGCAATGTTCTGAATTTTGGGGAACTAGTACAAAATTTGTCATTTTTTACTTTTAAGAATGTTTGGATGACAATACAAGAAATTGAAAGGATTAAAAATTAATTTTGAAAGTAAAAGTACCATAACCTTACAAATTCTCGGGAGAAAAAATATTTCATGATGTAGCATAATCTCATGAACAATTAAAGCAAAAAATTATTTTGTCGAAAACCTAAGCTAGGGGAAGAATTTTGGGGTCGGAAGCCACCAAGAGTCACAGTAATTTTGGATGTGAGTGATTACACATAGTTAGTTTTATAAGATGGTACCTGCTTTTTAGTTTTGAATTATATTTATATGCCTTAAAAAAATACAAATTTATATAATAAAACGTATATAGAAAAGGGAAATAATTTTCAACATGGTTTAAGGGTTTTTAATATTAAATCCCAGTGGCGCAAAATTTTAAACAGCTTATTATTAAGGTAATAATTAAGTAGTTTACTAACTAAGTCTTAATTTTGAACATTTTCTAACTAGTATCGTACTAAAGTAAGCAAATAGACCTTTTGTCTATTTTTAATTAAATTGGTATTGGATGATTTTAACTTTAATAATAGGGTAGAGAAAGTATGATGCTAAATTCGATAAAATTGGCAAAATCGTTGTTTTAACGTATAGGTTCATACTAAAACAGCCTTAACATCGTACTAATTCAACTAAAATTTTTCGCCAGTGTTTTTAAAGATTATCTCAAACCTTAAAAGTACAGCCAAGTTTCCTAAACTAAAAAAATTGTCTTTCAATTAAAACAACTTTATTTAAAAGTGACTGAAAAGTATATCAATAAAATTGGCTTCTTATTTCAAGTCAAGTTTGTTTATCTCGAAATATCATCGGATTATATTTTCTCACTACACAGTAAGCTGAACTTCCTTGATCTGAGATATGTTTGTCCGTTTTTGCACCTTCATTTAAACGTTTTGATTAAAGAAGGAACGACAAGGTATGATTAGTTAAAAAAATTATTCGAATTAGGTTTGATCATTTTATATTGGCTGAAAATAATACATATTGAATTTTGTATTTTCGAAAAGAAAACTTATAATAAACAGTAATTGAACTGCGTGGAAGGTGTTTCTCAGAAAAAAATAATTATTAAAATATTTTCTGCAGTTTGTTTTAGCAATTTAAACATTGAATTTCATGTATTCAGAACATTATTCTTCAATTACAATTATATTTTAAAATATACAATTTTTAAATAGCAAAGTACTTGTCCATATGAAAGATCAAAAAAGAGCGATTTGTTTTCCACTCGGAATATTGAAAAAATATATTCATTGTAATTCTAGCATGTATATATGTAGAAAAATCATCTAGCGATAGAAAACTATGCACCGAAACCACCCTATTCGCACGAATTCGGTTGACCGATAAATCGCTTGAACTGGTTTACTCCAGCGAGTTAAAATCGCTACCACCACAACTAGCCGAGAAGCACATAACCTAAGCACTTTTTGAGTTATACACAATTTATTTCAAATATTTTGAAACAAGTGTTCAATGAGGTCACTTTAAAAACTTAAGAACAGACATATGGTAACTCAAAAAATTGTTTAAGAGAAACCATAAATCTGTAAACTTATGAAAATATGGACTTAGGAGAAATTTATCTTAGAACGAGAGAATTAAAAACACTCATACCTATGTATGACATAAACAAGTATTTAATTCATGAGCAATTCGAGAAATGCATTCGAAATCTTAATTAGTGCCCTCTTTAGTGAGCAGTTTTTGAAAACCAAATTTTAAACTCAAACTTTTTTAATCTAAATTAATTTTTAAAATGTTAAGTAATTAAATATTCATTTCTATTTCTATTAAATGCTCATATCCATTTGTATTCGAATGCTGGAAAATAGATGGTCTTTTGTATGGTATTTTGTATAGCTAAATATAGCAATATAGTAAGTAAAATGTTTTCCTTTAGGGACGGATAGATTTAGAGAATTCATGATAGCCACGTTGTTTCATCTGTTCTTATTTTTCATTTTTTTTTCTCTATTTTTCGGGGACTTTAGGCAAATAATGCCATTGCTCAAATTCGAACTGATATTGATTAGTGTTTCTTGATTTAATTTAACTAGATTCAAATGCAATTGTAAGTAAGGGTATTAATGCAACGTCGGAAAGTTAACGACGTCCAAAATGAACTGTCAAAAATTTTATTAAAATTTTTCCAACAAATCGACACGAATGTTAAAATTAAATTTTTTTCCAACAAATCGACACGAATGTTGTAAATGAAGATGGTAAATTATTACCAATAGTACTACGACGTATGTAAAAAAAAAAAACAATTTTTCAAAACCATTTCAAATTAAAATCGAAGTGAGTTCGTTTTGTGTTTTGACACAAACTGAACGATTGCCTAAAATGAGTTCGCTATTTTGAGTAACATATAATTATATGCACCTGCGCGGACCAAATAGTTATGTAACTAAAAATTGAATGTGTGAATTGGTTTTTTACAACTTTAAATATAACTTCCAATAGTTAAAGGGTATATTTGGATAATATAATAAGACACACGCGACACGCCATATTTCCTTCATTGCAGTTGTTTTGTGTTGAACTGTTATTCTAGATTTATTTTTCCAAAAAATCGTATACCAGAAATGATTTTTCCAGTGCAAGTTTCTTACGGGCTTTTCGTTTTGAATTCAAACCAAACTAAAAAGAAACTCTCAATATTATTATTAAACTTTTCGATTGGTTATCTGGATTAAGCAGCGATTTGGATTTATTTGGCATTCCTTTTCTCACTTATCGTTAATCGAAATTATAAAAGATCTTCTACTAGGTATTTCGTTTTCTAAATTGAAAGGAACATGGAACAAGAGGGAGTTTTGAGTTTTCAATTATAAACGATATAGGTAGTTTATTCGCTACCAACTACGAGCAAAAAATCTTCACTGCACTGGAAAAAACGATCAATGTAAATTCAAACCAACTTCATTAGGTTTTCTGAATGGTTTGTAGTTAACTTCAATCCCATCTCTACTCACCTAGACGTTTCTCTTCACACACATCAAATACTAAAAATTAGATACATTTTACTATTTCTTCTTGTGGGATAGAAAGAAAAAGAAATGTGAAATGTCATTCGTCCGTCCGTCAGTGTGAAAATTTTTTAATGGAAGGGTGGTTGGCTACTTCAACTTGTACTTGCCTGCCGATTGAAGCAAAAACGCAAACAAATTAAGAATTATATTCCTTTGTCTCTCAAAAAAAATTACTCAATTTTGCTGTTCTTAGTTAATTAAGCACAAGTTTTCTGCAAAAATATTTATCCCTCAAGATGCGGAAGAAGTGAAAGTGAAGCCAATAAAACCAAAAGAATGGAAAAGGAAAAAGACCGAGTAGAAATCAAATTAAATAGCCCAAATAATTCTTATTTTAGTGGGCAAGAAATAAGCGGACAAATATGCTTCTTCCTGACCAAGAAAACAAAAATTCGTGGTAAGTTTTAATATAATATGTATAAAGATACAGATATTTGATTTATTTATATATGTATCAGATTTTATGTAAATTTTTTACAAGAATTTCAATCTAATTTCTTTTTCTTCGATTTTGTTATGACACTCATTCAAAATAACTTCCTAATTTGACAGCATTTTTGTTAGACATTGTGAATGAGTCATATTTATTATGTTAGTGTTCCACTTTGCACAATGCACATTGCACATTGATGGACTTCCCGCCCCTCCCCTTCATTGTTGAATTCAATTTTTATGTTTAGAAATGCAAAAATAAAAAAAAAAAATATTTATCGTTCGTTGATATTAATCCTTTTTTCAGCAATAAATCTGCAAGTATGCGCCAAGGGAAAATGCAAATGGATGGAAATGTTTCACAAAGACTCGTACGGCAATGTAAATACACGGCACGTTTTCTATACTGGCAAAGAGATATTTCTTAATGAAGATGTCGACGTTCCATATGTCCCAGCTCGTGGCATTGAGTTAGCCCCAGGCGATTTAACCATGGATTTTACATATTTGCTGCCCAAATTTTTGCCCTCATCATTCAAAGGTTCATACGGTTCCATAAAATATAAACTTAAAGTTGTAATTCAAAAGCCATGGACATTCGATGAGAAGTATACGATTCCATTGACTATCGTTAGATATAGCGTAAGCCCACCAATAACTCGAATAAATCCACCTCAACCTCAAATATGTCAGACGACGCGTAATGTTAGTGTATTCGGTGGTGGTCCAATATCATTGGTTGCCGAACTTCCTAAAAATTTTGTTGTACGAAATGAAAAAATTACCCTCCTGGTAACCGTCGACAATCGCAGTAGTATCCATGTGGATAAACTTCGATTTACTATAGTTCAGAAAATCTTCTATATATCTACGAGGCCATTAATGAATACAAAACTTGAAGAAGTGATTTTATTCACTAAAGAAACTGGAGGCGTGGAGAAGAAATCAGAACGTTCATTTGCTCACGATCTTTTGTTTCCTGCGTGTCCTCCTACGAACGCTACTCGAATATTTAACATTGTATATGTTATCAATGTGGAAGCCATACTGCCAGCTTTCTATAAAAATCTCTCGGTGTCCTTTGATGTTCAAGTATATTCGGGAGATGGCGGCTTAGAGCCTGGAAATCCATTTGAAGAAGATGAAGGACCAACAGGCGTTGGTGTTTTCCCAGTTAGCAATCGTTTAAGTTCGTTTATTAATACAAGTAGCCCAACGCACTCGCATTCACTAAACGAAAGCGAAAGCAGCTCATTATATTCAACTACCTCGGAGTCATCAACGGCAACGCTTAGTCCAGCACCCAGACCACCAACTGATTGCGACTCCCTAAGTCGAGAGTCGATGAGAAATAGTTTCCGAAGTTCCATGGGATATATCCATCCGAATATTGCCAGACAACCAAACGCTCTTCCATATCCATCCGAAGCACACCCAATGCTAGCCGAATTAGTGAATGAAATGTATGATCCACCACCAATGAATAGTTCATATCCTCCACCAAATATACCTACCCTGCCGCACTATCTTCAATCATCGGTTCATTTTCAAGTACAAGCCAGATATCCGGTGAATGAGTTACGTAAGTTTTATAAAGTTTTTTTTTCATAGGTTCTTTCTGTGAAATTTCGTTTTTTTTCAGCACCATCGTATGAAGAACTGTTTGGGAGAGCACGTTCAAAATCACCTACAGCACCATCTCCGGAGACTCCAGTTTAAATCTTTCTTATTTTGTTTAATTTCACTTACTCTAGTGCGACTTTTGTAGCAACACGTGAGGCATTGGTTGGTGCGTTGCACTTTCACGCCGAAGGTCTTGCGATCAATTCGCCGTCGCTGCCACGACAAACGAACGAAAAATATCAGGGGTAATAGCTCTTGCGAGGAAGTGACAAATCCTAAGAGAGTATCTCTTGTTATGAAGAGTGATTCACATGTCAATCGTTTGTACTTGGCAGAACATTTTAGGTCCAATCCATTTCTGTTGAAAACACGCATATAGGAATTGTTGAGAATTGTAATTTGTAAGTCACAAGCCCTTTCTTCTCCACGAGCTGTTGCGCCCCAAATAGTTTGTTTTCACTTATTTTCGAATGAACTAAGAAAAGAATGCAGGCAATTCATTTTCGAGCCCAACTACATTCGGTGTTTAAATTATCTCGATCTTTTAGTGTTTATCGTCCATACTTTTGTTCAATGACACTTGTTGCACTACAATATATAAATATTTACATAACGAATATCACGAGTCCACAAGATCCAAGTCACCAATATTTATTCCCATCAAAAATTGACAAAAGTAACCAAGCTTTACTGGCACCTCTATCACCGAATTGGTGAAAATCGAAATACTTTTTTAAGATTTATAGTAGGGATAATTCCAATTACGATGTATTTTGTGATAAGATTGAGGTCACTTAAGGTCATCATATCTATCGAAATTATTTATTACGTTGGCCACGTTCATTACAAGTTTGATAGATGAGTCATCTATTTAAATTAAAATTGACATTTTTATTTCTATGTTCATATTTATTTTGCGTCCGAAAGATTTACTAAATGAAAATTATTTGTTAAGCTTTTTTTTTGTATTTAAACAAAAAATATTGCACAAGTTTATGCATAATTATTATGTTTAAAGAATTTATTACAATTTTTTTTCTTTTTTTAAGAATAAAGTTTTTCTATGTAATTAAGTAATTAAAAAAAATAAAAATAACCATATTTTTATGTGTTAAATAAACCCAAAGATTGTTTGTGTTTGCCTGTGAACTTAGAAAAGTTTTTGATAAAATGGACGAATAAAATCCACTAAAAAAGTAAATTAAAAATTCGTCTTTAAATTGGAAGTAGGCACTCATTTTTAGCAAAAATGTTTGTTTAATCCAATTTACTGGTTAGGTATAATAGAAAATTGTTACATTTTCAGGATTTTCAGAATTTTTCTTAAAGAAACTATGCAAAGGAATATACCGAAAAGCAACTAACGCCATCTCTTCAAATAGTTTTGGTTGTTGAATAAAATATAAAATAAAATAAAAAAGAATTCGAATAATTAACATGTCAAAATAAATAAAGAAATTAGCCAAGATGAAGACAAAAGTTTCCAAAAAATCTGATTATTTAAATTTTTAGTTCGTTTACGTTGAATTTCTGTTTGACTTGAAATGAATCACTGAATTAGTTTTTTTTTTTATTAAAAAAATCGAAAAAATTTTAGTTCGTCTTAGCCATTATTTTGCCCTGATTGCCTTTTAGACATTATATTATCCATTCAACCATGAACAGTTGAACAGTTAAATATGAAGGGTTTAATAATACATATACATTCCCTGTTATAGAATGTTTAATCTTAGTAAAAGATTCTGAAACACTAAAGATTTCTCAAAATGCACCATTTGGACAGTCGTGAGAATTGCATTAAGAAATATGTGAAGAGTGAGTTAAAATTCTTACAATGCTAAATGAGCTTCTGTGCGCTTAATTTCATTTGTTTTAAAAAAGAGGCAACAAATTAATAAAATCGATATATTTTTTTTAATTTATTAGTTCGTAATTTACATTATTTTAATTCAACATCCATATATAAATTATATTATTTATGTTACTACATATAATTTATTTATTTATTAATCGAAATGTATGCACTTTTTTATAAAAATATCTAACTTCTACTGGACAATGTTATAGCAGAGATCATAAAATTTACAATTTTGTATATTATTTCAGTCAATCCCAAAATGTTTGTTATTTATGACTTTTAAAGTAACAAATCTACAAGCGCTGCTCTACTAGTCGATGGTTCATTTGCTTGGAATGATTTCATTGACCCTTCTTGACTAGCAGTTATATCCAATCCAAATAAACCGAGTTCTTTTAATAAATCTTCATCAGCATGTGTCGCAGATAATACTGATGATGATCCAACAACCGTATTCGATTCTGAAGGCATTTCTATTGGTTTTACTTGAGCTGGAATTTCATTTGGATCGTTACTGGTTCCTAGTAAGTCTATTATATTAACAGGATCTTCAACTGCTTCCACAGCTTTTGCTACTTCTTCCTCATTTATGTCTTCTTCATCTAGTTGTGGTGTAAGAACATTTGTTTTATATTCAAATGCAGATGATTTAAAATCAACTTCAATAGGAAATAGATTTGGTGTTTCTTCCAATCGAGTGACTGACATTCTATGCAACTCGGCAAAACATTCCAAAATGCTACGCAGTTGTCTAGTTAGATCGTTAACATGTTTGCTTTCAAGAAGTTCCATTTTTTCTAAAACATCATTACGAAGTTGTGCGAATTTCGAACGTGCTTCCTGGCGGCATTTAAGTATCAAACGATATTCATAATTTCCAGTCTCAACGCGATACAATGATTCTTGAAGTGAGGCAAAACTGTGCTCTTCATCGTCCATCTCTTTGACTTTCAAACAATACGAAAGATATGTAAATTTTGCATCTGCGTACTTTTTCACAGTTAATTTCGTGTCTGGAATGGCTTTGTTTAAATAGGTTCCAATATCAGCTAGAATTGGTTTAATAGCCTTGAGCATGTTCACTCCATCCTTCTCGAAGTTTCTATGTAATTCTCCGAAAATGCGAAAAGCCTCCGATGCCCTCAATTGTGGCTCTTTAACACTTATCTCTGCATAAATATCACCAAATTGTTTATAAGTTGTAAGTAGGTCAAAATAAGCCTTCAACATTCTCTTAGCATGATCAACTAAACCTTTGTACATGTACTCTGTTCCTTCTAATTCTTCTAGTCTCTTAACTAACGAATCGTTGCATAATATTGCCCTTGAGAGTCCCAATGAGTCGGCAGTACTACTAGACATGGATTCCACAAATCGATGTTTGATTTTCTTTAAAAGAATATCAAAAGATTTTCCTTGTTCCAAATCAGCGTGGAGTTTATTATAGTTGATGGTTACATCTGTTGTTGCAACTTGTATCATTTTGGCCACTTCTACTTTCGTCTTGCCTTTGACATTCACTCCATTAACGGATACCAATTCATCTCCACTCTGTAGAGATCCTTCTTTTGCTGCAGGTGTTCCATCAAAAACCTTCATGAAAAAATCGTATTTAATAATGGAATATTTTAAATCGAACCAACATACTTGGACAATGTACAGGCAAGGACATAGCGGAGCTCCTCCACCAATACTTATCCCGATGAGGTTGGTCTGGTCTTTTGTTATGACAACTGTCCCAGTTGTTATCGTCATTCCCCTGCATATAAACACCATCAAATTATTATCTTTTGCTATAGATTTTCAAGTCTAATACTAGCATACAATTTGACCTGTATTATCTCACCTTCTATTGTGACTACTGTTTTTCGTGCTTAATATTAACTTTTTAAATTAATATAAAATAATTGAACCATCTTGATCTGACCCTGTGAAGGATTTTAAGAAGTTTTAAAAAATATTTCCTGCATCAAGTATATAGAAACTTTCACCTCTTAATGCTTACATTGCGAGGCCTGAAAATATTTAGGAAACCAGTGGTTTCTGCAGTCACACCTCAAAAAATTGGACTACGTGGACAACTTTTACTTATTCTCTCACAGCACCAAGAATTTGCATTTAGTCAGAACAAGGCTGGAAATCGTGAGGCTGAAGATCAATACGACAAGACCAAAAATATTCAGGCTATCTCTAAATGAATGCAAGGAATTTCACATATTTCGATAGTATGTGCCTCTATTGACAACTGAACTGTACAAGATATCAACAGTCAAATCGGCAAGGCCAAGGTTGCGTAATGTTGGTTGCAATACTTGGAAAATAATCTCAAATGAAGAGTTTCATATCCGAAATCGCAAGGAACTCATAAATGTCATTGTTCGAAAACGATGCCGGTGATGGGAACGACTCAGTCGTACAAGCTCCAAAATCCTGATAAGTATTGATATTATTACACACTATACTAATCTTTTAAAATCAGCGTGTTCAGATATACAAAAACACTGGTAAAAAATAAATATATATCGCACCGATTTATCTATTAAAAATGGTTGTTTGTATTAATATTAGTTTGGGTTTTCTCAATCAAAGTGCTGATTTATATAGTGAAAAAACAGTATCTACCACGCCAAAACTAGCAAGCTTCTACTGTAAGCCTTAGTTTGATCTTTACTTACAATCTTTCTACTTCTGCACTCTGGCTGTACATAATTTTTCGTTGGCTAATGCATTGCTCTTCCAGGCAAACAACTTGAAGCTCTTCAGTTTGTTTTATTGATTGGACAGGAGTATCCACGGTCCCTTCATCTCGACTTTGGAATTCATAACATGACATAAGATAATTTGGTTTTAGATATAAATTTTGAAATTGTTGACTAATGGTGAGTTGCTTTTGGGTTATGTGAACATAATTATTTGTCTACCTAGTTTTACAAATTAACATCGATGCTGATAATGGTAGTGAGTCACTACGAGTGTGGTAAATTATAAACATGAAGATGCGAGTATGAATAAATTAATATCTGTTCAAATTTGAGACCTAGTAGGTTAGTATGAGATCTAGCATCGATGACATATTCAAAACTGTATTCAGCTATTTGACCAAATTCAAATCGTAACTGCCAAATCGTCTAGTGATAATAAAGATACCAACCTGCACAAAATATTGATTTTTCTAATCAAAATGCAGTCTACTTTTTAGACTTATAAAAGTTTAAGGAAGCAAAAAGTACATAGGATATCTTAAACATTTTTGGATCAATGAAATCGAAAATAAAATTTTTTTGAATAAATTAAAAAAAAAAAATAGGTAAAATGAGGAAAATAAGTCATCCATATTGATGCTATTATTTTGTCTTATTAGGTACAACTGGCTACTGAAAACATGGTTGAAATATCTACAATCAAAAATAAAATAAAAATTCATTCAATTTGCAACCATAAATTAAACATAGAATTAATATTTTAAAATTAAGGAATACAATTCAGCAAAATTAAAAAAATATATTTCAATATTTACATTTTGTCTTCTTCGAAGAAGAAATCGTCATCTGGATCGGTTAACATATTGCGAAATCCTTATCAAAGTTGGAATGTTATGTTGAATTGATCTAATTTATTCATAAAATAAATTAATCAAATATTTTATTGCTTGAAAGATCAATTCCTTTATCCTACACAATCTGACTGTAATATTTTTTATTATGACAGTTGGACAGGTGAATAGGGTTGGCTTTATGTAATATTGTAAAGATTGTAGTATTTTTTTATGATTTTAGAAGAAAGTTATATGTTTTAGGTAAAGTGATTATTGAAATTTATTTAATTTAAACAAAAATGTTTCGTTGGTTTTTCAACAGTTTGACAAGAATCAAAGAAGGAAGACCCCAACCTTTGTATATAAAATCTACCCATGTGGAATGAAAGCGAATACGACCAGGAACAATGAAACGGAATTAAAAACAGTGGTCTCATTCGGTGGTTGAAAGCTTTGTATTTTACTTCTCAAAATTTTTCAAAATTTTACTTGTTTTACCCCCATTCCAACAATATACCGTTTTTTCTCTATGCGTGAAGCAAAAAAATGCCACATCATACTTATTTGTATAAAAAATTAATAAAAAGAAAATAGCTTTCTTGTTATCGCTTTGTTCTGCACCTTCGGTTTGCTTTTCATCATCATCATCGGCTCGACAACTGGGTTCCGGTCCTGGCCTCTTTCAACAAGTCTCTCCACCTATCCCGGTCTCTAGCCGACGCCATCTAGTTGCGCACCCCAAGGCTTCGGGCGTCCTGGTCTACGCTATCTCTCCAGCGCAAGCATGGTCTACCACGCTGTCGTCTACCATAGAATGTACCACAAAGAACTTTCCGAGCAGGTTCCTCTTCGCTCATGCGGTTTGCTTTTACCGAAAATATTATTACTCCCTTCTGATTCTCGGATGTCCTTACTCTCCACAGCTATACAAAAAAAGTTAGGGAATACGCTCGTCCATGCTGCGCGCCGTTCGTTCCTCTTCATGCAAGTACTATAGATTTTATATAAAATGATTAAACTTTTTCTATAAAAAGTAAACACGGCAACTCTGATCTGTTTCATTTTCATCAAAAAAGTATACCCAAAATTGCGTTGGTCCATTTTTTCAATTGCTGAACTTTTCCATTTTCTGCGCTGTGCTGAGACTGTGATCTGCGCATGCGACGCCATGCGTTGATTTAAACGTCAAATTAGTACTCATCCTCTAGCTGCTATCTTCTCTGCTCCAAAGAAATTTCTTCTTGGGTGTGTTGTGTATTTGTGTATATGCTCTAGCTAGTGCATATTTTTCTGTTTTTTTCTGTCGCCTTCCCAGTTTCACAGACAACAGGAAATTATTCATCAAATATAAAAAAGTCTTAAATTATTTAAAAACAAAAGTAAACCAATAAACCTAGATTACAATGGGTCTTAAAGGGTGTGAAATTCAATTGGACAATCCATGGAATACCTACTACGCTGGTCAGACCATCAATGGACAAGTTAATTTAACATTTGATTCGCCGAAGAAAGTCAGAGGTAAGATGGAAAAAAACGAAAAAAATTATAATATTTTATTCTATGCACTGAAGTCTTGAAGCAGCAACAGAGATAGCCTTATTGCGGGTGGTAGTGGAATCAGAATCACAATGACTGGGCTGTCTTTTCTTGCCTGTGAAAAAAAAAAATAAAAAAATACAGGAAAAGGGTGGTGTCGGTTGCGGCACTAGGTGAAAAAATGGTTTTATTTTAGACTTGAATTTTGTTGAAAATTCATCAATTGGAGCTAGGAAACGCCAACAATGCAAACAACAGCAGATATTTCATTCCTCTGAACTCGTTGCGTTTAAGAAAAATTTCAGGAATGCCATCAACAATTGAGTTTGAGTGGATACTTCTTTTCTTCACCCTTTGCTAAAATTCTGTATTTTGTCTGCCTAGTCAATAAAAGATTTCTTAATTTTTTAGACAGGCGCCACTTGAAAAAGTGACCTGTCTACTATTTCAACAAATAATCTCTTTTAGCAATTTGTTGTTGGCTATAAAAACAAGACTATGCGCGTTTGTGCAAAAGATTAAATATATTGGCTCAGCCCCACGATCAATGACATCATACATAATTTAATTTGCCTACAGTAATACAAATTGAGATGTGCTCATTGTTGTTTTCTATTCATATTAAATACATTGAAGGTATTTTTTTGATGCAAATTAGTCAACTTGATGCATTAACCTAAAAATAAAAAAAGTATCAATGTTAAATTTAATTATTCATTATCGTAATATAAGAAATTATCAAATGTCATAGTAATGATGCATAGATGCTTTCGAAGCTTTGTTATATGTATATTGTTTATGCTTGCTTTCGGGTATTTCAGGTCTTTCCAATCCCTTAAATTATTCATAATAGTCTGGTCGACTCAATTTTTGCTATAGCTCTCGGGTATCTAGTTTTGTTTATTGTTAAAAGTACGTAAACGTCACAAATCTTCTGATGTACTTTAGTCTCAAGAAGTCATACTTCAAGTTATAAACGCCTCTAAATAAGGTTCTTGATTTAAAAAAGTTTCTTCGTGCATATTTGTACTACTAACTTCTCTATCAATGTTCACCTTAATTACCTATAATTTTTCAATTTATATTTGTCTCGTAATTTTAAGGAATCATTATTCGTTTTCTTGGAGAAGCGAATACTGAGTGGTCAGAGTCGAAACGCGTTACAAATAGCGAAGGCAAAGATGAAGAAGAAACTGAAAATCTAACTGGCCATGAAGAATACTTTCAAATTCAGTATTATCTTTTGGGAGGAAAGAACAGTAAGTGATGATTTCCTTTCCCATTCAGATCAAAAATACATATTGCAATAAAATTATTTACTTTATGTAAGGTTCGGAAACTGAACTTCCAAGTGGTACTCACAATTATCCATTCACATGCGCCTTGCCACCAACTCTGCCATCCTCATTTGAGGGTGAATTTGGTCATGTTCGTTATACAATCAAAGTAACTCTTGATCGTCCATGGAAATTCGATCAGGATATGAAAATGGCATTTACTGTTGTCTCGCCTATTGATTTGAATCTCAATCCCAGAGTTAAGGTAAATATTTTCTTTTGAATTTCTAATCATAAAATTAACCCCATTTCAAATTTTAAGGAACCTTTCAAACTTGAATTAGAAAAGTCGTTCTGCTGTTTCTGTTGCCGTTCGGGCCCATTGGCAGTAGTTGTCAATCTTCCAGTTACAGGTTTTGTCTCTGGTCAAATAATACCAATTACTTGCGAATGTGATAATGCTAGCAATGTTAGTATTTCGCTAGTTAAGTTTATATTTCGCAAAGTAGTTGCTTTCCATACAACTCAACCACGTCGGGAAACCAAGAAGGATAAGATAACAATATCTGAGCTTAGTGTGGGACCAGTTGGCGCTTCTGAATCAAGGACCTGGACTCAGCAATTAGAAATCCCACCATTGCCTCCATCGAGTTTGTTAAATTGTGGAATCATCGATTTGGATTATCAATTGCATGTAAGCAAAAGTCGAAAGAGGAGGTGTTTCGATTTTTTGTAATGTGGATTTTTTTAATTTCAGGTGGAAGTAGATGTTAGTGGTCCGCATAGAAATCTTACAGGCAATATTCCTATAACCTTGGGAACAATTCCATTGGCTTCCTTTAAATCACCAGCACCTTATACAGATGTACCAGCTCCAGAGGATCCATCAATGGCTCCTACACAACCGGTTAGCCCAGCTAGCCCTCCAAATGGTGCTGGCGGTGCTTTGGGTTGGAATATGGCTGATAGTGCTGGAGGACAACTTTATCCTAATATTCGTAAGTTTTTTTTTTTCTATTCTAAATAAATTCTGTATCACTCTTCAAGTTAGAAAAAAGGTAATGAAAATAGTCAATACTGCTAGTAAAAATGAGGGGTGAACTCTGATAATATTGTCAGCAATAATTTTAAGTTTTCACGTTTGTGTGATATTTCCGATATATTTTTTTTACTGACAGATCTGATAACCGCCTGAACTTAGCTTTTTCGTAGAAGGCGTTAAAAAGGTTGAAATTTGCCTGTAAACAAAAAAATTGAGTTTGTTTTAAACAATAAATTTCAATTTATTTGTATGTTGAGCTGGTACAATTTGCGATGAATCAAGCACCCGACGTGACTTCAGTAATGTACGGTTTTAATGTATAAATTCTTTATTCTCTGCTCAATTTGTTACTTACATACTATGTATATTTAGTGTTGTTTACTAAAACTGGAATTATGTACATACATATGTCAAAAATATAAGAGGGTTTAAACTTTGAGGAAAATGTAAGTTTTAATTTTTGTTTGCACCTACTTGAAAGGTTTTGTATCGAAATTATAAATGCATTTAAGTATATTCTTATACACCTTGAATAGCGCTAACCCACCATTTTTCCAGGAGGCTACAAATACCCACTCTATGCCATATACCCACATAATGCTAAGCGATTTACAGGTTACCAAATTTATCAATTACTGTACGAGTATATCCAATTTGAATTATTCGTACCAAAAACATTTTCCCTCTCCTGAGCACTAAAGCGCTGCTATATTCCATTTTTAATTAAAAATCTTTTTAGTTTTTCGAGACTCTTCCATTTAAAACAAGAAATATAAAATTGATTTTGTCTTGGCGATTAGAAGAACGGCGAAGATGATAGTCTATTCACATTTTGATACTTTAATAAGTTGACTTTTAATAACAAGTTGTTTCAGCAAAATGAATGAATTTTAATATCAAAACTTATTCTTACAGCCCCACCACAATTTTCTGAAAGTCAATTTAAGGCAACTACACTACAAAACAAGGAAGATTCTGAACACACTCAACTTCTTGATAATAATTTTGCTCCAAGGTATCCAACGTTCCAGTTCAATCCAAGTGCTCCTCCATCCAATTTCTAAAGTGCTATCGAATTTAATCTGCAAATCCACAAAAATAGGAAAAAAAATCGCCACATAACCAAGCGAAAAACAGAACAAAAATAAAAATACAACGCACAAAAGACGTGTCTAATAAAAATTTATTATTTTTTTTTTGTAAAATAAATAAAAAGGCAAAATGTGAAAAAATCAACATTATTGTCAGTGCTTCTTTAATATTTTTTTCAAGAATGGGTGCTGTGATTGGAATTGTCATCACATTTTATTTTACACAAATATTTATACATACATATATTTTTTTATATAAAAAAAAGAAATAGAATACATATTTTTTTGTTTGTTTGTTCTACTAATACTATTTTTGAGCATTTTATGAGACTTTTTTTTTATATAAATACATACTGTAATTTTCTTTTAATTTAAGAAATTAAAATAAAAAAATAATCAGGTTGAATTTTATTTTGGCTTTTCCGTCCAAGTGAATTTTATTTATTTTTTTTTTGTTTAATTTGCTCTTGAATCTCAGCTATTTTGAGTAAATAATTAACACTTCTTACTATATATACGACACTTACTAAACCATATTAAATATTAATGTAATAAAACACATACATACATTTGTAAAACAAACTGCTTCCAGCAAAACATCCTAAATGAAATGTTAACACAGACATAAACTAGTTTTTTACTCTGATTGTTGATCCTTGGAATTTTTGTTTAGAAATCATAAGAAACAAGTTCAAAATCAGTTTCAGCAAAGATAAGCGAGTACATATAAAAAATCGTTAAACATCTTATTGTGTATTTATGTATCTTTAGATGATTTGCCCATACATCACTTACATATATAATTGCATTATATAAACAAAAAAAGAAACCATTACAATTTTGAAAGAGGAAAGTAAAATACAGAATATGAGTGCCTAAAATAAATATTTTTTTAAACAATAAAACGAAACAAAAACAACTAATATTACTATCTTAACGAAGAAAAAAATCAAAAGAATTTTGTAAACAAATCACAAATAAATTAAAAAAAAAAAACATTAATCAGAAAATAATATGTATTTCGATATTATATGTATTTCATTTCGCTAGTCAATTTATATTGGAAAACGCATTGCGTTTTAAAAGAAACAAAGAACCAGAGGGAGAGGATTTTGTAATGTTGCAATGGAAATTAAATCTTCAGCTTTTAAGTAAAACTAAAAATAAAAAAAAAATAACTAAGTAATTATCAACTCATGTAAGATTACAATTTATGCAAAATGGACTTTTTTTTATATACAAACAATTATAAAATATTTCGATACTACTGCTTTATTATCTCTTGTCAAAATATTTTGGCATGAAATGCTCTGTATGAGAAAATTTCTTGTTTATAATTTTGTACGGAATATATACATACAAATAAATAAATCAAAATAAAATATTAACTGTTTTTGTTTATTTATTATCCTAGAGCTTCACTCAGAAAATGTTTCCAAAAGAAAATTAACATGAAATTAGAACCGAATGTGAAAAGTGTGTATAAAGTAGATGTGGATCAATTCTGTTTTAGTCCATTAATGATAGTCAAAAATAAATGAAATACATGACATGATCACAAGAACCTTTTTTTTGGGTTTCAAGACTATTCAATTCAATTAAATTGTATTCTTTATCAAATTCCAGAATCTTAAAAACAATAGTAGCACCAAATAAAAAATAAGCAATTTAATTAAGAGCTTCAATCGATAGAACACATGGAACTAGATTTGAAAACATCTACGGGATTTATTACAAATTAGAAGAATGACGTGTTTTTGAGAAACCAGAAGCGGATTCATTTTCTTATTGTGAGTACCATCCCAAGCTTAGAGTGAAACAAACCACATTTCAAAGAACTTGTGAGCAAAATGATTTAAAAAAGTATAATTGCCATGTGACAGCTATTTGATATTTTTTAGGGCATTAGTATGAGCAGACCAACTCATCTTCTTGTCAACCAAAACCCCCAGATATTTAAAAGACTTGACAATTTTACGAGTTTAATAGAGAATTACAAATCGATGGGCTCATGCGCATTTATTACAGAAGCAATTTGAAGTCTTAGAATTTGATTTTTTGGGAGAAGTAATCAAAGAAACTTAAATTAGGAAATTGTGTTAATCGCACGAAGGTGGAGGTACACACCGAAACGCGTCGCTAAACCAAATAATACTAATATGTATATGAAAGATGTGAAAATTATTTGTATTCAAATTTAAATATTATATTTACCATTATAAAATATAATCACATATGTACCTCGGAGACAAAACAGAATGAACATATCAGAAGTTCGACATTCGCAATTTGTGAAGGTAGCACAAATTTCAGACACAACTTTTGTGTCAACAGAAGCAAAATATAGATCCTTAAGATTGTCTTTAATTGTTTCATTAAATTTCAAGTTTTTTATTTGTCCAGTTTGAATTGATTTGTTAAGTATATCATTAACCAGTTTCCATTCTTTTTTCGAATCTCCTTTGATTTCAAAAAACTTGTTTAAATAAAAATTGTTTTTGCACAGTAAAATATCTTTTAAGATTTCTTTACAAAGTTCTTTATATGTATTGCAAAATATAATTTAATTTCCTTCCTGTAAATTTTGCTCTCTTTTTTCTTATTTTGTTAGGCTTGAGCCTATTGAGTTTATTATTCCCTTTTGATACATTTATTTATTTATTGAAATAAGATCTAGAAGGGTAACTTTCATTAATTACATATTATCCTAGTGTTCGAAACGAAGTAAAATATTTAGGGTCACAAAATTAGTTTGAATAAATGAAGATCAATTAGGCGAATTATTTGAGAACGAACCTGAAGCTGATTCCAAGTTCAAACAATGCATGCAATGGTCGGTTATTTGCAAGTTAAGAATGGAGCTGCGGAATAGAAATTTGTGGGAGCTAGAAAAACGAATCATATTATATGATCAAGAAAAGTTTTAATACGAGTCGGTCTATTGACACTTGATTCTAAACCATAAGATGACAATTATAAGAAATAATTATCTACATAAGCAGAATTTTGAAAAAATGTCTATACGCAATGTCACTCAAGGTATTTTGACTACCCTTAGAATGTTATGGTGTAACAGTGCTAGCGTTTAGGTAAAAAGGAGAGGATTATAAAGGAGATGTCTTGAAAGCTTGTGCATCACAATAAGCAGAAAAAACGCGGGCCCCACTTTTTTCGTGGTCTCTATCATCGTAATGTCAAGTTTGATCAAAATCACCAGCTCGATTTTTTACCAATGCAATATTCAGTTCTCTAATACATACTTAATGCTTATCGCTATATAGTAAAAAGCATTCATATAAATCATTTCAATCTCACTTAGAGTGGATTTATAAATGCAGTAAAATGTTTGTTAATTTATTTTAATTTGCTTAATTTTGTGAATGTATGTATGAACGCATTCAGGGTTTATCAATTATAACCAGAGGTCATGTTAGAATATTTACGTAAATGACAATTTTGTTTTCTTTATCAATACGTTAAGTATCAACAACAGCTTTTCGTGTCATCCATAAAATACATTTAATCTTGTTTGAATAAAAATTAAATATGAACAAACAAATGATAACACAAGAGCTTACGTTTATAGCCAGAGTTAAACATATAACATTGCATCAAATACAGGCTGTTTCATAAGATGGTTATTCATATTGTATGTATGTATGTATGTAGTACAAGATCAAATAGATCCCGACCAAATCAGTAATAATTGATGGACAATTTTTAAACGGAATAAATTGTAAAGTATGCCAGTGCAAAAAGTCTAATCGACGAAACTAAAGTAGAGATACTTTGCCTTATCTCACAGTTCACTTAAATCATCTGAACTTGAAAAGTTTTCTGCTTCAATCAGCTTTGAAATTAATTGAAATGATAAAAGAATATAAAACAAGGTATTAGAAAATTCAACAAAGTAACTCATTATTCCACTATAACAAATAGTAGGACCTTAAATTACCTATGGTAAATCTAGACTAAAATTAGGGGTAAATCCAAAATGTTTGTAGCAGGCTGAACTTTATACTTTATTGTCCCTCAAAGTTCTTAGCAAAACAACAAATTGGAGTAATGGATTTTAAAGGCTAAACTTGCAAACAAATATTTTAATACGAAAAATCACCCTTCCACCTGTTTCCCTTATATTTTGTAGGCAACGCTCTTGTTAGGAAATGCGTACCCATTACCATACTCAGATGGATACAAGAAATATTAGGCACTAGAAATGCAGAGGCACAAACAGAACAAAATGTAAAAAATTATATTACAACAAGAGGCTGTCCTCAGGATGGTGTAATATCACCCTTGTTCTCTTGTAGTGTATGAATTGTTAGAAAATCGTACCTCCCAAGGTATATGCTGCGTTGGTTTTGCCGATGAAATCACTAAGTTTGAAGAAACTCTGCGGTATTATCAAAAGAGGACTAATAATTACAAGGAATTGGTGTCTACCTGTAGGGCTATCAATGAACCCTTCCAAGACGACAATCATACCATTTACCAGAAAAAGACTTCTGCCACATATAAAACCTATCCAGTTAGTTGGTGAAGTAATTGAAACGTAGAGGGAGGTTAAATATCTAGGAATTATACTAGATAGTAAACTCCTCTGGAACAAACACTTAAAAGCTATAGTCGGGAAAGCTACAAAAGCACTAATGATCTGCAAGAGACTTGAAAGGCAAGTCATGGGAATGGAAACCGAACATCCTCAGGTAGATGTATGTACACTATGATGATAAGACCCATCATTACCTATGATACGGCTGCATGGCACAAGAGAACCGTGTATCGCGTGTATGACTCGCTTTTGTGTCTGTATTACGGGTGCAATGAGAACCTGTTCGGACGCAGCTATGGAGGCTGTCCTACATCTATCCCCTACATGAGGTCATGACAAATACGACAATTTGAGGTATCATGAGATTCTCAAAGGAAGAAACTGGAACAGGCAAAATAATTGGCCTAAAGGAAAGGGACTTAACCAGAAGGTTCACAGTAACAAATCTTCTTGACATAACAAGAACATTGCCATCATGTCAGATAGTCAAGCGGCACCCAAAGCACTAAGCTCATATACCATCGGCTCTAAGTTGGTGTGGGAGTACATAAGCAGGTTTTCATGAACTTGGCAAACAGAACAGGGTCACACATCATTGGGTACCTGGTCACGTGGTTTTTCATGAAAACAAAGAGGCAGGCTCCTTAGCAAAAATAAGGCATGAACCCCTTTAACAGGGCCTGAGCCCTATTGCGGAATAGGAAAAGATCTCATCAAAAACAAAATTAAACAAGAAGAGCAGGCAAACAGATTCCCGAATTGAAAAGAACTCCCAAAGCTAAGGCAAGCGAAACTACTACTGGGCAATTACAACCAGCAAAGTTTCGAAAACTGCATTAACTTAAGTAGAAATAATATAAGCACAATTAGCAGGTATCCTAACTGGACACTGCAAACCTAGAAGACACCTAAGTTTATACTTGGTATGGTAAGCAGTGCATGCAACATGCATGAGGAAACACCGGACCACATACTAGGAACATGTTGTCCACTCATGCACCAAAGGAAAAACCATCTGGTGGAAGAGAGCGACCTATCCTCTCTGAAATACTAAGATTCCTAAGAGCAATAGATTTGGAGAAGGAACTGTAGGAACTGTAGGGTGCACAATAGATGGTCGCAGCCCAATACCCCCAACACATAATTCATGCATTCCCTCATTTTATTCCTTTTTTAATTCTCATTAACCAAGTTTGTCCGACTAATAGAATTGTAAAAAATTCGATTAAAAAAACTGCTCTCACAAAGGATGGGAGAAGGTAAATTAAGATAATTAATAGTCATGTGGGAGAATAGACGAATTATTTGTTATGATTTGGACTTTGAGGAACAATCAAATGGAGGACATGCTACAAAGTGATGACTACCTAATACGAGTATATGAAAATAGAACAAGAATAAAAAATACCCTCTATAATATTTTGTATACAAATTTAAAATGATTAAAAATAAAAAGTAAACAATCTACACCTGAATAAATTTATAAATCAGTATCATTTAACCAACATGTGACTTTATGAGAAATCTTAATATATGTATATTCTAGAAGAAGAGACGGTTTAGGTAACTTGCAAAAATACACTATAATTTTTGTTTAAACAAAAACGTTTTTTATATGATTGTAAAATTCCCATTGAGTATACCGCTTGTTTAAAAAGCAAGTTATAACTATCATTAAAAACCATCAACGAAAACTTTTTATATCTATACTCTTTGAGGTAGGTAAACAAACTTAATTGAAACTTAATGTAGAGTAAAGTGACAAAACTTAGTTTACGAGCTCAAACTTATTGCCATATTTATAAACATAATTCAAGAGTCTATGTTTGAATTAAAATTGGACTCAAGAACTTAACCATTTCTTCATTTTTATACTCTTGAAAAAATCAAGTTCATGATAACAGAAGAGTTACATAGTACCGTTAGATTGCATTCATCAACTTCACAGTTTTGTAAAAGGAGTTCTAAATGAAGTAGATACTCACAAATATGGCATTCTTGCTGGGAGCCACTTTACTTAACATATACATAGCTACAGATATACACAACTGTACATATAGATACAAAAAAAAAAACAATGTTTGGGTACTTTGACCTCCTGTAAACACTGAGACCATCCGATGAAAATTTTCACATATTTACTCTTAAGAACCCCTACGCCAATGTGAATGCAAACATTAAACCCGTTGCCAATTACTTTCTCATTAAAGAGTATTCTAATTTAAATCAATATCAATATCAAGGTACTTGCTCGTAACTTATGTCATGAAGTACCCATACGTATTCACATAATCAGAATCATCAGTTGGAGTAGAGCAGCTAACTCAGCTAGACGTGCTTTGCGCTGATATACAGATTTAACATTTGAAAAACATAGCCAAAAATAAACACAAAAAAAGTGACATCGCTTCCTGATTTGGATTTCTCAATTAAATTGAATAATTTATATTAAATAGAAAAAAACATGTCTAAGGATAATTTAACTGCTGTTTTGTACGGAGTTGAGGACTTACGCTTGGTAAGTGAGCATTTTCCTCGAATTTTTCAGCATCCAATAATAAACGTGTGTGGCTCGCTTGAACGAAGCCTTGTTCTCCAGTAATTGCAATTTAAGTAGATATTTGGAACGTGGAGAAATGCATTTAGATTGTATATTTTTTTCTTTTTAATAATGTTACAAAACCACCACAAGAGTTACAACGCTAATTTTCATCTATAAATAGGGAAGGTCAAACGTGCCCCCTTAAAAAAAATAAGTACTACATTTGATAACGTGTTGCCTTTGAAGAGGGTAGGGACACTGCAGCTATAGAGTGCATATTAATTGTGATTAAAAATAATAAACTTTGAGGGTTGGATTTATATCAGAACAAAAGTAATTAAACTTTTTAGCGAGAACTTTTTGATTAGAATTATGTAAGAATAATTCAATAAAATGTATACAATTATTATGAGTATTGCAAACAAAAAACAATAAAGCAAACCCTAACGTTTGGCGTGTGCGCCTGAATGAACAAATTAAACTATTAGCACTTCGTCACATCAAATTGTCTCGGAGTAGAGTTTTATTTGTTTTGTGCAGCCACCGACCGTGCAAACGTGGTTTTTATTTATGTTTGTTCAATTATTTTGACCAAACAGGGTGTTTTGTTCTAAAGTGTCGAAGAGATTTTTTTGTTTGACAAAGTATCTTATGGTCTCGATTGAGGGTTTGTTTATAAGATTTTTCTGATTCTTATGTTTCTTATACTCTGAGTTATAAAGTGGCTTTATATCTAACAATTTGCATCTTTTAAATAGGAACAACGTCCAATTCCTGAAATCAGTGACAACGGTAAGTTTTGTATCTATGTCGATTTTTAGTATAATTTTCTTACATATTTCATCCGAATACAGAGGTTCTATTGGAAATGGATTGCGTGGGAATTTGTGGATCGGATGTGCATTATTTAGTCCATGGCCGAATCGGTGATTTTGTAGTTAATAAACCTATGGTTATTGGCCATGAAGCAGCCGGTGTAGTAGTCAAATGTGGAAAGAGTGTTAAGAATTTGGTTGTAGGAGATAGAGTTGCCATTGAACCAGGTGTACCATGCAGACTCTGTCAATTCTGTAAAACTGGAAAATATAATTTGTGTCCAGATATGGTTTTCTGTGCCACACCACCGTACGATGGAAATCTAACGAAATATTATCGACATGCTGCTGATTTTTGCTTTAAACTGCCCCCTCATGTAACAATGGAAGAAGGTGCTCTATTGGAGCCCCTTTCAGTTGGTGTCCATGCTTGCCGCCGAGCTGATGTTGGCCTAGGATCAGAAGTTCTAATTTTAGGAGCCGGACCCATTGGGCTTGTGACCTTGTTGGTTGCTCAATCTATGGGAGCATCAAATATTGTGATAACAGATTTATCTCAAAACCGATTAGATGTGGCGAAAAGCCTTGGCGCCATGCACACGGTTTTGATTTCAAAAGACAAAACGGAAGAACAAACTGTGAAAGATATTCAGACCTTGATGCCAAACTCACCCGACAAAACTATTGATTGCTGTGGAGCTGAGTCTACAACACGATTAGCCATATTGGTGAGATTTGTTTTGTATTTTTTTAATTTAATTTGTATCTAAACTGATTTCTACAGAGCACACGATCCGGAGGATGTGTTGTAATTGTTGGAATGGGTGGTAACGAAAGCAAATTACCTCTAATAAATGCTTGTGCTCGTGAAGTTGATATTCGAGGAGTTTTCCGTTACTGCAATGAGTGAGTTTTTTTTTTTTTTTGAGAAATTTGTTTTTGAAAAGATTTCAATATTTGTCTTTGCATTTGTTTTATAGCTATCCAACAGCGCTAGCTTTAGTTGCATCTGGCAAAGTAGATGCTAAGCGTTTGGTAACTCATCATTTTGATATAACAGAGACTGCAAAGGCTTTCGAAACATCTCGTTACGGACATGGAGGTGCTATCAAAGTTATGATTCATTGCCAGCCAAGGAACAAGAATAACACAAAGCCATTTTAAGAAATCTGAGTTAAACAAAATTGTAATGATAATTATTTAAAATACACGTGTTTGTACTCTGTTTTTTTTTTTTAACTGAACTTGAAAATTGATGTTATCATGAGTTAACTTTGAAATTCATAACTACAACCACAGGAGTTTATGAGGTTTTTTAATAGTGCTTGGACTAGAGGTACAAAAGCCTAAATATTGAGGCAATGCGAATTATAAAACTGAAATAAATCCAACTTGCTAGTCAAGATTTACTAAAGCCCATTCTTTCTGTACTGAGTCCAGAAGATCTCTGATTTAACTTGAATTTTAAATTCACTGAAAAATATGTTTGGGGAAAATAACGGTTTTTGGTAAGCAAAAGTGATTTTTAAAAGTATGCGATGAAGACGTGGTATCTCGAAAGAACGTCAGACTGTATGTCAGGTATAGTGTAATTGTTGGTGGTAAACATAAGACAAAAGCCTCGGAATTCAAAGCATAAGGAAACCCACTTAGTCAAAAAGATAAAACAGGCAAACAGAACTGTGAGACACATTTCTTTCTTTTGTCTTCCCTTCCCTAACATCGTAGTTTTAATGTTTGATTAAAATTTCAAGTTATTTTTTTTTTACGAATGAATAAATTGTCACATAGTACCCATGTAAATATGTACATACATATGTACATTATAATTAACTACATGAATACAAATGGTAAGACACTCTAACCTATAAGCGTGAGCACTCCTATATACCCTTGATACATAGTTAAATACTCAAACTTAGTTAAATTGGTTCTATTATAAAGAAAATTATGAAAAAAGGTGTGGCACATACTCCCAAACTGGTGGAGAATTATTTTATAGAAAATTCGAAGAGATTCAAGAGTGACAAACTTGAGAATTGTTATGGCCAAACTTAAGTTAAACTAAACCAAAGATTTAAAAGAAATTGACATCATGATTTTGCATCTGCTTTAAAAAAATAGGAAAATTAATTTTCCTCAATCTTGAATCTGAGAAAAACGGTTCGGAACAACTATATTAAAACCTCCAAGTAAAACTAACTCTTGCATTAAAGCTATTTTCATACAAAATAGACATTGATCCCCAAATTGAGTCCAATAAAATTATGCCTGAACATCGACTTCGACTGTCATGCATGAAGGTCGTGGGTTCAATTCTCTTGGAGAAAAACAAGATCTAGAAAAGTGAAAAAAAAAACTGTACAATAACTTACACGCTCTGACACAGAAATCATAAAATATCTAAGCGATTCACAGCAAAACGATTTTCTAAGTTCCTAATAAAAGGCTACCTAGTATCTATACCTAACCGAATTCGAAACTTACAAAAAATAACTTTTAATAAGAAACCAACCAAACCAACTTTGAATTAAAATGTATATTGGAACAAAAACCCAACAAATGATATAATTATATTCCTATATCTGAAAATTAATTAAATTTTATTTATTATGAAAAATAATAATGACTTACCTACTTCAAATAAGTATGTGGTAGGTATATGTATATTCCGTGGTATTGTACCTCTTGAGTTCTTGACTTGTTTTTGAATTAATAAGCGTAGTAAACGGAATCTTAAATAAAGATCTTTTTCACAAAATAAAAAAAAACACGCACAAACCTTAACCGATTGCTTTTTCAATTGGCATTTTTCTAACGAAAACGGAAACTGACACAAACACTTATTGAATAAACCGAACCGAATATTAGAACACTCTTTTTGCCTTTTTAAATAAACAAAACACTTTTTTCACATGCATTTTATGTAGATCTTTATAGATCTTTTTCACAAAATAAAAAAAAAAAAAAAAAACAAAAAAGAAAACACTTTTTTCACTTGCATTTTATGTGGACACCGACCTACCGGAACCGGAAACTATATCGAATAGCAAAAAGCCTTTTTTTGATTTTTTCAACAAAATATAAACACTCTTCCATTTTCATTGCACATTTTTCTACCGAACCGGAAATTCTACACTCATATTATATAAACCCGTGCTAAATAGCCTTTCTTAACTTTCTTTTTAACAAAAATAAACACTTTTTATTCTTCGAGCCCTTACTTCCATTTTATATGCTTTTTTTAACGGAAACACAAACACGCATAATGATTTAATCGAATCGAAAACTCATCATAACCTTTTTTAATTTATTTAACTCCATTTCAATTTTCATATTTCATCTAACACAAATCGGAAATCAAGACTAAACACACACCGGAAACGGAAATTATACAAAATAAACATGGTGACATCATAAGTTATCGAAAAAAAAAACAAATAACCAATTCACTTTCATTCACGACGACCAAAACACATTTGCAACACACATACATACTTGTGTTAGTAAATTGAATAAGTAAGGAGCACCCGGAGAAGGTGCTCCCGTGGCCATTTTCTTAAAATCAAAATTATCGAGACGACCGAAATTGATATGATCATACGATGTTACCGGCACCGGAAATAAAACAGACTGCGTTCAAAGTGCAAGTTAATGGCTTTTTTAATTGGTCATCGAATGACAGTTCTTTTTCTGAAATGAATAGAACAATGCTCGTTCGGTTACTTAGCATAGAAACGTATAACAGTGATTTCTCTACAAATATACTTATACTACGAGTGCGGCATCAAAGCTATTAAAAATTATCTCTGTAACATCAATTGGCTCGTGAGCAACAGCAAGAAATATACATATATTAATGAAGATACATATGCCTATAGGTTGGTTATAGAAGTTGGTAGATATTTACGAGTCTTCTTAGCTGACTCTTCGTCTTTCTCTAAATACCCCAAAATCCACACAAAACGGTAACTTTTTGAGAATGTATTATTGCACCTGGTGAATCTCGTGGATTTGGTGGGGTTGGCGTCGTCCCAAATACTGCAATTGTGTTTGTCAACACAGCCATTCACACAAAAATGCGCTTAAGAATGCTGACTGATTGATTAGCGAACTGCTCGTCTCAAATTTGGCCACCAAACTTTTAAGAGTTGACTGTGAAAGGCTTCCACGTCTACCGTAAGCGCAGTACAAACACATGCCAAACATGGTATATGCCATGATAATTTGCCATCATATCAGCAACTAAATAATAAACAACAGAATGGGCAGATGTCACCAAAAATATGGCTGCCAATTAAAAAACCTTTTATTTCTAAGAATAAAAAACCCCAAAAGTTGGCTTTTTGTTTTTATGATTGCTTGTGTAATCGCAACCAATGATCAGCTGTCGACAGCTGATTTAACAAGAACTCTAACAGAACTATTTACTAGAATTCCCTAAGGGCTATAATATAGCTTTATGCACTGCACTCTCTATAATCAGTTTATAAAAAATTCACAACTGTGTTGCACGAACTTACTATCCTATTTGAGAGACTTTTATATATTAGAATTCACTAAACGGGTGAATAGGTATGCAATGCATAAAGAATTATTCATCCGATATACAAATTCTTATTTATAAAACATTTTCCTATTATACATAGTTATAATGATCCTGTGTAAAATAAATTATCAAAATTGAGAATCTATTAGATTAAGTCGTCATAACACAGTTCAGCGGTCTGCCGGTCGAATTAAATAAACAAAAGTGTTACTATCAAAAATTGAAAGAATTCAAGCAAGTAATTATGGGATTCGAAGATAAGGAATGTCAATATCTTTAGCACATTACTGGTAATCAAATTGATATTCGTTTAATCATAGTCTACAAATACGTTAATGTATAGTAAGATTTCATTGAGATTTCGTTGAATTCCAGAGTTTTCCTCAAAGTCTCCTTGGATTGAAAATGTTCAATCAACATTAAAAGTTTGCAGCCGAACTTAAAATTTATACTTAGACTTTAGACTTATGTATGCTTTTTAGCACCTTTACCCCCAGTTTCACAGTGGAAGTTTAAACATAAATTCAACTGAACATGGACTGGAGTTTTAATTTAAAGTTCAACTTGACTTCAGTCCAATTGAACGTAGTTTAATTTTATTGTTTTCTCTTTCTATCTGAATCAAATGAATAACAATCAAGGAAAGTTTCCTTTGTTTCAGTTGTGACCTGTGACAGGAAAATAATATGAAAATAAATTCTATTTTCAAATGTGGTTGTTGAACTGAGGTTTAAATGACACTGTGAAACTGAAGTTTAAACCAAAAGTGGGGTTTAAACTTCCACTATGAAACTGGGGGTAGATATGAAAGAAGTGAACAAAATAAGTAGTACTGTTTTTGTAAAAATCGGAGAACAAAAATTGGTTCGACGGGAGGTATTTCATAATCATTTTATGATTGTTTATAAAAATCTATAGAACAGTTTGAGTATTAAGGCAGTTTAGTACGAGTATGTATAAGTTATATTTACCCACATTTTTATTTTTAAACGGTAACTTTTACCCATTAAGTTGCTGAGATCTTTTTGGAGATCATAAAAATTTCAATTTCTTTTAAAGTTATTCCAACTTCTTTGCCATATAGTCTATATTGAAAAAAATACATTTTCGACGATAGAGGATCATCTTTAAACCTTAAAATTTTGAGCCCGTATTCAACTCCTAGACAATAAACTTTTAATAATATCAAGAAAATCAAAGCAAGCTCGGTAGATGTTACCCACCCTAATATATAAATATGGGCATGATATATAGATAGGTAATGATTAAAATCTGATTAACTTCATGGTATTACAAAAAAATCCTTTGTTACAGATTAAGGAAATACAAAATAAACGTGATAAAAAATTGTTCAAAATTACATTATTATTTAAATTACACTAATTACACAAAATATATTTAATTTTCTTAGACATGATTGATGATTTCCTATTTAAATTTGCACGTTTATTTAAAAGTCGGTATATATTCCATTGCACATAATCTAGGTATATAATACACTTTGCAAGCATCTCTATTAGCAGGTTTAATATTGTAATTAGCTACTTGATAGCAATTTGCAAAGAAGGCGTTTCTAGTTCAACTATTTTCTCCGGTCATTAATTCAGAATGAAGCTTCCTTCCTTTATATGATGTCTATTTTAAGCTGGGAAACGTGAGAACATTTATAAATGACACAAAATTGTACTAAATATATATGTAACTGTATCTTATTCATTTTAAAGATGTGACGCAGTTTAAAAGATATCTGAAATATATGTTGGTATATTTATACTTACGTACATACATATGTATGTATGTACCTACATATGTACATATTTTAGAAATTGATAGACGGGCTTACCAATTGGTCATTTCTTATCGAGGTTCTACTTATACTACTTATAAAATAAATCAGGTGAAATGCTATACTAGTATGGAAAATAAGTCCAACAATTGAAAGAAGACGATAACAAACTAATCTAAGCTACTGACAGGTGTGTATAACCCATAGATATCGACTAATATAAAAACCAGACAACTGAGTGGTTCAGCTCTGATTTCTATTTCTACACCGCGACATAATGGTCCGATTGTTGGCAGTAGCTTCTGTGGTTACCATTTGCTTCTTCTTAGCTGAGGGTAAGTTGTTCGAACATTTTAAATGTGGTACATTTGTACGCAGTACATACGAGTACATATATGATAAAATAATTTGAGAATGATAGAATGTGTTCAGTTAGTAAAGGTGGATTTTAATTTGGAATTTAAATAAATTAAGTCGCGCAAATTCTATAACTATTTTTAGTAACCTCCGCTAAGGAAGGATTCGGCCCTGGAAATCAAGATTATGGCTATATTGATGTTCGCAAAGGAGCCCACATGTTCTATTGGCTGTTCTATACAACAGCCAATGTCTCTAAACACACTGATCGCCCCCTGGCAATTTGGCTACAAGGAGGTCCAGGTGCCTCATCTACTGGTTATGGAAATTTTGAAGAACTTGGTCCATCAACTTTGGACTTGGCCACACGAAATCATACTTGGGTAAAGGATATGAATGTTCTCTTTATTGATAATCCAGTTGGAAGTGGATTCAGTTATGTAGACAATACCAAATACTTAACAACATCCAATAAGCAAATAGCCCTTGATTTAGTGGAGCTAATGAAAGGATTCTACAAAAAAAATCCTGAGTTTAAGACTGTTCCTTTGCATATTTTCTGTGAAAGCTATGGGGGGAAAATGGCTCCGGAATTTGCTTTGGAGTTGCACAGAGCCATCGAAAAGAAGGAAATTGAAAGTAATTTGCAGTCAGTAGCGCTAGGTGATCCCTGGGTTTCACCTATGGATTCTGTTAATGCTTGGGCTCCACTTTTGTTGAACATGGTAAGAAACAATTCATATGTTTTGAAAGAAGACTTTATTATGAAGAAATATTTGTTTAGGGTATGATTGATCACAATGGCTACAATAGAATCATGAAATCTGCTGAGAAAACCGGAAATGCACTCGAAAAGGGTAAATATACCCAATCTACTTTACTTTGGGGTGAAACTCAGCGTGTTCTCTTGGATGAATCAAAAGGTGTTGATTTCTATAACATTTTGCTGCCCACTAATGGAGAATCTTATACAAGATCATTGATGACCAATGAAGGTAAAAATTGATTGCAGCCAATTTCCGTTTAGACTCACTTTCTACGTAAATTATTTTAGAGCTTATGTATAGAACTTTGCTTAAGTTTGACATAGATGAAGACCGCGATAAAATCTTACAGGATTTAATGCGTGGGCAAGTTAGTGAAGCTTTGAAAATACCTTCGAAAGTTATCTGGGGATCACAAAGTGGAAATACATTCAACGCTTTGATGGGTGACTTTATGAAACCTGCTGTTGATATAGGTAAATCTATGAGAGGAAAAAGTACAACTTGGAAAATTAATTATTTTTTATTTGTGTCTTAAGTGGAAACTCTTCTTAACTCAACAACATTGAAAGTTGCTGTCTTCTCGGGACAATTGGATCTTATTTGTGCAACACCTGGTACAGTTGATTGGATCAATGGCATGAGTTGGAATAACAAATCTGAATATGAATCCGCACCAAGGTCGGGAATTGTTGTTGATCGAGTTCTGGAAGGGTATAAAAAAGAAGCAGGTAATTTTGGAATGTTTTGGGTTGATAGAGCTGGACACATGGTACCAAATGATAACCCTCGAGCAATGGATTACATTTTGAAAAAATATACAAAATATGATGATTAATAAATTGTTTTTTGAATAAATACAATCGTAGTTTTATTATAAGAAACAATAATGGATGATAAAAAACAACATCATAAAACGCGAAACGAAGTATAATGTCTGAGATACTTGTCCATTATGTAGATGCGCCTATTTATATTCCGTGGTAAGTTTACCAACAACATTGAAACCAAAATCACAAATTGTTTCGAATAATTTTTATTCAAAAATCTTAAATATATGTATGTAGTTATAAAAATTATTACGTTATAGTTTAATTTAATTTTTAAAAAACGTGACATAATAATAAACATATGTCGCACCTTAATGTTATGTCAAATGTATACAAATTATAGAGTTAAAAAAGCAAAGAGTATAAAAAACTTAATTAATTAATATTATAATATTTCAAAATAAAATTTGTAAAAAATATAAATACTTATTTAATATTATTTTTGTTTGTAAACATTTATTTAAATTTAGCTTATAAATGAACATTATTACATATAATTTGGCTTTCGGAACAATTGTTTTTATTATTTTGATTACATTTAAGGTATGGTTTGGTGTTGAAAAATAATGTCGTTTTTTATATTTATTAAATATTAAAAATATATCAAATTTGTTAGCTCTCAACATATTGAATTTACATATGTATGTGTACATACATACATATTTAATTAATTTTTGTCTGAGCGAACTTTTTTTGAGAAAATTACGTTATTGAAGCTAATAAGTTCTTAAGCGTATACAAATACTAATAATATTTACACAGTGTTGAATTTTATGGGCGCGAAATTTATTTTCAAAAAATTAACTTAAAATATAAATTAGCAAAGTTCCGTACTATTATCACCATTCAAAGAAATGAAACCATCCGTCCTGAGAGGCCGTTCCTCAAGATGGTTTCCAAGAAACATTTACTCACAAACGCTGTTTTGAATTCGACAGAATTATAGCGATAGCTCCTCAGTCGATGTATTTGCATGGGGGTGTTCATCGGGCATGCGAATATCCGTTAATATTACAACCTCATATGGACTACAGTCAGAGAGGTGTAAGAATGCACATAGCCATCCGTAAAAGCCTTTTTCTATGTCACCAACTTCATTAAGCCAGCTGTTGAATTGTAAGCTGATTTGAACAATCCCAGCATAAATACCTAGTCCTACGGTGCAAATTATAATGCCTACAGGATAAGTCAGAACTAGTAATGGTGACACAAAGAACTTGTACGCGAAGCCTTTTTCTTCATTGAAATAGTTGAATACGTTGTACCATGTAAGGGTACCAATGTAAAATGAGTAAACTGCTGAGAATAAAATCACAAATGGAAGACTAAGCATCGATAGGATGAAGATATGAAGGCCTGTAGTTAGTGAACAGCTCCACCAGAGATTTGCTTTCTTTTTGGTTTCTGTTGCAATCGCAACTGCATTTATTTGCTCCAGCTCCTCTCGGCTTATGTTTATTTGGAGATCAACACATTGACCCTTTTTTCGCCCTCGCTTAATAGTACCTAAAAATGTAAGGGAACGGTTGAAATTATTTACTTTTTTTTCATTTTCTGTAAAATTACCTGTCATTGTCAAATAATGGCTATCAACAGATCGTTTCGTATTGAATCTTTCCAAACTAAAATCATCTCCATTGAGTACACTAGTTTCTCCAGATTCTAAATCTTCGTAATTAGCAATTTCTGGTGAGTTCCTATTGCTGTTTCGAACATGCTTAATATCCGTTCGAATGTTTACGCGTTTTTTTGAAGATCTAGTACTTAGACAGTCTTGAGACTTGCTCAATTTGGCATCTAAGCTACTTTCGGAATAACTACTTGGGGTTACGGTGGAACTTTCACGGCGTGTTGTTGGCAGTAATACCGGAGGTAGATTCTCGAAATGTTGTAATTCACTTTCCTCACCTTCATAAATATTATCCGAACTTGCGGAAATAGTTTTATTTTGAAGTTGAGTTGTTGAAATTTTTGTTTCATCCAGTGGAATTTGTGGCAGTGGTTGTTTATTTTTGAGAATGAGTGATGTTTTCAAAAGGTCATCTTCTAAGCCTGGTGATGACGGTGATACTTTCTGACGATTCTTCACAGTAAAATAAACAATATTTAAAATGAATCTTCTTAAACTCTTTCTAATCCTTTATAAATTTAAATATTCCAAATATGTGCTATTTAAAACTATTAATATATGTACATATATTTGCGTCAAAACAATCATACATTTCACTTTATGAAAGTCCAAAAATTAAAATTTCAATTTTCTGTGATGAGTTTCAATGTACCGGCATAACATAAGGAAGTTAGTAAAGATATACCAATTTATATAACAGTTCTTATTGTTCTATAACTGGCACCTATGTAAGTCTAGGAAGGTTTTAAGTTTCGATCTATTGATAAGATTATATTTATGTAACTAAGCCCTTAGAGGAAATGATATAAATAATTAAATATACAAATTGACCAATTTAAGCCGATAACGAAGTACTTTAACAAAAAAAAAATTATTGAATGTGTTAGGAATAAGTGTAATAACTATCAAAGTCATAAAGTTGTAGCAACAAACAAGTTCATATAGTTTCCAGCTATTTCTTCATAAATAATCAAGTGTGTCTAGTTAAAAAGTACTCAGAAATATGTCTGTATTTCTTAGAAAGCTAAAGTGATTTGTTAAAAGATAAACGAACAAATTACAAAGTATAATTCAAAAAGTATATACCTGCACTGCAACGATGTGATCAACATAATTTTGCGTTCCATTTGTTTTCTTTGATGTCTGTCGTTTCCGCGGTGGAATGAAAACAGGGCGTTCTTTCAACATATTTCCTTCGGTTGACAACAAAGTTTTACCGACCATGCTTAAAAAAATTCTATCAAAACTATTTTTGTCTAATAGTGGATTTATTTTACTTTTATTTTGTCTTTTTTTTTTCTAAAATACCTTCATGCAAAAAAAAAACAACAAACACGTAAGCAATGTAAAGGATAAAAACAAAAACAAACGCGCTCGAGGGTATGGTTTGCCGATTAAGGTGCTATTTCAATTTATTCCACCATATTTATTAATATTATTGTTTAATGTAAAGTATATTATGACTTAGATGTTTACAGCACTTAAAATTAAGCTTTTAAAAAATGGATGGAGACTGAGCATCGAAGAAGAAAAATGAAATGCGACTTTCACTTTATGCACTTTGCGATTGCAATGTTTTATTTTATTGATTTTTCATCTTCCAAGCGGTGTCCTTGTTCCTATTTGAATTTACCATAACATGATTTCCACCCTCACTTTTGTTCTGTCTCCTCTGTCTGAGTACTGACATCAGGATATGTAGAGCTTTTAAAAGATAGTGAATTGAAGTGCTTTTATACATCGAATTGATTAAGCTTAAAAAATGTGACTATACTTATTTAGTAAATTTTAGTCATTTAATTTCACAACTTGTGTATGTTGACATATTTCAAAGATCAATATTATTTTTAACGGATTTTTTAAGGCTTCGTGAAATCAAGTGTGACATCATAAGGTTTGCCCTATCGTACGTTTTTGTGAAAGAATATAACGTTAAGGATAAAAAATAGAATTTTGCTCCCAACAAAAACAGTTACGACTCGGCATCTGAAAGTACTATATTTTAAATAATTCGGAAAGTTTCTGAGTTTTGAATGCTAAATTTCATAGATGCATATATTTCTCGCTACTAAATTGGTCTAGTTGTTATATTTTACATGGAAAATATTGTTTAAGTGGATATATGCAATACGAATCATGACTTTGGTCACTCACTATCTTTAAAGGCAGTAACTAAATCATTGGAAAAAAAGTATTCAAAATTGTAAGCAGAATTTTTTTTGCCAGCACACTTTTTTCTCTTCGGCCTAGTTTTTAAAAAGAAGTCAAACACACCAAAACCAATTGAAAACGACTTATGTGTACAATAAGAAACTAAGCCTAGGCATTTTTGTCATAGAAACTTTCATAAAGATGAACCAGTATTCTTACACAAAATTTCCAGTTTTATATTAAATTTGAAATTTTATGAGTTGTATCGATTCTCTTTTGATCCTATGGTATTGATTTTCTCAAAAAATGAACCTGCTATTATTCGTACATTAAAACGTCAAATTTATGACAATGAAAAGGCTGATCCAAAGAAGACATAGATTAAACGCTTTCTTGTGAAAGTAGTCTTTCTTATTATTATTTCTTGCTGACGTAACCTTTCCGTAAGCGCGGAACAGATTGAACCAGCAACAGCACCGCCAACAGCAACAGCGGCCGCCATTAATTTAGAGCCAATGTATTTCAATTGTTCAACACACAATAGAACAGCAACAGCAACGCCAACAGCGTCGTTAGGCCAAAGTCCTAAATTTGCTGTTGCTGGTGCGGTGTTGTCAACTTTCCCACTGCTATATTCAGTGGCACCACAATGAAAAACTTTTTTTCTATATGAAATGTCAAGAAGATGAAATGACGTTGCTGGTGGCAATGTGTTTGAGAAATGTTTGCTGGTCTGGTCAGCGTGCTGTTTGCTGTTGACGATGCTGGTGCTGTTGCTGGTTTAATCTGTTTCGCGCATAACGCATTCGCTGTCAGAGTCTTTAATTAGTTTTTATACGATTTAAGAAAATTCTACAACCTGGAACGCCACTTAAAAGCTGCCGTCATCTACTACAGAAAAAAATTATCTTTTTCTTTTCGATTTTATACATGATACCATTACATATATTTTCCGAAATTGACATTTAACAAAAAGAGAGTAAAAAACAGGAAAAAAATTGTTTTAAATCGTGGTCCTTATCCTCAATCGTTGCTCAGTTTAGTTTACCTCACATACAAATTAAATCTAATTTAATAAAAAAATAACAAAACAAAAATAAAACACAATAGTGCCTAAATAGTGGTTTCCCATGAGCTTCCATTTCAAGTAATTTCTTGTGAAATTTTACAAGCAGAAAAACTTAAAAATTGTGTCCGAAAGGTTCTTGAGGTTTTGCAAAATGACTCTTGTTGGCCTAGCAGCCAGGAAATTATCTCTTAAGAAAAGGTAAATTATAAAAAATAAACACTTTTTAATTTAAAATGAAAACAATGAATTTTTTAAGGAATGCCAGATTAGCTGCAGCATTTCCAAACGGAGTTCGATGTCAGAAATGCCTCGAATTCGGTCACTGGAGTTATGAATGTAAAGAAACTAAGAGAAAATACGTACATCGAGTGTCAAGGACGAAACAATTAAGCAAGAATCTAGCCAATAAGGAACAGAATAAAACTGGCGATCCAGTAAAAGAACCGAAAGTAAAGCGACCAAAACGCATCGCGAGCTCTGATTCCAGTTCAGATTCGGAATCTGATTCGAGTGCAGAATCCGGAGCTAGCGGATCATCAGACACTGACGATGATAGTTCATCATCAGACTCATCAGACTCTTCAACATCCTCGTCTTCATCTGGAGCATCTGGTTCATCTTCTGATGGATCATCTTCCTCTTCAAACGCCGCCGCAGTAAGCAAGAAAGAAAAACGGAAAAAGACTGCCAGCAGCAGCTCATCCTCAGATTGAATTTAAAAAATAAGTAACAAATTTTAACATATTTGTGTGCTTAGGTACAATTTTTTTTAGGAAATAATATAATAAATATGACTTAGATTTTATTTTGAAGACTTTTATTCGTCCTCTTCCTCGTTGATATTTTTCAATAGAATATTCAGGTCGATTTCTTGTTGGTTGACAACTTCTGGATTGTCATTAAAAACCGGTGGAGCTTCTTGTTTAGTTATAGCTTCAACCTTTTGGGAAGTCTTCTGGGGAGCCATCATATTCACTGCTTGTGATCTAAGCTGTAGTTCTTCAACCTTAAACAATACAAATTCTATAATTTTTTGGACAAATTATTTCAGTTTCGAAACAATCTACTTTCAATGTGTTAAGGTTTTCATTAATTTTTGTCAAAACAGTATTTAATTCACGCTCGAGTTGAACTAAAAACAATTGTTCTTTTTGTATATCCGCCGTTGTTAATATATTTCGTTTCATTTTTATTTTTTTGTAATTAAAATTATTCTTGGATACAAAATAAATAAATTGTTTACTTTTATTTTATTTGCAACAAGAGCAATTGAAAAAGCTCTTTTTGACTTATCTAATGTGTGAAAATGTCAGTTCTAATTGGTACCATTAGTTTAAGGGCCATATCACACTTTAGAAATTAATTAAGACTGCTTTTACACGAAAGCGATTAATCTTCGTTTCTCTTTTGGCTATCTTTCGATTGCATGGATAAACACAGCGATTTTTAATAAAAGTTAACTTTGTTCTATTGAAAAGGAGCCATCTCTCCGCTCTCTTTACTCTAGTGAGTTAATCAAAGTTCGCTAAGTCCCCTATTACACGATGTCTCACGAGACGAGGCTCACGTAAGTGCAAAAAAGAAAGCAGATATGAGGAAATGAGATGCACAAAAATATTCCCGGTGAGTACCGGGCTGATTTTTAGTAGTCTCATTTTGACGTTTCTTTTTCTCATATTCGTTTTATGTTGTGTTGTGCATTAAAAAATACGAACAACTGGCAAATTTGAGACATGAGTCTCATGAGACATGAGTCAACGTGTAATAGCTTTTGCCTCACGGGATACAAATTTAAAAGGAAAGTCAAAAATGAGACATGTCTTATGAGGCAACGTGTAATAGGGGACTAAGCGAACGCCAGATAGAAATGAAACATACCTAACAAATAAAGAAAACCAGAAATATCAAAAAATTTTGATATTTTCGGTCGGTTGCTCCAACAGTACAGTGGTTGCGGCAACAGTTGTCACGTGTGTAGTGAACAAACGAAACACGTTGCTGCAACGGTTAACTCGTGTGTATCCAGCGTAAAGGGTATTCATGCAATGAGATAATTTTCTGCTTTGCCGAAGGATATAATTTTACGCAACATGTTTGCTTGAACACACCCTAAAAAATACTTGCGTAAATGTCGGAAATATTCAGCAACTCGTCAAACATCAAAGTCAACTCATAAAAATTGTTTACCAAAAATGTATTTCATTCGATAATTTAACTTAAAAAGTGATTATGTTGATCAAAAGATGCCAAGAATAAGCAAAAAAATTGCATGAAGAAATTGCTTTAATTGAATTGGCGCTTTTGTGAAATTTAAATTAAAAATCACAATCGATATTTCTTTAGTTTATCAGATTTATTTCTTCCCTTTCCGCATCAAACTCGAGAGATAATCTTATCAGATCTGCAGAAAGTTTTCCCCTTACAAATTTTGACAGCTCGTTTCTGCGGAGATAAAATTATCTGGTTTCCGAGGTTTGTCAGGGTTTCCGGCATTTATTCAGGTGAATTTTCTATAAATTGAAGAGTGATATGATTTTGCATAAGGTTTCACCATCATCAATATATCTTTGCTTGGTGTACCTAAATACTTTTAAGAACTCCTTTCTGTTTGTTATTTTTTTCAGAATGTCATTTTCTTAATACTACCATTTCCAAATCTTATTTTTGGATCATACAATGTGCTTCTCATAAAAAGCATGATATTTTGATGTTATAAAGTGCATGTTTTTTTTATTTATCAACACGAATCAAATCTGGTAATAAAAAATGGTTATTGTTACCTATAGTAGTATATTTACTCTATGATTGTTACGTAACACAGTTAATTTTGCTGATACCTCTTTTATTGTTTGTAAAGTTGAAGCGTATTTGAACTGCACTTTCAACAATCTGTTTACCTTCGTCGAGCTGAAATGACTTTAGGCTGACGTTAATCGAGGCCACACATGCAATAAGTACAAGCAGCAAGTTGGGGTACACTGCCTGTCAAATACTACGTTTATATGAGGTGTTGAAGCGAACGAGCTTGGAGCTTCGTTCGACACGATCCCACTCGCTCAGCGGTGTCGAGTCGAAATGTGAAACGAAAAACCTGGGTCGAGTTGTTTTTTTTTTAATATAAAATACTGATACAACATGCGACGGCATTCTCTCAACACCATTTCAACTCAACTCCAAATCGAGCTCTTAACTCAAATGACAAAAGCCTGGGTCGAAAATCTGACCCTAATCCAACTCGAATTTTCGGTACTGCATATAAACGTAGTAAAATTTGTATTTGTGTATTTACTGTGACGTAGGGGGCACGCCACTTGCTGAGCAAGTTGCTTAGAAATTTTGAAATTTTAATTATATTTATTAGCCGATCTCGGATAAATGATCGGTTTTCTTATGAAATTGTCTTCTTTTATAACTCATTAAATCCAAATTGCGAAATATATCATCTCCCAAAAGTTTCCTTTAATATTTAAATTGTTTGATATTTCAAAGGAATTTTAGTTTTCGTGGAAATTCTCTTTTGCACTCAGCACTTAAAACAACATCCAAAAGTCCTGCCATTAGCTGATCATAGTAAAGTTTTTCACCATTTCATTTCAAGATATTTAGGCCTATTCTGCAACATCTGTTATTCTGCTATGGATTTTCTGTTATGAATCGTAAAAGATTTCCATCTTAAAAGATCTTTTATAATTGGTATTCAGGGGCTCGAACTTTTATAAAAGTCTGTTATGCAACTTCGAAAACGAAATCTGTTATGAAACTGAACTAAATCTGCTATCATAATCAGCTGTGATTAAATAAAATAATTCATCTGACAAAATTAAAATGGATGACGAACAAAAAAGTAATCTCTTCTCTTACACATTATTGGTGTCCTCTACTCTACTTACATATGCATATATGTTTATATAATACTCGTATGTGTGTAAATATATTTTCTTTCATTTGTCTCATTTTAAAAAGATTTCGTTGACGAAATAAAAAATATATCGTCGTCGTTCTATGAAACGTCCATTCTTAACAAAAATGTAATTTAATTCTTATTTAATTCATTCCAGATCAGCCATATTTGCAAAATATTGTATTGCACAAATGGTATATCAATTTTTCATTGATATACTCGTATCTGTGTATGTATTGAAATCTTTTATGATAAAAGTCACAGAAGTTTGTCTTTTATTCTTTTATGATTTTTAACAGATTTCATAACAGATTTTGGCATGCTGAATACCAAAAATGCTATTCGTAAAAGATTTTTTCTATGTTCGAACGTTTGACAGTTCATAAAAGTTTTCTTAGCAGATTTTATAACAGATTTTAGCGTGCTGAATACCAAAATTAAAATTCATAAAAGATTTGTTGACAGCTCAAACATTTGTATGGAAATTCATAGCAGAATAACAGAATAGAAGAATAAAAGATCTCGCCGAATAGGCCTAATTATTTGCACCTCGAACACACATATTATTAACTTGTCGAAATGATACATTTTTAATTTTAAAATAACTTCCAGAATCCAATGAAAAACGACACGAAAAACTATCGATAATTCGCCATTATTTATCCTTTTTTTTCAATTTTTATTTGGTATTGAATTTTTTTTGATGAGAATTAATAAATAGCCGTGTTTTTCTAGAAAAGTTATCCGTAGTACAGTAGGATTTTATATGAATAACAAATACAACATCCGCAGTAGGATCACTGCCGATAAAAGGAGAAGTGAAATCCTGCTGCGGATAGAGATTTGACGTTTATTCCAGTATCGGCAATGATCCTACTGCGGATGTTGTATTTGTTATTCATATAAAATCCTACTGTACTACGGATAACTTTTCCAAAAAGAACAGATAGAGAAGAGGATTCCAAATTGTTTTTGTAATACATGTTAAAAATTAATCCAGATCCGGATCCACATAGATACGTAGATAATAAAACGAACATAATATTACCTTGCGATTTTTAAGCCCGTAGGAGCGAGACGTGTGTCGTGGTGGGGGTTCACAAAATTGCTGGGGTTGGGAAAATTGCCGAGTTATCATTCTTTCTTCTTTGTGGTTTTCTTTATTTGTCATTTATGTTTCGTTTCTATTTGGCGTTCGCTCAGCGAACTTCCATTAACTCACTAGAGTAAAGAGTGTGGAGAAAAATGATAGAAAAAAGTTAACTTTCATTAAAAATCGCTGTGTTTAAAAGCATCCATGCAATCGAAAGGAAGCCAAAAGAGAATCAAAGATTAAAAATCGCTTTCGTGTAAAAGCAGTCGTACTTGTATTTAACAAAACGCAAAAAATGTATGACAATTTTCAGGTTACCAAACAGCCCTATTTTTTCTACTTTTCATAAAGCTCACCGCCCAATCAAGCAGCCCTAAATCCACAAATTTTTCATTCATTACTGTACTATCTAAAACCTGTCAAATAAATTGTTCACTAAAAACACGCATTTTGGTTTTCTTTTACATAAAAACGATTAAAAACAAAACAAAAATTCTTGCGACGTCGCAAAGTGGTCGAATGCATGCGCAATAGAAAATATTATTGCATTACCATACATCTCTACAATATTAATCCATCTACAACACAGAAAAAGAGACCAAGAAGAAAACTTCCATCGAATTTCCAAAAAAAAAAATCCCAGCTCCAGTCAACGCAACGTCGAGTCGACATAGTTTTTCTTTTATTCCAACAGTTTTCAGAGGACCTTCGCTTCAAACAGGACAAAATCAAATACTCCTCTCGGTGACTACATACATATAAGTATAGAATTTGAAGAAAAAATTTTTTCATTCTCTGAAAATCCAATTAGGGTTTAAAATACCTAGTCTACCAGTTACATTCCGAAGGTTGAGTGCAATTTTCCTTCCTGGGGGAATTTTGTGAAAATTCCTTCACTTGAACCGTAATCCATAAGTGAAGTTCTGTTACAGTACATAGATACACATACATATATATAAAGTGAAGTGTACCTATTTATCAAGTGCTAGAGCTATATTTCTATTGAATAAAAAAGGCTGGAAAAGGTTTTTTCTGTCTTAAGTAACAATGTTTTCGGGCTTAACTAACCAAGTAACATCATGGATGGGCTCTGTAAAAGGTGATCCTCAAGACGAAGACGTCCCAGCACCACCTCCAAATTCGAATCCTGCAGAACAGGCTGAACCAGCTCCAGCCGCAGTTGTCGACCCAGAACAAGCTGCTGCTGGTATGGAACAAGGCTTAGATGAAGATGGTGCTGCCAAGAGGTAAGATGTATTTTACTCTTCATAAAATTGAAAAATATGTTATTTTTGCAAAAATCTTGTTTCAAGGAGGTACATACATATATTCTAATTTCCAGAATCACCCTTCCGACTTTGCAGAAAAAATCGATTTTTCTCTGCCTCGTGGACTTCCAATAAAAGTTAACTGACTCTCTTCAAATAGTGGTTGGGACGGGAGGCTGGGGTAGGCTCTCCTCCCTCCCAACCCTGTTTATAAGTATATTTCACTCTATGAACTACTATATATGTATTTCGTTTAAATCACTTCTTCAGGAAGCAGATGTAAAGAATCTAGTTGATTTTATTATATTTTATATCTTATATAAAGATTACTTCAAAGGCTTAAAAATTCAACTTTTCTGTTTTCTTTAAAAGCCTATGTACCTATTGAGTTTGAAAACTGCGCAATTCAAAGCTCATTCAGGGTTGCCAAAATTTTCAAGAGTTCAATTTGAAAAATATTGAAATTCCGAAATAGCTCACATAACACATATGAAAATGAATTTATAGAAATGATACAGTTTTTGACGTCTATAATATGTTCAATATTTTTAAAACTTTATAAAAATATATTTCAAGAGAAAAAAATCGGACCGAATTATAAAAGAAGCAAAATTAAACATTATCTAAATACTGATTTATATAATAATTAATAAAAAATAAAAAGATATCATTTCATTTGATTTTCTAAACTTCAAACTAACTTTACCATATAGAAAGCCTCGCTTTTACAATTGATAACAAAATTGTCAAGTAATATCAACCCTGCACAATTAAGTCCAAAATGAGCATTTGTCGTGGAAAATTTCCTTGAACCATTGAAGGTTTCGTAGAGATAATACGATTCCAGATTGGATTTGACCTCCATTTTCATTGGAAAAGAGAGCTTTCTCCTCTTTTTCTCATTTATTTGTTACACCCCTTACCTACCTTATGTTTACATATCTATGTATGTATTTTATATCTTAATAATCTCAGGCTTTGCATATTTGATAATGTTTATTGCTTAATTACAACAAGAACAAAAATCAAAAATTATTTTCTAGTAGAGGCAGTTTCAATTTAAATTTGAATTCATACCAAGCTAAAATTAAAATGTAAAAAAAATCCGTAGTTATAGTTGTTTCATCTTTAACTTTGATTAGTACCATTTCTAAAATGGGAGTATGCATGTATTCTCTTCAATTACTAGGCAAGCGCATACAATAAAAAATAAAGGTAAAATATTGAATGTCAAGCATATTGAATTCCATAAATTAAAAAAAATAGTAGAAAATGTAAAGATAATTCTATTTTTTTTTATCAAAATTCAATGCCACACTTGTTCCACCAACATTGCATTAACTATGTACTTCTTTCATATACATAAAATAAACAACCAATATGTCAGGTTTTTATGTGTTTTCCAGTAAAAAAATGCATACTTTTAAAATCTACATACAATTTCTTTTAAAATTTTCAATTTGAATCTCGTTTTTGTAATTTTTTGTTCGTTCTAGAAAGGGACCCTGGAAATGTTCTCTCATTTTCAGATTAAAAGATGTCTCTCGTTGTTTTTCTGTTTTCACTATAATCATTGTCGTAGCACATCCTTCCCGTCCCAATCGATAAACAAACGTCATATCTGCTCTACATGTGGGGTGTGTAAGATTCAATAGAAGAAAAAACGACTTTTCTTAAAAATCAACTCGATGCTCTTTTAAATAGAACAAAAGTTAAAAAAAAATGATTATCTTGATTTGATTATGATTTTGATTAGATATATGTACATGAAAAATGGGGTAGTATAAAATATTTATTTTAAATAACAATAATTGACTTATTTAAATTGTATTCGATGCTTTCATAGATTTTTTTTTGCGAAATGAACATGTTTGATTTTAAATAAATTTTATCTTTAAAATATTATGTTGTATTAATTTCAAGGTCAAATAATATTAAATTAGAAAAGAGGTTGGTTACAGCAATGTAATAATAAATATACCACCCACAATAAAAAAACATGACTTCCTTATAAATATATGTATGTACATACTAAGATACAGATTTTTATTTAAACAAAACAAAATCTACACAGTTTAATGAAATACTAAACTCAAAAAATTTTAAAGACAAGAGCAGAAAATGAAAATTTAAACTTTGAATAAATAGTTCAGAGATAAGTTAAGAAAACGGATGTGATAAAAATGTTTTGTATATTTTTACTGTTCATTGCCATATGAGATGAATAAGCATTCAATAAATAAAATCATAAAAGCTTAAAGACATTTATCTTTTTGTTCTGAATTATATTATAACTTGTTGCATATTAATATCAGGCAACAAATCATTATTGCGATCAATCGTAAAAATTGTAATCTCAATGAACAAAAAAAACTACAATAATGTACACACATACATGTACATACGTACATATATCCAACAGCCTAAATTATTTCAATAAATATTGCTGTATACTGCCCATTGGGCAAAATATCAAATAGCACAATGACCATTCTATTATTGTATCATTGTGATATCTAGGGTTCTTGAAAACTATGCCAACAAATATACATACACCTTATTGTATTCTGCCAATAACTTTATAGGACGATATTGCAGCATTTATAAATCAGTAACTCGCCGGCAGAAATGATTTTATCATACAAGCAAAAAACAAAGAAGAAAATTGATGTTTACTGCTTCGTTTAGATGGTGAATGTATACTGTGTAACATTTACAATTAAAAAAGTATTCCTTCAAGATAATCTGGATATGAGTTTTTTATTTTTAAATTTGTAATCTTATTTTTTGTTTCCACTACATCCGACATCCAACAAAAAAACAGATAATTCTCCTTTTAACAAAAAGAAAACTAAAACTAAGCGAAATGTATCAACTTCACAGATTAACCAATTTTAGTTTAAGCCCATTTATTTTGTTTTATTTATTTTTATTTTTTATAATTTCGTTTTTTTATTTAGAAAAAATATGGTATCATCGTTTTTTGAAAGGTAAGATTTTATTTTTATTTTATTTTGCCTTGTTTATTGATATTTTTGTTTATAAATACTTTTTAACTTTAATTATGTTTTACTTTATATATCCTAACTCGCAAGAAAAGGGGATTTTTTAAATAATCAACAGAATTATAATGCAAACAAGAATTTGAATAACAATGAGGGGGCGCTTATTTTGAAATCAATTGAAAAAATGTGCAAAATTTTTCAATGAAATTTACACCTTTACCAAAAACTATGAAGTTTACGTTTATTTTCTATGGATACTTTAATTCCTCGGAGTTAAACTAAACGTTTGATCACTTCAAGGGATGGCGATAAAACACATTCAAATATTTAAACAATAAGCGCCACCCTAATACATACATACCTTTGAATGTAATACTGAATCAAACTTTACTTAAAAACTATGTTGGATTTTAATTACAGTGGAATGTTTTCAAATGTAAAAGGCTGGTTGGGAAATGCTTCTATTCCATCGATGCCAGCTATGCCATCAATGCCGGCAATGCCCTCAATGCCGGCCATGCCAGCAATGCCAGCTATGCCATCAATACCTGGCTTAAGAAAAGGTGCTGGCGAAGAAGGTAACGTAGAAGGGCTTGCGGATCAAGGTGGATATGAAGCTGCTGGTGCAGTTAGTGGTGATGATGAAGACAAGTCGAGGTATATTAGGTATGGGCCAAACATTTAATGACGGAATACTGGTATTTACCTATTACACAAATATTTTTTACGTTAAGTTTTAATTAAAAATTTAGTTAAATAAACAAAATATCAATACTATAATATTAATAACAAGCATTTTCTTTAAATAATAAAGCTTTTGTTCAGTTTGGTTTTTGATTTGAATTGGCATTCAAATATAATTATAAATAATCAAATCATTTTTTTTTTTGGATAGTTTATTTTTTTCTATAATACATAATATATACATATTTAAAATAGATTTGAATTTTTTAAAGGTTTTAACTAAAAATAGAATGTTGTTCAGCAGAATTCCACATTGTGCAATTTGTTTTCTTGTTTTTTCCCAAAAATATTTTTTTTAGATCACAACTACTTATAATGTATAACTGTATTCAAAATCCAATTTTATAGAACTTAAATGTTGAACATTGATTTAAGGTACCAGATCCACACTCATATCTCATTATTTGAAAATTTGTTTGTAAAATTAAAAAGGAAATGAAAGAAAAAATATAAAATGTTTGAGTGAAAAGTGCCATCATGAAACAGATTGAAGATTTTTCAAATGAAGTTCATACTAAATTAAATATTAAAATAAAAATAAATAAATAAACAAAACTCATTAATTAATAAATATTAAAAAACAAATTCGAAAAAAACGGATAGCATTTATTTGCATATTAGTAATTAATTTATTTTTATATATTTTTCTTTTGTATTTTCTTTATTATTTCTCACTCATTTAGTTTATTGAAGCAACACAGCAAAATAAATATCTGAAGATGATAACGCATTAAAAGCACATAATATCAAATTCCATCATTTGTGTACGGCCCATTAAAAAATCACCATTAGAATTATTATTGTTAGTAGAACCTAACTTATGTGTTTTCTTATTATTATTTTTGTGATAGGTATAAATTGTTTGCTTCCATTTGTGTTAATTTTTAATTTGCTTGATTTGTATCTAATTTTCTAGAATTGATCTCTACTTTATTTGTTCTTGTGTACCTATTATTTTTTATTTAAATTCTATCTTTTTTCTTTGTAGATGATTTAAACATATGCTTTATACCCACATAATTCTTTTTATTAAAATGATATTCTTTTTTGACTAGCTAACTTTTAAATGTTTTCAACTTTTTGCATCTTATTTATATATGTATGTACTACATAAACTCGAAGTAAAAACTATTTTTATATACAAAAAATAAATATTTTTTTGATTGTATTTTCCTTTCTATTATTCTATAACTTACTACTGCCTAGACTTTGTGTCTAATCACGTATGATATATTTTCCATTTAAAAAAATTATCTCATTGATAGAAATTTCCATAATTGTTAAAAATATTTATAGAAAATTTGGGGTTTACAAATTTGTGTATTGCTTGGCATTTTGAAGTTCAGATTAACGTCCTCCTTTTTTATGTGGAAAATATATCAATATTTTAACCAGCACGTATAAAATGGTCAATGCATTTTATGTGTAAAGTTATTCGGTTAATGTTATAAAATATTTAGCTTTATGATTTCAAGTAATGTTTGTGTGATATTTTTGTTTTCAACAGTGCCACAGAAGGAGCCGACTCCCATCCCGCATCAGGTGGTGGTACTCCAACAGATGATGGCCAAATTGGACAGGGTAAGGGAAAAAATAAAAGTATGTGCAAAGAAAATCAAAATTTTCTAATTGGCTTTAATTGCTGTTTTACAATTTTTTTTAATAGAAAAACAAATTTTGATTTTTAACAACCAAGCATGAATCATTTATTACATATACATTTGAAGAAAAATCATTACAAAAACAAGTGTTGTTGAAAACTCTCATAAACACATTTGCCCATACATTTCACTATAAAATACTAATGAGCCGAAAAAACTTATGTATTTTTTAAAAATCACCATTCATTTTTATATGTAAACTAAAAATTAAACATTATGATTATCTTGACAAAAAAATAATTCGATTGTTTCCAGTAACAACAAAAGTTACGCAAGGTGCCAAACATTTTGGATCGTTCTTATATTCAGCTGTTAACAAAGCAGGAGCTAAAATAAAAGAAACTGTCAAAGATAATGTAAGTATATTAACAGCTTAATTAAAATATTATGGTAGTTCTGTTTTGCCAGTTAAAAAGGATTTTTTATTTTTCAGTTCAAGTTAAGTTAAGCTTGCAAACAGACGTTCAATTTTTAAGTTTATTATTTCGATCTTGTCCTTTTTGGCTACTATTATTTGAAAAGTTTTTTTTTGTTTATTTGATTTTTTATTTTTACATACAAATTTGAAAAAGTGAATTTCTGGTTTTAGACAATACTCGGTGAATTCAATAAGGAGCAAGAAGCATTTATTAAGGGACAAGGTGGCTCCGAATCAGGCCAGGCTCCCTGGGTTGGACACAGTAACGAAGCTAAAATCAAAGAGGAAATCATGGGTCTATCATTGGATCGTCGTAACTTTGTGCGTGCTCCACCAGCTGGTGTTGATTTCCAATTTGATTACGATACTGCATATCCCACAGCCATTGCTATCATGGCAGAAGATCAAGCTCTTGAGAAAATGCGATTCGAACTTGTACCTAAAATGTATATCGGAATTTTTATTTCATTACAACTGTTTAATTTTTCTTATAAAATTATAACTTTTTGTCACAGTATCACAGAGGAGAACTTCTGGAGAAATTACTTTTATCGCGTTTCACTAATTATTCAGGCCGCAGAATTGGGAACATTGGGAGCTGATGGCGTTGGACAAGCTTCCAGCGAAGATGGTAAGTTCTAATTATTGTTTGTGTTTTTGTTCCAAGTCTGGTTTAAGTTTTCAATTTTGTTTGGTTAAAATGTAAAGTAATATGTTTATGAATATATGTATATATTAAATTTATTTAATTTTTGTTAAGGAAAATGAGGAAATTTTTGAGTTAATTTATTGATTTTTTGTTTGAAAGCCTCCCAAGACCAAAGAACCTATGAACCAAAATTACTATAAATTTTAATTTTTGCATTTGTGTAAATATATTAATAAAATTTTGAATTTGCTTTTCTCCTTCTATATAAATATTAAAGTATATTCTTAAATATTATATAACTATAAACGTAGATGTTTTAGAAGTTGAACTTTGATCGCATACATTTTTATTTTCATATATAATTTAGTTTCTTTTTATAATATAGTAACACCTTATAATCAAGAAGTGTAGTCGGGGCAAAACATTATTTTTAAATTTGGTGGCTTCATTTTTTTACACGACGTCGTATAATGTTGTTTTTGTAAACAGTCGTACGCATATGCAAACCTTATTTTAATAAGAAAATTAAAATAGCTCTCAAAGAAAAAATTGCAACAAACAAAGTCATGTGTACTTATTAAGTTACACCTAAACGTTTTGAAAAAGAAGATTAAAACTAATTCTACAAAATTTTTTATTATACTCGTATCTATAACAGCCTAATTACAACCTAAATGCATGTTTATAAATTTTAATGATTTATTTGGAGTACATGCATACATATATGTATATTCAAAATAAAGCGTCGGAATATTTGCATGTGCGAACTGAAAGCAAAAATAATATAAAACATTAATGCTAGGTTTTTAGATGAGCCATCAATATTTAAATAATAAATAAAGCTTTTTGTATAGCTTAAACTTATGTGCGTCATTTCCATTCCATGATTTTGCATTTCCTTTTAAATTCATATAAAAACCGTTTTAAATGTGAAAAAAAATCAATATCATCATGTTCTACGGCATTTCAAAATTTGTTATTTAATATTTTGTGTTGCGTTATTCATTTACTTTTGTTTCTTCTATTTTTTATTTTTCATTGTATTTTTTCTTTATTTTTTATTTTTCTTTATTGGATTACACAAATCACACTTAATTAATATCAAAACACTGGAATCTACAAATGAAATTATATGCCTTAAATAAAAAAAAATATAAAACGATAAATATATATATATAAAAAAAAACAAAGCTAAAGCGCAAACTTCCGAAACAAATTCATCGTCAAGTCTAAACACTCCTGCCCCAGAATTGGGGCAAGATGATAATAAAAATGTTAAAGAAATTTCAAAATCTCTTAAACCAAAATCAAAGAAATCAGTGAAGAGTAATAATGAAAATTCAGTTGAAAAATCAAAAGCAAAACTACTTTCTGAATCGGAATTTGTTTCGGATACTTTTCAAACTACAGAAACAGATTTAGAAGAAATTAAGGATGGAATGCGTAGACTCGGTATCGACAGTATGACGCAGCAAGCTCTAGAAAACAACGGTAAGATTTGTTTGCTTTAATTTATGTCTTATTTTTTTTATTTTTTTATCATTTTTTCATTCATAAAATCATTGATTTTAATTACACATATCATTTAATACAACAATTTAACATAGGAATTATCTATTTTTGACCTGCATTGCTTATAGAAAAACAAAACAAAGTAAAATGTCTTTGCTTGTATCTAGTTATGTGCCGAAGGTACTTACTTTTTATCTTTATTAAAGTAGGAAATAAAAAACAAGTTCGTGGCGCAACAAGTCGTTGCTAATACCTCTTGTCCTGTTGCATATTGTCGAAGAAAATGAAGGAGGCTTATAATTTTCAGCCAAGCTCACACAGTTAGGATGAGAAGCACTTTTTTCTTGCAGAATTTGTTATACATAGTAATTATTTCTTAATATAAAGAGTCACATATAAAAAAATGAATTTGGGAAAAGCTAATTATAATAATATATTCTACATAAGAAGCCATGCATTCATGCACAAAGGCATCACGTTTTCTTTAGAACAAACATTTTTGTTTTCAAACTTGATGTTGAACCAGTTATTCAAAAACGTGTAGATTTCCAAAGAATTTTATTTTTTTTTTTTATAATCTACCCGCGCTCAAGGGATTATGATTACCCTTTAAATGTTTCAACACAGCGCGGGCGTGAAGTTAATGAAGAGAAAGAAGGATAGGAAAGATGTGTGGCACGATGTTCTGAGACTGTTGGTGGTTGTCTCAGATATTTTTATCTCCAGGGATGGCGGCTGAACTAAAACGGAGAAATGCCGTGTCTTATTTATGTCCAAAGAATTTTAATAATCACAAAATAAGCTAAATTATCCTCCTCCTTCTTCCACATTAATGTACGCATTTAAACCAAAAAAGAAAAACTAAATTGCAAGATCTCTGGGGATCCATTTTATCTATCATTTTTTTCAGCTCATATAATAATGTAATATATTGCGCATCCCGTCTTGAGAATCACGAAACCCGCTGTGGGAATTTAGAAACAAAAAATACAAGTTCAAGCTCAAGAGATTTCAATGATATCAAAGACCCACGTTCAGAATTTGCAATAACAACATGCAAGTGAATTGTACCTTTGAATGGTTTCTTATGAAACATACACAGATTTGAACGAAATAAAAACTTGGAAACCAAAAAATTGTTTCCAAACATGTATAGCTGTGGCAATTCCGTTTTCTGTGTGTAACATCTGTAACAAAAATATATTCTTTGTTGCTTTGGAAATATGTGCTGCAACACAATAACTTTTGGAACATGATATTATTTTATCTTTTCACTCAGATCTAGATTATAAATTTTGAATAAATAGAATAGACTTAAAATTGTACGATACAAAACTTTTAGCAGTATTGATTGACCTTCGATTTTCTAACCTTCATCTTTTTTTTTATTTTACTTATTCATTCTGTTACTCACTTAACATTAACGTTATTAATCATACAGCAAATTTCGTTAACGTCTCAACCATATACAATTTTTGCCAACGTATTTATTATTAAAAAAAAATATTAATTTACATAGTTTTGGTTTTCTCGCCATGCACTTCGGAATATATAAATGACGAAATGAATAATAAGCTATCAGGGCTTTAAAGATCATTAAACAAAAAACTGTTAACTAGTTGTATTCGTTGTATTGTAAATTGCCCGCTTTCAAGTTAATATTTTTGTATCACATTTTAATAGATTATACTATATTTATATATATATATATAAATGGCTATGCTTCCTTTTCCATTTACGGACAATTTAAAAGGCTTGTTCATTTATTATCTTTCACAAACTCTACTATATAACCAACGCTTGCAGAAATCTTATATGCATTTATTGAAATAATAACTTTCATTAAAAGTCCTTTTAAAAAATAAAAATACAGTGTTCACTTTAATTCAAAATAATTTAGTTATTTTTGACAAATCTAATTAAAACAAATAAAGTTTATTTGACTTAAAGTGAAGACTTATACAATAAAAAGAACACACCACTGAGATAGCATAGAGAATCAAACATAACCACCCCCTTAAACCCTTCCCCACAATTATACTCCCCACAAAAAATATTAAAAACCATGGATAGTAACTTGTTAAAATAAAAAAAAATATATAAATCAATTCATTAAAATGATAAAAGATACTTAAATATATATACATATATATTTCTGCAACTAATAATGTTAATTGTTCTTATCATTTTTTTCTTATGTTATGTACATTTTAAGTAGATCAGTTTGCGAGAAATGTGTAGCTGCTTTGAAAAGGAAACAAAAAAAATATATTTATAGTTTTCTTTTGTTTTTGTAATTTTACAACTATTCAAGTCTTAAACGGACACTTTTTTTACAAAAACAATATTTAATAGTTGATATTTTGCTGAACATTATTAATGATGGATTATGTAAATATCAATAATAATATTCAATGTGAACATAAACAATAATTGAAGCGAAGATAAAAAATTATTTATCAATTAATATTTATCACTTTCTTAAGCCACAATTCTCGTTTTGATGATTCATAATAAAAGAAAGTTTATCAAAATAATCTGAGTCGTACTAAAGTTCAATTTAGCTCTGGACATTATATTATGATTTATCTTTTTCTCTTCTTTTTTTCTCAACAGCTTAAGAATAATAACATAAATGACAGTATTAAAAAACTTAAAATATCTTTAAACGAAAACAACTATTTGTATTACTTTATTATCACACCAAAAAAAAAAACAACTAAACTGAAGAAGAAAATATCGTTCTTTAATATATATTTACAAAATATATGTATAGAAAAAATAAGTTACAAATAAAGTTATGAAAAGAAAATGCGTTTAACAGACGTTAGAAAATAGTTTTTAGAAATAAGATCAATTACAAAAAAATAAAAAGAAGCAACTTATTGCATTTTGGGAAATCTTACAAAACCTCTCACTACTTTCCAACAACATTTCATTGGAGTTCCCCAAATATAATATTAATAAGAAACAACATTCATAAGATGCATATTTTTAGAGTATTATTAGGATAATTGCTATAGTTTAGCACTATTTGTTATTTCTCCAAATATCGAAAAAAAAATCACTTAATACACACCACATAAAAAACATTATTCAGTTTTTATATTTATATTTTATTCACGTATAAGTGATTTTTTATTTTGCTTATTTTTCAATCATATTTTTTTCCAAAACATATACATATTTAAATAATATATGTGGTTAAAAATGCTGTAGGCAAAAGTGAGTGATTAAAAAAAATATCAAATTTTAGTTTCAATTAAAAAATTTAACAAAAATATGTCAAGTTTTAGATATTTACCAGATATGCTGCATCCTGATATAGCATTTGATTTTTTAAATTTCGGAATGATATTGATATCACATCTGGATAATTTTTAATTGTTAAAAAGAAGTCATGATAACGCACTATATCTATATCAATCAAAAGTTTTTAAAAAATGCTTAAAATGTCCACAAACAGATTCGCTAAACTAATAGAACCTCCTTTACGACGAATGTTTTTTTCTAAACGATGAAACACAACGGAAACAAAAATTACTTAGTTGCGCTTAGATTTTAATTTGTTTTTTGTTGATTTTAATTTTAATCCAGGTTTCTAAAAAATTTTATTTTCACTAGCTTTATAACTTAAAACAAATAAATAATAATATTCAAACAAACTGAACAAGTTTGTTCTTTAAATGCATTGCTTATATGTTCTTTTCCATGTTGTATTTTTCAATTTTTTTTTATTCGTAGACAAATTTGTTATTACTTATTCTTTATTCGCTTATATTTTTCCCCATTTTCCAAATTTACAAAAAATTTAATCTGCAAAACAAACAAAATTAATTTTATAAGTATTGAAATCATATATATTTGTCTCTTTTTTATTTCAATTCATCTTTCAGAAGATTGAATGGATTAACGATTAATTATAAAATAATAAAATAAAAAAACAAAACAAATTTAAAAAAAATCATAAAAATACAGATATATATACAAAATTTTGTGTGGTAAGTTAACATTACATTTATTTCTTTTGTTAGAACAAAAAATGAAAAAAAAATAATAAATCAAAAAATAATTTCAAAATTATAGGAAATTATAAAAAAAATTATTGTTAATTTTATTATTAAACAAATTCAATGTCTGTGTGTACTTTCCTGTTCACGTTCGTTCGTTATTTTTTGTTTACAAAATTTTCATAAAATTCATTCTTTTGAAACTTATTCTTTTCATTTTAAACATCATCAGATAAAAAGAATATACATCTTAATTCCATTATTTTCTTCGTTTTATTGGCAACTCTGTTTGTTTTTGTTTTGTATGTGTTCCTGTATTGAATTTTTTATTATGTTGTAGATATTTCAATAATTATTGTTTAAACGTATAGTTAATAAATATTGGTGTTTTACAAGGACTAACTTATGTAATGTTATAAAAATGCCTTTCTTATTTATATAAATGTATGTCGTTTTGCTAAAATTTAATAACATTATCGAAAGTCTTATATCATGATTTATAGTACATTATGTAAAAATTTCCTATATAAACAAATTAATATAATTGAGATTTAATTTGTCTAGAAAACAGCTTGCTTGAGCTATAAAGAGTTGTTGGCATTCTATTAGATATCTAATGCGTGCATACAAATAAAAAGAGATGATAATTACGTAATTTAATGTTAAACTTTGTAGATAAAACGCTTCGTGTTTAATAGAGGGTCTTTGTTTGTTACTTTTTCATGCTTGTTGTTTGTTTGACTTATACTTATTTTATTTGTTGAAAATATTAGACTATTTAACAACAATTAAAAGTTTCAATTATAACACACATACATACATATGTATTGAGTTTGTACCGGAGTTACGATAACGATTTTTCGTTGAGCTGAATTATGTTTGATTTAGAAGTGAAACGATAACAAATCATTTTAACTATATTAAATAGATATATATATATTTAGCCATCACTTTCTTATGAAAAATGTTAGTTAGATTTTCTTCTGCCATCAAACAATTCCAATTGAATAATGGATATTTGTATGTAAACAAAATTTTTTTGCTCTGCAGCACTGCAATCCTTGAATAAAAACAAGAGTAAATAAGATCCTTATAAGGCAACATGTTTTCTAACTCTTCAATAAATATTAACAATATTTTAGCAATCTGACAAACATAAATATTCCGATCAAAAATTGTTAAAAAATAATTAAAATTGCAATCTTAACCACGGCTATTAAGCACATAATTCTTTAGGACAATCTATTTATCCAACCTATGTTAAACTTAAACTATTTATTTTTTGTTTTATTGATTTTTTAATTAAAAACTCACCACACAAAATACCAATTGAGTGCTATCTTTATTTATCTCTAAAAGTATTGTTTATTGTGTTTTTTTGTATTTTCATTTTAATTTCAGTTCTCTCTATGGTTAAATTTGTTTTAATTAAAAAAAAAAAAACTACAGTCTACAATAATTTATAAACATACAAATTTGAGATTCAATTGAAAATACATTCATCATAAGTTGAATTATTTAAATTGATGTGAACTAATAAAAAGTGTAGTTTTTTTCTGGAAATTCTCCTTGCTATCTTAAAAATGATTTTTATGTATGTATATGTGTGAAAAATGAGAAATATGCATATATGTACATAAAATTGTATTAAATGTTGTTCTTTTTATTTCGTTTTATTTATACGTAAAAAAGCATCTTTGTTAGAAACTATATCTTCTGCTTCATTTTCTGTGAATAAACTTAAAGAAAATATTTTTGTTCTTCTTTTTGTTTTGATCTTAAGTTACTACTTAAAAATCTGCCTGTCTGCATATTAATTTGCTGTTTATATTTTCATATAAATCCGTCTTGAAAGAACGAAATTTTGACCATTTCTTTCGAAAATATAAAAAATATTCTCCACTGGTCATATTTTGAGTTGTGCTGTACATAATATAGCCTCTCTAGCTGCAGTTTGTTTGCTATTAACTTCTTTTTGATTGATTCTCCAAACAAAATTGACCAACAACACTTTTTCCAACTTATTTTTAACCACAGCTTATTTTAAAATCTATTTTCTTAGCTAGCATGACAAAGCAGACAATTAAATTAATGATTTAATTTATTTTTTTTATTTTAAAATCCTAGGGATTTTATTTTTCATTGATATTGGCCACAGCTTTGCAAGTTTTTTCTTTTATTCACTTCACTCATTTCTATCGCAAATTATCATCCCTTTTGCACAGCACATTTTAGTTAAAAAAAACATTAAGTTTGTTTTTTCTTCGATTTTATTAATTGTATTTTGTTGGTATTTTCAATCAAATCATTACATTAAATCAACGTCATTATAAGTAGAAAACATACATCTTCCACAAACTTATTTATAAAAATACTATACCTACTTATATACGAACATTTTGTTAGAGTATAGTTATATTTATAAAAGTTTGTAATAATAAGAATACCTAACAGGAATTATTATAACAATATAATATCAAAAAAATAACAATAAAAAAAATAAGATATATATTATGTATTATAACAAATAAATATATGCAAACCATATTTAGAGGAACAGTGGGAAAAGGATCTGGAAGCTGAATTACAAGAATACGAAGTTGTTACAGACGGTGGTGCATCTGGGGGCGGTGAAGGTGGTGGAGTAACATCAAAATCGACAATTCGCACCCGAAGTCCATCTAACAACGATTGGGAACAATACGCTGATCTTATCGATGAGACCGATGATTTAAAGTAATTAAGAGCCTTTATCGTAGTTTTTTCTAAGTTTTCCTGAGTTTTCTCATTTTGTTTTTTTTTTTGTATTTTTTAATCCTTTTCTTCTTTTTTACGGGATATAAATATTTTAATATTATATTTTGAACAACTTTTTCATAAATATATTAATGTCTTTCTATACATATATGTGTATATACGAATACCTACGTTAATAATTTTAGAACTTTAAAAAGTTTAAAAAAGGTAATGCTAGGCTATCGATGAGGTTATAAACCGCCCCCTTCCCCTTCAACCTATCATATACAGGTTGAAATAATATAAAATTAAGTTATTTAAGTTTTGCAAAAGATTGTTGTCGAACATGTATTTAAAATACCTTCAATTCAAATTTAGTACACTAAAGTTAAAATTAAACTCGTTTCAAAAAACAAAATCCGACACAAATTTCATCCAAACCATTTTTCCCATGAGTTCGATCACCAGACAAAATTTATATTCAAATATTTTTTAACAAAACAGAGAGAAAGCTAAGATAAACAGTCAAATTTATATACATACATACATATATAATATGTTCCCATAAATTTAAAATAATTTACATTATATATGTGCTTGCATATGCGTATGTATTCAAATATATATGCATAAACATATACATACATAATTTTCAAAAATACAAACGATAAATTGAAAATATATACATTTAAAGCTCATTTTAGATAAATTATGTTATTATATAGAAATATAAGTGAAAATTATTCCAATTATAATCAAATGTTAATTGCAAAAAAAAAAATATATATATAAATATAATTTTTATGATTATTATGTATACAACTAATTTTAAAATTGTAAATATTATTAACAAAAAAAAAAAATAACAAATAAAGAAATTATTTTGTAAAGCTTTGTTTTTGTTTGTTATATTTGTTTGACCGAATAAGAATCAAAACTTTTTTTAAAACCGAAGTTTTTTGAGAAAAATTATATGAATCTATTTAAAAAAAACTTTATATACGAAACAAAAAAAATCCATTTTAAATTAATACTGTTTTTTCAGCGCAATTTTAGTTTTAAAATTATATGTACATTTTGCATTATGTCTCTTTGTGTTTGCAATATGGTATCTATGAAACTGTTATTTTTAAATTCTTTTTAACAAATTTCTTTTTAACAAAACATTGGATAATGTTTTCTTCTATTATTTTTGTTAAATTTATTTAAAGTAAATAAATTTCAAAGTTTGTAATCGATGTAGTATTTTTATTTGTTTGCAAAAAGAAAAAAAATGAATACAATTTTCTTCCCTTTATTTGGAATAGTGAATTTAAACATTTATATATAAATATAATAATATATACATATATGTATATACATATGTATTATTTCATATATGTATCAATGTATATTGTAAAATTTTCAAATTTTAACTATTAGCAAATTATTATAATATATTAAAATAATAAAAAATATTTGAGAATATATATATAATAATATATACATACATATATGTATATATGTGTACTTTAAAGATATTGACATAAATACACAAAAAAAATAAAAAAAGGGTTTGTTTCTTTTTGGAAATTGGCAATAAAAACAAAGTAAGCAATTAAAAAAACTCCTACAAGATACTAATATAAAAAGAAATGTACATTCACAAAAAATAACAATCAGAAAAAGTAAACAAAATATTTATGATTGTTAGAAATTTAAAAAAAAAATTGTTTTTTTTTTTCTTCTGAAAAATGCAGAAACTACAGTTACCGGATGTAAGAACTATAAAAAACAAGCCGAAGAAAACAAAACAAACAAAATATAAATAAGAACAACTTTAATTATTAATATTAATAAAGGAAAAGTGTACAACTATTCAAATATAAATTAAAGTGAGTTTTTTATTTATGGCCTTTGAATCCTAACACCCGAATGGTCCATGTAGATTAAATGAAAATAAAACGATGCAGGTGAGAGTGACAGCGAAGTTATTTCTCAGTGTGTTTGTTTATTTTTATATACGATATTGACACCTGACACTATTTTGCAAGGCTAGATAGTCATCTACACATTTGCCAACTGACAATTGTTTCGCTACTAGTACAGGGAGTGGTTAATCTGTCGAAAAATTTAGATTTGAAAAATAAATTTATGTAAATCGAAAAATAAATCTATTGTTTTTCAATGGAATGCAAAAATTCCCTAATGGATATTTTGACACATGTAAGTCGAAAATATATTGATTGGTAAAATAACCAATGGAAAACCACATTAAATGCGATTTTCGCTTCTAGAACCTTGTAGTTTTACTAGCTGACTTCAAATTAAAAAGAATTGCGCTTCATAAATTAAACATTTTCCCAAGAAGGTAGCAGCGACAATTATTCTATAATATAATCATTAACCTAAATTTTGAGTAGGACTGCGGGTTTTGTATGCATTTTATTCAGTCCTATGACGAATTTCATCGTAACCGGAAACGTGTTAGTTTTATTGTAGTAGAAAATCTCATACGAATGGATTCAGTGATATTTTTTTCGCGATTCGTTGAAGTTCCGATTAAAATGGAATTTTATGATAGGTCTTATCAACCCGCTTCCTTGTCTGTCATCGGGAAATTATTTTAAATACGATTGGAGGAAAATTACACCCAAAAAAAATCTAAAAAGCAGAAAATAATTTTTTAAAATGCTACGTTTTTAAACGGACTTTAAAGTTTAAAATAATGTACATATGTTTTTCACAAACAGTTTGTCCTGAAAATTTCTGATATCATTTGTGATATGTGAACTTTTTATGAATCAGTTTCCATGCAGCCCGTATTAAAAATGTCAAGTATTTTCATAGAAGTTCAAAATTCAATCAAAAAGAAGAAGAAAAGCAATGAGTTCATTGAGACAATTCCTCTAGCGAAAAACTTGTAAAATTTGTGTGTATAATAATTCTCAAAAACAAAAACTGATGTCACTTTCTTTTAAGTTAATTTTGTGGTGTGTTGGTTGTCAAAATAAATTGAGAAATTTTTAATTTAATTTCCTAAAATAAATACGAATTGTCAGCAAACCCGAATCGATTCCATGTCATTGTTGATGTAAGTGTTGGATTTCGATGTTTAATAAATAAATTGGTTCAATTTTCTTGCACTTCGCTGTTTTGACGTGTTTTTTCACATTGACTGAAAAAAGATATCAAAACAGATAAAATATGTTTGCAGCTCAAAACTTTCCAATAGAAAACCAAAGAACTTTAGAAAGTGCCCGAATACTTTTTGTATTTAAGCATTTACATTTAATATAATATTCATATAAAAATAATTCCCTTTCTTGCATTTCAATTATACGAAAAACGTCGATATAAAAAAGAAATTTCTTGGAAGTTCGGACTTTCTTATATCGGTGTTATACTGTTCCTACTTGAATAGCTCTGCAGCCTCAGCCATGGATCCCAAGTGAGTTGCATACGATAGGAGATCTTATTTGTAGTACTGCATATGTACATCTTCGGATTTTGCCTCAAGAAAAAAGCAATTTGGATGTGATCGCAGAATGATTCATTGTACATACATATGTATATTTTTTATGATCAAAATATGGAATGAAATGCAGCAATCGTAATTCGATTCGCATCGTATTCCAAGGCTAGATTAATCGATCGATAAAAAAATTACACAAAATAACAATATTTTGATGCCTATCTAAATAATTCGGGAAATCCCATAGATTCATTGGGTTCATTATATAGCACCTAGATACTGCTTGATTTTCTTGAATTGTATTAAGAAAATGGAAACTGTTGAAAGGGGACTCGAGAATACATATATTTTAATGTGGATTCCGATTTAACTGAAATCTCAAGTAAAAAATAAACAACAGAAAATATTACTAAATACTATGTTTATTTGTCAACCAACTTAAATCAACTTTATCATTGTTAAAAAAATAAATACAATTAAAATCGTTTTAAAGCTGCATACATGTGCTCTTTATGTATTTTGTTGTTGTAATTATAATTAAAAGTTTTTCAAATTTTCAACAAAATACCTACCTCTTTTATTTTTCTTAAATTTATAAATATAAAATAAAATATCAATGTTTTGCCAGTATTCTATTTTGTGACATTTTTTCGTTTTTTATTCTTTGGTACATTGGACGATCATATGCAATTGCCCTACGCTGATCCAATTGTGGTGGACCTTTCTTAACATCCCGCCACATCATCGCAAGCAATATATAGAAGCCACCAATAATCTTGCCACATAAATCAATTAAACGAAGAATAATTGGAGTTGAGACAGCTAAAATTTTCCGAAATTCCATCATAAAACGAATTGAAAATATCCCTAGGAATCGAATGGCTTCAATTGAAAGGGAAAAGATAGAAATACATATGAGTATCAAGAACTTAAATACAGCTGCAATATTTTCTTTGGATATGTCGTTTGACATAAATTCGTAAATCGTTTGTTTTAAACTCGTTCCCCAACTCGTAATTAGTTTTATAAAATCTTGTACTCCAATAGATTCTGATAATTTGTCTGGTTCTTGAAAAGAACTGGAATTTGGATCTGCCACAAGCTCCACCTCAACGGTACGAATAGGTTTTAATTTAATAATTATTTCATTGTCCCTCAGTCTCACTGATTTAATACTAAACCAATATTGGTCAAACGCTAGTTCCTCTAACTCTACCCATATACACGTTTCAGGTGACGATATATCTTCGGGCGAATTTGGAGTGCTGCTGATTCCGATCCACATCTCTGGCGATTGACTTGCATAGAATGTTCGAAGTCTGTTTTCGATATTTTCGAGGATAACTTTGAGATCTTTTTCGTTACGATTAACAATAATTTGATCTCTGTAATCATTTACAGCGTCAATATAACATCGTTCCTTGTAAATTCCTTTGAATATTCTGGACTTGAGCAATTGTTTGCAAAACAAGAGCAGAGCTTCTTCTTGAGGACTTGGAATACATCTTGCAGGTGAATCACGCATCCTTTAATCTGAGATAAAGTGATTTATTTAATCAATAATTTTTTTGATTTAAAATATTCACTTACAATCAAAAGATTTAAAATTTATAAAATAACTAATTAAAAAGAACAGCACAACTTTTTATACTTTTTCCCAGCAAATATGTCAGCCGGTAGTCTCAAAGTTCTTTATGATTTTTTTTTTGTTGTCAAAACGTCAAACACACGACGAGTGGTGCCACTTTACGTTGTATGCTCGTCATTTTAAACTCCGAATTGTGTATTTTCGGTAAGGCGGGTAGCAATACCGACATAAAATTTACTGCAAGTAACAACGTGACGGATAAGGTAATTTCGCTTCGCTAGTTTAATATAAAAATTTAAGAATCCGGGTAATCATGGTGTTTAGTGAAATTTAAATTTGATATAAATTTGTTTTGAGTGCGAACGGTTTCGAAAATATAAGTAGTTTAATGTAAAAGCAAAAGTATCAACGGCAGTACCTTCTCGGGGAAATTTATTGTGAACAATAGCAAATCTTTTATTTTACCATTGATAAGAAAAATTAACGGAATATGTCGATTTCTATTTGGAAGCTCAATTTTTTGTATAAGTTAGAATAGGTCTCGATTGAAAATCATTCATCATATCGTTTCAGGCGAATTTTATCAAATATATTAAAAAAATAGTGTGAAAAAGTCAGTTTTTGTTCGGTAGCTCTTCTAACGTGCGTCGCCAGGTGGTCGTGAAAAAAAGTTTATTATTTTTTCTTGAATACGCATTTTGGATTATTCAATGTCTTCGCATGGTCGGTGAATTTTTTTTTGCGGATTTTACAATGTCTGGTACCTATAAAGATGGCTTTTATGATATTTTTTCGATAATAAACATTAATAAGAGTTTGTGCATTTCGTTTTCTATAAAAAAAAAATGTAAAGTAAAAATAGAGGTGCTCCTGAAGAGAAGTGATATCTTGCGTTTACGATTAGTTCCCGTGTTTAAGTCAAGAATTCATTTCGCATTGTTACACCAAAACACAGGTATTTATTTTATTTTATTTTATTTTTATTATTATTTTTTTTTTTAAGACACCTATTATGATGCTGCGAAACTTTTGTGGTCCTTCTAGTTTAATTTTGTTAGTTTCACATTTATTTATCAGGAAGGATTTGGCCAGGATGCTGACGTGGTTTTCTTCACCTAAGCGTTTGTGCTACTACTTGAGGTTTAGTTGTATTAGATTTTATTAGTTTAACTGTTAAGAAGGGTAAGATACTAATTCCATTCCGTTTGTTTGTTCAGCTTGTGAATGCATTATTTACGACAAGATATAACAATTTTACTTGCTTATGTATGTACCTCTGGATACAACATTTTGATACTAATTAACTTGATGAATAATTGTCTCTTCCCACTTTGATCCATTAAGTGGCAGGTGGTAATGGTGATTTCGTTTGTAACTCACGACTTTATTTCTTGTGCCATTCACCATTTGTAAACTAGTACAGTCAACGCGCAATTATCTACTTTCGTGAGATACTTAGGTAATTTCGAAGATTGTGCCTTACAGTGTCCATGCTTTGGCTGTGCAAGTTTAAAAGTTGTTTTTTTGAAAAACACAAATGAAAATTATCGCAGAATACCGAATAGTATTGAAACTTTCTAGCACCCATACCGTACACGATACTGATTTTAATTAATTTAAATAATAGGTTATGTTGTAAACGATACTAAACCAAAAAACTTACATATGTCCAACCTCACAATGGATGTCTCTTGGAATATTTGAATAGCAAAAGGATCGCTATCGCTACTATCTTTTTTTTTCTAATTTTCTTAGTATAATAAATACATAAGCAAAGAAAACGTAATTTAAAATAAAACAACTATTGTTTGTTTGCTTTTTTTAATCAATTTCTTATTTATTCTTTTAAGTTTTAAAACATTTTTCTTTATTTTTTTTTTATTAAATTGGTAATTATTTGTTTACCATTATACGCATTTATCTAAAATCTATGTTTATATTATATATATTCCGTGTATGTGTTTATAAATATGTTTGCATTTCGACAAAAAAAAAATCTAAAAAGCAACTTTCATGACTCCTGTTTGTTAAACAACAATATTTGTGAGTATGTAAAATTTTTATATAGAGATGTATACAAAATTATTTTTAAAATAAATAAATCATTAAATTTAGAAATATGATTTCTATTTTTTATTTTTAATTTGATCGAAATAAATACCAGGAGAAGCTTATAGGAAAGTTGAAGAACATTAAAATAAAACATATGTATAATATTTGAGATTAGTCTTTCAAATAGTAAAATAAATTTTCAAAACTAAGTATTAGTTTATAGTGAAAAGTATTTTTATACAACAGACGCAACCCATTTAAATTTACTGCTAGCCGCATCGTGATGATAGAAATTACACTCCATCTTATTGATGCAGTGTCTGCCGTATTTACACATCTTTGGATGGAAGAACGGACATGCGGGCTTTGAACAATTTGGATAAAATTTACACATTGATGTTGCTACCGAAGCTGATGAAATAGATTTATAGTTCTGCACTGGAACAACGTGTGAAGCTTTAAAGTGACAAAGAAATATTGAAAAATACATTATATTTAAAATACTTTGCAAACTTACATAAAGGTGGTGCTGAAAGTTGTCCACCTATTGAAGCGGTATGTTGGAAATTGCATCCGATTTTTGTGCAAGTTAGATCAAATTTGCATTTGGGATGAACGTAAAGACATTTATCCGTAAATTTGCAATTCGGAAAACTCTTGCATGGCGTCGCTGGATGATAAAATTCACAAGTTTCTTTGGTGCAAGTTGGAAAATATTTACAGCGCTCTTTGGGCTTAGATTTGATAACTAATGATGAATCGATTGGTACTGAATTCACTGAAAATGTCACACTTAGTAATTTACCTGTACAAAAGAAAATAAATTAAATCCAACTTACATGATGATGGTAAGTTGTCATATTTCTTCGACTCCAAATGCCTTATTGAGATCTTGTGTCCATCATCGGCATTCGTTTCAACAACACTGTGCAGTTCATTTTCCCGATCTCCACTCTTTGATCTTCGCTTGGCCGGAACCACAGATTCTTCAACCCTTAGTTGTTTATTGACTAAGTCGAATTTTATAAGCTGTCTTTTGCGTTTGTTAGGCGTATTTTTCTCGGGTGTTTTTTCTTGGTGTTTACGAACAGGCAAAGGCGGCGTCATCGAACCTTCTTCTTCAGTATCTTGAGATGCATTTGTCTTCAAATCATCAATAGGCAAAAGTTTTTCCTCTTTAACGATATGTGGTGCCTTGTTTGGTGATTCTTTTTTGGGGCTATGTAAATCATCATCTTCCGAGTCATTTTTGATGACAATTTTTTTAACTTCCTTTGGCCTTTTGTATATTTTAATCAGTTCGGATTTTTTACTCGACGACATAGATGACGATGGCCGCGGAGGAGTACTGCATGAGGGAGACGAATTAGATTCACGATCGTTTCGAGTTTGCTCTTTTTTGAGTGTTAAACGACTCCGTATGTCGATTTTTTCACGTGAACTTTTATGTACTTCTGTGCGACTTGAATGTTCTGCACCATTTAAACGTGAACTTTTTGACTTCGGCTTATAATTGGATGAAGCTTTATCTAAGAAATCACAAGTGAATAGTTTGAAAAATAATTTTTTTTCGGAAGGTAAGCTAACTCACCATTAAGAGTGACCACAAACTGAGTTTTGCTTTGGTTGGTATCATCATTTGTTTCATGACTTGCACTGGAAACATTCAAAATAATTATCTTTGGATACTTATTTCTTTAAAATAATATTTGGTATAATAACTTACTCTTCATCTTCGTTGTTTGCAAAATTAATTGGTTGGGGTATGTAAATAAGTTCCAAGTCCGATTCGCCTCTATCTGAAATATGTTCCGGTACATATTCCTCATCTTCATCCTGTTCCATTTCTTCATCTTCATTGTGTCTATCGGCATCAGCTTTTACTTCAATTACAAAATTTTTTGCAGTTCTTCGAATTAGAGCATCACGGCTTATACGATCGCGATAGGATTTCGTAAAGAATTTTGTATTTCGCTTTGTAGATGTGCTTCCAACGCCGCTTGATGAACTTTTTCGAACAGAAATATCTTTCTTTGGTTTGACGAGAATTGTCGAACGCTGTGCCTCAGCCACGGCACGTAAAAGTAAATTTTTGCAAGCCTGCTTGCTTGGTGATATCGAAGGCCGAGGTTTGATTTTGATAACTGAGTTAACAGGACGATCTGGTCGCTGATTATCAATGTCTTCATCGATATCTGGTTTAGGAGGAGCAACTACTACCCGAGAACCGATTCGTTGCTGTGGGAGTCTTTCAGCAGAACTATCTCTTTTATTTTTGTCTTTAGAGGTTGATCTTTTGCGACTTGAACGAATATCAGCTTCTCCGTTGGATCTTTTCTCTTTTTCCATTTCGCGTCTACGAAAAGCTGGCACGTACAACTCTTTCTCTGCTCGCCGATGTTGATGAGAGTGGTCGCTTTTAAAATCTGCAAAAGTCAATGAAAAATTAATTTAATAAGACATAAGGGAAGTACAATTTCAGTGGTAATAGCAAAAAAGTTTAGACATAAATTTAAATTTTTTTAAGCAGTAGCCTTTGACGTAATATCATTTGATATCATTCAGTGACCTGAGTTTGATTCCCTGCGATCCAAAAAACTACAACTACTTTTGTAGAATAAGTACGTAAGTAGTAATATCGACAAGTTAGTTAGGTTCTACTCCACGTATAATCCATACAATTATCTATTGCAGTATACCATTATTTTTACAAAAAAAAAAACATATCCAAGCACATAAACTCCAAACGGTCTTCCAACGGTACCATTTGGAAAATACATTGCGAAATATTTTTTTAACAAAATTAAAAATCCTTTTTCAATGATTATATCTTGGAATAATTCTTTTAAAAAATTCAGTAGCGATACCATGTAAAAACAAATGTAATTAAAATTACCTCTAGCAACATGTCCCAAACGCTCACGAATCGATTTCTTTCTAACATTTCCATCCTTAACGGTATGTTCCTGACTCCGTTCTAACTCACGTTTATGATGGTTATATTCAACTGGCAAGCGGACACTTGAAGAACTACCCGAAGAAGGAAGTTTATCTGTGGGGTTACCATCAATTTGTGAAGCTGCAACTCGGATTTCGTTGACAGCATCTGAAGCATGTGAAATTTGTTCCTCTAGATTTCTGTCAAACACAATGGGACTCTTGGCTTTCGATTGTTTTTTCTTTTCGCGGGCCATGTCACTGCTTTCCTCAAACTCCTCACCATCCTCTTTAATGTTGAGGAAGTCTTCATCCTCACTCTCATCCACATCATCAAGAATCTTCAATTGTTTCTTCGCAGCAAAGATCTTCTTTTGAATATCAGCCAATTCTGCTAGATCTTTTTCGCGAGTCTCACTTGTTATGATGCGTTGAGTGGAGGACATCTCAGAGATTGTCGGTATATTAAAATCATCGGTTTCATCGTTATGTCCTGTGCCATCTTTTTCTTGTTTTTTGTCCTTGTGAACGGCATTGTCATCGACCTCGAAAGACTTTTTGGCTTTCTCCAGTAGTTCCCCAGCAAATACATCGGTAATTGAAGTAATTTCATTTGATTCCTGTTCCGAAGGCTTTTTCTGTGATTTTTTATCTTTTTTCTTGTCTTTCTTATCTTTTTTGCCCGGAGTAGCTTCTTCTTTTTGATTAATTTTTCTTTTCTTTTGCAAAGCTGAAATTTTTTTTATCATTTTAGTGTGTTTTAAAAGTCAGAGCACAAATAAATGTTTGTTTATATCTAATTCAATACATACCTACAGCTGGTAAAGTAACTTCTTGTAGTTTTTGTAATACTTCATGTAACCACGTAACAAATAAATCAGTTTGTGAACCAAGGAATAAATTCAGATCAGCAATCATTTGTTGTTTAGAGCGCTTATTTGCAACCATAATCATAACATAGTCGGGTAGTTCATCGTCTATGTATCCAGCAGAACCTCCCGTTCCAAGTTCGAGGAGCTTTGCCTTCACGGCGCTCTAGAATTTGCATTGTTTCATAAAAAATATATTAAAGTAGACACAACATGCACAGATGCAGAATTGTGTTGTGAAGTTTTATTTTTTTTCTTCTATTAACATACCCGCATTTTCTGACCAACTTCACTTCCTAGATTATCCATTATTATGAATTTCTTTTATATCCTGTGTGTTTTTATTGCTTAAAATTTTAACCCAAAAGTTAAAGAAATTAATATTTTTCTCTTCTTCTTTGCCTTTTGGAAATTTTGACAGCATAAAACAAAATCATTGACGGATGGTTTTCATAAGAGTTATCAGAGTTAACCGCGCGGCGCTAGTGATTGGAAAACACGTTTTTGGGACAAATGGCCGCGTTCAGCAAAGAAACTTTTTTTCATTTTTGTCATATTGCAAGAAACAACATTTTTACCCGATCAGAATTTAGACAAGATCCATTTTATTTTAAATAGAACTTTTTATCTATATATAAAATCTTATTAGGATATCTCTTTTAAAATTCTAGATTTGTTTTTATTTACTTTTATCCTTCAAATTTTAGTTTTGTAAAATTATTTTATTAGTATTATTATTATTATTATTTTATTAGTATTATTATTATTAGTATATCGTTCCCCTTAAGCCACAAGCAAGAATTTGCTAAAGAGAAAATTCTACGAAATCGTATCATCGATATCCACGTATTAACAGTGTTAGAATGACAATAACAGCCCAATTCTCCAAAAAAAAAGATCAAAACAAATAATCGGCTCAGAAAAAATATAATTTCACATTCATGCTTCTGGCATAAGAGGACTGTTATTATAAGCGTGCGTTTTATTATTCACAAATCTATCTGGATCCGGATCTGGATTAAGTTTTAACATGTAACGGGTGATTTTTTAAGAGCTTGAGAACTTTTTTTTAAAAAAAAACGCATAAAATTTGCAAAATCTCATCGATTCTTTATTTGAAACGTTAGATTGGTCCATGACATTTACTTTTTGAAGATAATTTCATTTAAATGTTGACCGCGGCTGCGTCTTAGGTGGTCCATTCGGAAAGTCCAATTTTGGGTAACTTTTTCGAGCATTTCGGCCGGAATAGCCCGAATTTCTTCGGAAATGTTGTCTTCCAAAGCTGGAATAGTTGCTGGCTTATTTGTGTAGACTTTAGACTTGACGTAGCCCCACAAAAAATAGTCTAAAGGCGTCAAATCGCATGATCTTGGTGGCCAACTTACCGGTCCATTCCTTGAGATGAATTGTTCTCCGAAGTTTTCCCTCAAAATGGCCATAGAATCGCGAGCTGTGTGGCATGTAGCGCCATCTTGTTGAAACCACATGTCAACCAAGTTCAGTTCTTCCATTTTTGGCAACAAAAAGTTTGTTAGCATTGAACGATAGCGATCGCCATTCACCGTAACGTTGCGTCCAACAGCATCTTTGAAAAAATACGGTCCAATGATTCCACCAGCGTACAAACCACACCAAACAGTGCATTTTTCGGGATGCATGGGCAGTTCTTGAACGGCTTCTGGTTGCTCTTCACTCCAAATGCGGCAATTTTACTTATTTACGTAGCCATTCAACCAGAAATGAGCCTCATCGCTGAACAAAATTTGTCGATAAAAAAGCGGATTTTCTGCCAACTTTTCTAGGGCCCATTCACTGAAAATTCGACGTTGTGGCAGATCGTTCGGCTTCAGTTCTTGCACGAGCTGTATTTTATACGGTTTTACACCAAGATCTTTGCGTAAAATCTTCCATGTGGTCGAATAACACAAACCCAATTGCTGCGAACGGCGACGAATCGACATTTCACGGTCTTCAGCAACACTCTCAGAAACAGACGCAATATTCTCTTCTGTACGCACTGTACGCATTCGTGTGGTTGGTTTAATGTCCAATAAAGTAAACTGAGTGCGAAACTTGGTCACAATCGCATTAATTGTTTGCTCACTTGGTCGATTATGTAGACCATAAATCGGACGTAAAGCGCGAAACACATTTCGAACCGAACACTGATTTTGGTAATAAAATTCAATGATTTGCAAGCGTTGCTCGTTAGTAAGTCTATTCATGATGAAATGTCAAAGCATACTGAGCATCTTTCTCTTTGACACCATGTCTGAAATCCCGCGTGATCTGTCAAATACTAATGCATGAAAATCCTAACCTCAAAAAAATCACCCGTTATTACAAAAACAATTTGGGATCCTGTTTTCCATCGGGATGTATTTCAAAGATCCAAAAATCAGTTACTGCACTGGCGAGTAGATAGCTTTTTATGGTAAGGTAGTGCTTTACACCTGTAAAAACATTAATAGTTTCTGTACGAAGTTTTTTTTTTTATAAAAAATAGCGATATCAATCCAATAATTACTTTTGGAAGAACTTTTATTTATCAACACTGAATAATTAAGATAAGTTAATTTATAAAATAATTGAATATATAAAATTTCTACAGCTATTATTTTATTTTTTGTAAGTACACATTTAAAAAAAAATTAATATGAATTTACATTAGGAACCGCTTGTCTATGATGGTTTTTTTGCTTATATTGTTTTTGACCCAAAAACGAAACATTTTCTGGAATAACTTGTAAATAAAAATGTATGATAATTATAAAAAAAACTTAACAAGTACATATGTATGTATATCTACCTTATTTAAAATACAAACAACAATTATTGAAATAATAAAATTGTTCGTTAACAAATTCATTGTTAAGAAAATTAAAAGCGCCATCACAAATAATTCATTTTGATTTCCATAGAGAAAAAGCGAACTAAAAGTCAGACCATCATCGATGTAAAATGTTCCTTTTTCTGAAATAAAGATAAAATCAATGATATTTGTATCATACCCCATTATATTGAATATAATATAATAATGAGAATCATTTAAAAAAATCTTACGTTCTGCAACAAAACTTTCAAACTCACAACTCAGTAAATGTTCAGTAAATGTTTTTTCCTTTATGATATAATCCATGTCCTTGATTGCCTTTTTTTAATAAAATATTTCAATAAAATTATTATAAACATAATAAAGAATATCTTAGCTTTATTTTACATGATCAATAAATGCACAGAAAAATCTGTTCACTCTGTTGTAAGCGGTTGTACTTTTTTCAAGAACTCCCTCCATATTTCCACTGGTAAAACTAAGATCTTTTTGGAAGTGAATCTGTGATAGATTTTCTGTTCTTTGTTTTAAAGGCAAAAGTTGTTCAATATGTTTTCTTTACAAGAAATAAAATGTCTTTTCCGTTAAATCAATATTTTATTCAAAACTATACTATTACCTCAAATTGAATGGGGGAAGCACAATATATGTTTGAAAATCGGAATCACTCAAAAGTCCTCTTTTGCCGCACATATTTTGAGATTCACGTTGTATCTGGAAAATCATAGAAGACATATCCGTATCTGCGAATCCATGTGGGGATCTTCCATGAATGTAAAAACCAAAAGAACAGTCCATTAGTGTAAAGATGGACACATTTGCCAGTGTACAAATATCCATAAATTTCTTCAATGGACTGCCAATAACTTGATCGAACAGAAAGCTTCTGATCAAAATTTGTGTAAGGTGAACAGAAGAATAAACTGTTGCACAGGCAAATATGTTTAAAGTTGAATTCGAATAAACTGAGGGAAAGCAACTTTTAGCGACCTATTATGTAAAAAAAAATATTTTAAAATTATAGAAAATAGAAAATTCATCTATCACATAACGCATCATTATTTTCGAAATTCGCAGTTGAATTTCGCTAATAACACGAGAACCGTGATCGATTGTTATAACTTATAACACTTTTTATACATACCCAGAAAAGAGCTAATGAAACAAAGCCTTGAACGAAGCATGACGTTTTTTGTTTATTACTCAAATTAATCCATTCATTGGCTAGAAATAATATTCGCCATGCTGAAACATTATTCTCAGTTAATGCTCGAATCTGAAAGAAATTAATAATTTCCATTCGTTCACCCTATTTTGTATTAAAAAAGTAGTATGTATGTTGGTACTCACACTTGAGCACTGTGAAGATGTTTCCAAATTATTTTTTAAATGGAAAGAAGCATCGTAGCCCTTTGGTCGTTCCCAATCAACAAAAAATATATCAATTTGAGAGATTCTCCAAAAACTAACAAAAAAGTAGAAGCCCTAAAAATCCACATTTTCATTACATAAAACATTTCTTTTGTTGTGTAAAATATATGCATACCTTCAAAGCTAAAGCCGAGTATATAAAAAACTCGAAAACGTGATTTTTCTCAACTGGAGTTAATACTTCATCGGGACGAATAAGAAAAATTATAACTGAGTACAAAACATCTATGATTACAACCCCCAAAAAAGAATTGCCAATGTTGGACATAAAATTTAATAGTACTTGAAAGAATACTAGCATATCGAAACATTCTAGATTTCTGCGACATTTAAAAATATAAGCTCTAAAAACTGCAAACAAGAAACTGCTCGATATGAAAATAGAAAGAACTACTCCATAAAGCTTTCCCGATGTGATTGCATCTTTTTCGAATTCAACGAGAAATTCGAAATTGTACTTTTCACTTAAAGATGTGTTGAGAGTTATGTCTATTGTATGATATTTCAGAACTATTAGAGGAATACCGATTTTGTTATCTTTTGTTACTGTACAACGAAGTTCAAATTTTCGCAGTATTCGTATCGATTTAAAAAGCCGTAGTTTGTACGAATCTTCATAAGGTAAAATTGGCTGATTTGCTAATTTAAATGTTGTCTCTGCTCCAATTATTTGAAATCGCTTCACCAACTGCCATTCTGCAGAATTCAATTCCTGGAAAAAATATGTGATTATAATATTATATAAATATTATTGTCTTTATTTTTTAAAACTATTACGAGGGTCGTTTGATAAATAAACACTAGACAAAGCGTACCCTTGTAATATCGTAGATTCATGTTTTAATAACATACATTAGGTTTAGGTACATACTTAATGCATTATATGTAACTCACTTTATTTCCTTCAAATGCATTCTCAATCAAAACGGGTATCGTTTGTAAGTATTGTTTGCTGTCTTCTCTTGTATGATTAAGAAACACACTTAAAAAATGTTTATTTCCGAATATAGAAGCCATTTCTATGATGGAATCTAGTGTAAGTTGACAGGCAACTCGAACATTTTTGAAGAACTGAAAATCTATGTTCTGTGCTAGCAAATCGTGATCGCAAAAATTAATTCTATTCGGTTGCAAATTCTCCCATCGAATCAATTGCCCCTCCAATGTATACACTGTTGAAAACAGCTTCAGGACATCTTCCTATGTAAATTAAATTAAAAGGAAATGATAAATCAAAGTAATTTCATTCGTTTTTCTCACTAACCGGGATTTTAAATTTGTCTTCCAGTTCCTGCAAAGTATCTTTGCCTTTTTTGTAAAATAAAAAAGGTCGCAAAGCATTAAGGTTTTCTCCCAAACTAGAGTAGAGTGCAGCATCCGAAGCTTGGGCCAGTAGAAACTGGCTACACGGTGAATTTTTGTCAGTATCAAAAAAAGATTGGATGCACAAATTAGCCAAATTATTGCATGCAGTCATGTTCTGAAGTGACTGACAGAAGAATGCTACGAATTTCAAATCAACGTATAATTTCCCTCGTTTCCAAAAAGCATTGTAATTAATATAGTTCTTCAAGAGTGGCTTCCATATACAATAATCGCCATAAATATAATTGTATTTCAATTCGCACCTGCATTCATTCCCATAAAATGCTGACTGTGGGTAAATGCGAATATTGGTTGCTGCACTACTTTGACCTTCTGATGTAAGGTTAATGAAATTCAAGTAACAAGGATTTTCGGGATAAGGTAACGATGTTGCGTTTGGACATTTGAAATTCTTTTTGGCTTTACAGGGTTCTGCACAAATTGGTCGATTTTTGATGGAATCATAGAGAGCAACTATAGTGGCGTTCTTCTCGCAATCACAGGTGAATTCTAAATATTTTTTATTTTCAAATAATGTAAACACGAAATTATTGGATTTGGATTGCAATTCACATAATTGATATTCACGCAGAAAATATACTTACTATCAAAGGAAGGTTTCAAATGTTCCTTTGATTCACATGGTAAGCACAAAAAATAATCCAGATGGTAAAACTCATTGTTCTTGCAAGATTTTGGATGGTTAGATAAAAATAAAGTTCTGTTTAGCCCTTGTAAATTTAAACTTTCACCTAGTTGAACGTATATCACAATAAATAGGAAGACGCAATTACACTTTTTTTTGAACATGATAGTTTTGCTGTTTTTTTTAGATGAAATTAAAAAATGTGGTGTTCATTTAGGTTTTCTTTTGATGAATAATCTGTTTCAAGTTTCAAACGAAAATGTTTGTTTATTTTAATTTCAACGTTACCAAGGGAACAAAATATGCACACTTAACTTAACCATAACACGGTGGTGGTAAATAAATTACCTTCCCCGATTTTCACAATGTGCTCTTGGCTAGACGAATCAACCACCGTTTAAGGATTTATGAGGTTAAGGTTGAAGCGATAAATTACTTTTTATTTTGTAAACCTGTTGAGTGACTTATGTATTATGCATCTAAAAAATCAAACAAAAATACAAATGTATCTTAATAATACAGCAGAATAGTGCATTATATTTTATTTTTTTTTTTTAACTTAAGAATTATCACAAATATTGCGTATAAATATTTAATCAATTATTTTATGCCGTCTTTGTTTAAATTTTATTATACTTAAATTATAAGTTCCTATGATTAAAATTTTGTTCAATGTGTTGTTTTTTATGAAATTAGTCTGGACAAATATTTTATTAAAATATTAATAACTGTTTTCTTATTTTTTTGTTTTCCTATACATTTAACAATTGATAATTTTATATTTGTCTAAAAATGCTTCAAATAACTATATTTTGTTGAGTTTGAATAATATTCTATCTACATTTTGAATTTATGACTATATAAAAAAACTTTAAATATGTAAAAAACATAATTTTTCAATAGGTAAAATGAATAGGCATTATTAATACACTTTATTGTTTAAAAAAATATTCGTTCATCGTATTCTAGTATTATTTACCTACTTCTCTTTTAAGGACACTTAAAATATATTATATTTTTAATTTTCTTTAATGTAAATTTACAATTATGGAAGGATTTGTTGCTCAGTATCATAATTTTAAATTAAATTTATAACTTAAACGAATTATATTCACACGACGGAATGGTAAATTTGCTTACAAAAGCATCATAAGTTCATTACTATTTTCTAGTTAAATAATAAATTAGTTCTTAAGTACTTATTAAGCACGAAAAATCTGAGAATTTAAAAATTTATAATTTATAAAAGAAAAACTCGATGAAAATACTAAGTAATTCTCATCCCATCATCACGCCAAATAACATTTATTATATTTTATAAAAAAAAAACAACCAACGAAGAATATCTGATGCACCGCACTAAATAAGACGTTCTTCAGGCGGAGGTTTAAGCACATTATCCATTTCCAAACGTGGATTACAATACTCCTGGGCGCTTGGGCTGTAGGTGCCTCGTGTCGCTCGTTTATTGCGTGCCATAACCAAGAATGTTCCCAGCAAAGCTGCTGCTATAAGCAACAGAATCACCACTACTGGAATAACAATGATCGCTATGTCTGCGGTTGATGGACCATCGTCTTTAGCGACGATCTATACAAAAATATAAAGTATTAACAAATATTAAAGTGTCAACACATGAAATTTAGGAAATTACCATAGCTGAGCAGTTCTTTCCTCCGAATCCATCAGTACAGTTGCAAAAGTAATCGGCTACATCTGTACATGCTTCTACACAAATTCCGCCGTTCATGCACATGTCTTGCTGTTGGCAAGGATCCAATACATTACACTCTGATCCACAAAGCTTAACTTCGCATAAACATTTAAATGAACCGCGTGTATTCATGCAAACTCCTCGACCTCCACATTTGGCGGGACCTATTTGACATTCGTCGATATCGATCTCACACATTTGACCTTCGAAACCAGTTCCAGTACAGTTACAAGAATAGCTTCCTATTGAATCTTTGCATTCCGCTCCGTTCTGACACGGTTCAGAGTCGCATTCGTCAATATCGGTTTCACAAAATCTTCCTGTATAGCCAATGCTACATTGACAAATAGGTGGCTGTACAAAAAAAGATCCAATAAAATCCTTTACTTCTGCTGATATAAGACACTTACCGTTGGCTCCGTTGTTAGGCAAAACCCACCGTTCTGACACGGCTCAACTTGGCAGAAAGGAATATCACACAAAGAACCTTGCAATCCTTGCATACAAAAGCAAGTAAAGTTGTTTCCTGTCGTCATATCTTTAAACAAATTTTTTGTTAATACAAATTAAAGAAACACTGCAGTCATGAAGACTTACTGAAACCATCCACACACGTCGAACCAGTTCGACAAGGTTGGTCTGCACAAGTAACCAACTTCAAGACATCACACTGGGGTCCAGCATAATCCTCTGTACAGTCGCAATGGTAAGCTGCTACCAAATCTGTGCAGTTTCCGCCATTGTGACAAGGCATGGAAGCACATTCATCAATATTGTGCTCGCACAACTGACCATCATAGCCAGGCAAACAACTGCACACAAAGCTGGCTACCTTGTCAATACAAGTCGAGTTGTTTGTACAGTTCGCCAGTAGACATTCATCAATATCAATGGAGCAATCATCTCCCTCATATCCAGGTCGACAATCACACGCGTAGTGCTCTGAAGGATTGGTGCACACGGCTTCATTTTTACAATCTTCTTGGAAGCAAAGCACACATCCCTCTTCGGGTTTCGTTGAGTTCAGTCGAAACTGTGAACGTGGCTGTAGATTTTCCGAGTACATTTCGTTGTTTATAAAATATGGTAGTATCAGATCACCTAATCTGGCTTCGCCCAAGCAACCTTTGAACGTCGCTCCTGAAGTCATACCTCGTGATAAGAGGTTATCAGATACTGGCATCCCTCCCAAGTAAACCATATTCTTCCCTGAAATTAAATGCTGGAATGTGCTTTGATCAATTTCAGTTGTGAATGCTGGTGACGGATCCGGTGTTTCTTCCCAGCCCTTCCAACCCCCTTCAAGCTTTCCACCTTCTACTCTTAAAAACACTCGACTCCAGTCGAAATCAGATTTATCTTTGTTAAATCGCTTTGTTTCTGGAAGTTCTTGGCCTAATTTCCATTGAACCGTAACTTGATCGCGATAGGCAGCCACTTCAAAATAACGATCTCCATCTTGAACGTACAGCAGTGTTCCCCCAGTCTTTGTTCTATACGAAATTTCAACGACAGGCTTCAAGACTGTTTCTTCTTCTGGATTCACAGAGAAGTATGCGAAAGCTAAAGGTGATTTCTCGTTCCCAGTGAAAGTCATATTTGTGATACATTCAAAACCATCGTCCAAATTTTGACAGATGCCATTACCTGGGCATTTATTCAATTGACAAAATTCAATATCCTGACAAAATTTACCCTTATATCCCTTGGGACAAGTACATTCAAAGTCATTCCAGGTGTTTTTGCATTCGGCATTATGCTGACATGGCTTTTTCCGACATAAATCATCAGAAACAGCACCTCTTAGCACTGAATTCCGATTTATTGTAACTTCACCGAATGGTTTTGGGAGCTGTAAGTCTTCTTCGTTCAAAGGATATAATTCAACAATCATAGCATGTGATCCATTGCTTATTTGTACGTCTTGAATGATACCCTTAAAATAAAGCTTATCTTCTTCTTCCTTTGTCATGTTAGTATCTAAATTATCCAAGATCGGCGCTGGTCCACCCAAGTACAATACCTGTGCATCAAGTTGACCTGTCGAGGACAGTGTCTTCCTGAAGTACTCGGTACCGTTAAGCTTGACTTGGACCAAAGTTTGGTTTCGCACAACTTCTATAAGATGGTTATATCCATTGTCGAGTTTATTTCCTCCTACTGTATACGCTTCAGGAGTTCCATTGAATTGCATTTTGACTAAAAGTTCACCACCATGAAGCTTTGCTGAGACGTAAGAGTCCCCAATTTCACCTGAAAGAAAATCGACTTTAAAAATAAGTCAAAAGATAAAGGTAAAATTACTCACTGGCGCCCCTGGGTGATGGCAGGGCTTTTCTCGTATCACTACCAAGATAAAATATCTGTCCCGCCGACTGTCGAGTTCTGATGAACATCGAAATATCCAAAATAGACCGAATAGCCCTTCGGGCAGTTTCATTGGTTTCCACCAAGACAGCAGAATGCGTAGTGTTCTCATGCCCAAACGTTGCAGCAGTTATATCTACAAGACTCGATTTTGAAAAAAAAACGAATAAATGAGGCTTAAAAAAACTTACTATATTTGCACGTATGTCCCAAATGAGGTCTCTGACAGCCGCAAGAAAAAGTATGCCATAAGTCTTTGCACTCTCCATTCGAATGACATGGATTAGGCTTACATTGTTCTGATCTTGGACATCCACTTTGAATTTTGACCAGCGATGTATTCTCATCTGGTTCCTCGTCCGGGAAGATCCACTTACCATTGATAACTATATCTTGCATGCAGCCTACAAAACTAGTTGGTCTGTGAGTTAGGTGTCTCAAATAGGATTTCAAATTGGGTATCGTTCCTCCCAAATATGTTAAGGGGAAGTATGGCTGACTTCCATTCGCACTTTCATATGCTCCAATGGGGTAGATTGCCTGTTCATCATTTGCCGATAGAACCAAATGTGAAGTATTTATGGCAACAAAAACCTTATGCCAGTTACTATCGTTCAATTTTGATCCAATAAATACCCCTTCCCATTTGTTAAGCAATGAAGAATGCAGGTTCAATCTTCCATTAATAAGTTCCAGGATATAGCTTACTGGTTCATTCTGACTTCCAGATGTTCCAAAAGCCAAAACACCATTCGGTAAGGTCGTTCGGAATTCCAAATTTATATCATATCCTTCTTCACGCGTTGTCTTTACAGTTATCAAACTACTAATCACCATCGATATTGTTGTGGGTTTTTCACAGATCGCTCCCTGAAAGCCATGCTGACAGGAACAATTGAAAAGGTGTCTAGTTTCGTTCACCAAATATGGCTTACAGATACCATTATTTAAACATGGCACACTTGTGCACCCAACAAGTTTGACTGAGCAATTTTTGCCACCCCAATTGGAATCACAATCACAATCATAATCATTTGTTTGATCTATGCAGGTTCCATGAATGCAAGGTGCATTTCTGAAAATAAAAAAAAATTGGATTATTCAAACAAAAATATTATTTTTGAGTGTAAGGTATATACATATCGCACTCGTTGATATTGACTTCACAATGTACTCCTTCAAATCCAGGATCGCATTCGCACGTATAAGTTCCTATCTTTACAAAGAAAAACAAATTATATTAGCTACTTTACAAACCCTCGATCAAGACTTACTCCATCGTTGCAAGTTCCATGCTTTGAACATGGATTACTTTCGCACTCGTTTATATTTACTTCGCAATCCTTTCCTATTATACCAGGAACACATATACAGTCGTAGCTGTGAGTGAACAAAATATTGTAAGTAAAATCAATTCGTCAGATCCCACAACCTTCATTTGGACTTACCCACTAGCATTTTCATAAGAAAACTCCTGGGAAAAGATCGGCGGAAGATCATGCTTATCAGGCATGTGGTATAGAGTCAAATTAGAACGTTGCAGGCATGTTCCATTATGCTTGCAAGGCATACTTTCACATTCATTAATATCAGTTTCACAGTTTTTACCCGTAAAACCCGGGAAACATTTGCACATATAATCATTGATCATATCTATACACTCGGCTCCGTTCGTACAATGATTCGATAAACATTCATCAATGTTTATTTGACAAAGTTCACCAGTATATCCCGTAGAATCGCAATCACAGTGAAATCCCCCCAATTCATCAATACATCTTCCATTATGCTGGCAAGGTAATGAGACACAGTCGTCAATATCAATTTCACATAATCGTCCAGTCATTCCAGGAATGCATGAGCACGAGAAGTTATTAACCATATCAATACAAGTGGATCCTATCGCACAAGGACTACTTGCGCATTCATCAATATTAACATCACATTCCTTGCCTGTGTAACCAGCTGGACATATGCATTCGTAGTCGTTTACCTGCAGAAATGAATTGATTTAAAAAAATATTAGATTAATATAAAAATAGTCAAAGGTGATCTGGGAATGAAACTGGAATGTTATAGGACCAAAGTTGAATACTCTAAATCTAAAAGAACCCTCTTTTCTAGCGATACGAATTACATGAAACAGAAAGGTCCAGGAGAACATAGATTTGATTTTTCTCATAACTAAGTTAGGTATCTACTTGTTTAACATTTTATTTTTGTTATGAAAAAATGTATCAGCACAGTATCTGATTTTACAGAATATGCTAACTCCAAATCAAAACTACTTACTTCTCTTAATATTTTTCGATGCTTTCCATAGTTAAAGAAAAATAACTAACTCAATTTTAGTAAACATTTGATGAGCATTTGGGAATTTATTTTACTCACCTTATTCACACAAGATGCTCCATTTTTACATGGTCTGCTAAGGCATTCGTCTACATCTGAATCACAACGTAGTCCGGTATATCCGGGCTCACAATAACACTTAAATGATCCTTCTCGATTCAGGCATATTCCATGTACACATGGTGAAGCCTGTTTGCACTCATCAATATCGACATCACAATGGGTTCCATTCCATCCTTCTGGACAAAGACACTCGTAGCCAGCACCTTTATTCCTGCACACACCTCCATTGTGACAAGGATTTGAGCTACAAGCGGCACAATTCATGTTATCTGGACAAATACACTTATTGTTTGCGCATATCATGGGATCCTCGCAAGTTGTTGTAGTACAAGGTTCAAATTTTTCACACCGATCACCGTCAAAACCTGAGGGACAGTAGCAATGGGTTCCGTTAAGAGAACAAGTACCACCGTGCAAGCACTTGCATCCATCCGTTGAAGTTGGGAATTCACAGTTGAAACCTAATTTTTTTTAATAAAATATTAATACAATCTTAGCCATTCTAAGCGATTAAAATTCTAGCTATCTTTAAGTTGTTTGAAAAATTAATAAAAATTCGTTAGTTTTACAATCATTACGTTACACTTTAAACATCAATAATATTCTTCTTTAACATTTTTGTTAGTTTAAAAAAATAGTTTGTTAAGTTTCAAACCTGAGTATCCACTAGCACAAATGCAAGTAGAATTTGAAGCATTTCCAATACAAGTACCACCATTTAAGCATACGGAATTTGAACATGCATTTAACTGGGCGGATCGCGACTGGGGAGTTGGGGTTGATATTTGGATACAATGGCCTATTGGGCCTGGATTAATCAACATTAAGAAAATTATTGAAATTTATTCACACTATTTACATTTTTTATTAAACTAAATATACTTAGCTATTACATAAATACAAATATAAGTAAACCCAAATAATTCCATTATTAATGGTTATGCTACTTTTAAGTAATTTTATATGACTAAACTCACATACAATAACTAAGCGTCAATTAATCTAAAGGTCTTGCAACCACCACTAAAATATTATATTTGTCTAGCTTATTTAATAGTTTAACATATTTTTTTCTTTTAAAACAACAAACATAATAAAAAAATGTTTACAAACAAAACATATCAGTGACTATACAAGCTTTCAAAATCGTTTTACACGGCCTGCATTAGAAGTGAACTAATATAAACTAGCTTTAAAAAAACACGATTCTAACCCTAATGTGTCTTTAACGTACATATTTTATTTTTCAGCCAACTAGACGGAACTCCCCTTTTTCTACGTTGATCACCTTCATCCGGCAAAACTAATTCTCCCAAAATATTGTTAGCTTTGTTTGACAAATGAGAATTCATTAATTTTGTTAAATTAAAATAAGAGAAAATAACAAATATTTTAGCGAAGGAAAAACTATATAGAACGCCACAATCAGCCATGGCATAAAAAGGAGCACGAAGAATAATCCACTTAATTTCAAATGGATTTCTACTCAAGGGATTATTTATGTTTTCATCTCATTTTCTAGTTTTCAATTTCTAGTCCTAATCATGTCAATACCACTTTTCGCATACGCATACAAACCTTGAAGGGTTGCGATTTGATTTTAAGTAACGTATATTTTTTAATTAAACAAAAAAGAGATATGTTAATACCAATCAATCAGACCTATCATCGTATCCGCTCGGATGGTAACAAAATTCTGTCCAACTAGTACGAATTACGAAATTTAAGAATTTTGTTGGTGTAACAATTGCAATTCATAAATTGTACGAAAGAAAAGCGTTCAAAACATGAGAATTTTCAGAGCGTGCTCGACTTTGTTCAGAACTTGTCGGTTCCTCTAAAGACTGCATTGCTTACGACGGTATACCACGAAAAAGTAAACTATCTCCAGACGGATATTATGATAGGGACCAATAACAAATGTGTTAGTACATAATGTAGGTACACATAAAATATATTAAACCAAATGTTGTTTTAAGTAAAGTTGACTAAAAATTATCATTTTGCGTATCTATAAAATATACCATATAAATATTATTCAAACAAATTATTAAATACAGTTAATATATATTTTGAAAATCCATCGATGTTAATAGTTTTTTGTTCTACTTGTTTAATTTTAAAATTGAATAACCCATTCGTTTAAAAGTCCTATATACATTTCAATAAAATATGTACATACATCCCTTTTAATAAATAATATAATTAATGTATGTTTTTAAAATTTTTAATTTCTAAAAGATATAACGAAACTTACCAGTTGTTCCTGGCTTACAGATACATTTTCCACCAATGCAATCCGAATCAATTGGACACTGGGATGTACAAGGTGGGCCTTGTTCGCAAAATACTCCTGAAAACCCCGGAGGACAGATACACTGAAAAGTACTCTTCTTATCTAGACACGTCCCACCATGTTGACATGGTTGGAACTGACACTGGTTAATTGATTTTTCGCAATTATTTCCACCCCATCCAGGTAAACATTCGCATGTATATAAACCATAAGTGTCAAAACATTTCCCGCCATTTTGACATGGATTAAGTTCGCATTCGTCAATGTTGTTCTGACATAAGGTACCCGAGTATCCAGTTCCAGCACAATCACAAGAGAACCCATTTACCATATCCATGCAACGGCCATTATTCATACACGGTTGTGAGGCGCAGTCGTCAGCGTTTATTTCACAAAATTTACCCGTAAATCCCTTGACGCAGTTACATTCGGTTGTTTTTGCTCCAGTTGGTACCCAACAGGTGCCGTTGTTGAAACAAGGGTTTTTCTCGCACAACGGGTGAATGCTAACCTCATTTTCACACGATTGACCAGTGAAGTTTGGTGGACAGTAGCACTGGTAGTCTCCACGCTCGTCCTCCTGACAGCTTCCGCCATTTGCGCATGGCAGTGACACACACGGAGGCCCTGTGTCAACTTCACAATTTTTACCAGTGTATCTTGTGGTACAGTGGCATTCGTAGCTATCTATTCTAGATATACATGACCCGTGTTGCATGCACGGATCATGTAAGCAATAGTCCATTTGGACACGAATAAGCTTATCATGGTCCCCACAAGGACCAGGAGCAAGCGGACAAGCACCAAAGGCTACTCCCTGAGCGTTCATGGAGCTGGCATTGAATATGAGTCCTGGCCCATTGAGCAGACAGCCAGAATAGGCATTACCAAGAATAAGAATAGCAGCTTCGTTCTTGACATCCTGATTCGTCAAGAACTGTGAATTGTATGTTGAATTTGCTATAAAAAAAGGATTATAAAATATGAATATGAATTCCTATGAGAAACCTTCTTTGGAAGGCCTTACATACTATATAATCTTCACTTACCAATTATCATAGATGAGCGATCAACAACTAAATTTAAATTTCCATATTCATATTTGAATTGTAATGTGTGCCACTTATTGTCTAATAACTTAAATGGTAAACGTGCATCCACACGTGCGCTTGGCCCCGTGAAAGTAACTTGCACAAAGTCACTCGACACCGAGAGCCATAGAGTGTGTCGATTGTATTGCTGTGAGAGGATTTCACCTCCTTAAAAAAATCAATGACATTTTTTTTATTTCAAGAAAATGGAAAAAAAAAATACTCCACCATATTAAATTAAGATACTTTACCTCTACATGTCCTAAAACTAATTGCCGAATGGCCCCATATGGGCATTGGCGTTAACAGTCTCAGATAGGCAGATCCATTGAAGTATGCCTCTTTTGAATCGCCAGTTGCTTCTGTCTTATGCACTAAATCTAACGCTGAAATATATTTAAACAAAATATATAGATATAGTCGTTAGATTAATTTAAGAGAAGACAAATACATTTATATTCTACATTTTAACAACGTCTTCACTCTTATTCCGACTTTGTCATTGGTTTCTGGATTTATCTTATGAATGTAGATATGTTCATATACATATCAGATGTCTTTTAAAATCACGCTTTCTTTCTACGTATGGATAAATGAAAGTTGTTACAAGTTGCTTTCGCATGTTTACTTAATTTACGCTTCTTTTCTTCAAGCAGATCGAATATGAATAAAAGTAATAGCCCAGTGGCAAGTGCATTCAGCAGTTTGCACTACCATAATTATTTTTTTTTTAAGATAGTAGAATGATAGTGTGGATTGGAACGATTTAATCCAAATCAGAACGGGGATAATATTATGTATTAATTTTAAAATTCTTATGTTCCCACATGATGCTGACCTTAAATCATAATTTTGTAATGTTCATTACTTTCCCAAACCTACATTAGAAGGAAGATTGAAATAGTTTTTAATTATTCCCGCTTGACTTCTGGAATGAAATCCTCTCCCCATAAGTTTCTAAATAAAGTGTGTTGGGAAAAAAACTATGGGAATTCTTGAGAGATGTGTTTGATTTATTTATAAAGTAGGTAATACATGTTTAATTAATTCAGCTAAAGTCATTAATTAATGTTAATTTTTTTCCTACTCTTCGTGAGTGTTGAATTTATTGTTAATCGTTTTAGATCCCCTATAATGTTTCTTAGAACAGTTAATTCCAGGTTTGCACTTGTTATTTACCAACTGACGAAAGACGCATTTTTGCGTCTTTTTTACAAAATTATTAATGGAAAACTTAAAAAGTGGCTGTCTTTGAACTGACAAATACTGTTTGTCTATGAATGAGAACGAATTTGAAAGATAAGTGGAAAAAACTTAACTGACAAACGAAATGTCACTTTGTCTTTGAAAGACACATAAATGTTGGCCAACGTGTTGCATCCCTTTTCTATGAAAGACGAATATTTGACAGCTGACTAAATTCAAATTGAAAGTGATTTTACAAGTAGTTTGGCTGATTTCTTAAAAAAAAACAGAGAAAGGATCAAATAGTGAGCTGTCAAACGGTGTCAATTCTGGCATAAGCTAGACATAAAATATGTGCTTGGGCATTTAATTCTTTAACTAAATACATTGGAATTATATTTGAAAAACGATGGGTGGGAGCAAACGCCTTCTTTGTATCTTTAAGGAGGTGCGTTGAGAAAATGACAGTTTCATCATTGAAGGCTTTCTTTAAAGGATCAGAGTCTATAGCAAACCTTTCCAGACTCTTAGTTCGAATACATTTTATGGGCCCTCTTCATGTACACCTATTGCATGCGTGCGATTACCATTATACCTTCCACAATTTAAATCACGCTCTTATATAATATATAAATAGTAAAACCTACTTATGCAAACTTGTTGTGCCGGCTTGTCTTGTTCTTTGACCCAAAATAAAATAAAATGTTAACGCAGTACATATATCTATGTATGTATGTACATACATATGTATATACTTTTCTTCGTGAAGCAAATGAAGTAACTACTAATCGGCAGTAAAATGCACATTATCGCATTATTTGAATGAAACAAGTATAACGGAACTCAAAATAAACAAACATAAATAAAATACTACCATACTGTGCTCCAGAAAAGTGCAATTAGCCAAACGCCTTAGGGTAAACGACATGGAAAACTCAACCCTTATTCTATAGTGTTACACTCCTACATTTAATATGGGTAAAACCGTTTCCCCTTCATTGCACTTTATAAAGCTTGCATGCACGAAGTTGAATGGGCTAGAAGGGGGCTGTTGGAGTAAAATGACTGCGATTTTTTCTACTGCCTTATTACATTGGAAAGTATCTTTAATGTCTCCATTTCATAAAGGTAGGTAGGTACTTCCCATCTAACGCAAGATAAAACTAGCTTTGGCTTATTTGCTATTGTGTATATCGGACTTATGTTCAATGTAAAGTATAAATGTTCCATTCGATACCCTCCAAACACTATTGATTTTTTTAACAACCCTGCTATGGGGTTACTCTTGGGTTAATAGGCTTTTTTTGTAAAAAAAGAAGCAACTAACGTGCAGCACTTTATCGTTGCAACGTTTTGTTTATTCTATTCATAGAAAAGAAAATGATTCGCTCGCCTATTGATGGAAAGACGAGGAAGTTGGTAAGGTTGAGGAGGGCTACTGTGAACATAATATATGACTGAATTGGCCTTGTAGTCTTATGAGTTCATTAGGCCATGTGAAGGGATTGACTTTGTTTTCTATTATATTCTAGTTCTTGTGACTTAATGTGGGCATCCGATAGCAGTATGATATTATTGTTTTGATTTCTTCATGTCAAAGTATTTTTTTAAATATGCTTTGAATGAAGGAATTAAAATATTTCAAATCAAATCGCAGCTTAAAATGTTATGTTACTTCAAAAAGCAGACATTTCTGACCTGACTTTTACTAAAAATGGAGTGAAGTAGGAAAGACAATTCTTAAAAAAAAATATCTTAATTAATTAATACTTTGAAACTGACTAATTTAGTAGCATTTTTGTTTAAATCTGTTAGTTAAACCTGGCTTTTAGACCCATTAATTCATGATAACTAGTTTGAATTTTGTTTGACTTTTGATAGAAAAAATCTTCACTTTATTTCTAAAGTAGGTAATGCATGTTTAATTAATTCAGCTAAAGTCATTAATTAATGTTAATTTTTTTCCTACTCTTCGTGAGTGTTGAATTTATTGTTAATTGTTAAGTATTTAGGTTTAAATATACGTACAATTTTCGAGATCCATTTTAGTATTAGTTAGTAGTATTTTTGTTATTTCATTTGATTGAACGTACATGTATTGCGAACATACCTACATAACATCAATTTATTGTTAATATGCTACAAAGCATACATAAATATTTGATAATTTAAATTTGATTTTGAATTGACTTTACGGAAATTTATTTTCATATTTATTGAAAGAAACTACAATATAATAAATAAAGGGTACCTACATATGTATTTAGAGGCACCGAACTTTAAATTGGCAACACTGTTTTCTGTGACAGCGAATTTTAAAATTCTCAGCTGTTATAAGTTTATTATTTTAAAAAATATGGTTTCATTCGAGAAATATATGGGTTGGGTTCATGCATAGGTCGTTACGTGCGTTTTATGGTGCTCTCTCAATTATACATCAGAGCAATTAATTCAAGAAACTATAAATCGTTCTCGCAATACGTTTACATATTATAAGTAACCGTATTGCGAGAACGATTTATAGTAATATTTAAGTAATAGTATGTAGATATCTCCTTAGACGTTTGTAGTGTAGGCACAAAACAAGCGATTGCTGATGTGCAGTCTGCACCGATAAACCGGTCACGTACTGAACTCTTTTTCATATTCAAATATTATTGACAAGAAATTATCTTTCAAATAAAACCAATTTCATGGATATGCGTGTTTTATTTCAAATTAAAGTTATCCGGCTCTAAAAAAACTTCCTTTATGTTTATGTGTAGCCGCTTTTTTTATAAAACAGTTTTTATGTAAATATACAGGACATGCTCAAATGTTTAAAAAGTTTTAATTTTTCTCTCTTTACCATATTTTTCCAAAAAATTATATTTATACAGTTAATACGAGTACATAGCTCAAATATTTGTATCACAATTTGCTTTAAGCATACGTTGCACAATGCACATACGAATACAAATGGCCTTATGACGGAAAATTGCTAATGTAACAATTCACTGAAAAATAAAAATAACATTTTGATTTGAAGGTAACTTTATCGTCAAGAATGTGGTGTTATTATCATTAACTTCCTCTCAAGAAGTTTACAATGATTAATGCATCTTATACATATATGAAACAATAATAAAGCATTTAAAATTCTCTAATGCAATAATTATATTTACTTTAATGTTTATTAATTTAAATAAATGACAACAAATGTGATCTTTTCCACGATTCTCAAACCGGTTTTCGAGTTTTCAATTATTGTTTATAGCTCTCATATTTCTTGACAAACAGAATTAACATATTTTACAGTACCGATTGAAAGTTTGTGTAATATTGGAAAAATAGTCCATTTTCTGTTATGTGCATGTACGTACATATTTTGCGCATATTTTACTATTCAAATTAATTGTTTCTCTAATGAATATTTAAAATAAACTTCGTTATTTAGATTTTCAAAAACATTTTAAAAGAACATTTATTTTTCGATTATTTTATGATTTATTTCGTTTTTTTCACGTACTCGGAAAATCTTTTATATTTTATATTTTGTATAACAAAATTTAAATACAAAATGATATTATATACATATGTTAGGCTAGGAAAGGTTTACGTGGCTGTCAGCAGGAGAATCCACACACTTCGAATATGAGTTGATCCATTGTGATACCACATTGAATCTTGGGGACTTTCTTCCTATTCGTTAAACTAGCTTCGAGCTCCAGATCACTCTAAGATCATTGTAGTAGAAATCTCCCATTTTTTGGCTAAAGCAGTACATGACAGAGAATGTAAGGGTGTTAGAAGGCTAGTTCACCAGGCTAGTCACCCAGCAGTGGTGAACTGGTGAACATGGCAGGTAATGATGTAATGATGATTTTAAATCTTATCGAAACTTGTATTCTGTACTGTATTTATTTTTACGTAATTTTTTTTAAAGTTTCTTTAAAGATATTGAATTTTTTTTGTTTCCTTTTGGTAATGTCAAATAAGACTAAGATAGTAGGTATTTAATGTTTTCATGATGCACATCTAGCCTTTGAACTGGGTCACTAATAAGAACAAACCTTTAAAAAAAAAAAAAAATAAAAAAAAACACAAAGAATGTACCCTGATATATTTTCCCACAGATGGACAGAAACACCAAACTGTTCTTATCCCCCGAACATAATGAGAATTTATTATCTCTCTTATCGCATTTACTATGCTTTATTCCACTATGAATATTGAATAGAGTTTCTCATAGTGATACCTACTATTTTTCACCTGACTTAGCACAAAATAATAATAATAAAAAAGATATACACACATGGGTATCTTATATCTTGAAGTAAGTAGTTCTAAAACACTAAACAGATTTTTAAAAGATAAAAACATATATTTCTAATATTATGTACATATGTAGGTGTAAGTATCTGAAATCTGGGATATGAACCACAGACGAGAAGTTACTTTTTTGTGCTTGAATGACACATTGGTCATGCATTTGGCTATGACGCCCACAAAACGATACACAGTTCAGATAACATTTATAGAGTCTCGAGGGATTGATACCATTACTTTGTGGAGTTTGTCCAATGTTTGTCCGATCAAAAGCATGACGGTTGAAGTTGTCGGATTTCACTGTTGAGCGTAATGAAAGCAACTGATGCGTCACAAAAATTTAAGAGGCATCAAATTAACAACTTAGAAACGTGAAACAATTTATTCGATAGTATGTGAAAATAAATATTATGTAGATTTGTAGATACACTTAAACTATAAACAATAATAGAAAATAAAATGTTCTTAGAATTATTTATTCACATGAATTCTTACTTATACGGATTAATATGGATAAATTAAATTGTCGTGTTATATTAACAAGAAAAGCGTTATTGTGCTGGTATTTCAGAGCGCAATCCATTGACCTTGGAAAAAAATGGTTTTCCCATAAACTGATCGTTATGCCGAAGTACACAGATATATTTATTTGTGGGCAGCTAAATTACGTGGGATTTTTGTTCAATATATCGTGTTTATATGTACATACATATGTAGATATGTATATGTAGTTTTAATTGATGGATACTAATTTCCTATAATTTATCTTCCGCATAGCTTGTCATAGTCTTCCAATTTTCTGGTCAATATTTATAAGGTTGAACAATCTTCAAGAACCTATAGATACATTTAAAGTCATCATTACTTATGAAAGGGACTTTATCTTTTGGTTACCTTTTTTTAAGTCTGAATGTTCTTCGTTGAGTTATTCAAATAGACCAAAGGCGTCATTAATCAAATAGATAAGAAGTGGGTTCGTTAACCTATAGAAAAGTCAATTTGCATTTCCTGGAAAAAATATAGGTAACTTTCTATATAATGATAGCACCACAGGTCAACCTGATTTCTATTCCCTAAATCAAACTATAGTCTTCCTAGTTTTTGATGTTCTGAATCTAACCTCTAGTTGGCTTAGTTCTTCGAGATATTATAATCGAATATAATAAATTTAGGGCGCAACAGATTGCGGATTTACAAATATAAACCATTTCCGAGTGTGTGTTGACGTCAGTAGTTCTATTCTAAATGCTAAAAGAGCAAAATCTTTTCGTTAAAATCACTAACTTTTTGTTTTTTTTTTTTTAATTTATTTTAATTTGATTTAATTTTATTGATGAATTCGTTAGGCCTCTTTCTTCTTCCAAAAATAAAAAAAGTAGTTATGCCAAAACAATTCTGAGCTGAAATTTGAATCAGAAATGATTTTTTGGTATATATTATATTTTAGCCGCACTAAACGGATTTTGTCTACCGTTAAAATGTTTTAGCACAGTGAGAGCGAGGAAAGTTCGAGAGGATTAAAAGTAAATACCGATGCGCATTGGGTTTGATTGTCTGAATATCGTCATAAGAGGAAAATATTGAGCCGGGTAAAGCATTCCACATTCGTGAAGTACGGCTAAAGAAAGAATCTCTGAATTTAACAGTACTTCCGAAGCTCAAAGGTAAACTGATGGGCATTCCCTGAAGCGCGAGTTTTACGGTTTTATTGTTTAATGAGAGGAATGCAACTAGCCACTTCACTAGAACTTTGTTAAATTTTTGCATCGTTGTAGAAAACCTAAGCACTTAGCAGAGTTACCGATTTTTAGCTTAGTCAAGGACTCAAGGGTTATATATCTATTTTGTTTGTTCTAAAGTTCGCAGACTACACTGACAACTGTAACAACACAGAATTTCTTGTGTTTTTCTAGTGAAAGAATGCAATGTACAACTACAAAGTAAGTACTAAGTTATTGGCTAAATCCTAACCTGCCCTTCCATCATTTCCTCAAGTTCCCCTACCTAAATTAGACGATCCTACAACTTACCTTTTGTTTTTTCTGTTTAGCTATATATGTACATACCTACGTATGTACACATAAAACTAAATATATATTTATAAGCTATTTTCTAGGAAGTAGGTATAATAACTCAAATTCTGGCTGGCGTTTAGATTTGTTCCCAGAATTTGACTTGCTGCTTTGGGTTAGTCATGCTCCGGGAATTCCAACACTCAACATACATACATATACATTTAGTATTTTTTCCAATTTTCAATATGCCTACCTATATGTACCTACGATCAGACGTGACGTTATAGGAATCTTTATTTCCTAAGATCTTTCCAGCAGCTAAGATGTCATTCACAAAAATAGGGCAATGCTACTTATGTTGTTGATTTTTATTTTGAAATTAAGAATAAATAGCCATAAAAATCAAGTTTTATAGTTTTTCCACACCTCATTCTACACACTCTAGAAGTTAAGAAAAAGGAAATGCAATTATTATTCACCACGATTTAATTGATCATGATGAAGTAGACTTTTTCCATATTACTGTATGGGAATCTCTTCCCCTTATTTATCCTGAAGGAAGACCCATTAATTTAACTCTAACCCAGCAATTCCATTTTGATTGTAAAAAAAATTATTTACGAAATAAACATAGTAAACACAAACACATAGACAGGTTTTAAGAGAGAAACAAAGTAATTACAATAGCCCGAAGCCCGCTTCATTTACCGCCACAGCAAACGAGTCTACCTGTCGCATTTGTTTTCTTAACATGTCGCATCTCACCTTGCATGGCTGGGACGAGCATTGTTTTCTGTTTCGCTTGAGGCTTTGGTAGAACTATTGAATTCTACTACCAATGCAAGAGTAAAATGCAAACAATTGAAAGAACGAGCGAGATACGAGATAGAGGTTATTTGTATAGTGATTTACACAGGTAAATAGAAACACACCCTCAAGTTATTCACAATGTTCTTTATTCTGATTTAACAACAAAGCTTAAGTCAAAAAATAACTGCAGCTTAGATTAATGATGGTTAATCTTACCAATAAATACATAAGTTGATAAAAACACGACCAGCCATCCGAAGTCACGAACAGGATGATTTGATGAGCTAAATCCCAGTCTCATGGTGTAGTTTTGTTGGTATCTACACCTCCCCCCTCGTAATGTTATCCAAAAATTTCTCACTCACTCTCAAGCACTATAACTTAACAACTAAGCCTTGATTCTCTCTTTCACTCGCCTTTGGCAAGAGTTTATCTGGACATTTTTTTACAATCATTCACGTTATTATAATTAGGCTTTTCACTTTTTTTCAAATTAATATCAATTCACAATAATAGATAATTTAGTTGTGATAAAACGGGCAAATTAAATTTCGAAATCATACAGAGTCGAGGCGCAAATACAATCAATTAGCTTTGATTCTTTTCTTTGCATTCGTCATCAGGTTAAATTTCACCATTACCGTCAGTCAATCACTACACTACTGCTACCACTTTAACTATGGGAACGAACACCACACTATACCTGCGACAACCGAATTCAAACTGAACTGAAATGGGTTTCCAAATGTAGTGAAACTCTCCAACAATTACATTGTCCAGTCAAAAAAGAAAAGTCTGTATAAAAATATGATGTATTCGTACTAAGGTGGTTAGTAAGAGATCGATAGCCTACCTACTAATAAATGGGGCTTTTGTATGCGATAACTGCATACCTGTAGTGGGAACAGGTAAGTAGGATTCATTGCAGGTGGGACAGGTATTCAAGTGAAAAAAATGATAAGTGAAGTTTTCTACCATTTTGGTTTGTGTCTAAAATACTATAAAACTACAGTACATTGTGGATGTTAAGATCTAAGATCAAGCAAGCCTTACATTAAAGCTAATGATTGTTTGCAAAATTGGAAGCGGATATATTTGCCCGCATATATTTCGTTTGGTTTCAATAAACTTTAGATAATGTTGCATTATACTTTATACCAAATACATAAATATATTTGTATGTACCGTTGATATTTATATCACTTCATATTTTATTCTTAAATTCCATTGCTTAGGACTTAATTTATTTATCTACTAATTTTTTAAATAATATAATGGAGGTTATTGTAATAGAGTTTCCCGCATTCAAGATTGAAGGTCGAGAATGATGTTTGATATGGTTCCATACAATCTGTCAATAAGAATAATTTTGCCAGAAGATTTTGGTCGTTATTTCACTGGATTTGTCGTTCGGGTGAATTTTATTCCTGAAGTAGGTCTAGGTTCTAGAAAGTTTTTCATTAGTATGACGAATTTCTCCCGCCGATTTCAAAATAAATGACACTGTCTATTTTTCGAAAAAAAAAGTTATACCTATGAAGACAAATAAAATAATTTTTGTTGACTGTGTTCAGTTTACTTGTATTCTTCTGATAAATTGGTATGGTATACACTTCTATTTTCATTAATATGTTGCATTTAAGGAATTATTTTAATCATTAGTTCGTTTTCTATTGGATATCCGGGAACGTCCGAAATCAAATGGAACTACTTACATAAATGTATGTACATACATTTCGTATTATGTATTTATTTCGTAGATGTATTTTGTAATTTTCATATTTTCATTAGAATTAAGCTAAAGCATTATTTCTGTTCTAATAAAAAATAAAATATACTATGTATGTATATTAGCTGTAAAAAGGATGATCACCTCGTAAAAAAAAACTTTTTTTATTGTTTTTGAATAAATAATTTTAATTAGCCATCAATAAATAATTTTCTCTTAACAATTTGTTCATATTTTACATTATAGGTTTTATGTTTTGTGCAATTTGCTATAAATAAGAGTTTTATAATGATAGATTAAACACATTTAATTTCGTTAAGTATTTTTTAACATTTAATGTGTTGAGCTATTTTTAAGGTATTGATTTTGTTCAAAAAATAAATTACCATTGATACTAAGCTGAGTGCAGAGTGTTGAAAAACGCCGAATTGCTCTATATGCATCTCCGTCTTTTAGAAAAAAAAATTGTTAAATTTTATTTTGTTTTAAAAAAAAGTTAAATTAGTATTTCAGATCAGGTTAAAGTTATTATTTTTATTTTGGAAAACGCTTGATTGAAAGTACAAAGTCATAACACAATTTAATATTTTCGGGATCAATACATGCAAAATAAAAGCGATATCGAGATTATTAATTTAATTATTGTAAAAACAAATATCCAAAATAAAAAAATATATGTATGTATATTAGACTGGGCCAAAAAAATTGACTATTTTTTTTTTTTGAAAGATATATCGAGAATATCATTCAGAATGACAAAAAAAAAATTTTCGTAAAAGTTTGAGCCCTTAATATCAATTTTAAGAGGGCTATCATCGCTAATTTTGATTTTTAGTCATAATTTCATGTTTTGCGTCAGAACTGACAAAACATTGAAGTAAAAAAAATTCATTTTGACTTACTTTTATATAAAATTAAATTCCCTACAAAAAAGGTCTAATTGAAAATTTTCGTCAGACAAGCCGTTTTTGAGTAATTAAGCTTAATAAATTGTTATTTTTCTTCGATTTTACTTTTTTAATTTGGAATTTTGTAACTAACGAAAAATAACAATTTATTAAGCTTAATTACTCAAAAACGGCTTGTCTGACGAAAATTTTCAATTAGACCTTTTTTGTAGGGAATTTAATTTTATATAAAAGTAAGTCAAAATGAATTTTTTTTACTTCAATGTTTTGTCAGTTCTGACGCAAAACATGAAATTATGACTAAAAATCAAAATTAGCGATGATAGCCCTCTTAAAATTGATATTAAGGGCTCAAACTTTTACGGAAATTTTTTTTGTCATTCTGAATGATATTCTCGATATATCTTTAAAAAAAAAAATAGTACATTTTTTTGGCCCAGTCTAATGTATATCCTTATTTGTGTTCAAATTTGTAAGCATGTTAATCGGTTAAAAATTATGTTTAAGGTTCAATTAAAATCTAAATCCGAAGTTATCATGAAATAAGGTTTTTAATTTTGAATTCCAAAATAAATAGAAATTGCAATGTTTTAAGATAATTATTTAAAAAGATATGTATATACAATTTGCCTTCAAAATATATCACTTCAATTGAGATTCACAGATAGGTATTTAAAGTAAAAACTAATGAGCCATCTATGTTAAAAGTAGTACAAGTTCAACTTTTGATTAAGCACATCTATTAAAGGTGTCTCCATATACGAGAAATGTTGAATTTAACGAGAACAAATTTACCAGTTTCTATAATATTTTGTATTTGTTATTTTCAGTCATTGAAAAAAGCTTTGTTTTACATTTTTAATGAAAAATAATCCAACGGGAAAATCTACTCAAAAACGGCTTTAACGAATTTTACCTCTCTTAAATTGGTTTTGCAATAAAAATACTTTTCACGTTTTCAACTAAAAACTTAAATAATTACTTCTTTGTTCAAATATTTCTTTTTTCAAAATTATTTATAAAAAAGCAACAAAGTAATAATTTTTAAACGCAAGTTGGTAAATTCAGAAAAACTTAAACTAGTTTTGGAAATTGTTTTTATTTATAGCCAACTTATTCTAAGCAAATCGATTTTTCATATTGAATTTGTATAAATTACATAAAATCAAATGACTGATAGTTTTAAATTAAATAGTTAAGAAATTTACTTTCATACCTCACTTTCAAAAGAGACAACTCGTAGATTAGTTGTACATTCATAAGGAAGAAGTTCGAAATAAAAATAGGAAGAAACATTTATAAGTTAATTTATCGGAATCATTCATCTGTCTTGTATCTCCCCTAAGCTATAGTTATATTTATGTATATTTACAGTATTAAGCAAACTTTAAAGAAAAATAAATTCTATTCTAGCAGATTCTTCGTAGGTTTTTTTTTTAAAGCTTTTCAATCACACAATACATTTTTTTATTCACTTTTACTGACTTCGTGGTCGTTATTAGTTTTTTTTTAACACTCAAGAACACAGTTAGTGTGGTCGAAGAACAGTAGTTGGAGTTCTTTTCGAAGTATTCTTACCTCCTCCACTAGCTAAACATGAATTATTCATATTCATTGCAAGACTTGTAGTTGAATCGTGTTTTGAACGATTATTCAAAAAGTCTCTTATATGCTGTACAATAAGATCAATAGCAACTGGAAATAAAAAACAAAATAAACAAAATATAAATGAATTTATTCAGAAAAAAAAAATATGTAACTAAATTAGGTAAGAAGATATTTCGAACTTAGCTGAATTGTTGGAGCATTAGTACTTTTTTTTTTATTTTCAAATCACACTACGGCTACATTTAGTAATATAAAAATCAAATAAAATAAAATCAAATAAAACACGTTAAATTTGATGAGTCGTATTTGTTGGTTTACCTGTAATGCGTCGAAAGCGGTCACTGATTCCAGTTTGTTTATTTTTCTCATCAGAGAACATAGGCTTAAATGTCTAAAAGATTTAAACTAAAATTTCTACGTCTAATTTTGTTTAATATTAAGCTCTTTATTACATGAAATAAGAAAAACAATAAATTGTAGAAAATAATATTTTAATATACTAACAGGTGACCCGAAAGGGAGTAAATATTATTTAAAAATAAAAAAGTAAGTGCTTTATGCTTGCGTAAGAAGTTTTCTCTCTGACCCAATTAAACATCTAGGAAAAAGCCAATAAATCCTATTTATACATCGTCTGTTCGGAAAGTACGAAAACAGAAAAAAACACTGCAACTTCATCTATTGTTATGGAAAATTCAATACCAATTTTCATTACGGAGTTTTCTTCTTTGTACGTATCAAAATGTATAGTATATAAATTCTGTAACAGAGAAATTCATACACATTCACATATAACATACAATTTTAAAATAGCGATCATCCAGATTTGTAAAAAATCCATCAACGAAGATCTACACAAGAAAAATTTTACCCGAACTCAGTTATTAGTATTTTATTTATTAATTGTGCCTTACTTTTAACTTTTTATATAAAACTACCAGTGAAACAATGTAATTTTTGAGTTAATTAATGTTTTTGAATAGAAGACTTAACTTGCTTTTGATATACGAGTATGTATAAAGTACGAGTAAATATAACAAAACTGAATAATAAAACTTAGTGTATAATGTAAAAAAAGTTTAAAACTTTACTATAGCTTTTATGTTTTTAGGGAAACACGTTTCTCTCTATAGATATTTATTCGTGTCTCTGTTTTATTACTTATTATATTTTTTTTTTGAAATGCTCTAGGCATTTAATTGATTAATTTAATATCTTAAAATAATTACACTCTACTCCTAATGTTCACTTTTCATTACGAAATGCGTTGTTGACGTTGAGTTATTTGGTGTGCCGCCAGGTCTTAGTATTTCTCCAATATGATGAACAATGAGATCAATAGCAACTGTAAAGAACAATAAACAAGCAAAGAAAACTGGCTGGAACTTTGTTTTTTCTCTTTTTTTCTTCTCAGCTTTGTATAATAAAAGAACACAAAACAAAAAAAAAAACTAAGCTATTCTTTTTAATTTGTAAATTTTCATTTAAAGGCATTCATATATTTAGTTAAGGATGGAAAAATAATGTTTTGAAAAATAACTTAAAAAGAAGCTGTTAATTTTTCTGTCAGAAAAATGATTTTTGAGTGAAAAATTAACAAGAATTAAATAAAAAAAAAAACTATCATACTACTTGAACGATTGATTTAGTATTGGGATTTAAAGCTTGTTTCGCACTTACCTGTATTGTCAGCTCCTCGCGGGATTATAACATCAGCAAACTTTTTGGTCTGAAAATATGACATTTCAGTAATGCACATAATTATATCGAATATGTATTTTTATCCACTTACCGGTGAACAGAATTCTTCAAAAGCTGGCTTCACAAACGTCATATACTGAGTAAGTACCTGGTCCAAATCTCGACCACGTTCATTGATATCTCTAGGCACTAAAAACAAAGGCATACATGAATAAAACTAAACGTTTTTACTCTAAAAGAAACACCAACCCCTTCGCGCCAATCTTGTATCAGAATCGGTGTCAACAAACAGCTTCATATGAAATAATTCCCTTATTTTTGGAAAATAGAAAACAAGTATTCCTTCAAAGAGAACAACATCAGCTGGATAGATGGTCATAGTGTTTTCAAAGTCCCTAAACAAATGAGGTAGACCTTGATAAATTCTTAATAAATCCTTCTTCAATCACTTACAATGAATTTGATTTATAATCATAAGTTGGAATATCAACTTTGAGTCCTTTCAATATTGATTGAAGAGTTTCAAACATAAGTTTCTCATTGAAAGCATCGGGATGATCAAAATTAAAAAGGCCTTTTTGGGCTTTGATTTTTTCAGCAGGAGTCAGCTCCCGATAGAAGCAATCTTGACTTATTGTTACCACCTGGGACATAAGGAGAACGTTTAAGAAATAATTGTTGGGTTCCTTGTGAAAATGATTTTACCTGACGCTGGGCATGGTCCATGTCAGCTTGTCCAAGTTGTTCCATAATTTTTTTGCACACAGTTGACTACAATTTAATTTTTTGCATATTACGTACATTATGTATGTATTAATTTATGAATCGTCATTCGACGAGGTTTTCTTATGTGATAACTTTACCTTTCCACTTGCGGTTCCACCAGCAACACCAATAAGAAAAGGTGTCTTCACTTCGTCTCCATTTGTGGTATCGCCATTATGCACACGTAAGGTGGTTTTGTGATCCATTTTCACAAAAATAAGAAATTTTCTTTAATGAAAAACCAATCGCGCTGAGAAAATTCAATCCAAATCGCAAAATATTAGGAAAATGTCCATACCAACCTTATCTGACAGAAAACAGCAGTTTTCTTAAACTATTATACAAAATGCTTGTCATATTGTGAGTGTGTTCAAAGAAATTGTAGTCAAATATTTGCCGGCATTCGAGTGGCTATCGCATAACATGTCCAAAATAATTCATATACACTGAGTTCTTGTTGCATAAATTGTGTTTTCAGAAGTGATTATAACAAAAGAACCCATGCGGATAGCTTTAATAAACGAACGCGCCCACAAATGTAGTACGTGACTAGCAACATGCCGTCATATAACAGTTATACTAGTTTATTCAACAAGAACATTTCTACGGCTGGAAAAAACAACAATGTGTGCCTGAACGAAAGGCTCTGGCGCTGCGGGGCCGCTGAAACGGTACTTGGGTTAACAGAACAGTTATATATTGGCTTCTATTCAACCATTTCAGTAAATTTAGTAAGTCGGTGGTGGTTTTCTTTGTGAATGCGTTTAATTTAATTTCGTGAGTGGAAATTCTTTAATTTCATATTGCTCGGTATTTCGAATTTGTAATTGTTAATTTCTTTTGCGTGGTAAGTGTTTGTGAATGCGTTTAATATAATTTCGCGAGTGAAAGCTCGATATTTCGAATTTGTAATTTTTAGTTTCTTTTGCGTGGTTAGTGCTTGTGATTGCGTTTAATTTAATTTCGCGAGTGAATTGTGTAAAAGATTGAGGAGCATTCAAAATATTGGAATTTGTAAGTACTTTAGCCATTTCATATGAAGATATTTCAGGAGTAAATGGCTGGAAACGAACGGCATTATTGTCTTCTTTTTGTTTCTTCTTAAATTTAAATTGAAATCAGATTAAATTTTTAGTGAAACATTTCAATAATTGCTGTTAGGTCAGCGGCTTGGCAAACATGTTGCAAAAGAAGTTCCCTTTATTTTTCATCTTAACGAAAAAAACATCAGAAAATAAATTTCCTTTTTGTTGAACCTTGTTTTGTTAGATCCCTTGCTTGGAATACAAAACTATTCTTTTACATTTTAAGTCAAGTACTCTACGGAGCTAGAAAGGTATATATTATTGCCGAAAGCTTAGTAGCTAAGCCAGGACATCGCGAAAGAAGTTCCATTTTTTCAATTTTTCATCAGAGTGAAGAAAAAAGCAAGATAATGGAATTCATTTTGGTTCGTCCTTGATAGATTCATCACTTGGAACACAAAATTATTGATGCACGTTGTAGATCAGTTCTACTACGGACCAATAAAGGTAAATATCATTGCTGTAATCTTAGTAGTTAAGCCCAGACGCAGCAGAAGACGTTGCATTTTGTCGATTTTTCATCAAAACGATTAAAAAGCAAGAAAATAGAATATATTTTGGTTCGTCCTTGATGGATCCTTCACTTGGAATTCAAATGATTGATGCACTTTTAAAGTCAGTTCTCCTACGAACCTATAAAAGTAAATATCATTGCTGTAAGCTTAGTAGTTAGGCCAAGACGCTGCAGAAGAAGTTGAATTTTTTCGATTTTTCATCAAAACGATGAAAAAAGCAAGAAAATAGAATATATTTTGGTTCGTCCTTGATGGATCCTTCACTTGGAATTCAAATTATTAATGCACTTTTAAAGTCAGTTCTACTACGGACCTAGAAAGGTAAATATCATTGCTGAAAGCTTTGTAGGTAAGCCAAGACGCTGCAGAAAAAGTTGCATTTTTTCGATTTTTACTCAAAACGATGAAAATAGCAAGAAAATAGAATACATTTTGGTCCGTCCTTTATAGATCCTTCCTTTGAATACAAAATTATTAATGCACGTTTAAAGTCTGTTCTATTACAGGCCTAGAAAGGTAAATATCATTGCTGAAAGCTTAGTAGGTAAGCCAAGACGCTGCATAAAAAGTTGCATTTTTTCGATTTTTACTCAAAACGATGAAAATAGCAAGAAAATAGAATACATTTTGATCCGTCCTTTATAGATCCTTCCTTTGAATACAAAGTTATTGATGCACGTTTAAAGTCAGTTCTATTACGGACCTAGAAAGGTAAATATCATTGCTGTAATCTTAGTAGGTAAGCCAAGACATTGCAAAAGAAGTTGCATTTTTTCGATTTTTACTCAAAACGATGAAAAAAGCAAAAAAATAGAATATGTTTTGGTTCGTCCTTGAGGGATCCTTCACTTGGAATTCAAATTATTGATGCACTTTTAAAGTTAGTTCTCCTACGAACCTAGAAAGGTAAATATCATTGCTGTAAGCTTAGTAGTTAGGCCAAGACGCTGCAGAAGAAGTTGAATTTTTTCGATTTTTCATCAAAACGATGAAAAAAAGCAAGAAAATAGAATATATTTTGGTTCGTCCTTTATAGATCCTTCCTTTGAATACAAAATTATTGATGCACGTTTAAAGTCAGTTCTATTACGGACCTAGAAAGGTAAATATCATTGATGTAATCTTAGTAGGTAAGCCAAGACGCTGCAGTAGAAGTTGCATTTTTTCGATTTTTCCTCAAAACGTTGAAAAAAGCAAGAATATAGAATATATTTTGGTTCGTCCTTTATAGATCCTTCATTTGGAAACAATATTATTGATGCACGTTTAAAGTCAGTTCTATTATGGATAAATATCATTGCTTTAAGCTTAGTTGTTAAACCAAGACGTTGTTAAAGAATTTTTCATTGATATGAAAGAAAATCGAAAAAATATAATTCCTTTTGGGTTCTCCCTGTTAGATCCTTCACTTGGAACTTGATTGATGCTTCTATTAATATTTTTTAATTTAATATCTCCAAAACTGATAAATTAATTAAATTTGCATATTCCTAACTTGTATTCTATTTTAATTTATTAATAAAATTGCTCTCAAATTTTTTTTTATTTATTTTTTGTATGATTGGGTATAAATATATAAGAATGTATGTTCATGTATACTTATCTATGCATTTTAGGAATTGTTGTTTTTTTCAAATATGCTTCGAATAATAGATGTTAGTATTGATCAGTTTTTGAAAATGTGGGCTTAGCTTAAATTTATACTGCAGGAGGAACAAACGGGATAGTTTTTTGTGAGAAGGTCTTGATGAGTTGTAAAACTGTATCCGCGTTCTAACCGAACTAATTTCAGATTTTTTTTTTGGAAATTTCTATGAGGAGTTTTTCAGAATTCAATTTCTTGTAATAGTAGTCATTTTTGGAGCTTGTAGATATGGTATTTTGTTTAACCCTGATCAGATCTAGTTTGGAGAAGACGTTGAACAAGTAAGTCGGATTTTTTTTTGCCGAATTAGTTGCAATGTCAGCATGATCTCTACGTATCCAGGAGTCCACATCAATTTCATATTTTTGGTGATTTGATAAGTTGATGTCTGATTTCGGTTAGGGTTTCTGAAAGCTCTAACAACAGATTCACCTTTAGAGCAAATACTATATTTTCTCTGCTGTTTTAGGGCCTTCTGCTGTAAATATTGAGGATGCAGATGATCGATCCATTTTTAAATAAGAAAATTATATGTTCTGTGTAGTTTTCGAACCGTCTTCAGTGAATATAAATTTTAAAACATCAGACTTTAAATCTGACAGTCAATTATAATGATTTTTTTTGTAGTTCGCCGATATGCAAGGATACAGGTATTAATAATCCATGGACGATAGCTTTAGACGGCGAATTTTGTATGTTTGGATGGTAGTTCAATCTGCGTTGCTTTTTCATGGATAGTAGTGATTACTAATGTTATCTTTTTGTTAGCATATCACTCGTTGCACTTTTTACATCATTATTGATTGTAAATAGATGCAACATATTCCTCTCTCCAAATTTAAATTTTAATAAATTGCTTCAAGTATAAAAAAATATTATACAGTGTGTGATTTAATGAGGAACCTTTATTTTTAAATTAACCCAGATAGTGTCGTATAATGTTAACAAATAAATTTTAAAATAAAATATCCCAAACCAAAAGGAACAAAAACATAAACCGTATTAACAATAATAACGACAAAGTTTTCTGTCAGAATTAATCAGTCAACTTCCTATAAATATCGATCGGTAGCTCCATGTTTGGAAATGATTAATGATCACCATTTATAGCACACGCCTTTTTGTCTTCTTTCCATTAGCGATTTGTGGTGAGAGAACACCAACTCTCGTCTTCTGTCTGCCATTCGTTTTCAATTCATTAAATATTTATTAAATTAAAAAATAAAAAAACAAAAATAATTCAACGATAAGGCCTTAGGCTTCAGTCACATTGATGATTGGGTTGATTGCTTGATAGAAGCAAAGACGTACCCATGATAACCATTTATGTGTATATATTTTGAGATGCACATACGATGGACCTTAAGCGCATCATATAAATGACACACTTCAAACAAAAATCTTACGGAATTTTCACAGGTCCGATATCGATGGCGATAAATATTGCCACTGAAACGTAGTGCCGTCAAGAGTAGAAAAACTCGTTCATGAATCAAGTATTTAACTGACTAATTTGACATAAATTGACACATTTGATGTATTCTTTATGATTCATTGTGCAAGAAATGTTATCAATCGATTCAACTTAAAATAAGGATAATATAGAGCTATGAAATCCATTTTGACTATCTCTTGGATAGAAACAAACAATTTTCACTGGTAACATCTGGATTGAAAAACATCATCTTTGGGTAGGAATGACAGACTTATATGTATATCTAACAATAGTTAACATTGCATGCTTGTTAGTTTAATTTATTTCAAGAAATTCTTGTTGTGCACTTGATAGCTGCTGCCAACGGCATGTTGTCAATATTTGTTTGATGGTTCGCCAGAAGTTTGTTGCTGATCATAGTTATTTTCAATGTAAGCTCTTAGGCCTAACGGCAATGTAGCTAAAATGCAACATTTAATTTGAGATTACATCACAAACATAAAATACTAACCGATGATGTAGTCTAAAGTCTAATTCATGGTCAATAGTATTATAATAACTATACCTTGAAAGCGTATCACTCCTCCCTATTATTAAAGGTGTACCACTCCTAATTGGGACGAAATTGATCCATTAATCTTGTTTTGAGAAAAATTACCCATAATGCAATTAAATACAATTACAATATCCGCACCAAAATCCTACCCATATGTCACACACATATCCATTTGGGGCCAAGTTACTTAGATCCACTTTATTATAACTATAAGCAAATTTTAGTCTCCAACTATAGCCATGCTGGGTAATTAACTTCATATTATATGACATCTCTTGGAATTATAGAAGCAAATTGTACGCATAACTATGCCATTAGATGATGCCTTTAGACGGAGATAAACCATCATCAGGAATTCAATGGTAACCAATTGCAGATCCGTATGCACCTAACGTTTGAATTGTCAATTGCTTTAGTTAATAATGCTTAAAATTTGTTATTGGATTAACAGCACAAAATGATTTGTATGTGAATTAATTCTGTAATGTGCGAGTGTAAATTTAATTTAAGTAAATTTCAATTGCGATTTAGAAATATAAATTATTTTATTTCAGATTGTATTCTGTACGAAATATTAACTTTTTTTTACCAAGTAAGAGAAAAATATCCTTAGTTTGAAAACTGGAAGTTATTAAGGTTCAAATGTTTTGAAATATGTTAATGGTGTTAATTGTTCATAAGCTAAGCTAAGAATATCATTTGCTAAGGATTTTATTTGAACTTAAATCAAGGGCCTTAAGAAGCCAAGGCCTTACGATTCGATACGTGATTAGGTCTATGGACTAACGCAGGTTTATCAGTTGCATTGAATCGACGAGACTGTTTTCTAACCATCAAGTATGTTGTTGTTAATTCCACGTCTCGGGTCAATTTTAAGATTGAAAATAGAAAAAATGTACTTTTGAAACTTGCATTTGCCCAAATTGTTTTTAGATTAAAGAATAAGTACTAGATGATGATTTTTCTTTCTTTTGTTAATATCTCAGTACGCCAACTCCTTTCGGGAAAAGGCAAGCAAATTTTTGAAAATAGTTAAAATTGGTTTTGAAAAAAAAAATCAAGTATACGATTTGGCGACCCTGCTAAATATAGTGAATTTTGAGTCTTGACTTTGTTCGAACATCGAACCGGGTACAGGGTACCGGGTTTTTGTTGGCCTCATCCTCTTTTCGTACGTATTTATCCGTTTATTGATTTGAATATCAAAGAATACACAAAGTTATAATTCTATGTATGTACCTACATAGACATTTATTCGTAATTATGGTTTAACGAAAAATATTGAATCTGGATAAACTTTGACACAGATTTAATTCAAATATAATTTATTGCTTTACAAATTAATTTGGATTCTGGTTCTATTCTGTCATCAAATTGACATTACACGCGACCAATAAAGTTGAAATTATAACAAAAAACCATACGAAAGAGTATACCAAAAACCGATTGTAAATCAATATGTATGCTAATGTACCTTACATTTACAGCAAGCATATATGTATGAATTTATGTATGCAAGTACCTATATCTATATATAAATATTTTATCCTTACATTCCACACTTGCATGTATATTTGTTCTTTGTACATGTGTCTATCTTGATATGTATATGATAATCATCAGTCATTGAATTAACCGCAAACTCAACAATAACCAGCCAATTCAGCTGAATTCCCTATTCCAATCCCTGTTCTCTAACTATGTACATATTTTGCCACAACCGTATAAATTACGGACATGATATTGCAGATGTGCAGCCATCCATACTGACCTAACCATTGACCTCATACTCACAGTGTGTCCATCGTCGTCATTCGTTTTCCAAATAAAATGGCCAACCAACTTAACAATGTTAAACTCTTTGGAAACAAAATACATATAATAACCAGTGTGATTAGTTACAGGCTCTCGTGCCAACTTGAACATTTTGTGAAAATCAACACAAAAATTCCAATCAAAAATACGAGTATCAACAGGAAAACATTTTGTCCATGAAAACGCAAACGTGGTGTTAGGATGAGGTGCCAGCTTGACCTACAATCATAAACAATATCTCATCAAGCGACATTCATTGATATATTTTATGACTTATTTTAACTCATATCTGTGAAGTTGATTTTTATAAGTTATCTCATCATTGTGTATCCATAAATACATATATTCTGATGTGTGGTTACAAATTAACTTTACTTCGTCATTACTCTTGTTTTTTTGCAGTTTAAATATTCGTATGACCGAAAATAGAAGGTTGCTAACTACACAATATAAGAGACGCAAGCTTCAATCTTTCTTGTTTTATTTATTATTTGAATGACATTCCACAGAATAGCCTATTTAAATACAAAAGAATTATGTCATGCTAATTTGATTTTGCCTTTTTTTTTAATTATGGACAGAATTCTATAATAGGTCTTGATTGATATACATATGTATGTACGTACACACACGTAATCAAACCGAGTGACATAGTGAAATCAATTCAAGTTAAGGACTTTGAAGTGGTCTTTAAATCCGACCTTACACGGTCGAATAAACTGATGCAAGAGCATGATTGATCTGATTGTTTTGTGGACGAATTTGATTGGTATTTACTTCATACAAGAGGATCGTAAAACCGACGACCGACGACACTGTCTGCTAAAAATCTTAGTAAAATTTTATAGCAGGTGATAAAACACGCAAGGCAATCATCAAACTACACGTTTATGATGATTATACAGAAATTGATCAATAATAATTGATCGTGCATAAAAGCTGTTTAATAATTTTCCTTACAGGTAAATCATTTTTTTATATTTTAAACATTTAACATTATTTGAGAAAAAAAAAAAAAAACATTTACTTTGTTTATTTCTGAGTTTATTTTTTATCAAAAATGTTTCCTTAAAATTAAGTATACAATATATTAAATAATAACTTAAATCAATATGACACAGTATGAATTTATGGGATTGTTTCCTTAAAGTTTTTGTTTTTATTTTTATTTTTATTTTTTTTTTTAAGAAAAAAAGAAATATGTATGCATAATGTCTTTGTTTTGTTTTTGCTGAGGAAATATAAAAAAATTATTGATTGCAACCGTGAAATTGAAAGAAATGAATTTAAAATACAAGAAACTTAAATTAACTACTATTTGACCAACACGATTTTAACAGACAACACGTCATGTCAAAAATAGGTCTAACGATGAATGTTCGGGGAATTCGGCATGAAGTAAGTCTCCAAATGGATTGAAAGATTCTAGTGTTGCCAAAGGACTAATGCAAGATGAAGGCTGTTGATCGGTTGAGAATTCCAGAGAATCCGCATCTGGTTCGAGGAGTCTCAGACTTAGCTCAAGTGGATTTTCATTCTCTATAGTTGTTGGGATGGTCTTCATTATACTTGAAGTAATGCCATCCAAAGATGGCATTCCCAGATGGTAATTTCTATTCATTGGGCTGAGACAGGGTTCGGAGAGATGCAATGATTCTCCATCGGATTCCAGAATCATACTGCTCAAGTCAGTCATTGAATGACCGTCATCGAAAAGCGGAGATGCGGACATTGAAGCGTAAGCTGAGGAAGAACTCGAGGAGAATGGTGATGAGAATGTGGACGAAGAAGTCAAATATGGTGAAAGAGTGTCTTGTGCTTTCGTCTTTGTGCGCTGACGCTTGTTGGCAACTTTGGTGGTTTGTAGTTTTGTTTTCCTTGTTTTTGGACGAGTTTGCGGCGGTGGTGTGGGTTGAGCTTGAAGAACTTCTTCCTCACTGGGGACACAGACATCGATTGGGGGTTGAACCCAATTAGGAGTGGTAAATCTGTGATCACCATCGTTGAGACAATCGAGAAGAAAATCTTCCTGGAATGATGGATTATCCAAGGCTTCGGATAAGACTCGAATGTACTTCATAGCCAATCGCAGGGTTGTGATTTTTGTCAGTTTTTCATTTGACGAAGCAGTTTGATCTCCGGTTATGGTATGTGGTACACAACGTCGCAGGTTTTCAAACGCTGAATTTATTTCACGCATGCGAGTTCGTTCTCGAGCATTGGCAGTTTTTCTCCGATATTTGCTCAGCGGCGCTGCTTTGCTCTTGGATTTTTCCTTGGAACCAGACGTTGAGGTGTTTGAGCGTTTGGTGGTAGAATTTAAATTACTACGATTGCTAGCTGTCTTCACTGGTGATCCATCCAAAGCTATGGTATTTTTCAACTCTGATGACACGACCGCCACTGCGGCAGCAGAGGATGGCACAGCAAAGGATCGTTTCTGTCTCTGCCGCAAGGAGTATTTTTCACTGTTTTTGCTGCTTCGAGTAGGAGTGCTGTTGATGATTGACAGCTTTGCCGTCATTGTCGATGTCGACGATGTCGTTGTGGTCGTCATCATTGAGCTATTGTCATTATTATTCGCATCACTGGGCTTCATTTTTATGTTACTACTACTACTACTACTAGTGCCTCTACAGCTAATACTGTTGTTCCGGTATTGACTTGGATGGTGGCGATGATGGCTTGCGGCATCAGACGCTGTAAACGTTGCCGACGTCAATGATGTCGTCGTCGTCTGCTTATGACAAGTCGTTGACTTCATTGTAAACTACGCTGTCTGGCCGACAATCTCTTTCGTTTTCTGAAAAAAATATAAAAAAAAAGAATTTATTGGCAACATCGTCATAAATGCAGGTACACAGTTTAAGAATAAAAATGTTCATTTCTTATAAATTACTTGAATATAAAAAAAAAGAGTAAAGAGTAATCTATCTCGGTTGTACTACACGATCATGCATTTATTCAAAGTTATACAGAGTACGAAAAATTCTCGCACATTCTGAGGTATCTTGAATAAAGAGATTGATTGATAATAATTAGGAATTACATAGTATTACTAGGTTGTTGGACGTGTTTGACGATTTCTAGGAAAGACCAAAAAAGTAAACATTCTGCGAAGGCAGATACTTAACATGGGCTTATGAATAAGAAAAAAACTATGACCCCCATTATGAATAGCGAATTAAACTTGAAATATTTTTAACCAGGCAAGTTCAGCAGGATAATTTTCGACGCTATAAATGTTTGTGTCAAAAAAGTCACTCCAATGAAATGTCTGTAGGTTCTTTGCAAAAAATAGTTGTAGCTTAAAAATTTCAGGGGTTTAATGTTTATCATAATGAAAAGCTTAACAAGTGCTCAGTTGTTTACTTTTTGAAAAATTTATTTTGTGCGTATCAGATTGGTAATCATTCAAAACAATTCGATCTAACAGTCTCATTAAACTAATAAGGGATAAATTCAATTAAAAGCTCAAGTGACCTCTAATTCAATCACTCCACTTAAACAGAAATAATTTTCCTTTCATTGATTTAATAAGAGATACATCGTAACAATTTCTACAATCTAACTGATTGAGAACTAATGTTTTGCCTACAGAGCACGTAAGAAACAACTTTCTTGTGACTAATGGCGCACAATTTTAAACATCAGGCTAGCACAATACTACTTAAAAAGCAGTAAACTATTTTTTTTCATTTAACACTTTAAAAAATGGTTACAATAACTGCTTTAGCTGTTGGAGTTAAAATCGGAATGCCATTTGATTTCTTAAGCAATTTATGCAAGAACAAAACCGTTTTCGAGAGAAAAATACAATTTTCGAGAACAACTTTTTAACACTTGTATGGAGGGTTCCGTTGTTCTTAGATACAAAAATAATTTTCTTCCACTTCTTTTAGAAAGCATTAAAAACCTTTTAATTGTCAAGTTTTAAAAAATAAAGAAAATAGAGGATGTAGTTTTCAAAATATGTATTAGGTTTTAAATTCCAATTTTTTTGTTGAAACTTTAATACATAGTTCTATTCAAACTTTCTAGAAGTTTAACTATACAAAACTTGTCAAAATAAGTTTTTCTGTAAAAGTTACCTTTTATAATTATTTTTTTTTTTTAATTTTTTCTTCAACTATTAGCTAGTTTTGTATTTTTGCTAATTAAAAAAAAATCTAAGAATAAATATTTTTTTAAAAACTTATAAAAAATTTTAGCGGGGGAATAAGTTTAAAGAAAATCTTCCCAACTATTTAGGCTGTAGTATAGACAGAATTGCGAAACCTACTTTTTCGTTCTCCTTATGATCGTAATGTCAAGTCTGATCACAATCTCCTGTTAGATTTTGCTTAGGATTTTTTTTACCAGGATCTGGTGACTTACAACACTCTAAGTGCGTGTTACCAGAAATGGAGGAGACCTACAATTTTCTGCTGAGTGCAAACATTGAAGACGAGTAGGATTTTTCATGACTCGAAATTTTTCACTCCCTCGAAAGAGAAGAGAATCGATTAAAATTATGTAAATTTTTTTTTCAGCCTTTTATTAACTTAAATTTTGCTCCAAATTTCTTAAAAAAATTGGACAAAATTTGATTCAAAATGTGATGAGGATAAATACCTCAGGCTCAAACATTATAAACAAAAACATATTTAAAGCTCAAAGAACGTGAAGAGAAAGACGATAACATACCATCAAATAGAATCGTGTTTGCGATCTTCTTCAGAGTTTTTATATGACGAACATTTTACGCCATTAAAGGATGAAGAATTATGACGCTGTCATTGTACCACCTTGGCTTGAACTGCTGTTGGGGCTGGTTATGGCAACTTAGCCTTTTACTCCATGTAAGGCAGCCATAAGCACAGCAAAAACAGTGATGGTAGTGTGGCGGGTGGTGTACTGCGTCCTTTCACATTCGTTGTCTTTCTTACATTAGTTTATGTCTGTCATATAGATATCACTCTACAAGATATAGATATCCCGATCCAGATGTGGTCTTGCTATACTTAGTTGCACTATATTCATCGATTGATCTTACATTTTTATATCGGAGTTGAGTTAAGAATCCAAAGCATCAGGCAGCATATAAAACCAAACATAACCAAACAGTTGTGTAACTGTGCAAATGAAATAGTTGTATGTTGCCATTTTTAGAGGGCTGCTTATTACGATATATCTGCCGTATAACATTTTTACTTACTATGTGTGGTATGAATATCTTAACCGTAAGTCTACAGTTGCATCATAGATAAAAGACAAGTAAATTGAATGAAAACCAATATACCTGCCTGCCTACCTACCTGCCTGCTACTTAATTTGTAAACCTGTCTGTCTATGAGAGTTTGTGGGTTAAAATGTTCTTTTAAACTCGATTTGTCTAGTAATGTCCTTTTTAAGTGCTTTCAAGGTGTATTGATTTGAGTTCTTTTATTCTTATATGTAAAAAAATATTGTTTTTGACATAAATTTGCTAGAAGGTTTTTTAACTTAAAGAAAGGGAACAAACAAGATTTGTTAGCAGTCTTTGTTTGGTTTTAACTATTTCTTTTTATTATGTACATATATTTTTTTTTTTTTTTTCAAAAACTCCAAGAACACAATTTCTGCATTTTTCGCCATCTACCTATTTTTGTATATGTATATGAAGGACTTTTTTATAATACAAAATCTATATACCTACTGCTGAAATAAATCAGCTTAGTAGAAGACTTAGCACTATTTAATTGCACTTGTTGATTAATTGATTCAAAATACCTTTAATCCACAAAAAATTAACAAAAAATTCATACTGACATGGCTCTAACCTATCCTACTTTGCTAATTGCTCGTACTGTGCTTAACATTATAAGGGTATTATTAACCCCTTGAGTGCGCGTATAATATATAAAAAAAATAAATTAGGAGGTCATTACGGAGAGCCTTAACCTAGTGCACCTACAACTTTCTGCCGGTTCGGAACGGCTAATGAGTATCACTTTTCATGACAGGAGATACTCGTTAAAAGATTTGTTAATCCCTCTTAAGAGACAGTACACCCCTTAAAAAAACTTTTTTTGCAGTGGCTGAGAATCTAACCTTCTGAATGACAGTCAAACGCACTAACCATTATGGGTACTACAAGTGAGATCACCGGGACGAAGCGCAAATTTTTGTGGACTAAAGGCCAAGAATCTATTATTTGTATAAGCGTTAGGTGTGTATGTTTTTTTTTTGGATGTCCCTAACTTTCGAGTGGAATGTAAAATTCGTGTAGCATAGTTTTATTTTTACCAACATATCCTGTAAAATGTCTCCCATACTGTTAGGTGGGTCATATCCGTCAAAATAATTCCGAGTGTCAGGTTCTATAAATCACTAGGTGCTATATTTGAAATACGAATATATTTATTGTAATGTGAAAATGAATTTATATTTCATGGTCTTAACTATGAAGCAATGTCATTTAGATATTGTTATTCGGAAATTTTGGTTGATGACCTGAAAAGGGCATAAGAACCCATTGATCTCTGGAGTAATTTTGGATTTTTTTATTAGTAGTGTCCTGTAAATCCTAATTATTATACTTTATAGGAGTGGTTGTCAGTTGATCTTGGTAAAGCTCCACAGTCGGATACATGCGACAGATATTGATTGTCTGCGAGCTCCTGGGGTCGGATTCATTTTGGTTTCTTTGTAATCCTGCTTGTTATATTCGCTTTTCGGTAGTTCCTTATATCTTCAGAGAATCTAAAATTAATATAAGGCTCCCAGAAGATGCTGGTGCTGGGATTTGAGTCATGCTGGATTGTCCAACAGCCATAATCCGTTTCCTAGTTGTTTTCGTAAATAAAATAAATTAGAGTCCATGACGGCTCACTGTTTTTGTTATCCTGATCTAAATCCTTGTTGTCGTCTTCCGTTTCTGGATACTAAATTATATTTCGGACATGTCAAACATTCTTTCCAATAATAGTGTTAACTTCATTTTCATAAGCTCCCAAAAACCCTTTTTGAAACATGACCATCTCCCTTCTCAAGCCAGCCTCTTCTTTCATCAGCCTAATCTCTAACAAGTAGAGTCTTACATTTCACACATTTTTTTCCAAACACTCACATTTGCTACCAAACAATAAATCAGTAACATAAAGCTCTTAGCTAATTGCACTTGCTTGTCAATTAGGGGTTAAACCATACTTGCGATTGAATAGGGAAATCAATAAGGAAAGAATGATTACAACCGAGGTATATATAATATAACTACCAAAGTCTCACCAATTAATACAGCAACACCAGCAGTGGCAGAGTTAGAGTATAACAGTCTTTAAACACACCATTACTTATCACTTTACTCAAATACCACATGCAAACTACTGGTTTGTTGTAAATGCATGTTATTAACTTCGGTGCAACTCTTGGGAATTGAGGGTGTTGCTCTTATGTATTTTCCTGTGTCCGGATATAAAAGCAGTCTGCTACCGCTCTCCTGCCACAATGTTAACTCCCATCGAAAGGGCCGGACTAAATATGTACATAGTATAGGTGTAAGATGTTAGAAGTGAGTTTTCACTCTACTGGCAGTGGCCCTTTTTTTTAATGTTTACACAGACTTTTGTCAATTTTTAAAATTGACAGTTTCGTCTATGAACTTCGGTTCTAGTATGTCCAAAGTTTTTTTAAATAGTTCAAAGAAAATTCTAGAGAAAAATATCTAAACTAATAGCTAAACCAAATGCTTCTTAACTAGGTCGCATTGCGTATCATGCTGTCTGCGAATGGGACTTCAAAACCATGTAGAACCCATCATCAACACAATTTTCTTTTGATGAATCCTTAAACATGGCTTCCTTTGGCTCCTTGAATCAATATATAACTTTCAATCCCCTATTGATTCTAATGTTGAAAATCCAGCACTGGTTACCACCGATATTTAACAGCCTTGCCACAAAAACAACTTCAATGTTGCATGACAGGAAGGTGGACTCATTATTCGTTTAAGGCAAATTGCTGCTGTAGTGCCCTTCGGATTATACGTTCATCGAAACGTAAACAAATCATCATTTTAAGCATCATCAAGCTTAAGAATATAAACATAAAAAAGTCAGAACATGAATTTCGATAGTAAGATTTGACCTCCTACGCATTTTCATCCATATAAAAATAATTAGTTCCACCCACTGCATCTACCTATAATACGACAGCCCCCTATAAATATGGCTAAGTCAGGAATAACAACTTTAATCTTTTACAACTGCCCACACCCAATATATGTACATATGTATGTTGTTTTTTATTGTATTATTATTTTTTCTTCAAATGCTTTAATTGTCTAATTTATTAGGTTTGCTATTTCAATTTTATCATTTCAATCTTTATAAGGGCAAGCTAGGAGGGTACATGGAAAATAAAATAAAATTTAAAAAAATTACCAAAAACAAAATCTATACTATGAAACCGACCGAACCATAAAACCAATGGTGCGCTTGAGGAAAATTTCGTCAATTTTCCGGACATTTGGGTAACGAACGCACAAGCCCCTTTTTTCCTCTCGATTGAACATGGCTAGAATAAAGATAGAACAAATCCAGAAGGAAAAAAAATACCAATCTATGTGTTCATTGAGATTGTACGACTTTTCATTGTTTTAGTCAATTAAAAACCATTTAAAAAAATCGAACCAATTTCAATTCATAAAATGAGTGCAGGAGTATCCAAAGGTACATACAATTAAAAATTGGGAATTTCACAAAACGGAATGTTCTTCTTTTTGGTTTATAAAAAAAATTACCAACAATTTCTATAAAATGAATAAATTAATTTTCTTGTGACGATGACGGATATCCCCAGATTTTCAAAAACATTAGTCAATACGATTTTTTCCAGACATCCAACTATGTAGTTAGCCTGTTAACGTTGATGCATGTGATTCTGACATCTTGAAAATCCTCCTTTTTTTTTTAAATACAAACAGAAATTTACTAACTTCGTTATTAAAATGTCTTCATAAGTTCCTGAACTTGTTCCGATTGGACAGCTAAGCTAAATTTTTGGCAATATTTTTACAAAAACAATACATGTTGAAAATTGATATGAGCTTATGATTTTGAATTCGTCAATTTTGTGAAAGATTTGTTCAAAATTGCTTACTAGATGCTTATGCCTTCCGTGAACAGTGACTAACATTGTCGACCTTTTTCGGAATTTTGAAATTAAATAGTGCTAAGAGCGTTCAGAAATTTTATTTTGCTCTACGTACAAGTGGAAACATATGAAATTCACCATAGTCTTTTACGTGTTGAATAGCCATTTTCATTAGGAGGATAGGGTAAAGTCGGAGCTTCACATATTGATTATTCTGAACGCTGGCTGCTACAAAAGGAGAGTAACGTGCTCTGCAGTGTAACAATTATTATCTTAAGGCATCGCAAAAAAAAGTAAAAAGTTCATGTTGCACTCTATTTTCTCTGTAAAATGCATGTTGTTTAACTACGTCGCAATTATGTGACTTAAAGGCAACTTTATTTTTTTTTATTTTTAACTAAATAATGGAGTCAGCGAAGGATGTCTTATTCTAGTATTACTGCCACTGCCTACTCTCTGTGAGATGATGGTGTAGTGGCAAGTTAAACAGAAAAAAAAATAACCATCTTAATGGAAGCATGAAATAAGATATCTGTTGAATTGGGTGGCTGCGAAAATATAGATGTTGTTGGTTAACATTGTGGCTTGATGGGTGTATAATGGAAGGTTAGAAAAGGTACCTTATGCTAGTCTTGTATAGCGAGGTTTTAAGTTTAATTGGCGTGTGTGTCAAGAAATTGTGTAACACACTTGCAGATAATTGAGTAATGCATGAAAAAACCTAAGTCTTTAATTTTGTAATTAAATTATAACACAAATGAAAGAAGCACCATTTTCCAAGTTTTATCCTATGAATATATGCATGGTTATACATACAAACTTAAAGTTTCACAAGGTAATGCTTTCTTGGCGCTCAGCACATTTTTTTGTTTTGTTTAATCCGAAATGAAAATGCATTTCCGAATTCTTTTGTTTGGGAAAATTAAAAGGAGGAAAGCATTCTCTCTTTTATTATTTTTCTTTTTTGTTTTTATTTCGAAGTGGAAGAGCAGCAAGGTAATTGCGATGTAATAGTTTTTTTGTTCCTAAAATTTAATTGAAGTGCGAATATGCTAAGAACAAGTTTTTTTATAAATACTTCTACTGAATTCTCCATAACGCTAAACAGATTTTGAACTAATAATTGTATATTTTTTATTGTAAGAGGTTTTAACTAAACCAAGCCCCATTTATTTAAATTATATATCTTAGGACCTTAGGGCTTTTTTAATGCAGTTTAGGTTGATCAGCGCTAGTTAAAAGGGATAGAAGAATGTGAATAGGTTCACACAGAATAAAGTCTTAATTATCTCATTAAATGACTTGGGTGGCGTCCAGTTGACGCTCGAATTTACATCTTTAAGTTGAAAATGAAGCTCTTTATGCAGATGGAGTATTATTTTAAATTACCCGCTGATCGTACTCAAATAGTTCCCGTCGCCGAATAGCAGGTTTTTTGTTTACTTATAATTTCAAAGTACATTTTCAAAATCTAAATGCTTCAGAAAAAATTGTTTTTTCTTTTTTTTAATATGGTACAGTAAAACCCGCTTAAGAGAAACGGCAAAATGTCACAGTATTTCTTTCACTTAAGCGGGTTTTTTACTTAAGCGAACCCCGCTTAAGTGAAAAATAATTTCACTTAAGCGGAGTTCGGATAAGTGAAAAAAAAATTTCACTTAAGCGGATTTAAAAATTCTATTAAGCGGAGATTTAATGCTAGAAATAATATTTTTTTATCTTTTGTACTTGCCTTGAAAGAAGTTAAATAAAACAACGATTAAATAACACAAAAATAATTTATTGAACAACGAAAACTAGCAAATTTTGTTCTGTTTGATTCAATTTTTTTTTTTTTTTCACTTAAGAGAGTTTTTTTCAATGAAAAATATTAAAAATTAACTGAAAATATGTTTCAGTTATCCGGGTTTTTCACTTAAGCGAGTTTCACTTAAGCGGAGTGTTTTAAGGGAAATTGGTCGGAAAATACTTGGGGATGAAGAAAGTGTTTCAGGTAAGCGGGTTTTTCTCTTAAGCGGGTTTTTCTCTTAAGCGGGTTTCTCTTAAGCGGGTTTTACTGTATATTTAAATTAAAGATTTCACACTACATGCATACGCCTACTAAATCATAAAAATTGAGCTATAGATTTTGGGATAAAACTTAAAAATAGTTTTCGAAGACCTTCCTTTAAGAAGACCTATTACTCCGGAGTCTAAACTCAACTTTTAACTCAAATTATCGCTGCACTTTTCAAAATTTCCATTGACTGCAGCATGTGTATTTCTATTCCAGAACAAAAAAAAAATATAAAAAAAACATACTAGGTACCACGGTTTCAGAACTTTTTTTGTATGCGACATTAACAGCAAAAGCGTATCAAAGATACAAATAAAAAAAGAAATACCACAAACCAAGGCTAAAAATAACCAAAGCGCATTCACACTTTTTAATATATTTTTTTTTCTTTTTCTTCCTATATCTGCTTCTAATTTGTGATATATACATAAATGTACCTTTAAAAAAAAAAGTTGGTTGAATGTATTTTTGAAATCTTAAAAGAATACACAGGTTTTTCTGGATGCGTTTTAAAGCTGACTAACTCAGCAACACACATGTTTTTATTTATATTCTTAAGAGAATATTGAGATTTATGATGGTAGGTTTTATTTGGGGACAAGTAAGTTGGAGGAACTTGGAGGTAAATGTGGTATATGGTTGAATGCATCATCTAGAGATTTTTATAGAATTCTTTATTTTTTTTAAGCAAACTTCCTAAAAACTGGAAGCTATAGCTAGTGCTGGATTTAAGGTCAACTCCTGAACATTTTTGATCAATTTTTTTAATAAGAGTTAAGAGCTTACTAGAATGCAAGGTCATATTATTAAAGAAATGTATTTGTGTACATATGTATATTTTTTGTAAAGATTAAATCAAATAATACCTTGGCAATATCCAAAAAATCCTTCGTTTTCCTTGAATAAAAAAAATGTATCGGCGTAATCCAAAGTTCCAAATTATTGTTCTTGCTGTTTATTGATTTATTATTTTTTTAAATTAACTAAAACTCTCTTCATAAATTACTATCTTAACAATTGATCCTCTCAAATATCACTTCTTTTAATTGTTATATATTTGCCAATCATCTAAGCGCCAAAAACATTAAATAATAAATTCATGTCACTATAAATATTTTCCGTACACAATTCGAATATTTTCGAACAATTTAAATTCAAAAAAGAAAAACGGAATCAAAACACAAGCAGTCATCCACACAACACATTAAAAAAAAATTAAATCAAGAGTATAACTCGCACAGATGAAATCTGTGATCAGTGCGGTTGTATCTATATTCTTAAGAGAAACTAAACTTCTTGGAAGATTCCTATGGATACTGAGTAATGAAATTCTATTTTTGATAACGATCTATAAATACAATAATGTTCGCATCACAAGTTGACAAACTTTAGTACGATCCTTCTTGAGGAGCCTTTGCATCACATACGATTTGTATCTTAATAGAGTTACAGAAAAAATTGCACGATCGATAGAAGCCCGTCTTTACGCGACAATTGACCAATCTACTCTGAAATCTCGATCAAAACACCTCAGAAAAATAATTCTGTCGCTGTCGTGCTGCTGCACGAAATCCAGCAACCAAGTCGCGAAGGCGATATAAATTTATATTAAAAAGTCTTCCACAAGATGGATAGATGTCTTGCACGGTTCTGGTGATGGGGAAGCCATCATATATAATATAAGTACGCTAGCCTCGGCTCCAGCTTGAGCTTCATCAGAGCGAATGCTGCTTTCAAACGCACGCTGGCGTTCCAAGTGGTTCAAGTATACCCACACTGAGCGTCAGAAAAACCTTTAATTTATGTTATGTGGGTGTCGATTGTGTTTATTTTCCCCCCATTTAGATCCAACAAACTCAACTGAAAAATGAAAAAGAGTGTTTTTTTTTTGTTTTAAGTTTGTGAGTGGGGAAAATGATTTCTCTTTGAGTCAAAATTGATCGTGTATATTTCAGCAGAAAGCACTCAAAATTTTTAATCGAATTGACGAATAAAACAACAAATCTCGATGAACGTGCTTTGGTAGGCATCGTTGTTGTCGTTGTCGTCATCGAATATTGTCGTGCACTATTCCCACACGATAACATTTTGCCGAATTAGGTAGGTTGAATGATTATAATGTCGTATCTACATCTATAGATTGTTGTATGTATACCCACCATATCGAAAGATTCGAGAATCACCTTCTATACAAAAATGGCAAAAACTACTATTTGGCTTGTAGAGTAGGTTAATCACTGCGTTTTTGAATGATAGTTACGTATAACTTTTATTTTATACAAAAATATCATTTTTAGTAAATTTTTAAAAAAAAATCTATGATCGTGGAAATTTTTTCGGTTCAATGATTATAACAGAAAAAAAAAATAGTTGATGTCACTTCTGAAGCCTGTATCGTTTTTGTGTGGATTTTGTTTGTTCTGCTCCATTAGTTTCTTGTAAAATACTTTTAAATCGATTATAGATTTAACAAAAAATGACAAAATATCTTAGGCGAATTGGTTCGCGTTTGGTAAAATGATAGATTGATTATAAATATTGGAGAGGTTTGAAATTAGGTACATTTATACATATTGAAGTTATTGGTTTAAAGGAAATATAAGTGAAGACTCGTCAGCTTAAATACATCTTTTAAATTAATACCTTAAAAGTATAAAGAGGTAATATGAACTTGCTCTTGCTCTTAATATACCATATCTGAAGAATAAAGAATAATTAAAAGTTGACTCTCAGACAAACCGTTGACCATGATAAGTGAAACCCTGTCGAAACGTCGGGCAGTAAGAATCAAATATAATTTTATTTTAAATAATTAATCGTGGTAAGTCTGTTAAGTTTTCGTATATCTTAACTGTCTCAGGACTAAGATAAAAAAAAATGTTTAACCTTTTTAATTAGAATCATTTGAAATTTAGGTATTAATCGAAATTATAATAAATTGCAAACATTTTTTGTCACTTCCTCAAAAGAGGTGGTACCCCGAAAAAAACAGCTATATTTTTAGGAGGCAGTGGCTGGGAATCGACCCGAACTTTCTGTGTATCAGTCCAACGCATTTACCATGACGACACGGGTCGTCTCATGGCTTTTATTTTTTTTACATATACGAGTAAAAATTCAGTCGGATTTACTGTGAGTCCTGTTTTTCCTATGCTATGACAGGTAACGAAATATAGACAAATTAATTGAAATTTAGTTTTTTCTTGAGGGAATCCTCTTAAACCTATGAGTACCAAACACCGAATTTTTCCTGGCTACACTATGCTTGATATAATAGCAAATATGCTTGATATAATAACTCTTCACCACTAAACTAAATCTTGCAACACTTTCCGTGCAAAATAGTATCATTGCACCAGGCAGTCAATAATAATAATTCCAGCTCGCCTACGCATCTCTTTTCGGAGCCTTCAAACTAAGCTATATGTTCCTCATCACCGCACAGTTAAACTTGTGCCGATCACTTGTTGTCGTTGCTATAAGCGTCCACTTGCCGCAACCACTTAGACTTCAAGTAGCTTTTCTTTGGAGGAAATATTAGGAAAATGTGTGATTTTTTACTCAAATGGTGGATTACGTCAGATTTACATCGTCACGCTGGACGCCGAGCAGCACCAACGACAAAATTACAAAAAAAAAATGAAAAAGAAAAAACCAAACCACACGAGTGCGTACTGTATAGTTTACAAAACAAAGTTGGTAGTGCTTATTGCATGATGATGGCGGCGGCGCCACTGCGTCCTTGTACCGTCAAAACTCCACTCCAATTGTGGAGGATTTTCTAATCGAATTGGTGGTGCAACTTCGTGGCAACAGCTTAATATGGACAATTGGACAAGCGTTTTTCGTTTTGAGATGCCATAACGAAATCATTTATTCAATCGACCATTGAAGCTTTGAGAATTGAACTTATCATTTTTTAACTTTTATTTTATTATAAAAAAAAAACATATGAGAAATGTGGAAAATTCAAAGAACATGTTTGTGCTATAAAAGGCAATGTATTACCGGGTCAACGTTGTTGATTTAATAATGTGGTTGTTGTTGTTTTGTTTTCATGTATAATATGTACAGCTATTTATGTACATAACAGGTTGATGAAGCCTAATTGCAATACAAGGTTGTAAGATATTAATTCTATGGATTATTAAAGATATTCAGGACTTTTTAGAGCTAATGACGATGATGACAATTTTAAACTGTCGTCATAACTGTGAGAATTCAATTTAAATTTTAATTTTATGAATTACAATTAATATTGTTTATAATTAATTATTATTATTATTTTTTTCATTTCAGATATATGGATATTCAACGGGCCCTTTATTGTGGGGTAAGTCATGTAAGTACAACTTTCATTTATGTTTAATTATTATTTTTCTTTAAACCCCAAAAAACTATATAACTCCTTTTTTCCGCAACAAATTAAAACCAGAAACCAAAGATCAAAGATGTTATGGAAATGTCATTAAACCTCAACATAGCACGTCATTAATGACATCAACAAAAAAAAATATGCAAACGCTTAGTGATTTTTGTTTTTGTTTCCATAAAATCATTTTCGCATCTGCAACGGCAGCATCCATCCACTTGTAGCTTGAAAACTTCTTTTCAATAAATTCAGCCAGGTGAAATGTAGGTGGTATAAATTGTATAGTGGGTTATAAAACTCCACCTACAATATCTCTTAAAAGAATTTCCGTTTTCCACCCACACTCCCCGCACCCGGCTATAGTGTAAATTCATTTCCGTGACTGAAATGATAAAATAGAGGAAAACAAAAATAAAGAAAAAACAAATGAACAAGAAGAACTCTCAGATACATAATTCCGACAAGCTTTTTTTTTGTTATTGTGAGTTTTTTTTGTTGTTCCAGTAAATTAACAAGATGATGAATAATATTTTTTTTGTTCAAAAAATCTTAAGATACCGTGGCTGCCGTGCAGACAATAATTAAATTAATACACATGTTCTTATGTGCTTTGAGCTGAATTTGTTTCGATATGATTTCATGAGTGATTTCGAGTTCTTCAAGTTTGTTGGTTCTTTAAAGTTTGGCACGCTATTCCAATGAATATTTATTATATTTTGTCTTATTTTTTTTTTTGAAATAAGACGAAAAAGAAGAAACAAAACCGCAATTAAAAGTTTTGCCTGAGTATTGTTTTTAATCTGACAAAAAAAAAAAATGGATAAGCTTAAGATAGGAGTTTGAATTTTTTGTTTCTGAGGGAGATTTTACTTCCGGTAGAGGGAAGGTAGATTTGTATTCGTAAGACAATCTCAATCAGCAAAGATAAGGTTAAAAGCTATGATTTTGTCATACCTATCGTATAGGTTTGGGAGTTCGCCCACGCAATATCGAAACCTAAAGGCCTTAACGGCTGTACTTATCTGCTTCAAATTTGCAATTTTAGGATAGATTTTTTTGAATTTTTTATTTTTGCTAATCTAGAGCCAGGAGCTCCCTTAGAAAGATCTTGATTTTTATTCAAATTTTCCCCAAGATATTACGAGTAACCTAACAGTTTTTTTTTTTTTTGTATATGAAAGAATAAGTCGGGATTTAACTCCTCTTTCATAGTTTACTTAAATAGTAGAATAAAGGCTTAAAGAGTGTTTTTTTTTTCATAGCTTGGCTGATACTCGTAATAGTTTTTTAATTGCATAGGTTTAAAATGCAAAAAACTCTCCGAGCTTAATATTATTATTCACCTCAATAGAACTATGAATCATAAATAGTTATGTTTCAACTCTAGTTTCTATATTGTCATCTGGTATAGTCGCATCAGTATACACGGAAAGATTTTTTAAACAGTTTATGTCACTGGATGACAATGGGTATTAATTTCTAAAATCCTATACTTGAACACATTTTTTAATCACCCTGTCCAAAATTTGTATTTATATTTTACCAGTTTTCATGCTTACTACAACAAATCTTATATCGAAAGTTATAAACATAAAATAAAAAATTTTTGTTCAAATATGTACATTAATTCAATTTTAAATTTTTCGTATAACTGCAAACGGTTTTTAAAGTTATTTTCTTATTTGAATATTTATAACTTTCGATATGAGCATTTTTATGTTTTTATAATTCTTAGCAATTTCAGCTTTCAAAGCAACTAATAGCGACTCAGTCCCGAAATTTATTTTTCTTGATTTAGGTGTTAGCGAAACTTTTTTCTCAAAAACTAGTTATAGTCGAAGGAAGCTGTTTCATTTTTGACGTTTTTTTTTAAATTTCGCTTAGTTCTAGTTAAAATATAGAAAAAGATTTTTTTCGTATTTATGATATCAGAAAAGGAATAAAATGAAAAAAATAGAAATAAGCCGATTAAGAAAAAAAAAAGTTTTTTTAATCTGAACAGGTACTTTCTCCTTATTATGAATTGATTTGATTGAAATTTGAACTTTTTTGGTCAATTTTGTTGTTTCAAGAAACTTGAAATTAAAAAAAAATGTATTTCGTAGTCGAAGCTGTAGAGCAAAACTTACCTCTAAGTTGGGAGCTTTACTTTTGCACTAAGTTGAGAAACACATTTGTGTATAATTTGCAACGCCTCTCTTTTAATGATATTTCTTCTTCTGAGAATAACATTAATTCCAACAGGCCGTGGGTTGTATGATGACCACAAAGGAATAATTACATTTCGAATAGAGATCTGTGGGCCACATAAGTTTAGACTGTGTGATCAACTGAATACTCCAAAACCATCTTCATATCAACGCCACATTACCTAATTGAAAATCGATTTATTGTGTATTTAATTAATTAAATGCAATTTTCAATTGTAAATAGTTCTAGCAGTGATGGTGTGGAGTTAAAGTGTTTAGGGGACTCCACTTCGATTAAAACTGATCGGTTTTAGAACACTAGTTGATTGTTTGAGTTATGAGTTGATAGTGAAACATTTTAATTATTTTTAACAAAAAATTGGGTTAATTGTAGAAGCTGAGTTTTAGGATTTTAATACTAATTTTGTACTAACCTACTTCTTTTCTATCAATATCATTATTCAGCATGTATCTTTGAAGAATAATCGACATCAAATATTTATTTTAGTTTTGCTTGACATAATGTCATTAAGTTTTCAACAAAAAAAAATCAATTTTACTCTTGATATTAAATGATAGATTCGAACCACTTACTATCGGAAATAAATTCAACAATCGTTGTAAAACCCTGAACGCAGTCAACTGTTAAACTTTCTGTGCAATCAAATCAACAACAAACAAATAAATCAAGATAAATCGAAATACCACATCCCTTCAATGTAGGTCAATTTCATCCGTAAGTACAACCTGTCAGAGACACACCACCTTCTACATTTATTGCTGCAATTCTTATAATAATACCTTCTTCCAAAAATTATACATAACTGCCAATATAGGGGATAGTGGGGTATAACACTTTTACAAAATTTGTTGTCTCAAATCGAAATGTCATTTTTCTTATGAATTTTAAATAATAACATTGAACAAAAACAATTGAAAATTGCATTCAAAATAGTCTTTAACTTCAAAGCTACATCTAAGCGATTTTATTTGTTAGCACATGGGCCTACGAGGATACAAGCTACACACCCATGTCTCCTCTATATTTATTCTTGATGACAACATGCGTACAAACATTTCAAAAAGTCATGGAGACATAACGCATTTGCACACGATCAACAAACTGTTCTTTTATAAATTTTCTCGAAAATAAAACAATTTCCCTTGCACATAACCACCAATCAAGCAAGTTTCCCATAAAAGGTTATCTTTACGAACAGAGAAACAAAAATAAAAGATCCCATAAAGTTTTTGGTCAAAACGACAAGTGCGATACGATTTCATCACCATCAAGAAAAAAATAAAAAAAATATTTAAACCTGCTGCAACTTAAACTTTTGGGCACCAAAAATTTATTTCCATTGCACAATGCACCAATTTAACAACTTTGACATGTACAACCAACTTGAGGAGTTAGGGCATGGGGCATGCCATATTATTTATAACAATCGAGATTTAAAATTATACTGACAGGTGAAGTGCTGCTGTGTAACCGATTGCTGCAACTGCTGTGTGGCAGCAAAAGAACAATCGTCCCCGATATTGATCCGCAATCCGAAGAAAAGTTCAAAAAATTTAAATTGATAATCCGTTTCTGTGTTCACCGGGGTACAAAAGGAGTTGCCAGCCAGGAGCACCGAAGCTGTAACAAAAGGTATTGTAGCAGCTACTTGGCAATTTGTTGTCATTTCACCGTTGTTGGACTCGTCTTCGGCGCAAACACCCGCATAAATCAAAAGTAGGCCTCCTGTCAATGCCGATTCGTGCTTGCCCCGTCCGCCCGAGCGCCGGCCGTTCCACAACAGAAACCATACACACGCAAAGTGTGTAAGCTAGTGAAACTACCGACCACCAGAGGTTCGTATAGTAAGGCGCGTCTGTCATTCTGAGGAAATGTGTTGAAAGCACACACGCTCTCCGATTGCGTCCAGTAGATTTATTACACGCGGAGTCTCCCTCGGGCCCTATATACGACCAGTCTTGTACACGTATACGGTTGGCCGCATTATCAATTAATTTGAATGAGCCAAAGGGGGCATCTTAAATGTTGCCTGCTATGGGTTATTTTTGTTTGTTTTTTTTTGTTTCAAACAAAATTTTATTTGACAATGGTCAATATTGAAAATGGCATTGCGTCTAACACTCAGCCATAGTGTGGCGGAATAATGAAAAGTCAAGTAGCAAAAGCATTTTAATTGTAGATTTGTGTTTGGTTTCGGTTTATACAGACAGGAATGCTTTATTTCGAGAAGAGTGATGGCTGCCGGCGTAATTTGATGGCAGTGAAACAAATATTTGTTTAGGCTGGTTTTTTTATTATTTTTTTTTTTACTATCAAAGTGTTATCTGAGTGACACCTTGAGACAGTGAATATTGAAGTTAGAAATCGCATTATGTTTAATTATCCGATTAGGAGTGTTGTTCAAATGTCAATTGTTAAATTAAACATTTGTCAAGTGAAATGGTCGAGGATTCTCAATTTCCACTTAATAGAATTAAATTAATTCAAATGGATAAGTTTCTTATTCTAAGAGGCTCAAATTTTAATTTGGAAAGCTTCCAGGCCGTTATTCTTGAAAGAGGTATTTTTATTTAAAGTTGAAGATTTCACATCATAGTAGAAACTTCTCAAACAGATTACACTTCCTGCGAAACAAGAAGACAATTCCACTCAATATCCTTTTTCCACACAATCTTTTTGTTAGTGAATCGTCCTAACTTCCAGGCAAGCTTTCTATTGCCATTGGTAGTGCTGGTTGCGGGTGTGCGTAACCTTAACAAATCGTTAATCACCATTTGCCTGTGACAGGTCGCACAGAGTAGACACCTACACTCACCTGCCAGCAAGGAGCTGCATGAACTCCACTTCTCCCCCCTTCTACTTCTACATCACTTCTGTTTGTTGTACACATAAAATCGCAATTTTCCCAAAGCCCTCTTCGTTATATATCGGTAAGTCATCATTTGAAGTGTGTTCTCCTACGAGACATCAAACAATAATGAATGGATTTAATTTTAACACCGCGCCGCCGTGCAGCAAACTCCTCTTCGTTTTCGTGATAAACTGATTTGGCTATAAATTATTTTGCCGCCGCCATCGAAGCCACCGCAAACACACTCTCTTTGGATATTTTCTTTTTTGGTTAGATGTGTCGTAAAACAAAGGAAGGCAGTAGGTAATTGGGAAAACCTTTTGTTTTAGCGTGTCTAAGCGGTACTTTGCATGTAAAAAACACTCAATGGGTCTTTATCCTTTTGTGAACGAAACGAATATAATAAACAATAGCACAAAAGCGTTCAGTAACTAATTGCTTTTCATGTTTCACATTGAAACTTAACTAAAGTGCTGTATTTTTGTATTTGCCGCTCACTAAAATAGGAATGACGTTTTTTGTTTTATTTTTTTTTTTTGTTGGTTTCTGTTCAACTAGTAAAGCTCTGTTCCTTTGAGATTCTTTTTGTGTTTTGGAAGTGTATACCTACTCATAATGAGTATTCATTCAACAGTGTGGTCAACAGTCCAAACAAAAATTTTCAATTTTTAAGGATTTTCTGTATTGGGTAATTGAAAACAGAAGTTGAAAACCAGAGTGGAGAGCTCTAGTTTTAAATCAGTGCATCACACTATAGTAGCCACTTTGATTAAGTGGTACGATTTGCAGATTCATCAGTAGTGTTGCCTTTGTGCCTTTGTGCCAAAAACGAGAAGCATAAGGACCCTTAAAAAATTTAATTCATTCATAAATATGGATAGCTCTCCAGAAGTTAAAAAATCTCTTAGGTCAGAACTATTGATGTTAAAAGCTTACATACCTATTTTACAGCAATTTTATTTATTTTGGTCGGATCCCTAAGTTGTTTGGGATAGTTCTTTAATATAGCTCGCGCCATGGTCTTTCTTCACAGTTTAGCCCATATTGAAAAAAAATGTCCAAATGATCTCAGAAAATAGCCAAAAAGATTTCATAAAGTGTTGGCACAGTCAAATTGTTGTTGATTAATTCGAAAATGTTCCATGTTTACAATTTTAATTCAAAAAAAATTCTATTGACCTTTAGTTCAAAAACATTATACATATGTACATCCAACAAGACTGAAATTCTTCATCTATAATGCCCAAAGCTTGAGTACAAATTCCCGTTTTTGGGCAGGTTCTCCAATAACCCATTTGACTGTCTTAAAAAGAATCCAAAAATGAGGTTTGAAAATGACAGATGATAGAAGTATAATAAAATCTCTAAACGTTATTTTTTATAAACAATGTTCTAGCCAATTGCATTCCTCCCTTAAAAAATTCAAATGCGCTTCACTTCAATCTTGAGTCCAACTTCGGACTTACTGTTGAATTCAGATATTCTTTCTTTAGCCGCACTACACGAATGTGGAAAGCTTTACCCTACCCAATATTTTCTTCCTTTTGCGTTGTTCGGATATTCAAAACTGATGTGCATCGGTATCTCCTTTTAAATCCTCACCAAATTTCCTAAACGTCCGCACTGTGTTCAAAGACTTTAAGAGTAGTCGAAATCCCTTAAGTGCGTGCAAAATTATACAAAATGACATTGAAACAAAAAGTTGCTTTATAGTTTTCCGTTTTTGAGCTTGAGGTTGTCAAAGTTTTAGTATTTTGTTTTCTAATTTTAAAATTGATTGTCTTAATTTCTTGAGTTTCAGTTCTTTATTTTTCTTTCTTATTTGTGTTTTCTCTCGCATTTAAAGTTTTAAACATGTTTATTAATTAAAAAAATGGATTTCCTTCAATAAAGTAATAGGCATAAGATTTTCATCGTTGGGCTAATGTTCTTAAAACTCCGAATGGTCACCCTTTTTCATAAGCACAAGGAGAGCAGGGAATAAGTGTGCTTTCACTTGATACTTTATTCAAGAGTATTAATTGTGACAGAAGTGAAATCTACCTAAGCACTTATTTTCATGTCAATGGTTTTGACCTGAAAAGGTTCCTTGTAGACCGAAAAGGAGCAAACCCATCTTCAAAACAACCTCGAAACAACTTTGAGGAGGAAAAAACTTTTTCAATGTCGAATACCAACCAAACGACACAACCCCGCAACCCACACTCTGAACCTAGGCCAACTCGTTTGTAACAAATAAACGACAATTTATCAGCTCCCTGTCAGGGAATCATGGCATGGCTTAAAAGACCCCATAACGTCCGTCTGCGTCCGGGCTATTTCTTCCGTCTGCGTTGCATGTCGTGGGCAGAGCTTAATGTAATTTTTTAAAAATCTTAATTTCGCGATTTTTATGAATTGCTGTTTTTGACTTTTGGTCTACTTGGATTAGTATATAGAACTTCTGTCAACCCCGCATTGGCTGTGGCAGTGGGTAATGTCGTAGGTGCATTGGTATGTCTGCCTGGATATCTGGCTTAAAATGCAAAAAAAAGTAAAAGGCGATATCTTCGAGGGATTTTTTTTTGTATCTTTATTGACAGATCTAAGAATACATGAGTCAAAACTAGTTAAGCGGCAAGCAAGCAACCCACTGCTTTTGGCGGAAATGTCACAAAGATAAATACAATAAAACGCTATCTGTCAAAGAAAGCACACACCAGATTAAAATGAAGTAGGAGCGTGGGCGCATCATGTCGGGCCATATACAATAAGTTGTACATATAGCTGGAATAGCGTGATTGCATTTTACGCCTAAATACATACTCTTTGTTGTGATTAAGTGTTCTACATTTGTTATTCTTTTTTCCACAGAAATGTGAGAGAAATCCAATTTGAGGAAAGGATATATTCCAATGGCGTTGTTCATTTGCCCATGTTACAAAAGTTGGATGGAAGGGAACCTGCCAGTCCATTTGGCACCAATATTGTTTGAAAAGCTATTTTGTCTGTGATCTATTTCGGTTACTATTTTTATAGTTGACGTATTGATTCTTGCAATAAATTTGAAATTCTCCTTCTTTCAGGGTTATTTTAAACGGAGCAGGGCCACGAAATCTCAATGTTAGTTCATGGAAATATTTTCCACAAATATCCTTAGCTCATGCGATTCATTCATAATACAAAAGATTAATGTTTTAATTATGGAATATATTCGCTAGCTTAACTTGGCTGATATACCATGACTCAACGTAATTAGAAAGAGCTTTTAGCTGCGAAGAAGACAAACTGAAAATACAGTTTTTAAATGGTGAAAAGAAACGAAAACCAGGAATGGATTCATTTAAGTTGTGTGTTAGGTTGGAGTAGGAAGGAATATTAAGAACTTTGCAAAAAAAAAACAAATTTAAAAAGCTTTTGGGAAGACTTGTAATTTCGTCTTGGATACTTTTTAGTCCAAGGGCTCACCTCAATTGTAACTTCCATTTCAAAACCATCTTCTGCAGCTTTTCGGGGAGATTCTAGGTGTGGAAGAAATCTAATAGTTAACCTTAGTTTTTTCTTAATGCCATTTATTTATTGGGTACATTTTGTTAGATCTTCCTATTTTATAGCGCCTTAATCTGCAAATCTGCTTCAAAACAGCCGTTGTTTACCCACAAGAACTTTAATTAATTCAAACCAAGTTAGTTTTGTGGAAATAATGCCACATATTCAACAAGATAAACATGGCGATAACCAGTTCCTTTTAACGACCACGACCGACGACAATGGACGTTCTAGTACGTTTTTTGTGTCGAATATCTCATGTTCTAGTTTCTTTCACAAGCGTGTTATTGCTCATTTTCACACATCGCTTGCCACAAAATACAGTTTATGAAATATCCTTGTGACATCAGCAGTAGCGACCAGCTTAAACTCCATCATCGGCCGTCGTAGTCGACAGCGTCAACGTAAATCCATCCCAACTTTGTTCAAACAACCGTAATCGATCCACTTACGAGAGCGGGCGTGGGGCGTGTATGTGACAATTAGAAGCTTTATGGCTCCTTATTAGCACACTCGTCCATCGTCACATTGTTGGTTCATCCAACTGCATAACAGAACACCGAAACTGAACCACAAACCCAATTATGACCACGAAGATATGCAAATTCTATAGATACCACCCGTCATAGTCGTGTGGTGGACTCCACAGTACACAGTCTAAATACTATGAACAAAGTCTAATGCCTCGTGAGGTGCAACGGCAGGCAGCCCACTTGTTAGCGAACTGCTTTGGCACGCGATATTAATTTAGCATTGAAAACGAGTATTAGTTATGCTTGAGGCGAGGAAGTGTTCATAGCGCACCCACTTTCCTCTCTTGAAAAGCACAAAAGAGCTGGCTCGGAACCCTGAGGGATGAATTGATTTTTTATTCCGAACTTTGAAAATCAGTATGGCAGGCGTTTTTTGTTTGAATTTCATAACAATACGTTCGGATGACCGACTGCGTCTCAAAGTGAAAACCTGTTGGCGGCGACAAAACGATTTTAATTAATTCATCAACAAATCGTGTCACGCCGCCGATAAATTTGCCATGCGCCTACATTTAGTCTGTCTCTGTTCCTCCTTTTAATATAGCAAGGGTCACCTGTCTGTCAATATAAACACATACACATATGTACATTAAATATAATCGGGTGGCGGCAGGGAAATGTTGAAGCCAGCTCAGCTCAAATGCAACTCATGAATGAATTCCGCGCAATAAACTTGCATTCAATTATAATATTGATTCATGAATGGAAACCGCAATGCAATGAATGATATGGATTTTGTTGTTGTTGTTGTACCCACTGACTACCCGAACTCTGAGGAGATGAATACGAACTAGGAGGTAAAATTATTCGATTGCAATAGAAATCAGACACTAGACAGGGTGTGCTGCCTGTGAAGAGTATTTCAGATTGATATTGATGAACATATGGAAAACTTGTTGGAGTTGATATGAATTTAATTACATGAAAAGTTTTTTTTTTTTGAAGCTCGGCTTGAAGTTTATTCACCAAGCAATTTTACTACTGCAAATATTTTACCTAAAGACTTTGCAAATGGTCTTAAGTTCGTGGATCACTGAAACTCGAAATATCTAATTTTCAACTTTCAACTTTTAGGTCAGAGATGGCCATATTCATTTTTAAAAATTTAGCCGCAAACGGCAAATATAAATATGTATTAAGATTCAAGTAAAGAAATCAAAATAGGATTTTTCGTCAAACGTGGCTGTGGGAAAATCGTCAATACAGTCACTCTTTCGACACAATAGAGTTATTAAGCTGATTTCACTTTATACTGAAATATACATTTATGTAAGTATATATTTAAATATGTACATACTAGCTCAGTACCCCAATAAGCAACCACTGGACCAACTCGTAATACAGAAGAGTCATCTTGAAACGGTGTTCTTTAGAATTTCAAAACGATAAAGCAATACCGAAAAGTAATTACACAAATCTTGGCTTAATACAATATGAAGTACAAATTATTTCAGCCGACAATCCCTCTGCTATTTCTCTAAAGCTAAAACAATATCCGGCTAAATCGGAATCATTTCAACACCTTCAATTAGAAACTGAAACACACACGTGCAACACCCCGCTTGCCGTTGCACAAGATTAATAAAAGCCAGCATGTGATCCAATTGTTTCACCTTTTATGATAACGTAAAAGTTCCTATATAAGCCCTGTGATATCATTTAGCTGTCATCCTCTTTGGAGCATGTTGTCATAATTTATTGTCCTTATACTATAGCATTCTCTTTCCTCCCATTAAGACATCACCTCACCTTATACGAATAACTCAATAAATTTATGGGCTTTGCCATTAGGACGTGTCACATTAACTTTCAAAATCGTCAGAGCTAAATTGCAAAATTCAAACCCAACCAAAGCGGCATCTGCTCCAAGTTCTATTTCAAAAGCAACTTGGTGGGTGGTAGGGAGTTCATTTAACAAAAAAAAAAACTCATAGTCATAGATTGCTTTAATAAAGTCGGTTCTTAAAAATTCTCTTTTATTTATGAAGTATAGTATCTCCAACTTGCATCATATAGGTACTCTACTACAAGTGCTGGTAACAGACTAAGGCTATAACAAAACCTAGTTAGCGAACATGAAAGGAATTAAAAATAAAAAAAAAATCATAAAACACATTAAGAACTGTGATTCGTGGCAAAATTCTAACACACAAAACCGAGCTCTTACACACAAACTACTGTGACTAGTGAATATGTAGAGTATAAGAAAAAGAAATGCAGCACCAATAAAGTCAAGCCAACTAATTAAATACTCAGACCACGTTCTTGGTAATTCGCTGCTCTCGGTTTCAGCAGTTTTGTTCGGTCGCCTTTGTTGGATGATACAAAATTGCTGCACCCGCTTGCCATCATCTAGCAATCCATTCTCACAACTTCATGCATCCCTCCACCCCAATTCAACCCTTCACGCCCCACTTGAAGTTGTTTCAACAAAGTGGTCTCTAGTGGCCTTCTTGTGTCGGTGGTGATGTTGGTCTGTGTGATATCTGTTACCTATACATGACAATTATGGTTACCAGATTGAGTTATCTATTTTCTTTAAATGTACAAAGGACTCAATTAAGACGTAATTTAATGATTACTGAGAGACATCGGGACTCTTAAACTTTCTGAAGTTATTGGCCAATGCTTCGTGGGTTATATGAAATGTGATAGAAATATTTTCTAAATCTATTAGATTGAATGAGTTCCAAATGTTCTTGCGGAAAGCTGTTCAATTTTTCTAAAAGTTTAAGCCGTAAGAAGAACTTTCTAGAAATTTCTCAAATTAATTACATGTTATTCAATAACCAGAATTGTGTCAGATTTGGAATTCCAAGTGGGACCTTATTCGCTGATTCGCAATTTTTGCAACAGCCTGGTAACTCTTTTCAAACAGCGACGAAACTTGCAATGCGAAGCCTGAAGCCCAGAAGCCACCCACCCTCCAAGTAGCATTTGCATGCAATTTGTGCACGTAAAATCGTTGTAACACATACAATGAGTCCCGCTGTGAACTGAATGTCTAAACAGTCGCAAATGGCATAGATGACTTTGGCAGGAGGAATAGAGAAAAAGTGCCCTGAAATACCATCATCGTATATAGGATATGATGAAGCAATTGAATGGATTGAGTTGAACTGAGTCAAGGATGAAGTTTGGCTAGCGAGAGAGCCTGGCTATGACTTTGTTGAACATATCCCTCCATGCCGTTATATCTACTAAACATTTTGACTTATGATAGTATACGGTTACAAAAACCGTCACTTTATACATGAATAGTAGAGGTATTGGAATAGAAGATCTATGATGCACGAATCAGTAATTGAATCCCATTTTGTCCTCCTCGTATAATGTGGTTCACATTAGGAATCTATTTTATGGTTGCAAAGTGTATACGATGTAAATATTTGATCTTGGGACAGTATTTTATTTAAATTAACGGTTTTGCATATTTTTGAAATAAATTTTTCTCTTCTGGTGGGCTCTATAAAGTAATTTCATTTTGAGAAGAACAATTTTTATGTGTGACCATTTTGTTTTTAAAAAATTGGGTTCTGTTGGGTCAACAAAAGATTTATATATTTTATCCTATATTTAGCTAATAAATCTGAAACCTTCAAATGTCTTAGTGTTGTTCTATTAAATTTATATTCTCATCAATCTTTATCAACCCTAGCTTGGATTGAAAATTTTTCAGATAAGATCATTAAAACCCGAAAAAAAGTAAAAAAAAAAATAAAGACAACGTTTAAGGCGAAAATGAGATGTAAAAGAAGAGTACAGAAAACTAGGAATATATTATTAATCAAAAGTAAATCATATAAAATTATATTGAATGATTATAAAAACTTTATTTAAAATAAAAAAAAATATTTTAAAGTTTTCGAACAAAAAAAATTTCGGAAAAATGTTCCACATACGCCACAGTGGCCCGCACCGATAAAAATCATTTTAGTAATTTAAATATAAAATAAATATAAGGTCATAACTGTTCGTAGAGTGCTATGTGCGTGTTACTAGTAATGGAGGAGATCTATAATTTTCTGCCGATTCCGAACGGCTACGAGTAGTAAGCAGTACTTTTCATGACAACAGATACTCTAAGAAGATTTGTCAATTCCTCGCAAGAGGCAGTACAATCATGAAAAACTTATTGGCAGCAGTTCAGAATCGAACCAAAGACCTTCTGTATGACATTAAGTACATTCAATTCGTCAAACAAAAATAACTCATAACCTCATGAAAATTGGTGAAAACGTTTCATTGCCCATGTAAAGCTTTTACATTATTGATGTTGTCTTCCTAATTCTACTATTCTATTAGTTTCTTTGAATAATGTTCCATAGACCTTGATTTCTATCCTCATAAAAAAACATGCTTTGCTTTTGGATATTCCTAAGAGCTCTTTTCATTCTTGATTGTGAGGATATTTGTGAGACTTTTTTACCAGTTTTTTCTTGTATTAATTTCAAACTTTCCACTCAACTTCGAAAAAGTACCCTTTTACCTTTGATATCTGTATCGGCTATTTTGATTCTTGGTTCTAATGTCAAATGATACATTTACCGCAAGTCTTATCAACGGACGGTTGTTATTATTAATGCATTTAAATTTAGTATTTAATACCTAAATCATGTTTCAAATGCTGAGATTGTGTAAGATTCGGTTTAGCATAAAATAATCAACTCTTATCTCCACCTAAAACAAAAATCACCGTTCACTGTTGTGTAGAGGGTCTTTATTCTCTTGGTAAATAAAACCAAGTTTCATAAGGGTAAGAATTTTTTTTGTTTTGAATGCCACATTTTGCCTGTATTATGATTAAAATTCTCAATATTGTTTCGCTGAATTTATATACCTACAGAGCGAAAATGTATAGCTACTATTTTAAAATGCTTTTCACGTGTTAAATGACGAATAGTTTACTAACGCAGCATACTTAGTTCTATTAAGTTATCGTCTGACTGGTATACTCGTATATACATATACACACATATGTATACCTTACAAACACCTTAAACATGCAATAAATGCGATCTCTAAAATATCTAATTCATGATTCAATTTTTTTTGAATTTGAATTTGATTTTGAATTAATCTATCTTCGCTAAACAACTAACACAAAATTTAACAAAAACACAAATCTGATTCATATTTCATGTTGTCATCGTGTATTCATTCAAGAGAAATAAATTCTGCGTCATCAATGAATCCGAAAGTATTAAAAAAAAATTCATTCAAAACGAAAACTTCCGGTGATCAAGGTAACAAAAACAGAAAAAAAAAACAAGACGGTAACGGTTATACACCTTTTGATATAGAAAAATCTATAGAGTAAAAAAAACAACTTTGTTGGGCAAGGTGTTCAAGTCAAGCTGTCATATTGAGCCGCGCGCGCGATTGCACCAGAGAAGGTCAGCATCCGTGGGACGAGCCTAACTACTTTTGCGGGGGTAGAATAGTTGGTATGTTTCACTTTGAATGAATGAAATCCAACAGTTTTCGTTGTGGCCAGAAGCAAGTACTGTTCGTTGATGGTTTTGAAACCACTAACTTTACTGTCCCAACTTCAATCATGTAATACGTATAACTATCTAAACCGAGAGTTAGATGTATAGAGTACCAACTTATCTGAGGTGTTTCAGGTATATGTTTGTGAATTGACCTCCTACGTATATTAATCGAGCTATGCGCCACAAGAGTCCACGCATTTCTTTCGATCATTATACGAAGTGTTCTTAATAAAATTAAAAAAAAAAATGCCAATATTGTTACACTTTAATGCAATTTGCCGGAGGGTATTTTAAATAAGTGGGAGCCATTCATTATACGTGCCTACTTGTTCTTATTGTCTGCATTACGTGCAGCAATAAAAATAAAATAATCATCTTGGCCTTTATTTTTTGTCGGAAAGATATTGTAAATGGAAGAAAACATTTTATATCTTAGAAAATATGGTTAGAAATGAAACAAGAAACCTTCATTAAAACGTGATATGAAATGTTGAAAAAAGACTTAAATAGAGTAAGAATCAACAATATTGGAGAGTTCTCTTACTAAAGGACAAAAAATACCTAAGTATTCAAAGACTTGGTTTTTCAAGTCTGAGGTAACTCTCAGTTAAACCAAAGTCGACTAGCCCTGTATAAAAAATAAATATCAATTGCTACGAGTATTAAGCACATAATATCTTCAAGTATTCTAGCGACCATATTTCCCAAATTAGGTGAGTTAGTTCTGAGTTGACTCTAGACTAGATTGGTACGAAAACATGTTTCGAATAATCTCGCATTAAGAATTTTATGAGTGTATTTGTAGGAATGTAGGTACAACATATAAAAAAATGAAGACGAAGTTTAAATCAAATATTATATTATGAGGACATTGACGAAGAAATAGGCAGTACTGGGCCGGACGAACTTGCTCTTATGTATATAAATTTATTGGAGAAAAATTTTCATAAGTGTATCATTCATTTTTAAGTGGCTAAAACATCTCCTTTAGTAGTTGTAGCTAAAAACGGCATTCTGTCTTTTTGATTTCGCACGCAAATATATTAGAATTTATACAAATTTAGAAATAGTAAATCGTTGTAGTGTTTTTTTTTTAAATAAGTTTAAGTAGATGCATAACAATTTTTTTTAAATATTTCAAGAAACAATTTTAAGTATTTATTGTTGTACAAATAAAAATTCAACTTAAAAAAAAAGATCATTCATACGTTTCTGATAAATCGAATTTTCAAAAAAAAATAAATTTGTAAAGCTTTTGAGAAGCTTCCGTTTAAAATCACATAATTGAAATTAAAAATAAAAAAAATAGTTGTATGGTATCAGTTTACTTTCAAATTTGTTTTAATTGAAAGATCGTAAAAATGAAGCGAAACACAAAATTATTTCAAAATTTATTAAGTGTCGTTTTCGAGACATATTTGATTTTCGAAAATCATTTTCTTTTTAATTTTTAGGGTGGGTATTGTTATTTTAAGATAAAATAACGATTTTTTTCAAATCCTGCAGATAGTATTAAAACAATTTTAACTGCCAAGTTTAATAAAACTGACTTGTGATTTTCGAAAAAATATTAAACTGTTGTTTACTCTTCAAAATAATTTTTTTCTTAGAAAATTTGAAAATTTCAATGCACTATACTACTCAAGCTTCTTAGGAACTTTAGAATAAAAAAATGATCAAAATCAGTTGTACTGTTTTTGTGAAAATAAAAAAAAAAAAATGGCGCTATGGAGGGTACCGTTACTAAGCATTTCTTGTAATTTTTTTTCAATTACTAGCTAGCTTTTTTTATCTAATTAATGAAATTTTGTAATTTTTTTTAAAATCAGTGAAACAAATTTTGAAAAAAAAAATGTTTTCTTAAATTTAAACTTAAATTTGGACTAAAAAAATAATAAAAAAAAACATAAGAAGGGAAAATTTCGAAATGCTGTCCGCCAAGTTTCAAGAAAATCTGTCTAAGTTGTAGTCGAACAGACAGACAGAAAGAATTGCGAGACCCACTTTTTTCACCTTCTCTTTTGATCAAGTCTGATCCGAAACTCGAGTTCAATTTTTTTACGAATGTATTACTTGCCATAAAGTATCCACCTATAGACAGCGCTGGTAAAAAATTAATTTTTTATCAAACTGCTATACATTCTCAACTTCTCAACTTATTCCATCGAAACCTCATATCTAATCAAATTAAAAATAAAAAGTTTCAGTCTTTATTTCTATCGATGAATCTATAGGTCGCAGTGCACTTTAAACCCATAATTATTCATCTATGCATTTATCATTGCATTTTACCCACACCTACAAGCGTTTTGAATGATTTAATTTTTTTTAATGCAATAAACAATGCAATGATTCCGAGATGCTTATTCTTTTAAAACCTTGTGTATCCAACGTGCAAATATATTTCAAAATGAAACACCTTCACATTTAACACAATCAGTTCAGTTCATAAAGAGTATTTTTCTTGTTAAAAAATTTAAACAGTGCGGTTCAATGCAAGGAAATTCCTTTTATCATGAAGAATGTGCTAATGGATTGCATTCATTCGCCGCTTTACATACAGAACACAACGCCGCGCCGTAATGTAATATCATTCTTTCACATTTAACTTAAACTCACTTACATACTCGTACACAATTTATCATGAAAAGTTTGTCTATAACATCCGAGAAATATAAGTCGGTTGATTGTAAAAGAGCTCACTTTAGCGTATTACCTATAGATGCTGCCAATTTCACACCCCCAATCGCAGTAGCTGAATATAGCTACATGAACAAGTAACTCTGTGTTGCAATGTTCGGTACGTGCGTCGTAGGTGGGTACACTCGTTTTTCAAATCTTAATTACAAAGCATTATTCAAGCATTCCATATGCTCTACTTCCAGCTTAAAGGACTTGATAAATAATAAACTTTAGCCCCATAGTCTGATGGTAAGCGAAGCACACAGGAGTTTACAGGCTAGCCTGAGTTTTTTGACAAATTTCCCAGAATTTGTCACTGTTGGACTTCGGGAGCAGGTGAAGTGAACAGCGAAGGCGCCTCCATGCTACCATGTAACATCAGTCTATACTCTCCGTTTTTTTTTGTTTTTAATAATTATTAATGCTAAGTTATTTTTGCAGTGGACTTTTAAGTCTGACGCACGTGTACAGTTTAAATAAACATCTGCAAACGAGCTGTGGTATACTGGTAAAAGGATGCCTTGTAATCAAATTCCAGGCTATATACACCGATACGTCCTATACTGCCGCAGTTTTAAGGATACCAAAAGTTATAGAAAGTGTTATGCATGCAAAAATGGTAGCTAACATTTTATAAAACTCGCGCTTTTTTCAAGGTTTGGCTTTAGACAAGCTGGGTGAGTAATTGTGTGTTGTGGCACGGAGCACCTGTAAACAAAGTTTTCTTCTCGTCTGAATTAGAAATTTTTAAAAATGGAGAGATACGCTCGACGGATCCTTAATTGCTACATCAGTCATGTTGTGATGACAGAGTTTGATGTCTAGATTCGCGCGAGAAGTCGTGAACAAAATTATTTCTGTGGTCTTAGGTAGGTCTATATAATTTTGAAGGATTTGAATAATTTGCAAAGTTAATGTTAATATTATGTCCTTTTTCCTTTTATAAAAATGTAGATACTTGAACTTTTTTTTGGAATCCGTTGATAGCAAATATTGTTAATCTAAACTTTATAATATAAAAACTCTACTGGCTGAAAAATATTTGAACAATGTTTTTGGAAATATCCCTACTCATTGATACTTCACTAGAAATATAGTTAGATAAACAACTTTAGAGAACGAGTTATACACTTGTTTAGACCATAATTTGTAGGGTGAGTGGGGACGTACTATAAGTGATCACTTCTATTTCCTAGATTTCTGTGCAGGACGTACCAAGGAATAAGCACAAGTCACAAATTACGTATCATGGCAAGTTTCACGTTTTCTCGACTTTATATAAATAAAATGTTACTTCATCTGCATAGTTTCCCACACCGTATATGGCATTAAAACAACATACGAACACTTTAAGCTTATCCTTTGTGTTTCGTATACCTACCTTTAAATGTCACAACAGCTCGTAAAATGTAACCACTAATATTTAAAAACATAGTACATGTACATAGGAGTACTATATTTATTTGAAAAAATAATCTTTAATCTTTCTTTTCGATCTCATTTCGATTCCCTAAATGAGGATTGACGTTATGACCTATAAAACAAGGATCCATCAATTTTCATCGCAAAATATATACCTACAACGAGAGCTTCTACTTACCTACCCTTAAAACAATAAGGTTATCTTTTCGACGCTCCTTTCAGATCCGCATTTGATGGTGTCAGATATTTTATGACAGAAGCGATGTAATCCTGTAATTATTTAACTGTGTGTTTGTGTCCATCAGACCGTTTTACGTAAATTTGTAAGTGGTGGTGGCACTCAAAATGCGAACTCAGCTTACACAGGTTAAGTCCCTATTTATCGACAAGAAAAAATGGGTGTACGTGAGCACAGTATGGCGCAGTAGTCACATAGGAAATTTTAAGCTTCTTGTTTGTATATACATATATACAGATACGCATATATTTTAGTAATAATTATATGAAACAAGGATAGCACTTGTGATATCTACAGTGAAACAAAAACATTACTATCCACATGCAAACTATTAACATTAATGACCTAACAAGAATAATGTGTGTAAGTACTTAAATTCAAGGGGGAGGGAATTTGAGCTATTGAACAGGGATTTCGAGAGAAAGTGATGAGGTTTATTAATAATAGCGAAGAATTAGTACTATGTGTTTTTTTTCCCATAAAGGATAGGTGCATGCCAAACGGTATCGAAACGTTTTTGATAGAGTTTTTTACAGACTAAAATTGTACCAAATAATTGTACACTAACATTTGGAGTAGCAGAACTTAAATTTAAAATATTATTCAAAATATAAAAAAAAATAATTTCTTCGAAACGAAGAAATGTGACTATTTACCCTTTCTTCATATATGTACAAATATAAAAAATTTGTAGTAGGAAATTTTCATCTCCCACTGTATTTATACTAAAATAGAACTTACATTAGATTTTAAATAAATTCCATCACTGAAGTAGGATGACGATGGAGCCTTGAAGGGGCAACCATGAGCTGCTTTATTATCCAATCCCGCATCATATACATTTATCTGGCATGTTGAGAATGTTGTGTTTTCGGTCTAGAAGAGCATGAAGATACATTGGTTATACATACTCGTCCTACTATACTCTACTGTCTACTTGTGCACCATTATAACATCCCGTTGAGTCGGGATAATTTCTCTCTCATGTCGACCTAAAGCTACTCATCATTTAAGTGTTCTTTTCATGGAAGAATTTAAATTTTACGTCATGTCGCGTGTTATTGTATACGGATTGGTATCTGCACACGTAGGTACTATTTTGAACTTCTGAGGTGAAAATAATCTTGATCTACTTATACATGTTATAAAAGGGGAACAAAATTTTGTAAAAGTTTTCTCTTTGTATAGTACAATTCGTAGTATGACAATACTTGCCTGCCATGGTTTACGGAATTAAAGTTAAACCTTTATGACTGCTAATGAGATTGTTAATTATAAGAAATAACAAGGTTAAAATATAGGTAGACAATGCAAACACGTATAATACACAAAACTGATTAAAATATTTTGTTTTCCGGAGATTTCAGTGTTGAAAAAATATAACTAACATTTCCAACAATAATTTCCTATATCGATACTTCTTTTGTAGTTCTATAGGATCATAATTTGTGTCACACTTATTGACATATTTAGAACCCTCGATACGTAATTATCATAATCTTTCAATAACAGATACTTTGAAGTATCTCCAACTTCTTACATACTTGCCACAATCAAACAACCGATAACAATCAACACCCATAATCCAAAAACTTAGAAATCACAATACAATCTTAGGAAGGTATTGATTTTCGTGTTGCTTTTATACATCCCTCTCACATTCCAAAACTTTTCTTCCCAATCCGGCACCAGAAGTTCAATCGATATCATTTTCATTAGAAATAGAAGGAGCAAACTTAAATGTGCCACAGAACTACGATCAAAATAGAATGGTGCTGAAAGTAAGACCAATGTAATTCTAAACTACGCCAAAAACATACACAAAACTGCACTGTCAGTTGTTCAAGTCTTCCGCTACTGGCGCGCTGCAAAAAGAAGAGTTTAAAATGGATTCTGGAACACTTGAAGGGTGATTAACAATAAACGACAGCCAAAAAGCTTCGCTGCGAAGCCATGTCAACAAAAGTAAATTCATTAAATAAAACTTCGTAAACACAATATTGCGCGACGACGCGATGACAACGGAGAGTCCAAGTTTTTTGTTCGTCTTTGTGTCTTTCACCACGACCGGAAGTGATGCTATCGGCGAAAATATCGATACTGGTGATTTCAATTAATATTATTAATACCCAAGCTCCTTTTCCTGTATTAAATATACAAACAATGAAGAAAACCTCATAAAAAAGTTGAACAGAACAAGATTTTATCAGGGGATGTTCATTGGTGGAGGAAAAGACTAATCTGTATAAATATGGATAATCTGTGGCTTAGAAGCGAGGGTCTTCTTGAGGTTAAGTTGATTTGAGGAAATTTGAGTGATAGAATTTCAGAACCGAACTTTTGTTGCCGGTGTAGTTGATTTCGTCATTTATTACGACCATCTTTTTTTATTATCAAAATTTCTGTAGTTGACAGGTATCGATTTTCGTTGAAGGTTTTATTAAATTTGTTTAACAATAAATTGCCAGTGAAATTATGTGATGGCATTTATTAATTTTACACTGAATTCGAGTAATATACCTCTGGGAATTTAAAATAATTATTATGTTCCCATGATAATCGATTAATATTCGATGGGGTTGCATGTTAGCTCAGTACACCCAATTATGCAACATGCACTTTCACATAAGTCTTAAAGTCTTAAATTTTGAATGAACCTTATTCCCGAGGTACTAAAAGCTCCTTAATATTAAAGATAAATCAATATGTTTGGTAATCCGCACAAACCACAAGCTGTGGCTAATTCTTTAAGATTGTTTAATATCTTTAATATTGAATTTTCATAAGAAGTTCCTTCTCTACTCGCCAGCATTGATTGGTTTATGGGATCGAAGAGATTATTTTATTAACCATTTTAGAATACAAATGTATCTAAGTAAAATCTAGCAACCAATAGAAGAACAAAATCAAGATGACCTTCATCTAACATACAGGTAGGTATGGTATCGCAGTCTTCTATCAAATGGAAATTTTATTTAAATCAGCAAAATTATTTGAATGACTGACTCATGCCTTGAGGTCTTTCGTCTTCGTTCCAATCAATATCGTCATTCATCTGTCTAGGTTTGCTTTTACTAAATACTAACGAGTGACATCAACAATCTGCTTCTGCCACTGAAGTTCACTCCTTTCCGTCCCTCAATCACAAACGATAAATTTAAATAAATCAAGCATTCGGTCAGAAAGATAGATAAAATGAACACACAGGGGTGTGCTTATAGACATCAGATGATACAGGGGGCACACAGTCAACCATGGAGTAAATTTTTTATTACTTTTATTTTGCAGGTGGAGTACACAAGCTCATTCTGGTCAATAAAATTTATCAAAATTATCTGTTGAGGTAAATTTTTTAAAAGCAATTTTCTTGATCAATTAAGTTTTGACTTACAACAGTATTCAATATATTTTTTTACATCTTTGTCGTTTGTTGTGGCTACTGCAGGCGATGTTTTTTTGAAGGTGAATTTCACCCTTACGAATCTTATATAATTTTAAAAATATGCAATTTTCTGAGAAAACAATTTATTAAATGAAATTGATATGATTTTAAAACTTCATAGCTCCACCTTCAAATATTTTTAAAATATCAAATTGTACGTATAATTTACGAAAATAAATTTTTGTGATAAATTTTTGGCGGGTCTTGGTTTTGAGGCAACACTCAAAATCTATTCAACATTTCTATTAACGATCCAAACAACCTTCTGCTATTAGATGGAAAATTTAAAAACCTTAAGAAACTATTTCCTACAAAGTTTTTTCCCCTAAATCTTCTCCATAAAAAAGGTAAACGGAATAAAAGATCACACGCTCAGATTCCTATATCATATCACAAAAAATCCAAATCATTAACCATTCAACCTGCAGATAAACATGGACTCTCAAATTTGTTTGTACCAGTCTGCTCGTTGTGCGTCTATGTTCCAAGTCCATGTTTTTTCAATAACTTTTAATGAAATATAATTTTATGATTCATATTGTATGGGTTGATAATATGGTCTTTAACATTATGTATGAAATGTGATGAGTGATGACCATCAAGTGCCTCTGACCGTAGTACAAAATCAAGCTCAAATTTTCTATAACAATTTTGTCGACTTCTTTTGAAATTTCGTTTTAATACATCGAGGTTGCGTATGGTTTGTCGACGTTTATGTTAACCTTTTCCTTCAAGTAATCCCATAAGAAAAAAATGCGAGGGGTGAAATCAGGGGATCGTGAGGCCTACTACCACTATAACTTCTTGACATTATTGGTCCGGGAAAAGATTATTGTAAAATTCGCATTTTAGCACAAGCTGTGGGTGTTATGACACCATCTGGTTGGAACCACATTTTCGGTAGCCCTACTTGACCCAATTCGGGTGCAAGAAAGTTTTACAACATGTCCCGATAGCGGTCATCAGTATTTGTTATAGCATTGCGGCATTTTCGAAGAAATATACCCAGATGGCGTACCATGCAGTTACTCTACGAAAGTGTAATGGTCTTTGGTGTATCAATCAAGAGCCCCAATAGCGCCCATTCTATTCATTAATAAAGCAATGGACTTCGTCGCTCATAATGATTTTTCATTCACCCGAAAATGGCAACCAAATAAAATCGACTTCGAATATAAAATTCACCCTGTACTATGAACCTTACAAACTGGTTTTGGAAACAAGAAAACATATCAGTTCCAATTTCATCAGGACTTCAATTGGTAAGCTTCTTACAGCCAGCATAATTATAAGCTAGCGTACTTCAGATTCGCAGCCCAAGTTGGTTGACGTCTTATTCCAATTATATTGGCCTCCTACTCGTAATTCGCGCTCTATCTGGGTTGGATTCAAAGATTGTTCCGACTCCCAAATTTTTCGCTTTTTACTTTTTTGGCTTAGATCCGTCCGGTTTTCAATCCGTACAGTTTGTTATCTCATCTTTTCTTCCACTCCCCGTCTATGCAAACGGGTCCAAAAATTACCCGAAGAATTTTATCACATAATGATGGGTACTATACATACATGAAGATCGCAATGATAACGGAAGAATTTATTTTTTTTCAAAAAGGACTTTGCTACTTAATTTCCTTCTTATATGAAAGAATCACTAAAGTAATTCTTTATTTGATATTAGCGCTGGTATCGTTATTATTAGAGTCTATAGGTAGCCAAAGTCCCTAACTCCGTCAATGATATGGCTCTCTATAGTAACCCTCTGTTCAAGGCATGGTTGCTATGTGTTATTTTGTATATTGATGACAACATGAACTTGATCTTCCCCTCATTGTCTGTTAAATAATCTTCTTCACTTCTTCGCAATACTAACAAAAGCCGCACAGAGTCACATGCTTTGTTCTTCCGATTAGTGCAATAAGCCCAAGACTATTGTTATTTCTAAGTAATTTTCCTAATTAAATATATTTTCTATTATTCAAAATTAAATTTCCTAACACTGGTGAAATTTCGCTTTATTAAAGTGCGGTGCTTGTTTACACATGGAAAATAAAAGCAAACGACTTCCATTGCAATTTATATCTCTTATATTCGAGCAAGTTAACTTCACTGGGTTTTTATCGCTTTTTTAACGTCTTACTATTTTTTTTTTTATTATTTATGTGTCGGTTGTTTGACAATTTGTTATTGGTCAGAATAGATAATTTTCCTTCTATTATTATAGGTATCTCAATATGTATTATGGCTCTAATCGTTTAAGCTAGTGCAGTCCATATATGGATTGGTCGGCGCGGTGTTATGTGCAAAAATGTGATTCGAATAAGAAATTAGTGGCGCCTACATAAAGTATATTTTTCCTCTTACTCTTGCCTAACTGCCGGCCGGCCGGCATCAATAAAGATATTATTTCGGTTTGTATAAGTTTCTGTATTTTTTTTTCTTGTTTCTTAACAGAATTGAACGCTTATATAGAAATAAATCAAATTATATTTCAACAATCCTTTGCGGAATCTCAAGACTCACTTAAGTTAAGTGTTTGATATGGAGGTGGTTTGGAAATATCAGTATTTTCAAAACTGACACTTAAGCCATTTTCAGTTTATTCTGACGCTACAGGAACTATAAATCACGAACATGGAAAAAATGTACGAATGTTCTTATTGAATTAGAGATAGGCCAACATCGAGATTGAGTACCTCATAGTGCAGAAAAGAATAAAACAAAAAAAGAATAAGAAGAAAATAAATCACACTTATGGAACGAAAGGCACTTCCAGCTTTTTATCGTTTGGTGGTTTTATTTTGACAAAAGAATTATTAAGTTTGCTCCCTAGTAGACCTTTTTTGCTATTCTCGGATTTCATCTCGTCTGGCTCATTTCCTGATCAAATAAAAAACGCTGCGATAGACCGTCAAGAGTGTAAAGATAAAATAGAACTCATAGTATCTATTTGTTATAAAACAGGGAACTTAGCTTCTTTCTTATCAAAGAACCTATTCACAGAAAAACTAACAAGGACAAAATAAATCGTTTTAAAATTTAAATTTTCTTGATGGGACAATTATTGTCCCAAGACTCGGAACGACTATGTTAATGCAGGGTGGTCGCTGGTGGGAGAAAATTCAACTATTTACGGTCGGGTTCAACAGAATCGTTGTGGCTTTCAATTGAATTGCTTGCTGTTGATGGTAGGGCAAGAAGAGCAGAGCTTTATAGAAACTTGTGTAGATTATAACCATTCTACTTCAAAAGAAAATTTATCGTTCATATTCATATGATGTTCAAAACTGTATCATCTATCTATTCATGGTTTTTTCCTTTGACAAATTCAAACAACAGATTTTCATAACAAATGACGACACACACATACACATACAAATATTAATTAGCTAATGTACAAGGGATATACAATGGCGCACAGGGAACTATTTCCAATGTATTGATATTGATTTGTGCATGGATGTTATGAAAATGAGAAGAACTCTGTTTGTTCTTCGTCCAATGATATTAAACTGTTGAATTCATTTATCATTTTTATACAATTTACATTATATATATGTATTTATAGATAGATACATATCATAGCATTATGATTTTAAGCGCTATTTAATGTATACTCTTCTAAATGCCTTTTACTTCAAATACAACTCTGACGCACACAACTGACTAGCACACAAGTGTTGACAATAATTTGTTTTTGCACAATCACAATTCGAGCAGCGCAATTCATCGAATTGAACTTAAAGCCATTGCGAATATTTAATACGTTTCCACTATCTAGGATAAAATCTCGGTTGCCAAAATCTCGAATCATAAAAATCTCGATAGTAAAAATCCCGAATCCCAAGACCGCGAATAAAAGTACCCAGTTTTTGATACATTAATAAAATGATTCCTTATTTTAGTTAATATTTGAGCTCATTTGTAGATACCTGATGATTATGATATTGACATAAAAAAAATGTTGCAAAAGTTGTCAATTTTGTCAATTTTTTAAAATAATATTTTTCATAAAATAATTGTATTTCTTTTTAAAATTTTTTTTTTGCAGAATGATTTTTTGGTTCGTTCTTGTTGATTCTCATTTGTTGCTATTAAACAAAATGTCTGTTTTCGAACAAAATAAATGGTTAAGTGAATACTGGAGAGATATTATTTTGTTTTCAAAGAAGCAGTGAACTTAAAAATTAGCCTTACACGGTTTGCATGAGACGAATTTCATAATAAAAAATATTACTGGTAAAGTATTAAAACCGTACTAAAAAAGTATTAAAAGTGTCTTTCTGACTTTTTCAATACGAGATTTCAGTCAATACGATATTTTATCGTTTCGAGATTTTCCGCCGTTGAGATTTTGACACTTAGAAATTTTGGCATTCAAAATTTTTGGAATTCTCTTTAAAAAACCTAAGATTACGAGTATACCATGTTTGAAAAGAAAAAAAAAGTGGTTTTCGTCAGATCGTCCGCCGTCGTTACGTTCTGCTAGTTTGAGCGTCTGTAACGAATAAACTGTCTACAGTTTTTTTTTTTATCAACATTTTCAAAAATAGCTCTTACGATTTTGATTACAACTTGGTGTCTATAATGTGTAAAATGATTGTGATAAGAAAACATTCTTTTTAGTTTTTTTATTTAAAAATTGATATAACAGAAATACGGTTTTGATGTCTTTTGTTAAATTATTAAATGTCTTCGCTTCTTGGTTAGAAATGGCAACCACTGGCAGTCTAGTCCTGTGGCCTTGTTATAAGCCCAGAAGTGTGCCGTTTTGATACGATAGTTCGTTTGAAGCTGTGGGTGGAAATGATATGGGGAATTGTGAACATATTCTCACAGAGTCTTCAATTCACTCAACCGAACCACCACACGCAATTTTGACTGATACTGAAGCAGCAACTAATGCGAAAGCCATTTAGTTGATTTTTCATATCTTCATTTTCGAAAGTTCTACAATGTCGAATTATTGTGGTCTTATTTTGACTAGGCCTTAAATTGTATTGGGTTGCAAAATTTTAACTTTTTAGTACTTTTGACTTTTTTCGCACTTTCTCTAAATGTTGTCATTGATTTAAGTACATTTTCTTACCCACCTTATAGTCCTGAACAACCAGAGCAAGTTTGTCTGATTCAGTCGTACCTTTTATTTTCATTTGGGTAAGAAGCAGAGATTTTCTTTGAAGTAGCAGTTTTCCTAATTTGGTCACTCCATCATTCACCCACCCCCACCACCATCAGACCATCACCACCAACCAAACTATTAAAAATATTTTTGTCTTGGAGCAAGCCTGCCTGCAACCAAAGCTATAGCATACGCTTCTTGGACATGTTACATGACTCTCCAAATTTGGCAAACCAATAATTATGACTGTCAACTGACCACCAAAATCACACGGCCGCGCATGCTCTGCTGGACCTTCGGGTCATTTCAACTCAACTTCGAGTGAAACCAATATCCACTTACACAGAGTATTGGTTCAGTAACCAACACAAATGGATATTTGTTCAATAAAAAGAATCATTGTGGCGCCAAGTACACCACAAATGGATGTGCGAAAAAGTCAATGATGACCTCAATTTGAGCTTTATTGGACGTTTATCCTCTAAGAAAATGCAGTTGGTTTTTGTTTGCTTATACATATAATTATTACTGGCTGATAGCCAAAAGTGTAAATGCAATATAAATACCTGCAGAATAATAGATTTATAAAATACATAATTGGTTATTTTATTGATACAGAACTTGACTTTCTGAATTTCCGAAAATTGTTAAATATATCAAATAAACACTAAAACCAACTTCCATTGCAACAAATATGTGCTGCCTCATTAGCTGCCTTCTTATGTAGGACAAGCAAATAGAAGCCATTCCATACATTTTACGTACTTGTTAACACCGAAAAACACCATCAAGTCTTTCAAGCTAAACTCGCCATTAAAGCCGTTGAATTGGTATAATATCGTGTCGAACAAAATGCGTGTGAACAAAAAAGAGCCTATCAAAGTTATTTTCTCCCACTATAAGTTAGATCAACTGAACTACCATTAAACGCATTTACTTGCTGTGCGCCAATCAAAACACTACTGAATTTAGCGCTGAAAAAAAAAACAGTATAGTTTTATGAAGCCACACGGCTATCAGGACGGTGGAGAGACCGGCGCGGCGTGGTGACGACTTGCAGCAACACGAGCCAATTAAATTTTGAAAAGTTCAACAAGTGTAAAATTAAGATACATGTCACGGTTTGGCTTTCAATTAAACGATGACGTTTAGTTTGGACGCCATCAAGCACCGCTCAGGTCTCATTACTATAAACTTTGGATTCGATAGCTGTGTTGCTTGAAATAGCCATTTAGGCTCTCAATGATTGGTTTGGCTAAGCTGATGGCTGAATAGTCAGATCGTGGTTAACCTACTCAATTTAGAAACAAAATTACAGCAAATCGTTAAAATGTGTTGTGTTGTTTTAATTGAGGCGGTATAAGTTGATATCAAATTGTTTAGCGTTTGTAAAATAACTTTCTTGCATTTTTTGAAAAAATTCCTTTTTTTTTAGCTGTAGAGATGACCTAAAGCTGCAGATTTCGAATCATATTTTAAGATTCAGAACTTTTTAAAACACAATTAAAATGATAGATCTTAGTTTCAAGTTGAAAATGTTGGGCTGTTTTGCAAATTTAAATGGATAAATGTGATAAAAATTTAATATTCTGGTAAAAGGACTTAAACTTCAGATAAGTGTTGAACGAAGTTTATACCCATCATAAACTTGTACGTACCTAAGTTAGCTTATGAACAGAACACTTCACATTAAGGTGTAGACAAGGATATTAAGCTTGTTCTTTTTGCAAGCAAACTTTTGCCGTATATTAGTTAGAGAACTTTCTCAATATTAGCCCAGAACACCATTATTACATTGTCAGTTTCAAATTTATTGCACCTTAGGTAATTGAAATGCTATTGAGGAATGTTTAAACTCAATTCCTTAGCCTAGGTGTATTCGACATGTGACATGAATAGTCTTTTTTTATAGTGTTTGAATTATGAATTATACATAAGTTTTTCAGATGCCTTGCATCGTGTGAATGTGAAGAGAGATGTCCTTGTGAAATAGTGGTAAATTGTTCTTTAAGATTTCATGATTCAAATTAACGTCGAATTTATAAAACTCTGCATCCCTGAAATATTTGAGAAATTTGTTTATACAAAAGTATAAATGTACATATTAAGGTTTGTGCGACTAATCGGTGAGATATTCCGTTGAATCAATGGTAGAGTGTTTCAATGATCGTTGAGAAGAAAAAAGTGAGTGAAATAAAGTATATGTAGTTAAGAGGGAAGAGGGCCTTTTATAGGGATAGCCTGGGGAAAGACGGAAATTTTTAAGCTTAACGCAGTGGTTAGCCAATAGCGAGAAAGAACATGTTTTCAGGACAATAGCGAAACTTTCCGAACTCCAGAAACTGCACGAGTACTAAACTAGTTCTATTCATGAAATTAAATGAAACCTGGCAACGTCGAAATAACAGCCTGTGTGAGCTGAGAGAGATGGAATTTCGTTAAAAGCAAAAACGTATTATAGTGTTTCGAATTTTTATTTTTAACAAATGACCAAATATCTATCTACCATTCATTGGGACATTGTAATATTTTAATTGCACTGATTTTTGGTCTTATAAAAATTTGGAAGGACCATACTTACATTTTACAACTTCGAGAAATTTAAATAGTACAAAGTGCGCTTCACGATTGAAATTGAAAAAAAAATCAAAATCGTTCTTCACGCAACTTAAAAACGTGCCAACGTCCTCCACCTCTAGAATGCTTGTATTTTTCTTTTCGACATCCACAGCTTGAACCAGGAACTGCCTTCTTGCTATCGAAAAGAAAAAGATCTATTTGTGTCTCATAGCATTTCATAAGCAAGAAATCACGTGTGACAAATTAAAGAGCATATACACATATTGAAGAAAAAATTGGTCTTATGTTGCTTTGAGAAGACGTCATATGGACAAACACCTACATATATTTGGCATCATGTCACTTGGCCCTATGTCACGGCAACTCGGATCGATTGTACGATTATTATCGGTCTAATGAATTAAGTTCTTGAGTTTTATTAAATTATTGGGATATTCTTATACCTCGGATACGATGTAAGTCAAAAAGAGTTAAAATAAATCAATTATAAAGACATCCACTCCAAAAGAATCCGCATCAATAATGTTGAAAAAAAAGAAGAAAATTAAAAAAAAAAAGACCAAGGCCATCGAGAATAGAAAGCGGGCGACTTAATGGCATTCTCTATGACTTGACTTGTAATACCAGCAGCCAATATTTGCACATGTCCCTATACAGGAATTCAATTAGAATGCACATAGCTTAGATGAAGCGAATAAGCGTCGTCGTCGTCGTCATCGTCATCGTTTCGTTTGTCGTATTTTTTTTTTTTGCAGATTTTTTTTACTCAGTTTTTGCAATTTTCGCAATTTCTATTCAATTTTCTCCTCTAGTATTTTACATTACATTCACCATGATGATATGAGAATAAAATGAACGCGCTAAGGGATGCAGAATGAAACAATAGGAAAAAGAACAAACTGAAAATCTCTTTCCGCAATTTCATCTTGAAAACGCTAAGTGCACTGAATGCAAAAGAAAACAAAAAACAAAATCCTATAGAATCTCGACTTCTTGTTCCTCACAAAACCCCATAGATTTTTGTTCCCTGAGCGTTTCAAAACAAACAAAACATAGAATTCGCCCAAGAAGCATCAGCTATATATCTGAGGGATGAGCTGCACTGCTGTAGCATCACAAAGTGCGCTCAACTGCGGAATGCAACGAAATGTACACACTTTTATATTCAAATCAACGATTAATATCACGAATCAAGATGTAAGATATTAAGTTGTCGTTGTACATGGGGTTGTCTGTCTGGATAGTGGTTGCGAAAAATTGAAAGAGGAAGGCGAAGACGAGCGAAACTTTTGAAGAAACGCAAAAGGACATTCGTTCCACCATCCTTTCAAGGATTTGAAGAATTTTATGAAAGAGTTGTGTTTACGTGCTTGATATTATACGTACATATATTATGATTGTTGTAAAGAAAACTGAACACAATGGTGTGAATTCAATCAGATAAAAAATTCTTCTGTTTGAAATATCTAAAGTGTACATGTTAAAGCACACAAAAGCTTTAAGTCCTCTTAAGATGTTTTAAAGGAACCAAAACTTCCTTATGAAAATAACAGACAGGCTTTATAGTGAGTCTGCTTTTTGTCGTTGGTGTACCAACTATGAATCTGTTTATATCAGATTAATATATAGATATTTATTTTCACACAATAATACAAGTTTATTTTAATAAACCAGATGTCTTTATAATTTCACAAGTTTAGTTCTCACTTTTAGCTTTTCTTAGACTGCAAATCCTCACACAGAAGAAATAGAAAATCTCAATTCCGCTAAGGATGCTCGCACCCATGAACAGGCCTAGAATTCCTCCAATAGTAACAACAACATCCAAACGTGTTCGAACAGCCTGTCTCCGGTACTGCTGGGTTGCTACTGTTTGAGTAATTTGAATTTGACTTAATTCAGCTTCTTGATTCACTCTATGGGGTCATTTTCAATATTAAATAGAGCCATCTCTAAATACGAAAAACTAGATCACCTAGATGATGCTTGTGCAACACTGATCTCGTGCTCAGTGCAAGATGGCAAACATTTACACACAAGTCCGTTTGAACGCCATGGTTGCAGAATGGTTGGCCTCGGACGAAGAAGATCTGATTGATCTAGGCACAGGAACCCTTCATAATCACATAGAGGACTTTTATCGGTTTCTGCTTTCAAAAGTAAAATAATATTTTAATGCAATGTATCGATATATGTACCCAGCAATTAAACTTAACTCTTCACTAGATAGTTGTAACTTATACAACCACAAGTCAAATTCTGTAATCGCTTGAGGCAATCCGATACACAGCTTGTAAAACTGTAATATTTATATGACGAATCTTTGAAATTCTCATTTGGAAATCTGCATTTTCTGAATTCTGGAGATATTTCACGGACGTCTGGATCATTGATTGTACTCTGTACGCTTAATTGTATCTCTTGATCGGTTTGAGGACGTACTATCTTATAGATATGGTCTTGAATTAAAAACGAAGGAATATCTTCGGCGTTTAGTAAATGTACCTGTGAAATTGAATTTGTTTAATGTTGGCTTCAGACTCGAGAGCGCTGCCTCTAGTAATTAAACTAACCTGTACCGGATGAGTTACTTCAAACTGCAATCGCCCAAACCCAATGTCCCAGCCAGTTTCAGTCTTCAACCACTTTGGACCATTCCTAAAAGACTTAGATTGAAAAGATGGCATTTCAACAGAATTAACACTTCAAACCGTCTAGTCGTTTGTTCCGAATTCAAAATAAAACATCGACCCACTGAAGTTTGCAATGGTAGAAAATAACCACAACAATCGAAAGGTTCATCGTTCCAACGACAGTTGGCAATTAGTTGGGAACAATTTTGACGTACCTGAAATCAAGAACAATGAAAAACAACCCAGTTTTTAAACTCACAATGCCCTTACCAATTCAGAAAGTTCCTTATAGCCTGAGAGAGGGCATTTAATGCAATTTTCGCAGTCGAAGTATGGTTCACAGTAATGAATCAGTGATCCGTAGCTATACATGTTTTCGAATACAACACGAAGGAGAAAATCTTCGACATCATAGCTATAATCGGTGCTTCCATATTGTTTTCCCAACCTAGAAAAAAACAAGCCATAATTACAGAATCCAAATACCACAAAAACTGTTTAGAATTAATTTTCCAAACTCTTTGATATGAACAAATTTGAAGCTTATGCACTATATCTAACTCACTGGTTGATGTACTCGGTTAGCTTTTCATATTCAATCTTAACATTTCCATCCTCGCATACCGCAACAGCAGGAAATTGGGTTTTATCCTCTGGTCCTGTTCCTTCGATTACCAAACTTATGGCTTCGCTTTCGAAAGTGTTTTGATATTCACGTATAAGATAATAAGAACCCCCCGCAGATATGATTATGCAAATGAGCCAAAATATCCTTTCGGTCAAATGGATTCTGGGAAGAGTTTGTTTAAGGACATTCAAGTTCGTTCATTCGTTCAACTTACTTCTGATTAGAAATATAGCCAAGCCCAACTAGACTGGTATTCTCACAATACTCTCTAAGGATTGTTTTTGCTTTTTCTAGAAATGGCATTACGGACAGTGTTTTATTTTTTGGTATGTTCAATATTTACTTAACTTCTCCTCTCTGCCAAGGTATCAATTGGATGGATGCAGTGAAACTCTGCAAAGCTATTACATTACTGTACGTACTATGAGCATTTATTTTCATTTTCACGTAAATGCTGCTGCATAAATATTTAATTAGTAAAATGTACAATCGTTACGTGTGTTGCAAAAGTAATGATTGTGGTCTTGTTCCATGAATATGGAGCTCAACTTACATATAGGTGGCGTACTCTACCTTTCTCTACCTGTATGGCAACTGCAATATAAGTAACAGGAAATACAAAAACACAAAACCGTTGGTATCCGTTGGATATTTCAATAATATGGAAGGGAACATAAGTGCAAACTGCAGTCCTTATGAATATTTAACTGGTAATTTCGAGAGCAAGGATTGTATGCCTTTATAGAATTTATTTTTGTTTCATTTTTATATAATTTTGGCTTAATATATTCTTTTGCCAACAATTGAAATTTGCTCTGTGCCAAATACTCAACAGATTTTGAGTTTTCTTTTTCTGATTAAAACTAGGTTTTTTTTTTAAATGTTTTCGAAAGTAGGTATAGTCCTTTGAAAAATGCTCAAAACGAGAAGCTAGACCTGTGCATTTTCTTTAGAACTGAATTAAGGTGGAAATTCTTTTGTGTCCAGGATACCCTCCCATACGGAAAACCATAACTCCTTAGACATGTTTCAAGTCTCTCTAACCATATTATGTTTGATTAAAGGTACGAGTATATCCCAAAGAATACAAAACTCACCTGAAACAAATTATTTCCTCATTCGAAAGTACATTATTCCATTCTCAGAACATAATGCAACAATTTATCATAAAAGCATGTTCCAAAGACGTCACTATGACACATTAATGTACAAAAAAAAATTCAAAATAAAATTCTCCATCAATTTCTAGAAACCAGCACTTAAGTCCGCCGCAGCAGCCATCTGAGGACGTTTATATGTGAAACCATTATTAAAGAAAATAAAAATCTTACGATTAAAAATGGTCCATCTTTGTGCACTTTGTGTCATGCAAGACTGAAAAATATGGCAAATCTTAACATGCAATAATAGCGCACCACAACAGGAGCGGAGGCAAACTTTCGCAAAATATCTCAAATATTTTCCTGCTTGCAATTACTAGATTCCACCCGCACTAATATATAGATGAAGAGGAAGTGGAATAGAGGAAAAAATATGAAATGTCCTGGCAACAGTTATTTTTGGCCCAGTGTCATTTATCAAAAGATTATTTTGTCGCAGAAAGTTTTGAGAAATTTTTTCGCTCGATGATGGACGATGACTCCAGCGACAACGACGAACTATGGTATTCCGGTTCAGTGTGGAAACTTTGAACCTTCCTCCGAAAATGTTCTCTCTGGCGACAAGGCAAAACTTCTCTCGAACATTTAATACTCTCAAGCAAACCACCAACACCGTCCGCAATGGAACCCATCATCCCGCTGGTAGAATTGTTTTACTGTATGCTTGATTTTGTGGGTAAGGAGAAACATAGCTTGAGGGATTTCCGGAGAAACTTTCCACAGAGACCCTTTTAACCAAATTCCAGTGTGCAAGGAAATTCCTTTAAATCCATGGCAGGCAGGGGGTTCCTTCCATCATGATGGCTGCTAAACCAGAATTTCGTGTCACCAACATTCGTTTCGTTTCGGGTTGGCTATAAGGCGTGCGGCGTATTTTGAGTGCTTCCAAAGGTCCTGTCAAAGTCTTCTCGTCATCATAGCTTGCAATGCTTTGTTCAATTCTCATCGGATGCATTATTTTTGTCGTCTACCTAATTTGTTTTATTTTCAAATTTACCTTGCACACGAATATTAAATGTTAAAGTTTAGAAACTTACCCCACGGGAAATTCAGGTTGCTCTGTTGGTACAGGAATTTTGTAAACTTATTTCTGAATGTCATAGTATTCAACTATTATACTTTCTCTCGAACATGAGTCAGGGTAGTAGACAAACACTGCGATTGGTTAATTGGATTAATTTTCATTCTCTGAATTTGCGTTTCCCGTTGGTACAGTCCTTTGGCAGCAGAGCATGGGAATTTATGGAATTTCTGAAACTGGTTAATCGATGTAACATCCAATGCTAAAAATAGTCCTTTAAAGATTTTGTTATGTATTTGTGAACAAAAATAAAGCAAACGCTTGGAAAAGTTGCTCAATTTTTTATTTTTATTTGCTTCCATAATTAATTGTTTAAGGAACGAAAATTAGAAAGTTTTCAACTTTCATGATGAATCGTTTGATTCAGTGATTCAGAAAGGCAGATGGTTTTGAATAACAACTTTGTTTACGAAAAAAGATGGATGTAGTTAAAAATAAAAGGAAAAATATTAAGGGAAAGCAATCGACTTATTCTATGGTTTCTATCAAAAATTAGTTATTTAAATGTTCTTTCGTTGGAAAAAAGTCCTTTGCTTCTTTCTGCTGTTATCATCTAGGGAAATCTGTGTCATAAAAGGAAATTTGTAATTTTTCACATGGCGTGCAGCAGGACTGATGAACATAATGCCCATGATCATTGTTCCATTCCTTAACCTCAGTTTCAAATGTCAAATAACTTCCATTTCTTCATACTTATTCTCACACAGTGAGTTTTTGCTATGCCAAGAAAGTTGACCGTTAAAAATTTCAAAACTTCACAAATAACTCCAGAGAATTCGCCCTGAAAAAGCAAACATAATATCAGTTTCTAAACAGAGACTTGTTCAACAAATTCTGACAAAAGAAATTCATCAAATAAAATGCGCCCAAGACGTTCAAGCAATCTCCTATTCTATACTCTGCAAATGAAAAACTTTGCAAGAATAGATGTAGATATACAAGGCGAAACTTATCTTCGTCTAAATAACTGTCCCACTTTCAAAAAACTTCCCCAACAATACCTTTATATCTTTTCCTGTGATGGGATAAACAAAAAGTTATCCAAAAAAGGTAGGTAGGTATCCTTGTAGGTACTAGAAGCAAACAGAATTATTGTCTACCAAAAAAAAAAAAAAAAAAAAACATTCGGAAGAAATGAAAGAAAGAACTATTTGTCTCTAGTGGGGTACCATATCTAATATAATACAAAACAGAAGTCCAACTTCACCAGAAAATCATCCAAGCGAGTTAGTTTTATTGTTTTGGGCATTTTTTTGACGAGATGAGATGGATTCGGTGATAAAAGGAAGTGGACACAAAATATTTATTCGATACACTTTGTTGCGTTGCTGCTGATGAGGATGCAAAAAGTTATATTCGAAGTTTAACCAGAGAATCCTCTCTAAATAAGTTTGTTTAAAATCACTCAGAACTTTTTTTTAAAAAAAGTTACGTAGGTTTACTTATTGCCTTGAATTTATTTTAATTAAAATCAAATTCTTCAGAATGTGTAAAACCTTGGAAAAATCCTTTGTCGTTTCAACCTTTGAAAACTTTTGACCAGGGCTAATTACGAGTGTATATTTAAATTCAATAATCACTACACAGATCACATTGTTCTTAGTTGAAGGTAATAGATTAAGCATTATCCTTTATTGGACTCAACTTGGCCCGGAAATACTTGTAATTTTGTTAGTCAAATTAAGTTCTCCAAATCATGAAAACCAACAGGCTCTTTTCTTTGCGAGTATAGGTGGTGTGGGGATTGCTAAATAGCATACATTTTTTTGCCCATTCTTCCTCTTATCCATTTTATGTCCACTTTTAAAGTCCACTTTTAAAGTTAAAGTTAGTAAGTGAGCTCGCGAGCAAAACGCGCTTTTCCTAATGATAAACTTACATACGATGATCGTAAGCGTCGTGAAAACCAAAAGCTTCTTAAATTATTTGGCGCCAAATATATATATAATGTGCTACTCGTATATTGCTCTGCAGTTGTGTTGCTTGTCTTTCCTTTGCAGATTGCAATCAGTAACACTGCTCGATGAATTTTATGATCGTTGTATCGTAAAAATTATAATGGATTTAAAAATTTGTTTCACTTGTTCCACAAATTTTACGAATCTTGACAATTCACATACCAACCTTATTTCCAGATAAATACAAATTTCTTGGTAAAAAAAAGTCAAATTCAAAGACGATCTACCAAGTCTAGTTATAAATATTGATACACGAAAAATTTAATCAAAACTTGTATTTGTCAAATCAATAGCTTCTAGAAAGACTTCAATCGAAGTGATCTCCATTTGTCTTGACGCACGACCTGAGTCGCCTGGCCAGTCATCTATGCCCTTACGCACATAATTCTTTGGGGAATTGTACACTACACGGATGGGGAGGGGCTCGCTTCAGTGACTTAATATTTTGGTGTTTAGCAGAGCGGGCTATTCCGTCTTAAATGAACCAAATTTTGGTATGCAATGGGTTGAGGTCTGGAATACGAGCTGGCTAATCATCCGTTGGTATGAGGTTACGTTCGTTATTTTTAAGCCACGCTTGAGGTTTTTGCCTTGTGAGCTAGAGTAGAGTCTTGTTGAAACGTCCATTACTTGATGGCGTACTCTGTTTCGTTTAAATAAATGAAGCTCTGTAACGCTGTCATAACTCACCCTCCACCATACCATTTAATTTGCGGGGTGGTGACCTCTTCCAAACCTTGCGTTGCGTCCAGATGCTTCCCTTGATTTCCGAGCATACACTCGGTCGTTCTGCTCATTAAAAGAATTTTTTTGTCAGTGAACAGAATTTTTCGATGACCATTCTTCGCGTACCGGGTGGCGCACAGAGATTTCGACATTTTTTTCTGCTTCTGCTCCACTGCCACTGTAAGCAGGTGCCCAGAATGAATCTATAACTAAAATTTATTAAATTATGTATTTTAGGTTCTCTGAAAAAAGTGATTTCTTCGATTTTCCATAGACACTTCAATTCACTTTTGGAAATTTTTAAATGATCCTCTGTCATCTTACAATCTTCACGATCCTACATAAATAGAACTTAAGACATTGAGTAATGCTGAATCGCAGACTTCTTGAAAAAGTTGCAATTTCCACTAATGTTTATCAGCTCTACCTCTCTACAGATACTAAGTTTTAACGTGCTCGTGTCGAATTTTAAAATCGATAATCTAATTTTCTAAACATAACATTTATGTATAACATGAATAATATGTACATCATCCCAACCTATCATGCGAGTGGTAAAATGTATTATTATTATACTCCCCACTGTTTTTGTGATGACCTTAAGGGAGGAAATCATTCATACTGAATGAACCATCCATTGAATATATAAAATATATTTTGGCAGGGTTACTGATTTTCCCGTAGCCTGAACTCACATAATCAGCTTCGAAGTTTCAAGCAGTTTGATGATTAAACCTGTGGTTTACTTTCTGCAAACACATTGCGGTTTAATTATGTTAACCAAAGTGAAGTCGCGTCAGTGGCTTTGCTTCCAAAAACCAATGCAAGTATGACAAAAGCTTTTCAATTTAGACAGAATGCAAACCGAGTATAGGTATGTTTGTATTTTAAAGAGAATTTAAATTTTTATTAAAGAAGAAATGTATAGAAAATATCACCTGACCTGAACTACATTTTAAATCAATCAAACATAGCTTTTCCGCATTCAACCCTACACAAAAACCTGCCTTGCTTTAACATTTCCGAAAAGTAAACTTTAATGAAGTTATGTGTACTCGTCCTCTCGAAATCGATAGCGAAATATTTGCATTGACTAAGAATTTTATTGAAAGATTAATGTTCGCGTCCACAAATATGTACCTTAGTTAAATTTCTTGAAAAACTTCCGACATGTCATCCCTCTTGTGTAAAATTGTTTAAGGTAGACATAAAACACCATCGTCAGCACTTCAAAAAGTCCTTGCCTCAAAAGTGTTTCACTAGTCAACTGGTAATAAAAAGGGAACAGAAAAAAGCAACAACGACGAGAATCCCCAGGAGTCAAAACACGCTCTCGAACTCGTCGTATAAGGAATCAAAGAAGTTTGCCCAAGAAAAAGTCACTTCACGTGACATTTGAGAGAAGGTGCTGGCTAGGATTATTCGAGTAGGTATATAGGTATAACTATCATCAAAGTTTCTAACACAAGACATCCTGCCCATTGATTGTTTTTTATGTCCGACCATTTAAGCAATCTGAAAGAAATCACGAAAAAAGCAACCAACATAAACTTTCAGGATTAGGGTGTCACACGTCGTTGATTTATGTTGACATGGGTTTTCGACATTTCCATGTTTTTTTTTTTTTTCTATTTATTTAACATTCCTCTATATTCCTTTGGATATTTGTAACTTTGAAGAAACGGACCAAAATTACATGGTTAGATAAGAATTCAAGATACGAGTATTGGCAACGACAAAAACGACAGGCATTCGACCCATGGAAAAAGCGAAGGATTATGGCTCTTCCGCTTGGATGGTTGAGTGTAATTTTCAAAGTGAAGTCAATAGAAGCCGATTGGGTCTTCTTCAATCAGATTGAGGGCATTTGTCAAAGGCTGAATATCACGTGATACATATGTATAGAGAGATCAATTGACAGCTTAAATTCGGTTGTCACTTCAAGCGATATCAAATGCAGAGTTAAACTTTGAAATAGTGAGTTATATAATATGTATTATTGCCTATTGAATTAATTTTTTTTAGTTCACGTTCAACGTGCTACATTCATACTCTCGGAAATTTAAAAATACAAAGGGCTATCGCGTATGTCTTCCCATAAATAAAGTTTAAACTATGATATACGAGTAAATCCTTTTGAAATTTGTGATTGATGGAAGAGTTTTGTTTGCTTTTCATAGAGGCAATAAAAGGAGCAGCTATCCGTAATACAAATCGGCAAAGTGTAATCTCCATGAGTAACAATAGAACTCGTATCACATTCCAGCAGTTGACTTGGAAGGATTTGGAATTACTTTTGTACTTCTCACTGAAAATCATTAAACCTTTGCTAGACGTTTAAAAGGACTTCAACTTTCAACGATGACTTTTCTTGCTTATAGAATTCAAATTAGTATAAAAGATCTAAAAATTGCAAGCGTTCTCCCGAGTAAGCTCTTGCACGTGCTCTGTCAGCCAAAAGCACAAAGTCCACATCATCATTGCATCCTTAAAACATATTCATTTCCATTTTCAATTCCTTTGCTCTGCCTCTCAATCTCCGATTTCATTTCCTTCGAGAGGGACCATAACCTATACCGTCCGCACGCTATATCCCTCCTATAAATCTTGTGTTTTTTTTTTTTTTGGAAATCTTATTCTTATGCACACTTTACTTATATACTCTTGTAGTAGTCTTGGCTATTCCAGCTACTTGAAAGGAATAAGCACAGGATGTCAACGCTGTCAAAGTTAATCTTGGACGTTTTTAAGACTGTCCAGCAGATGCAATTTTCATAAATCTCCGTTAGTCAACAGATTTTTTCACATTGAATAGAGAACGCCACGTAACACCCTCAGAAAATTATTGAAGGACAACTATAACGGATACGAATACGAATACGACATCGTCATGGTAGAGGTATATGTTTGTCATTCTATTAAAGTGCTTGAGGGTTATAAACGGTGGACAACAGATGGCACTATTGTGTTTGCCTGTGAGCAAACCTGAGCTTGAGGATTATGAGGATTCTAAACAAAACAGGATCATCACGTGAATTTATTATGGTAAATTATCTCTCATTATTATTATATTAATTCAGCAGGCGTTTAAATGTGATAATTTATGGGAACTCTGAACTTTGCTGTTCAAATAAAATTTGTGAATTTTTTCCTCTGACTGTGGGTTTTTTTTTTTATTTTTGCAATTGCTTTCCATATTTCCAAGAGTGATTTATTTAATTTAAACAAAAGATGGTTTCAAGACTTTTCTAAGGGAAATCTAATCTTCTAGCTCAAATAGGTACTTATCATATAATAATGAATGATATACATACATATATATTGTTCGGCGATGCAATCAAAAACATTTCAAAGATTTTTTTTGTATTTAAATATTGATTGATAACCCTCTGGACATAGTGTAATCACTGATTCTTTTAATAGCTAATGCAACTTATACCACTGCGATTTCTTTACGTTTGGTTGTATGAATAAATTAAATATAACAAACCTTATAAGGTCACTGAAATTATATACATATGTATATACAACCTTTGATTTCCGATAAGAATAGAATCATCAATAAATAGAAGCTTCGACTTTATTTTGATGTTAGACTAATTCTTGAACTAAACAGAGCGGATTGAAAAGTGTGTTTTCATATTTTTTATTTTATTATTAAATTTTCATTAAATTAATTTTGATTACAGAATGAATTTCTATATGGTGTTTGTTTTGGTAATGGCCTTGGTAGCTGTTGTTGCTGGCCAATCATGTCCAACTGGCTTCGATAAAACTGGCAATCAATGTACAGCTGAAAGGCCAATTCATGGCGAATGTCCAAAAAATTCGGAATACAAAGTGAATATCAATAAGTGTGTTTTGGTGCAGAAATAAATCTGTGATTTTTGAAAATGTATTTAGTTTTTTTTTTTTTTTTGGTACCTGGAGCACTAAATATTTGTCTTTGTAAACGTTTTTTTCCTGCTGAGTACATGTCTCGTTTACATCAGTTTTAGCAGAATTTTAGGTGCCAATTTTTTTTTCGGGATGTTTGTCGCTGTCGTTGTATATTTTGTACGCTCCGAAAACTGTTATATGCTTTGACAACCAGTATCGTCTTTTTCAAACTTGTTGCTGTAAAGGAACAACCAAAGAAAAAAATATATTCCAATAATAATGTTTACTTTAAAAAACAATGTATAGGGTATAAACGTTTTTTTTCTCGAGAGTGAAAAACTAATTCAAGTAAAATTTGCATTGGGCTAAGGCACATTTGGTTTTTCCATCAAAAGTATTAGAAAATGTCTGAAAATTTCTTTGTGAATTGTGTGAACAAAAATTCAAATTCAAATATTGAAGAATCGGGTTTTCACTTTCAAACTTCTCAGCAGCTTCCTCTCAAAGATTTGGAGATCCTTCATGGCTGACTTTGAGATCGTGAACCAGACTAAGAAAAAACAGCTGATAATTGGCCGCAGGAGTTGCTTGTACACGAATACCTTCATGAGTTTAGTTCTTATCTTCTTCTCATCAAGGGGGGTAGTAGGTGGATTGCCCAGGTCGCCTTTCTAAATACACTTTTTTATTGCGGGTTGAACCTAAGCAACTTGTTAAAGTTGATCCCCAGGTATTTGATGTTTCTTTTGGCTGCAATGGTGGATCCATATCTGGAAGCTTCAGAACAAAGTTTCACGGGCGAACTAAGTCATGGGGTGTCCTGAAGCAGACAAGCCCCGATTTTGATTTTTTTATTTGGGTTTTATTTAGGTTGCATATGTAAGCGAGTCATCAGCAAACATCAGATTTTCAGAGCCGGTAGGGACGAGTTAAACTGATGTCATCAGGCTGTGAAGGTGCCAAGTTTTGAACCTTGTGCGACTTCGGCTTTGATGTTCTTCTAAGTTGATGAGCAGTTTTACAATAATTGCACTGTGAAGTTCCTGGAAGAAAGTGTTTTGATCAACGAAAAATAATCGGTACCTTCAAACTGGTTAAAAGTACATAAGTCAACTCGGTTAGATAATTAAATAAATCTGGTTGGTTGTTTTAACCTAGTTATTCGTTTAATGTAAGAACATAACTAAATTAATATAAAAAGATTGTTAAATATTAAATAGGGATTTTATAAATTAATAAATTAAAGTCATTTAAACACTTTTCTCGTGTAAATTAAACAATATTGTAAATTTTGGATTATAACCTAGTTTCCCATTAAAATAACTAAGTTTTTCGTTTAAACATTCTTATTTGTTTATTTTAAAGAATTTTATCTGAACAAGCTAATAATGTTACTTTTAGCAACATACACTTCGTTGTTTTTACCCGAGACAACCTTGCTTTTAGCACATTTTGTTTTTGACCCATAAAAAACGCTCTCGGCTGGAAATCATTTTTCTGTGTGTATGATGTTTCAAAATAAGCGTTTTATTTCAAATTTTCTAATTAAAAACATGCCATTGTCGTTCCGTTACCTTTTTATGAAATTACGAATGATTTCATGGCTATAGTTACAAGCACAACTAAGTACGCATAATCCAATTAAATATTGAATATTACTGATAAATTACGTATTCAAAATACACAAAAAAGGGCATACTACTTGAAGTAAATGTTACTGTCAATCTATGTATGTATACTATTTCCAAAATAAAAATTATCATATTTCTGATTATACATTGCAAATCAAGTAATGTCATCTATCAGCTGTACACTGCACATTGTAGCCTCATCTATCGATTTCTCTACCCTGTACAACCCAATCTGATGAATATTATTCAAACCGAAATAATAATAATCCAAAAAAAGAAATGACACTGCAAGTAAATCCGGGTGAATAAATTTGCATTGCAAATATCATTAGTGGATGCATGCCCCATGTCCAAATCGGGGGGTTGAAGGCGTACGAGTAGTTGGCGTTTATATGCTGGATATCAGCCTGGACACAAACGACCCCATAGCCACCGCGCCACAGGCAAGCTTCATACAACAACATACCTCAATTTTGTTGTCTGAAAGTCCTGTTGATAGTACACATATTTAAATGCAAGTTTTCCCATCCATTTCGATAAAATAATACGAGTGCAAAAAAAACTTCATTGGAGTTGTCCAGGACGGAGTCCAACTACACAGAACTGGACATCCATTAATTGAAGAGATTATGCTACAAACTGTGATTCAACTGCACCGCCACTAATTTCAGGAATCATTTTTCGGTTTGCCTTTTTGTGTGGAGGCTCCGCTCCAAAACCAAACCTCCGACCCATAATGTGTTCCCAATTCTGGCCACCGAAATAGTTTGTGCAATGGCAATTTGTTTAAACCGGAGCATGAGCCCGATCCAATCTAGCACTAAAAAAGCAACAACCAGAGGCTGGTGGGTGCTAATTTGTGGAATTTACTAATTCCATTATTATCGCTGGCTGCGATTACGAATATGAACAGCAGCAGTTGATTTACATTATGATTATCAATATAATTAATATCGAATATGTTTTGTTGGAATTTAAATTGGAAAATCATTTGCGTTGTTGTTTTAAGTTTTTTTTTTTTAAATTCGTTTGCATAGGTACTTTGTTCAATAAATTAAAATAATAAATTTATTAAACAAATTATTGCAGTAGGCTTTTGTTTTTGTGATTTTGTGCCTGTTTGTGATTTGTTTTGTTGACGTGAAATTGCATTTTGTTTGTTTGTGCCCAGTGTGAGTGTGTGTGGTTGGCAGGACGAATGGAAAACTGTTTGAATTATATTGAATGACTGTTGGAGATTGATAACGGTAACTGAGTAATGTGCGAATAGCGAAAGTGATTTATTTAAACACAGACCCACAGGGTAAATATTTTCATGGTTTAAAACCATGAGTTTGGTCAGGGCTGATGCTGTCGATTAAGGGAAACTAGGGCGCCACCTCAAAACCTATTAAATATTTTGGCATTTTTAAACTTATAACTGGGCAATATGACAAGAAACTATGGGAAGTATGTAAATACATTTCTTCGGTTTGAAAGAAAAGGGACACAATTTAATAAATGACATTTTCGACGTGACTACGTAATTTTTCTGCACAAAATACGCTGAGTCAATATTCAAAACTAACAGAGTGCTTTAATAGAACTATAGAAATTCCAAGTCTTATTTTTGTTTGTCTCTGTTGAAAAATATAATTTAATTCTTCCTTAGTGAAGTTCCTTTCAATTTGCGAAAAAAAACTAACATCCTCTGTATAGTCCGTCCTTAATAATTTTATCTTAGTAAATACTGGAGACTGCATTGGGCATAAATATTGATATAAGTACAAGCAGAAATCCCATAAAAAAGACAAACGAAATTTAAAAATCAATATCGAGTCAAACGCCTTAATAACTTCGCTTAGTTTATGTGCGCTTATTCTTGGCTCTGGGATCTTGGTACCCCATATATGGGATATTCGAAAAAGAATATTCCATATAATTTTTTGAAAAAAGGTCAACTAGTCTTATAAATAAGCGGTCAGCCATAGAGAATTTTTAATAAAGGTTGGTTTTTTTGGCGCCTCATTTGTGGGATATTCGCAGAAAATATATACCATCCGAATGAAAAAAAAGGTTGTGTGTACTGACGTACTCGCGGTAGAAGTAAAACTTAACTTCATGCAAAGCAACTGTAAGATTCTAACCTATAAACGTACAAAAATTTTGTATTCTAAAAACATGTCGTTGTCTTTGAAAAGAAGTTTTACTTCAAAAATTATCAGATTGTGATAAATCGTCAACTTTTGTCAGTAATTGGTCAGCAGTAGACTTATGACTTTTGACTTTATGAATTTTAAAGGTTTTGTTTGGTCATCAAGAAAAAAAAAGTTATCCATTTAAAAGGCCAGTTAATGGTCAGCTATTTTCGGTTATTGATTTCGTCAGTCATGAATTTTCAAATTTTTTTCAAGTCATAGTGGTTTTTGAGGTCCTATTTGCCGAATATTGAAAAAAATGTAGGTATACCACCTCAAAATTCTCTATACATAGCTGATTTTCATAAAGATTTAAGGATCTTTTAGGTGATATACATTTTTCACGAATATCCCACAAATGAAGTGCGCGTGACCTTGCGCAAACTTTAATATCTTCAAGCCTTGATAACAAATTTTCTATGGCTGACCAATGGCGATGTCATTTTGTTTTGTGAATATCCCATATAAAGGGTGCCAAAACCCCTGAGCTCTTTTTATTATATTCCTTATTTTCTAAATAAAAACACAAAAAAAAAAACACAACGTCAATTTGGTATGCATTTCTGCACTTTACATGCCATGTGCACCTTTATCTTTATAGACAGACATCTACATTAAAATTCTTAATTCAGATTTTTGGGAAAATTCTGTTAATTTTAAAAATTAAATTAAAAAAAAAAAAAAAAAAAAAAAAAAAACAAAAAAAAAAACTCAACATTGAGACTGTTTAGTGTACATTATTACAAAAATTTTATTATTTAATAAAAAAATCATAAATTTGGCCTATTTTGCCCAATTTGCTCTAACCGACACTGAATACATTCATTCATATACATTATAACCGCACAGAAGTTTTTAAATTTAAATTAAAAACGAAAATAATTGCTCACTTTAGGGGTAGGCTGTTTTTTATCTCAATACCAAAGGTTTTGGCTAAAAATAAACATTACAAAACACAAATGAGAATCAACTACATAACATACATTTTTTTTAACTAGTACATTTTGTAATAAAGATCAATTTTAATTAAATTTTGCCCGAGGTTTTGTTTTGGTAATTACAAAAAAGGATATGTACCTGATTGAAATTGAATGTTTGTTTGCCTTTAGGTGCTTAAAAAAGTTACATTTGGAATTTAGCAAGCGGCTATACCGCGCGGGTATCGACGGAGGTAAAAATTGTCTTCAAAAAGAGTTATCGACGTTTGAATACCAATTTATATACGTATGTAGAATGTAACAAATTTTCGCTGAATTTTGTATTGTTGTCCTCGTTTGTTCTATATACGTGGATAGGTTTCTTTTCAAAAGCAATTTAGCTGGCTAAAGTTTCGAATTTGTTTCTTTTATTTGCAACCGTCAAGCGAACAGAAATTTGGGGTGGCTTGTGAGGTAGCAGGAAATTTAGCATTTCCTTTTCTATGTATAGCAGTATTGAATCAGTTAAAAGTTTACTCCGTTTCATGTTGTTCCGTTGTTAAAAATTTACCTATGTTAAATTTCTTTCTGAAGCTATTGTTGACATAGTCGGAATTTCCTGAGCTAAAACTTGTCTCGTTCAGTGTTTGAAATTTAAAGGTCTTAAAGCCAGAATGGCTTCCTCTTGTAAGAGCAATAAAATTGCACTCCTATCAAATTAAAAGCAAACAAAAATAAGCAATTTAAAAATACAACATAGCTGCACAAAATTCCTTCGTTCAGACTGTCCTTTACAGTTCATATAATGATGTTGTGTCTTACTCCACAGCCATCAACTTAATCCTTGTGAATTCAAGTAAAAAGAGTTCATTCAAATTCTATTTAATTCTAAAAAGGTTGATCTCAGGTGAATCCTCTTTTCAACTAAATTAAAAAAAAATTAATGACAGTGAGGTTGGTTTGGTACAGAGATGCACTTCAAAGCAGGTAAGCATAAGCTTAATCATTTCAGGGAAAAATGTAATTAGTTTCTTGGATTGTGCAGGAAAGATTTATAATTCAAGGAAAAATGCTTTTATCAAAATAGATTTTCTAATATGTATCTTATTTGTGGGAATAGATACTCGTAGATGTATCTACTATACGAAATTAATCTACAGAGGAAACAATTTCTTGGGAAAAAATTCATGATGACAATTGACAATTTGTGTATCGATCGATTGGGCTTTAAGGCGTAGAGCAAGCAGCAAGGTATTTTCTTCGAATCATAATATTCTCTGGTGTTCTATAAATATACATATACCCATTTATTTCCTTGGAATATATAAATAAGATGTTTGAATGTGTCGCACGAACTTGCTCTTATGAAATTGACTTGAATTTTAAAATTAAATACTAGAGATTAATTTCTTAACCATAAAATTCATTTTTAAATGGCTAAAATAAAAAATTCTTCTGAAAATCCAAACAAAATATTTGAACACACAATAGTATTCCAACCTTTAAAGAGCCTTACAGTTTTCGAAAAAATCTTAAACCAAAAATGGTTGGCTCGGGGTACCAGTAATAACCTATTTACTTGCGAAATACGAAGGTACTATGGGGCAAGTTTAGTATTAAAAAAAAAAAAACAAATCGAACTCGAGATTTTGATCAAAGTTGATATTACGATGATAGAACACAAAAAAGTGGGCCCGTCAATTCCTTCTGTCTGCCTGTGTCTGTACTTCGATCTACATCCTAAATCTCTAAAGCGATTTTCTTCAAACTTCGTGTTTAAGGTTCTTCGGTGATTCCCTGGAGCAGAAACTGAAATTTATATTTTGTAGCTCTAAAACTAACGGTATCTGCCAAACAGCCCTTATGCAAAATATGATTTTGATAAAAAAAATGTATCGTGTTATTATAGTCACGGTCTACATTTTAGTCGAAAAAAAATCAAGGAAAAAAATGTTATTTATACGGTACCTGTCATAGACGGATCTAACCATTTGAATTAAAATTTTTATATAGTAGCTCCTTTGAATTTGAAAAAATATTGTTTATAAAAATTTTCCAAAAATAGTTTTTCATACTTTTCTAGAAATTAGACGACAGTTTTATGCATTAGAACATTTTGCTCTAAATCCATGCTTTTGTATTCATAAACAATTTTTAGATTCCAAAGTACCTTTCAATTAGAATGAGTATGTGCGATGCAGTGGGACATTTTATTTCGAAAACTAAATTAGTTATTTTGATTTTTTTCATAAATCTGTGCAACAGTTTTTAAGACAAACATTTTATAAAGAATTTAGAAATATGAATAGTAGGCCCTTTAAAAAAATAAACTTTGGGGGTAATTTTAAAAAATTTATCTAAAAAGTTTTAAACCGGTAGACAGAACAACAGAATTCCGAGACAAACATATTTTTTTGTCTTCCCTGTCATCGTAATATCAAGTCTGATCAAAATTATTTTTTTTCGAGTACTTACATACTCGTATGTACCGCATGTAAAAAATACGTATCTACTTACACTAAAAACAATATTCTTCCTTATATTAACTGACTTTTTCATAACTCAGTGAGCGAAAAATTTTAAAGGCCAATTTCTGTGTACTAAAGGGTCATTAAAGGCTATTTTAAATCAATATTCGTCAATTGAACAAGCTATTTCAATATTAAACGAAAATATGGAATTTGTATCACAAAAAAAAAATCGTTGAAAAAAACAAAATTCTTCATTTCAATTATTCGTTGTTGGATAGAATTCTTGATAAACAAATAACAATAACAATAACAACAAATAATTAATATATTAATTAAAATCGAATTTAAATTTGAATTCAAACTTGAATTTTATCAAAAAATATTAAAAATTGGCCGTTGACAATGCGACTCAAAAATCAATTGATCATTCCTAAAATCCTATATTTGAGAACATCAGTTCAATATACCATTTTTATTTCGCTCATTTACATAGGTTTTTCGTCAGCCATTAGTTGTGACCTAAACCTAACAAGAACCAAACCAACAATCGATGCATTCATTTTTCTAGTTCGAAGAGTCATTAGCAACAATTGTTGAAACAACAATTTGTTACATTCAATCGAATTAATCTTAGTCTTTTTTACTAAGTTGAAATCTTCATGTATTTATGAAATAAAGATAATGTTTAACATAAAATTTGAACTAAATTCTTGAATCATTGAATAAACTCTTTCACTAAATGAATAAATTTGCTGAATTTTGTATGAACAAACTTTCAGTGTATTAAAATTACATAAGGATTTGGTTCATTGTATTTCAATAAAATATACACCCATGGCTTAGGTACAAATAAGTCGCTTTTAACTTTGTTTCAGGCCGTAATGATTACATGGGTCTTAACTCAAATAATCTCCCCTTTTTTTATAAATATTTCATAACATTGTCATTCCTATTTGCTTGAGGTAAAATACCATTCAGATGAAAATTATTTAATAATCCTTTAGAGAAAAAAATAACAATAGCATATGGATGAATTCATTTGGCTAACATATTCGTTTTTTGTTTTCTAAAGCAATCAATTCTGGGTTTGACCTCAGGCTTTTTTATGTATGTACCTTTTGAATTTTATTTTTAATACACACTTGTACATAAACGGCAAATGCGTTATGAAAACATAATTCAATTGGTTGCTTTTTGTTGTTTCATTTTCCGTAAAAGAAGATCAAACATGAAATAAAATAAAAGCAGAATCCTACTTATCGTTCCTACGAGCACGTACGCCATAGAATTTTCAAGAGAAATTGTTGAGAAAATCACAGCGAAGTCGTAGGTACCTACCGTTTAAAGTGTTCGGTAATTTCCATTTACTACAGTTTTATGAATACTTTGTGCTGCAAGGCAAAGTGCGTCTCTTATCCTTTCCATAGGAGCTGTGGAGAAAGTAGCAGAAGTCAAGTCTTCAAACCAGTACCTCTGTGCTATGTTTGAAGAAAAGTAAAAAATCACCCCCTGCAAACACCCCACCTCGATACACTTGCCATTTTCAACACACAAATGTGGCAATTGCAAAGCACACACAGAAAAAAGAGGATAAAGCTAAAAAACCTCCTCTTCTTTATTTATTGTTTCAAAAGTACAAAGTCCTCCTTTTCCGATGAATTTTTCTTCCTTTTCGGTGGCTGGCTTGCTCCGTTTCGTCCTAGTTTTTTTGTCCTGAAAATTCCAGAGGAATTTTCTTTTGTGTGCCACCGAGGCTTGGTTAGTGGGTTATTTGCTGTGTTTTTGCGGTATGGCGGTTTCTGTTAATGTTGTTAGGGATGCTTTGCCATTCTCTATTTAGTTTTGTTGTTGCCATCCTGTTGGGGGCTCCTGTTCTTTGCCAAAATGTACACACACATATAAATATACTGCGTTTGGTTTTTTTTTGTAGTGGGGAACTGCTTGCTGTCATTGTCGTTGTCAGCGGCCGTTTTAGTTGAATTTTCCGAATTCTAGGCGACGTCAAGAAGATGTTTCCGATGTTCATTAGAGAGTGGCTATATGCGAGTATGTACAAATACGAAATAAAAGCCGAGTGGGATGATGTTTTGTGTTGAAGGAATTCAAATTGGAAATGCAAATTTTCGGTTTGCAAATGTGTACGCCGAACCGACACATACATAGACACGATACTCATTTTTTTATGGCGTGGGGTAACTTGAAAATGCACTGTATTTAATTGGCAAAAAACATAACTAAGGAGTTTTATGGTTTTTGTGGCGTCTATGGATAGTATTGTGCGGTTATTTAAATAAATTAAGGAGCTATTAGTTTTTAAATTCAAATATTTAACGAATATGGTTTTTGTGTTAATCATCCTTATTGCGGTAGACGCTATTAAACTGACAGGGCTCCAGAAACGATAATTGGTTAGACAATAGAAATAAAACGGAAAGTGCAGCATTATCTCCGTTCTTCAGTTTTCTAACAATTAAAACGAGTCGTTTTAGAGCTTTGTTGTTTGTTTTACTAGATATAGTGTTTTTGTAAAACGACTGCCGGAATAAGGATGAACATTATTAATAAAAATCAGCCGAGGTTAGAATATATGACAATAGCCCTTAAAGTAGAGGTGAGATTATGGTTTTTATTTTAAATCTAGGAAGGTGTAGGTATTTTGAACTTATAAACTGTTTGATTTTTTAAATTAATAAAAAAAAATATATTAACTTCGAAATACATATGTATGTTTGAATTAATCGACAACGTGTTAGGTACTGTTTTCTAGATACTATAGAAAATCAATTTTAAAATACGTACATATATCATTTATCTATAGTCGAAATAGTTTTTCAATACCATTTATCCAGAGTATTTTTTTTTCTGTCCGATAACTTGTATTTCCAATGCGTTCATTTAACACTTTTTTGCTGTCCAAAGAAGATTTTCCGAAGGGCTTTGATGCTCTCCTATGAGTTAAAAAATAGTCATCTATGCAAGGTTTAAGCTAATCAAATTTAAAAATGACAAACCCGTTTTCTTCGCTATATTTCAGGTTATGTTCCATCACTTTATTTATACATAAATATATTTCAACACCAAAAACAGTATTTAAGCTCTCCCTACCGGGGTTTTTAGCTGTCGCAAATTAATTTAACTAATCGCTTCAATTAAAAAAAATACATATTTTTGATCTTTCCATTGCGTGCTTTCTTTTCAGTAGTTTGAAATAAGTCTTCGACTGATGCTACCGAATCCTCTCAATGCAACACTATCAAAAACTCATATATTTTATCGAAGGTTTCTCTGAATAAATACAATGAAATGAATTCCGAATAGATTTTCAAGAGTTAAACTATTGCTTTCAGATACCTTAACAAGGTTTTTGGGTACAAAATAAATCAAAACAACTTTTTGTTTGCCCTGCCAAGATTTTAAAATTTTGAAAACACATAAGTACGCAGACCTGTGTGGTTAAGGTTGTTTTGTAAGTTTTTACGGACAAATGAGTTCGGAATTTGTGGCTAAAAGATTGGTTATTTTTGCACTAATACTTTTTTCTTTAAACTTTCACTCAAAGTCAAATGCGCTCCTGTTTTTATAAGATATGATTTTGAATTATTTATTCAATCTGAAAATAGATTTTTTTCTTTTTGAATATAATCTTTATATGTACCTAAGCTGATTCGGTGAATATCGCATCAATGAATTTAAACCTCAGCCAAAATTTTTCGATTTCAAATTCATATTCATGATCTTGTTAAGTTAGTACATATAGGTATAATATCTATGCTTATCCTGAGCTCCCATATGGTTTAACGGATCTAAGCAAATCAATCTAAAAACATGATTTACCTACCCTCCGCTTTCATAGTTTAAAAGTTATCTACTTGTTTTTATTTAATATTTTTTTTATGAAAATATTTTAGGTTATTTTTCTCACGAATTCTGTTATGCTACCTACTTCATCTAGCTGCTCCGTTCTAAGGTTACTGACTTTTATCACCTTATTGTCATTCTAAATAAAGTGCGAGCGCAAGCTTTAGCTCTATTCACGAAATTAACTTAAAACGCTATTCACGTCCTTGTGGCGCTACACTCACAAACTCGTACTTATATGTGTGTATATGTTGTGTTGTTTCAATTTTAGAAAACATGCAACTCCGAGCAAAGTAGGTACGTACATTTCCCCAAAAAAAAAAGTAGATTTAACCAAGGGAACCCCAACAGAATTCAACTTTTATTAGAAGAAGGAAGATAGAGGAATATTGGTATATAGGACATATGGGAGTACATATAGACGCAGATAAAGTCAATCTCCCTGATTACACTCCTCATCGTCAACCGCGTCTTCATCTACTTCTTTTATACTTTTATTCAGTGCGGAGCATCAGCATTACTCCTTGTTTTCGTATGCCATGAGAATAAGGAAGTAGCTAGCTGTTGGTACTTCTTCGTACTTACAAATCCTTATGGATATGGTTGCATCAGGTAGGAAAATTAATGGAACCCCCACTCGTTTGCAATGGGAATTTCTATAAGCCATCAAATTCAGTTCTTTGTTGCAGAAACAAAGGACCTAGGATAAGATGATGGAGATGCTTTTATGTGACAAGTGCACTATCCTTCAAAGGGTTTATCAATGCGCACAAGGAGAACAATGTTAGCATAGCAACATTTTGAAGATGCTGTAAACAGATTCTTCTCTAAAGCTGTGGGCTAGCCATGTCAGTTTTATATAATTTTTTGCTCTATTATTATGTAAGGCTTTTGTCTTAAAATTGCAAATGCTATGGTGGTTTTTGGTTCTTAGAAGGTTTTACCTGTTTTCTTCTAACAAAAGAACAACTTTTGTCATAAGAAATTGTTTGCTTGGTTTTGCTTATATAGTATGTTTTGTTTATCCGATTAAAATGATGAATCCAAACCTTTCAACACGAAGAGTTTAAAGTAAGTTAAATTGAAAAACTTACAGGTTTGGAAATTCCATTTAACAGATTGTGAAAAAGTTTAAATTAAATTAATACACATTTTCAATTTCAGACAACCACAAACCGCAATGTACCTGCATACATACATATGTACATTCTCATTCTTGTTATTCCATAGGTATTCTTTTCTGTTATATATCAGTGCCCTTGGATTTAATATGAACGCATGTACAAAATTTGTCTAACAAATTTTTTAAGCTTAAATCCGCTTTAAATAAACTGTCAAAAAAAATGTGCTTTAAAATTATAATAGTTTTTTGACTTGCAAATTATTTTTTTAAGTGTAGATAAATGCATTAGCGATAAAGAAAAAAACACTATTGACAGCGTGACATAACTATAACGAATTTGGTTATTTTCAGACTTTGAATTTATTTTATGAAAAGTAGCTTTTGATCTTGAACTTCTTGAATCGAGTATCGAGTGCTTCTTACACTTGACACCATCATATCTTAACTCAATAGTCAATTAAATACTGTAAAAATTTGGCATTTGCAGAAAATGAAATCTCAGCAACTTGAGCCGAAGCTCAGGAACTTTGATCACTTTCTGACTTTTCAAAATTTGTAAAATCTCTTTTTGGTGAACCTCGTGCGATTTGGTGTCGTCCCATATACGGCAGTCTTGCTTCTTAACACTGTCATTCATCTCGCCTCGTCGGTAAAGATAATTTTTCCACCAAAATTGGGTCCTCCTCCAAACGCTCCGGAGCCCAGTCAGCGAACAAACAGCTTTGCCTATGGTCATCAACTTTTTGCTTCTAGGTCAGTTGGATCCTTTATGGGTGTAGGCCCAAGTCCCGACGCAAAGTTCGCCAAGTTGAAGAAAGGCTGAGTTCTTGTGCAGGGCGAGGTATCGACTGCCTCCGGTTCTTCTGTACACTTTCACGGACAGTGGCGATGTTCTCGGCCGATCTAGCGTTCCTTTGACGAACGAATGTTGGCTGATTGATTACCAAAACAGTCCTCTCAAATTTGGCCGCCAAACGTTGAAGAGTCGACTGTGAAGTGGCACTTTCAGTTGAATAAGATTTTACATATCTATGATGCTTTTTGAATAGTCACTACAGTGGCTACAGTACTAAAAGGTATCGATATTCGCAAATCTACTGGCCCCGCTGATAAATCATCAATTGTATTGAAAATTTCTTCTTCTTCTATGGCTTAACCACTGCTTTTATACCTTTCCTATTGTTTAAGCCATTTTCCCTCTGGATGGAAAAAAGCAATTTGAATTTTCTAAAAAAAGCGATTCATCTTTATCCTCCAGTTAACGACCACTTCCTTTAACATCCATTCTTTCCAAAGTCATGGAAACGGTGATCAATTCTCAGTTCCTGAAATATCTCGAACAACGAAGGTTTCTCAATGACCGTCAGTACAGCAACAGATCCACTGGTGATTTAATGGTTTTTTTCACCAAAAATTGGAATAAATCCTTACATCTGTTTGGAGATAGCAAAATTGTTGCGCTTGATATTTCTAAAAATATGATAGAATTTAGCATCAAGCTCTGTTATCGGAAATGCATGCTTTTGGTATCAACACTTAATTATTACTTATCCCTGGATTAGAAACTACCTTTCTGGCAGTTTAATACAAGATGGTTTGAGAGTTTTAAGTCTGAAAATCGTTAAAAAAATGCTGGTGTGTACCAAGGCTCCGTATATTCTCCAACACTATTTCTTATTTTTATAATCTCATTTTTTAATTTTCTAAAGAATGGAATGGTCGTCCCCTTTTGAAAAACCTCTTAAGATATTGTATGATATTCAGATAATTTTTCAAAGTTAAATAATTTGCTTACCGGATTCATTACCCAGTTTCTAAGATGTCACAAATTTGTATCGGTCGTCAATTTTATTAAGCACGAACAGAACCTATTTTTAAGAAGTGAAAATTAACCAACTGTTGCCAAAACAATTGCAGAAGCGGAAAACTGCCGAATTTTCAACTGTCACAGTCGCCAATCTCTATGAAGCGGAGTCCTGTATAATAATTTTTGGTTTTCAACTTTTCGATCAAAAATATCCAAGAAAAATTGATTTAATCAAAACTACAGTTGTTCTAAAAACCTTATTTAAAATTTACATTTTTTTGTTATTTATTAGCCTGAGCACCCTTAATATTTTTATGCTATGAATTTATATTCTATTATGTATGCAAATTTTTGTGTTAAAACATTGGTTTACATTCACAAATACGTACTTCAGAAACCCAAGAAAGGTTCCAACTCTCATAAAACACATATAGATGCCTACCAAACACTTCCTAAAAGTGATACCACTATTCCCATCAGTCCTTAAATGACTACGAGTTGTATTCTCTTGTTCTGAAACTTACATTAATTTTTATCACGTCCTAATAACTGAAATCGTTTTCACCCTTTTCAAGTTGCCTAATAGTTATCATGTGTTTTATGTTAACATGCCCGAAATATGTGTTCTTTAATTGGTTATCTTTGCATACCCAGAATTTTGACTCGTAGGTATCTGTTCACATATTTTATTTTCCTTGTAAGAATATAAATTTCTGTCGGGTCTTGAAAATTAATTTAGAATATTTCCAATAAAAATATTCAAACAATAAGCCATGTCGACATCTTTATGCAGAAATTCCTTAAGCTATTATAGCTAGATATGAAGTGGGTGACTGAATTTTTGAAACAAGCACGTGGACGGGAATTATAATTGTATTTTCGTTAAATTTGTTTAAAAAATTACGGCGAAATCTCGTTTCTCATTTTGAATCAGGTCAAAGTCTTAAATTGTGTCAAGCATTTGCACCTTTCCAGCATCGTTTATTTAAAATAAGATTCAGAGGGGAACCCACCTACCAACACATCGCACTCTGGAAAGGAATAAAGTTCATAAAAACTCCATAACCATTCAACGAAAATTGCTGATGGTATATCCAGATAGGTATTAGAAAATATTCCAATAAAGAACCATGCCACTTTCGCAACAAAACTGTTTGCTTTAAATTGTGCTTGGCTATTAGATTCGTCCCGTTGCCACCTTTCAAAAACATTCCAAGCCCCACGTTTCCTACCCCTTTATGTCTAATGGCAAAATAAAAACACACATTTTTATTAGACTTTTTCCATACCATGCTGTTGCTTTGTTTGGTATTTTTTTTTTGTTGATAGGTATCGGTTTGTACATAGGTACGTTCAAATTGAAGAGAAAATAAGGATTTTTATATTGTGCTAATATTTTTAAATGGAAGTCAAAGTTGGGAGAAAAAAAGGCATGATGACGGTTATATGAAGACGATGATGATGACTTGGTATGAGGTGATGCGAGTCTATTATTCCCAAAGGCAAAATATAATGTGTGTTTTCAGAAAGTGGTGTTGGCTGCTGGGAGTTGGGAGTTCCGGATCCGGATCCGTTGACCTGCCACTGACAGCGGCTGGTTTTTATATGATTTTATTGCCAAACCGTTCTTTCTTTGTTGGGAAAAAATTAGCCCTTTTTGTTCAAATATGTCTGCCATTTATCGTTATTTTATTTGGCCTTCCGTGGAGGGTTTATTTTTCAAATTATGGTTATTTTATTGAATTTGATTGGTTCTAACACCTTGGTATGATTTCTTGTGTTGTTTCCGGCAGCGGAAAAATAAATATGCAAATCATAAACAAAATAGGTATCTGTGTTTTCCCGCCTCGTTTTCTTTTGTTTCACTTGGAGAATTTTCTTTGGCCAATTTAAAATGGAATTTTATCATTTTCAATTCAAGACTCCTATTTGTGTGTTTTGCATGTACATACCAAGAAGAGATCTGAGATCCCAAGTATGTGTGTCCTACACAGCCCTTCAGAATTTTGATTTTAGTCAATCAACAAAAAAAAATTGAACTAGGATCATAGGTTGTATATAGAGCTCATAATCAATACAACTCATGATATACCCTTCTCAAATGTCACATGCCACAAATTGAATATCTATCACTTTATTTTGCCATCAAGCGTGAGCAGAAAATTAATTGGTTGTTGAGGTATGCCTTCACCGCCCAAGGCATCTTGAGAAAGGCACTTAATTTCAGTATAAAAATCAACCACCATAACCTATCTACTATCTGTGGGCTGGTGTTCCTAACGCGAATGAGAAAATCTGGAGGTTTAAAAAGATCACGTTTTGGCATAAAAAATAATAATTTTCCTTGTTTTTTATTTCGAAGTAAAACAACATTATTTTTTTTTTGAAATCCGGAAAGTAAATGCCACTTAAATAATTTATATACCTCGTTCTTCCCTTCAAGGATTGTATGAAGCCGTAGGCTCTTGAAACAGTGAATTGATTAGTGCTTAGGTTTGCCAGAACGTGCTAATGGTCAATTGAGGCGATAAAACTCGACTTGTATACCTACGCGCAATTCCTGAAAATAAATTAAATAGCAATTCAATTGCTTCGCAAGGATATTCTTTTTCTATGCACAATAAATGTGCCATGCTGCTTTCAGATGAGATTATTTGAGAGAACGAGGCGAAAGCAATAATGTTGCCGCTTATAATAATTTTTGCCAAAGCGAAGTAAAGTCTGAAAACATTGTTGTTTGTTTCGGTGCTTATCTTGGATGACTCAATTTCGAGTCCTAATTAAAGCATTCCACAATTTTAAGGACCCTTGCATAGTCATAATTTGGTTTTTGCTGACAGAGTGGTGCTTAAAGTCGTAGGAGGTACAATATTGCGGCTATGTTTTCCAACGTGACTTTTAAGATGGAAAAATGTTCTTTATTGGAAAAATCAACATTAAAAAAAAAAGAAAAACAATTTCAATATTAACATATAGAAATATTCTTGTGTGGAAGCTAACTGAATTTAAGGAATTCAAGTATATTTTACTTTGATAATTTCCATGGCAATGGCATCATGTATAATATATGTGGAGCTCTTTGGCTCTCGAGAATAATATTCATGCTGTCCTGGAGACCAGACCCTCTGAGCTCTGTTGATGGCGGAGAGAATGCCTGGCATGATTCGTATTTTCTTTTTGACATTTTTTTCTTAGCTGTGGAAGGAATTCTATTTAACTCCAGTTATTCGTGAAAGCCATTTCAAATGGAAATATTTTCTTTCGCTTTGAAAGATCGAATGGTATTGTATGGCTTGGGGGAGGTTTTAAAGGGTATAGAACTCTTTATTGGGCAGTAAGGAAGCAAAGCGAAAAAGAAGGATGCCATGGAAATAGTTGATTTGACAAAATTCAATCCATCGCACGAAAATCTAATTTTCCTCCAATTTTCCAATGTGGCGGATTTTCAAAATATCAACTTTGACATAAATTTCTTGCAGTTTTACGACCACATGGCGTTCGTTTACCATGTTTGCAACTGTTTTAACTGTACGGAGCTCATCGTCAAATCAATCAGAAAACAGTTGCCTCTATCCAATTTGCATGCGAATATGGGTTCTGGGTTCTGGCTTTGGTAACTTTTATTTTACAACCATACATACATTTGACTGTGCTATTCAATTGGTTTTGAAAGCAATAGTGCCATGGTGAAGTGGAGTGTGCCAGTTGATGAAATAACGTTATTGTAACATGTTAGCCTTTGAATTCAAGAGTGAATATGTATGTATATCACTTCTCTCAGCATTTCTGTAGTTAAAGTTGAGGGAGTGTTATCCTTGAACAAGTTTTGTTAGGAGCATATACCTAGCTACGTTCCCCACACGGTTTTTTTCGTTTATAAAAGGAAAAACTATTTAACTTTTAATGATTGATTTAAACGTGTCTAATTAACGAATCTTCTTCTATAATATATTTTCATCGGTACATTGAAATATCAAGCCAGAGATGTGGGGAACGAATCTGAGTCGATGTGAACTAAAAAACGAACGTTTTTTTTATTAGATTCTGCCTCTGATGAGGAAGCGACAAATCCTCGAAGAGTATATGTTGTAGCGAAAAAGTGCTTATCTTAGCCGTTCGGATTCGGCTGTAAATTGTGGAGCCTCCCCATTTCTGCCGTTCAGCAACACGCACACAAGAATGTTGTTAGTCTTCAAAGGGCTTGGCTCTTCAAGAGTTCTCGTCCCACCAAATATATCTATTTATTTTTTAACTCAGAGACGAATCGTGCGTAAACGATGGATTAATCACTTCGTTAATTTCAAACAGAAAATATAAACTTAAAATCAACGCGTTAATTTCCCTATCAACTTTAAACATCCATTATTTAAATTAAGTTGTTCCATCAATTTTTAATGATATGAAAGCGATTTCAACCGAAACTCACTATCGTTGTCTAATTTATTATGCATTTACAATTATTATTGTTCGAAAAGTTACGGCATAGTGGGAGTTGTATATAGAAATATCTTCTCCATAGGTACCTATCTACTCTTGAAAGCTTCCTCCTTTACTTTTTGTGCAGTTGGCAGGTATCTGGGCAAACCACCGAACAAAACCCTCAACTTTTCTTGTTTTAAATAGAAAGTTTGCGCAACCCTGAGGACGAGGGGCAAACCAAACATACCACAATCATGGGTAACTGGACTCATAATAGTCAAAGTTTTCTGTAAAGTATCTCGAACATAAATATTTTGTATTTTGGTCATAGAAATTCAAATAAAAAGTCAACTTTAATAAAGCGTTTATTTTGTTATTTGATAAATATGCAGAGGTACACATCAGAGAATTTTATGATTGAAAGAAGGTACCTTATTGCCTTTTAACTTAATTCACTTCAAATCTAAAAAAACTCAATAAAAATAAAAATGCTCCTCTTAACAATTGATAGGAATCATGAAATTTTGAAAATATATCGACCCTTCTTTCATGTCTGTATTGAACCGCCATCCTTACACAGAATAAAAATATCAAAAGACTCAACTTAGATATGTGAGTATGTATATAGAAAGTACTCGAACATTCAATTATATTTGGCATATCTAAAAGCTCTATGAGCGAGCTATTTCGAAATACTAAATTGGGCTGCCAAGCTGCCAGTCAAAATTTGCTTCCCCATGCATATTTCGAAACCCAACTGCAGGAAAATATGAAAAGATGTTGTCAGTTGACGAAAGGTTTTATTGAATTGATTTTAACAGTCGGTCGGGTTGCAAAAATAAAATAAAAAATGTTTTATAGCTTTAGAGCAAGGAAATAATTCCCCACCTCAAAACATATCATTTTGAAATAGGTTTAAGCACCATCAGTAGAATCCTTTTTAGAAAACATAAATATAATACACCCAAAAGCACAAGACACAAATTTAAAATGTTACAACGCACAAGAATAATTTGTTGTTGTACAATTTTGGCACTATGCCATTATTTTAGAGATTATTATCTTATTAGTTTTAATTAAAAAAATAATAATAATAAATAGAAAAAAAACTTAATTTTAAAGACTAACTAAGTTCTTTTAGATTACTGCCAAAATTGTCGAATTTCTATCAGATTTGGTCTAAAAAATAATAGGGACTACCACTGAAATCAGTGTCCTAAATCCTTAATGGTAACAAATCTCATAACTTTCGTGAAGAAATGAGATGAGAAAAAAATATAGGGCCAAAAATTCAAACAACACAAACTGGTACAAAACTTGAATAGAAAACAGCACTAAAGGGTTTATTTCTCTAGTTATACAATCGATTCTTCTAACCTACCTGCCAAAAAACTTAACTCGAAAAAAAAAAAAAAAATCCGACACTTTATCAGACCAAACATGTTTTAGACACTGCTACTGTTTTTCATTTTTTTTCTTTTTAAAAATCTGATTTCTTCCAAAACCTTCAAAATTGATTACTTTTTGGCATCTATATAGATTATCAGTATCGAGTTAGAAAACGTTATTTTTAGAATTCAATTTTTATAAATTCTTGTGGCAACCAAAAAGAAATGAGGGCTTAGAAAACCAAGGCGCCAAAAATCTGGAACTTAATTACAACATTAAATATTCTAAAAACACATTCCATTAGTCAAATTCTAGAACGCGAATACATTTTCTAACTCAATAATCACAAATTTGATAACTTACGTCTCCATCATTAAAATTCGTAAAGTTTAATTTTGAATATTTTTGAAGAATCCCGATTTTCAAGAAATAAAAATTGAAAAACAGTAGCACTATCTATAACATGTTTGAGAATAAAAGCTCAAGCTTTTGAGTTATTCTAAAAGTTGTAAAAACCGTATTTTTTTAAGGACACGTGTTACAAAAGGGTTACAAGTGTCTTCCTATTGAAAATTCCTTTTGAACTATTTCAACATTTCACCGTTTTGAGGTTATGTTACATCAATAAAATAAGCAGAAAAAAATCATTTAAAGATTTTGTAATATTTAACTTTCGAACAAGAAATTCCCTCGTTCAAAATTATGAGTTCTTCAAAAAAAAAAAAAAAAATAACTGCTTTAACATTATAATAACTCGAAATCATGGGTTGAAAGACTAATTCGGTAAAGCCTGGTAAAAGGACAAAATGTTTACATTTTTGACCATTGTCATTTATTACACATATAATTTTTGTATTTAAGTTTTAAAACATTAAAAATAAAACAATACAAATAATTTTTTAAATTGTCATTTATTTGTCTTTCGACACTCCTCATTCATCATTTTTACTTAGGTACATTTCTATTGCTTTAACAAAATGCCAATATCCTTATCCTATTTTTTTTATCTTATATAAACAATAAACAATCAAGTCGTCCACTTACATACTGCTTAACAACCAAAAATACAAAATTCGTTATAAAGTACATAAAATTAAATTTGGCCATCAAGTTGTTCTTAAAAAACTTCTGAGTATAAGTTAAAAAAGAAGAGGTAAAGAGAATCCCTAAATTATCTTTTTATCCTATAAATCATTGTCCTTGTTTTGTGATACAAAATCACACACGAATTCATTAATATTATCTACTACTTTTAATCAATAATTTTACATTTGAGCTTTTGTTCGAATTTTAACCCTTTTTAAATTTCAACAATAAAATAGTTAATATCAAAAATACCAAAACCCAAGTTGATATCATAATGAAACCATTATAAACGACTGGATTATTAATGCCCCAACCGCGTTGCAGTATCGAGCGTAGGGATTCTGTTGGCTTAGTTAATGGCAAAAAGAATGCGACAATTTTCAGCAACGGATACATGCCCTCAATTGGCCAAATAATACCGCACAGCATAACAATTGGAAGGAAGCTACCCATTGCCACATACGTGGCAGTACGTTCCGTGTCAACAGCGCATGCTATCACAAATCCGAACGACATTCCGCACAGTCCGTTCAGGACACAAAGGAATAGCACCAGCCAGATATCCCCACGCAGCGTCACCTCGAAGAAGTAGAAGCTGAAGAGCAGCACGAAAATCGTCTGGCTGAACATAACTGTGAATTGGGTGAGCACTTGGGATAAGAGAATTTCCGCACCAGTTATGCCGGCTACCAGACATCGTTCCAGCATTCCTTCATTGCGCTCGATTAACATGGCACCGGATGTGATGGCAACCGACAGGAAGAAGATAATTGTGAGGATGACTCCGGGTGCAGCAAAGTCAGTGAAATTGGGATTACGGTCGCCGTAGATGGGTTCCTGCCAATCGACGGGAACACGTCCGAGCTTTGCATTAACATCACAGTCGCTTAGGATGGCGGCTACGAAGTCAAAGAACGTGTACTGCAGGTCGCGGTACAATAATGTGCTGATTTGTTGATCTGTGGATGAGAGCAAAACGAGAATATGATGGAATCTTGATGTGCACTGTAGAATTGTTGAACTTACTTGACATGTCAAGGCGAACGCTGACTTCAGCAGTTTCTATTGTGGCATCATCGGAGAACCGACCACTTTCTGTGCGCTCCACAAGTGAACCTGAGTAGTTGCTGGAAAAAACTAAGGCACCCCATGCCTTGCCCAAACTGACTTCTCTGAATGCATCTTCATCTGAGTTGAGGAATTTCTGAAATTTAACAAATAAACATATTCTTAATCTTGAGCTAAAAAAGATGTTTTAACTAAAAAAGGAAAATATAAACATGGTGGGTGACAAAACTGGGTGCTAAAACGAATAAAATTTCGAGAACCTTGTCTACAGACCTTCGCACAAAAACATTTAACCTTCATCCTATCTTAGTGCTGGCTCATGTGGTAAAGGTGAAATGGAAACTCTCTATCCCAACTTCAGCTAGAAGCTCTCACCCATCACCCTCTCTCAAAGTTCATTATGGAAAACAATTTCCGAAATTTTTGATGTGAATAATATATATTCAAATGTGCACTCCCCACGTGTGTGTGGGATTTTTAGATTAACTTATGCAATTTCAACCAAAGTAGCTTCCGAGCTAATTGCCCTACAAAAGTTAACACCCGTGAACTTGCTTCAAAGAGAATTATTACTTTTTAAAAGTCAAATTACTAGTAGATACTTGGCTTGACAAAGCTTGCGTATCTATTTGGGGTACACAACAACAAATTGCTGACAACCGTCGAAACTTTTTCTTCAAACGAGGAATACTCCATTGAATGATCAATTAAAAAGTTAGATGCATTTAATTTTAACGACAGATACCCTCAAAATAATTTGACGACTTAGGGTACGCATACTTTATTCCATACATTTCACCCTGCCAAACCCTCAAAATGTCTGACTGTCTGAGTAATAATGATGTATGGCTTTTGTTGGTTGTCAAGTTTATCTCTTTCTTTTTCAACTTTGTCGTCTTTAGCATCAAGCCTGGATTAATCTGAGTCACGCACTACAAGAACATGAAGTTTTCCCATCGGAGGGAAGTTTTTTCTTCTGTAAGTTGAAGTCACAAAAAAGTGAGGAACATTAAAAGCAAAGAAAAAACTCCTCAAGGATTTCCGTCGAAAGGCAAAAACTTTTCTCCAACGGACACTCTTCCTTGTCGATAAAACGATCTTTCGAATAAATTTGTTGGCCATTATGTTGCTCCCTTTTGACTTTTTATTATTTTTGAAAAAAAAAACTTTTTATTAAATACTCTTTCCGGAAATGGAACTTGCTTGCAATTAATCAAAAAAAAACAGATGCTTTCCGCTTGAGCAAATTAAAGGGCTGCAACTGATAATATTATGGAAAGCAAACCGCCAAGGGAGGAACTTTGCATCATTAGTAATTTTAAATGCGACGACGCCGTTGCCGATGCCGAACGACGACGCAGCCATTGCTTGCCTTTTTAATTCGTTTGATTTGTGCACTAATTTCTTTCTGCCTACAATTCTGCCGAACAAATAAAATTCAAGAGAACGAAGAAAATAAAGGTAATTTATTTGTCAGGACATTAATATTATTTAAAGTGTTTCTGTGTTGAGAGCGCCCGCTGCCGGATCCGGAACTCCTTTCGGATGTTTATTTCATTTTGTAGGAGTGAGAGTAGGTACTTGTGAAACATTTTCGAAATAGGTTTTTGTGTTGCGGTAGCAGTATCCTTAATAGCTATTAGCTTGATGTCGGCACAGGATTTTTATTAGCATCCCGTAAATTAAAATACTTTGACTTTCAGGGTTTGGCCTCTGGGGCAATTTTGATGGAGAGTATATAAACAGGACTTACCCACTAAACTGAGAATAGTTGCGTTACCTGGTCTGGTGTGCGTTTTATGGGTAGGAACGGGTGATGATTGTGTTGAGTTAAGGAATGGTCCTTGTCGGTTGGCAGGACATGACAAATAAATTTCCGGAAATAAGTTGAAGAGGCTGGGTACTTTGAACATTAGTCACAGATAGATGGAGTAATATTTCTTGAATCTGCAATGGCCGGGCTTCTGCTTTGTGTGGGTATAAAATACAGGTTTTTCGAGGACTTTAACGAAAGGATGTTGATGAAACCTGGTTTTTCGACTTGGAATGATGTTAATTGTCGAAAGGGTATGTAAAACTAGATTTATTGCAAAATTAAGTGGCGAAAACTAAGCATATTCCTTTTAAGTTCTTTTTAAATAATGACATAAAACGAACAAAAAAAGGGGCAAATAATTCTGTTTCAGATAAAAAAAAATAGGGTTTCGACTTTCGAAAACGTGTTAATAGTACCGTTTATTCAAACTGGATTAGCCATTCTGTTGCATACAAAATCTCGACACAAATGACTATAGTTTTGCAACTTATTAATGCTAACGGAAAGAGGGAGGTTATTTCCAGAAAAATAAAACTGATTTACAAAAGCAATGGTGTCAATTAACTATATCTGGGGTACTTAGGTGAAAATGGGATACGTGAATTTTTCAGGACACGATTTTAAAGCTTACTATCAAACACATTTCTCATCAAAAAGATCTTAGAGAAAAACTCGATTCTCGTTGAATATTTAAATATTTTGTTTGTTAAATTTCAAAAATGGATGCATATACCGGGTTGTATCTTACAGCCAAAGACATACTCTATACTCTACCGACAGCCATAGTTAAACCTCAGCATAAATTAAAGTTTTCGTGTACTTAGACACATAGTTCTCCCAGAACCTAAATTTTATAATAATGTACAAAACTCACCACAACAACACTCTTGTTAACACGCAGCATGTCTAAGTATCTACAACTCAGCATAGTCTGATTACATCCCGGGAGCACAGGGCAGTACTGATATTTGATCATATCCTCGTCCATTTCATGATTCGAAACTGCAATCTTAAGTCCTTTTGGGTCGTGTCCGATAGCATAGCAATATAGAACAATTTGTACAACTGGTAAGCCCACAATAAAGAGCATCACTCTACAAAAAAGAGAAGAAAAGTTACCCAAAACAAAAGATATGAAAATACAATTAATTCCTCAAACTGTTCCATCTAAAATAACTTACCCAACATTCCTCATCATCCACAAGAAGTTCTTCCAAATCAAAGCGTGTAAATGATTCATGCTCATCACATTGAAATTGTATGTCCACGAAGTTGGAGTTTCATCCTCTGGTGGCAATGGTGGAGCTGGTGCTGCTGATGCTGTAATCGGATCTCTGCCGTGCGACGACATTGAAATGTTATCGCCAAACTCTCCAGAAATCTCTGGATTTGCTTCATCTGACAAATCTAACGCCGGATTAGATATCGCTGGCACATCAACTTGTTCTATAATCTCTTGTGCTATCGAGGACCTCCTTCGTTTGCCCGCATTCTGCAGAACTGATAACTTGAGAAACACTGCTTCCAACGAATCAGCATTGTACTTTTCTCGGAGGAAAACCGGCGATTCTTCGGCGAGCATTTTTCCTCCACGAAGCAACCCAATCTAAAAAAAAAAAGACCACACAAAAATAGGAAACATAATGGAATACTGAAATGAGGAGTTATCTTGGTAAACAGAAATCGAATGAAGGAAGTTGAGTTAAGAGGAGGACAAAGGGAAAACAAAAGTCAACTCTAGGAAGGAAGTCTCACTTATGTCGGCAACTCAACGAACCAAGAACACGTGGTAGTTTAGTTAATTGATTCAACAACTTTTTTGACTTATAATTGACTTAATTAAGTGCGAACAGAAGAACAAGTGTCAGGCATGCCCATCACCTAGAAAAAGAGATAAGAATGAGTGATTGGTCTCATACCCAAACCTGAACGTATAATGAATGGGAAAAATGTTTGATGGGCCATTTAAACGGCGGCGGCGTTGGGGTGTAACTTTGAAAGATTTGTGGGTGGTTTTTTTTTTTGTTGCTTATGGGTTTTCACCAGAAAATAATGGTTGCTTGTAGTTTGTATGTATTTGTACAGTGACGGGCAAAGGTGGTCAAATGTTTTCGCTCAATTGAAAAATTGATTTAAAGTAGGAGTTTTTAATAGAATTAAAATCTTGTTTTTATTTTCTCCATTTTCTTTATTTAACTAAATTTCATTATTTATAAATAACTTTTTCAAAAAACAATATATTATACAAAACAAAAAATATTCCATTAGATTTTAGGCTTGTCCAATTATGCACGTTTAAAATCAATGTTTTTTCTTTAGTAATTAGTACATAAACCTTAATTTTTTATTACGCCAAATTATGGAGAAATTGCTCTGGAATGCGGCCCAATTCCAGCTCCATTTGTTGCCAAAGCTCCTGAGTGTTTGATGGATGATTTTTGTGCTGCCCCAACCGTCGCTTCACAATTGACCATACATTTTTAATTGGATTGAAGTCAGCTCTTTGTGCTGGCCATGTCATCTTCGTAAACTATTGATTTCTCAGCCATTCCGAGGCAATTTTTGACGTGTGTTTTGGATCTCCGTCCCGCTGAAAAGTTATTTCACAATCATTGAAGCCTGTTGATGCAGTAAAAGATGGTAAATTTGTCTTCAAAATTTCCAAATATTTTTCTTTGTTCATGATGCCATCGATTTTCACCAAAGACCCAACAGAGTTCCACGAGAAACAGCCCCAAGCCATCAACGAATCTCCTCCATGTTTCACGGTCTTTTGAACTTGATGTTGTTCAAGTGGTTCTCCAGGACGTCACCAATAAAATTATCTATCATCCGTTCTTATTCTATTGACTTTCGTCTCGTCCGACCAAATGACTTTTTTCCATTGGTCAATGGTCCAATGTTTGTGCTTTTTAGCAAAAGCTAACCTGGCTTTAATATTTGTCGCTGAAAGCTGAGGCTTCTTCGGTTTCTCTTTAACTTTTAACCCAATTCGTTTTTATACATAATAAATGTGAGTTAAATAAACAAAATAAAAAAAGATTTTAATTCTATTAAAAAATCCTTACTTAAATCAATTAAAAAAAAACGAAATCATTTGACCACTTTTGCTCGTCACTGTACATAATGACATGCTAATACGGCCATTGATTCGAACAGTGAATCTCTATTCGAATTAATGAAGCAATGACTGAATAAACTTATATATTTAATACATTTGTACAGTAAACATCTCGGGTTATGGGGTAAGACCATGACCCAGACCGAAGAATACCTTAACTAGACCTTAACAGACAGGAGAAACTTGTAAATTAAAGCGAAAATTCAAATCTTCAATATCCTGAGCAATCGCTAATTCCATTAAAACTATGAAGACCTACTAAGATTTGCTTTGAAATGAGTACAAGATCATTAATGTTCTTGGGTTGAAAAATTTGGACTTTCTCAAACTTGAAAACCTTTGAAGATATCTTTAAAATTATAAATAAATATTAAGTACAAAATTTTTACAATAAGCAGTAACCCTTATTTCATAATATTTATTATTTTTTTAAACTCGAAAACTTAAAAAAAAATCGTATATTGTACGATGAATTTTCAAAGGCGCCCCCGATAGCACCAAACTTGCTAGTGAATTCTTGGAGATGCCTATCTTTCAATTTATTTTAATAGTCTAATATTTCGCAACAAATTTGTATCCCCAGGGAGTTTTCTCATTTTCTTGTCGGTGGCTACCTACATATTTAAAATCTACATAAATGCCTCGGTAAACAAATTTTTATTGTGGAATATGAATCCCTTTTGTATTTTTCTCTTAAAAATATTAAAATAAATATCCACAACATTAATTGTTTGCTTTGTTGACGGTTTGTTTTGACGGCTACAATTTATGGTTTAGATAAATGTCAAAATGAGTTTAATGTGACAGGGGATTAAGGCTTCACTCCTGGACTTGTAGATACATCCAGTTGAAAAATATTTAGCCTTTAAATTAAATTTTCGTTGAATTTGCTTGGATGTTAGTTTCTTTAGTTTTAAAGACAAAACATATTCAAAGTAAGTTATTTGTTTTTTAATGCGGTTTGACTCACCTTGAGAATAATATGACCCAAAAGAAATTATCAAACCACAACTACACATCTCGTTAGAATAAAGTTACGTGTAAATATTTGAATAGTTGGATAAATTATGTAGAACCTTGAACTATACTTAAAGATCTCATGTGCTCCTTAAGAAAACGACGCCAGGATTTATAACATTTTGTACTTGGAATACTTGGAATCCCATTTCCCATGCCAATATGCTACAGGATAGATCCATCACTGTTGAAAATCTGTATAGATGCAGTTTTTGAACGCAGGGAATAGCAAAATCGATTCACAACATTTATCATCTATAGCTACTTCGGATGTGTAAAGCAAAATGTTAAAGCAAAGCCAAGGAGATTTTTAAAACTCCTAAATCATTCAACTTTTAAGCTAAAAAAGTTATTTGAAAAATTGATCTAAACATTCTTGTAATGCGTCGATGTGCTTTGTTTTGTCACGCTGTGGGTAAAAGAATGGGTTATGCCAAAATGAAAAAATGATTGGACCTAGGGATTCTATAGAATGTCGGTATGAAAGTACTTTATGAAATCTAAATGGCTAAACGTTAATAGAAAAATTAAAATAAAAAGTATGTATAACTATTTGTACTAAGGTGCTCGTAAGTATGAATAAACTTTTCTACAAAAATGGAACAAGCGGATAATGATAAGAATATTTTTTTCAATAAATAACTTTTGAATCCATCGTTTATAAATATGAATAAATTGTACTAATTCGACTAAAATTCTGCACCTAAGTGCTAAGAATTTCATTCTCCTACTGCCTAGAAGCTCTTATTCAATTGCATATTGCAACACTAAAGCGCAAGCTGTTGGTATTATTTGATCTTTAAGAAAATCAAAAAAAAAAAAAAAAGGATAGCCCGCCATACCCATGACAAAAAACTCCGAGTTTACGCTCTCTGATTCAATTTATTAGAGCGGAAAATGTCCCTTATTTCCTCGCAGACAAAATGAGGGCAGAAGTATAACAAAGTCACGAATATTATTGTACCTACAGTCCGGTTCACTTGTTAATACTTTGATTTTTTTTATAAAAATGACAATTTCTACAAGTTAAAACAAATACCTATTTCCTTCAAAATTAACCAAATACATTGTAATATGGAACGAAGGAATGAGGAAAAGTATATAATTTAATATGATTAAAAATTGTGCTTCTTATATAAAAGCACCAGAGAACGACAAACTTAAAACCTCAAGAGAAATGAAAACAGCTTAGAATTGGATCAATTTTAAGCAAGTTCAAAAGGAATCTGCAGAGCTTAACATTTGGTAGCTAGATGTGTTTTAAATTCTGCACTCCTCGGCATTATGGTGGAAGCAATTGATTGTCATACAGAGGTTCTTGGGCTTATTTCAGCCGGTGTGTTCAGAGGTGTATTGCCTCTTGCAACGAATGGACAAATGCTGTCCAAGAGTGTCTGCTGTCATGAAAATTGCTGCTCATCTTAGCCACCAAATGCAATTTTTAATTTTTTTGAATATATTTTACTCTGACGAAAATTAGTGAATACTTGAAAATAATTTTTTTAACTGTGATCGTTCTAATCTTAAAAGTATAAATGCTATTATTTGAATTTTAAAAGATAAACGAAAAAAAAAACAACTGAAAAATGATGTATATAAACAAGTGACCCGTAGTGTACTTAATATAAACAAAATGTGGAAATTCTCCCTTCACCACAAGGAAGGAATTATGTCCGTCGGCGATATAGGACAGCATTAAGTGTATGAATGTATGTATGATACAATCCCCAATGGTGGTTATCTATACTCAGCGAAAAAAAAATAATTTACTTTTTTCATCCTCTGTCGAGTCGAGTTAGGACTCAGGGTGAGAGCCCCGCGAATACCCACACGAGAATATAAAAATTGCTTCCTTGTGGATTTTATAAGTGTATCTCTCTCCGTAAACGTAAGCTAAGGCAGGAATTCAAAGGCTAAAGTAACTTCAACCCGAGACCCTAAAAAGAAGTCCTATAAGCAATAACATACACTACCACTACCTTAGTATACTGGGACTTGGCGATGGCGATTTGAGCGAGAAACATCTTGAAAGTAAAAAAAAGAACAAAATAAAGAAAACATAGAGTTATAGTGCAAGGATGAAATTTATTTGCACACCATTATATCGTGTATCGTATCATGAGTACTCTCTCAAGACATCCTTGGCGCGGCAAGCACAAGCGGATGAAAGTCCTTTTTTCTCTTTGATATTCATTTCTAAAAGAAAATTTTAAATTAAGTGGAGGGTATTTAAATGGAAGGCGTTGTGGAGAAAATTGTTGTTTAATGGAGCTGGAAAATTTATCTTGAAGTAACTACTATACTTTGCAGGTAATTCTGTGCATCTTGGGATTATTTGCCTCTAAAACGAAAAAAAAGGTTTTCTTCTTATCTTCTTACTTTCATTTAGTCCTCATAAAAATGCGAACCGGTTTTATTAAAGTAGGATACGAATTTGTCGGGAGGTTTAAAAAACCACATTATTTATTAAGATTAAGCCGAAAAACGGAACTGGGTAAAAGGATTGTCTGTCCTTGACCGAAATTAACGCGCATTTCAGTTAAAGCCTAAGAGCTTTGTTCGTATAGTATTTAATTCAGAACTGTTGTAATTATTATAAGAGCACATATTTCAAATTTACATGTGAGATCGAGTTGAGTTATGGCCATCATAACATAAATTTTATTTAGCATTTTGGAATGAGCGAATTTTGCGTTTTGATTATAAGTTAGGTAGGCAGTTATACTCAGTTAGGTATGCAATATTATTTTAATTAAATTTTTAGTCGAAGGAAATATTTCAGATTGTTGCATTGGTGGAAGAGATTTGAATTTTATTTTATTTTATTTAAAAAAAGTTTTAGTTTTATTTTTAAGTTGAAATTAAATTTTAAGTTGTGTTTTCTTAAAAAAAAAGTTTTGAAATGATTAGCTTGTGAAATGTGCTACTTTTATTCTTGACCGCCAAAAATTGTGACGTAATTCATGAGTGAACTAAAATTAATAAGCGAAGTTTCGTTGATCACCACAGGGATTTTATCTGGAACCTGACTTTACCTTTCGGAGGGTTTTCGATGTCCTGAATTCATAACATAATTTTTCCCAGGTTGCTTACTTATTATAGTATTCTATGTAGGAAAATCGTGGTTATTAAAACTTATATGTTATGGAAACTATTTATTTTATTATTAAATAAAAAGCCTAAAGCTTGTGTCGCATAACTTATTAGAACTTTACTTAAATATTTAAACAAGCGCTATAAATTTGAAATGTATGTGGTAGGATGCCATGTTAAATTACAACTTCGCTTCGTACACATATGTACATATGTAAGTAATCAACAAAGTAGGCGAAAATCTCATTCGTGACTGAATCACCAACTTCTCACCCCAAAAAACAATAATTGAAAGCTAAATAAAGCAACCTTTAGCTATTCCCTAGCCTCAAAGTATATAAACTCGAAATCGTTTCACATAAAATCAGAGGTGTTTATGAGGTATTACTAAGGGATCCTATTTTTTACCACCTGAGCAAAGTAACAAGCTAGAAAAAGTTTTATTTTTAATACCCATTAATAAATATTTTCTAGAACCTTGTCGCCCATTGTCAACGTGTCTTTATTGGCAATAACTTTACCAAGTGAATGGTCATTGAATCCCCCATAATTCAACCTGTGATGATTTTTCAAGTTTATTCGTTGTAAGCAACCTAACTTCTATCGATATTTACTTTTTACCCTCTTTTCTCTGGCGCGTAAATAAATGTGATGGTGGGTTTTTTCCTGAGCACAACCACTCGTAAATCTTAAGGCTTGCTGTTGTCCCTAAGAGCCAAGCTACACACAAAAAGGACAATGCCACTTTCGCACAACTCACAAAAGGCTCAAAATAGAAAATCATCCTCGTAACCCCATACCTACATCCTGTCAATTTCGTAAAGAAAAAAAGTTTGTTTCCCCTGCTGCCACGCGTGGGATTTAACTTCTTTGAAATATTCTGAGTGTTAAAAGAGTGAGAAATAGTAAAAAAAAATATAGATTTTCTTGTGTACTTACCACTTGAGCTTGGGCACACTCGTCGATGTAATGTGTCGTAATTATGACGGTTGTGCTGCCATTTTGTGTTATATCCACTAAATGATCCCAGATACTGAAATTGAATTGAAAAAATGTCAAAGTTGAATACACAATGTCTTGGGTAAGTACCTCTGTCGCAGAACAGGGTCAACTCCAACTGTTGGCTCATCCAAGATTAGAAGTTCTGGTTCTTGGAGTAGAGCAGCGGCTAAACTCACACGTCTCTGTTGTCCACCACTTAGATTCTTAACGAATCTAGAACCATTTGGTAGATTCAAAAGTTTTAATAGAAACTCTGTCCTGTCCTCTATATCGCCACTGGCCATGCCAGCAATAAGACCAAAGTAACGCATAGTTTCCCGCATATTGAATTCTCCATACAGTGCAACTTCCTATGAATGCATACATAAACGCACATTAAAATATGTTTAGAGTTCACTCTAATGGAAAAAAATACGAAAAAACCACTGAAAACGTTTACTTTGGAACTAACCTGAGGCATGTATCCGATTCTTGGACCGGGTACTCCGGAGCCACGAGATCCTGGTCGCCCGCCTAGAACCCATATTTCTCCAGAATTCAGTCTTCTTCTGCCAACTATGCATGAGAGTAAAGTGGTTTTGCCGCATCCCGATGCACCAAGAAGTCCATATCTGGAAAATTAGATGTTGAAACATATGAATACTTTAGGAAGAGATTATAATTTAACAAAGTACTGGGTGTTTCAAATTTTAAATATATTTTGTTTTGCGAGTGTGAGGTATAGATGTGTAGATAAGGTACTTTTATACTAAAAGGGAAGTTTTTTTTTAAAAGGAATGTATTTAAATTTTTAAATTAACATCAATTTCTTGAAAATTGAACTTTTGGTATTTAAAATGTTTGTTTTAAATGATACCAAAATCAACATGGTTACATGTAAATAAATATGTAAACAAAAGTTCCAATTTGTATATGTCGAAATAGGTTTGTAAAATATAAATCCCAAATAAAAACATAATTTTCAAAAATATTTCAAAATATATACTTTTATATCTATTTTGTCTTTTTGTTTGTTAAAACATCGAAGTTTTGCTCCAACAGTCTTAAAGTTTTAATGTTGAATTGTGTTTTTTTTGGAAATTTTGTTTTTTTTTTACAAGTTTATCAATTTTTTTATTTTCATTGGGTTTCACTCAAATCAAAATTTAACGAAAATTATTAATTTTTTAAACGTTTTTTCTAATTCGCTTTCTTCTTTTTCTGTTGAAAACAATTTTAAACTAATTTTCCGAGAAGTTAGAAACTCAAATCAAACGTCAGAACTAGATGACAACACTTTGGTTTAAGTTTTCAAGTCTCTAGTTTATCGCTTTTGAAATCTAATCTAAATTACCGAAGACGTTTGTTTAAAGTTTCAATCATCTAGTTTTAGGGCACCAAGAATTTAGTTTGAAATTGACGGCAAAATTTAACACACAATAAACTGAGCAGGAAATATAAAATTGAGTAAAAATAAATAAAGATGATCTCTTACAAAAACAAAAGATAGGTAATTCGTTAAATAAAACACAATATTTAAAACCATACAAATGTTTAAACCCCTAAAAATGTCAAACCCTTTAATTCAAAGTACCTTACAGAATGCTTTAAGTTTTTCTTTGTATCTTATTGAGACTTGTATTATACCGTGAAGTAGTAGGTATTATGTGAAACCAACAAATGTTTCAAATTAAATATATTTTATAATTTCCTCAGGAACCATTTTCGATGCTGAATTCATTAAAAATCCAAGATAATCAATTCGTTAAATAAAACACAATATATTTAAAGCCATACAAATGTTTAAACCTCTAAAAATGTCAAACAATTTAATTGCACATTCAAAGTAGGTACCTTACAGTTTAAGGTTTTTTTTTGTAGGTACTCGTATCTTATTGAGACTTGTATTATACCGTGAAGTAGGTAGTATTATGTGAAACCAACAAATGTTTCAAATTAAATATATTTCATAATTTCCTCAGGAACCATTTTCGATGCTGAATTCATTAAAAATCCAAGATAATCAATTCGTTAAATAAAACACAATATATTTAAAGCTATACAAATGTTTAAACCTCTAAAAATGTCAAACAATTTAATTGCACATTCAAAGTAGGTAGGTACCTTACAGTTTAAGGTTTTTTTTGTAGGTACTCGTATCTTATTGAGACTTGTATTATACCGTGAAATAGGTAGTATTATGTGAAACCAACAAATGTTTCAGATTAAATATATTTCATAACTGTACTTTGAAACACCCTGTGATTAATGTATATCAAACAAAGGCAGCTCCATGTAACCAACTATGAGCAAGAGTGTTAAAATCTTGTCGTTACAATTCAGTAAGCATTCGCATTAGTGGAATGAGTATGCAGTAGAGCTCGAAGCAAATTACTCAAATTGAGGGAAACATTTCCTTTGTCTATTATATTATATTACTAACAAAAGGGAAAGAAACCACGAAGCTTGATTTATTGTTTAAGCTCAAAAAAGGATAAAATACCTACCTCTACTGAGTCAACAAAACAAAAAAAGCTAAAACAATAGAATAAGTTTTTCAATTATTAGCAACGCTTTTTGTTTCAACAAATCTTAAAAATTTACGATCAAAATGAATTTCAACTTTCATTTCGCATGTATTTTTAAATCTTTTTTCTACGAAACGGAATAAAACTACGAGAAATTATTTTTTTTTCCAATGAAAATATGGTAGATACCTCTTTCACAATCATTGCACATGAGGTGTGGGGATTTTCAAACCATAAGCACACATATTTTTCTAAAGGCGAAATCATGCAGAATAAGTTGAATCCCATGAAATTAAGTCTCAGCTCCTGCGAGAGGTAAATGTAAGCTGTTTGGGTCTTTTATATTCAGTGCTCGGTTTATGAATGCCATAAAATGGTTTACTGTACCAAAACTAATGTGATGCGGGGGAAAGCTTTAAAATCAAAAGGTACAAAGTAAACATTATGTTTTGCGCTGAGCCGTAAACTTATTTATTCGAACTTATTTAAGACTTGATGATAAGTTTAAAAAGGTTTGATTTAATGTCTTTGAAGGATATTTATACTTTCCTTTGTCTGGCCTATGATATATGGACATATACATATGTACGTTTGTGTTTGGGTACTGTTGGGTTTTAAAGACTTTCTGACTTTTACTTAAGTCATAAACCAGTTACCGAAGGAGAGAAGTGGGCGACCGAACAATTAAATAAATACACAATTCATTGAAAGGTCTTTGATTATTAATTTCTATGACGACAAACTGCCAAAAGCTGCTGTTTTGTCATAGGAATGGATTTATCAGTTCATTTCAATTCCCTATAGTGTGGTCGAAACTATAACATATTTAAAATTATTAGAACATGAATTTACTCCCTTAATTAAACGAAGAACTGTCCCGGATAATGAGTACCCTCCTACTCTGGGCTCTTAGCTAAACTAACTCTGTCGTTAAAATGTTGTCAAAAATAGATTTTCGTCACACATATCGATCAATTAAAATATACTTTGGAACTAAAAATGCTGCTGCGCTAGTACATCATAATTAGTGGTTACCGTTATAGTAATTAATGACGTGGCTTATTGCAATAATATCCTTTCCTTTCCCAAACTGAAACATTTATTTTAAGCTATAAATAGTTTCGCTACCAGTTTTGTACACGTTTCCGATATACATAGGTACCTACCTATCTATGTTCCTAGATAGATTTTTTACTTTCCAACATTTTGCGGGGTTATTGAATTTTAAAAATAAAAGGTAGAGATACTCGTATATCCCGCGCAAAAGTCCAAAGGCCACGGATATAAGAGGAATGCCTTTACCTTTTTTTAATTATCATAAAAACCATTAACGATCATTAGCTATTTTTACAAAATATAAAGTTTCATTTTAACTTCAACTCGATTAAACTTTTATCAAACGTATTTCGAAAGTCAGATGCGACCTATGTAAAGCTCCCCTGTCATTCAAGAACACTTCTCTAGATATTGGTATACTTTAAATACATCACTTTGTCCCTTAGAAATAGGTTTAAATTTTAAATAAGGAATAAGTTCTTATGCAAACGAGTGACTTATTCATTTTCCATATAAATCGATTTGAGTGTTGAGATTCTTAAAAAGTTTATCGAAATAAGGTTGGTAAATTCTACTTTGTGAATAAAAGTCAATTTATTATTTACCTACCAAGCATAAATGCAGATAAAATACAGCCTGATGGCTTTACAAAATTCACAAAATAAAATTGAATTCCGTGAAAAAGTCTTTAATTGTTGACATATTAAACGAGGCGAAGTGAGCATGTAGCTTGTTTTGTCGGGAGCAGCACCAAACTGTCCTGATGCACTGCCCATGACGATGATGAAGAGCTGACCACAAACGGTGCCACTTTATTTCATTTTCATTCGAATTGATTTAATTTTATATGCACATTGGAATACGTAAAATGTAAATATAAAAGTCCTGCGTGCTATGTTACTTTTGAATAAAAATTAATTAACGTTTAAATTAATTGTGCAACTTAATGTTGAATTGAAAAATTACTAATTGAAAATCGGATTAAGTAAAAAATTATCGAACGCCATAAGTGGGGCGATTAACAATTTAGCAATTTTGTCACATTTTATACAAAAAAAAAGATAAATAAATCGAAGGCACGTGAGTTTCAAAAAGGGAATTTTTAATAGATAGCCAATGTTTTAAGAATTTGAAACTTATTTAACTTTTAATTTGAAAACTCTACAACTCAATGAATTTATCATGCGTCTCTGCAAAGGTTACAATTCGTTTTCCAAAACTTTTTGCACAAAGCAAAACAATATACATCAGAACTCAATTATTCAATGAATGTATCTACATCATATGAGTATATTGGTTAAGAAAAACATGAACTTTTCTATACCCAGACGCGTATCCGAAATCAGTCTTTACTTGTCTGTAGGGAGGGTTCCAATGCGGTAAGGTCGAGTACACACATTCTGGTTACGTTCAAATATAAATTCTGGAAAGCATTGGTATCTAAAAACTCCAAAAATATGAACTATAGAAGACTATGGTCCCCAAAAACTGTTTTAATGTAATAATCTTACCCTTTAACATACATTCGCATCCTTCCAACCTTTTTTCCAATTCAGTTAGTTCTTTAGAATCACAGGATCTGTGACAATTCTGACTTCTCGAATAATCCGGTTTTACAAAAAACTCATATATTTTAACTTACGATTTCATAAGGCGTAATAAGCGTGATATAACATAGCCTCGTATATAGCAAGATTTTTAGGCCTGAATGTCGAGATAACCTTTTTAAGGTTTAAAAATTCTACAGTATTCGGATACGTTCCACAATTTCAGAATCCAAATTGTCCCTCTTTCTTAGACAAGACAGGGTATATACTATATACTTTTCATGAATACAAAACATTCTGGACAAAAACATCGCTTAAGGGGCCAGTTATAGCTCATCAGAAAAGTCCCTCAGAAAAATTGGAGCAATCGAAATCTGAAACATTTTTCTGATGGCCGGTTATAGCTACCAATAATTTTACGTCAGAAAACAAACAATTTTTTCCTGTCATATCATCAGAAAAAATTTTTCTCATCAGAAAAAAATTTTCTGATGCATTCGGAACAGAAAAAAATCGCAACACAAAAGAAAAACGAAATGGAATATATTTTGAGTTTTGGCAATCAGCTGTTCAGAAAAATTAAATTCCATCAGAAAAAATATTTAAATCCATTTTCTGAGTAAATTTAGCAACAAAATGTTATAATTCTTTTTGTTAAAATTAGTCCAAGCAAGTATTCGTCTAATTGCATTCAAATTTTACTCAAAATCGAGTTGTAATATGGTCAAATTTGGAAGACAAAATTTTTTCTGATGGACTTTTCTGATGAGCTATAACTGGTATGTACCTAAGACCCTAGGGAGGAGCAACTGCCCTTACGAATCCCTTGCTGGATCCGCGCGTTTCTGTCTGTCACTACAATATTACCAAAGTTCTATATGATTCGAAAACTTCACAATGGAATATCGGATAGGTTGCGTTCAATATACCTAATGCAAAAGCATTTTCCTATTCCAATAAATATACTTTGCTTTATAGCGTGTGGCATCTGTTTGTATGCATTGTTTCCAACTCTCTACAAGATTGAATGGTTTTTGGGTGTCGGGGGTGCAGGGATAGGTACGTTGTATTCAATGCCAATGGCAACTGACCTCGCTCAAGTTTTTAATCTCATAGCGATTTTTCCTATAGCGTGTTTGTGTTCATAAAGCTTCAGAGCTACGTGAGTAGACTTCATTATTATTATCATAGAAACAATGTGTTTGGGATTCGTCATCATATAAGAAGACAAAAGTAATTATGATAGTTCGTTCGGAAGATTTTAAGATTCTTGAACACGCTGTGTTGCATTGGAAAACAAAAACAAATGAGGAACGTGTGAAATTAATGGTGATGATTGTGTTGTATGCATATTTTTAGCTCAAGGGTTTGTTGTAATTGGGTTTTATAAGCTGATGATTATGTATTTTGCCTTGAGACATGAAATAGATTAATATCTCCGGAGCAGGACCAATACTATCTATCTATTTGAATCCTCATAAGCAAAACAGTTTTAATTATTGCTGTTATTAAATACAAATAATTCGGGGGATAAACAAGCCCCAATTTACAACTTCTTAAAAGCCTTACATTAGATCTCAAGTATCCAATAAAATTACAAACGGTTTCATCTATAAAAGCCCTAACTAACTTTGAGTTGGCTGATCCATAAATAATAGATAATAATTTAAAAAAAAAAGAGTTCGGCTAGGTACTTATAAAATAGCAAATTGTTTCCTATTCATTATTTAATTAACAACCCAAGGAAGCCAATAATAATTAGATGCTTGTTCTTCCAATACACTCAACGAACGATGAAATTCCTTCTTGAGGTTGCAATTTTGCAAATAAAATATTTTTCCGGTCAAACATCAAAGCAAATCGTTTTCAAAATCTAATTACGAAAGTAATTTCTAAGTTTTGGCTTGCTTGTGAACCGAACTGTATCTTCGCTTACTCAGTGCTTCTACATAGATTACTTATCAAGAGCTTGTTAGGCTTCTGGCGAGGCATCTGCTAATCACCACCCTATAGTGATCAAAGAACAACCTCCAAAAGGCAGCTCTAGAAACAAAACAATTACAAACACCGTACTACACTATGCTTCGACATCAGCATCAGCGTTGGCACCGCAGGACTTGCCATCATCCATGAGCCAGCGCCATCGTCTAGAGATAAAAACCGATGACTACATTTCGCGCGTATAAGCCTGAAGGACTTTTAACTATGAATTTTTTTTACTTGATTCAACGGAAACAAGTGAACACAAATTGATAAAAGGAGAGAAAAACATCAGGACTCAACTTTTCCAGCACTTCTCAGTTCAGTTCTCTTTTTTTTCTTGTTTTTCTTTTTATATTCATTCTATTGGAAAGTTTCAAGGAAATAAGTTTTAGCTACGATATAGACGCATTCTATTACGAAATAAACTCTTTTAACTCCCTGTGTGTGGTGTGTTCACACGAACCGCTTTTACCGCACAAGTTTCAATGGAGCAGACAATTTCCGGTTTAGAGAAGTTGTGTATTGGCACAATACTCTGGAATTTAATGCGTTATCCTTTTCTATCCTTTTCTGAATATTATCAAAAGTTGAAATTCCAAAAGTGTCCTTTATTCCATGGTCAGACAAGTGTTCATTTGCAGAAGAAGAAGTGTGTGATGTGATTGAGAATTATGTGTTTGAAAAGTGTATAAAGGGACATTTTTGTATTATTTTAGGGTAAATATGAGAAAAGACTGATAAATTTATAAATAGTTGAATATAGGTATCGAGACGACATTTATATTTTACCCCCGCAAAACATACTATAAGTGGTGCTTTTCTAGAGGCGGGAACTTTAACAGAAAAATGTTTCAATATCCATGAAATTGGCTGTATTTGAAAGACAACTTTTGTCATAAATGTTTCCATATGATTTTGGACATGTAGCGTGATGGACGATTATGAACCCCATAAACCGCACGTAAAGGTCGATGTATTTCTCGAATTGAACCATGTATCTAAAAATAAATTTGAACTATTTTCAAACGGTGGCTCGGCGTGAGTCTATTTATGATGAATTAACAAACCAATCCAAGATCAAGACAACCGAAAACTATCAAATCCGCTGTTACTGAAAACAGTGTTGCCAATTTGAAGTTATCCGCCTCTATTAAAAAACACCCTCTATATGCAAATATTGCTAACATTCCTTTAAATGAAAATATTGATACCTTAATATGAATTATTGTAACCGTAATTATTGTTGATTAGATTAGAAACTTTACAATTTTTCAATCGAAAGAAGTACAATTGTTACACTTGAGTGTTTCCTATGACCTTTTTTGTATATCTATTAATAATATGTCCTTAAGTGGATTTTACGTCAGTAAGGAAGGTTTCCAACTTATTGAAGATTTCCTGAAGTCAAAAAAGCTATTTCATAGGTTTATAAAAATGTTTAAAAATTTGTATTAATTTCTGATTCCGAAACGGGTATTTTGATAACAGTTTAGATTGGGGTGTGTCGAAGTCTCAAGAATGTTGAAAAGTTTTTTTTTGTTGGTATTCCTAAATAGCTGAAAACTCTTCTTTGGGAAATAATAAGTGTAATTTTCTTTTTCTGCAGTCCATTTATCTTTTTTTTATATTTTTTTAAGACGATAGAAAACAAAGTTGGCCTTCTTGAGGACAGTGTGGGTTGAATCTCAGCCACAGATTTGATGCATTAGTACGTGAATTTGGCTAATACTCTCTCTAGGAATGCTAGGTTGATGTTTTTACAGTTTAAGCCAGCTGAGCCACCGCGTCTGCCTCTTGGTGTCCTGAAGTAGAAGAGTTCGGATTTAGTTATGCCCATAAGCAAAGAGGACGGTAAATAATAAATGCTCGCACTTATGTGAATATTACTACCTTAAGCATGGTTATCACAGTGCGTGCGTTGGAAAAGTGGAAAGGTATTTAAGAAGGTACTGTTGCACATTAGATTCAAATTTTTGATTATGGGAAGGGACATATTGGTAGAGAATTTCACATTCGTGTAGTGGTATCTGTACTTCACAGTACGTCTGAAGTTAGGCCGAATAGTATTTTTTCCTGCACACATTTTAAATGTCAAAATATATTTTAAATTTATAAACAAACAAAGTAAGTTCCTGAAAAGAATTTTTATCTCTAATCATGGACAAATCTTTTCAAAATAATTTTTCGAGTTAGCAGTATTTCATTTGAAAATGTTAAAATACTTTAAACCTCACAAAGTGTATTATGTTATTTTAATTAAATCCGCAAATTTCCCTCATATTAACCCCATAATTCTCAATTTTGATCTACCACAACCCAAATAATTATGAATATTATTCTATTTGACTTTGACGTGCACCAAATGCGCTTAATAAATCCACAAAAACTGTGCTTTAATTTTGCCATAGCTTTATGACCATTCTATTAGATTAAACTATTATAACTTTTTAAGTTCATCAAACGACCAAAAAACACATTTCATTTGAACTAATTGGAAATTTGCACCCTTAAAAATAGCACACAAATAGGAAGGTGCATATCGCGCTAAGGGAGATATAAAATTTTCATTTGTGTCACTTAACTTTGTTTTCAAAATCCTAACCGCGCATATAAACACACAAAACACATACATATATGCACACCGACACCAATTAAAATTCATTCTCTAATAACTCGAAATAATTATGTTTGCAAATAAAAACCCATATACAAGCCCACTTAATTTAATTGCATTTAATTTCATAATGACGTATTATTATAATGATATGAGTGCGTTATAAAGCTTTTGTTGCGCCTATGGCGTTTCAGCAAAAATGCACATCACAATATCATAAGTATCTCCTAGAACGTCATGAATTCTCTGAATTCTCTGCCTTTATACTTCGGTTGCAGAAATGAGGCACAAAAATAGCTAATTCATGGAGGAATGATGATGGTGAAAGTGGAATTATATAATAACAACAAATAACACATCTCTTCCGACTAAACCAGAATCTGGAAAAGTTTGAATTTGCAACTTTTACATCAAACTTATCCCCCTTTTGCATGACTCACATCTGACAATGAGGTGTACGTGTTTGAACTACTTTATACGACCTGCAGTAGGTACCTTACCAACATATCTCTCCTTGTAGGAGCAGAGTAACTACTATTTTCATATCAAATTGTTGACTTAACAATTTTACATTCTTACTTCGAAAATTAAGTTGTTTGCAGGCTTTTTTTGTCTCTTTTCGTCATATTTTGATGTTATTATGCTTTTGTTGAATTTTTGAGGAGATGATGTGATGTCTCAAGCGCTCAGGTCTGAGCCCATGATTGTGCCCACTTGTACTCTGAAAAGCTGCTCAAGAGTTGGCTGGAGTAGGCAGAATTGTGACATGTTAGAGTGTAAGCTGATGTAGAGAAGTGGATGCATAACATACACACACACACGGCTAATAACATATCGTATCTGCAGTTTGCAAGGATAAGCACACACAAAACTTAAAACCCTTTTATTTAAAATTTAAGTTTGTAAAATAATTTTGATATTTTGTCGAAGGTGTTCCCATGTGGTGATGGTTTTTCTTAATGTTAACTCCTCAAAGCTAGATATATATTAAAGAAATTCTCACGAAAAAGAAACGCTTTATTGACGAAATACATTGTTCTGAAAAAATCAAGTTCAATTTTCAAATTCTGAAATGTTCAGCATCAACTTACTTCAACAATGTACATATGTATTTCAAAGAACTTGTCAAATACACTGTTCAAATAAGATACCCTCTACTAACCAAAACAACCTTAAGCTGTTATAAACCGACCACGTCTGTCACATTGGATGCCTTATCGGACCAAAAACTTAAACAAAAACGGTCCATGCTTCACATTCATTACTCTTCGTACGAGTATTTTATACAAACTATAAATTCGTGTTGTTTTCTTGCAAGACATATCTTATCCCTTGGTATGAGTTGGAACCATAAATTCTTACCATAACATGGGTAAATAAACCCTTACGAATATCGCTACTTATAACGCGGTGTTCTAAAAGCCCTTCTGAATCATATGTGTGATCCTTCATCTGAAAATTTGTGCTTGGGAAATTTTGAATTAACATACACATGCGGCAAAAAGAACTCAAAATGAATGGCTTGCATGTTTGCAGAGTGTAAACAAAAGTTACTCATAATTATTAAACCAGCTTCAACAACTATACCTACTCGTATAGGTACACAACTATTCTTCTATTTCAGCAGCATAGTTGAAGTACACACTTACACCTGCCACCTACCATGAAGGTGGCAAGCAACATTAAGAGACTAACTTCTGAGAGTTGTTAAAACTGCCTTTCGCCCGCACCTCTAACACAATAACCTTTCTATAGAGTTTGTGTGTTTTTGTTTTGACAACAATTCGTTGCTGTTTTTTCGCTTTTGTTTAAGTTTTGCAAATAAAGCGAAACAAAACAAAAATTCCTTCCTTTTAAGCTACCACTCAACCGGAACATAGTCGCAGATTAACCCGGCGTCCTGCATACCTCCAGGGGAAGGCAGGTATGTAGGTACAGGCAGGTAGCTAGCTATTCTGGGTGCAGAGATTTTAAGATATTTTTGCAAAGCCAATTTTATTAGTCAAGGTACGAAAATAATTACGCTTTACCAAGTGGGTAGATTCTGTTGGGGACTTTTGTTAAATGGGTCCCATGGCCTAAACTATATGCATGGTGACAGTGAGAAGGATTTCTTCAATTTTATAATATCCGGGATTAAAAAAAAATATACAATCTTCAAATGTTCGCGTTCGAGCTGGTTTTTTTATGTTTATGGAAAAAGATTTTTTCTTAATTGATATTGATACATCCTTTAACGGGCAGCGGGTGACAAGTTAACGCCAGACTTCCGGCCTGACGCGCTAACCACTTCATCACGGGATACCTACTACATTTTTTATTTATTAATTTTCATAAAATAGCATTTTTTAAATAAACTTATATTTTGATCTAATCATATCCTTGCTAAACAACTTAAAAAATTACCCGTTTTTTTAATACTTCTACCCGAAGTACTACCAATGTAAAATGAAACCTACAAATAAAAAAGAAATATAAAACTAGTGAAATCCACCTGGCTTGTATAGGACCAAAGCTTTTTGTCTTCACGATGGACGTAGACCGGAAACTATGCCAAGGGTAGTAAAAAGCCAAGTTATTAGGTTATACATCATGCTATGGTCAGAAGCAGGTTTTTCGCTACGATTTTTCGCTTACTATAGAACAAGAAAAGGGGGTGTCCGTAATATTATTTTGTGCCTCGAAACAATGGCATGTTTTCTACTTTGTAGGGTTAAAGATATACTGTGGCACACCCAAACCCCAACGAAACAAGAAAACAAAGTAAAGTATCCGAAGCCTTTTTGTGTGTGTTTGTGCGAACATTCATTTGAGTGTTAATTATTATATTTTACATAGAAAAAGTGATGAACACAACAAAAAAGTATGCGGATCTCGCAACGCGGAGTTATGAACAGATGCTGCAAGTGCGCGCAAGGTGGTGTTTTTCGTGGCGATTAATGTAGCGCAAACCTTTGTTGGTTTTGAAAAAGGATATCCGGACGGACTTAACGCGGTACTGTACCATTAAAGTGAGTTTTGATACAAAACAGTACACCTATACCCCATCAGCTGGAGCAACAAAGTGCGCTGTGTTTTGCATCTGTGTGATGGAACTTTTGTAAATTTGGTTTATTTATTTTGGTTTTATTTCCGCAATGCCAAAACCTCGGGGGTTGACGACATTGCATTGCATAGGCTGCGTGAAGTAACTCTTTATGGTGGATAAACAATTTTCAATTTTATGATAAACACGGAAAATATTTGGGGATTTGTATAAATCTAAACAGGTACATATGCATACGTTTATAATTTTGGTTAGGGTGGTTCTTAATAAGAAAACATAATGGGCCTTACCAGCAATCAAATTAAGAGAAGACTTTAATATTTGAGTGAAATGGACCATTATGTAAAGAGCTCTATAAAGTTAAGCCATACATGTTATGAACTTAATATTTATGTGAACTCTTGATTATGAACCATTTATTGTACGGAACCTAAAAAATAAAATGTAGCATAAATGATAAGTTATATAGAGTCCATTAAATAATGCTTCATTTCGCTCAAATATTAAAGTCGTCTCTTAATTTGATTGTTGGTAAGGCCCAATGGGACAGATAATGACACATATGGAGTAACTGAACTTTGTTGGGCAGATTTAACCTTCATCTGGCATAGATTGAAGGGCACAATTACTATGAATCTATGTATAGAGTTCTGTAGTATAATATTGCACTGCAATACTTTTCAAAAATGATGTTATCAAAAAAATTTCGTTTAGTACCTAGACAAAATTTCTATTCGAAATAATTTTTCGTATAAGTTTGAAAATAATAATAATTTGTTTGCTTACTACATACTCGTAGGGGTAAAACTTAATTTTCGAAAAAAAAAGAGAACCACCCTAATGTACATGTGTGTACATAAATATTTATTTAGGACAACATTTTAGTTTATAAGTTATCATAGGCAATTTAAAATTTTAATTTTAAATAAAATCAGCCGGTCAAAATTCAGATTTAAAAATATCTTATAGTTTTTCCGAAATTTAATTAATAAGAAAATTTAAAACCTTAGTTCTAAAGATTTTAAGGGATTTGTGTACATATCTCTAGAAAAACACAAAATTTATCAACAAAACTATCTCTACTTTTTTTTTTAAACTTTGTAGACAGAAAAGGTCCCTTTGAAATATTTTTTTTTCTTAAATCAAAAATTGAATTAGTAACGACCATTACGGAGTCTAAAAATAACTTCAAAACGGTTAAAAGTCTGCAATTCTTAACATAACAAAAAATACTTCAGCCTAAAAGTACTGCATTTGCTTGGTTTGAATTTAAGTTGATAACTTTAGGCGATTGGTTTAATAAAGAGTTCAAAATTAATTCCTTTACTTAAGACTTCAAAATATGTTCTTTGCATTCCACAGAAATAGTTAATTCACTGGAATTTTACAGAAAATATCATCAAAGTATTGCATTCATTCACGTCTCAGCTTAAACTGACTCCTGTCACAAAAGTGAGAACTTGTCACTTTATAATTGATTGCGTCTGGAAATTTGTGGTTTTTCTTTTATCATCATTCATGACAATTTGAATAAATTAATCTATACACTATCCCGTATCCGCATATGATTCAGAAAATGACATTTCATGTGTTTACATAGCCTCTAAAATTTCCTAGTGACAGGAATTTGAAAATAGATTTCCCTGTATTAATTCATGTTAAACATAAGTTAAGAGCATCTATCTACATATATCTTTAAATTCAAATTGAAAAAGTACGATATACTCGTAAGCTATCTTGAACTTTGCATGTTCGATGTTGAACTTACATCAAAAACTCTCATCAACAAAACGACTGATTTTCGCATCGCTAATATTTTCTATGTTTACACTATTGCAGCGAATAGTGTACTTACCTTTAAAGTTTGCTTAACAGATACTTACATTAAAAGGGGTTTTGGGGTGTGCAATTATTGGCATTTACAATCACACAGTATTATTATTATGTTTACATTAGATGTTAGATGTTTTGGAGAATTTATTTTCTGACCTTGAACTAAAAATATGAGTCAAAGTTTAATTGTAAACGATAGTTCTCAAGAAATGTAGACGTAGTTTCATTCTTCCAGTGAGGAAGAAATTATATACTATTTAAATAAATTATCGTTAGGATTTGTTGTTAAAAAGTAAAATGTGTTTAAGAACGGAAATAGAAATAATTAACTTCATAATAATTATTAGCATGTTGTTGAAGAAAATAATTAACACTTGAAGTTCTCTTCGAAGACATCACGTTAGCTTTAAGTATACATATTGTGTGTGTTTTCTAATTGTTTGACATATGTACAAAAGTACCTTAGCGTATTCTAGTAAACAGATAAGAAGAGTGTTTTTATCTTATTAAAAAAATTTGTCTGTTTAATAATCTTTATTTAAAAAAAATACGTTCTCTTAACTCCACATTTTTCTCTACGATAATCATGAAATATTGAAATGTATTCACTTTACATAAAATTAAGTAGATTCAATCTGAATACATTAGGTATCCCGTTGTTCTGTAAATGTGCTCGGTTGCGTGTTGTCTTTTGCTGCTGTTCAGAAGGTATTTCATGGCTGCCAACAATTATTCAAAGAGTTTCATAATTTGAAAGACAAAATTAATATATTATGTAATAATGAAAGAACTGTAGGCACTCCCCAATTCAGGTACACACTCATTTCGTCAGATTAATTTTACTACCATGCTAATATATTTGTATGCTATGTAGAAAAAGAAACGATATGGGTTATTTTATTACCTGATGAATGTTTTGAAAGATAATCAATACAAGAACAAAATGTTTTAAAGATTTTTTTTTGAAAGCCTGGCTACAATTAAAGTGCTTTATAGTTTCTAGGATTTGAAAATATAAATAATTATTCCCAAAAATTTAATAAAGTTCACTTTTTCAAGCCTGAATTGAACTTGCCCTGCGTGTGATTCGAATTGCATTTTTCGCACATTCTACGAATTTCTTTTCACACTTAAACACCAGCAATGGCCTTTAAAAAATATAAATTTTAAATGCTTTATTCCGCGAAAAATACAAAAAAATATAAAACAAAATTTGACGTTTCAGTTTTATCCAACAGACGGAAGCGTACAGCCAACACATACACCCCGCTCTCATGGTAATTGTTTAATTAAAAATTTTAAATCCACTGCTGAACAATGGAAAAAAAAAATCATCCCCATGAGAAAGAACCCAGATTTGTGACACCAAACCGAAAAGCATTTAAAACTCGTGAAATAATTAAGGGGATAAAACGAAGTGGAACGGTTTCATCTAAAATGGGCCGTGGATTTGGCAAGAAATTGCAGGATGCCATTTTCCATTTCTTTTGCTGTCGAAATACTGCAAATAATTTGCATTTTCTAGTTTTTCTTTTTATTTATTAATTTATATTTTTTTTTCAATGTTTGATGCCCTATAGAGGATAGATTAACATTACGCTGACCTTTATAGATGTTTTTATGTATATACATTTAAAATTATATTCGCATTTGAATCTCGCTTGTGATTTAATTCAAAGAATAAAAACTATTCAATTTATTTTATTTAATAAAAGGTCCCGCCGCAACACAAAATGGATTGCTCCCTCATGCATGACACTTTGTGATTTTGTATTCAAAAAATATCCTTTTATTTCCTCCTCGAAGCATATATAAATTTGATTTGGGTTGATTTTGATTTTATTTTGTATTATTAATCCTCTCAGAGCTTGGAATAAATTTTTTTTACCACAAAGAAAAGAAGTTTATAAAAAAAACTATTGGTAGTTAGTTCTGTGACGAAGGCAATTTATAATACAGTTTTCTTTTTTATTTTTACCTAAGAGCCTTAGTTTAACTTAAATTTGATTTAAATTGATTTTAGATTAAAAATAAAAAATGAATGCTCTGCACCATGTTCAGTCTCATCATAAATATATTATAAATTATTTATTTTTCGAATGAATATAACAACAATTCTTTTTTAAAAGCGTTCGCTTTTTCAATTTCAATCAAGGGTATTCGCGGAAAAAACATTAGCCTCAGATGAGTCACATCTTTTCAAGCTTTCCTGCAGAGAACTTAATCCTTTTGCGAGGAATTTTGTTTTGAGAGGAAAACCGTGTATGAAAGAAGAAAAGTAGTCATTTCTCTTCCTAATATTCTTGAAAGTGGTTTCATCTGAAGTGAAGTAAAAGAAGGTTCTTCTTCAAAAGGACCTTTGCACATTTATAGCTTTTACAGCTCCTCTGAAGTGTAGCTGTTTACACACATTTTTGCATTTATCAGGCATTCTAACATGCACAACATGACAGAGAAACTATGTACCTTGAATGCAATTTGGGTATTTTCTTCTTCTTTTCGCAAGTCAAGCACTCTTTTTCAAAAGATTAAGTACACTGCAAATCTCCTTGAAGCACGTTTATTGCAATTGATATAAAGCACATTACTTTAAATTATATAATTTCAGTTCTTTTACAATTTTAACAGAATTTTTGAGTTAATAGATTTTATGTAGTCAAGTCATGTACATTTTGGCAGAATATTTATTTCAATTCACATCACACTGATTTTACGCATTTTATAAAAATGAAAAATTAACACAAAGCCGTTTTCCCTAAGGTAGCTTAAAATTGATGCCGCAATTTTCGCTGATGATAAATTAAAATGCGATTTAATGGAAATATCATGAGATTTCCTATCAAAAGAGCATAAAACGGTGGTTATTTATTATAAACTTTTGTATTTAAATTTTAAATTGGTTAAGTTTAAATAAATTGAATACAACATTTCTTCCACTTGAAAACTGCAAACTTTTCTATCCATTAACTATAGTTTGTTTTTTGAGTCTTGGGAACCATTTGCGTAAAATCTATAATGTGTTAATGCTATCTTGAATTTTCTCTACATCTTTTTAGGTAAAAATGAAGGCACATCCCAACCTCTGAACATTGAAGTTAAAAGCTCCGATGGTCATTTGCCTTTTCAAATATTGAAAAACACTTACAAACAGACAATCACTGTTATTTGATTTGAAATCATTTTATAACGAACCTCGTTTTATATACAAACTTGTATGCATACATACAAACATACATATGTGTGCTTGACTGCCAGATAAGTTTTTTTTTACAAAACAATACGACAATACAGAGAAACCAAGTAACAAACCACCGATGCAATTAACTTGATTGCAATGTTTCACTACCACCACCCCTTGTGTTGAATATTAAACCAAAAATAAATAATATAAAACAAAAATAAAATACAAAGACCGGAAAAAGTAAAATAAAATAAAATAAACAATTATTGCATGAGCACCTACATTATTGTGTATGACGGTTTAACTGGGGTTACTTTAGTGGTTATGTTGCTGTGAACCCTTCAGTGTCATATGGGGTAAATGGTTATGAAACATATTTTTTAATTGAATACTCAAACAAGCTGTGTTAAATTTTACAAACCTATATAAACTGCTCTAATTTCATTACACAGTCATTCAGAATTTCACATTTTTCATCTTTCGATAAAGGTATCTTTTGTAAGGGTAAGTAATAAATTCGTAAAAAAATGTACACAAAAAAAATTCGAATAGGACTAAGCCAATTTTCTCTAAACAAATTTAAATTCTTAATAAATTGATGAAAAATAAAGGCTATGGAAAAGAATTTGGTATATATCGTTTGTGTCGTTCTAATATCTCGTAACCAGGAAAAAGCGAATTTTTGATTTAGTTTCATAGTAAAATATATTTGATATCTGATGGACGAAGTCTCGTAAAGCCTTATTAAAACGTTTACAACCGAAAAATAAATACCCTTTGTTCCAAGACGAAGTTAGTTTTTTGGTAAAATATCTCCTAGACGGATAAATAACAATACCTCTTAAAGTATTTACTAACCAAGATGAACTTTTTTTGATGAAATAGTTTGTAAATACAATACCTCTTAAAACATAATCTGAAAAAGAAAAAAAGAAAACAGAACACTAATTCCTCGTAACTGCCGTCATTTATTCAAAATAGCAGTTCATTATGAAATATGGAGGAATACCAATAAACCAAGCTCCAACTGGTAAATTCCTAATCGCTCGAATACGTTTTTCGTGTTGCCTAAAAACTTGACTTTTTTGGCTTACGAGGTTACTGCGATCCCATGGCCATGGCACTACCGATATGGCACCAAGTTGTCTAGCCTAGTAAGCCTAGTAGCCTCAAAAGTAATCGATTGGTTTGATGTAATTATGACGGAAACATCATTATGGGTTTTGGAACTTTCTTCGTCGGCAAATGCGGCCGTTTTTGCATCAAATCGGCTTGGAAGCGATCCAGCAGCTCTGTATAATATGCGCTGGGGATCGCTATACCCTTTTGAAGGGTTTCTCTCGCTATAAACTTGTTTGCTGACAGCCCATCTTGGCCTTCTTCGGCTTCGATTCACCAGGAGAAGTTTTTTTGTTTCGACTGTTCCTTAGTGTCTGGTGTGTCATGGTCAATCCATGTTTGCTTCATCTACGGTTACAAAACGACGCAAAAACTCGATTCAATTTTCATGAATATCTCCAAACATTCGTTTGAAATTGTCACCTCACTGCGTTTGCTGTTGATTTTGGCCGAAAAGAAAGATTTTGCATGTCCAAATATAAATTTAAAAAGCACTGGTCCATGTGATAAACCTGTGGCCTTTTCAAGCTCGCCAATCGTTTTTTATCGAACCGTGGATTTTATAAACCATTTCTGATGTGGTAAGAACAGAACATTTGGCTTCACTTGTGATGAAACGAACACACACAAATTAAGAAAACTCGTTGGTTTCTATAAAAAATGGCTGCCACAACAAAACTATTTGACAGATCCGTCTGAAAACTTGGTGGCGACGCCATTGTTGAACCACCCTCATTTTTCTCCAGCTTTTTGGAAGTATGTATTTGTATTTATACTTCTAAAAAAATATTTTGTACTATAAAAATTCAGAATAAAGATACTTGATCTTCAATCTGAAGTAACATTGTCGTACATATGTACGCGTGGTTTGATCTAAAGTATTGTCTTAGAAAGCTCAGCAAGTCCGTTCAACGCAGTTGTGCATCTAATTTTTTGTTATATTTTTTTACCCCCGTTCATCCCTATTTGGGTTTGAATACGTCTAACACGGATGGATGCTCAGCTGGAGGGTTGAAAGTGGTCAGTGAAAATTTAAACAATACAAAGCGAACAAAGAAAGCTCAAAATGATTTCATTTATCCCTTTGGTGCCATTTAACACCGACAAGCAGCAGGGATGATTTTTTTTATTTATATTTTTGAGTGGAATGATGATAATAAAAATGTGTAGTAAATTTTTTTCGTAACTTTAATTTGAATGGGGATTCGTGCTCCCAAATTAACTTTGTTTAACCAAAATGTTTTAACGAGGACGTAAAAGAATTACCATCATTCGTCTCTTTATTGTTTATTCGATTTTTTATTGTTCATTGTTGTTGTATTTAGGTTTTTGATTTGATTTATTTTTTCAAACTACGAAGGCGTAGTTTTTGGATACGAGTAAACTAAAAAGAAGCTCGTAAAGTTTATTTTTGTTCACATCTTATTAAGAAGAATGTAGTTAATTAAGGCAAAATAAATTAAAATGAACTGAACTGAAAATTCCTGTAGGACTTTTTCATCCTTTTATTTATAATTACAATTAAAAATTACAAAGGAATATAGGTATTCTGAGCACCTATACTGACAATGTTTTGTTTTTCACTACCACAATGACAATGAAAGATCTTAAAGATAAAATTATAATTAATTTTTTGTTTTAATCTACAACAGGAGCATTTCTGCTGCGAACTTGTGATAGATATTAAATTATTGAAATTTGAACAACAAAAAGAAACACAATCTTTAAATCTATAAACGTTGACTAAGTTCTATTCACAATACTGTGACTTATTTTTCAAAAGAAATCAGTCAAACAAATATTGACAAACTTTCTTTCCTAATAGAAATACTTTATAAAAAAGGTAACGTTTAGAACTCTGATTTACAAAATAAATATTCCAGGAATTGTTTTATGATTCAATCAAATATAGGATATATCACTGTAATTCCTTCAAGAATAGGTGTCTTAAATCAACTGTCAAGTGCAAGACCCGTAAGCCTTAGCCAAACTTTTCGTCTTTACTAAATTTAATATCCGGCAAAATATGACAAAACATCAATATTGTACAAGAAATTCTCCCTTCCGGTTCCGGTTAATCCAAATATGTATAGGTATATATTTTCCAAACAGTCAATATGACACACACACGCACTGTATGGTCGTTCATCGTCCTTATCACACACAATTTCATGTAACAAAATCAAATTGTATGTCCTCTAAGAACTCTTAATACCGGAGCCCAGTACATACTTCCTTTGTATAGGTAGAACACCTTCTCGTTAGTATGTTTGTACATATAAAAAAAAATCCAGAAGGCAAGAACAGAAGGAAAAAATTTTTGTTAATATTTTTTTTTTGAATGTATATAATTATTTCAACCACAACTGAGTGCAGAATCATTTATAATTTATGGTTTTGGTTATCAATCATTTTAATGTTGGTTGATTAAATAAAATAATTTGCAAACGTCAATGGCATTTTAGGAAAATACACTGACAAAAAACTACATGTGAATTTGATATTTTATTAATATCATATACATTTTTCAAAATATGATGCAAAATGTTGTATATCACGCTGATATTTTTAAGGCAGAACTTACAATTTTGTTCGATATTGTAATATCAATTTAATATATCAAAAGGTATGTGGCATTCAACCACAACTTCAGCAAATTAACATTTTTAATATCACAAGCTGAATGTATAAACGTATTGATTTATAATCACAATTTCTTTGTTAGAAGGCTTCACATAGTAGTTGCATGATCCCAAGTTCGAATCTTGGTTGATTTTTTTTTTTTTTATAATTAACATAAATATTATTATTAATATGATCAACATTTAAAATGTTGAACAACTATTATAATCTAGAGTTGTGTTAGCAAATTTTTTTTCGGTGTACGCACGTTTCACCCGGCTGGCTAGTTCTTCAAAAACATACAAACAATTTGAAGTTTTTTGTTCATTTCGAACAGGAAAATAATATTAATAATAAATTAAGATAACATTCTTAACTTATAAAAAACCTACCATTAATAATACGAGTATACAATTTGAACTTGCTCCATTGGGCAAGAAATCGTTTCGTGCCAAGAAGGTTTATGAAAACTAAAAAAAACGATGATGGAGATGGGGAAGCCAAGGAAATAGTTTTCACCTTTTTCTGGATACATTGCAATTTGGTGAATAACGGTTGGACTGCGTTCGACAAGTTCGACAATTTTGCTTGTTGACGAACCCATTCATTCAGATATGGGCCTCGACGATGAATATGTATTCTCGACCGAAATTAGGATAAACTGGTCCAGAGCCCATTTATTGAACATTATGGTCATAAACTCTCAGTTTCTGGATCCGTGGAAGCTAAAATGGGTTAAGGCCTAAGTCATGTTGAAAAATTCGTGAAGTTGTGGCTTGCGAATGCTCGATGTATTGTGTGTGACGCGGATTTGACTGCCTCGTATTCGCCTGCACAACCTCACGGACAACGACTATATTTTCGACAGATAAAAAAAAAAATACAGAAGGTACTGATATTTTGTTGGTTCAAAAAAAATGCTTAGTACCACCAAGTTTAGGAAAACGCGATCCAGCCGTTAAGGCTATAGCTGAACAAACTTACGGGATTTCTGAACTCACTTTTGTGTCTTCCTTAAACGGATAAATTTCTATAGAACCTAAAATTTCAAGTAAAAATGAAAGATAGGTATCTACTTGCCAAAGATGTGAAGGTCTCTACACTTTAAAAAGATAAATTGGAAGATAATTAAATATGTAGAAATTACTTCAGGAAAAAATCGGCTTTTATTTAGATGAAACTATTTTCAGTGAATGTCATTTATTAAATTGAATCTATTAGATAAGTTAATAAAATTTTGCGCCGATGCTGCATGTCCTTAAATTTAATTTCCTAAACAGCAAAAGTCTACAAAATTGCTTTGCTCTGAAGCACGAATGCTTAAAAATCTACAATTCAATTCCGAAAAGGGACAAATAGACTTTGCCATTTACAGAAAACTTTGTAATGTTTTCCCTTGTTTTAACACTTATTTCCTTCTCAAAAGGATATGATATCTTCTGCTTCATCCTTGTCCACCCATGCTTGCAAATGGAAATACAAAACCTCTAGGAGCAAGGAGAAGCATCCATAAGAAAATATAGGAAACCAGGTCATTAAATAAATCGACGGATGAGATTAGGTTTATGACCGAGATTCAGATAGAATGGAAATGTTTTGTTTAAGCTTTCTGTGGTACTTAAGGATTAAGATACGATTTGTTTCAGCTTGCAAAATTTGAGTAATGCTCATCAAGTTTTGAATTTCCTAGCACGCACTCATAGACGCATAAATACTGATGGAGTTGAGAGAGGTTGGCAAAATGAACAGTTAAAGTTACATAAACATCATGATTTTTCTGGTTTTGTGAATTCAGTCCTTGAAATTGATGAATTGTTTGAGCTTTTAAGTATGATTGAATGGCATTCGGATTGAAATTCGATCTCATTTCCCCATCAGTTGAACATTATTTATTTATCCTTTATTCAAGTAGTGTGTGAGGTTCAGTATCTTTTCTTTAATTACGAATTTTCCACAGAAGAAAAGGAACTTTTCAAAGTAGAAAGGTTCCTACTTCGCATGAGTTTAACAACAACTATTTCTCGTATATGCTCTAACGTATTTGGCGGTACAAGAGGCATGCACCACAATTCAATTAAACTGCCAAATGCTTGCGGTTTCGTTAAGCAGTGAAAGTTTTAGGAAAACTTTTCAGGTAATTACAAAACCTTTTACAAACAACGGAATGAGCGAACACTGTGAGATAATTGATATTGAGTTACCTACACGAATGGCGCATGCAATGGTTTTTCCAGAGATGTGATGATGTACTCATTTTAGTTACGTGTATGTAGGTAGAACATAGCACAGAACTAACTGTTGGCGGTTTTATGAATGATCCTTTTGTTCCTGGGCGCTTTTGAAAAACAGATTCGTTTAATTACCTAGAAATTACTAAAGGTGGATGTGTGTGATGTTAATTGAAATACCTAAGTAGTTATACACAATAATAACCATAACCAACACCTTTGGTTTCCCAAATTAAAATCCAATTTAATGTCTCGAAAATGTGTAATTTAACTTTCTTTTTTTGGAAAGTGTGGTTGCAATTTTTGAATGCAAAAGAACTGAAAAGAGGGGGAAATATTCAAGTGTTGTATGCTCGTTATATTTGTAAGGCGCCTAAGGGGTCCGAACCTAAAAATAGGTAATCTATCGGTGAGTAATTTTGATGATCCTAAATATTTGTTTGGAGAGGAAATCAACGCAATTTGCGACAAAAACGTAATGTTCAAAAATTTGGTTTTACTGTTTTTTTCCAATGACCCTTTTCGATCAACATTATAGTATCATGTTCTTGCATTAATTTTTTTCATTTCGTTTGCCAGAATAAAAATACAATGTAATGAAATTCGTTGTATCAATATTTCTTAATGAAAACGGTACACAGGGGAAATAAATTCAAAATTGATTCTCAGACCTTAATTTATGTATATAAATTTCGAACCTGAAAAAAAAACTAAGTATAAACGCAGTTTATATTTAGATACAAGATAATATAAGAAATCCGACAACGGTGTAGGAATGTCGGTACCCATAGAAAAGTGTAATTATCAGTGTTTATTGATGTGTAGCTTATTTTTAAAATGCTAATAGATCTACCTTATTATCTGTATCTACGATTATTCCAATTATTGCAGACGAGACTCAACGACCATCGAGCGTGAAAAGTTAATATTTAGTTTAATAGGCAATTCCATGTTTTAAACGAGGCTATCTTGGCTTAGATTTCAGCGCTGATTTCGCTTGCGTGCAATTTACACCAATAAAACTGCTCTAATTTGATTTTGTATTCAACGGTTTTTCCTTCTTAAAGGCGATCTTGAAAAATGGATTTGTTAACCTACTGAATTTCAAGAGAGCATTGTGTAACTCAATTGAAAGTGTGTAACTCTGCGGTGAAGATCTCTTAGAAACTGAACTACCGGCCTTTAATTTGAGTATCATCAAATTTGAGATTTTTGTTTGGTTTGATCTTACATCTACATATAACTATTTAAGCTTTTCATAGAAAAAAAAACATGAAAACTGTATTTACTTTCCATACATCTAGCTATTTTCTTGAATATAAAACAAGTATCTAGATTAAAACTTTTACTCGATCGAAAAAAGTGCAAACATCAAAATTTTATGTTCACCGGTTCCACCTTTTCTCTGTATTCATTTCCGTCCAGTCTTCTTTTCGCTTTGTGTTTGTGTTTCTTTTTTGAAAAATCATTCAAGTAGGTCAATGTCAATCGTTAAGTAACTTTATCTTTTCTGCCTTATGAGAGATAAGTTTGTTAGTGAATATGTGGCTCGGAATGTTGATGTTTTAGTGCATAAATAATTTATACTACCTCCCTATTTGGACCTACCATCTCCTCATCAAATTGGCCATGAAAAGTAATACGAGTATATATTATGAGACACCAATTTAAATGAGAGTAGGTATTAATATTTTTCCGACAACAACAATGACGAGCTTAAGAGATTCGAGCAAACATCTAATACTTAAACAGTTAATTAATAATGAAAGTCCAATCTCAGTCGAATATACTCCAGAGATGTGCGTAGGCACTTTGGATTTTTCTTTGGTCGATGGTTATACCATAAGTAATTCCATTTATTCATCGGAATTTTTAATATTCCACATTAAAGCCTTTCTTTATTTTGGAGAACCAAAAGTCAGATCATCTAACGTTTTTTTCTCAGAAAAAAGTTCTTAATTAGATACTGACTTAAATTATAAATTTTCGCCAACCAACGGAGAACGCGAACGTAAAGTTTTCAAAAGATCTGAAAACCGGTAAGTTCATGAATTAAAGAAAAAGTTTTTTGACCTTAAATTTGCAAGTTTTGTTTGAAGCTCATTTTTCCTACAACGATTGCCGATATTTAAATACAAAAGCTTAAGCAATCTTTTTAAATGAATTCCAATTGGATGTATTTATTAAATTTTTGCTAAATTTTCAACCTCATTTCGTGCCCATTGAATCCAAGTAATCTCACTTCGAAATGTGAGTTTGTATTGCATCATTTAAGCTAATATGATCGCATCATCAAAGGAGAACTATAATGTTAATTGAAATGCATATCGGTTGAAAGAGTAGGAAGAGATTGAATGATATTTATTTATGTTCGGATTGAATATGAAATCTATACATTTTATATACAAAGCTAGCATACAAAACATGAGCGGCTCGACAGTTCTTGGAGAACCAGAACCTAGTGAAACTCACTCTCAATCATTCCTGTGCTACGTGTTGATATTCGAGAAAAATGGAGCAAAATTTTCTGTCGAGTTCGAACGGCTTATTGAGAGACACTTAATCACAACAAGAATTATTCTTCGAGAATTAGTCACTGTCACTGTAACATACTCAAATGCAAATCTGTCAGCAGACCTACGAACTTACTATTTAGCCAAAGAGTATTAAGAAGGTTTATTCTGCTAACTTTATGTTATACCGAATTTAATTTAGTAATTTGAATAAGTGAGACGTTACAGTATATGAACAAAAAATCTGTCAGCAGACCACAACTCGTTCGCATATTAATCAATGTAATATGTAGTAAATAATTATTTATTTAAATTATAATTTGTTGGCATGAAATATAGAACAAAAACAAAAAGTTTCCTTCAAATTCCTTGAAATGTTTAGAGTTCTTTCACATACTCACAAAAGCATACATAAGCATGGCTAATGTGAATGACCTTTTTTATGCAAACCATTCTTGAAACTATCATCATTAATTTTCATTGTCATAGAAAATAAAAAACTCAACTTTTCACAGCAATATATGAACATAAACAAGAATTCCTCAAGAAGGAATAACTTATATGTTTTTAGCCGTAGCCGGAACATAAACAAAATTTTATTTAGCAACGTGTTACAGTTACTTTGATAGCAACACAAGTCATAACAATGAAAAAGTACTTGTTTATAGATTAACAGGTGAGTTGAATGCCTGATCTTTGACATCAACCCCGTCTCGCAGACTTGACAGATGTAAACATTTTACTAGCGACACAAAAACAGATAAAAACAAAATATGTATGAAGAAAACACTGCTATGTAGCAACGACCGTTTAAAGGGTGTGGGAACTGCATGCGCCTTGAATTTTGTATATTTCGATTTAACTTCACATGCATCAAACTAGGGATGTCCCCAATAAAACGAAATACATGTATCGAAAGGAATTTGAAAAATGGATAAAAAATAAATTTCTTGATCTGGAAATAAATCTGGAGAAGTAGTTTAAGTCAATGCATTTCCTATCGTCTAAGTGTAAATTGATAGAGGAAGTGATGTAGAATCAATGCTTACTTATCCGTCAGATAAAAAAAATATATCTTAGAAGAAGAAAAATTTAATGTAATGGATGAGTGCATATAACTGCATATAGTTGAGAAACATCGACTGCTCGGAATCAAGGAACAATGCAAACAGGATGCCCTACACGAAAGAAGGACGACGACGACGATGACTACGACTAGTAGTACGACAACGATGAGGAATAATCTGTTACTACTTTGCTGGTGCATAAAAGCAATCAACTTTTTGCTTGCTCCAGGCACTTTGCTTAAAGCTATAGGATAAGTTCCAATTCAAAATACGAACGTATCGTTTGATAAAAATAAAGTGTATCCATGTGCAAAAATGATGTCGACTTCATAAAGGACACTCGGATGTATCCAATTCCAATTCAACATGATTATGCATTCGTATTATGTATTATTATTTTTAACGCATTTTCACTAAAAACGTCATCCAAACAGAAAACACATCCGAAACAGAATGGTATTAATTTATTTATTTAACTTTTTTGTGTGTGATCATATCCTGTGAAAATGTGTGACGATGTCCTTTCGAACACGTCATGACAGCTAGAGAGGAAGTTTTATTGTGAAAAAAGACAAAACTTTCACACAAATAATATTTACTTATACAAAAAAAAAATAATGCTATATGTATGTAGGGCAATCCTTTTTGAAATCATCAACACACAACAAAAACAACAAAACTTACATTGATCCTTTTGGTACTGTCATATTCAGCCCATCAAGCACAATGTTGGGATTTTTGACTGTCCCGTACATTTTGTGAGCACGGCGCACACATACAGCTTGTTGTTTCCTGGTGGCCAAAGTCGATGGTTGTGACATGAAAAGGCGGCGACGTGCGGCTAAATCCATTTGGGGTGCGGCTGGCTCAATTGGCGGAACACCCTCTGATTCAGCATCCATGATTAGATTTATTTGTTTGTGGTTTTGTGTGGGAGTTTGTATTTGTGGGCAATGTTTTTGTCGCCCCCGCTAAATTCTGTGCGATACACTCGATGTCGTCACTCCTAAAATGATGAAAGGATGAACCCTTATAACGTTGCTGCTAATTCAATTGAAGTTGTTTGAAGTATCAAAAGTTTCTGAAATTAAAAAAAAATTACTATAGGGTTCAGTAAAGTTATTATGTATGTAGGTGCCTTAATACAGACAAAAAAGTTTACAGGGACCAAAATTGTTGTGAAAAAAAGTATAAGACATGTATTATGTCAGAACTTATTTTTTTCTATCGATCCAATATTGAATTTTAGTATTGGAAACTGATTTTTTGTTTATTGGTTGGGAATTTTAATGTAAGTTCATTGGAGGTCCTTTGTTAATATATTAAAGTTATGAAGAGGTTAAATTGAAAACAAGGCACATGGACTCTATTTTAACTTTTATTAGAACGAAATTTGCTAAAACTGTTCCTTTTCAGTGAGATTATCTTTTATTATGAAATTCGGCAAATACAGGTAGAGCTAGAATTTATTTTTATCTAACGTGACCTTTTTCAAAATCTCGAAAACTCTATTCCTATATGTATGTATAAACACTAAATAAATCTGCAATTTAAAATTTAAAAAAAAAATCACTTTTTTTACGTTTTTAGCAGATAGGGCACTCGAGAACGCAATCAAGTGCTTGGTTTTATTTCCTTTAATTAATTTCAAAATAATGACCTACTCTTGATGGATATAAAGGCGATTTCTAAGATTAGCTCATCATTTATTCGTATTTTTTTTACTCCTTTTGATCCAAGAAACGTTCGGATATACAAACCAAACAAAATTTATAAATGAAAAAAAAAAATGGTTCGCCGCCACCCTATATCGCGGTCGCAGCCCCAAGGCACTCAACCTTAAAATATAAAATCATTAAATCTTAAAAGAAAAACCTCAAGCAAATATTTAATAAATCATAATAACCTAGACCATTTTTTAAGACATTTTCCCTTAATCGAATTTTGCTTTTCCTTTGACATTAATTACCTAAGTTATGCGTGTCGATTTTTAATTGGTTTCTTTTACACTACACCATGGTCCAGCAGAGCTCAATCATTCTTATTTTTATTGGAATTTTTGACATTATTCTCATTACGGCGATGATACAACTTGTCATTTTTGTAAGTGAATTATATTAGAGGGCTTTTTAAGCCTGTCCTTGTATACACAACACAGTTTCTTGTCACGTACATATTTTCTACAAAATGTTACCTAAAGTGATACGTGTACATACATACATACCCATAGTCCTTAAAAACCGAGTTCATTAGGTTTTGATATTTATTTTGCAGCGGATAGGTAGGGGCAAGTTACTAAATTAAGGAATTGGATCACAACTTTATAGGAAAATTATTGCCTAGCGGTGCATGGTTAGTTTCGAAACACCTAAATTGGGTCAACCATTTGTCGTACCGCTGTGAAAGTTATGTAATAATTTGCTCCGCATCAGTGAGTTATAATTCGCGCTTAAGGGATGAAATCGGGAGAAATTTATGCATAACCAAACTGTTTATTTTATTCAAGAAAGCTTTTCAAATCCACGGAAATGAAAGTGTTTATTTTCCTTACAAAAACACTGCCACTATTTATTTTCTATGGGATTCTTGAGAATTAGTACTGGCTAGTCGGATCATGTTTATAAACCAGAACACAAGTTACATTATTAGATTCCCCGTATAAATCCCCCCATAATTCTAATTTTAGTTCTTGGTCATCATAATCTATACTCGAATGTGAGGTTAATGCATTTTCTATTCACTTGCGAAATCCCGTCGATGACGACGATTTGTTTACATCCACCCCCTAGTAGCAGTTCAGGCTTATCTTTGGTCCCCTAACCTTATAGGACATCTAATATGTCTTATACGAGTATATTGATTGGAACCACTATTCGTACCTATATGTCATATAAAATTGTTTGCACATGTCCTTTGACTAACGATAACATTAAAGAATATTCTTTTGTTTCTCATAACATACTGACACATAAAAAACAAAAAAATATAAATATTATATAAATAAAAGAAATAGGGAGCAGAAGGATTACAAATACACATCATCATAGTTGTCTTGCTCCTGATTGCAATAAATCAGATGTGAAAACCATAAATGTGTATTTGCTGCTTCCTTGTTTAAGAATGGCACAAAAAGGACAATTGTTGTAAATCATGAATGAAAGAGTGTACCTACATGTTTATGTACCTATATATTAGTACTTGTATAGGTGAAGAGCAAGCTGTGGTTTGAAAAATTAAGAACAACATTGCCGACAAGGAAGTAAAATAATTCCGTTCGTAAAATAAAATATCCTCGCTTCTTCTAGGATTTGCAGAAGAAGACTCTTTGTATTGTTCCTTTGAACTGTGATGAGAAGGATGGACTAATTTTCTGTGTTATAGGTAGGTTTATTGCTGTCTGTGATGATAGTTAAGTTATGATTTTCTGGATGGTTTTAATTTTTGAGATTGGCCTGGGTATCAGAAGTGGGCTCCTTAAATAATAGCCATTTTCATATTTTCTACACGATTTTTGTTTGGAAAATATATTTTTTGTTAAAAATAAAAATAGATTGGATTTGTTTTTACTGCTGATAAATATTAATTTATTTATGACTGAGGTTATGTATTTTTTTTAGAGAAAAATCTACAATATTTTTTTAGGTGATAAAACATGTGAAAATATTAACAATTGAAAAATATTCCGGTGACAATTTATTTTAAAATAAAAGTCAATCGATAACACATTTTTAAAATTAACAAAAAAACGATGAGCGCGTAAATCCATTTCATCTTTTTTGATAGAGAAAAAAATCTGTGCGATAAAATTACAGGAATATGCAAATGTATATCACACTTCGTTGATATGCGCATATCAGAATATGCAAATGATGAACATAACAATTCGAAATGAAATAAAGTGTTGTGCCACGAAGAGAGAAGGCGCAAAACCCCATCGACCCACCAGTGTGATAAATTACGTGCATATACTTTATCATCATTACACAGCATCAAAAAGTATGTATAGGTAAATCCTTGAGCATAATATTTAAGGAATACAATGAAAGGCTGCCGCCATGCGTTTTGTGGGTTAAAAGCCAAAAAGTCAAGTGTTATGGAATTGATAGGTGGACTTACACTTTAAGACATTTTAAGGTATGGGAAAGTAAGACTGAAGGATGTTGAATCATTTTTCTTCGGCTTTTGAGGCCGTTCAAATGCATTTACACATTTTATGGCCCCTGATGATGGCTGAATTTTTGAGCAAAAGGAACCATTATTTTAACATGCATCATTTTATGAAAGGCCTTACTAATATAACTCAGAAAATTTCATTAAATTATTAATCATACTAAGTGGGCTTTAACATTTATACAAAGCCTTACTGCAACCTATTTGTCTTCTTAAAAGAATATTAAATACATAACCCCTAAATAAATTTGTTTTCTTGTATAAAATTAGTTTATGCGTGTCCTAAAATTAAGCATTTATCTGATCTCTGAAGTCATGAAAGTTCATCAAGGAAAGATATAACAAAATGCTGTTAATTATTAAATTCACATTAAGAGTTTTAAAGTGATATAAACAAGCTATAAAAATGATTTCTGTGGCTTGTGAGATACCTTTTTTATAATTAATAAAAATGATGATGTTTCGATTGTATCGCATTGTTTATTGCTCTAATTCAAATACTGGACCATAAGCGTTCACCTTTTAATTGCAAGCACTCTCTAGCTGCCAATTTCCTATTATATTCGTATGCTTTAACCAGAAAATATACAAAAAAGAAAATCAAAAAATGCATATCTGTAATCGGTTTGAACTCCCAATATCCCATTCCACTTATCGAAGCACAATAAATTTGTAAATCAGTAAAGTTTAAAACTATGCACACAGACTACCGCAGATCCACCATATTTTCCATCCTTATATCGTTCCCACCATCGAGCTCCATTCAAAAATGAAATATAAAAATAAAAATAAAACAAGGATGTGCAATTTGGAGAAGCAACACAAGCCAAGTCTGCCAATTATAAAAAAATAATAAATAATGAAGACAAAAAAAAAACTACTCAAGGTTATGTTGAATATGATACAAAATCCATATACATAGGTTACCTCTCCCACACATCCACATTCAATATTAAAAATGTGGGGATTTTATATCGACACAAATGATAAAAAAATAAATTGGCAAGATTTCGAGATAATTTAAAAAAAATCTAGTATCCATTGATTACATTTCGATTGGCAAGGTTTTCATTACAAACTTAACAAAAATCCGGTTTTTGTTGTTGTAATTTGTAATTTATGAACCCAGCGCTTGATTGGCGGACTTTATGTCCTTATGAGAGCAGAGAACTTTAAAAAGTTAACAATAATTATATGCAAATTAATTATCTCATTTTGAGTAATGGAATGAAAATGAAATTCTTTGGGTGTTAATTCAGAGAAATGTAATTATTTGGTCGTGGAGTGTTAATAACCAAATTAACTAAAGCCTTAGCACTTTTAATTAAATTAACTTTAACAGATTCTTGAGTTAAAAGTTCCAAATTATAACTTCTGTTAACCAAAGTTATTATTTAATGGAAATAAGTTCTTCTTCTTCTTCATGAATGAAAATGAAATGGCAAGCTGAATCCCAAGAGCTTGCTCTTGTGGTTCAAGGCTATAATGTGGTCCATGATTTATTAATAAGGAGAAAGTGTGGCAAAAGTTAAGTTATGTGTCTTTTTCTTAAAAAAGTCACTCTTGTATTAAAATCAAACTTCGTTGTTGTATGTTAATTCATGTAGGATCTTAAAGATAAATTGCCATTACTTTATATATTTTAATATTTGATGGTTAATTTGATTCTGTTAGAATTTCCTCAAAAAGAAGGTCTTAGGTTCAATAAAGAATTTTTTGAACTATTACAAGTCATCATAAGTTCTGTTCAACTAGCTGCACTGGACTACTCTGGGCAGAAGAGTGTAGCTTTTTTGTGTTCATTGAGAAAATTTCTGCACTGACTTACACTGATTAGTGTTCATTGAGCTGAACTAGTGTACACCTACCTTTTGAGCTAGTGCAGGTTGGTAAAAACTGTAAAAATCAGTTGAAGTCATTATTCGATTATATTTTGTTAACGAATAAAGTTGATTTTTTCCGCGCTTTGTATTTTTGATTAAAGTTTTTAAATAATGCATAGTTTAGAGCCAACTTCGAGTAAAGGGCAATCTCTGGTGATTCAGTGTTCTCCAATTAATCCAATAATTACACGAAAAATTCCCAACGCAAGTGTTTGAAAGTTCGATGAAAAAAGGTGAAGAGGAGGAAGAGATTTTGTTCCTAAAAAGCCAACAACTTCGTCGCAGGAACTAGGAATGAATTTCGTCCCTTTGCCATCGACTTCAGCGTAGGCATAAGGCATTTTACTTTCGCCGAATTTAATTTGTTTTCTTCTTTTTAACATCTGACGTATGACGGTTTTGCTTGAGTGTGCTCTGACAGTTTTCATGAACCTGCACTGCACTACACTACTCTACATTGGCCTTTTCCTGGTTGAACACAACTATAATTCTCTCTAACCCTACCACATTTTCTGTGTATTTGTGTTTTTAAAAGTATAATTTGGCGTTTGTGCTATTCCACATTGCTGTTTAAACATTGTTAGGAGGTATTTTCTACAAAAATTAGTTTTTTTTTCTTGATATTTTTGTTGCTCTGAGTTTCTGTGACGTACCAAGTGATAAATATTTTTTTTCGAAGACTTTTAGATATAATTTCAAGTATAATTATATATTTTTTAATAAAACATCTAAGATAATTATCGGCTTAAAAAAATAAACAATTAATAAACAAAAATTATGCGTCGCTCATTTGGTACAAGAGCCATTGAAAATTTCGTTTGCCAGAAAAATCTACATATGGGAAATATGTGTTTTTCCAACGAAACCGAAAAAATATTAAGAAATTTATAATAATAATTTTCCAAATAATGTTAAGTTGGAAGCTAATTTAGTAGGATTTAAGTACTCAATTATAAATTTTGTTAAAAATAAATAATTATAAGTTTATGCTGTGTAAAACGATTTAAAAATTTTCGGTAACTTAAACAATGTTTTTTCTCTAAACTGTTCCACAGACTTTTTTAATAAAATTATTTAGTGAAAGCTAGCGTTTTGTCATAAATATTGCAGAATCTGCAATTGGGGGCTGTTTACCTGGCCAAGAATATAAAGTGTCTTCTTAGTTTGCAGTGATCCGTGATGAGTCCCGTTTCCATTCGTAGATTATTCCTACTTAAAGCTGATACAGTTCATGAAACTATTTCGGTTATAGTTCCCAAGAAGTAGTTTTGCCTGCCTCAGTTTTGGTATAGTTATGTATTTCAAGTTTTTGGATCTTTTGACCTCCTCCATGCATATAAATATAAATTCATATTTGCTTGACATTCTCTTTTTAGGTCCAAATGCGAAATAAATTGTTTTAGCCATTTGTATGGTTAAGAACATTTTACTCCGATAACATTCATTTTTAAAATTTTAAGTCAATTTCGTATAAGGAGGTTCGTGAAACCCGTTCGTGCACTTAATTTTTTAATCGATATGTCGTTATAGTGGAATGTTGTTTTTTTTTTTTTTTTTTAATTAATTTCTTCGAGGAACTGGATTTTTTAATGACCGATGTTGAAAATATTTCAATTTAGGGAGATTTTAGTATCAAATAAAGCAACAAAGGGCTAGGGGAGCTTTAATAAAACAATCTTTCGAGCTGAATCGATCTTAATAATAAAAAAAAATTAGGTAATATTGAAAAAAAAAAAAACTGTGATTTAAGTTTGCTGAAAACATAGCAAAAAAACATTGGGATATCTTTTCTATTAAATCGCATACAAATAATGTTAATTTATGTATCCGCTGGTCCATATACTGTCCATTGGTTTGTGCAACTATGTGTCCAAGTGTCGTTTGACGTTTTTAAAGCAAACGTCAAACCTCTTAGAACTTCCTTACACAATTCATCACCATTTTATCATCTAGCTTAAACTGTACGTATTTTTCCGCTCATTCGCTCGTAAAATGTGGACACAAAACAGAAAAGGTAAACGTCAATTATTAAGCTTTGAAGGTAATTTGCATTGCATAAATAATTAAAGTCAGACTTGAAAGAGAATTTCAAGATCAATTGGATTAAAAAACAAAAACAAGTTAAATCAGAAGCTGCATTTATTGGTTTTACCTCTCTGACGCATATTCTTCTTAGGGTAATGATTTGTTGCAGAGTTGCCATTGCGTACGAATGTATAAAAGCTTTGTTTCTTTTTTTAAAGTCGTTATTGAATACTTTGTTATTGTTCGTCTGCAAAACAAATAAATAATATAAAAACCTTGTTAATTTTTGCATTTAACAATAATCAAGTTAACAAGCGTTTCTTGGTAATTGAAAATAAGATTACTATTGGATAAAGAACGTATGTTTTATAAGTTCAGAAAAGTAGAGGAATAACAATATTTTCGAATATTCTAGAAAAATGTCTAATAGTTTTGACCTCAAAATAGTTTGTATAAAATTATTTGTGCAAGATTTTAGTTGAATTGGTACGATATTAAATCTGTTTTTAGCATGCAACTAGGTTAAAACATCGATTTAGCAAATTTTAATCGGATATTATTATCAGACTTTCCCTACTCTTTTATTAAAGTTAAAATCATCGAATATTTATTTTGTCTTTTTTTTATCGTGCAGACCTTTGACATTTATAAACGCCAAAACAGTTCAGTTTACTTACTTTTTAACACGAACCGTCATTGTTTTAGGTTTGTTCAGAAGCAATTTACTAATAAAATTATTGCTTTAGCACAATACTATAGTTAGGGAATTTTTAAAATTAAGAAAGAGTTAGTCAACTACTTTAAAGTTAACAAATTGTTAAGTAGTATAATAATAATACCCTAAAAACAAGCTGTTAAAAATGTCAAATTTTTAGTTTCATTTTTCAATTCAGTTTTGTTATTTTTCTTTACTTATTCTTATTATTAAGGCTTCCTATTTTCTTAAAGCTGCTGTATATAAATAATTGGCCCAACTCTTTAATCCATTTTTACTAAAGAAGAAATTAAAAAAGCGTTCTGGTACCGCAAATAAAGATTTTTGAAAAAAAAAAGCTATTGACAAATGATAAACCGTCTTACCTATGTAAGCACGGACTGCTTATAAACATTAGCTTTAAAACCGCTGCTGAGAAACATAACCTTTCATGGACGCCGACATCAGCTCTAAAGAATTCAATTACCCATTTAAAAACGGTGTTTCAGTATAATCGTGCAGTTCGAAAATGCAAGGATCCACTTCTTTCGTGTTCACCATAACATATCAATGTCATTGTTATGAATACGAACTTGAGTTAGATACTGCAAAACTTGATCCCATAAAATATTTTCTATACTACAAAATCCAAACAATATATAATCTAACAGATTGTACCTACTGTCTTTCCATTTCCGCTATAGTATTTTTTAAATTGAAAAAGTTCTTTTTGTTTTTGAAAATTTATGATACAAGTAAAAACTCTTGACTTGAGAATAAATAAAAATCCATTAAATTAAACTATAATCATATCGAATTTCATTTTAAATCCGAACAAAAAATTTAATAAACGATACAATACGGCGGCTACTAAGTTCGTTTCGATTGGATGAAAAACAAAACAACAAATTTGTGGCATTGAATAAAATTTAACGATAATCACACTTTTGAAACTTTCATAACAAAGAATTCGGCATGGATAATGAAAAGAAAAAAAAAAAGCAACAAAACTTCTAAATGTTAAAACTCTGAATGATGTAGACATTAAAGTTTTGACGAATAAGAACCCAGGCTTTATGGTAAATTATGTACACAAGGGACTTAGGGTAGGACCACTTGCTTCTATCTATCATGGAAAAGGGAATTATTGTCAGACGCCACTTACCGAAGGACTGTAAAAATTAAGTAGCTTTACACACAGAATCGTTGAAAAAGACCACTCGTCAAAATGTTCTTATACTTAAAAAGTTCGCATTCTAGGCTTAAACGTTTATAAACGAACCAAATGGTACTATAGCTGATGAAGCAATAAATGAGTAAGGGTAAGGTGGAACTATTTGTTCCGCAACTAGAAATTTCCCTGTACGAAAGGAATCGTTTTAAAACGGATTCATTTTATTGATCCGCTCTGTATACAAAAATACAATTTACTTAGAGTCGACATTTGTATCTGCACAAATTGAAAGCGAAAATATATTCAGGCCTTGGGCACATTTCTATGATTTATGCTTCCTATAATTGTGTTAACTATTTACATTCTCTGAATACTTAAGTTGAATTACTGTTCCCTGTTATAAAATTAGAGTTCTTCCTTCTTCAAAACTGCATGTTTAACATAAAAATAAAAAAGAAAGTAGCATCTACCTACTTTTTGTGTGGAACAGTTTTATGGTCCTAAGGTACATCACGGTTGGTAGGAACCATTGCAATGTACTCGTAAGGATATTACAGCACGCACAGTTGTGGAAAAAATATACTCGTACAAAGGTTTTATAGTTGCCTCTTAGGGATGACGTGAAGAAAATAAACATTAGTATCTACACCTACATCTAAAACAAGTTTTGTTGATGTTGGACAATCTTAACAATTTGTTTCTTTACACGTTTTTCAAGAAATAGAACTAAAATAGAACAAACATCAGGGAGCATCCTCTTAATGAACATCAACATTGCCTTGCAGCCAACTAAAACGCGTACTCAACTCCCGCCCCTTTGCCCATCCGAAACCATGTTATTCTCACTACACTACCCTCAGCTTCTTTGGATGCCATTGCGGCGACTGAAAAATTGCAAGTGGATTTCATCAAGGGTGAAATTGACTTTGTGAGGGTGTTGCTTCTAAATTTGTTTTCTTTGCTCGTGCTTCTGGTTCCTTTCCGGTTTAAATTGAAAGTCGTACTTGCTTCCCCGCGTATTGTTGTTGTACAATGAGTCCAGAATAAAAATTAGACATTATTCCCGGTTCTTCTTTTGGTTTTCCTTTCATTTTTTCCTCTATATTCTTCTTTTTTCGGTTTCGACTTCATTATTATTATTTGGATGATGACAGACAGAAAAAAGCGAGTCCTTAATGCTCCTTCAAATTGAGTGAGGACATAATTTGCGGAAGTACCTAATTTATGAAGTGTTATCAAAATCATTAGGGATATCATGTAAATCATCAGTTTTAGATGATCAAGTTGGGCTTTTGAATTCTAGGTAGGTAAAATGGATTTATGTGTCGCAGCTAAACAGCGGTTTTGGTTGAATTTTTGTTGCTTTAGTACATTTACACCTTGTTTAGGCGATTTGATTTAGATTTTTATTATAATTTCTGGAATATTTCTTTGATTACATGATATAAGTTTAGGTCTTGTAGAATGTTTTTTTTAACTCGAATATTTGAATAAGAATAGATTATAGGAATACATTCTGATGAAATACGGGTGGGAATATGGTACTTGGGATAAAGATTTTAGGCCTTCATAGTAAAGCCTACTTTTACTGAGAAAAATCGGTGTCCAAAATGTTTTTGTTTAGTTCGTCTTCGAGTTTAAAAAGATTACCAACCTGTTTAAAAAATTTGGCGTGGAAAAGATCGTTTAACCATAGAATATGCTTTAATTTCACATAATAAAGTTGAAGGTTGTTCCTTCGCTGTGAATACGTGGAAGACATCATGTCATACTTCTTGTCATAATAAAATTGTCTTTCCTTTAGTTTGAGATGGCAATCTCATATAACCGCCAACTGAATGGCTCTTTGTTGATGTCTATAACGAGATATACAAAAAACTGGTCACTGAGCTGACTGCAATTTCAAGGGCAGATGTAACCGGCTCTCTGGGTTATTTCGAACATGAGTTGAATGATGTTCAAATTTACACATATATACGTATTGATGTGTATGTATATTGCACGCACTTTATGAAGAGAGTATAGCATCATCAACACGACATGCAAACTATAAAGGTAGGAGCAATTGGTTAAACAGGTAAAACACCCTTAACATCGGAAGCCTGACTGAAACATCAACAATTAAAATTTAACATGTAAAGTGTATAGTACTTATTTAAGGGAACATAATTACTTTTGATGTTAATTTTCATTACCGGGAAGTAACTCTTTACCGACTTGCCTCGACTCGTCTCATTGAAAAGTACCTAACATCCTGTGATGGATAGTAGATTGTAAAACTACTTGGTAGGAGGACAATGAAACACCCACTTTTGCGCGGTCCCATGGCACTTGCAATCTTGACGTTACAAATTTCTTGGAAACGAGGGAAAAGTACAAGAAAAAAGATTCTTTGATAGATAAATACAATGAGAGTTTTGCATAGTTTTTAGGTCAACTACTTTTGTGTCTTGTCTCATTAGAAAATAGATAATAAAACAGAAAAAATCCTGCCTTGAAAACTAAGAGGTAAGGTTCCGATATGGAAATAACTTATTATAGGAGGATTGTCTGTAGAATATCGTTCCACATGGTTGAGACTATAGTATACAAAATTTAAAGTAATTAGCATGCTTGATGAATGGGAAGAAAGTTTTTGAATTAAAAGTTTATAAAAAAATACTCTCTACCTGGCCACTTTGAGATCAATACAAACTCTAGATGTGATATTCCTTTGTATGGTTCAATGAAAACTTCCTTAAGTTTTTTTCCGAACTGAAATGTGTACCTCTCGTAAACTGAGATACTGAAAGAGACTTTCAAGTTCTATTGATATTGAACAACGAAGATAGTTTCTCCACATGTTGAATTTGCGCGGAAATTATTGTTAACATTTCTTTGTATAGTGGAAGGTGTTTTTATAGAGGTTGAAAATTTGAAATAAAACATAGAACTTTTTTTAATATCCATTAAATTGTTTTTATTTGAAAGATAATTTTCTATCATTAAAATTTGAATATGATATCGGGCATTTAGCCGCCCGTGGCTTGTCCGTAAATGGCTCAATTACACACAATGATGAATTGACATATTTCGATCATCATCAAAGCATATCAACAATCGTTTGTTTTGAGCGCACTGAACGACGTCTTACAGGATGTGTGCTATCATTTGTGGTAAACGTATTTGGAAAACGATCCATAGTTTCCCGAATTCATCGCTCTAATTGACGATTATGAGCACGTAACGCCCGATGTGTTTCTCGAATCGAACCATGTTTTCTAAAATAAATTTGAACAATTTGCCAACGTTACAAGTCCACTGGCATAGAAAACAATGTTGGTAATCTAAAGTTCTCTGTCTCGAAAAATTGAATAGTCTCTGTACTAATCCGATTGAGTGATCATCCGGCCTCCTTGCACCATAAACCTCCGTCAAACCGTCATTTCGCCAACTCGCTGTCTAATGATTCAACTGTAGGGCACGGCACAGAAGTAATCGAAGTTCGTCCTGTAGCCATTTCTCACCCATCTTTGAATAGAAAGAGGAGGAAATAGACCCTCTTTTTCAATGAAGTTTTTTGTCTTAGGCTTACTCAACCTACATCTTCTACCTTTTTCTCGTATCTTATGCGAAAGTTTATTAGGTACAAAAGTATTTTTTTTTTTTCAGAAAAATGTTTTTAGTAATTTTAAATAACAAATAGTTGCGAGTTAATTTCAACACGTTTCTGAATTTAAATAATATCTAAAAACAAAGATTACGCAAACGAGAAATCATATTCCACAGATGCTTTAAAAGTCCGAAATTAGAACCTTTACGTACTCGTCAATTATGAACCCCCATACGTTAAGGAGTGGGGTTTCTAAAGATAATATAGACTTCTTAAGGTGTGTCCACACCAAAGAAACATTTCAGGAAACATTGTTTAAAAAACGTTTCTGAAATGTTTCACATTTGTTTAAAAAACATTTCAGAAACATTGCAGAAACATTTCAGAAATGTTTCTGATTTGTTTCTTTAGTGTGGACGTTTTGAGAAACATTTATGAAATGTTTCTTTGTTTCCCATTGTTTCCATATTGAGTTCTCTGTAATTTTTTTTCTCGCCTGTGTTGCACTTTAAGCGCATGATTTTTTTTTTTTCTACTTTATCTTTATCACAATTTATATTTTAGCAAATTTCATATATTTCATCTGCTTTTTTTGATTTTATTTTTAAAATTTTCGACAAGTTGATCCCACAAAACTTTTTTTATTTCGTAAATTTTTATGAATTGGATAACATTCTCGTTGTTCCACACTTTTCGCGACATTTTATATTTGTATTAATAATTACTCACGCACTTTCTACCTGTGTAAATGCTTGGGAAACAAATAAAGTTTCCCATTCGGAATGGGAAACAGAAAAACATTTCATAAACATTTCAGAAATGTTTCGCGAGCGTCCAGACCAAAGAAACATTTTTGAAACATTTCAGAAACATTTAACATTTTTTTTTTAAATGTTTCTGAAATGTTTCAAAAATGTTTCTTTGGTCTGGACACACCTTTAGACTCGAAATAATATCGATGAAAAGCTACTTCTCATTAGTATTACTATATAAACTTTATTTTATCTTAAGATCATTTTGTATATTTAACACGTACAAACATATTTATAAAACCATTAAGTTCTCGTAGACGATAAATGTGATAAACGCTTCTTAACATGTTCTGTAAGTTTGTAGGCGCATTAAAATCGAAGGAAACACACAATGTTTTGTGATAGATTTATATCGACCTTAGCCCCTCTCCTTTAGAATGCGATTACTCTTCAATTAGAAACAAACAAATGAACCTTTTCTGTGTAGATAATTACTGTTAATTGCAACCATAAGCACTTTACAAAGGCCACTAAGGGGCACTTTTAATATATCCCAATAAGAATGTACAAATGTATCTACGCAAAACATTTCCCGTTTTGCTTACTCGTATACCCTTATGTACCCTTTGACCGTCAATAATACCAGTTAGTTGCAATTTCATATCATTGGAAATTGGCCCCGCAATTGACCGGGAGAATTATTATGGGCGGCGGCGGCATGGTCGGTAATATGGCATTAAATTTATCGTAAATCAAGGTGAACTTCATTCTTGCGTTGTTTACATGTGTGTTTTGTGAAATTACTTACATAAACGTTATAAATATGTACGTACAAATGTCTTAATCAAAATTGACATTCTGATTAATGTCCACAAACAAATATTGGTCGCATCATTGTTTTGAGAACAACGTGTATGGGATTTCTCTGCCTGAGTTGGGAAAATTCAAGGTTGTATCCGATAGTTCGTCCATCGCTGTCCAAATTCAATCTAAGTAATTTTCCTGTTACAAAAGTTAATGTTTGCCTTTTGACGCTAACAAAACTAGTTCGACAACCACATGCGACTATCGAGTGGAGTGGATAACTTTATATTTGTAAACTGGATTTTTTGTAATAAAATAAAACCGCACATTTTCGTTGTGCAGTTTTATTTTTTTCAACTTTTTTTTTTGTGCTGACGTAACTGCTAAAGTAAACTAAAACAAAAGCCAAAAACAAAAATCAATTTCAAACGGAAAAATTAATTCAATGGAAAATTGCAAAGCTCTGCATTCTGGAACTCTATGACCGAGCAGATAGTAGCCTCGTTCACTGGGTTTACTGAGTGAAAGAGACACAAATGAGTGTAACAAACCAAATTGATACACGAAAGTAAAACCAAAGTCAAAATACACAGTCATCTCTCAGAAGAATGATCGTTTGTTAGTCATTTTTTTTAATGGAAAATAGATTTCTTTTAACGTTCTTAAGTTCAATAAAAATAGGTAGTTGTATTATTTATCATCAAAAAATTTTTTCAATTTGTTTCTTAGACAGTTGTTCAAACGTGACTTAGCCTCGATTCAAGATTTAAAACTAAGGATTTCGACGGACAAACTGAGATTAAACCAGAGTTCAACTATTTCATAATGCCAAATGCGAAATCTGTCTAAGACTAAACCTAGTATCAGCTTGATTTATCTCTGTACGACAAGCGGTCTAAGCGGAGAAACTAATCCGGCCAAAGCGTCAATATTCAGTTTCGTTTAAAATATAAAGATTAATGCCGAGACTATACCTAATAGCTTTTAACACACATACTCGTATATTTACAGTGAAATATTTGAATAAATGTAAAATAAAAAAAAAACACAAAGTTGCCTTCTTCGTACTATTCTAATAGAGCTTACAGATTTTCTTATATGAACGTGCTAGCATACAAATTTCGCAACAGTACTTAAAAAAACTTAAGGTAATCCATCTTGCGTAACCATTACACTCTCAAGTGTACATTCACTTTTAATGCTGACTGTATCATATTAACTATTGCTGCACTCGATCTTCCGCCACGGATGAGTCATTTTGCCTCAGCGACCATCACAGCATGGCAGTGGTTTCAAATTTAATGGTTAAACCCGATTGAGTGTGGAATATTGCAAGAATATTGTTGCAGCTAGATAAACTATAAATAAATAAAATAACACTACAACCAGACTATGGCAGAAACAATATTTTCCTACATTCTACTCGCATACTTTTTGGTTTTTGCACCATCAGCAATGGTGTTAGGTTCTACGAGTATATAGCACTGAGACCTTAATGTGCAACAAAGCGAGAGCTTGTTGTATTAACGAGCGGTGGCAAGTGTGGATATTTGAATTGGACTGGCAACAATTTTTGTTGATATGCGGTCCTGTGACTTCATAGTTTTAGATATTCTGGTTATAAACACAAATATGTGCCCTATCTGACTGATTCAAACTCAAAAACTAAAACAAGGGCCACGCGCTTTAGTGTTTTGATATTCACAAATTTGTGTTTTGAAATTTCAGAAATTATCTTATGTTGTAATTATTACAATAATTGCATTCGTATTGACTCAATATGTAATGTTTAACGTTTATCACAGTCAAACAAGGGCTTAATTCAAACAAGTCTTGTAGCAAGATGGACTTTGGGTTTTATTACTCTTCAAATTTGAATGGACACGATTAAATTGGCGTTGGCCCAACTCATTGCTAAGTATACCTATTCTTGTCAACAATACTGACTCAAGTATTGGCTTGGCTTAGTGTTATATGGAAAAATGTAATATCTGCTTTCGGACCGTGCTACCACTTGGAATTACACGTTGCTTCCCCTATCCGGCTGCCCGCACCTTGTGAGGACTCCGAGTGTCAAAAAAGCCGTGCTGGCTCGTATCCGAAGAAACCACTGAGAAAACAAAATTTTTATCCCGGGAAATGAGTTTTTCTCAAAAATACTTGTCTTGCATTATGAAAGAAGATTTAGGACTCTGTGCATACAAAAGACACCCTGAACACGTGCTCACAATCGCACTGAAACAGTCACGGTAACAAAAATCGAAAGCTTTGCTACGTGACGGGTACACGAAGAATTGTCATCGACGGATTCTGTTCACTGACGAGGAAATCTTTACCATCGAAGAACGATGGAGTGTATGCTCGGACATCAAGGTGAGAATTTGATCTGATTCCGAGGGGTCGAAAGAGGTCACTACCCGCAAATGTAATGTTATGATAGGGAGTGAGTTATGATTGCATTGAATAGCTTTATTTCTGCGAGCAAGGAGTCGAACCGACGGCGAAAGTTTATTAACGTGTTGGCCTACAAATAGTTCACATTTCAACAAGGCTCTGCTTCAGCTGACAAGGCAAAGACCACTCAAGAGTGACCCAAAAACAAAACACCGAATGATTAGCCAGACGGTAGTACTGATCTCAACCCATTAGATAACAAGCCCTGGTCTATGTTAGAGGTAAAAGCCTTCTCTACTCAACACCAAAATATTGAGTCACTGAAGCTAGCCATTTTCTGTGCCATGGGCAATTTCCCATTTTTCTTGTATCATATTTATAACTACACTCGACTTCTTTAGTTATTTCATGATCTAAGTTGTTACTTTAATTATATCACTTCGACAGTACTCACAGTTTTATGGCTGTAATTTGAATTTGAAAAAAACACGGCATTAATCTATTTGCACATTATAAGAAATGCAGTAATTTTTTATGTTCATGATATTTACTGGATAATTTGACAAAAATAATTTAAACACCTTTCCGTGATGATTGTCTTCCATGATTTAAGTTGCCAAATAGCGTGCTGGTATATTTTAACTGATTTATCTTTTCAATTTATGAGTCAGGTGATATACATTAATTAAAACGATGAATCTGGGATACTGTACTAGTTTTGTTTGCATTATTATTTTTTTAAAAGCCTATTAGTGCCCTTTGTAGTGAGTGGATGTATTTTATTGAACACAGACATTCAGTGAGCGTTTTGACAGATAGGGTACTTACCCAGATGTTAGATTATTGATTGTGCTTCCTAACCTGACCTTATAACTTCCCTTGATGGTTTGATAAAAGCCTTATTGTGAGCTACATTACAGCAGAAAAGACGAGTAATAATTTAGGGATAACATTTATTACACATTAAGTGGTCTTTAATACTTTTTCAATCATTTATCTTATATCTACGTCCATCATGATTTTATTGCAATATATTTTCCTGCCTTCTTTGTAAATACGAATATATTATGTACATCAACAAAGGTTTTCAAAAGAGGAAAAAATAAAGAATAATGATCTCACCTCACATGTCCATCCAACCGTTTATCCGTTTATCCGTTTGCCGTCACAATTTTTTTTTTGGGACTTTAATTGTGTGAAAGGCAGGTGAACTTTTTTGATGATGATACGTTTTCAGGGAACCCGCAGAGCATCTCTCAAGTTAGTAGAAGCCGGATGATTTTGTCACATCATCAACGAAGATGTAAACGTCTATCATACAACAGACAAAATAATATAAATGAAACCTCAACCTGTTCATGGAAGCTTAAAAAAAAAGCACAAAAAAGTAATTTACCCAATTTTGTTTTGATAAACAACACCTTCCCCTTACTACAAAAGGTACATTTTGTTATTTTATATCTCATTCCACTTTGCAAATTACCTAATTACTTAAGTGCTCTAAAATAATGAAAACAGTTCTTGTGAAAAGAGAAGTAACAAAAAAAAAAAAAACATGTATATCTTCTGGAATAAGAAATTTATTGCATATTTAGATCAATATCTGAATTAAATTAATTGATTTAAAATAGTTCAATGCCACGACCTTTAAGCCAAAATTTAGATAGGTATACCTTGTTTCTTGTATGTATGGATGTCTATTAGAAGATAGCTACGCCAAGTCAAGTAAGTTAGAAAATTGAATTAAATTTGAGATTTAACAAATCACTAAACAATCTCAGTCGTCTTTCTCTTCATGAGTCACCACGAAAATATACCTATGTACATACTGGTGTATCGTGAAAACCCGTTTGGAATATTTAGTATTGTTAGACATCTAGTGTCTGTGTGTTTGATTTGCTTGACTATTAAGTTTGTCAATTGATAGAAATTACCTTGCTAACTGGCATGTCTATCAAGAAATATATTTATAATTATATTGTCAGTGGAAAATTTTGTCTTGACACCAAGAGTTCATTTCTAAACTGTTTCTGAGCTCAGTGTTGTTGTTATAGAGCTTTCCATCCATTATTGTATCTAATTACTTTAAATACGAAAACAGACTGTCTGCAATAAATCGAAAAATCGGTGAACCGGAAGGCAGATATATTGAATAGAAAGAACTAAGAGCAACCAACACATATGCATGTATTTACCTATATTTTTTATTTAAAGAATAAGATTTCTACTTAATTGAAATTCATAATTTGAGGACCAATACACGAAGTTGATAAATGAATTTGCTGAGTCGAAGAAAACCGGAGAACATGATCCGAAATGATGTTACTATTGCACCTATAAGTGGTTACCACTAGTTAGCTTAGGTTATTTCCTCAATCGACTTCCAACCGTTGCCAAAAAGTAACAAACTCTTATCATGAAAAATGTTTTACTTTTCGGTCTTTTCTACTTCAGCTGAAAACTAAGCGTGTTTTAGTTGAGAGTTGTATGTTACTATGTCCTAGTTGAACACGAGATTAGTTTTCCATCAGTAATGGCATACAATAACGAAGCTTCAAGTGATTCTCAAAAAATTCTAAGCTGGTGTGCTGGAAGTTTTGCATGTATTTACAATACTTCAGACTTACCAATAGAAAAGTACGATTCAAAAACATTAGTTTTCTATGACCGATTGCTGTATACTGAATATTGATTTGGACGAGGTTTCAAATGCTTTATCTGAACTGGATTCTTCATATAGCCCTGATTTTCATAGAATCTTTGCGATTGTATTAAAACACTGTTCCGCATTTTTAAGTTACGAGTATCATCTTCAATTTGTTTTTAATCAATCACTTTCAACTGGAAATTTTTTTAATGACTGGAAAATCTCAAGTCTGTATAAATCGTTTTTTTTCTCAAAAATGGAGATAAAAAGCTTTTCTAAAATTATGAAAAATAAAATATATGATGATTTTCCAGTGTGTGAAATGTACATACATATGTGGTTTATACTGAGTTTACAAAAGCATTTAGTAGAGTTAATTGCCTAATTTTATTTAAAACATTAAAGTTATTTGGTTTTGAAGGCACTTTACTCAAATGGTTGTGGTATGACTAATAGGAAGCAAATAGTCAAAACTGTTGATCTAGAATCAAATCCAATATCTGCTTCGTCAGGCATTCCTCAAGGACGCCATTTAGACCCATCGCTATTCGATTCATTTACCAATGATTTCCCAACATATCAGAATGTTTAATTTCCGCTGAGGACATACAAATCTTCAAAGTTTTTATGTAAGATCTTAATTTGAATCTATATAAATGTTCCGTTTTATCATAAAAACGTTTATCGGATCATATTTTTTTTGATCACACACATAAATGGTCTTAAATTATCCAGGGTGCAAGAAATGTAAGGCCTTGGCATAGTTTTACATGCTAAATTGGACTTTGAATCTCATGTTTCATAATATTGTTTCTAAGTCCAATAGTTTCTTTGGTTTTTGGCCGATTTCAAATGCCCATAATTGGAATCCTGACACTTAAAGATTGAATGATAGAATTGAAAATATTCAGAAAAAGATTTATTGATTGATTTAAGACAATTCTCTATCCACAATGATGTGAGCTTAAACTACAAAATTAGTAGTCTCTTGAGTCAAGACAAAAAATGTATAGTGTCTGATTTGTACGAGATATTATTTCTAACGATATTGATTGAGAATTTCTTCAAACTTCGATTTTTGCACCTAGTCGATCACTGAAGACTTTTGAGACTTTTTATTTTGGAAAATCCTTATTCAACAAACTGGGCACAAGGGCCTATTCCTCAAAGCTGAATATTGTAAAATTTGTATTGGAGTGATCTGGTCCCAAGATCTAATTTTAAAGCATCTCTGTGTACATTATTATTAAAAACTTCTTTATCATAAATATTTGAATTTTATATTATATTTTGGCAAAATCTTTGGATTTTAAAATAGTAGATGCAAATAAGCGAATTTATTATTTAAGTTTTAAATATCGCTCTTCTCCACTTTTTGTAAAAAAGAAACTGCCTCAAAAATCGGAAAACGAGATATTTGTATAAAAGTAATTAGTTTTCTTGGAAAGAAAATATAAAAAATGGTTAAGGTTATCTGGTTTATGCATCGTTTTTTTTTTGTTTGTTTTGATGCGGATCAATAATCAATATCAATTCAATTTCAATCTAATATAAAATCTTTGAAATAAAAGCTTTATATGAGACTCATATATCAACTTTGCCTACACAAATAAAATTTTTACTATGCGATGCAAGAACAAAATCATTTACTTCTAAGGTAGAACAAAGATGTCGTTTTTAATTGTTCTACATAATAATAATACAGAATTTTTTGAATGTTATTAATTGATAGAAAATTGATCTTTCCATAAAGTGGATTTATTTAATTTCACACAGGATGCTCCTATCGGAAGTAATTTTTGTGTATTTCGAAAATAGTTTAAAAAAAAACACGAAAAGACACTTATTTCTCTTGATCTAACAAAAAATTTGCCAAAAGCTTTCCATTTCACAGTCTTTCTCATACAAATTTATGTATGAAGGTTAACTAGCTCAAATATTCAAACAAGACCTTTACTCATGGTTTTGTTTGCTTCCTCTACCTTGGCAGGTCTGATGGTTATTTACTTGGATTTCGCTGAGTAAACGTTTGCAAATACCATAGAACCCCACCAAAATTTGTTCATTCAACATATTTTTCAAAACATATGGCAAACACAAAATGCAATCCCAGATGATTTTTTGCCAGCGCATTCTCCCATAGTAAACAATTTTTTTTTTTTACATTTTAATACAAACCTAAATTCTTTGCGTGCGCTTTTTCCAACTGAACCTGCAACACACATCGCGCACATTCTGTGAAAATACTCAACACATTTATGCTGGGAAACGCTTCGCAAACTCGCAGTACCTGCTGCTATCTGTGAGTAATTAACGTAACGGTTTTGGCCTGGAATTGGTTTGTGGAGCATTTTAATTCGATTTATTTTTTTTGGGAAGCAGTAGTAGGCACAATTCAAAACGTAAGAGGATCAAGGTTATGCTTTTTTTCATCGTCGGGAGGTTTATGTAAATTGGATCTGAATCCAAAATAAAATCATATTTATATGCACACAAATATAAACTACATGTGAAATTGTAAATGGAGGGTAGTGCCTCTGTGACTGCGGTTGGTTTTGTTAATACCTGTAGGTATATGTATTTTCTTTTTTAGGAAAAAATCATTAGTTTCATTAATTTAAATGCTTTTATTTTTAAATAGCAGCAATTTCACTTGCGTTTTTTAAATTATTCATCGTCGGGCTGACCGTGATACTCATAAAAATTAAATAACGTTGAATCTATATTAGATGGCCATAGTTCAATTTTATTCATTAATGGTTAAATCTGTATTTCAGATTGTGTATGAGAATTAAATTTCACAAGAATAACTCAAATTAATGAACAGTTATCAAAACGAATCAAACCGATTTCCTGACATTTTTGCATTGAAGTGGCTTCTCATCACTTCAACCCGTAAACCACACATTTTAAATAGATTATTAAAAATGCATTGTGATATAAATTTATCTTAATGATTTTTATTTTTACTGAAAAAAAGTCCTCCGAATGTTGATAATTTTAATAATTACAAATTGATAAATTCTCAAATGTAATCGGAATGAACAATGAACGACCCGATTTCAATCTACTAGGCTAGGAGAATATATACATTTCTGTAGGTAAGTAATGATATTAATTTCAAATTGCGGATTTTATATGAAATCAAATCAATATGGTTTATCTAAGTGACAATTAAAGCTATTGCAATGTTATAAAATGAATTGTGGCTGCGACAAAAAAAAAATAAATTGAAAATATTAGATAACCATATATGTATGTATAAATATGTATGTGTTTCAATAAATTGAACACGCATAAAACATGGTATTCGTCTGATAACATGAGTTCTTAACGAAGCGGGAAAACTTGAAATCAAAATTAAAATGAAAATATTTGATGGTGAAATTCCTTGGCAAAAGTACAAAACAACAAAACACCACACTACCCGACTAAAAGGAAATACCAGCAGAATTCTTCCAAGAATTTGTTGAAAATCCATTCGAAATCATTCGAAACCATTCAAACAAACCTTCAAATGATTGAAGCCCCTCCAAAAAACAAAACTTAAAAGAAGGTAAATACTTTTAGTTTAACTTCTTTGAAGTGCGCAAGAAATCAAAAAAATCGAATCTATAAAAGCTAGGCCAGCAAAACAATCAAAATTCCATCTTCCTTTCGCTGTGCTGTTCTGTGCTCAATTAAGGATGAAAATAAACATTTTGCACAAAATGGAAATTGTTTTGTGTTTCACTTGGTAGAATTCAGTTTCTTGTTGCGTGCAGAGTACATGTGTTCATCCAACGGATGAATGAATAACCTGTTGTTGTCTCAGCTTCCGTTTCGATTCGACAGAAAAGCTTAAATATCCTTCGAACTATGAGAGCAGAGTTGGTTCGTTTCGTAGAATTGTTTGATAGCGTCGAAGTGGTGGCGCTACAGAAGCAAAGCGGATTCATATTAAATCGAAATCGTTTCTTTGCCGCAAGCGAACCGCCTCAAAGTGTAGGTAGTACACAAAGCCCCTACTGTGAAGCCTTTGTGTTTAGTAGAATCGAAATCGGAATAAATTCGAATGGGTATAAAAAAGGGTTGGGCGAAGGATGAGCAGCAGGAGCAACTGAAGGAAAGCCTTCTATTACAGTTCGGTGCAAAATTTAAAGCCATTAAACTATTAACGACTTTCTATTGTGCGGCTGCCTCGGTTACACCACCTCTAACGATGCCCCAAGGGATTCACAAAGAACCCAAATAACAATAAACATATAGACGTTATCTATATAAATATTCCGGATTTACTCCGATTGATTTTAGCACAGAAATAAAGAGTTTTATGTTATTTGTAGGAAACAGGATGAACGATGTGTAAGTAAAAATGTTAGAGAACCCATTAAGTTGCGAATCCGTACAGTGTGAGCGTGATTTTAAGAATTTCTTGTCATCGTCATAGGAAGGTTACAGACGAAACGGAAAAGACGATAAGTGAGCAGATACCGGAGAGGATATATAAAACAAGAAAGGATGTAATAGGAGATGATAGCATTAAGTGGGTAAAGCCGCTTAGGGGTTTTTTTCCTTTGAGCAAGCGAATACTTGAAGGGTAATATAAGGCAGCTTGTGGTGCTAGTGGTTTTGACTTGATCCCATTATGCCAGGTATCTATATAGTGCGCCGACGATGACATGGGTGGGTAAGTTGTCTGCGGGAATCAGAGCTTTTAATGTATGATTGATTAAACAAACTGGAAATGTGATAGCGTTTTGCCTCGGCTGTGGTTTGAGCGCGAAATTTAAGAGCTCCTTAAAAATGTGGTATTCTGGTGATTTTCCTTAAAGAATAATGCTTATAAGACGGAGACTTTTTGATTGCACTTACTCGAGATTATTTCCTTGAGATGTTTCCTTCTATGTTGTCTGAGAAACAGGAATTTCAGGAATGTTATCCATGAAAAGGAATACAAAAAGTGTTGAATTGAAGAAGGAATAAGCTGTTCTTAAAAATAAAACTTTTCAAAAGAAGACTTTTTGTTGAGTTGTGTCATTTTTTCTTCCGGATTGACCGACAGCATTGTTATGTATGTGAATATTATGAAAAAACTCGTAAGAAAGCATGAAATTTCGAACATCATAAGTTAACAAACCTCAGCACCAATTTACTTAAATATTTTTTGTTTCCTTGTGAGGACTTATCGGAATATTTGTATCCACCTAAAATCGTGACTTGACAAAAATTATCAACCAATTTTCGAAACGTTTTAAATTTGTATTCATTAAAAAAAATTAATCCAAAAGCATCATTTTTTAATTCTTATCTTATTATTAAAGCTTTGTAGAAGCTGTCTAAAGAATTAATTCAAAATAAATGAATGAAAAGCACTTTATATGACAAGAGATGATCTTGGAGGATTTTTCACTTCCTCGCAAGAGACAGTGCGCGTAAAACAAACATTTTTGACGAATCATTTTTCGAAGAGAGGAGGGAGTACTGTGTGGTTGGAATATTTCCCCTTTATCTATCGAAAGTGGAAATCAAAATTTCGACATTCCATTTCATCGTTTCAAAGTGCGTATGAGTAAGTTTCAAGAAATCTAGTACAAGTGTAGGGGTGGACCATTTCTGCGAACTAACAACACAAAATGTCTGAGACTCCTTAGACACTTGTTCTCTTTACGAATTCTGTAACTACAAATATCAATAATCTCGGAATTCTCATTTCTCATAGAGGATGTAGTTTCTGGGGACATTTATTTATTTTTTTTATAAGGAACTTTGTTTCGCTCCAAAAAATTACGAAAATCATTCTAATGATTTGGAATTTACATACATTTGCATATGAACCAACCAAATATCAATATTTAAAATTATTTTAACCTCAAACAAGTTGATTAAAATTACCATGTTTAAGGTACCTTAATTATTCGAATGCCCAACATAAGCATATTTAATCCGAAGATGGCGTATGCGTTTACCTGTACATGTGACCTTGAGCTCCATTTTCAAAGAGAACACGAAGCTTTGTGTTTAAAAAAAAAAAAATAAAAGTTAAAACTCTCCACTCAGGTGGAAATGAACTCTTTATCAAATGTTTAAAATATATTAACAAAAAATAACTCACCTTGAATCAGGCTGTTGAATGTTGCTAGATATGTGCTATTTTATATTTCCACAGAAATTCCAGTAATTTTCACAACCTTTAAATCCTGATCAGTTTCAAGAAAAAACCACACACACGCATTTTTCTTACACAATTCCGAGTTAAAACTATATTTGGTACAAAATGATCTTATTACAAAACATTTACTAACTGACTACTCTTTTTTTAAGTTCCGAACAAAATAATTCAAAACTCCACGACCAAACCATAAGCCACGATTTTTTTTATTTAATTCAATATTATGTTGTCAGAGCAAGTTTTTTCCGTTTTTGTTTTGAAATAGAAAAAGGCAACTCACCGTGTAACTAGTGCAACAACTACTACTGGTGGACATTTGTTCAACGCGATCGATAGGTCTTAAATATAAATAAGTATTTAAGATGAAAAGTATGACTGATCAGTAGCGCGACTCGAACCTAACTAACTTAAGAGTGAGAGTAATTTAAAAGACTGACGATTAACTATTTGTGAATTGTGATCACTCAGCACAAACACAACCAGATTTTTTTGTCTTCTAGTGTTAAGATCGTAGATGCGCTAAAACCACTTAAATTGTGCTGATGGAAGCAGATACTGGTTCTTGAGTAACCTTTGTTGACAGGTTGTGGCGTTGTTAGGCTTTGTGAGTAAACAAACGGAATTTCAACGATGATGGGTGAATTCGCCGCGAAGCTGCCGCTGCTACATAGCTGGTGCTGGACTGTGCGACTGTGGGCAGTGTTGACTTCGAATAAGGCACAGGGTGTTGTTTGATATCAATTTTAACTTGTGTTTGAATAAAACTGTTTTGTTGTGTAGTATACTTGAAGGTGTACCTTACTTCATTGCTGAAAAAGAAATGCATATTTACATAGGTTGGCAGATCAAATCACCAAATAATCTATTCATAAAAATAAGATTAAAAGTCTAGACTTCTGTTTCTCAAAACAAGTATAGAATTTTATTGTACATTTCAAATGTATGTATGTATGTATATTTTTTTTTTCATTCTAAGTATGTATTTTTGTTTTCTTTTTCAAAATTGTGCTTTTCGTCTAAACGAGGAGAGAAGAAACCCTTTCCATATTGAAAAATACTTTTATTTAAACCCTCCAATAAAAGTTGTTATTCAAGTTGAAAAAAAGCAGAAATTTAATCATTTTCATCATTTGTACCTGTTAGAAGTGGTGTGCTACATGGATCTATACTAGGATCCTTGCTATTTCCTCATTTTATTAGAGATTTATGATTTTGGAAATTCCAAATTAACACGTACGTTGTGCAGCCTTATTTGAGCTTTCATTTTACATAGATGGTAAATAAAAAAAAATCTAGGTGTAGTTTTTAGCAGCAGTCTGACATGGGACTGCACATATTATTGCACAACTTGTGCAATAATATATGCCTGTGCGCTTTTAATCAATATGTCGAAACTTTTTACCCTTTCACATAAAATTACATCTCCTCAAAGCCTTGATTGTCCTTATTTTAAGCTATGGTTGTAAAATATGCTCTAAACTTGATTCAGCTTCTTTTCAAAAACTTAATCTGGCCCTCTACTCTGTCATCAGATATGATTTTAACCTCCGAAGATATGATCATGTGTCAGCATACTCACCGATTCTCGGTAGTGGCCTTGCAATCTTTCCTCCGTTATAAAATAGATGTTATTATTATTATATTTAATAACTCGAACAAGCAAGGTTTGTTACTATCTTAATTTTAAGAGCTAACACAAGTTTCCGTTCATAATATTTGCCTTAACAGAGAAGTTGTTGTGTGTGCTATAGTGCATAGATTAAAGTGAAAGAATACATTTTTAAATAGTACTCTGCCAATTAGACAACGCACTGTTAGAAGTTCCGAAAATATCACAGCAGATCATTTGTACACCGTTTACAGGACTTGGGAATCCCTCAGTCCACATTGGGGCAAATTTTCTGTTGACATCTTAGCCTTGAATCTTGTAGGATGAAATTTACTTAAGAACTGAAACTCTTAATTATTTGTTGGAGCGCTAAAACTTCTCCAATTGAGCTGTGAAAAAGTCTGAAGAAAATCCTGAATTCTATTGTTACAGATGTCCCTATCGATAGACCCTTACGGCAAACAATTCAAAGAATATATTCCTGAAAGATTGGAATATCAGCATTTACGCATTAGTGAGAAAAAGTGATTTTACCTCAAAGTAAATCTTCCAGCCAACAATAAAACACAAAACGACTCACATTATTTTTAAATTCCTTACTTCAAAAATTTCCAAGGTACACACATTTTTAAGAATGCTTATAATTTCATTCAAATTCCAACCTCACCCACTCATTCCTCTCATACATATAGAAATTTTGTGTTCGTTCTTCTGAAACAGAACTTAAGGACATTCTTTTAATTTGGCCAAAGGGATTCCCTGAATTGATTATCCTTATTCTTTTAGTTTTTGTCAAGAAGACAATAAAAAAAAAACCTCTCTACGGGCCCCCTTTTCAAGATATTTTTTTTTTGTTTTGTTCTCCACTTTTCCACCCTGAAAATTAAATTTCTTTGATTAAAATTTCCTTCTTTATTGAATAGCGGACCAGAACTCAGCCAGCACGAGCAGGCTTTATGTTAAGAAATTATTCGAATTTCTAAAACTCTTAAAAGGAAAAAAACTAATAAAAACTCCTCGCATATATGAGAAGAAGATAAAGGAAGATGGCTACTGATGCCCAGAGCATTTTTTATTTCGGCTTTCAACGATGGTGTCGTAAACCCCAATTTACAATCTCATAAATTATATCACTTGAGAGTATGGTGGGTGATGAAATGACCTTGAATATAAATGACGAACATTTATACTTAAACCAACCGCACATATTATCCTAGAAGCCAATGGATCTAGATGTTGATGGGGCGAAGGACATTGACCAATGTTCCGCACTGACCCAATATGTCATAGAACTTTCGTGAACCTTGCTGCATGTTTATGAGAAGTAGGTAAGGGAGACATTTGGTAAACGCTTGTCGTCTTTGCTTTTAGATATTTTCTTTTTTCTGGAAAGGATTTAGGAATTTAGTTGTTATGTTTCATGGGCTGTGATTTTATGGCTATTTTGTTTTGTTTTAGGGCTTTATAGAGTTGTGTGGTTAATTAACGATGTATCGCAAAATATGCTGAATAATGCCTAGCTTTAATTATTTATAAATTTCTTTCCCTAATTAATAACCTAGATTGTACATATTTAAAAGAATGTGTCATTTCAAATTCCGAATTTCTTGATTTAAATTTGTTGTCATGGAAAATGAGTCTCATACTAAGCAGTAACACCCCAAAAGAGTGCCGTTGGCATTTTGTTGGTGCAGACAAGTTGATATCACGAAGGATTATCTACGATTTGTTATGATTAAAAATATTTTTCTTTTTCCCAATTTATCAATCGATTCCCAATTACCAATACCACATAAAGCTTGTTTGTATTTCTTCAACTACGAATCCATGAACTTAAAGACACTGCAAGATGCAACACAAAAATGTCACAAAATTCTTAGACAAACTTGCAGATGAAGAAATTTTACAAATCCACAGCAATATTTCTTTCTCCCTCAACTATATACAATCTGACATTAAAAGTAGCTCACTCATCCAAAGTATGTTAAATTCAAATCCTCCCTTTTCTCACAATTTTATGTTCTGAATTTTAAGTTGCAATTAAAAGAGCAGCATTCGCTTGCATTTGAATAATTAAAGTAAATATACGAAAAGAGAAAGAATAACTATGCAGAACAATTTCTTAGGGTAAAGTTGGAAGCTATTTCGGAGGAGATGGCCCCCTCTGTCCCAATCCCGCTAGCCCTTATTACCTTTGCAACGTCCAGTGGGGAGTCTCAAGTCAAAGCCAACTATTAGGCAAATAAATAGATGTCCAGGTACAACTCGCCGAAGAGTGTCACAGTTGTCTCTGGCTTTAATTACATAAAAGAGTTCCTCTGCACCTTTGCATGGATTACCTACCCTTGCCTTAGCCTGGCGATAGCACTGTTCTTCTATTCCTTATTCTTGCTCTTTTTTATTTTTTTTTAAATATAACATTCAGTCTCCATCAAATTATAAATTGCGAAAAGGTCCTTGTGAGCAAAATTAATACCATTCACTCTTAAACTTTTCATTTTTAATTAGAATAAACGAAAGGGGAAAACGCGGGAAAATTATTCTGGTAGTAGTGTTTGTATTTAGAAGTGGTAGTGCGGGACATCATAAGGACTACAAACCAGGTAAGACACTAGGCCAAGGACACTTTGGCATGACGGCGGTATAAAGGTGGTAAAATCGTGGTATATTTAAAATTTTCATCATACACTTAAAGTGAAATTATCTTCAATTTACTTGTTCATGCATAAAATAATTGACGGGGATAGTTATGAATTCTTAATGATTATACATACTAACTTAGAGTAGAAACAAACAAGAAAATTATGGTCTTGAGGGTTGCCGTTTCTTATATTAGATGCTGTTTTTGAGACGGTTTTACATTAAGCTTATTACTGTGAAGGAATGTGGACTGTGAACTTAATTTGTTGCGTTTGTTTTGGGAGAAAGTGGCTGTTGGTGGAAACAATATTTTAAATGGTGCCACAGTGTGAGAAAATGAGTCATTTGCATTATCAAAGTTTAGGATTTTCTTTAATACCTTACACATGTCTACAGATGTATATATTTTTGTGTTTTTGTACATATATCTAATTCAGTTTTAAGTTAAGAAATTGAAGCCTGAAATTTTCTATAGTTTTTTCTTATCCAATTTAGATCCAAACAAAGTTTAATATTTGTATAAAAAAAACCCAAACAACCTTTTTAATTCTATTTAACTTGGCATCCCTGGCAAAAGGATGGCTATAAACCACTCATTCACTTCGAACTGGGTTGCATGCTGATAATAATATGCCGTCCCACAATCTCCGGCTTCCCTTCTTAAACTATAGTAATGTCATTATCATCCAGGACGAATGAATGAATGGATGAGACAATGTGCAAGAGGAAAGCCAAGGCAACTGCTCATTTCGCCCCAATATAGCCACATTGTGAATATTTTAGAATGGAAATAGAATCATAGAGAATCACTCAGAGCAAAAAGTACTAGCTTAAGCTAGCAGCAGCATATGCAAGGCACACAATCTATCCTGGGAAAATGTTCAAACGCTATTATAGTGTTTCTAAGGAAATATAGAAATATATATACGCGTATAAAGAACGAGTAAACTTATGAGATACTTTAATTAAAGTGCCATGCCATCGCCAAGTGTTTGACAACATATGTTTCCTTTTTTGACATATCACCGAAAATGTTTCCGCATGACATCCCCATGGCATATATTCACTATTTTGTCGAAGCGGGAATGAATCTCTTCTCTTATTGGATTCATCCATTCATAGTCCTTCAGACTTGAGATTCTCTATACTGGAAGCTGGAACTAGGAAACTTGGAATGTAAGTGTATGTGCTTGTCAGTAGGTATTTTGCTTCAATCATCTTCAGTGATTTTATAGCTCGCCAACTTCCTTGCGTCTTTTTGAATGCAATAATGGTAATGTCGTTTACTACTTCTGCACCGTCTTTCAAAGTTCCACAAGAACAAGGCATATCTATCTATATGCTTTGAAGGATATACATGTTTGAGGATAATGTTATAAGAAACATTTTAGAAATGCTTGAAAGTTCATGAGAGTAGGTGCATTGTATATAGACAGACATGGAGAAGGATAGCCTTTCAGTTGGACTCTTATATGTGTATGTACTCGTATATGGTGGTGGGTCACTTGTCGAAGAAGAACCATCATGAGTGTAGTACTGAAAAAGATATCTCTTAGAAGCTTCCTGCACCTATGGTTTTGAAGCTTAGTTTTCGTTCTTTTTTATAGTAAAATAAACTGTTCGGAAAAGTGAAATAAATGCTTTGGGTAAAGTGGATATGAAGTTACCAGTTTTATTGAATTTGTATGTGGTTTTTGTAAATTGTTTGATGACACATTCAGGGGACTTATTTTATTTATTTATTGAGTGGATAATAGTGTTTCAAAGAATATTATTTCTTCACTAAAGGGGCCTCATATACTAGTATGACTAATTACTATTGCACTCAATTGAACACTTGCTCCCAGTGATCTTCTGTAAGCTTCTTATCACACAAAGTTCGCATTGATGCATCCAAAATGTATCTTCTTAAACTCTCAAGTAGGATTTTCCTATTAAAATTAATTTATTAAAAATATGGAACGATTTCAAATCTCTTCAAGGATTTAACGAATAAAACAAAAAAGAAATACAGACTTGGGTGTGTGGAAGTAAAAACTGAATGCAATTATTACTTTATTATTTGAAAACAAAAAATAAGATGAATCAACATTATACCAGGCTTAAAAACGACTTAGTGGGAAAAAAAATCATAAAAGTAAGTCTAACGAATTCATCAAAATTGTATTTTTTGTTTGGTTTTGTTTTGATTAACTTTTTTCGAAGAGCTTATGAAAATCAAGACATCTGACATGTATATATGTATACACGTTCTTACTCCAACCGCAGATGATCCCATTTTATCAAAGGTACATTAATTTATTAACTTCTATGGAACATTCAAAGAGTATTCAGATAATTTCCATAAATAGGAAAGCTTAGTCCTTATATGGCAAAGTCAAATCCCCCTGTTCCATATATCTCATGCTCGTACTGATACTTGTATTCAAAGGTTACATATCCTGATAACTTGTGGTTGCTTAATATTAAATCGACATTCCTTTTGGTACTTTCACTTTTTAAACAGGAGAATTGTCAACATCTACTAAACAGTGCCGGATTGTTTAAGAGACGAAAAATAGTAGCCTATGGGGCTCTACGATTTGCTTTTAGTTAGTTTAGTATTCAGAATCTATATCTAATATTATTTTTAATTTTTTTATAAATATTCTTTTAGTTGAATTTGTAATCCTTACAAAACTAAAGTGGTGAAAAATTGGTATTCCAAGTCTTCGAAAGTTAGGTGTTGCAATGGCAATGGCCTTAGTTCGTCCCTGTTACTATATGAAACCCCATAATATCACATCACACTATATGTATATGTGTATTTATGTATATGTATTACATCCTTTGAGTAAAACAACTACCCATATTATCACTGATGCTCTGGGATTAAAATAAAAAATGTGAACATATAAAATGCAGATATCCCTCCACGCAGGTATGCATGAATAATTCACCCTATAAGAAGGGTATATATTATAAATCCTCGAAACAAGCTCCATCGATCCATCTAACTTGATTTTGCTCCTTTACCCACTGAAGAATACCAAAATGACTGTGTATATATGTATGCTGACTGCTATTAAGCAGCGGAAAGAGTCACACCAATCTGTACCCGAATACTCAAAACCATCTTCTAGCATCCCTCACTTTCATTGTTTTACTAAATTAAAGATGAGTACCGAAGGTCCTGATGTTTATTATCAAACGTTATTCTGAATAAAATGGGTTAATTCAAATTCCCATATCAATGTAGCTGAAGAGGGAGAAGTAAAGGGATTAAGCTGCTCTCCTCGGTACTCAATTGTGTCAGAATCCACTTTTTTCCCACTTGTCAGGACAGATATATCTACGTAAAGTAAAATGGACGAAAACAAATTACCATTTGTATCTTTTTCGATTTCCTTCATTTTCGCTATTCGCCTCCTATTTTTTTTTTGTTTATTTCCTAAACTAAGGACTATACTTCGTGATGATCTTTGGAAGCATATAGGCGATTTATTTACGCTGAGAATCATTATGCTTTTGGAGTGGCACTGTGGGAGCAGCGAAAATCGGATTTGGAGAAATGATTATAAGCTTTTAGTTGGGAAAGAGTACTTACTCTCGGTTCGATAAAACAATGGAGGAAATATTGGCGGATGTAACTGATAGCTATTTTGATTTAGTCGGAAAAACTCGATTAATTATCTGTTGTTTTTTTTTTCTTTAGAATATTTTCTCGTGTTCTTGTTATTAGAACTTCTAATAGAATGAAAGGCTTTTATGATTCATGTAACATGAGTTTCATTGTGGGTTGCTTCTTACAATTCAAAAAAAAAAATAAATTAAGTTCAATTTTCCCTCACATGAACTTACCTTACCTCAAATATACTTAATAATATATTTCACACGGACAAATAAGTCTGATTCGATATTTTTCGAAATCTATACTAAACAGGTACTTTTTATTGATTTCGGTTGTGCACCAAGTATAAGAACACGTTCGAACTGTGTTCTATGTGTACACCCTTTACCCATTTCAAAAAAATTGCGCTTATTTTCACATCCTTTATTTCGTTCGAAAACGTGTTTGGATGCTCCCCAGCGAGTTCAAGTTCATATAAAGAATTGATTCTGTTGGTTCAAGGATCACATCTACAACCTACTCTTTGTTCTGTTTTCAGTGGGTATTGATTAGTTAATGTTTGTTTCACTTTCAGGTGAAAGATTAATTTTTGATGTTTGATTCATTTCACTAATTCACTTCACTTAAGAAATACTGCTTGCATTGAAATTCCAGTCACATGGGACTTCGACAATTATTTTTAACGCAGTCAATTTTGAATCACTGGATCCAGTGTCGACCGGTGCCACCCCCATTGCCTGGTCCCTGGGATCTAATTAGAAACTTAAACATTAGCAAAAACAATATCCGTTCTGAGTGGAATAATAGAACACGTGCATGAAAATGGTATTTTTTGCTTCACCGAGAAGTATAGGAATGCTATTGCGGATGTTATACAACATCCAGTGTACAATAAAAAAGATACAGGAATGGGGGAAGGTTGAGGTCTCTGCATTGGAAAGGATATTTGAACGTGATTGCAAATTGTAACCGCCAATGGGCCGTAAATTGTTACGTGACATTGTGTACAATGTTTGGAAAAAGAAGGCAGGCAGTAGATTCTTATTTTGGTTAGCTCAACGGAGTTGAAAGTAACCCTGAAGAGATTAGTGCTCTGCCTTGTACAGCTGCTATAACTGAAGGTAATTTAATAAGAGTAACGTAAGCTATTAAAAGCAATGATCTAGGTGTCAAAGGAAATATCTATTAAAGTAGAGTGTGGCAAGAAATATTGTAATGGATTATACGAGTAATGTAGTTGAACAGCAAGGGGTCAGACCTTATTAATTTCGGTTAACTTCTTTAAATTTCTCATTAAAACCAAGGACCGCAGGTGGTTTCTTTTTGAAAGTGCCTCTATTCATTTGAAAGTCTTTCTTGGGAATTTCAATATACATACGATGGTGCTACTTGTAGGATTGAACTCAACTTTTGAATATGATGCTTGTGAAGAAAGATACTTCATCTATTCAAATGCCATTCAACGAATTGAAAACGTTTAATGATTTGGAAGTATTTTTTCAATAGTGTAAGTCCCTACACCCTCATCCTACCATGTTTTCCATATTTTTTGTGAATTTTTCAAAGTTAAAGTATGAATTCGAGGAGGTTCAATATTGATTAATCAGTTTCTTGGAACAGAGAAAAGGTGAAAAATATGTAAGCAAACTTATTAATTCAGATCATGTTTCTCGGTTTAAATACTAAGAGGGGGTGTCTCTACGGAACAAGTATACGTGTATTAATTTGCACTTTCATATTCAATATTAAGAATTTATCTTGACAGGTCCTCCTCTCTTTAATTGAATGTTATTCATCCCCTATCTTTTCCTTGAATGAAACGCAATAAACGCATACAACACCGAAATGTGCATACATAAATAATATAAGTTGTACCCAAGTCGGTCTTCAAATGCTGTTGTCCTTTTCATCCTTAAAAAACAAGCCAATAACTTTAAGCTTCAATCCAACACAACCACAACACCCTCTACAACATGGATTAAGATTTTTCTTTCCACCTCTCTTTCCATAAGGTCAATATAGTGTCAATTTTATTTATACCAAGCTGGTCCTGTCCATGTCCAAGGTATACAACACTCGAATATTTCCATTTGCTATGTATGTACGTTTTCATTCTCTCCTTGTCCGAAAAGGTGCTATTTCCAGTCATCTGGATTCTGATGAAATCAAAGTAGTTTCCCATCCAGTACTAAAACACTCGCAAACTGTGAAAATAAGGATGGAAACACCAACACCATACATAAATCGTATAGTTAATCCCTCAATATGAATGAAACATTTCCCTACATTGGATCTGATGCCGTTCGGTTCGTAAGCTTCCGATATATTTCGTTGCTTTTATTTTCCGAATTGTCTTACTGTTTTAGGGATCTGTGTTCATTTCAATTTTTTACGATAATAAAACAGCAAACAGCAGAGTCCAAGAATGAAGCAAAAAAATATCCAATTAATCCTTGTCCTCAGAAACAAACTATAGGACGCAGATAAGCACAAAAAAACTAGCTATAAAGCCGAATAAAGGAGAACTGTCGGAAGGCAGAATTGAAGAGGGTGAAAACCCAAACAAAATATCATTGCATAGATGCCGTTGTAGAGAAGAAGCTAAAAAAAAAAGAAAAAGAAAAAAAAAACAAGAAGTTCCAAAAAGCGACACGGATGGCGCAAGGAAGTTAAAATGTGACAGGATAAATGCCCCTAGGCTGAATTGGTGGTAGAATTGGCGGCAGTGATGGGCTCATTATTTGCTTTGGCCCGGTTGTTGCTTTGATAAATTACAGAAAAATTATTTACGCTATGATATTTCAGTGTCAAATAGAAACCTTTTGTGTTCCGATTCATTATAATGGGGTAGCTTTTGTGCAAGATTTGGTTGGTTCTTATTGATATTGATGAATTTGACAAGTCTCACCCTGCATTATTCGGAATATCTTATGATTTCTGCTGAAGAGGGTGCTGCCAACAATTTATTCTACAATAATGATTAATTTCAAAATTATGTTACCTTTTAGAATTAAACTTTTACAAAAAAAAATAAAACAAAAAAACTTGGGATATTTAGAAAATTACAATTAATATAAACCATCACATCTAAACCAAAACAAATGTATTTTACAAAAAGAATTCTCAAACTTTCTAAAAAAAATCAAATTACATTCATATCACGTTCGCCTACGGCCCTATGCAATCCCTTGCACCTCTCCCACCCGAGTATGATGTAAATGAGGCAGCAAAACTGTTCAAAGATTGCTCAAAGAAAAAAGAAGATCAGGATTACCTACGTAGATAGCTACCTTTTTATTCGTACAGTTTGATAAATTGAAATCTGCAATCTTGTGAAAAAGAAACCAAAACTTTATTTTCTTGTGTTGTAAGTTGCAACTTTTGTTGCAATAAAACAGAAAATTGTTGTTGAAATTACTAAAAAGAAAACATAAAAAAACATTGAGGAGGCGAAATTACCATCGAAGGAACAGGAATGAGGATGATGTTGACGTAGCATAGGAAACATCGTCCTTTTGTATTACAATATTCTGCAAGTTTTCATTTGTCAGTATCTTCTGTTTTGGTAGGTGTTGTGTTTGTATTCGTGTTACCTGGGAAAATTGTGGATATGCCATCAAAGAAATTACTTCAATTTAAGTGTACAGGACCAGGATCCAGTCCAAGAAAGCAACATAGAAGGTGGGCAACCGTAAATAGTTTAGGATACTGCTGCCAGACACCTGCTTCGTGTGTTATACATATAAAGTTGTCTGGTCAGTGCCAATAGCGAATGCACTTATAATGTGTAACCATAGATTAAAGTATCTATTGAAAATTTAAAATAATTTTATATGGCTTACTTTTCAAGAGAATTCCATACATACAAATAATCATCATCACATAAAACGAGTTTAACTATAAAATACGCAAACATTATGAACCAATGATGCAATAACGAGTTTTGCAGAACTCCCAGCTCAAAATTTACAATTGCTTCCGAATACGGTGCCAGAAGCCAGACCCACGACCAGAACCAGGCAGTGGCAGTCATAGATGAAAAAAGGAAGAAGATGAAAAAGGAAAGGTTCGATTTGCACTTCTGTCCAAATTCAGAACCTTATTCCAACTGACAGCAAATCGGAATCGATTCTTCAACATAGCATCCAATTTGCACCTATACAATGTTTGTAAATTGAGATTTCTGCATCTGACGAATGCTAAATAGGATTAGCTCGGGGCAAAATCAAAATGGGAAGATGTTTTCCCTTATTTATTTTTTGTTCGTTCAACGAAGTTTTCATTTTAAGGTAGAAGTTTACATATTTTTCGGTTGAAAGAGTTTTGGTCTCATGCTACAATTACCGTCTGAACCACTATTCCTACCACTGCCATGGTGTAGTGCAAAAGTACAATCAGCAATGGAAAGTGTCATTGAAATTATTCAACTGCTAGGTGGATTGGAAGGAATATAGCTATAGAAGCCCTGAGGAGTAGAAACTAATTACAATCAAAAGTTTTGTAGTCATTTTTTTTCTCAATAACAAGGAAGTTATAAAGGGACTTTTTCTAGCAGTACAAAAGTGACCATAGACACCGGCGTCAGTGTTGCCAGCATTCGCATTTTTTAAACACTTTCCCTTTAATTTATTTTCATTTCCATCCCTGAAGGCACTTAGAACAATATTACCATCGCAATTACGATCCCGTTTTTCACAATGAGCAACCAGAAGAGCACTTCTTGTTGCAGGACACGTTAAAAGGACCGATGACGCTACATACCTACTCTGTGTTGTTAGGAGAGTGGTAAGTTCGTGACATTATAATATTCCGCTTTTTAGAGCTTGAGGGTACATATTTTCTCCGAAAAAAGGTAGGAGTAGCAATTTTCATGTATCCTCGTTAGTTTTCATGGTATTCTTAGATATGTACTCGTATTGTTGAACTTGCACGTAGTGCAAATCGTTTCGTACTTTGTGCGGTGTATAATTCAAGTGACCAACGGGTACCTCAAGTAACAACTGTTCTTTCTTGTGAAATTAAATTAAGTATAATTTATTTAGATACTTGTGCATTGATGGTTATCTTCTTGATAAGTACAATAAGCATCCAAGCGTGTTAACATAAAAAACATAAAATTTGCGAGTAAGTACCCAGGAAGCACTGTTGGGAGAATACTCGTAATTAAAAGTAGATGAATCTTCAAAGTAGGGTAAGATAATACTCAAAGTTTTAATGTGAGCGTAATAATACGACACAAACATTAAAACAAAAAATAATAATACTGAAGCCTAAAAGTGGTTCATATCGCCACGGAGCTACAGTGGCCAGTTATTAATTTTAAGACCTTTTCTTCATTCCCTGTTTCCTTACTTAGTCTACTTAGTCCGGTTATTGGCACTCATCATTTTTATCATATTCTTATGTATTTCACGCGATGAATATGCATTTGTTTCTGACTTCTATTGTACCTATGTATCTTTTTGAGGGAAGCTATTAGAAATGATTAAACAACTTACAACGTGATTTGAACATTTTTTTACTTCGGTAATGAGACTAAAATTATTAACATTTATTAATTTTGTCCTAAAACGACCCCGGATTCCCAGGCATCGCCTTTTAAGATTCTCATTATTCTCAGAATTATCGTCAACAAATTGAACTTTTGACCTGTCAACAAAATTAACGACCATCAATCATGGCCAAACGAAAGTTGGTTTAAGATTTGTAGGCAAATCAATTAGATTTCTCTAAGCGTGCTTACAAAAAAGGCGGAAAGCGTATACTCCCGTACTAGAAACATGATTCCAATCAACAGAAAACTGATTGATTGATCGACTCTAGAATGTGATAATGTGTCGTTTGTCAGAAAGGGTATTTTCTATACGAGCCACAAACATATCCGCGTATAGGTGAATTTGTATGTGTATAGGTCTTTGAAGAATATATTTTTCTAATCAATCATTATCATACACCTAGCTTATTCTGCAAAAAGCTTCACGTTTTACCGGTTTGATGTGGGTTATTATAAATTTAATCGTTTTTGTCCGCTGGTTGAATGGAGCTTCTTATATCCTTGAACCCACCTTCACACAGCCATACAAACGGAGGGATGTTGGAGACATTTTAATGGCTCATTAAAAAGCAATAAATGTCCGCGGATAAAGTTAGAAGAAACAAAAAAAAATAATATCCGGGCATTGTTTCGTGATATATGCGCTGCGGAGGAAGTTCTAAATGGAAGCCAAATAAATAATATGTGTATACATAGCTGTGTGTGGGTACCGTTAAAATTACAATACAGAAACGTGTTCCATCCGTTCCACTTCGTTGGTTATCATTTAAAACGTATTATTATGGTTGTCATGCTTGCCCCTTAGCATCATATTCAAAAAAAGACTTGTCATTAGAAGACTTTAATCGTGTTTTGTTGAAAAAGAATTTCAAAGGTAAATCATTGTATGTATTTAAATGAAACACCTGAGTTGTTTATAGTAAATATATTCAAAATAAAAAGAGTACCAAGTAGAACATAGGATAGCCGGGTCTATTAGAGCAGATTTGAATTCATGTGAAAAGCTGTGTTTGAGATTCCTAAGCTGATAAATTTTGCATCTTGCTTTTAATTTCCTCACTTAACGTTTTTTCAATATTTTTTATCTGCTTGCTAATTCCGAAACACTTGGTTTACTTGCATTTGCATTATATTGAGTGTACACTGTTAACAATGTGTGTTAACGATGATTTGAAATAGAAATAATGTAGTTTTTTTCAACCATTGTAACATATGTCCTTAGTAAATATATCCCCAGTTCATCGTGGATTCATAAATTGTTTTCATCTTCAAAATATAACCTACCAATAAGTGTATCATTCCAATAAAGAAAAATCTTCAATTACCCACAAATGGTGCACGATGTTAAGTTTATCACGTCTCGTTCCTTCGCTATGAAAATTAGTGTCGTAGTTTTGATGAAAATGTCTTTGGTTATTTATTTTATTTTAGTCTAATGGAAGAAGAAAATGTGGTCCAAATCATCATATTTTGTTGAGCGATTTAGATATATACATATACACATGTATGTTCATATGTATATCTGTCCCTTTAACGCTATAAAAAAATATTAAGGCAAAACCTGTTAACTTTTTTATTAAATTTTGTTTTGAATACAAAAGCTTACCTATTATATCAAAAATTTACTTTCTGTTGGAGTTTTCATGCACTCTATTTATTTATTGTATTTAAAAAAAATCATTAATCTGTAGCATAAAATAAACTACAAGTTAACTCGTATCTCAAAAATACTCTCTTAAGTTTTCTAGGAAAATATTTTCTTTAAGTTCTTTAAATTCATAGTTAAGAGTCTTATTTTAATCAGATTTTTTTGTATGTCCTTCCCAAATTCCCATTTTACCAATCACCACCACTCTAATGTGCTTGAAAATCTCTCAAGAAGTTAATGCCCTCTCAAAGCTCTCCCCTACTTTCCTTCTGATTATAACTATTGAGTGATTTCGACAAAGTTCCCCCATTTAATATTTGGGGAGTTGTTAACGTAAATATGTACCTACAATCCTGAACCATACACAACCGAAACTCCCCCATTGTGCAAAGTGTACGAGTATATAAGAAAATAGATTGAATAATTGATGTCCTGGACAGAAGTAGCCTTTTTATATTTGATGTCCCACTTACGGCCCGAACAGCACCAACTGAACATCAAGTATAAATAAAATATATTATCATTTATCACTAATCCATTATTCTCGGTTCAAAAAAAAAATATGTGCTTTGGATAATACACATAAGTATCTATATAGCTCTAACACACACCAACATACCTGCAATATCCTCTCCATGCCTTGATGAATGCCACCGCTGGGACCTAAACAATAAAGACTTTCCACGCTGCCAGGCTTCAAGTATGGACAACAACCCAATCAGCCAACAGATTTTAGTGTTAATCATGAAATAATAATTTCGGAATCCCGATTCCCTTTGCGGTCATAAAGCTTTGTCCTCATTGCCGAATAAACTTTGATCAAGTTTGTAACTTATGATAGAGGAATTCATATGTGAAACTATGGCGACCCAATCAGGCGACATATGACAATATGAAGAACCCACCCAGAATAATTATTATTACGAATGCTATTATTCACAAGTTAATAAAATGGTTGGCAATTAAACAGCCGAGCAGAGGGATGCGAAGAAACTGCTTTGCTATGTATATGGGTCCCATGACCAAAAATGAATATCGAATGACAAATGAATTGGTAATCAAAAGCGTCCTGTCCATTTCGCAAGCCCTAACATCATCATTCGTTCAAATTCAGCATTTCACCAGCGCTGTGCCTGTGAAATCCATCCATTTTATTGTAGTTGTTGTTGTCGTCGGGTCGGAAATTGGATCAGAGAATTGTGCTTTCCAAAAGGACATCGATATTAATTAATTTGGTGAATCTGAAGGGATATTGGGGCCGTTCAGCAAAGCGTTGGCTGCTTGGATGGTGTAGGGATGTGGATGTGGATGTGGAGTTTATCATCGGACTCTCTTCTGCTCCGCTCACATTGTTGTAAGTTTTGTATACTTTTGCTGCTAAATAAAGTGAACAAAGTTTCTTGATTAAATTTGCATTCGGATGTGTCATTGGCTTGGTGATGATCTCTAAGGATTTTTCGGTCGACATGAGTTGGTCAGCTTCTAGACAAGCAATTTATGTTTGCCATTTAATTTAAAATACATCATCTACTTAATGAATTGCGGCAAACATATACATACCTATATAGTATGTAGTCATCATACAATAATACATTAAAAAATTGTCTTATGAGTTTGGATTGGACATACAAGAGGGTATGTATGGGCAATATGCTTAATTTTTACATTTAAATATATTTTTGAAAACTTTTTCGGCAATATTTTTAAATTTCCTAAAATACTATAATCCAGTTTGAAAAACTGCCACATTGAACTAAAACATCCCTATTATATGAGTGAGAAGTTATTTTGCTGACAAGAAATATATAAATTGATGATGATGGAATGCAATATCCATCAAGTGTCATTGACTTTTATTCATATTTAATCAACCAATTATTGTGAATTGCTGTTTGAGGGCACAATCCAAGTCCCAGTATTATTTAGCCAAATATAATAGACATATCTAAGTATGCAATACACATTCACATATTTTGTTTGCTTGTGTTCAAACGAATAGCAAAATCTATTGATATTACCTGGAAGAAATTCAATTGTGTCCCTTGGTAGTAAATCTAACATAAGCTTACACCACTTGAATGCCAAGCTTCTGTATAGTGGCTATGCGACAACGAGTAAATCTACAAGTACTTGATCTTGCTGAGTTGTTTTTCGTATTCATTCATTCAGCTTGTTTTTTTTTTACTTCAACATTTTCAACACAATGCCACTTCACCTAGAAAAATCTGTGAAATTGAATTTCATATTTCATGAAGTCAGACAGAGCAAAAAATTTCGAACAAGAACGTTTGTCTGTCTGTCAGTTTAGGAATAGTGTCACAGTGAATTGTATGCCGCCATCGGAACCTCGGGTATGGTGTTGTTTTTTTAACTGAATTTTGTGTTTTTTGTATCATTGCCATGCAAATGAATCCAGTACCTTTTCTGTGCTTTATAAGAGAATTGGATACCTTTTTTCTCTTCTCGAAACCAATAGAAAAATAAGACATAAAGTTAGAAAATAGAAATCCTACAACAAAAACTCCTTGCCTGAACTGAGAAGGAAAGGAAGACGAAGAAGAAAAGGACCTTATTGTCACGATATATTGTATAGTTTGAGACGAGAAGAAGAAAAATAGTGAAAGGCGAGAAACTAGGGAAAAACCAATTTAATTTCAAATTTAAAATCAAATGATGCAGGTTGGCTAAAAAGATTTCACACAAGTTGACACTTTACACGCGAAATCAATGCGGCCTCCTGCAAATCCTAGCAATGTGCTCCGTAAAGTCTATAGTTGTGCACATGGGTGGAATAAAGTAAATCCACTTCACTATATCTCTGGCAAACGTAAACCCATTCACAAGTAAAACATCTTTCCAACTGAAGAATGTCATTGGATTTCCATACAAAACAGAAAGGATACACAATGTACTGAAATAGATGTGGAAATAAGACTGAGCATATCCTTTCTTTGTTCGTTCTATAATTTATTCTTTTGATTGTTGTCGCGAATCTCCAAAGTGCTTGAGTTCTTCTCGTTTTTTTTTTTTTAAATAAAATGGTTTCATGAGAACTTGATTGTTTATGTGAAAATGATTTCCCATGTGGACCAAATTTTTTTCGTATATAATTATTTTGGAAATTTTTGAAAGTCTGTTCGCTGAATTTTTGTAGCAAATGTGTGTACATACGTGTGTATACGAGTATAAGAAAAGTTATCTTTCAAGGTGCGTTTAAGCAGATACTCTTTGCTAGGCAGGATTTTGCTATGCAATAATGTTTACCGCGAAATAGATAATTTCTACAAATATGTAAGCATACACAACCGTTTCTACTTACATTATATTGGTGCTATATGGCAAAATCGAAATTTTGATCAAAATTGCCTTGGGAACTAGCGTGTTTTGGTTTTTTTAAGAACCAAAAATTTCTAAATTAAAGAAAATCTAACATTGAGTACGTACATACAACTAATTCTTCCGAAAAAAGGTCGATTTGTTTGTTTTAGATCTTCATCTATCCCGGAGCGTTACAACGATTTTTTAACATTTTTTTCTTGCTGAATCTTCTAAAAAGTGTTAATATTATTGTGCACCAAAATTTTCAAAAAATATTTAGCATTATACTTTGAAAATTCAATATTACGAAAACAAAATTTAGTAATTCTTAAAAGCTCGGCACCAAGTTTTTGAATATTGTCGAAAAATAATAAAACAAAATTATTCTTTTATTGGAAGAGCTAGTAGGTATCAGCGGTGCCCCTTTGCTGCAATAAAGAACAAAATTAATTGTCTGCTTTCGTTCATAGACAATATTTTTGTTGCCGCATGTACTTTGCGCTTCTCTGTTTTGTAAAACTAACAGGTATGTACCGAACTAACAATAAAATAAATAACTAAGTCCGCAATAAACTTAGTACGAATACTTTTGAAAATGTTATGCCATCATTAACCTCACTTGGCCTCTAGTACTATAAAAACTTTAAATTCAAAAATTGCGAGCTAATTAAACGAATTTAAATAATTTATTTAAGATTTTCTAGTTTTAGTTTTAATACCTGTATTTCAAAAATATTCTTAATATTGATCAAATCGATAAAGATTTGTGTTTTGATTTTTAAATAAAAAAATCTACTGAGGATAGGTGCATAATCTAATGCTACGCAAATTATTTTGAAAGTGGCAACGCTGGTAAATGTATCTGTAAATTTTGAAAAACTGTTGAGAAAATTGTATTCTCCTCGAAAATGGCTTCGACGCTTTTAATTTATTTATTTTCTGTGCTTGAATTAGTACAGAACACGAAATGAAATATTTCTAGAACTTAAAAAAAATGTGTCCCTTTTTAATAAGTAACTTTAAACTTCTGTCGAAATGGTTCATATTGATCATTCAAAATTTCAAATTTAATTTTCTTCCGAGAGAAAAATTTCCTACGAGATTAATTTTACCTATTGGCATAACATAAACATGAAATTTCGTGTTATTTTGAACTCAAACACAGAGGCCGCAGTCAACATATCCCATCCTGCGGACTATGTATGCTTATCTTAACACAATATCAAAACGTAGAACGGCAGTGCGAAAGCTCTGAAAACTACTACAACAAGGAGGCTGCACCATTAGAAATTAACGGCATTTACTACATGATTGAATTCTCTTGAATGAATTCAGACGACAATAGACCCACGTTACAATATCAAGGATATAGAGATGAAGGACATTCAACATCGTCTATTAAATTGGAAATGAACAGAGGAGCTAAGTCGTTGGGATTTGAGTATGTTTTGATATAAGAAAGCACACTTGTAAGTAAAGCATCACATATATGTATTTAACAGAATTTATTTTGCTTTGACAAAAAAAAAACTGATCCTTTTTTACATCCTTACTGTGACTGATTCAAATGTAAATATTAACTTAACGTTAAAAAGGTTCAAAGAAATAATTCATAAACCTAACAATGATTGTTTGGTTTCCTCGCCTATCACCAAGATAATAGAAACATTTCAATTTTCCTGAGGACTTTATATGCTACAATCCTTGATAAAATGGAACACCCAAGATGGTGGTGATGATATGATGTAAATGCGAAATCATATACAGATATGAGAGAATTCAATTATTTTGAAATTAATTCCGCTGCAGATGGCATAGAAACTTCCATGTTACTTTATTTAATGTTTTGAGGGGAGGATGTAAGCTGCTTACATACTTGTATAGATACATAAATGTATGTATATTGTTTTTGGCAAAACCTCAAGCGCCAAATGCTTGCAAAGATTTTGCACCTAGCTGAAAGATTTTAATTTCAATAGAATCATTAGTAGATGGGGGTTTTGTCAGTGATCTGTGCAACGTCAAGGCAACTTTTTATAATTAATCAAGAGCTATCGTTTATGTAATGCATTCGTTCCCGTGTTACGTATCAATTTTCTATACCTATGTACATACATATTTCAAATCTCATGAATAGTTATCTTAGATAATTTCCGGACTGCAAGTTAGTAAGAAGTATAAAGAGTTATATTTTGCCTCACAGAATAATACACAGTCCTTCATAAATGTTTTGTGTTACTCAATATTAAAACTTGAAAACTGTTTTCAAATGTTTATAAGCAGGTACCTAGTATAATATTTCTTATAACTCTTATACTTACATCAAAACCTGGCTGTTATTATCTTAAAATAATTTGCCACTCCCTAAAATGCATTCGTTTAAACGGAAAACGAATACGTGACCTTATTGAAACTCTTTACACCAGTCTATTACTATTTCAATGGACTCTACAACTTTCGAAATATTACCTAGTCTCGAACTTGCTTACAGGATACCACCTGTACAAAATACTTAACGCGATTACCAAAAAAGCTTAAGTGTTTTGTAGCGCATAGGAATCACTTCTTAAAAGAAATTCCAGCTGAAAAAAGGGTCTTTCTTGTTTTCATTAAAATTGACTCAACAACCATGGCACGTAGAATAATCGGTTTAAAGTCATTTTTTAGGGAATTTATGAGGAATGGGTTGTAATAACTTCCTTACCTAAGAACTTGAAAGATTTCCTTTCTGTTTGTAAAGGGTCAGTACAGAGTACCTATGTATACCTTAATATTGGTTTTTGGTCAGTTTGCTGCCTTCATATTGTAACAGTGTTATTTTCCTTAAATTTTTAAAAATATCTTTTTTTGACGAGGGTCGATTAAGTTTTAGTTACCTTTACTGTTTGTTTAAAGAGCACAAAAACTTATAATATGTACACTATATTATACCAACATATTTAACCAGTCCAAATTCCTGAGATACCTGAAATTCCCTTCGTTTGAATGAACAGGAGGAGGAACTGAATTTCAACAACAAAGAAAAACTAACATAGAGAACCATACAAAAGAATCCTTGTTTATCCAATAATTAAAAATTTGTCAACTGTCGAAATTCAAACAGAATTTCCATTATGATTTTAAATCAAAACACAAAAAACGGAAAGCAGCGGAGATTGCTGACCTGGCGCTAAGATGAAAAAATTAATTCCTTAAACCACCCACAAAAGTTCAATCCTTTTGTATTTGATACGTCGGTATTAATATGTTGTGTAACATTTTATATATCCAATCCTCTCGCCTGTACAGTTCAATGTTTACCTTCTGGTGACCGAAACGTTCGCTTACGGATGTGGAAAAAGACACTGAGTAGTACAGTACTGTGCAAACGAATATTTTGACAAAAACACAATTTTAAATTAAATTCATGTTTCTGAAGAAAGACTGAGGGCCTTACCAACAATCAAATTAAGAGACGATTTTAATATTTTAGTGAAATGACCCATTTTGTAATGAGCTTAAAACATTATATTTTTTTGTAATAAAATAAGTTCCTTCTTCTTGAAATACAATTTGCTGCTAATATAGTATCCTGCGTTCAAACAATTTTAAGTATATGCAATAAGCATTCTCTCCACAACACTGTTCTACATATCGATAGTAACCAGTGAAAACTTGGATTGTTGCGGTATTGAGAGGAACAAATTTTATAAATTCTACCCACGATCCAAGAGAATTACTTTTGCCCTCTCAGCTTTTCTTTGAGTTGCCGTAGATCTACCGTTGTCCGTTTCGTTTTCAGAGAACCGGCAATAGACAAGGACACATCATTCGAAGTCGAGTCGATTGCAGTTTGAATTCCTTCGGGCCCAAACGAAGGTGGGTTATATATTGCTTGACTGTTTATAACCACATCGAAATGAAAATGCCTGTTTAAGATAGCCTTGTTCTTATTTTATTTTTTATAGGAATGGGTTAAGCATATAAGTACGTTTTTTATCTCAGCAAAGAAGGATATTTGTGGAACACTCACGTAAACATATAAAATGCTGCACAGTCCAGAACGTATTCTTTTTTATTGTATGCCAAATATGGAATAACCAAAACGATATCTCGGATCAGCAAACTGCTGCTTTCTAGGAAAACAGTATAACGACCAAGAAGTTTTTAGTGCGGCACCTTTAAAAAAAGGGATGTGCGATAAGAAGTTTTTGTGTAGAAGTTAGGGAGCAAAATCTCTACATGAGGAGACTATATTGAAGCCACTTAGAGAGTTTCTTATTGATGTGACAGCAAAATGTACAAAAAAGCACCGCCAATCGCCAATACAACACTAGTTCTTTTTTAATGAAACTTCTATTTCAAAGAGTGCAAGGATTGCATAATACGAGATTATGTTCTTTACCTACATTTAAATAGATGACCTCAATAGCTAAAAAACAAACACGATTTAAATAACCATAATTCTAATTTTAATCTGATAGAATAAGTACATATTATATAGAATGTACTACTAATAGGGGGGCAAGTCTTGAACTTTTAATTAATTTCTTCCGTCATTACTCCAAACAAATGAAATTATGTACTTATGTATGTATGTACCTGTACTTTTAATCAGCATTGGCAATGAAAATATATTCTTTCAGAGCACTGAACATATAATGTTATTATCAGTAACAGGCCCCTTTTTATAATTCGGATTAGATTGCAGTGTTTCGATAGATATACATACATATAACTATTTAGTAGCAACTATCTTCATGTTAACATTATCATTAATTAAGAATGACTATTTTTATCAAACTCAACCAGTTAAAGATGTCAAAATGTAGCTTCAAAATGTACATTTATATTTTTCAAGGACGAACATTATATTAATATAAATTATGGTATTTGTTTTGTTGATAGCTTTTTCCAATTTGATTGAAACAAGAAGAACATTATATATAAATAAATATCTCTTCGACTTTTTTTCTATATATTATAGAGACTTTCAAATGTTCACTAAGACTTCGATGCCCAATGAAGAGTGAAAACGACTCATATTTATACTTAAAACAAGATCAAAAAAAAAAAGAACAGAAAGAGAAATTGCGAATTTTCATATGACTTCAGGTAAAAGTCTGTTTTGCAATCAATTTCTAGGTTGATTTTGTGTTTACTCACTTTGTTTGAAAGAGCACAATTAAGCATTAAAAAAGGAAAGGAAGGACAAGACTTCATACTTTTAAGAAGTAAAAACTGTATGTTATATTTTTTTCGAGAAAACACACCACACAATAAGTTATTGGAAATTGTTTGAACTAAGCTTTAAGTCAAATTTTGTTCCCTCCAAATTAGAAATATCAAATCAATCAAATTTTGCAGATTGAAAATAAATAGACCCACACTAAGAAAAAGAAAATGAGAAAAAATGCATTGAAGTTATAGAAGAGTATCTTCTTTGGTGGTCTGAACCTCTATTCATAAGAACATAGGAACCTTGCCCATAAGTGTTATTTATGTAAATATGTACAAATATCAAAATAAATATCTGTTTTTGAAATTTAAAATTTGTGAAATGAGTGAAAAATCGTCAGGTTCGGCTAAGGCGGATATATTTATCGTTATAACACTGTTTTTGAAAATATTGAAATTTTGCCTTACACTACCGGTTAAATGTGATTAAAAGCGAATAAATTTCTACTTAACACCTAGGAAAATTTTGCAATTGACATTATCAAATTGTAAATAATTGTAAAATTAAAGATGTACAGATGTCTTATCTATATGTATTTAGATACTTTTACCATGTAATTCTATTTTGGCTTTTTTTTTTAAACAACAAACTATCCTTCATAAGATTTGAGTTGCGCAAACATTTAACTTTTTCGAATTATTTGCATTGGGGTTCTTAACGAACCTTTTAACAATTCATATTTTCGAAAGCCCAAATTCTGAATTGTTTGCCCCTTTGTTCTTAGCCACGAATATTACTATCTCATTGAAATTCATATAAAAATAGATAAATATGTGTTAGTTTTCCGATTTCCAAAGTTGAACCAAAAAAGAACAAAAGTAAATCTGAAGGAACTTCTATGGTGTGAAATAAATCGTCTTCAGAAAGTATACATAGAAGGGATTTCCTCCGGAGAGCAATTTCAAACCTTTTGGTTCAGCTTAAATCCATCGTTATCGATTGGCTAATGGAAAAGGTAGTAAAGTAGACCATGTTGGATATTCGGTTTTATAAAATATTACCGAAGTGAAATCATGGGAATTGGAGGAAATGCATGGAGCGTATTTTCGAAGAACGATATAATATGATCATTAAATTATCTCTGGATGCACTCATTTAAAGATTGTACATCATACGAGGGTAAAAATGAATAATTTATATTTTTTGTGGAAATTTATATTAAGAATCCAAACCATAAAATATGTTTCTTCAGATTTACATGAACATGTACATATGTACATATGTAATTTTTAGTTTTCTTCCTGTTTCAGAGATTTTAACTTTTGCTATAAGTATTTACATAATGACCATATATTTTTATTGATTGAAATTTGCCTTTACCGTTTCTGCTAGTCAAAATATTTGTGTATGTTATTAAAAAATCATTACGGGTATAAGCTATAGTAATTGAATAAATATACAAATAACTTCGTGACGCGACATTATTTTCATAAGTAAAGAACACTTTGTTGGAAAGAAAAATCCTTTTTACAATAAATCAATAACGAAATTTTGTTCATATTATTCTCATTAGAATTTATGTTTTGAAGTTGAGTTTTTCGGCAAAAAAAAAAGATAAGGTAGGCTCTTTTGTATTAAATGAATTTCCTAGTTACCAGTGTTGCCACAAGCTGAAATTAGAAGTGGTTAGATTCACTGAGATTTTGAAGTTAAAAAGTCGGTAGAAGTTGCCATAAATCAATGCTATAAATATCAAATACAAAGTTAGAAGTTTTTACTCTGAATGGCAATAAATAATTTTATTTTTCGACTTAATAATTTGTTTGTTCATCACCTCGTACTACTAGACAAATTGTAATTGAATTCGCCGAAACATCAACTTGACAAATAAATTTAAAAGAAATTTCGCACACGGTTTTTCCGCGTTGATGACGAATTTCAGAAAACAAAATGTCAAATTTATATTTAAACTGCAGGGATGTAATATTACTAGGGAAGTTATAGAAGAAAATAAACTTACAAACACTTGTCTCCAAAAGTCGCTAGAAATAACATATTTTGTTGTTGCTGACTGAGTTCGAATTCCGCTAGAACAAGTGACAAAGCCTGCAAAATGCTTTTTTGTCTTTATTTCGTTTGGCGTTTACTCCACTCTGAACTCCAAGTATATTTATAAGCTTGATAAAGCGGTCCAGAAGTAGCATTGGTTTGAGAACGAGATTGCCGAACTACTATGAAAAGATGATTGATACACCCTAACGGCGTCCATGTCCAGGCCTTTGTCACTGATTTCAAACGAACCGGAGCGCAGGTAAATTGGGAACGAGCAAGGACCACACCCTACGACGAGGCTAGCCGTCCGCCACCGCGTCATAACTTATGTGTAACCACCAACCCTCCGTAGCTGGCTAACAGGTTGTAAGGGGTTTAATTAGTCTATTACTATAATCTCTATATTGTTAAATATATTGGTTCTAATAATGTATCAATGAGTTGCAATTTTTCAAGTGTAAATATATCTTATCATCCTATATGAAGTTTTTGAAATCAACAATGAATATCAAAATTTTATTACTCTCGAGCAAATGATCAACGAATGCTTCGATATATTTACATATTTATATTTTATAACCCAACGAACAATGAACTGTCTTAAAATAGCCACTTACCTTATAGATAAAATTCAGGCCTTGCAGTAAGTAATTGAGGTATGAATAATATATAATTCAACATTTTGTTAGGGAAGTACTCTTTTCAACTTGTTATTAAAAGATTTTACGAAAATCTTTTCCGCGCTCGTGTTTTCTTAAAACCATAGCATAGGAATGCAAAAATTCATTTATATTTTCACTTATAAACTTGTTTATTTGACTCCAAACAAATTATTTTCGCAAATGTCCCCAAACCGTATATTTAAGACTTCAAAAATTTGGATCTTTTATACTCGGCACATAATTTTTACACTTAGGAAAATCTTTCGGTGGTGATACCATCTGGTTCTGCTTTCCAACTTGCAGTATTAAACCCATCCCTATAGCCAGATGCCATTCATAATGGCAATGCATAAGCCAATACCCTGCAACGCAAAAATAATAATTGATAAGCATATCTAATCGTTACATGCAGAAAACGTGGTAACTGCTATTACCTGGATTATTTGCTCGGAACCTTACGACAGCGAATCCGCAGCTCGGTATCGAAACTGTATCTTTAAACGGCGGCCTATCATTATGATATGTCCGGGGCAGTCTTCTTTGTCTCTCCATTTGCTTTGCTCTGGCCACTGTCATTGGTAGACCTAATGGGTGTTGACCCAGTGCAGTGACCATGAACCGATAACCATGCAAATGGAATGGATGAGGCACCCGACCAACGGCTGTAATAAACATTAAAGAGTTCATGACTATGCAGTTCGTAATATTTTTAAGCAAATAAACCGTCGCGTCGTTAAGATTGCCTTACCGGTTGATTCGTCCACAATTACCAATTCAACAATGCTATTCTTTCGAATCTGAATTCGATGGATACAAGGACAAAGTCTCTTCCCAATGCAATGTTTTGGCCAGTGGTACTCATCGCAGAATTGCGATTCGTCAATATCTTTCGGTTGGGTAAGTGGTGGCGAAGCCGGGAAAACCAAACTTAGGTTATTTACGGCTCCAACAATAGTTAAGTTGCTTTGCAGGTCTGAAAATGGAAAGCACACAACAATGAGCAATGATGTTGTTAGGGGGAATATGTTTAATCAAAACGCACTCGAAAAATGGTGGAAGCTTCCCGGCTGAAATACCTCCTCGTTGGGAACGGGAAAATTGTGGAAAGCTAAAAAGAACTTGTGATCCGGGAATTTGTAGAGAAGTTCATTGTCCTTCTCAAGTGCATTTAGTTCGGTTATGCAATGGCCGCCACTGCCTTCGAAACAAGTTGCATTGGGGTTGTTTAAAACCTGAGAAAACATTTTGATGAACCCCTTATAATATCTGAAAATGAGTTGGATTTACAATGCCAGGCGGAAAGGTTTCGTTGTAGGCTGGGAAAGCAGGCTGTGGTTGGTTAATTAAATACTCATTGGCTTCATTTGTTTCATAACTCAGGAGTGCAAAGGATTCCGTCGGATTTATACCACAAACCCCCAACCCGCAGACTCTGATCCAAAAGTCACCCTTGGTGTAATTTGCAGTAAGAATGAAATCGTATCTTTCCCCAGAATTGGTAACGAGCGTGTCAAAAGATCGTGGTTCGACATTGTAGGAGTCTGATGATATAATTGATAAGCTGTGGCCCTCGACCTTTACAAAAAGTAAAACAAAATGAGTTCCTTCACTTTTACCTCAATGCAATAATTTTAACCTGTAGTTGAACTGGACAAGCATGACTGATTGAATTTATGATACGGAATCTGTATTTTTTCCCAGGCTTGATGAAATACCTTGTTGCTGGCACCTTTGTATGATCCATTGTCTTTGGCTGAGTGATAAAAATAATTAAAATTTAAATACATAAGTACTTAATGTTATAAATACATCAATATAAGTGCCACGTCCATTTATTAAAAGGGAATTTGGGAATATCCCGCGTGTCGATGGAAGACCTGGAAACAATTGCTCGCCGTAATCATGCATCCAGTCCGAAATGAGTATGTGATGTTCTGGCAAGTCAAAGTCATATTCACTAGAGTGAGCACTTTCAAAATATGTTTCTCGAACAATTAAAGCTCCATACTGCCCGTTCACTTTATGATGTCCTACAAAATCAAAAGGAACATAAGCAAACTTTTCACTCTGAAAGTCTTAGGATCTAGGTCAACCTGCATGGGAGTGATAAAAATGTGTTCCTGCTTCTGTGGCCGAAAACGAATAACGAAAAGTCGATGCAAATGGAATTGGGCACTGTGTGGTATATGGAACCCCATCCATGAAAGGAGTGTCAAGCATGTGTAGTCCGTGCCAATGAATTGCGGCTGCAGTCCCATGTGCATTATTAACCACATCGACTATTATGAGGTCTCCTTTGCAAACCTGTATAGCAGGTCCTGGGATCATCCGATTAATACTCATAACTCCTTTCTCAACACCATCACCAACAATACACTGAGGATTGTTACAGTCTTCAGCAACGCCCTGAGCACACTTGCCACATGCACTTTTTCAACAAAAAAAAAAGGAAAAGATAATGGATTGCAGAAAGTATAAAGAACCAAAATACCTACACTCCCATTGCTTGATAATGCTCCAGAACGAAATGGAAATAACAAACCTTATGCGCATTCGGTTCGCAGGGCCGGTAACAAAGCTCCCCAGGATGCTGAGATACATTCAAATATCGAGTTCTGATCAGTGGGCCAGCATCATCTAAGGCTTCATCAGGGATATTATTGTCCAGGATATTGTCATCGCCTATATCGAGTTGTCCCACAACAACACTGTTTAAAATGATGAACAAACATGCTATAAACTTAAGCCTCTCCATAACAAAATAATGGTCCTAGTAAATATCAGATTCTAAGGGCAACTAAACTGCGAATGATTTTTGATTGAATGAAGCTAGTATTTATGTATATTTGAAAAACCTTGATAATGATTTGGAAAAGTACAATCGCATGGGCTTATTTGCCTTTAATCAATGGGTAAATTCAGATAATAGAGCTTGGCATCAAAATATGAATGAACTAACTGTTTTTCTCTGGAAATAAATCCGCAGCAATTACGCGATTTTATTTGTGCCAATAAATCTTAACAAAGAATGGCGTATCCATAGAGATTTATATTTTACTAAATATTTACACGAGGCAGATAGTGAATGTGTAGGATAATACCACTTAGACGAGAACTATTTAAGTTTATTGGCCCAATTGCATTGTCAATCGGCTAATCTATGTCAAGTATCAACAGCGCAGCAACAATGCAAGTAATTGTCTTGGTAAATATATCGCAAAAGCAAGTACACAAAAATGCACATTGTACCTACATAATACATGCTCTAAGACACTTACGTGGGCTGCAATTGGAAACCGTTTCAAGTGGCAGACACTTCACTTTGAAGAGGGTGTTTAGTCTAATCGGTTTGAAATGGAAGGTTTCAACTCTTGTGTGATATCGATACCAAAAAGACTATAGGTATTCGGAAATTTTTTTGAGATACTCGTAGTGTAATAATTGTATACAAATTCAAACATTGTGTGACTTACTGCAGTAATCCTCTGCCCACACTAAATAGTACACACGTGTCTAGAACTTTTGTTTCTTATTTTAATTTTTGCCACATATTAAATTTTTTAATATTAAAAACTAAACCATTAATTTAAATCTTGTTTATTAATAAAATCAGTCAAATTCAATATTTAATACAATCAGTCGTTTTAATTTTTGGCATATAATTTTTACATTTGGGGAAGTCCGCTGGGGCTTTCACCATCTGGTTTTCATTGCCAACTTGAATTATGACTCCCATGCCAGTAGCGAAGTGCCATTCATAATGACAGTGCATTAGCCAGTATCCTACACAAAAGTAAAGTTGAATAGAAGATAATCTGATATTAAATAGATGTATCTACCTGGGTTATCAGCACGGAATCGTAAAATAGCGTATCCACGGTTCGGTATCGAAACGGTATCCTTAAAAGGTGGTTTGTTTTTATAATTTCTTGCAAGACCCTTTGATTCTTCGATTTGTTTAGCTGTTTTCAATGTCATAGGCAAACCTAGTGTATGCTGGCCGAGTCCAATGACCATAAACTGGTGTCCGTGGAAATGAAATGGATGATGCGTGTCTCCGGGATCTGTAGATGATAAGCGGTTTTTATTAAGATTATTTTATTAAAGTTATTGATATTGAATTACTGGCTGTTTCGTCTATGATCACGAATTCGACAGTGCTACCCTTTCGAATTTTTATTCGATGTATGCAGGCACAATATAACTTGCCATCACAATGAGCAGGCAAATGCGATTCATTGCAAAAATCAGCTTCGTTAACATCATCAGGCTGTGTTAGGGGTGGTGCCGAAGGGAAGACAGTACTAATGTTATTTATGGCACCAACAAAGGTCAGAGAAGAAAACGGATCTTAAAAGAATTAGTGGCGGAAGTTCCCAAAAGTATTTTGGTAAAAATTTCAAAAACTCTCACTTTGAAAATGGGGATAGCTTCCTGGTTGGAAAATTTCTGCACTAGGTACTTTTATATTGTTGAACGCAACATAAAATTGCTGGTCCGGTTCTTTTGTGCGAAGTTCTTCGTCTTCCTCAAGAGCAGACAGCTCTGTCACGCAGCTGTTTTCTGTTCCAATAGCGCAGGTTGCCGAAGGATCATTGAGTAACTGAAAGGAATAAATTCATCCATAACCGATTAAGTTGCTTCGAAATTAACTCACTTTTCCAGAAGGATAAGTGTCAGCGTAGTCTGGAAATAATGGTTGGATCCTTTCAGCATCTGAAACCGGATCATCCGTTTCATACCTGAGCAAGGCAAATGACTCCATTGGTTTTTCTTGACCCAGCGCTCCAACTCTAATCCAAAAGTCTCCTTCTGTGTGATTTGCAGTCAGGACAAAGTCATATCTTTCGCCGGAATTCGACACTAGTGTATCAAATTCACTGGGTTCAACATTAAACGAGTCAGAAGAAATCACTCTAAGTCTGTGGGCTTGTATCTGCATGCATAGGAAATATTTTTGTAATAACAACAGTTTCATTTTAAGCTCTTCTGATATTACCTGCAATTTAGCTGGGAGGGAGTGACTTATTGAATTCACAAGCCTAAATCTATACTTCTTTCCTGGTTTAACAAAAAATATCCTTGACGGCACATTTGTGTGTTTAAAAGTTTTCGGATCAATATAAGTTCCACGTCCATTTATCAATAATGAATCAGGACCTGTTGGTGTAGATGGAAGACCTGGGAATAACTGTTCTCCAATAACATGCATCCAATCCGAAATCAGAAGGTAGTGCTCTGGTAGATCATAGTCGTACTCATTGATGTTTGGTACAACTGCCTCCGGTTCACGAACAATTAAGGCACCATATTGGCCATTTATTTTATGATGTCCTGATAGATAAAAATGAAAATAAAATATTTCGAGTAGGACTCTTTGTTTTTATGGACCTGAGTGAGAATGATAGAAATGTGTCCCCGGTTCTACAGCGTCGAACCAGTATCGGAAGGTGGAACCGTACAAATTAGGACATTGTGTTACGTATGGAACTCCGTCCATAAAAGGAGTATCTTTCATGTGCAAACCATGCCAATGAATAGCACTTGCAGATCCATGGGCTTTGTTAACAACATCGATAATAATCGTGTCCCCTTGACAAACCTGAATTTCTGGTCCAGGGATTTGACGGTTAATACTCATTACACCCTTCTCAGTACCATCACCGACAATGCACTGAGGTAGATTGCAGTCTTTAACATCACCCTGCGCACACTTTCCACAGGCACTGAAAAATAAGAATATTAATTACACAGGGAGCAGAAATTACTTGAAAACAATTCGTTTGACTGACACTTGAATTGTTAAAATACAGGGCTTAGCACTTACACTCCCATTGCTTGGTAAAATTCCATTACGAATTCAAAGTAACATATTCTTTTATCATTTTGAGTACAACTGCGCAAACAGTCCTCTCCAGGATGTTCCGTAATATTTACATATCGGTTTTTCCTATTTGAACTTGACATTCCCGAAACACCAACCAGAACAATTATTGACAAAATCGCGCTTATTACGACCCTTTTCACCATTTTCACAATTTCGTTCTTTATTCAAAGAGGTTCTCTTTGTTTAATGGGCACTGAATCGCTTAAAACTCTTTTATATGTTTCTGTATCATAATTTGTTTTGACAATTCACCTTTAATTAAAAAACAATTACATTCAATTCGTATCGACTACTGATCAAGATAACCAAAGGCACCAAATATCCCAGTGTCCTATGACTCGACTTCTTCGGAATCACAAGCCCACGAACTGATAACGATATTTTTGTATGATTTAATAAAATTCGATCAAAGCTACAATTATATAAAATGTATGTTTTTATCTTTAGCTTATACCTAAAATTATTAACATTTTTTTTTTGATTTCAGCAATTAATGTTAGTTTACTAACAAACGTATTCGAATCAGACGGAAACAATAAAAGAATCCATGTATATGTGCATATTTGAAATAAAGTTTATGTTTTGACTTAAGAATTTCGTCATATTATAATACTAACGGGTTTCTGGTGAAAATAAATTATCACAATAATTAAAGAAGAGGTTTGAAATTTAGTCATTCATTTTATATAATTGAAACAATTCAATTGATAAATTGAAAATAGAATCACACTCAACGTTATTGGGGGTCTTTATATCTTTCTCTTATAAAAGATTGTTGCAGCCCAATATAGACTGCCTTATAATTTTTAATATCAAGTGCCTTAGTGCATTTTAAAATTATACATAGATACAGAGTTATTTTTTATTACAGGCTAAGTATTGTTTTCATGACAATAAAAAATTGAGACATGACAGAATCACACGTACCTTCTAGCCCTTCTGTAGAAGAATTGTAGAATTAAAATATTGTATATAAATTAAAACATCGATGAAATAAAATAAAAATATTCAAATGCATACAATCATTGTTGAAATTGCTAGAACAACACCTTCTATAGTATTCGAAATAAATAACCTTTTTTTAACCATATCTCGACTTAAAATATTTTGAGGAGAAACTTCACGTGTTCGAACTGGCCAAAAAACCTGTTAACTCATATTATGAAAAGATTTTTCTTTATTTAAGACTTTTCGCTAACGTATCGACTGATTTCTATAAATTTTTGAAACTTGGTAGTTTTAATTATCGTACGTAAGAATTATTTTACAAAATATTTATACGAGTATTATTCTTTTTCAATTTTAAAATGTTTGAAAAATTTGTAAGTAAACTTTAAAAATTTTCCTCATTACCCCCGCAAACAATTCAATCCTAAATCCAGAACTTCTAAATCAATGTGCATCAGTTCTGATCTAAAATCCTCCATTTCTTCCTAACTATCGCACTGTTTTTCACATTTTTTGAGGGTAAGGAAAATCCCTTTAGTGCGTGCATATTACAGAAAAATAAAGCGGAACTGGCTACAATGCTTCACATCATAACATTGGTCATTTTTTCTTTTCACTAGCATATTGAAAATATATGTTAATAAATAGTCTAATAGCAGCACTTTACTATTGGTCCTTTCATTTTTTTAAAAACACAAATTTAAAGCAAGTATGCATTCTTTCTTAGCCCTACATTTACTAAACAATTTGTATTTTTTCCCTAACCGATACTCAACTAAAGTAAAATTGCATTTCAAAGAATAAATCATTGCTTTCCAAAACATCAGTAATAAGAGACAGTAAAGATTGGGCTTACTGAGGCGAATTTTCAACCTGTACAATATTGCATTCTTTGAGGCGCCATCGACGATTGCTTTCCTTCGAAAATATAGCTTATAAAAGTTCCCAATAAAACCATTGAATTAGAAATAAAAAAACTATGTTTCTGCTGAAGATATCCAAGAAATCGAGACGTCGTCGATAACATCCAATTGTTAGTAAATTCCAATACTTCCTTGCACCTCATCCTCAGTCATTTCCTATCATTTATGAATCGAAAGTTTGTCTTCTTTTTGCTTCTTCTGATTCTACCCACACAATTTAATACAGGGATGTTCTTTCCCATAGTTATCATAACCATTTTATTTGTAGAGACGCAATATTTTATCAAGGAATTTGTTTCAAATTACTCAGCCTGGATATGTCGGTATGTGGCTTGGTGTCTCCTGCAGGAATTTTTTTCATTATGAATCGTTAAGGTTTTGACTAAATCATCTAATATACACTCACAGTAGTGTATCTTCTTCATGGTTAAATTTGTGATTAAAAAACATTTTTATTTTTAATTTCAGTTGCTGCATGTTCCAGACTTTGAATACTGATCATAAAAACTCAAGACAAATTGTATGTAAGTTTACATTTTAAAGATCTTTTTTAAATGGTCATTGTTATATTTATTTATTTGAATGTTCATGAAGCTCTGTTAGTAAAAATTCACCTCGGTGCACGTGAAACAAAATTAATTGAAAGCATTTATGTTATCCATAAATTAAAACTCTTATTTGCCCATGGGAAATTAATAAAGAAGTCAAAGTTCAAATGGCAGCACATCCTTGAGATGGGTCACATCTCTCTTTTTTAGGTATCTTAATGTCTTTTTCAATTGGGTTATTCGAGTGTGGGAATCTTAGAGTTTTAAAATTGTTTTTTGACGTGATTGCCAAGTATAATGACGTGTCATCGTCGTACACGTTCAACCATTGTCTTAACGACTACATTTGTAAAGGAATTTTTCAAGAGCGAAAATGCTTGGATTTCAATATTTGCATCAAAATCCATTAATTTCATTTGTTTCGCCCCTCTTTTTGTAATTTGACTTTGATTTCAACCCCTTCTCTATAATTTCACAACCAAAGCGGAAAAGAACTCTTAAATTGAAATCGTCATTTTTCTTTACTTCAACTTTTAAATATATTAAAGCTACGCTAAAAAATAATTACATACATTAAATACAGGCTCTTTTTAAAGCGTTTCTGGTTGCAGGTTTTGTATTTCGTTTCGAATATTCTGCTTTTTAACATGCAACATAAAAAAACAAGTCGGGCGCAGTTAAATCTGGTGAACGAGGCGGAGAAGGGAAATTTAATTTTTTTGAAATCTAACGTTCGCCAAAGAATGAATATCCATAGTTTGCCTAACAAAAAAATAATGGCGATATTTTCGCTTCGTCATAACAATTGATCGTTGACTACAATTGAAAAAGTTGATATTGTATTTGTTCCTTATAAACTTTCAAGAATTCAATTATAACCTGCAAAAAGAAAAACAAAAATTATACTGGAAAATAAAAAAAGTTATTCGTGCTTAACATTGGTAGGTCTTATTTGTATATTATCTGATTAAGAGCAGAGAAAACTATCGATATGTTTCACGGGTCCCCAAGCTTGAATAATTCACTACTCTCAAGTTTTGAAATCTCTTTCTTTCCCCTTATGTGAATAGTTAGATAAAATTCCTTCAGAAGGCATTTATGTAGTTCCTTCATTTTAGTTTCATTTGTTTAAAGCATTGGAATAATGGCTAGTCTTTTCTATTTACTTAGTGTAATACTTAGATTCTGTGTAAAGAATTTATATGTGCTACATTCCAGAAATGATTGCATTAACAGATTTATATATTGTCTTCGGTGCTTAAGTGTGTTAACCTCAGATTTAAGTGAGGGTATTATCTACAAATAACTAAAAAATAAGCTCGTGGTTATTTGAATCATTTAAAGAGCTTTGCAAACCTCATGTGACATTGTCACATCTTCATAGTTTTACACTGTAATACTGTCGAACATCTAAGCATATATAATATATAATATTTTTAGGATGGACCTGTGTTTTCTCATATTACTCTTTTATCATCTTGCGGGCTGGGTTAGTATTTTAAGAAGATTAAAGAATGTCTTTTAGAAGTACCACCCTAATATACTTACTTAAATTAGTCTTCGTTCAATGATGATGGATTATTCCGTTAATAGATTAACACTTATATTCAGCTTACAACAAATGTGTCCATAACTTCACATAGTGTTCATTGATAGGCATCGTATTACACAGTCTAAAGTGGTAATACCATTTTTCCTCTCTCTATGAATTTACAATTGAAAAAGCTAAACTATATTAGACACCTTTTTCAGAGAACTTGTAATACGTAACTGAAGCTTGCAAAAATATAAAAAAAAAATATAATTATTTTCATTTCCTAAAAAAATCAAACTTTCCAACTTTTTTCATAGCAAAACTAAAAATGTTGGAAGAAAAAACTCAGAGCAAAAAACAGAAAAATCAACAAAAAAACATGCAAATTTCATGTTGACTTTCACCTCTCTCACAAAGAGTAAATAGTTATTAAATTATTCCTCCCATGCCGTCACTAGCACAAGTTCCAGGGTGGGCACACAAAAGGAGGCATTCAAATGAAATTAATTAAAGGTTCTTCTCGCCGTCGTAGCCTTAAGCGGTAATCACCACAGCCCGAGCTCGAACCAAAGCCGAATCGAGGGTTAAATAATTTTTTAATTATTCCGCAAAGGACTCACTTTTAGAATGGCGCGCCAGGGTATTTGTGTTACATCTTTACATACCGCCCGCCACCGCACTGCCTCTGTCAGCTAGCAAAGAAACTTCAACCCAGTCGTCCTCATCATCGTCGTTGGATAAAAATTCCTTTCTCACGTTAGGCGACAAATATATATGTATAAAAAAAATAATAAAAAAGTAATTCGAATTAAAATAAAAAAATATTTAGTAATTGAATGAGCAAACATTTTGCATAAACCCTCTGTGATTACTTTGGATGAAAAAGTTCTTTCTCTCTGGTTGACGCTCGTAAAACCAAAGCGCTTAATGGTCCCAAAAATATAAACAAATATAAAAGGTAGCCGAAAATTTCTTCTCCGAAAAGGATTATTTTTAATGCTTTGAGCAAATAATGAAACGTTCAGAAACCTCTTCTAAGTAAACGTCATTATACCAAATGGTATTTAATTTTTTTCTCACCTTGTTTCATTGTGTGCTATCCCTTTGGCTGTTCCTTAGTTTTGTATCTTTTTTGATATTTTTTAATGTATCAGACTTTGAAAAAAGAAGGAAACTCAAATGAAAAAGAGTTGATGACTTAGAAATTCCCAAGCTGTAATCCTCATTGAGTTCGAGTTCGTCGACACGAGGCCTTTGAAAATGTTTGCTTTTAAGCTAAGGCGCTTTTTACTTGTTAACTTGTAATTAAACATTCAGTAAATATGATAAAGAAAATGTTATATAAAAATGATATGCCTCTGTAGTTAATTTTTGTTTTTTCGGCTGCTCAAAGGTAAAAAAAAAACTTAGTAAAAGTACATAGTTTTCCCATTATTCAGAATTCCTTAAATAGACTAATTAAATGTACGTACATACACTATCTATCAACTTCTAAACTACTTCTATTTTCAAGAATTCGATCTTACCAATAATTTACTTTAATTTTGGCTGTACATATGGTCAAGGGGAGCCGATTCTTAAGAGGATAAACGCCTAATGATCGCCCAAAATCTTGGGTGCACAGCTGTATGGCAGTGGTTTGCAAAGAAGATCGGTTGATAGATAGGATTGAATCCCGTTATATAATCTACAGTTTAAAACAAACATTTTCGAGCTTCTTACAAAAGAATTTAATAATTCTACTTTCTTTATATTAAATAAGGAGATATTAGGTACAGTTTGGTGTTATATACATAAATATTTCAATATTTTATTTAAAACTAAATCCGAAATTTCGTTTCCAATGTAAGTTCGATATTTCCCCTCTATTTCAACAGGATAAATAAATTGTAGTTGCACACCTATAATGATACTCACACACGTGAGGCATCTCTAATATCCGGAATGGTAACTTGGTTTAAACCAACACTAGCTAGAGATGCTTTTAGTTATCAAAATATTAAGCTCCAATAAGTTTCGAATAAGAATCGTGGTTGCCTAAAAAATGCAAATCCTAGACTGTTTTCAAAACACTTCCATTTGTATATTTTTAAATGATCCTTTATCGAATAGTTTAAGTACAATGATGCAGTAGGTTTATCGAATAATATAAGTACACAAACAATCAATCGTTATGAGTTATTTAATATTTTGTATAGATGCTTTGGCCTTCTTACACCTTCTTCTATATTTATTTATAGTAGGTACCTACGATGCACTTAACAAAAAAGGTTTTTCCCCTATGAGCATAGTTCTTGATTCAAATGAATGTGACCGTGATGTGAATGTGATAGAAAATATTCTGCCATATTTTCATAAAAATGGTATTCAACCTTCACTTTTGGAGGACTTTATTTCACCCATTTCTTGAAGTTAAAAGGTTTGGAAAGCTCTCATTTTCTTGATCTCAATGTTATTTGAATATCTGACGAAATTTAATTCCAGAAACTGTTCAAGCTGAATATAATTGATAGTTATGTCAAAAAAGCGTTTAATACGTTATTTAACAGCTTTGACTTAAAAATTTACAGTTTTTTAACAAGAAAAGAAATCATATATGTATAACAATGTTTTGTACATTTTTTTTGAAATTATAAACAAACAAAATTCAACAAACCACCACCCTACCAAAGTCTGAGTCAAAATTATTGTATTTGTTAAAATTTTACCGATGGTTCAAAGTAATCATGTCACTAAGAAAGTGTACCCATCTACACTCAGCCTTTTTCCCCTGCAAAATCCTCTGGAAAAGGTGAGTTGCTATAAATACTTCTTATACGTTCATAAAGGCTAACAAGGGTATAGTTTAACCAAATTGGAGTATTTCAGTATTTAAAATCATTAAAAAACTTAGAAAAGATTGGTTTATGTAAAGCGTGCAATTTATATGGTATCGTTTTCTGTGAATCGAGGAATTATATTTATAATTTTGAAAAAGAAACAAACCCTTTCAATAAGTCGGGAATTGTATAAAGTATAATTTTTGTATTTCTTAAAATACCTATACATACTTTTGCTTGTGCTCTTAATTGACAGCTTACATTTCAACGAGTTTCACATCTGAAAAAGTATACTCACTTCCAAAATCATGTTGATCCCCAAAATTTTAGTCCGCAATCTGCTACCCAGAGAAACATAATCGACATTTTCATTTAAACTGCAACTTTTTTAAGCACTTGAAATCAAATTAGTTACCTACCCAAGTAATTTGTGAAGTAGTACACAAGGGCACAATCACAATATTAAGGCAACAAAAGGGAAAATAAATAAATTAACGTTCAAATGAATTACTTATTTCCTCAGGAGCATCTGTTACAAATGTAAAAAGTTTAGTTTTGATTCACTGTTGAATTTTCCAGCATCCATCTCTTTCCTATTCGAAGTGGATTGAATGAAGAAATATATGAGACGATTTATTTTAAATTATTTCGAATTAATATATTTTCCAGTTTTGGTCTTTAATTATTCATTTTTACAATTTTTGAAGTCGTTTTTTAAATTATTCAATATAGTTATCTGTTTTAAAAACATCGTTTGATAAATATTTGTTTGTTTTTAAATTATTTTTAATTAAAAATTGAATAAAAAATGTATTGCTAAGTTAAACAATCACCCGATATACATTATTTACATAATTATTACTTTTGTGTAAGTTAAATACATTCTTGACATTCCTCGACATTTTGCTAAAAATAAATAATTGTGGATAATGATTTTTTCTTGCTATTTGGAACTACATACATTTTACACTACAAACTACTCAATAGTAAGCCGTAGGTAGGTATACTTTATGTTACTGCTTTGTGTGACATTGTACATGCTTTCTAAAAAAAATTATTCATCTGTCTTAGTTTTTTTATATTTTTACATGCGGTGTTTTGTTACAGGTTTTGTTTTCTCTTCCCTAAGAATATGTATTTACAAGTTATATCTAATGTTATAAATTATACAGTGGAATGATTTAGAATGAAAACGTTATATCCTAAAGTTTAATCTTAAATTAAAATCTTATATTACTATTTATACAAAGTTGTATAATACATGTGCGCTCTTAAAACAATCGTAATGTCATCAATCATGTTCTTGGTCCTTGATAACGGCAATAAGATCTGCCCATTATGTCTTCAGGTGGAATTGACTGATCGACAGGTAAGACTTTTTGGAGTTCCATTTGATCTCTTATCTGTAGATAAAATGAATAGTTTGAATTGTATCTAAATAAGGTTTTTTTTTCAAAAAGTTTAACGTAAAAATAAAGAAAAGGAACATGTAAATTGAATAATTGTCAACGTGACAATAAATTCATCAATTCATCCAATCCAGATCTTATACATTTAATTTATAGGAAAAATAAAAATAAATTTCAAAACGACCAATCAAAATGTTTTCTAGAAGTTTACATATTTAAATTTCAAATGAGCTTGCACTTATCCATTCCAAACAAAAATGTTTCACATAACTTTCGTGGAAATGTATCACATAACTTTCTGATTTCACGCACATGTTTTATCTTTGTGTGATTATTTAATAAAGTCAACGATAATAATGTCTGGGAAAACACTTGACAAACCGCCTTCAACATGAAACCATCGAGGATATCAGAACTTCCTCTTTTAAACATCTTATCGTAATCACGAAAACAAACAAAAATTAAGATTTAATTCCAAAAGGATTCGCACAGCACACACATTCTGTACCGAAGTGTATCTATACACGTTCATATTTGTGATGATGAGTAATGAGGCAAACCTTATGACGAGATTAATCTGCTGTCATTTTGACTTTTCCCAGTGTATAGCGGTGAGTAGGTTTATTTGAAAAACAGACATCACAGGCGTAATGCGCTCACTACATGCTCGAATCATTTTCCTTTTCGATTTGTCAGGGATTTTCTAATTTTGGTTTCCCTTCAGATTCTTTTTTCTTTGACTATATAATGCAGCAAAGCTAAAAGGATGGTGATGTAGTGTTTCATATAGACCAAGTATGATAAAATTCACATTAAATGTGCAAAAAGAAAAGGAAACTTTTGAGGAAAATTTCGTGACGAGTAGATAGATGAAGTTATTTCCTAAAACTCACGCCTTGAGAATGAGAACAACCTCAAGTAAAATTAATCATGCCTCTCTCGTTCCTTTTTGTCCCACACTCTCGTTTGTAAATGGTGCTTGCTGTGATAAATATGAAGGATGGTAATAACAGTGGTGTGAATATATTTTTTTTTCATTTCTTTGATTGATGATGACATTCATATTATCCATATATTTCGCCAAAGGACGTCGAGGAATTTCATCAATTTCGAAGTCGAAACGTTAGGAGCATAGGATTCTATCGTCAAATTTGTCGCAGGGCCTGAACGGCAAAAAAAGGTGTCTTGTACGGGTGGTTTCTTGGTGTTGCTTCATAATAACTTTCAAGGTATAATTACTTAAGTACTTGGAAGCCAATTTTGTGTTAGTTATTTTTGTAAGTTATATGACAACAACTATCACGCCTCCATGTAATTTTCGCATGTATAGTACATACGTACTTATATAATAGGAAGGAAGCATTCCTGAGGATGAAAATGTATAAATAATATCAAGATATCAACCACATTGTGTAGCAACATCAGCTACATTGCAGCTCACATTGATGAGCGGATGGTGTTGTTGACTGGGCCGAGATAAAAGCAGAGAATTTATGTTTAATTTTGCGTAGTGCTTGCCCGGCTATTTGGCAAACTTTTCAAACTTTAAAATTAGTATCACATGCCTGCGGGGGATCTCTATCTCCTTAACGAGATTGTTAGGGAAAGTTGATAAGATAATGAAAAATGGCTCAAATTGAACAGCTTCAGACACAAACTTAAGCTTTGCACAGGATGGAGCAACTTTAACTGCGGTAATTGTGCATTATAACTCCCATGAATGCGGACAATGTACATTCATAACGTGCAAACACAAAGCAAAATGAAGAAAGGGCTTGTTATTTTCTATGGTTTACAGAGGAAGTGAATATTTAAAATTTGTCCAAAATTCTTGTTTAAGATATTTCGATGTTGGAACATTTTACATAGTCCTAAAATAATAGGTTGAGTTTTTACTTGCGCTATAGTGCGAACTATACATTTGTACAAAGTATAAAGCATACGTTTTGTATTCGTAAGAAGTATGAAACTTGACATTACGATTATATAGCACACGAGTCCCGAACTCGACGTGTCTGTTTTTCTATAGGTCTCAATATCTGTATTTGTGTACGACTGTACATAGATATTCAGACTTAACCACTGAATCGATTTCCTTCAGACTTGGTTCGGTAAGGTTTTACGAAATTGCCGAGAGTGAAAAATATATTTTGCTTAGCTCTAAAAATAGCCCTAGTACCTGTCATACAACCGTTGAGAAATAACTTATTTATCAAGTATACTCTTACGATTTTAATTTAAAAAAATCCCTGGAATGTTATAAGTCTGCATTCTCTTCTTAAAAATTTAATATCCCTTAAACTTGAAATGATATATACACTGCATACACTATAACTGCAATTTTGTTAAATAAATATTTTTTTGTATTTAATTTTTTTTTGTATATTCAATTTCTCGAAAACAGCATGATTTTTTCCTTAAAATTTAACTTAAATACAATTGCCATACAATTCTATGTTTTAGAAAAATCTCTAAGAAATTTGTTAATTGAAAGTTAATATCTTCTAATTAAAACAACTTTTAAAATGTGTTTGTATAAATTCATATGCCAAAATTCAGACAATTTTGAGCTCAGACATGAATTCTGTACTGTTCACAAGAGCCAGTTCGTGCGATCCATTTGTGTTTGTGTTTTTTTTGTTCAATTCAATCTGGAATTCACCATTAAGGAATGCAGCAGTTAGTTTTGCATGTTGAAACCCATTTAGTCAAAGCCATGTAGTCTCAACATTTTACACAAATTTATAACACAAGTATTTTTTTTATTTTGAAAATTAGTAGAATATTAATTTACTCAATATTTACGATATTACTGTTCGTCACATCACATTGTTTGTAACAGGTGAAAAATAAATGATTTCTCCCACGCAATAAAGACACGCACGGTCATTAAGAATTATGCGATTTATTGCTTTTTCATAGACCGCAGAGTTAAGTAAAGTATATGGTAACTTTAATATCATAATATAAATATTTTTGTTTCATTAAGGGAAAACAACCCATGTTACAAATTCAAGCAATTGTGTTTTTAATGCATTGTCTACTAAGCAAAAATAAAGCGAAAGCCTTTCAGTTTATGGCCACATTTATTTTGAAGAGAATTTAGTAGAATCGTTAAAATTAAACAAGGATATTTTCGTCAGAGGAACTGCCACATGTGTTTAAAGTAACACAATCAAATTGTAAAATAGCAACTTTAGATTTTTGGTCTCGAAGATTTGTGTTTTTTAAGCACTTACAATCAAAAAAAGAACACCGCCCGGAATTACGACTCAACTGCTCAACCATGTAAGGGTGAAATCTGCATTAGATTATTTTAACGTCAAATTATTTCTGGATAGGTAAAATAATTTATTTCATAAAATTTGTGCTCTCCATTGGCATTTTCCATTGCCTGACAATTTTTTTAAAACCAAGGAATGCTCGTCGGGGTGGTGTTTTTAAAAATGCAGGAATTACATGGAGGAAGAAGACTAAAGTACACCAACAAATATATACCATGATATGCATTCACAAGCTCACTTGCAAGTCTACAAGTTTTGTCCTTCCAACTAAAATTGTTAGCAAAACTCATTTGGTAACCATTGAATCACATTTTTTCAACCTAAACATTATGAATTTAATTATTATTTCTTTAGAAATTATTTTCACATCCACTGTTGAGGAAAATCACTTCAGTTAGTAATGAGTTCGAGTTGTATTCGAAAACTTTCCTAATTTGATAAGCGTTTTCGTCAATGTGAGGTATTTTTTTGTCGTAATTGTAGCAGCTGGTGTTTGGCAGGCTAAATAAAATATAATACCCAACATAAAAATATCAGCCCCACAAATTTGGAGTTCTTGACCTTGATCTCGTTTACGAATTATGGTTGGTAATAAAATTTGTATTAACTGTAAGGAATTAACCTTTTCAGAAATAGTAATTCGTATTCGAGTTAAGGGTAGACAATATGCCCTTCTGCTGCTGTTTTTTGTAATTTATTACACCTTATCCGGTTAAAATGTTTGGTCTACTTAATCATTCTGTTGATCATTTTAAATACCAATACCATTTCATGTTGTTTTTTATTAGGGGCTTAGCTTTTCCTTGGAAGTCATGTTGATAATAAAACGTTGACTGGTAAATTGAAAATACTTACATATGTCTATAAGATGAACGTTACAATTGATTGTCTGGTTAAGGGAATGTGGATTTAAGTTTCCTTTTGACTTAATTGACAATAAATACATAGACAAAAAATGTCCTAATCCTAATATTCTTTAGTTTGAAATAATTCACAAAAAAAAAAAAATCAGGAGTGTAGTACCTATATAAGCACTGTTTTGAAGAATTCTTTGACCAATCCTATTATACTCGTAAATAATTGGACTCAATAAAGGCTGGTAAAATTTCTTTCCTTGTAAATACTTTCAAACTACTTTTTAAATGAAGTCCATTTAGAGCAAGGGAACTGAATTTTATAAAGTATAATCCTTGTACTTAGTTCAAATTTATACACCCAAACAGGAAAGAATCATGTCTTGGAGGTAATATTGCAAATTAATTAATAATAAAGTTCTTGTTTCTATTCCTAAAAGATGCTTGAGTATACTGATAAAACATACTTTATATATTACGATATTTCAAACAAATTAATAAGAATTAAGTAGAACAAAGTCCATATTTACCGTCTCGACTTCTTTGAAAACCCTTATAAGGTTTCTTCCAGCTAATTTCGCAATATCCTCTTCCGTCCATTTATCAGACTCAAGAAGGGCGGCAAATAAGTAAGGATACTTCGAAACATCTTCCAGTCCTTTTGGTACTCTAAAAGTTATGAATAGGTATACAAAAAATAAAAAGATTTTATGAATTTTTCACTGTCATGACAAGTGTGATATAGAAATTATTTTTTAAACGACATTTCGAAGATAAAATTATAGCCCAATAAAAATATGTGATTCCCATTTAAACATTTAGTGAGCCACCTAGAATTTTATTTCAGACATAAACTTATTTTGTCGATAAACATAAACCTTAAGGAATTTTTTGGCTTTTTTTGTTCGAATTTTCGATTGGGACATGCTCGCTCATAGGAGTATAAAATGTTCCTTCATTTGTTGTTACATTTTTACTTGCATTCTGTCATAAATTTCATCATATATGGTTATTTACTTAAATTGTTGGTATTATAGAACATACATTAACTTCTTTTATATCTACATATATGCAAACATATTTTTGTTAGTTTTTATGTTTTTAAATGAAGATCAAATATTTCCAACAAACATGAGCAAAAGAGGCATCAGCACATCTGACTTATGTCGAGGGTGTCAGAATGAAGAAGTGGAAAAGGTTTGCAAAAGGCCTATATTTAAGATGAAACCCGGTTTTGATTGAACTATGCATTTGTTTAAATATAAACCCTGAAATAAAAACTTTTCTTCGTTATAGCATTCTAGGAAAAAATTGAAAAGGTATTTTTTTTATATTCCTCATAGAAATTAAAATGTAATTACAGTTAATAGATTTTATTGCTTGCGAGTAAAAATTTTATGGGCTGGCCAATACACTATTGACGAAACCATAATTATGGTAAAAATGTTTGTGATTTTGTGATTATAATACGAGTATGAATAAAACTTGTAATAATTAATCTGAAATTTTGTCGCAGAAAAAAAAAAAAACATCTGAGCACACTTGTCAGAATCGTCACTTTAGTTTTGAACAAGCAATTTTAAATTGTGCATTCTATAAATCTCTGTTGCAATACGAGTATCTATACCTACATTTGAAACTTTCTCAAAAACAAGAAACAGAAATTCTAGTTCAAATGTTAAAAGTTGTACCAACATGACAACCGCCTTTTTTTCTGTTTAAAGGAAAGTCTTTTTAATTCAGTTTCTTCAATGGGAAACTATTGCATATGTATATACTCGTACTGAACTATTATCAATTTCAAACTCACAGAAGAAGAACACAACAAAACTCATTTTCGCAAACTCTCAGTTACAAGAGCTCTTTCTAGTTTACAAAGCTGTTTATATATAAAAAAGTAAAATAATAAAAAAAAATCTTTAAAAAAAAAACACTGCTTTAAAAGTTTGCACCACAACAAATGCTATTTCTGGTACTGATTCGAGAGCTGTCCTGGTTTGTATCTATTTATTTTTGTGTGGATGGTAGTTTTCGCTATTTATTCCTATCTGGTTGTGAGCATTAATTAAACTTCAAAAGAAAAAAAAAACATTGTGAGGAAAAGGACAGTGCGTTTTTCCCAGCATGCATCCCTTGTGACGTTTAATTGCTTGTCTCTTTCTAAAATGCCTGTTTTTGTATTGTATTACAAATTGTTGAATGACTTTAGATTTACAAATACACATAGATACAAGATATAGAAAAAAGAAAGTTTTGTTCATTAAATTGTTTATCATAAAACACTTACAAATTTACACCGTCATATCCGGCACCAATGCCCACATGGTCGATGCCCGCTACATCCCTTATATGGTTTATGTGAGCTTAAACAAAAATAAAATATTATTATTTTTTTAAGCGAAAAAGAATGACTGAAATTTGTGGAGGTAGATATAAATACTCACCAACAACATCAAGTAGACTAGCCTTTTCAGAACAGCTAACAAAATGGGGATAAAATGCTACCATTACTAATCCCCCATTTATTGCCTGTCAAAGAGGATATACACTGTTACTTTTTTTGGTAAAGATTAAAGTTTAACATGTATCTATGGAAACTCAGTTATATGGTTTATTTATGGTATAAACTATTGGACGGTGTAATCCCCTTATGCCAACATAGAAAGAAAACACAGAATGTAGTTCAGTGGATAGTAAATTTTTTTTAATAAAGTATTAATGAACAATGTATGCAACATTATTTAATACCTCCCGCCTCTAAATAATTTTTGTTTAAATTATGAAGAATTTCAACCAGTTAAAATTTGTTCATTACCTTAATTATTAGTCATTCGAAGTAAAAGCAATTAGATCATTATCAAAATGATTCGTTACAGTCGAAAAGCGATTTTTATTTTTATTCATACAAAATATTAAATTGTTCATAACAAAATTTTAGGTTTGAAATTAATTTTTATTTTTTTTAATTTCCGATATAATAAATCTTTCCCCAACGAACTTATAAACATACTTATGTATGTATACCTACGTACTTTTAATTCAATACAAAGCCCTGCATTAAAAACCTCCTAAAGTATAAATATACCTTATTTCAATTGAAGAATTCCTCGTGAATGGATGCAAAAAATAGGTTCTCTTTTGACACTATTCGATGTAAAACTTTTAGAAACAAGCGTACAAAGAAATGGAATAGAACAATACAAAATAAATTTCAAGACTGGGGTAGACGAACTTTTTCATATAGTTCAAGTTGTTGCGAAGATTAAAGATTTTTCATAGTAAACTTGCAAATAAATGTACTAAAAAAGATAGATTTGAGCAAAAATAGTAATCCCGTCTGTTTACTTGAATTTATGCCGAACAAGATTCAATTTTGAAGAAAGTCGTTTCAGGCTGTAGGTTGAGGTACAGACAAGACATATTGTACACACAAACATACAAACATAAATGCATACAAACATTTATATATGTATACAGAATTGCGGGGCCAACTTTTTTAAAGTCTGATCGAGTTAGATTTTTTCAACAATCTAATACTTTCCCAATAGTCAAGTAAAATTGTTAATAACCCATTGTTCGAGTATGCTCTTTTTGCCAAAGCTAAACGTAAACAGACATTGTAGATGTGTGGTATTAGTGTAAAAATGAAAAACTGAGAAATAAAGAAACAGCACTCAAAAATTGATTTTTTCTCTTGTTTATTCTTTATCCAAAGAAGTACCAAGGGCTGTATTTGTACTTAAAAAGTTTGAAGTAAAAAATAACTTGAATTGGAATTGTACGTTAGCTTTAATTATGCAGGTCTATAAAGAATTTTCATAGGCAATAAAGGTTTTTAGTTAATTGTTGCAATTCAAACTAAACATAGTCACCTACGTCTGAGTTTGAGCAAAGCAAAGCAGAGAAATGTAAAATCAAAACACAAGCGAACCAAACACATGGATAAAAAGACAATCATATTTCAATAGAAAATTATTATTTTAGGTACCTACCTATACCAAAAATTGTTCTTGCTTCTTTCTATCTACTATATGTAGTTGTTCTTTTTTTCTTTTTCAGTAGGTAGCTATAGTTCCTACAGCTTTTTAAAGCCTAGAATTTAGAGGTAGTGTGAGGTGTAGGTGGTATAGTCTCGATGTGCAAGTATTGTGATATAAAATAGGGACACATTTTGCCATTTTTCCTATTCCTATTCATCAAACATCCCTGCTCCCTCGACACTCCTGTAAAATTTAAATTGTTCGCTATGGGATATTTATTTGTTACGTCGATAATAGAGTGTCGAAGTAGGTTACTGAGTATATATATATGGAAATGGTTTGGTAGTCAGTGCTATTGTTGGGCTTCCTTTTGTGATTTATTGATTGTGTTCATGTTGACATAGGATTTCGACAAATTCTGGCAATGAAGCTGTATGCAACTCGAAAACATGAATTGTGTGCTTAGAGTTAACTTACCTATAGGCTTTATAGAATGTAAAACTCCAAACCAATAGACTTTAGAATGATAGTGTATACAAAGTTTTATGTGTTTTGTAGACTTAATTTTTGTGCTCCTTTTTGGAGAATTTCAAATATTCTTTAGGCTGAATACATTGAAAGATTCTCAATAAACATAAGTATCTGTGTATGTAGGTTTGTTAAGAAGCGCAACGTAATTGGACCTAATAAATAAATAAGCAAATTAATTTCATATTGATATACAACAACGAATACAAATCGAATTTAAAGGGACAAATGCGGGTCAGAGAAACAAGTGAGAATACAAAAATGGAGAATTGGCCTAGGTATCAACGTCGCCTGGTGGCCAGAGTTTTCCAGAGTTTTTCTGATAAAAATTACTTTAAAAATGTACACTCGATATATTACAAAAGTTTTCTAGTTCCACCCAACAGTCTGGACAACCTATCGGTTTAGTATCACGAAATATCAGTCAAATTCATGTATTTGTATGTATAATAGTGATTTTGGAAATTGTTTCTTTTTTTCCACAAAAACTATCTATCTCAAGATATTTTAATAGAAAAATTTAAGAATAGAAATGACGATTTTGCTTTGGGGCCAGAAAGGTGCGAACAAAATTTTCTGATAGTGGATTAAAGGTAGATTCTCACAAGGTTTGACCTAAATGTGAAATTGCTCTTATGTAAATAAGAAATTTATTTTATTATATTGCCACACTAATTTTCTTTCAATGAATCGTGTATGTAAATATATACATATGTATATAATGGTATGCCCTATGTAGACACGAAATATATGCGAAGATAAGATACATATGTACTTATGTTGAACTTTCCAAGAAATAAATATGTTTGATTTATTGAAACAAAGAAATTGAAAAATCTAGTATACTGCAGTGGCCAAAGTTTGTCCACCACGTAACTGCCTTAAAGGCTACATGCACAGCACACATGATTGCTTATATTACGAGTAGTTTTGAATTCGTAAGCAAAATCGAACTCGAGGTTTCTATCAGACCTAACATTACGATGATATAGAAAATGAAAAAAGGTCTGTTCTGATTTATGTACCAGTCCTACAGCATAAACCATAGAACGAGTTTGTTTAAGCAGAAATGGTCTAAGAATATTACATGCTGTAGAACAGTTTTTCTTTCAACTTTCTCGTTAACTGCTTCATTGATTTGAAAAGAGGAGCTCCTTTAAAGCTGAAATAATGTTGCATATTTTTTGGATTAAGAAAAAAATATATTTGATGATTAAATACAATCCAACTACAAAAAGTTTATATAGTGAGCTCCAGGTCAATAAAAGACGGGTTATATAAGCAACGTTTGGAGCATGAATATACACTCTTCATCAGGCGTTTTATTGTTAAATGCAAATAACATTAAATTCATGTATAAAGTAATTATACAAATGTCAAAACACTTAGAACGGTAATTAATTGACTTTTCGACAAAGCATTAACACAGATTGTACATAACAAACTTTTCAAAAAATTCAATCCAATTACGATAACTGCTGCTATTATTAACAAAAAAAATTTCGACATATCAAGACTTCGAGTTATCCAAACTGTTCGTCAAAATTGAAGTACATTTAAAAATGAAACTAGATAAATGTATGATATATGTACATACATACATACTATATTCAGTCATTATATGCTTTTATTTAGAAAACACAGGGTATAAAAATACAAAATACATACATTTCTAAGAATAACTAAGTAAAGGACTCTATTAATATTGTAAACACAATACTAAGTGGAACTCAATACCTAACAGCAAGGTTCTTTCAGAAATTCGTATTTCAAATGCATACGTGATAAAAATAGGAGTTTCCCAAAAAATTCGACTTACACAATGAACTTGTCATTTCTTCTCCGAGTAACGAAAAAAGTTCAGTTAGATAAGTTTAAGATATCAAAGTAAAGATTTCAGCTTTAAGAGCTGTTGCCACATAATATGATTCGAGTTATTATAGTTCGAGCTATCGAAAATTCGACTGTATCTCCCAATTTTCATGATGATTCTTCTTTGAATGTGTAAACAAATATTACTAGGTATATCCTTAAAATTTGTTGTACCAGTTTTTTTTTAATGTACAAGAAAATTTATATTTCATCGGGCCGGAAGCAAAACTTGTCAACTCAACAAATGTCAGTTTTTAGCAGGAAATAAAGAATGTTAAGTAAAGCTAGGAATTTCTCTCAATCCATTAAAATACATACATTTATGTATAAGCTAAATAAGGGTTCTTTGTGTTCCAAATGATAAACTAGGGAATAGTTATTCTATACATAACATTCGTTGATTCGAAAGTTGTATTTGCTGTGCTGTTGTTATTCCTCCGGAACTTCAAAACTTTTTGAAGATTTTTTTTTTCTAATTACTCTTTTATATGCCTATAATTTATGTATGATATTGTGTGCCCTCTAATTATTTTTAGCCCCAAGAAGGTTTTCACGAGTTTATAATAATAATACACGATATACAACTACCTAGGTGTGATGAAAATTAAAAACATGAAAAGTTAAGGTACCTTCCTGTTAATACACAACATTTTAGTGATTTTCATCGAAATATGCAATTATAAAAATTTACTTACTATTCTTTGTAGTACATGATCCGGGACATTTCTGGAACTGTTGCATATTGCGTGCGCTGATGAATGTGAGAAAATTACGGGTGCCTTCGATGCCCCTAAAGCATCCAGCATTGTTGGCACAGAAACATGTGATAAATCTACTATCATTCCCAACCGATTCATTTCTGTTACTACCAACTGTAATTGTCCAATTGGAAACAGTAAGTAAAAAATCGATCCGTTCCGACACAACAAAAGAAATAAAATACACATTAAGAACACACAACAACATTCGAACTATAGATCTAGGTATACGAGTATGTAGTAAAAAAAAGTATGAAGAGAAGTATACCTTTCCGAACTTCGACAATCCCCCAATATGGGGAATTTTTCCTGGTTCATCAACTTTGCAACAATCCGCCCTGAAAAAAAAAGTTTGGTTATAAAGGACTTCTGTATAATGTTTTTGTTTTGAATGTTGTAGCACGAGAGCAGAGGCAATTCTTTAATTTTTTGTTTATTTTCAATTTCCATGAGCATATACTCGTAAGCAGATGCGCATATACACTCTTACTGTATTAAATAAAGCTTGGATCTGGTTCAGCTGAACGCCATGCCATGTGAAAGAAAATAATCCTTTATAAAGGAGATTTTGATCGTCTCTGCACAAAAGTTAAGGATATTCATGAATTAATGAAAAATTTCCAGGATTTTATGTTTGCTTATAAAATGGCTACATAAGATGATTTTTTTTAGAGTTTTCTTTGTGATTTTCAATTAACTTAAGTATTTTTTAAATACATATGTATGTACTGAATGTTTACTTTTAATTAAAGTATATGAGTATGTTTTACAAACTAATACCCGAATGCTGGTTTAAAACTAAAATCGATGAAGGTAAAATGCAACATTGGCGACTATATTCAAATACTACTTTCATATATATTTGGCAGTAGTTTTGTGCAGCAAAAAAAGTTAAAGACATAAATATTTTGATAACTGAATTAAGTTTATGACTTGACTTGAAGTACTAAAGAAAAGAAATTTTTACAAAAATAATTTTTAATAATTCAATGATCAGTTGAATCAATCAAATTAAATAACAGATTATTTTAAGTGGTAGCTTGAAAATGTATGCCTTTTTCAAAGTAGCCTTTGCACGCCCTCACTCTTCCAACATAAGTTCAGAAAGTTTAGAACCTTCTACGATTCTTACAGTCTAAATGATTTTTTTTTTAAAATGTAATGTTGCAGCACCTTGTATACACTGATGGTAAATATTTTTATTTATCATATTGATACTTATTATTCTAGTTTGGTTTACTACATTCATCACTTAATTTAATCCATGAACAAAACCAAGCTTGAATATCATTTTGATCTCGATGCAAAAAAAAAACTGAGTTTAGAAATATTAAATTGTTTTATATTAGGGATCAGAAAAAACTAACAAATAGTCCCGGGATTTTGGGTTTTCAGGATTATGGGTTTTATCCATTATGACTTTTGGAGATCTTCTGAATTTTTAATTGTGCCAAATTTGGGGTTTCTTGAGTTTGGGTTTTCAGGATGTTAACCCTGAATTTGTACTTATTTTTGATTTAAATTCAAAGTGGAAAAAAGAATTATTTTGTTTTTATTCACAAAGAAAACTACAAGATAGTATAACTATATTAATGCTTACCAAGGCGTATTGCAGGTGTGTGTCAGTGTCAAGTATCGAGCCCCTAATTGGTAGAACATCCTTAATACACTTAAACTTGTACCTATAGCATGACCTCCTTCCACACCAATTAAGCTGGCTATCTTCCCATTCTTGTGAGTTTCTTCTATCCCTAAAAAATAAATAAAATACCAAAAACTTAGAAAGCTGATGTGAGATACAAAAATCATTTTGAAATCAATCAAAAATATTTACGAAAATCAATAAAACAAAAGAGGATTGAAAAAAGTGGGTAGGAGCTCAGAATATTTGCTTTTCCAGAAGTAACATTATATTTTTGTTTTCATTTTTTGTTTTATCTTCTAATTTGCCCATCTACTTCGTTGGCCACATGAAGGGGATATTGTTGGAGAAAACAAAACAAAACGAAAAAAACCGTGTTATACATTTCTAAGTTACAACTTGTCATTGTTGATGGAAGTTTAGCCCACAAGGACGCCCTTGCAGCGTGTGTCGCGGGTGAAATCTTACATTGGGATTGTATATGTTTATTTTTTTCTTATTTCTCTGTTTTGTTTTTATTTTGTTTTGTGTCCTTGCTTAAAGCGTTTTAAAATTCTTAAGAATGTATGAATAAAATTTCCATAAATCCTTGCAGTGTCGTAAAGTATCGTATAACAAAGAGGTGTAGGCACAAACATACGGCATGATGGCATTTGAATGAATGTATGTATTATATAAGCAAAGTTTTGTTTTAATAATTAAATGAAAAGAACAGGCTGTGAAAAGTAAAGATGATACAAGTACCTGAGGCTGTTGTCACAAGAGTCATGTGATGAGGGTAAAGGTGTACGAGACGTCTTATTAAATCTATTTGTTCTAATGTTAGTTGTACAGCATCCAAATGTTGAGAGGAACAAGGGGCATATGCGGACCAAAACTGAAATTGTTCATAGAAAATAATATGTATGAATAAATTGAATTTACTATTATTTCAAAAAAAAAAAAAAAAAAAAAAAAAAATATCATTGCATTGTCGAAGTCTAATTGAGAAGAAAATTATTTCATATAAGTTTCGAAAAAGGTTTCCAATGGGACAGGCAGATATTAAATTTAATAAAACAAGTTGCGTTTTATTGTGAATTTCTTATTCTATTTGCGAGCTCTATCTATGACAAAGCCGCCGTGGCTTTGGTGGGTAATACAAATCTGAATCTAATATTAGATGATCCTGGAGTAAAGATCGGAATGAATTTGAGCGAAAACAAGGATTATGTTAAACTTGAGCTCAACGGTCGCTTGTAGCCTATTGGCATTCACCTGTGACTTAAGGAAATCTTAGAAGAAAGTCTAACTTTTTCAAATCGCAAGATATCGGTGGCCAATTCACATGACCTTTGTGTTAGATAACCATGGGCTCAAATCCCTTGCACAGATTGTTCATTGCTGCATCAGTTGTGTGCCACGTAGTGACACCTTGCTGGAACCACACCATGGATTGCACCTCCATATCCTCCAATTGGGCACCAACAATTGGTTATTATCGATCTGAAGTGCTCTCCGTTGATAGTAATGACAATGCGTGTCTCCTTCGTTGGTTTATACAATACTTTTTAACAGTTCAATTTGAGCTGTTCTAAACGACACTCTTCCGTATATTCATTAATGAACTTTTGTCTGAAACTTCTAATCCATTTCTTTGTTTCGCCAACGATATGACCCTCATATTCGTTTCGGCTCACAATTGTGTTCTTCGGTTGTGAAACAAAAACTGCAGTAGAATCTGGGGATCATGTGAAATATGTTACCCATGTAAAGTGTTATTCTGTTGATGATTTGCCACTTGATGGACATCTTGTGGATTAGTATGGGCATCGCCCAGTCTTTTTTTCTTGTTGACGTCCCGCTCATCAAAAACTAATTTATTCCTTACCCTTCAAGCACGATAAAAATAACCTTTGCTTTATCGCCCCTCCCGACATTTAAAAAAGTAATCAAAATGATATGATTGTTATACCTATATGTAAATTGCATAAAGATCGATTCAGGCAAGTTATGTACAATACTCATACAATTGCATCCAAACTTGGACGTTCTTAACAATGAAGTCGTATATCTTATTAGTGCAAATGCTGTGAAAATATTTTTTTTAAGAACTTAGATCTTACTCATCCGAATGATATTATACAACCTCTTGCTTACCCTTTCACTTTTTATCGGATTTTAGACAAAATATCTCGGGAATATACACATATCTTAACCATGATATGAATGAACAAGTTTAAACTTAGGTTACAGTTTCGGCTCCTCTCGAAGAAGCATCGTTTGAAATAATTTTATTAGGTCGCATTAACGAAGCACCTATTAGCTTAGAATATCCAGTGCTTATTTTTGACCACGGGAAACGTTAATAACTTTTAATTTAATTAATTTCCGTAAATACGAGTAATTCAAAAATTTTCAAATGATTATATTACAAAGGTAAATACCTTCATAAAGACATCAAAAACCCTCCCCTTGAACCTTCATCCAGCTCGCTTTAATTCAAGAGTATTATTACATCAATTATTCTTATTTGTAATTTCCGTTTTCATTTACTTTCCTACTAAAACACAACTACAAGACGAGTAAACCATATACGAGTATAAATGCCGCAAGCTCCTCTCGCAGATCGTAGCAGAACAACAGGGCCAAGAATAATGAAAGAATGTGTCAGGCAAACACATCGAAAAATAAGTTCATTGTGGGCCGCCAAAATGTCTGGAACAAGAAAAAGTGTCAGAGCTCATTAGAAGAATCAACTGAACAATAATCTTCAGATCTGGATTGTGCTATATATCACCATCTTCTTATTTTATTTTATCCTATTCCGTTTCTCCTTTCTTGGTCCTTGTCCCTCATGGCTGGTGGGTTTATTTTGTGTGTGGATGGAATTTAGTACGTAGCCATTTAATTGTTTTCTCATCCTCCTTTTTATTTCAAATCTACGCATTTCCATCTTTATCTCTATCTCTAAGAAAAACGCCTAGGAAAAGTGTCTAAAATTATTATACCCCAGCCAATTTTCTTGGCTTTTTAAGGGCGAATGTGTATATGAATATTAGCGTGGAACTAAAAACCATCTTATGCTTTTGGGAATACGAAGCAAGCATCTCATATCTGTTATTTTCTATTTTTTAGGATAGATGAGGACAATAATTAACATAAAACCATTTAGAGCGCTTAACGCAGTTCTAGTGAATCGGTCATTTGGAGAAAGTCTCATATTTCTGTGGAAGAAAAAGAAGATTTACCAACAAGGTTTAAAAGTTTTTGGTGGCCCGGTTACAAATGGGATAGTTTATATTGGATATTTCGCAAGCAAGCCTTGCATTACATAGATTATCTATCTATGTATGTACATATATTGAATGCTGCTTAATGAAGCATAAAGAAGGATTTTAATTTTTAGCGGAGTATGATAAGCAGCCATTTTTTTAATGACCTTCATAAATTTGTATGGGCCGTGTTTAAGATATGATATAGGAAATAGCTTCCCCCTCAATTGAGATTCATCATATTTTTTGCTTAATAGATCAATCAGTTAGTTACAGGGAATAAGTTCCTATATTGTATAACTGATTAAATTGATTAAAAACAAAAACGGCAATAATAAATGCATAGTTATGCATAGTTGTATTTTTTAACGAAAAAATGCCATGCCAAACATTTTCGAGCGGGCATACGTTATTCTATAACATATTCAAAGAAAGTACATCGATTCAATATCAAAAAGTCGTCACTTTCAAATTTAGTTGGCTGGTATAGAGACAAATTTCACAAAAAAAAATGTGTTAAGTATAAAATTAATATACTTCACTTCAGCCTCGAACAATATCTGAATTTAAATAGCATTTATTTTTTGTGTTTTTAAATGCATTGTTGTAGGTTTTCTTTTATATTTGTCTACCCAAACAGTTAAATCTATTGTACCTACCTTCCTTCAGAATGATCCCTTAAATATTGAAAAAAGTCTTGAAGAATTTTTCTTATACAAAAAGGAATGAAAATATAAGCAAGCAATGGTACTATTCTTATTCTTTATGTACATAATTTGAGTTTGGTTGTAAATAGGTGTATGTGTATATGTATATGTATATTATTCAATTGAGAATACCTCCCGAGCTCTATTGGAATCAGACATTCAATTCAGCTTCTATTATTTGCAACTATTTACTACTTGGAAACGTTGCCGCCGCCGCCGCCGATCGCCGTACCGTGATGCTTCATTCATTCGTATTTCATAAATTGAGCTTACTAGGGAGGGCTTTGTTGAAAAGTTAAAAAGGACTTAGGTATACGCGTTAGCAGAATAGAACACAGCAAAACACAACACACAAGTTTAATCCCCTTACTAGAACAATACAACCTTTATGAAAAAGTTTGAAGATTAATTTATTCGTTGGCAGGTTTTGTTTTTTTTTTTAGTAAAATTATTAAGAATTGAAATTTGGTCTGTATTTTAAAAATATTATTTAAAAGTTACCGCTTTGAATTTCGAAAATGGCTAGATATTTGAATAACTATATATTTTTTTTTAATTAAATCAAGTACCTATGTTTAAACAAATGCAACTTTATCAATGTACATATATGTATGTATATTTTTATTTAATATAAAATCAGAGGCTTAAAATACACCTACCTGCGCTGATACCATTCCTTCTTTCAATCGCCTCAAGTCTGTATGGCTCCATGCACTCGTTGACCAAGGAAGGATTTCTCGTAAGTCGCCGCCAAAACGAAAATCTCTTAATTGATTCTTTAAAAACTTTCTGATGTTCCATGGCAGATCGTTGTGTCTATTAATTACAAAAACATAGAATTGTTAAAAAAATTGCAATACTTTATCTTTTGGTGCATAAACTCCGACTGAACTAAAATAACACTACACTACCTAAAAACTATGTTCGACGCTACACGAACGAATTACAAGGTGACAATAATTTCGGGAATTTTCGAAAAACACTTTCTTGATGATAGTGCGTATGTCAAGGCTCTTTAAATTTAGAAAGAAGTAAGATGTAAGCTACTGATTTACAAGATAGTCTTCATAGATTCGAGACTTACATATATGTAGATTAAGGCATTCCGGATTCATAGTTACGTTGGAGAATTGTAGCGCAATTCGACGGACACTGAACCAATTATCAATAAAGCGATCTACCTCTAAAGAGATGTAGTGTGAAAAATAAAGCCAAGGACTAGAGTGAGCTGGTCAGTTGGCTCGTTTTAGGATGTTGATTCGAAGAAACCTTTTGTGGTTGATATACAGTTGCAGAGCTTGATTTATATAACGCCAATATCAATACCACAACTCTAAGACAAAATATATATAAAGATTCAATTCAATTGAATAAATTAATTTTCACAAAATTCAGGGTATCAATTTCCAATCAGTTTCAGTCTCGAAAGTTCAATATACCACTGTTTTCATCTTAGCAGCACCCTTATGTTACTTAAAATCGAAGTAAAACGAATTTGCAACTGACGAAAATATTGGTTTAAATCTTGAACTGAGCTCACTTTACAAACTTAAACGAATCATCAAAATTCCAAGGATTAATTCACTTTTGGAGTAGTGCTATTGCAAAGGACATACAAATACCTACCTCTTAGTAAACTAAAGTAAAAAAAAAAAACGAAAGGATATAATAAAATGAGAAATCAACTCACCCATCGATTAAAGGCACTTCTTTCAACACTTTTTTCACCCTCTGCATCCGATAATCGAAATCGTTCGCTGTGCATAGTATTACAGGCAGAACTAATGGAAAGTAGACAAAAGTCAAACAATTTAAGCCGCAAAGCACGAAGCCTTTGTGGTGCTTCCGCGATTTCATTGCCCTTCGAAGGTGACACTGTCACATTGAGACCTGTAATAAAATAAAAAAAAGCCATAACAAACGAATTAATAAGAATAAAATTACAACATTGCCTTTCTGTTCGGAATGAAAATAAAATCAATAGAGTTCAGAGTTGAAGTCGTTAAATAAAATTAAAAAGTCCTTGGAATACAAGTAAAGTAAGGACACTTAATGGAGTCATTCCTGACCTGCAGAGTCATCTCTGTCTCGTTTCCAGTAGATTTTTTTGTGTTAAAGAAGAATGGATAGAGATGTACAAACAATGAAAATACAAATGAAAAGCCAAATCTTTTTTTTTTAAGGAATGATGTAAGGAAAAAGTAGTGTCAACACAGGGCGTGGGTGGTTTTCTCGTTAAATGAAGCAGAAAATAAATTGAATAAATATTTATTTATACACTATAGTGAAGCCATGAAAAAATGCGGACAAATGTCAGAAATGATAAAAGGACTGTATGTGCAAAGCCTAATTTACGCCTAACGAACGTTTCAATGACTAAATTGGAATTAAACATGAAACGAAATAATGTTGTACATTATTAATATTTTGCTGAATAATAATTAAACAATCATAACAAAACAAGGAATAAAAAATATCCAAAGTTATTCGTTCAAAATATCACGATTTTTTTAAATTTACTTGAAATACTTCAACCATTTTGAATCAAAAAATTCGTATTTAAATAAATAAATTTGGTGGTGCAACTTTTCATTTAGGACTACCAGGAACCTACAATTTTTTGCATTAGCATGTAACTGTTGTGTATGTAAGAAATAAACCAAAAAACCTTCTTTAAAATAACAAGTCTTTATTAGTTGGCTGCTAACTAAGAGTGAATCCCCCAACAATGTCTCCTTATCATTTCAAAATATCAAAAAGGTCTGTTTGCTTACGTTTTATCACAAATTGTGATTGTTTTAGATATGTTTGCACGATACGAGTTTAAAATTGGTTCAAATTAAGAATAAGTTAGTAAAAAGCTTTAAAGTTAGCAAATTCTCATGCAAATTGTCAAGGCTTTCTCGTTCAGTAACAGAAGCACACACAAATGATACACACAGATATGTTTATGAAAGCAGATTCCTGGTTACCGACTACATTTTAGATACGTAAACGTAAACTTTCTTCTCATTCTCTGTCTAAGAAAAAGTTTCTTTCGCATTAAATAATGGTTTCTCACACTTGAATCCTTTGTTTTCCCCATCACCACCCCATGCCACCATGTGAGCCATACAAGAAGATAGCACGTCAGCAATAACAATTCAGGTGCACTATAATTTTTTTAAAAAGCAACGTCATGGCAAGAACATAAACAGCGAACAATTACACGGTAACTACCTTGGAGCAAGACATGATCCCCATTTAATCTTGCTCTTCACAAAACTAGATAAAAAGGGAAGATATCTCCCAAAGAGACCAAAAAACTCATTCCATTTCTGGGACAGCCATCAAGCAATCACAACTTCCTCAACCACCCTTTTTCCCTCAACCTGGCACTGTTTTTGTTTGAGTAGGTATTTTCGAGCGGGGGTTCAAATTTGCGTTTACTTTAAGTATTTGAATAAAAATAACATCAAAACAAAATTTCATGTGAACACGGAGTAGGTACATATTTTTAATCTCACTTCTCAGTATGTCAAAAGATACATCTGCATTGCGCTTTTGTATTAGTACGAGTAGGTACAGCTAAAAATAAAATCCATGCAAACATTGCACAATTCACAGTTAAAGAAAACGGCAACTCGAGCATATGTCCACTGCAATCGGGGCGTGGAGATACATATAAATCCCGACGGGAGCAACTCCTTGCATTTGCTGTTTTATGAGCGTATCCTTGTTTTTATACGACTTTGCTGTGCTTCCAGCTGTCCCATGTGTGAGAATCTGCTTGAAATATTCTTATAATCTGAATTTTTTGGTTCTTTTTTCTTCATGCATGGAAAATTAAAATTCAAGAGAGCAGAGTTTCAGCTATCATCTCATACCTATTAGGCAAAAACCCACATAATGTTAGGTCAATCCAATGAAAAATTGCAGGATCTTAGCAGAAAATATTTCAATTCCGCAACAACTGTTTATCCGTATTCCCATTTCTTTAAATTATTGCATTTAATTTTTTTGTACTTGAATGTGGTTTGTTTTCATTATTTAGATACAAATAAATAAGTTAGGTTAGTTAAAGTTCATAAGGACTGCGGAAATTCGTTTATATAGATAAAAAAAAATTTTAAATAGCTTGCGATTTCTTTTCTCTGGCATGGTAATTAGTATTAATTTCCAGTTCATTAAAAACTAAAAAAAGGAAACAAATAGCTACACTCGAAATGGAGAGTTCTTATGAACAGCTCTTGGAATATAGAAACAAAAACGTTTCCCGCTGGCTTTTCCCGAGCCTGATTAATTATCACATAAGTTATATTCACACATTCATCAAAACTTTTCCGGCGGGTGTTTGCACACTATGGACGGAGAAGCAGGGTACATTTCAGATGCGTATATCCCCCCAATAAGCTTTCAAGGGAAATTGCACTATAAAGGCGGGATGCAGAGAATGAAGCTAATTAAGTTGAAATGTTTAAGAGTTTTTGCCTTCTTATTCAAAGTTGGTATATTATGATTGTTTGCCCAGTTTATATAGGAAAAATGAGCGCGGCATTACTTATGAATGTTTTTTTTTTGTTATAAAAATAGAACGATTTAATTTTCTGTTCTCTTTTTGTGCGTTATACTCTTTTGTTTGTATGCAATGTTGTACCTACGAGTATATGTATATACATTCGTATACTCGTTCTAAGGGGAAGGGCGCAGATTGACATCGGACGTTGCACCGTTTAGTAAAATAAATTTAATGAGTAATTAAAAAACTACGATAACGTTAATTGGAAACTTATTGCAGGCGTATTAGAAATGATACATTTTGGCATTTAAGACTTTTTTTCGATTCACAAAAATTCCTGTCATTCAATTCGGTATTATGTATGTATGTCAAAGTCCAACTCTTATACGCACCAATTTCAGTATTTTATTGGTATCAGATATATTTTGTTTTATGTCATCCCTGTGGTTATGATCCAGATACAAAGAAAACTGTGGACAGCTAAAATGCTCTAAATGGCGACTTTCAATTAAAAAAAAAACTTAATTACAAAGGAATACAGACAAACCCCACAGTCCTCGTGTCTATGTGCTAGATACTGGCCATTGTCGTCCGGTATGTTTGCCCTAACATACAATGCAAATAAATTTTATTAATTGTTCAGTTTATGCAAAGTTTACTCTAATATCTCTGTCCTTCGCTCTAAAAACTTTACAGCAATAACAGGAAATCCCACTTCAACAACAGCCTTGCAACTTTCAGGAAGCAATGAACTTTTCACACAACAGCAACAAAAAGGCAAGAAAAAACCATAAACAATAAAGCAAATAATATTCTAGAAGAGCCCATCGTTTGCCAAACTGACTTTCAACTATGAATGGCAAATGATTTAGCTGTAAAGATACTACCGCTGTGACTGTTATTGCTGCTCTTACTGCTGCTGCTTTTTCTCTTGTTTCTGCTATACGCCTGATAATGCTCTCCTATGTTCCATAGTCACGACACAATATAAATTTGTTTGTTGTCAGCATCTTTATGGCTGCTCAACTCTCTATAGTAGTGTGTTATTTCAAAATAGGGCTTCGTAAGGAAAAGCAAGGATCCCAAGGGAGATACCGCGTCATAGAGTAATTTTTTGAGTGGAGTGCGGGTGTAGGTACCTACCTCATATCTTTTTGTGAACAGAGATCGAAATGTGCATATTGTTTTCGGAAATAGAAGGGTGAAAACCACAAAACTTTTTGTCTAACAACTGATAACTAAAAGTAAATTATTATATCTTGGAGCCTATCATTTCCATATTATTGAAATCAATAGGTAGTCCCACATTTTTCTGGTTCACAAGTGCACTTTATATATTGAATTACTCTCTATGATTCACGTTAAAACCCCAATAAAATGGAGAATATACTGTACAGAAAATTGCATGACAGAAATGACTGTTTATTTAATCGAGATCAATTTCAGTGCAGAAATATGACAGAAAGCTAACACACTAGAATATTGACCCTCTTGCTTGCATGAATAGGAAAGCAATGTTATAAAATCAATAGTTCTTACTGTGGGATATATAAATTAGGTACATACCTATACTTATTATAACTTTGCCTTAATTTGTACATAGTTCGATGAAGGTTCATTATTAATTGTTATAGATGAGATGACCAAGAAAGTGTCGATATATAAATCATTGTCCATGAACTTCGGATTGGAATGGTTTCTTCCGGAATAATTAATGTTATGTATGCTTTCTTGATTAACACAATTAAGCTGTTGAGAATTGGTGTACCTATTGCTTTATATTCCAGTACCATTGCTAGCAATCGATTTATCTTTATTGTTATAGATACATAATATGTGTGCTCTCTCTATCTACCTACCTTCTTAAGTTTCGCACCATTTGCCTTTGAATAAATTTAATATGGTATTATAATATGCTTTGGCATAGTTTGCAATTTTATGAAACTTATTCGGTTGTTTCCATTTTAATTGAAGGTATTTATATTCAACATTTGATTAGATCTTAGATTAATATACTAGTATCACTTTCCATGTGTTCTTAAAGTAAAATAATTAGTAAAGCAGTTATATTCTCGTTTTCTTTCGTTTTTCTAGCTAGAACAGAAAACCAGACTAAATAGCAAAATTTAATAAAGTGATGTGTATTTGCCCTTTTAGAATGAAGGGCAATTTTCTATAAATTATACTTATTCGGGTATATACATATGCGATTGAAGGGTCTTTTTCGAAGGGTATAAGTGATTTTAGATGGTAATAGATTTGTATCAGCGGCCTCCTTTACCCCATGGAGAGGAGATATCTCATAGTTTTCCTGAGGTAAGAACTGCATTTAAAATTTATTATTTTTTTTTTCAAAAACCCTGTAATGTCTTTTTCATTTCATTCGAACAAATTTTTTTTTCAACAACTCGTTAAATTGAGTGTTAATAAATGACGTCATCTGTTTCTAGAAAGATGATTTTTTTTACAAATATCTTTTCTAAATGCTCGCACTGTGTTACATCACAACATTATAAGAGTAGTCACAACCCCTTAAGCGTTTACAAATTATAAAAAAAATATATATTTAAACATTCTTCGAGTAAGCTTCAAACACATGGAATTTTTAAATCATCCTATCTTTAATAAATACTTAATGTATATAAAATGATATATGTAGCTTGCGCTCTTAACATACCATGCAACTATAAAAACAATGGCGCAAAATTTTAGACAGCCTATTATTAAGGTATTAGTATGATACTACTTAACAATTTGCTAACTTTGTAGTAGTTTACTAACTCATTCTTGATTTTAAACACTTTCTAACTAGGATCGTACAAAAAGAATTTTCTTAATAAATTCTGAACACACTTAAAACAATGACATTTCGTGTAAAAAAGTAAGTCCACGAACCTTATTTTGATGTTTGTAAATGTCAAAGAGTCATATGAAGCTAGCACGATACTTAAACAATAAAGTAGGTATTCGATGATTTTATCTTTAATAAAAGGGTAGAGAAAGTATGATGCTATATTCGATTAAAATTTGCAAATTCGTTGTTTTAACCTAGTATAACAGCTTTAGCATCGTACTAATTCAATTAAAATTTTGCGCCATTATTTTTTTATTGAATATAAAGATATGTTTTAAATGTCCATTAAATAAAATACTACAAACTGCACAACGAAATATATCCCAAAAACTAAATTTGTTACGTTCAATAAAAATGTTATTGAGATAAATAGGGCAATATGGCCGAGTATTTCGTAGATCAGTATTGAATAACGATTTTTCATTCTACATAATAATATAGCTCTTGGGAATTACTGATTGACAAAGTGTTTCGAAATACCATTGAGGTTCAAAGTTCACTTAATTTTTCATCATGATTCGGCTGAATTCTGGTGCACCATATACTACTGTTTATGAAATAAGTAACCACAATTTAGCAGATATCTGATGTTTAATTCAAATGTTATGAAAGTTTAATCATAAAAAACACTAAATAACAACATATAGTATATTATATAAATACGGATATACAATTTCAATAAAAAAGTAATTGAATTTAAACTTTCAGCTTATTTTATTTTTGTATTGCTTTTTAAGTTCTATACTATTACCAATATACGTGTTTCGAATTATGAGCATTTAATTCCTCATAATCCGGGTCTAAAACTAAGAAAACAACAGTTTTGTAAAATCTAGGTCTGGCCCTGATAATATTAGCCTTCTTGGCATTTTATTGAACTTGGGAACCAATAAAAAAATTAAAACATAATTGTATTTAACATATTCATAACTCACCAAACAATACTGGATTTTCTTATAAGTATCATGGAAGATGGCATTGGTTGATCATATAAAATAGGACAGTTATATCGTTCCGTAATAAGTTGCTGAAAAAGTTAAGATTGAGGAAATAATACATGAATAATATTTTTTTTAAGCCAAGATAATAAAATGAAAAAGTATTTATTTCATAAATCTCTTAATTATTCTATAATAATGACCCTTAACGTCTTTGTGTTGAACTTTCTAATTCCCTTGAAAATTCAATGAACAATCTTGTCATCGTTGACTGGAACAATTATGAAAACAAAAGTCTGGTTTAACCTTATTTAAGCAATACTTCGGGTATACTCACAACTAAACAAATTCATTTCCATCTACTCGTATAAGGTATATTATAAACGAGGGAGTACTTTGAGAGTCTTTTGTTATCATTTTTGTAATGCTTGATCCCATCCCGATACTGTTTTATAAGCTCTGTTTTTCCTTCGTGTATTTCTCTAATTATTACAAAAATTAAGAAAAAATAAGGAAAAGAAAAACAAAATGACGAGCAACCATTGTTGTACTTCAGGAAAAATAATGGGGCCACAAGCTCGTTAATGTATTTGGGATTTGATTTTCATGATTTGAAAATTATTTCATTGTCCTTTTCGGATGGAAACGAGAAAAGGAAAAAAGCAGGAATGCAAGGATAGGTAAACTACTGGATTCAATGTTTTGCGGTGGAGCTTGCCACACAATGAACGAAATTTCTATAGAACAAGATATCCCTTTATTATGTCCATAGAATTTTTAGACATTTAGTGGGTTTAGCTCAATAGGGTAAAACAAATAAGATTTAAAGCTAAAGATATATGATGGTGCTTCTGTATTGACATTATAAATTAATACTTTTCAGCTTATCACTGGGTTTTCGTGCCTGTGTGATGAGTAAGCATTAAATAATTTGGGAATGGAAAACTTAAATAAAGATTAATAGTTTTTAAATAATTTTCATAATTATCTTGTTCAGTTCCTCTTAAATGTGTAAAATGTGTAAAATGTTTTGTCCACAAAACTGGGGATTTAATTTATTAAAGCAGATATTATTATCACTGCTGAAAGATGGGTTGACATTTAATAATAGATTCTGACCCCTAGCAGCTGCAAAGGACACATTCCTTTTGGGACACCCAAACCTTTCTAAAACAGAAAAGTATTGTCTCTTTGTCCCTGTTCTCATTTGTCTGTTTTTTTTTCTCTATTTGTAGGTATGTTTTAAATTATTAGATACCGTACTGAATTGTTATTAAAGTTAACAGATTTTTGTTTCATGGAAACAATTTGCTGTTATAACGCGTCGCAAGTAATAACATAAAGTATTACATTAATTTCCTTTTAAAGCGAAACATACATTCATAATATTTCTCATGCGGGTGTTCTTAAATAATTTATTTCCTATTTAAGTGTGTATCTGTGTATTTAGAAAATAATTTGTATGAAGAAGGTATACGTACCTTATTCTATACATTCGTTCTTACATAATGGCTGCTTCACAAATTTAAGGGTAGAAAGAAAACTTTAAACTGTGTCTGTATTTGTGTACACAATATGAAACACACTTCTGTTGTTCTCTTATAGGATTCCCTGTTTCCAAAACAATGTGATGGTATTTTTGCACATTGGATATGACTTCAATGCGTTTATGAAGACACTAAATAACAAGGATCTTATTAGGAAAAAAAGTTTCTGCAACAAAATTATTTTTCAGAGCATGTTAGGCAGAATAAACTTTTTCGATACTGAGTTGAGTTACGCGATAAAACAAGATTGCAATACCTTGAGATATGTATATAATTTTAAGGGGATTATTTTTCTAGTTATTTTTAAATGAAGTTAATTCTATCCGCGAATTTTAAAAGTTTAATTTATTTCTTCGGTTGTATGATTTTTACTTGCGGCATACATACATATATATGTAGATACTATAAGGCAATTTTGATCAGAGTTAACATTTTGATGATGGAGAAGACAAAAAAATGGGTATCGCAATTCGATAACATCCTAAACGGCTCACCGATTTTCTTCAAACTTTGTTGATAGCATTTTTTTTGAAAATATTTCCAATATTTCCAAAGCCCCATCCCGATTTTCTTAATCTTGACAATTAAAAGATTTTTGATACAATCTACAAGATGTAAGAACAAAAGTTTTATTTTATCTAAAAATCACGGTATCCACAATACAAATATTATAAAATGGTTTTCGAAAATCATATTTTTCTCAAAAACGGCGCGGCGCCTAGAATTTTGATAACATTTTTTTCTTTGAATTCATTTTTACAATTTATAATTCAATAAAAAAATGAAATTGAGATGCTCACTGTATCTCATTATCCGAATAACGGATTTCAATTGATTTATAGGGAAGCTTCTAAAAAGTTTGTAAAACATTGCATTACAAAACTTAAAAAAATATATTTTTTTTGTGTAAAACGATATCTCAGAAAAAGGGGTCAGTATTCTTTTTTGAAAATTTAATTTTTATTCGTATAAAAATATAAACTTAAAGTTAGCGTACCAATTTTTTTTAAATATTGTATATAAAAGCTTATTTTTTTTTTAAACAAGGACTTACATTTTTTGTTCTTGGGCATAAATTCATATTTGCTCAAGAAATCACATGGCATTATGTTTTTTCTCTCACTACTAAAAGAAATAAAAAAATTAATTATTCGTGCCACCCAGTCGTGCATTTTATTAAGAAAAGTTTTTGAAAAAATTTGAAACAAAAAATATATTTCTTTCTTTCTCTTTTTTCCTCCTTTAGTTTTATGGTTTTAGTTTTAATTTGTGTTCAACTTTTACGATCTATCCATATGTTCTTCTTACATCGTTACTGTCTTCGAGCTGTTTATAGCAATTGCATTCACAATTTATTTAGTTTAACCACATTGTTGTTTGAAGTTGTATTTTCCTGCGGGATTCTCCAGAATCCAACAAGGAATTCTCTCGCTGTACTTCTCTGGTCAATTCAGTTCCCTATTTATACTCACTCGAAAGCAAACGGGAAGTGTAGAGACGAAAGATTAACAGGTACAACCTAACAAGAACAAAAAAACCTTCCCAAAGCTTTTCAGCATTGGCAGGATGCATTTTAAGGTAGATAACCGTGGTATTGTGCACAAAAAGTGTTTTTACATAGACTAACTTTGTTTTCGCCATTTATTTTTAAGTTAATTTCTCAGTGGAGAGGTCAGGAGTATTTTTCTACTCCGACTGAATTTTAAATTTTCATTAAAGAACATGGAAGGGTTAGTCGTTAACCTCATGATGCGCGGTGGAAGATTGCCTTGCTCTGAATTTCCAGGGAGGAAATTCATATTTGCTCGTATGATTTCGAAACTCCTGATGGATTTTATACTTAATTTAAGTTTGCCTGGTTCCTTCTGTGGTTTGAAATCACATCATTGAACTGTTCATACATATGTACGTATGTATGTATGTAGCTGTACAGGGGAAATCAATGTTCATAAATTATTTTCTGCTGATTTTCAAGAGTAAAAACATCTTGAACTTGTTGTAATGAGTTAAAAGTTCGATTTGTTTTGAAAACTTTTCGTATCCTTTCAATGTGTACATTAAAGAGACTAAGTTCTTTCGAATATAAACTAAATAATATCATTACGATTTCTATTAAAAAATAATTACAAATCTTGTGAAACAAAAAACGAAAAGAAATCTATTACCTATATAGAAGGTTCCGCAATGAGATTCTCTTGTCCACTTGAACAATTTGGAATGTATATATTATATTCTCTTTTTTCATCGTTCTTACCTGGTATTTCAATGGATAAAATAAAATGGATTTCAAAGAATAAATCTTATCAAAGGAAAAATGTTCAACTTCGATTATATTGATTTATGAACTTACTTCACCAACTTTGAATTGTAGTTAAAATTGGAAAAGTTATTAACTGCCTTGTGGGAAAAGTTATCAATACATTTTCTAATTAAGGTCGCTCCGCTTTCATTTATCCTTTGAATTTCGTATTTGAATATTTTAAGAATACAAAATAAAATAGAGTGAAGAAAATCAGAAAACTAAAATTAAAAAAGGAGGATTTCTATTACCAATTTACTCGTAATTAAAAAACAAAAACACTTTTTACTCATTTTCTAGATTTATTGTTTTGAAGTGGAGTTAAAAAACACTCTTTACTGAATCTCTACTTTAAATGTATGCGAAAATCTTATTGTATATACAAACAAATACTTTAAACTTAAGCCACTGACTGGTAAACTGTGAACGAAACGAAAAGGAACCTCAAAATACCAGAAATGACAAAGAAGAAAAGTTTTCTTCTAAATCCTAAGTGCATTCTTGTTTTTAAAGTACTTAAGCCATTCATTCACATTAGAAATGGCAAAAATAATTCACTTGCTTTTAAATTTACAGCTTAAAAAAGATTGGGAGAAATGCATGATGTCAGTTTTTGCGGCTGTTGTTGTCCCCTATAAACCTTACCCTTATACGATCTGTTGACTTTGGCAACCGAAGTGCATAACAGAGAGCACTATAAGGGGTGGGAATTAGCTGAAGCATTATGATGTAAAAGCAAAATCTTTTATGTAGTCTTAGCATATATTAGGATAGTTCAATTATACACTTCTGGCAAGGACTGAGTATTTTTCTTATCGGATGACATTTTAATTGTTTCAGTGCTATTTTTTTATTTATGTACATGTATGAATTAAAAATCTCAAATTCAGCAAAGCAAAACAAAAATAAAAAAAAAACGGTTCAAAAACCTCGAATTTTCATTTTGCTTAACTTTGTTAAAGCATCTGTTATTCAAATAATTTTCGTTGAAAGACTTCTTTCAGCTTATTGAAAATGTAAATATACACTTTGACCTGATGTTCCTGAAGTTTGTTTTTATTAAACTCTCTGTTTAAATATTATTTATTTTGTGCCTGAAATGAATGTACGTGTCTTAAATGTACATGGGAACGAAACGTTCCATGAATGAACTCCAGGGATAAGGATGGAACAAATAGAACGAAGAAACACTTAGCTCCATTTTTAAGAAGAGGGTGGCGAATGTTAAAAAGTTTTCCTTCAATTAATTCCTTGCATCAGTTTGACTTTTCATATTGAAGAAAAGAAAAGACAAATAAGCCCCGGAGAAGTTGTTGTTTCAACATGGCTTAAACATACATAATATTATATTTGCTTATATTAAATTTTGTTATAAAAATATTAATGAAACAAAGTCAACAAAATTATTATTGCAATTATTCCCTAAATATGTTGTTGGTTTAACTAACGAAATTAAACAATGGTAAAACTGAATCAAAACATGTGATTGGAAGTGTAATAAAAAATAAATAATATCGAATTATACCTTGTCGATTTTTTTCTTTAACGTACCATTTACAAAATGTTCTTATATGAAACATGAAACTGACACGCATATGTATTAGGTTCTGTTATATCATTGTCCTGATCCGTCAACACCATTCATATACAAACAAAAACCAAAGTATGCGTGGGAACATTGCTATCGTCACTTTTAAAAAAGCTCATCAAAAATGTGGTGGCTGATGTGTTAAAAAAGATAAATTGGGAGACAACTATTAATCAAAATTGATGGGTTTTTGATTTAAGAAACAACCAATCTGGCACTTTCAACTAAAACTAAAGTTTTGTTTGATCGAAAAGTGATAAATGACGCCAGTATCCAATTTTTTGTGTTTGTGTGAATACTTGTAAAAAGTAAAGAAACCTGATGTCTATACGTATGTTGTGTGCAGTTTCTAGAAAGAAGGAAATATACCCTTATATCGTCGGCGAAACCTGAAAAATGGGAACTACTTTATTCCTTTTTCTGAATTTAAAGCTAGAATGCATTTTATTAGCTCGTTATCTCTCACTGGAAAAATGAGAATTCAAATTTGAATTATTTCGCATAAGCTAGATAGAAAATTCGTTTCTGCTAAAACGAAAAGTTAAATATACATACACACTCACTTTTCAAGTTTCACCGACTATGTTACAGAGAAATTGAGGCAGCCCTTTTAAAAAGGAAGGCTCTAAGGTTAATGAAAGCAAAAACATAATTAATCTGAAATCACATGAAATAATTTTTTTATAGACTAAAACCACGCCCTTAGTAGTTTGATATAAAAAAGAATATCATATGATTTCTTAAGGAAATATGAATTTATGCAAGAAACAAACATTTTAAGTAATTCTAAAATCATCACTTCTATAAATAAAATGTATCCAATATTTTTAAGAATTAATTTTGAACGCTGATATTAAGTTTTATTATTCTGCAATTGTTTAAACTAAACATTTTTAAAAGTCAATGGCGCAAAATTTCAAACAAATACGTTAAGGTATAAATATGATACTACTTTAAGCTCGTTTACTAACACTTTCTTAATTTTGAACATTTTGTAATTAGTATCGTGCTAAGGATATTTTTTTAATAAGTTGCATCTGAACACATCTAAAGCAATGTTAGTTCGTGCAAAAAACAATGTCAACAAACTTTTTTAACTTTTGTAAATTCAAAAAAAAAAAAAAATCACATGAAGTTAGCACGATACTAAAAAGCCAAAAATAAAGCAGTTTTCCAGAAAAATAAAAATTTCCAACACGGTATTTCCGCATGTTGTTTCCGAAATATTGATTTTATTTTAAATCCAATAAAATTTCCGAGGGCAAAACGTAGAACAATAATAAAAGGCTCTCTACCAAATTAAAAGAAAATCCAATGACCCGCTAAAACTGTAACCGAATAGACAAGCAGATAGACAGATTTGCGAATCCCCCTTTTTCATCTTTGTGTCGAGTTCGACTATACCATATAATAGACTCAGACTTCTACCTAGCTGCTTTATTTCAGTAGTAAAAAATTTGTTTTAGAAAGAACTTAAATCAATGTTAAATCAAAAACTTAAGAAGATTCTTACAATGGCTTAGTCATCATAGCTTGGCTTTTGTATCGTTAGAAATAAAATTTAAAAGTTATTCATGATTTGACTAAAGGTAGTTTTCCTAAAGTGGGAATTCCCTTAAATACCAGTACCCTGGATGGTACATCCATTTATTGTTGTGTTCTTCTTTTTTAAAGCACAAGTTTTTCTTAATGAATAACTAATGCATTTTTCAGGAATATCATTGTTATAACCATATGCATACATAAATTAAAGAATTGACCATTATAAATTAAAGGAACGCCGCCGCTGTCACATCAGAAGCAAGTCAACAATGATTTTCAATTTAAATACTGCACAAAACAAAATAAATGTATGCGCTTTCACTGAAAAGTAAGAGTCTCCTCGCTGCTATAATAATTTCATTTCATAGAAGAGAATATAAACAGGCACGGACACTTTTAAGCCATCCCCATACAAAGTAAACACGACGGACATACCCACTCACACAGACATGTTTGTGGCTAGCAAATTTATCACTTTAAATGTAAAAAAACTGCAACACCAAAAATAGCAAACAAAATAAATATAAACGTACATAAGCCCCTTTCCTGGACTGGCTGTCTCTTTGCGAAAAATTTTCACCTGAAACAGTTCCGTATAATGTATACACAACACACCACACTTGTCTAGCTTTTTTTTTTGTATGAAACCATCAACAGGACCCTGGTGTAGGATCCTCATAGGGACTGGCTACATAAAAGGAAACTTTTCATTCTGAAAAGTTATTTACGTGAGTAATAAAGAGCATAGCGTAAATCATTTTCTTTAAACTTCTTTACCCCTCCGTATTAAGTCGTTTTTTAAGCTTTTTGTGCAAAAATTATTTGATATAGGTATGAAGACTGGTTTAAGGGTTTAAAAAATAAATCTCTTTAACAAAGAAAAAATACATTACAACTTAAAAGGAACAAGGGGCAGTATGACTAATTTTTTGTGTTCATAACATCCAAAATACATGCTTTAATCTTAAGCCCCTTTTCCATGGTAAGGATTTAGATATTTGCCCCTGTCACTGTCAGATATTTTTGTGCAGTTACGAATATATTTCAGGACCAATGCCAAAGGACATATATTTTCCTTCCCCGCAAAATTATGTTTCATGTGTGATTAAAATTGCCGTTCAATCGTTTAAGAACAGCTTTCTTCTTACCTTACACAGTGGGGGCAACAAATTTTTTCTGGCTTAAAATTTATGGTTAGTATGTTGGACTGTTATTTATTTTATCATAGACACAAATACACTATCAATATTTCAATTTTATAGCAATATTGGTATCAGAACCCTATACTCTTGAGAAATTCTGTTTGAAGGAACAGTTGAAGAAATCGTATTTGTACATTGTACATAACATAACACCAAATAACGGTGAATTATGAAAAAAAAACTTGAAACAAACTAAAAAAATCATTTATTTGTATCCCATTTTGTTATTTATTATTCCTGTTTTCCCTAAATGGTTATTCTGTATTTTTTATTTTAAACAAATTTCGTTTTTTTTTTTAAGTTTGGTACTCGAAAAACTCACCTTATTTGGATCATTTTTAAATGCGGACTTGTGTACTGTCCATATATTTCAGCTGGGAAAGTGAACTTTACAGATATCTGGTCACCCTAGCACGACATCAGGGAGAATATATGAAAATGGCTCTGCAAAAAAGGCGGAATAAACTGGAACAGGATATTGAATTCGTTTCTGTTCTCCTATGTGAATTGTGAATTAGGTTACGTAACATTGGTTAATACGAAATTGGTCCCGATTGTAGGCGAACTATTTTTTCGCTTGATGGTGACTATGTAGATGCATGTTTATACAATTAATCTGCAGTTGCTTCCGAGGTGGTTGTCCTGTTTTAATTATTACCACCATCTTCATTTGCAGTAAAAAAAATAGTCCAAAGTGTACATCTCTATCTGAATGTATTTGTATGGAATCTGATAGTTGGTGCCTAGTGCAACAAAAAATCGATAAAACTGGGAAGCACATTTACCATTGTCGACTTTGGCGTTTTTCATGTGACAGAACGACATTTAAGCTATTTGCAAGGGGTTAAATGTCCTTGTACGTACAACGTACATATATGTTTTTTTCACGGGGAATATTTTGCACCTAAATGACATACGTACAACCAGTGTCGCTCTTGCATTACGGTGGATAAGGGGACGGAGTACATATATTGGATGATGTACCGAGTTTTTTTAATGCGTGAATCGCGTGGAAGAGACTGAATGCTATTGTAGCGATGCAGAAGGTATAGCAACTTTGCGATACAATCATGTTGTATATACAACAACTGTGGTAGGATCTTACTCAGTGTGTACATACTTTGACGCTACGCTACTAACAATAAAAGAAGAAATCAGTTTTGTAAAATGCAAATTTAAAAAAAATCGATCTGCTGCCTTGTTGAGCGCGAAACTGCTGCTGTAATGAGCAGGGGCAACAGCAGCAGCTACGAGTGTCTTGTCATTAGTAAAAAAATAATGTCATGGTTTGACCTAAATACGGATGTGGGTGCATGTGTGGGTAGAACTGTGGTGTTTTATATAGATTTTTAAAGAGGCATGCAGATATGGAAAACCCGCATTTTTCAAAGTTTATTTTGTTCAAAGCAATATGACTATTTAAATAGATATTATACATATATCTTAAAATATGAAATATATATTATCAGAATACAGAATAGTTTTATTTATTTTTTTGCCAGAGCTGTTTACATTTAATGAAGTCTTTTTATGCTCATAAGGATAGTTATGGAAAGATTTTACATACAAAGGTATATTATATATGTAGTTATTTTGTTTTGAAACTTCAACATAATCTGAGCTACATATATACATTTCTGTACAGTTAAGAATTCACTATATACATATGTACATACATGCAATTAGTCATTCAAATGTTCAAGTAATAGAACCAAATCCTGTATAAAGTTATGTTTATTGGTTTTGTATCGTGTGAAAATAAAAACGATATTAATAATATTTGTTATGATGGCGACAGACGAACTGATTTTAATATTTATTTAACTTACTATTGAAAATACATTTTTTCTTCTGATTTCTGAAAAAATGGCAATTTAGTACCCTAGATGTAGACGTAGATGTATTATGTTTTAAACAACATTACTGACGCAAATTAAAAAAGATGTAATTATAATATTTGTTTGTTAAACATACGTCATGAAATAGTCCGATGCAATTAATTTCAAAACGATTTTGCGATTTATTGCACTCTGACTCTGACCATAAAGCAAATATTTTGTTGAGTGTCTTCTAATTTTAAATATTTACGATTAATTAATTATAATAATTATTAAGAAAATGACTGAAAACGAAGGGTGTACTGTGGCGTATACGTACTTTTTTTAAATTAATTTAATTTTGTTACGAATCATTTTTGCTTACTATTTTTATTTGTTGATTTGTGACTGTCAAATGTAATACGCTAATAATAACTACATGGAGATGATTTTCAATTTCTTTTGTCAAAAGTTGTGTTATGTTGGTGTATTAATATATGTTTGTACATATACATATGTACCCCACTACCACCATTCATGGCAACTCACTGCCATAGTTTTATGATTTCTAGTCACTATTCATTTTTCTACCTCCTGCCTTCAGCCAGAGTGGTCACCTATATCTTAAAAAAATACAAAATTTCATAATACGTTGGTGCAATCAGAGTCCTTTGATGTCCCACTGTCTAAGGCCCTAGATAATTGTATTAGTTTGGAAAGTGAAATTGGGCGTTCTTTTATATCAGACTTTTACTTATAATTAATTAACATGATCGTCTAGTAGCTCTCTGAGAATTTGTATAGAAATTTAATTAAAAAAACTGAGCGGCTTACATAATTCATGTCATCATACTCTCAATGACTTTACAGAGTTTTTAAATTCTGCAATTAATAACACTTCTCTTGACCTAAACTAAAATCAATTCAACCATGAAAACAACCGCCTCGTGAGCTGATTCGCATTCGTAATATTACATTTTCCCCATTGCCATCCAAATCTATTTGTCAAAATGTTAAATATTTCTTTTTATTTATGTAAACGAGGATTGAGTTATCGATAGCATATGATCTCACATAAAGTATCCTTCTCCGCCGGTTAACCAATTTGATCCTATCGCATATTGTCCGCTTGCTATTCAGCCCAATATAAATCATTTCAGGACCAAAGATATCAAAGCCAGTTACATGTGCACATCTCACAGAATTTATAAATGTAATAGCCCGAATCCGAATCCACCTACATATACACAAATATTATTCCTATTCGTGTATCCGAACCTGATATATGTGTATAATCACCGAAATTCCAATTCAATATCAGAAGTATGTATATTATATTTTGAGTGGTAGATATGTACATATTGCTGCTTTTGGTAGGTAATAAAACGACCGCTACAGGGAGACATCAAATAGGTTCTCATAAATCAATAAATACCATCGGAAAATGTTCCTATACCCGAGAGTAAACTCCTCCAGCTCGTATAGTATTTCTGTCAGTTCATACGATTTTTGAAAGGATTCTACACGTACATGCACCCCATTTTCTTTGTGTTGCCTCTAGCAAGTTATGAAAGATATTCCAAACGATTATCAAACCATTATTGTTATGACAGAAGCAGTTGAGATGAAAAAGACAATCGAAATACTGGACAGAATTAAAAAGGCATTCTTTCTCTTTTATCGAAACGTTGAATTTTTTGAACGAGAACTATTTCTTAAAGAAAATGTTAATACATCGAAGGTTGTACATAAATCAGTGGCAAAGTTGATTTAAAAAACCAGCATTCTCCGGTTAAATTTGCATTTTTGTACGATCGTATGATAGGTTTGAGAAGCTTAACAAAATCTAATTGAAAATTCGATAATCGACCTAGAAACTAAACACTATTTTTGACACAAGCAATTAAAAAATCAGACGGCATTACTTAACTGCTAAGCTTTTTCTTGTTTTTCGTGATTCCTTCCGTCTTGATATATCCCACCCTATAGGTTCATCACTAGTATCGCACACGATAACATGGGATACATTCAAATTTGAATACTCATTTTAGATTGTAACTTTTCATTCTCGGAGGAAAAAGCAGATGCTTTATCGTTATCAAAAGACTCAATGTATTCCATCAAATTTCAAAGAAGTAGAAACCCTTGGCGCAGCAGATAGTACTTGCCCCTTTTTTTAATCTCATGCCGGAGTTATGAGGGTCGAATCTCAGCCTATGCCACTTATGATTTTTATGAAGGGTACTACCTCTTTCGTAGTGACGAATTTTTCAAAAAGAAAACGAAAAAGCACTTCTAATCTTTTTCCTTCAAGCTCGACATACAATTGTGCATCCCCCTACCGAGTTGCTTTTAAGTTTGATATTTATTTTTCAATATTGCTTACGTACTTTTTTTTTCAATAAAAATCTTAAATTTTCTAATAAAATAAAATCAAAGTTTTCGTATATCTAAAGATCAAAATTATCGTAAAATCGCAAAATTTATAAAATTCAAGTTATGTTTTCTGAAACGCAGTAAGAATTTGAACAGAAATGTGGCCTTCGCGTGTACTAACGAATTCCTTTTTTTGGCATTTTTGATATGGATCGTTTTGATATAATATGTTCATTTTAATTCCTATAATTTATTTAAATAAAGTTTAAATAAAGGTTTGTTTCTTTCTATGTATTTCATAGATATAACCACAAGACTGAGTATTTAAGGGTAAATTTACACATAAAGAAAAGCAAAGTTCTCTTGCTAAGACACTGTTTTTTTCTTCGGGGGCAAGGATTGAATTTGGACACACATTGCCACGTCTGAAGAATTTGTTTTATGTTTTTGGCTATCGTCCAAGGCCAAAAAACAGTTCAACCGAAAAAAAGGAGAAATAAACACCATAAGCATTGTTTAAACAAAGATAATAGGAGAAAGCAAAAAGCTTACTACCACCCATAAATTATAAGTTTGAGTAGGTATGTACATACCTATAGGGATATGGATGCCTTGGCTATGTTGGGAAATATAGAGTTGAGATGGTCATGTGTGAAGGACTCTTGAACCAAGAAAATACCATGCACACACTATACTAATGCAAAGCCACTTTTGGCATGGCCCTTTTAAGTGAGGCTGCTAGGGATTTGTTTCCTTTTTATTTTTTGTGCGAATTAACCTAAGAGACTTTGAAGAAAGCTTTATTTTTTTTAGCTAAGTGGAATATCCAAGGATTCTGCTTTATGAATTTAAAGAAGGTACCTAATGTTAAATTTAGTTTAAATTAAGGCAAAACACTATTATTGAACTTTTACATATGTATAAATATGTAAAATAAGTCATTGGTAGTCCTTTTACAGTTTCGCGACTTTATTTACTACTTAAACATAAATTGGTTGTTAATTTTTAATAAAAAACAAATGCAAATGTTTTCTCATATCAATTGCTTTAGATTTTTGTGTTAATTCTTGAAATCAAAGGCTGAAAAAAATGATTTAATATTTCAGCAATTGACTTTGACGAAATTCCTATCTACAACATTCATTGAAAATGTCATAATTTTCTATCTTAATTTTTTTCCTGTTATCTTGAAGAGAGTTCTGAAATACTAAATAATTCCTTTAGATATTTGATACTTTACAACGTTCTGATAAAGAATATCTCATGAGCCATCTTAAACAGGCATTAAACATCAAAATAAATTGCCGAAATTATCCTATTTGTTTCCAAAATAAACTTAAAGGTAAAACATTTCACAAAGAGAAAGAATATAGTCTAAACAGACAGACAGAAATAACTAAAAACAAATCTTTCGGTCTCCCTTAACTAGAAATTCATAACAAATTTCTCGTTGAATATTCAAAAGTACAAATGCTCATGTAAATGGTATACCATAAATAATTTAGTAAAAACCAAGACCAACTGAGCCCCGGAAATCCAATATTCAACATAGTTTGCTACAGTTGTTGATGCAGTACTGATGATTTTGCTGCTCGGTTATGTTAAGGAGAAGTTGAAGATCCCAGCTTTGTGGTGTTATTTTTTTGTTAAGAGATCGTATTTACATTAAGTATCTCCGTTGAAATCAATGTAAATTAGCAAAAACTTACTAGGATATGAATAAATTTCTATACGTACACCGGGATAAAGTCTTTTGAAGAAATGGGGTACAACAGGGTTATACGAGAAACACCGCGTAAATATTTATTGTTTTTTTTTTTTTTTGCCAACCAAGGTTAAATTATGTTATTAACAATTTTATTCAATTAAAAACATGAAATGCATATTTGGGTTATTCTCTGTTCACTGTGATTATGTCAAGTGGTTTTTTGTAATTTAATTTTAGATTGAGTCATCTAATTCTGGTTGCGAATAGGTAAATGAAAATGAAGCTTTTGGTATATTTATTTGTCCTAATAATGTTGGCATGGTTTCTTGTTCTTTTCGAAGTTTTAACCAATTACATATAACATTACGATGACCAGCAAGTCTAAAATTGTGATTTCGATTCGTAGGGGTATTTGCATGAGCGTGCAGGTGTATAATTTTGTAATTCGGTTCGGTACTCGTACATAGTTCAGATAACATAACTTTAAAAACTACACATAAAAAAATCGATTGTATTTTGTGCTGAATTATATTGTTAACAATATTAATTCATTATTAAACAATAACATTCTATTTGCGATCCTTTCGGGAATCTCAAATCTTTCATTGATTAGAAAATAGTGCAAGATTGTAAAATGTTTCATGTGGAACGAAGTGGAACAGAGTGTATAAACCAATCATAAATTAAAATATTATCGTCACTCTAGTAATTTAGAGATTCCAAATCCCCGTTTTAAATTTCAAAAAAAAAAAGAAATTGTTCGCGAACAAAGTTTTTTTTACTTTTTAATAGGGTTGATTTTCAAGTAACCTCAACTCCAAAAATTAAATTGTATTCAATCTCCCCACTTACACAGAAGTAATTTTTTTTTAAACTTTCGTTATTTAAAAAAAAAAAGATATATGTAAGCAGTGGCTTCTTTCACAGGCAATGCTCACTCGAAGAAGCCAGTTGCATTCCTCTTCTTTGTCAGTTCACCCGTGATACCCGTTTCGTTAGAAATACTCATCGCTTCCTCGTGCTTAATTTTTGGATTAAATTACCCTGCACGGTGTTCCCTTGCCATTTCAATTTGCAAGGATTCAAGACCAATGTTCATTGACAACTCCTTTCTCTCGCCCTAATTTCCCCATTGCCCGTGCTGTGTTTAACATAAGAGTCTCTCAATAAAACCTTGGTATTTGCTACAAAACTTAGTATGGCAGATAATTCTGTTGTTATTAGAATCAAATACAAGAGCAAAATGCACTAAACACAACCTTAGTTAGTGGATAACTTTTAACTATTGTGTAATCTAGGAGGTCATCCAATAAAAGGTTTCAATTTAAATCATTCTAAAACGCAGTATTTTATAAAAAATGTTAATCCCAAAAATCTAACGCTGTTAAATCGCACGATCTTAATGGCAAATTGAAGTCTCCATCATGAAATTTTTCACAAAATAAATCCATTCTTTCACGGTCTGTGTAGCATGTTAGCTTTGCGAAACATTTCCGCTACATTTTCACCATTTTTCTAGTGAGTTTCACCAGTTCAACAAGTTGTGAGATTGCATATCGATTCATAATTAATAACCGCGATATTTAAATGTACACACAAATGTATGTATATATCTACTCGTATATGAATGTATCGTTGTTTTATCTATTCACTTCAATTTCTCCTACAAAAAATTCGTCTTTACTAATTATTGTCTTATTCGCTTAAATTGTTAATTTTGTTAACTTTATGTGTTCAACCAAGTTGAAATTAAATGAATGATTAATTTACAGGCTGTTTGTTCTATTATTTGGTATTTTGTTTATGTTGTAGATTGACAGACTTCCCCATTATAATTTTATAGGATTTCTATCTTTTTGTTAACATTTTTCATTCATTTTAATGAACCAAAATGACTTTGTTGAGTCCTTTATGAAATGTTATGTTTATGTTTGCCATCGGTGCATATAAAAAAAGCTATTTGTTTCGGCTTTTATATTCCTCTTAACACAATAGAAATTTCCAAAGCTATACATATTTTGTGTGGCCATATAAATAGATGTATTTATACGTATACTATACACAAGCACAAACAAGAGTTTATTTATACACGTATGTATATATTGAACGAAGTTAATAGAAACCTTTCAGAAGAAGAAAATAATCCGTAATGCGGTTAATATGCCACAGCCAACTTATTCTGCTCCCGATAGCATGAGGTCAATAAAATGACTCATGATTTTCGACTTTTGTGCACTTGTGCCCTGAAAGAGGAAAATGAGTGTGTTCCACATTATAGAGAAAATCTCTGTTTCTATAAATCAGAACAGAATTAATTTATAATTCAATTGGCTGGAAAGGCTACGAGCTCAGCACAAATATGTAGGCACCGGAAGTCGTAATTGAATTTCTTTCAAGTACACCACGAATCAATTATGTTCAGTGGTCCCTCTTATGGTATACTTAACGCTTAGTTGGTCAAACTATTTAATACTGATTTTCATTAAATTAATAAATCATGCCTACATAAATGCTGCTTAACATTGCCCGTTATTCAAATAACAATTAGCTAAGTGATGCTTTAACCATACCGTTTAAAACGTTATGCAATAAATTAAGGAAAATAACTGCGTAGCACCTGTTTTTCTATATATTAGGTGAAATATTATTTGAACGACGATAATTTTATATTTATGTGCATATACATAGCCTGAAAATTATTGATCAAAATGAAATGCACGGCTAGGTAACGCGAACCTGCTCCTTCAGAGGCATATAATTTTAAAAATTCTCTTAATAAATAGAGATGTTATAAGATATATTTTTTTAATTTTTCTATACATAAATAAATTAAAAAAATGATTATATGGCAAAATGATCAATGATAGACCGTAAAAATTAAGCGATACATACAAAACTACATTCAAAAATCTTGAAACCATTTTCGAGAAAAAAAAACTAGTTTCCCGAAGCGGGTTTTGAGCATTTGTATTGGTAGATACCGTTTTTTAATCTTTTAGTGTTTGAAAAAATATTAGGTGACTAATTTCAGATATCCCGAACATATGGTTTTCGAAGCATTGAGCTTTTGAACAAAAGGTTTGTAAAGAAAATCCAAATGTTTTTCTTTATTTTTGCTTCTTATAATAGGTGTTTAAATTTTCTAAGACTTTCAGCCAAAAAAATTATCAAAGCTAGTTGTAATACAAAAACTGGTTCTTATAAGCATTTTTAGCTTTCAATTAAAGACATTTTATGAAAAATCTCGATTGGAGATCAGCAAATTAGCTTCTTTCATTTCGGATTCTGAAATTTCCCATCGCATTCTGAATAAGTCTAAATGCAAATAAAAATTAAGATTTCAAAAAATCTCTAAACAATCTCTAAGCAACCTACGTAATTCACTCCTGCATAAATAGAGTCTATAAAAGTACATTTTAAAAAAACTATTTTACACTCTAAATTATAACTGTTTTTTTTTTCAACAGAATCATATTTTTCTTCGAAAAGTACAAACAGCAATTTAAATACTGGGGTAGGTACTCGTACATCCTTTTTGTTGTATTTTTAAATGAATATTGTGAAATATTAATTGTAAATAAATTGTTGAATCAATGGCACAAATTAAACAAATTGTATCCACATAGCCACCTACCTCCAATAGTATGTCAATTGTTTCCAATTGAATTATCATATTCATAAAAAAGGTTATTTAAATTCATGTATGGTACACATGAGCCAAACATTTTAAGCGAAAAGCTGGTTAAGAACAATCAACCATCAGAACGACAAGCAAATCCAATCAATAGTATTCCTCCTCATGTCATGCAAACAGACTGACAGTTCCAAAATAATTGAGTTTGTCACCTCGTGATTGTGTGAAATTCAAATAAAGCTGGTAAATATCGGAACGTTTTGCCTCCAATTAACAGAACGAGATATTTGTCCTTCCCAACCGTTGCTGCCGTTGTCGTTGATGCCTTTCCCCCTTCTTACCAGTAACAAGTCATTAACGAAATTGACAAACAACATTCCATGCGGGCCAACAAAAATTCGGTAAGTGTGTGGAACGAAGGACCACAGGACCGATACTATAGAATCTGCGACATCAATTTGACTCCCCATACCTATAAACTCTAAAATCTCAATCTGAACATTTCCTGAAAATAGAGATTTCAATCTTTATCCACCCATCAACCATTCCATCCGCCCGATACAACCCCTATTCGATTCGGGCCCGTACGCAATCACACTCATTCGGTGTCGTTATGTGCATAAATGGAAATAAATTAAATTTGGCCAAATGATTATTACGGGTGAAGGTGGAACATTACGTTTGGGTAGCAAAGGATGGGTTCGGATGTCTAAATACGAGAATATGGTGTCATGTATTGTGTTGCGAGCTAGGATTTACTGCGTCTGACAGGTGGGCGCCTAGCTTTAGAAAGACATGGCATGCAATGCAATTGGCAAATTTAAGTACCAAAGTTGATTATGCCTACCTAAATTATCATGCTACGAGTATGTGGAAATTAGAAGCCTGAGTTGAGATCATATCCACATACCAGTATCATGTTATAAATGATTCCTACTAGGAATGTGTTTTCTGTTATCAATAAAATGATATACATACATTACTTTAATGGTATACCTTGAGTATGGTATCGTTTCAAATCGAGACCGACTCATTTTTGCATAAAATAAAAAATGGGAAAAGCCTTCAACAAAAAAGTTAGCTGAAAAAGACTTAAGTATTCGTGTGGGTAGCTAAATGTGTGATAAGTGCGGAAAAACCGTCCCAGCAATAACCACAAATTGCTATCAAAATATTCGCCTTCCACCAGCCTATTCCTTATCAAGAAACCCTACGCAGAAATCCCAGAAAAATGTCCTTTCTTTCCAGCAAGCAAAGCATGAAATCCTTAAATTAAAGTGACATGCTTTACGTGAGTAAATTCCATTTAATATTCTCGCACTGGAACGCCCTTCGGAAAAGTACCTTGGTTCCTAACTCCACAGACTTTGAAATGGATGAAAACGTATACCTATTTATGTGTATCTTCTTAAAGCTTTTCTACATCTACTCAAGATCTCCAAACATAGGTACACGTACAGAGCATGATAGGAACAACACATTTCTGTCCAAGGCAAAAATTCACACTATCAAAATCGCTTTCCTTAAACGCACAAAGTACAATGTATGTTGTAGGTTGTAGTACACCCACTCTTACATACGCTGAATGTGTCACCTAAAATGCTTTTTTTGCCCAAGATTTATGAAGATTTATTCGTGTGAAACCCTCTTAAAACGTTGTACTTTTCTATCGTAAAAAGGTTTTCCACAATATCAACGAAAAAAAATAAAGCGTGTTAGAAAAGAATCCTGCAAGTTAGCACAAATTCAAAATAAAAGGCTATTCAAGCTCGAACGAAGACTGAAGAGAACAAAATACTCGAGGAAATAATTCATTATCGAAAGACCTGTGCAAATTTCGTAAATAACGATCTCAGGGTTCAAATGTTATGTAGACCGGTGATAAATGTCGACTAACAAATCATTTTGACATCAGTTCAATTTGAAACAAAATCCCACCGCACACAAATTTAGGATGTATTCTGAATCCTTGTTATTTGATTTACACGAATAATCAGATAGAAGAAAGGTTCCTTAAAGCGCCATAAGGGTTGACTTTAATTATCGTCAGTCAGTTTAGTGATTCTTCTTTTTTAAATGTGACTTATTTGAAGTTATTGTATCTCTTATCCTTTTTGTTAGATTACCTACACATATTGGGAATGGAAAACAATAAGAGATTATTTCCTACAGCGGCATATATATTCAATTATAGGAGCTCTTATTGATGGTCGGTTGTCTTTCTGTATAATAGTTCTAGAGTTTAGAAGGTTTCATTAAATTTTCCTTTTTGGGACCACGGTAATCTGTACGGTATTTTGTAAATAGAGTGGCTAGCCACAAATCACATTTTACAAAAAGGGATAACGATGCGAAGTTTAAGCAAAAGAAAAAACCTTTTTGCTAATGCTTTTCGCTTGTTGGCCTTTTTTGTATCCTCATTGGAATCTTTATGAAATGGATCAGAAATTTGGCAAAGCATCAACTAAATGCGAATGGTAATTAATTGCAAGTGTCCGAAAGAGTGTGCTAAGAGTTTTGGGAGGAAGGATGATTGATTTTCTCGGGGTTAAGTGCGTAGTGGTTCCCTTGAAGGTTCACATTCTACCTTAAACTGGGATCACAATGTCGGTGGAGAATGGCATAATGAGCGTTATCTGTTTCTTGTTGTCCGGGGAGGTTTTTATCTTTCATTCTTCAATAAATTGAACGAATAAGTTATGCATTTAAAAATAAAAGGGTTATCAAAGGAAAAATGAATGATGAAAATGAGTTGCTTGGAAATAAAGTATCTTTTGGGATGGAATATAATGTAGATATATCTGTATATATGTAAAGAAATTTCTATCCTGCACGCAGTATACTCTTATTTTCATAATTTGTATTGTTTTTTTATTTAGATTTTTGTTCTTTGAGGTTCATAAATATTTTGATAAAAAACAAAGAACCGCAAAAACAAAGAAATTTGTCTTGGCCTAACTGCTTTCTTATTTATTTTTTTCTTATGGGCTTTGAATATTAATTTACGATGGTAAAATATTTGCTCAATGGTTTCAAGGTATATTTTCTCCTTATATAGATAGGGACTTTTTTTTTACTTTACTGATGTTAAAGATAAGAAGCATAAATGCTTCTGACGTTTGTTATTCAAAGCACATTTGTTTATGGAACATAATTTCTTTAATACTTATATCTGAGGAGGGTTGGTACGAAAGAGGTGTGCCATAGCTGAAAACAAGCTCAAAACAGTGCAGGGAAATAATGGAGTTAAAATGGTTCTTTTTTTAAACCACAACTTATCCTCTGGTGAACGTTTAAATGTTTAATTTCATATCTAACTAATGTTTGTACACCTTAAGGTATTTTGTCAAAAAAAAATTTCGTTCGAGTGTGTGTGTTTATAAATACATTTTTGCGAGTACTTTACTTCATAAGAAAATTCACTTAAAAGAAATTGGATTAAAAGCACCGAGTATTTTTCTATATAATTTAATGTTAAAAGTATAAAGCATACGAAATAAGTTTATACAGAATATTCAAAGAAGCATTCAAAGTACATAATATTCGTACGGAAAACAAATTTAGGGGAGAGTGGGCTTAGTAACACATTACTAAAACCAATGCTTCTTCCAAGATTTGGAAAATAATTTAGACAAACCTTTTATAAAATTGAAAACCATGTTTCAGCTACAAAATCCACTAAAAAAGGGCTGAAAAATAGATGAGAAGATTTCAAGATAAAGCATTAAAAAAAGCGCGTTATTTCAGCATACCCCGACTATGGTGTAAGTTGTAACAAAGGTCGGATTAAATTGTAACAAGAATTATGCCTTATTATAGAGACTATCATTGACATCAACGTGCCGCTTGCCCGATGTACATTTAGTACCGAGTAAGCAAACAACAACAAAAGACATGTGTACCAAATATAAATTTGCTCTTCTCATAACTGTTTTATCCTCTTTACTTTGATTTATATCAAAAATGTAAAATGTAACAATTTTAAACGGTGACAAAATATGTTTAACCTACCCACTGACCATCAAATTAATAAATTGATTGATATGTGATAACTAGTGAACAAATTTGTTTTAGATAATCATTCGTTTATACCACACTCAAATAACAAGTTGTTCTCGGTGTAAATGACAACTCTTATGCTAAGGGCATTCCATAACCATTCTCAAATTCAATTCCACGAATTAGTTTTTTCTTAAAAAAGAAAAAAAGATGTCAGCAACAACGTCAATAAGTGTAGGTACATTTTGGGCGTGTCTTCTTTATATTAACTACTCTTTTGTCGGTATGTATAGATACAAAAAATAAAAAAAAAACACAAAAGGATCTGTTGGATTTAAAAGGATTTTTCTATTTAGATAGTAAGGACAAGGATGAATGCCATGTTCAATTTTTACATTGATAAATAGTTTGTAGTCCCCAGCTCAACGGACACTTCTTTGAATAGAATTATGTAATAAAAAGAAAAAAACCTTTGAATAGCAAAGTTTTCCAAAGTTTAACTTTTTGTTGAAAAAAAATCTGCACATCTAGAAAGTTGAATTTTTGAAAAGGAAAAATTAAAAAAGCATCTAAGGAAAAAGAAAATGAAGTTTCCTTTTCATGAGCTCTTTTGCACCAATTTACGTAACAGGTGATAGATACAAGCTTTTCAAGGCAAACAAAAACCAACCGCAAACATTTTTTACTTAAAAGTATTTATTAACACTCACAAAGGCAATAGGTATACCACGGAGTGGGTTATCTTTTTTTCTTTTTTAATCGAGACCAAAGGGCAGATTTTCCATCAGAAATTTAAAAGAAAAACGAATTTGTATGTTTGTTAACTTTATTTTAGTTGACGATATACTCACTAATACTGGTAAACTTTTAGGAATCTTAAAAGTATTTCATCAATCTTAGATTAAACCCTTTTTTTCTAATTAACATGATGAATATATTTATTAATTTTTGTTTTCATTTTTACAATCACTCATATGAATATACGTTAATTCATAGTAACTTGTTATACGTCATCTCCATATATGTACATATGTACATACATTAGTGAATTATCAAAATATAATTGCAGCTTTATTTTTAGGGGTACCTCGTCTTGCAAGGTAGTGACAAATCCTCCGAGAATAAGTCTTGTTGTAAAATGTGTTTCTTATCTTAGCCGTTAAGACTCGGCTGAAAACTGCAAATCGCCTTTATTCCAGCGGACAACACGCATATATGTACATAGTTCTATAGTGTTGTAAGTCACTAGTCTCAGTTAGTCTACGTGTCGGGTACCTGTTTATTTATCTCCTTTCCAACCCCTCCCTGTTTTCTTAATGCTCACACTGTGTCTCTGGCATATTAAGGGTATATGAAAAAAACCTTTGAGTGTGCGCTAATTATAAAAAAGAGAAAAATTTTGTAGACAATTACTACAATTTTATATTAAGCTTGAGATTTTCTTGTTTTCAATAGTTCACAAAAACAGGTAAGCTTTTCTACTTACAATGAACAGATCCCGACTCCAACAGTTATATCCCTTTCATTTCCTATTTAATATGGTTTCTGTCTGAATTCTTGTAAAAATACATATAATATTCTGTCCAATTCCAGTTCATATACGAACATACCGGGTACGTTTGTAATGCCCTTAAAAATACGAAGGTCATCAATAACTGGAAGAGGCTACTGTCGCCTCGTTTCGTTCAGTATAGAAGTGTATTTATGCACTCGTTTCTCATGTAGCTTTTCGGTTAATATTTTATTTTCTGATTTATTGCTACAACAACGATATGCTATAAATTTTGTGTATATTACTCAAACATAAGTAGATATGGATGAAGATTATATTCTTTATTATTATCCCGTCTTGATCGCACATGACCACATTTTTACCTTTTTTGAAGTAAAAAATACCAACAATGGTATATATATGTATATATGGAATATACATACCTACAAACCTCTTTAGAATTCGAAAGGTTTATAAAAGAGCTTGTCTGTTTTGAGCGCCCAAACTGTGCGACCGCGAGAAGTATGATTTCAGAAAGCATTTCATGAACGTTAATGTTATATAAAAATTAATAAGAAAATAAAGAGATTCTCAAGTACAACAATGAAGTTTACTTTACCTAGTTACTCGTATTTAGTACAGGAAAATCTCTTCAATGAGCTCTTAAGCAACATACTAACACACTTTAAATCCCTCCTCAGGTAAGACCGCAACTCTCATAGAGGTGAATTCTTTAGAGGCTAAGAAAAAATAACGAGGTAAGCAGATAACTGTCAAAATTACTCAAGTTTTCCTATTGTCTTTTGTGGGTCTTTTATAAACTTTTCTTAATTAACTAGCAAGATGCTACAAGAGTCTATATCATCCCCATCATCAGACATGCAGAAAGCACAATATAAGGCAAAGCACGAGTCTGAAAAAAGTACACTTTTTGCAAATACATACATAACACTATACAGAACAGCACTTAAGGAAGTGTTTATGTATCCATGCGGGTGAAATACCGCTCCAAAACCTGTAGATGTGTAAAGTGGTCCTTGAATTTTGCATATCGCATAAGGAGGTGACGAAGAAAATTGTAGAGGCAACGTTGCGAAAAGTAGCAGAAATTTCATAATTGGAATTTCAATACAATAAAATTAGTGGTTAGTAACTGTTAAGAATATTCAGTGAGAAGCTTCTACGTCTACGTGGTTCATCTGCACACACCACGAGAGTTAGACGATACTGTTTCCATAACATAAAACAGAAGAGGTGAAATGCGAAAATATTTGCGTTATAAAAATGTGCGGGAAGCCCTTTGCAAGTACTGTGTTTGGAAATGGGATATTATTACCTACATGTGGTATTTTCAATGTTAGATATGGTAATTGTAATGTTTTTATTATGACATATCTACTTATAGGCATAAAGATTGTGGTTTCTGGTTAAGTATATATTTAGCACGTTTTGATTAGCTCATTTTGCTTGTACAAAATAAATTCTGTTTTCAAATATTTGTATACACACTCTTGGGAGGAAGTGACACATTTTCTAAGAGAATGGGCCCTATTGCGTGTGTTGTTCATAAAAATCAATTGTATTAAAACGTTGGATGGGTTATTATATGTATCCAAAGCTATTTGCTAAACGTAATTAGCACTTTTAAGTTGAAAACAATTTTTTTCCAATTTTCGAAATTAACGCACTGATAAAAAGTAAGTGATAAATTTATATCAATCAAATAGAATTATTTAAAAAATAAATATAATTTTGGTAAAAGAATAATTTATTCCAAATTAATTATCCTATTATATCTGGAAGAGTATTTAAGCAAAAATTTAATACAATCTATAAACTTATGTTTATGTTTTTCATTTGTTCTACAAATTTGTAAAAGTTATTAAGAAAATTACTATTCCTATTAAAATTTTTACTTAAAACCTAAAAAAAATCGAAAATTAATCAAAAATTTTGAAGAACTCTTTAATCAATGTATCAACACTCCTCCTTCTGGCTATAAAAGCTTTCGAATATTAAAAAATCGGTTAGCAAAAAAGCCAAAAAAAAAAAAAAGAAGTTTCCAACTACTTCCCCATTGCTTCTCTATTCAGATCCCAAGTTTTTCAACAATCTCGTCTACGACTCACTATATATGTACATACATGCAATACAATTCCATACATTTTAAAGGTGAAGATCAATAACCGTACCGAATGAAAAAAAGATGCTAAAGATGAGAAGGTGAAGCAAAGCCTTCGATAAAATCTGTCACCGATCTATAATTCGGTTTTCATGGGTGAAATCTTATCTTAAGAATCGGCATTATAAGAGACTGTTTAACAATCTTCAATCTATAACTCTATTTACGCCACTTCGGGAGTTTCTCATAGTGGTCATCCACTCCGCTCCTGGCTGCCATGTCTAGAAACGATGTAAGTTATAAAATCTAAGATTCTGCTATTTCTATCTACGCAGAATAAATATATTAATATATTATCTAGTCCCACCGATACGCACTCAATTCAGAACGACCTAATTTCATTCTTTCCATGTCTCTTAATTTCAGTTCATGATTATTCTCCATCTCTCTAAAGTAAAAGTTTTCTTTTGGTTTCATAAAACGTTGGTCTGAGGAATTCCCTAACCTTTATGTTACAAAATCCCTTAACACTGTATAAGACCTGTTCTTGAGTACGCCAGTCAAGTTTGTTCACCGTATCATAGCACTCATTCTCTTAGAATTGAAGCTCTTCAGATAAGGTTTATTCCTTGGCTCTTACGCGATCTTCTATAATGAATGATTGTTATCAATTTTCTCACACCCTTACTAAACGCCGCAAAGCAGGTGACATTATATTTGTGTACCGGCATATTGCTCTTTACATTGGTTCTTCCTCACTACTTGAATTGATTTCTTTTAAGACGAACCCTGCCGCCCCAATTTTGTGTCTTAATCAACATCGCACTAACTGCGGCCTAACTCAATATATTTTTGACTTTAATTTATGATTGTCCTTCCTTAAATAAATTTCAATACAATTTTATATTTTCAAAAAAAAATCTGAAAAATGATTTTTTCTCTTTATTCCCGCTTTTATGTAATACATATAGATTCTGTTCCGAAACTCTTTCTTTTACAATATTTACAATTGTTTTTATTGAGTTGTATCTTAAAAATATGTGTATGATGTTTGATTATACATTCTTTGTTGATGATAAATTCTATTGGCAGTTTGTAAGCTCGCCAACATTGAAAATTGCCTTCTAAAAAATTGACATTATCATGTTTCCCTCAGTACCACAGACATTTTGCTCCTGCAAATTTTGTATACGAAGTAAATCATAATTAGTTCCATTATCTGATGATCTACGAGTTTCTATAGATACTAGAACTTTTGTTCCTGCCTTAAAACAATATTATCATATTTTAAATTAAATGACTTGCATTCGAGCATTTTCGACCGAACCCAGAAATTTGCCTAAACAATATTGTTCTTGAAACCAAAACCAGTAAGCATTGACTGACATTTTCATTTGTATTGTGGTTAAGCAATCAAATAAATGTCTGCAAATATCTACAAAACCGATGCGCTTTCTGGCACAAATACATGACAACACAGTAATTCAAACAATAAACAATACACTTCGATGAACGACATTTTTCAAGTGCAATCCTTATATGTAGATACTCGTACTTGCCAAAGGAAAAAGGATCTATGAATATTTCTGTTTGCGTTATACAGGGTGATTCACATTGTATCATATAATACCCTTTTGTGAAGACGATAATACGCATTGAATTAGCTTAGGTACTACAGGGCAAGTTTTTTATTTGGCAATTATACAAATTATAGAAACAATAAACTTTGATTTCATATCAATTGAATCACCAATTTTGTTACAAAAGCAAACATTCGATTTTATTATCTTTGTGTGTGTTCGATTTGCACAAACCTCGCGATTAAAGATAAAAAATACATTCATGACAAGAGATGATTTTCGGGGATTTGTTTTTTAGACAGCGGCGAGCGACTGGGGATTGAACACAGACCTCCGACATGACAGGTTCAAGGCACTAAGAATATGCCAATGGGTACTATTACACAAATTAAAATGATCACAAAATATTAAAGATTTAATTCATTAAATAGAAATTCATGAAGAAATATTATACGTATTATACTTAAAATTGTAAAAAGAAACTACTGTAAATTCCTATCTGCGAGTTCACCCGGTGAATTCCGAGTACAAGTATATCCACAATTTGAATTTCACAAAGATACATACTCGTATTTGACTATCTTCATAGCTATATTTTGCTGTCTGACTTTATGCTCAATAAAATAATATGCGAAAGATAAATTTTCTTAAATTAATAAAAAAGAAATACGTCCGCTATTACCTATACCTATATACAAAAATATCGGTTTCATAGAGGAAAAGCGGGACAAAGAATAAATAAGCAAGATCGCGAAAATTTAATTTTGTATTATATAGATTTTTTTTTTTTTTTTTTTTTTTTTCCCGTGGGTAGGTGTTGAAATCTTCAAAAGATTCTATGAGGACCGAAAAACGCGCGCTCATAGATATGTGGGACTCTCCCGACCAACAACTCTGCCCCCATAAAGCCTTACGGAAGGTAAGACTCTATGCAAGCAGACCGTTAATCAGGCCGACCGCACTAAAACCACCTCCTCCTCCCGATTGCAACTAAGTTCATATGGAACTTATCTAGCAATTTATCTTTCTCGAAGTTAAGTAACGTGTTGTAGGCAACTTTCCGGTGAAAGTTCCTACTGGTTTAATTATAAGCTAGTTGAATAGCTTCTTTCTATTTTAAGCGAGGATTTAAATATACATAATACAGTACAATAATTTCACCGTACTAGATCGGAAGGTTTGGTCCTTCTCAAACGTCGTACTAAATTTGTTTCGTCAAGAATTTCTAAGATTGTTCTATTGGTATGTTCAACTAAACGCTTTCTATGCCTTTGCGAAAAAGTTTTTATTTCTTCGCGAACCGTGGGGATTCCAAGATCCCTGTGAAGATCTTCGTTTCTAATATACCACGGCGCATTTACAAAGGACCTTAATAATTTGTTTTCAAAAGTTTGTAGACTATTTAGATTTGTATCGTGGGTACAACCCCAGAGTTGAATACCATATGTCCAGACAGGCTTAAGTACCTGTTTGTAAACTAATAATTTGTTTTCGATACTAAGTTTAGAATGTCGTCCGAGTAACCAGTACATTTCCCTTAGTTTAATATTTAATTGATCACATTTATTTTTAACATGTGACTTCCATTTTAATTTCGCGTCAAGAGTCATCCCGAGATATTTTGCCTCATTTGCAAATGGAACTTGAGTTGTATTAATAAAGACTGGTAATCTATTAATTTTCTTATAAGTAAAGTCCACGTGGACTGACTTAAATTCGTTAAGCGCTATTCGCCATTTGTTTGTCCATTCATTGACATTGTTAAGAGCATTTTGCAATTTACATGTCGATTCGTTAGCCGTTTTGCCTACTGCAAGTATTGCGGTATCGTCTGCAAAAGTAGCTACAATTGTATTGTCTGTATTATATAGATAAGGATGCATATAATTTGAACCAGGAAAAGCTGAAGGATTGAAAACCGGTAGGTAGATGTCTTTCGTTTTCAGTATTATAAACATAGTTACATTAAAATCAGATATCATTATACGGGTGAACGTATACTCGTCTACAGTTATGTATCTTTTGAAATAAACGGAGTATAACTAGTTTGCTTATATTAAAAGCAGTATAAGGGACAACCAAAAATTAGCTAAAAAGGAAGCCGGTGACAAAACAAAAACAAGTTCCTAGGTTGAATTTATGCCCAACGATTATATTAAGGATAGAACGACAGTAGCAAAAGCGATAACGGTCATTTTTCTAACGTGTGTTTTAGCTTTCTTATTTTTGTATCTTAAAATATGGAAACTTTGTGTTTGAAGGTTTTTGTCTGTAACGGGCTCATTTTTTATTTCATTTATTTGCGTATTTTTATTTCAAAAAATTACAATAACTGTTATATACAATTGTATTTCAATTCAAAATGGGCCTTTTATTTTATTAATCCGCAAACTACTGAAAGATTCGTTTGTGGAAACAAGTTCTTTAATTAATATGATTGCTACAAAAATATCAAAGGCTTTATTTGGTAAATCACACATAAATTAAACTCAAAATTGTAATTTTCTTTTGAGATAGAAATCTTAACTTGTCTTTGAATTAAAACGGTTTTGTGATAGAACATTTTATAATGCGTCGTATAAAACGCTTTTATCAATGTTGACAGTTGAATTAATTTAAAACGAAAATCTTATATTTCGACGTCACAAACGGAGCATTCAACGAACCTAATGCTGACTATTACCTTGTATGTGTATGTCCATCAGATATATTATTCACTGACATACATACAATAGAAGACGACCAGCGATGAAACATTAAACAAAAAAAAAAAACATTAAGTGTTCGTTCTCACCCTTCTACACATTCTCAAAAGCTTTTATACTTTTCCAATCGACTGAACAACTATTCTCGTACGAACGAACGATGTCCAAGTACGGAAATTTATCCTTGTCGAGTGTGAAATTAGGTCACAATTATATGTTCAAATGCACATACAAAGTTCTACACCTTAACCCTCTGGGTTATACAATAAATTGAGATTAAGGGGTGTCTTGAAGCCTTTAGGACATTGTGTATTTTACCTTGCTCGTGGGCAATCCAATAACAAAACGCTTTCTTTTTTGTTTGACCTTCCTACTTAGTTACTTCTTTTTTGTTTGACCTTAGTATACTTGGTTTAAATACGAAACACGCCTTAATTCATAGATTAATGCAATAACCGCTGATTTAGTCAATATAAGACCTTAATCATACCCGATCGTACTATGTGGAGCAGAGAGGCATTCCATTTTTCAAGTAAAGATGGAAAATCTTTCAGGTTGCTTGCAGAGAAACATTCTACGGAAGTAGGAATACTCGTACTTTATAAATCGAATGACGGAATCGGAATATCAATTGGCTGAAATGGCTTTTGGGAAACTTCCTTTAATTTTTTGAAGATAAAACTACGAGTATACATAAATCATGGCTTACATGTCATGTGGAATGTTAACTATGCTAACTATGCCTACATTTTAATTATAAATATATTTTAAAGATAAGTTTTATTTGCGATATAGGTACGAGTACTATAGGGCAAGTTTTGCATTTGGAAAAAAAATCGAACTCGAGTTTTGATCAAAGCTAACATTACGATGATAGCGAAGACGAATAAAGTGGGTCCGACAATTCCGTCTGTCTGTATGTCTGTACCTCGATCTACAGCCTAAGCCACTGGAGAATTTTGGGGCAAAATATTATTAACGGTACCTGTCATAGAATCTTTTTTTTTATTTTTGAATTTCTCATCAACGGCTGTAACGATTTGAACCATAATTTTTCAGCAGGAGCCTTTTTAGTTTAAAATTATATTTTATATGAAAATATTCGAAAAAATATTTGTTGGGTTTTTTGGAATAAATCCAATTTTGTGTGAACGATTATTTTTCGAAATTATTTCCTAAAATCTATACTACTACATACTTACAATTGGCATCCCAAATTTTGTTCTCGAAAAACTTTAAGGAAATTTGTTATATAACAAATTACTTTAATAATAAAACAATTTTTAAACTTTGTTTGCATAAATTCATACTTTTCTGGAAATCGGACGGCAATTCCATGCATTTGAACATTTTTATCTCATTAAATCATGTTTTATATTTATAAAATGTATTTTAAATTCCAAAGTACTTTTACATAAGAGCAAGTTCGTGCGATCCAGTCGTGCATTTTATTTTCAATTTAAGACCAACTCTTCAATAAACTTTTGCTTTCCAGCCATTATAACTTAAATGCTTTTGGAAGTAGATTCTGCATGAAACAATTCTCCCTATCTCAATAATAGTGTCCATTAGTTACCTATCACACTAAATCCTCGACCGCACTTTGTGACTTAAACTCTCTTAACTTTCTGTTTTAACTTAGCAATGCCATTTTGTAGCTAATAAAACGTAATTACACGTGTCCCTATGCAACATCCTTTGAACTTCCTCTTCTCTAATATAGCCTTTTGCCATTGTAATTGACACTGCCAACAGCTGAAGCCATTAAGCAATCTGGCGACCTGTCTAAGTAATCTAGAATACCCTTCTGCAAAACCACATTTCCATATGTCAAAAGGGTAAATCCTGAAGTTGTTGCGGGCTCCCATTTATGTCCGCCCTGTTTTATCAATTCAACCCAAACCAAACACCTCTCATAAATATTCGATGCAACATCAGTGCCACGGTCGATTAAACCCATGACATTTTGCCACTTTTACGTAGACTGCCGTTGTTCTTGACACAGTAATCTGAAGGAGCAGAGGAACGAACTTCTATTTCGAGTTAGACGGACGTTCATCACGTTGGAAGTGAATTAAGAAACTACGGATTAGTTTGAAACCAATGCCAATCGAAAAAGTAATTTAAAATTCTTAGCTCCTTAGTGTACGTAAGAAGGCTGTGATTTACATTTGAGTAGTGAGAAAATTACATAAAAGATTTAAATAATTTTCTGAATAATGGTACAATTTTACACATTTTATAATGATAAAGATATTTAGCTTAATTAACTTCCTTGGGGAAAATAAAACATTGATTGCAATGCTGTTCTTTTATTTGTGAGTTAGGGTGATCGTGGGTTTTTTCCGATTTTTAATTTAGGATGGTCGTAAATCGGTTTCAAATATAGACAAATATTTCTCTATCTCTTTCAGTTTTTGATTTATTTGCCTCTGTTGGCGGATTATTTATTTATGTCATTGCCATAGTAGCTCGAGTTGGATGGAAATGCATAAATATATGAACTTCTTTCTGGAAACTTTGCGACTTTTTTTTAATTAATAATCTATTGCTACGATTTGACGATCTCAAGTTCAGAGAAGATTGTTATTGTTTCATTATATATTGATAAACAAAAAAACTGAATACAAAATAACATTTGGTACTGAACGTGAATCAGCCGTTTGATTTTTGTCCGATAATAAGAAACTAAGTATGTATAGTTTATTTGTGAATTTACAATTTACATTAATGTTTTAATAAATTTGGAAATTAGCAAATTACTAAGCATTTTTCTTAATAAAAAGAGTGAACGTGCTTACGACATAAGAGACGTTTTAAAACCACTTTATGAGGCTTAACTTTCAAATGCGTTCCGAATATTTGTTCGAAAAAAAACACCAATAGAATACATTTATTCCCCGAAATGAGTTTTCCCTTAACCACAAATCAAAATAAATTCTTTAATTAAAATTTATTATAAGATTTTTTAATATGAGAATTATCTGCTACTTATTTACTTTATTTGTGTATAAGCTATGCTGTGAAAGCCTAAACATTTTAGTGTATGAAGAAATTAATTCACATTTTTGGTCCTCTCCTTCAACATCATAAATGTTTTCAAGTACTTTTATTCCCGAGTTAGGAGTATGGATAAGGAATGCATAAAATTGGGCATAAAAGCACGTTCGCTCATAATCTATGCGAGACATACATACATATATTATATGTACATATAATCATGCAAACAAATAATTGTCCTTAGGTATTCGAAAGTTAAAGTTTAGTGGCACCAATGGTGTTTAATTAGACCAGAACAGATAAAACAACATAATATAAATGAAGAAATCGGTTAGGTGTAAATACAGAAAGTCACTGTAGCCATTAAATATCGAAAACGTACATACATAAAGGAATAAACCGTTATTCATTTCGATGAGCAGAATATTGAAAATATAATTATTAATTATATTATTATGAGATAACGACAGACAGAAGTTGTCTTCATATTAAACTAAGTTTCATATAAATATTTAAGTTGAGCATTAAAAAGTGCAATGTATTTTGATGTCAATGTAAATAAATCTAGCTTATCACCCAAAGAGTCTTGGCTTACGTGAACACTTGGGACTTAAAACTATCTTTCTCTCATATCGGATAAAAACACTGTGGGTATAGGTTCATGTTTTTATGAATTATGACTCACCTTTAACTATCTGAAAAAAACAAATCCTCGTATTCCTCATTGGCTCAAATTATGCAACAAATGCAAATAACATTCGAATTATTTTCAAACACATTTACATTTCACTTTAATCCACTTATTGTAATTCTTTAAGATTTTTTATATTGATTTAAATAGAAAGCTGATAAATATCACTGTGAACGCACATGCATAAATTTGATAAAGATAGATATTTAAAAAAACGTCGAACTACCGCTTTACAATATGATTGCTGGGTGTCCATTTCTCAATCCACTTTTCTCAAAGAACTACGACAATCAATTAACCAATTAGGATAACTCTTTATCTTCTGGCTTGCTAAAAGATACAACTTCTTCACCGCAAGAAACTAAAAGATTATTTAGATTTAGGTTAATCTCCATTTGCGGAAATAATTATGCGTACAAACTGAAGTCAGAAGATTCTTAACGAACGAACTCTGGCAGTGCACCAAGTCAAGAACAACAATAAATTTTTTTTTTTTTTTTTACAATTGGGTTGAACTATACTTTTTGATTAGTAATAATAATAACATACGTTTTTTAGACAACTTTTTTCTTGTTAATATTTTGTATAAGTATAAGATTTTGAAGACATATTCACAAATTCAAATGAAACATCACAGTCGAATATTTTGTACACTCAAATCCATATACCGGAAGCGCGTTTTAAGATTTATCCGCAGCACCAAAAACTCGCTTCCAAACCATTCAAGTATTCGAATTAGACTGTGTTTGCAACCATATCAACTAACCACACAACTGACAGTATGGATAGATATCTTTGAATTTGTCGTTTTTTCGTATTTGCATTATTTCCAGAGAGTTGTACATGCTCCCAAAGTGAGTGGCAAATTGTTGGATGTACTACCACAATACTGTGAGGAACAAGGACTTCGAGAGTACAGTGTCCTAGAAACCAACAACGACTTCAGTGAACATGATGCAAAAACATAACAAAAAGGAGGAATAAAATACGAAACAAACAGTGTTTGTTGTCAGTATGAGAATTAAATAGAAAAATGAGCAGAAGGCACTATCAGAAAAAAGTTCTTACACTAGGTTAGTATGTGACATTGGATTTTCAGAAATTCTCATTCTCCTGCTCAAAATCGCTCTTAATAGAATAATGTAAAATAATTTTTCTCAGAGAAATGTTTTTAAGAATCATGCGCAGAAATGTTTATCCGTATAGCATATTCATGTAGAGTTCATTTTGATAATTCATCAGAACTCTGTGAACTGGGGCATAGCTTTTGAGTGTTGAAAAGCACAGGACATCGTAACTGTTGCTTTTGGAGCCCATTGGTCTCTTTTTTTTCGGTGGTCCATAGTAAACTGGAAATTAATTGTCGGTTAGTATTAGATCCACGTAACTCGAATAGAAATATTTTTGTTTTCGTTGGAAAATCAAGCAGCAGGCTTATTATTGTAATTATTTTGTGCTAAGGTATTAATTAATCATAAGGATTTGTCTGTTTTTTTTTATTTGAAGATAATATGTTTACTTTTATGCACATTATTAAGAAAAGTACTTGATTCACCCATAATAGATTTTTTTTTTCAATAAGGGTGGTTTAAAATGGAATAAAACGAGCTGTGTGTTAGGTCTTAACAAAATTCAAATGTTTTATTGGAAAGACCCAAGTATGCCATATATGTTTAGAATATTACATAGTTTAAATGCCTGCCTTGGCTTCTTACTTTCTCACGCTTCTGAGTGTTCGTATTAAAGGCAGAAAAATCAAGGGGGGCCACATCACAGGACCTTGGTGGCCAATTCATGTCACCTCTGCCAGAGACAACCTTAGCCGCAAATCGTTCATGAAATTGGTTACCACCGTTCTGTAGCGCCCGCAATTGACCGCCTCACCAACATTGTTTTCGAAAAAGTACGCACCAATGACGCCGCCTCCGCCGGCCCAAAATCCACGCCAAACGGTAACTTGTTGATAGAAATCCTTTTTGGCGAACAAACGACGTTGTCTATGGCCATGAACTTTGAGCTTCTTTGTCAGTTGAATCTTGTATGGGTGTAGGTCCAAGTCCCAAACGTTGAAGAGGAAAACCCTTTAAGAAGAGGAAGTATCGACTTATCAGTGAAAAAATTGACGATTCAAGATCAGTAGTAATCTGGTCTTATCAAAATAGCTGTTATCAAACACTGCTAAAACTATATTACGCATATATTCATACAAATATGTATCCATTATCTGTATGAATTAAAATAGTAAATAAAATTATTAACAGCAGTCTGAAATTGGTTACCCATATAAACACAATTTGTGCAAAGATTAATTCTTCTCTGCATTCTGTGTCAAACATTTTTACCTTTCCATCTAAAAGCTGTGATGTTCTATAAATATATGTAGTAGAAATAGATGTCGATCTTTATTTAAGAACATTTCCACAGTATGTAAGTGATAAAATAACATAACCTTTTCGCATTCAAATCAAGGACAATTATACCAAATATGGGTTAGATCTTCATTCACAGTTAAGGGTAAAATTCAACAAAGCCATTTTCTGACAATCGTCTTAAATTACTCGTATATTGAAAAAAAAATTTCAACATCGTGTCAATTAATTTAACTTCAATTATGTTAATGTTTTTTTTATTATTATTACTATTATTTTCACTATATGAAGGTTTTTATAATACAAACTCTATATACTACTAAAATAAATCAGCCAAGTAGAAGACTAACCACTATTATTGGATTTGTTGAATTATTTATTCAAAATAGCTTTTTTGGCCTTTAGTCCACAAAAATTGGCGTTTTTTCCCGGCGATCTCACATGGACTCATCAGTTGACTGTGAGGACTTTGTCAATACGCAATTTTTGTTAAATTCAGGTCATCTTACATAGATTTTTTTGACAAAAATCCAATATTTTCACTGTTAATATTTTTTGATTGAATGAAGCACATTATTAACATTTTCTGTACTGTATACGAATCTAGTTCACATTATAGAGAATCACAAATGCAGTAAAGTAATAAAAAAGAAAACAAAATTTTAATTAGTTGTGTATACATATTTGTTTATAATTAAAATCGATTGATTGCTGATGCTTTGTTGTATAAGTATCTTTGCTTTAGTGTTTTTCAAGCATCCCTATAACTCAAAGAAAACTTTCAATTTACAAATAGAATTTTCAATTTCAACTTATTTCTCATCGTTTTACGTAATTTAAATGAAAGCTCAGCCTTTTGATTCCCATTTACCAAGGATAGGAATAAACATTTTATTCACGCGTATTGACACTTGATCCTTGTTAAGTAAATTCTTTCTTTGATGGCTGATATATATTCACATAAATGGATATTATATATTTGAGGTTTATGTAGATTCCCCAAGTTTGTGTGCCCTTCAATCTTTTTAGCAGTTCAACTTAAGACAAAAAAGATTCTTTGAAATAGTTAAAACTAAAATGGATTGGATTTTAAATGATCTTCGATATCAACTTGGAAGTTAATGATTGGATTTATAAAGAAGACCATTACTGGTAGTTCTAAGGAGAAGCACATTTGGTTTAATAAAATACTGCAATCATTAAGTAATAAAAGAACTAACGAAAACATTATGTATATAAAACAATTTAAACGTTCATAGCCTGAACGTTGACTAGCGAAGAATGGGGTTAAAACTATCAGCTGTAATCGAACAAATACAAAATAAAACACTTATATTAGTTTGAATAAAGAAAATGTGTATTTTTATTATTTTGTTCGGGACACACTCCGACATCGCTTTTAAAATAAAGATCCTCCCAAATAGTAACCAATACTCTGTTAAAAATGTTATTTAAAAAACTAATCACCCATTTTCCTTTATGATATTATAAAAAAATATCCATATCAATTTTTTTTTTTAATTACTGCATTATAACACATTACATATGCAATTTAAAAATCACTTATACCACTAATCCTATCGTAATCGGAAACTATTACTAATCCCGAAGAAACTATTATCACATCCGTTTATAGCGGTGATTTGTATGAGATTTTGGATTCCGTGATAGTTTTTTTTTTTTGGGTTAATAACAAGTTTCTGATTCACATTTTTCTGAACAAAATACATATTACAAATTTAATGATAATTTACCTTTTTATTACAAATAACTTTCTGAATTGAATTGCTAATGTGAATATTTATCACAACCCTGGTAGTTACCTTCTCAACATTTGTAGGTTTTATCATTGAACAAGCTTTCCTTTTGTTCTTAACCTCCAAACGCCAGGCCCACACTATAAGTTATTAGTTTGTAGTAAATCAATTAGTATTTGTTTTGTTTTTATGTACTTAAATACATACAAATGTATTGCCTTGTTCTTCTTTTGATAAAATAATATTTTACTATAAAAAAATAACCAAACCAAACAAAACATATAAACTGGTTGTTACAACTTACCCTAACATATGTTATAACCGAGCTCTGCATGCGGCCGTGTAGATTAAAACGCGAAATTGAAAATTTTATGGTGGGTGTTTGACTAACGTTTAGAGTGTTAGAAGAAATATCAAATTTACTGGAGCATAGGAACATATTGCTTTTGTCACTGCCCTCTCCAATCCTATACGTTCTTGTTATATACAGAAAATAATGTGCTACATCAAAACACAAATATGTGCCAGTGGTGACGTTACGATCAATACATATCTCAAATGAAAATTGCATATTATCCCGATGTGAGAAAGATGACATATTAAACATGTATGTTTGCTTACTGTAACAAAATTGGGACCTTATTCGGAATTCCCCCCCACCAAAATGAACTTTTTTTTTTAACGATTCGATAAAAAAGTGTTTGCTGTTGATAAAAAACATCAAATTATGGAGGAGAAATACTTTTTTATGGTAAAAAAGTGAAGTATAAGCGGACCACCCACAGTACTATAATTAAAACTACATCTTTTTTATGGGATATTTGCTTTTTTTGCTTGCTTACGCATTACAGCGTTTAAACAGTGAGATATGTGTGCAACCCCCCTGCTTGGGCACACTATAGGATTTGGGGTAGGTGCGAGGTTGGGTGTATGCAAGGTTTCTTTTGCATTTACAGAATCTGGATTTAAAGAAACTTTGAATTTACCCTATGGCCTATATTCATTTTTTTATACTTCACTTTTTTACCATAAAAGAGTGTTTTTCCTCCATAATTTGATGTTTTTTATCAACAGCACACTTTTTTTTATCGATTCATTAAAAAAAAGTGCATTTTGGTGGGGGGTTCCGAATAAGGACCCAGAATTGTATTTACTTTAAGACAGAGCAATATATGTAATTTACTATGTGCTTATTGGTTGTGTACTTAATGTAAATTTGCGCAGACGAATTTGAATTTTGTTGTTGGTGTTTGCACATCATATAACTGTTACAATTCCTGTGTTAAAGTTAAAGTGGAGTTAGACATTAATAAACCTCATATAAGTAGCTTAATCCGTATTTTAAAAGAAGTTTTCGCTATCGATATAAAGCGCTTTTATAATATTAATTAATAAATTATTTGTTTTCTTGGTGACCTTTTATTAAATAAAACTTTTTCCTCTTGGGGGCTGACCTACAGCTGTAATTGGTGTATTTCGACTCTAAAATTATTCATTGCCCAATATTACGTTTCATTAATACATATAGAAACATCAATTTAAAACAGAAAAAAACTTTAGTGCATTTTAAACTTATGTACGTATATTTTGATCTCAAAATTCAATGAACGTCTAGGAATATTTTTAGGCCGTTGCAGAATTATATCGTTACTTTATTAAACATAAACAAAAATCAGATTTGGGTTAAAAAAAAACTCCGACACATAAGTAGTCATTTGTTTACACAATACTGAGGGTAAACATTCAAATTCATTTAAATAATTTTGCGAAATTGACAAACTACAACAAAAATTTCTCTCACCACGGAAAACCACTTTAATTTCGTACATATCTAAAATAATTCGACTAAACCTCATAGTGAAGATTGGCTTCATGGACCACAGCATTCAGTTCACTTCGTTTATTATTAGATACATATATATTGGTTAAACATAATGTCATATGCGAACCCATGTTGAAAAATAATTTCCGAGTAACTTCAATTAAAATTTAGTATACCTAATCCTAATAAACCATGTATGCAACAGGATGTGTTCCTCACCATGGTCGGAAAAACTTATTGGATGGCAGAACCGAACCAAATCAATTAAATATTCTACTGAAGTTCTTTTTAAAGCGGAAAACCAATTTTTATATTCTTTTAATTTATTTAAGTTATTTCCATCATTGTTTCTTGGAAAAATTGTTTTCAAATCACCAAACAAATAATTTTTTTTAATTCTACACATCAAAATTTTTTATTTGAAAACATTTGTTTTTCAAAGCTTCTAATCATACAATAATACACTATTGCCTTAAAAAAAAAGCTATAAATAGGATAGTAAAAATTTAAGTGTTTTCGTTGATTTTTGTATACATACATATGTAAAAGATTGACCTTAAATCAATGCTGTAGAAAGTGATTTAAACTATACATTGCAAATTAATTTTTTGTACTCATATCTATGTACATACATACATTGCTCGTGGGTCAGATCCAACTTACAACAATTGCTGTCATGGATTGTGCATAGAAACACACTTTTCTAATGAATATTTTTCATTAAGAGACGTCTGTATCTCTTGCCCCGTTCCAAGGATTTCAAGACAAAATAACAAACTTCAATATTTGACAAGAACGGGAAATATTGTCTTAGATATAAGCATAACAGTGACATGAACCTTAAGGCCGTTGATTTCTGCAGAGAATCATAAAATTAAATTGAATTTATACCAGTTTCCATCTCAATTTATACACAAATATATATTATTCCAATATTTGTTCATGACCTTATGTACATTAAAAAATGTAATTTATTCTTGAGTTTTGAACAAAAAAAAGTCCCCAAAATAATTCTGCAATGATTAACATTGTATTAAAATTCAAAGCAGGATTATTTTATCATAGGAGCATGCAGGCTACTAAGCTTACTCGGCAGTGATAAAAAATAAACATTGATGTATACAGATTATCCTTAGTGAGTGGAACATATACCCACACATACCGATAAGCAGACACTCATACTGATTCATGTTGACACCCTACTCGTTACCAAAGATGCTCGTTCTTGTACTCAGCTGATTGTGATTGACGTAATATGTAAATCCGTTGAACTTAAAATACCTATGACTAACAGTGTGTAAGAAATCAAAGTAACGCCCTAAGCAAATGTTTACCAACCTCAGTTGAAGAGAGACAAGTGATTTGATCCGATATCCGCCTGATGAAAAAATTCGACACAAAGTATCACTTCCTTCATGTTTTGATTTTCAATATACGAGTATACACACTTATATGTATATTTTTATCCAAGATCCAAGATAGAACAGTACAAACTCATAATTCTGAATTGGATTTCATTACGAACCTGCATTACGATGAACATTGTAATGAGAATACGTGATATTTATTTTAATTTTAGTTTATGAACTTGTAGATTGGACATAGACAGGGTCTCTTAAACTAAAATGAATTTGAAGGTCGAAAAGAATTGAAATGATTTTAAATTGAATTGCCTACAAACTTAGTTTTTGGACCGGTTGTGCAATCATAAAAGAAAGGCAGGCGTAAATACGTAAGTTTATTTATTTAATGCGTATCTACCGCTTATAAATTAATCAATTTACTAACTGTTTATTAAAAACGTAAAATATTCAAAGCAGGAAATTGCATGAATGAATCCATTTCCACGTACAAATTCGAAAAAGAAGAGTCATTTTGAACTTTAACAAAGAAGACATCATCGACAGTTTTGAGGTTGTCTTATCGCTTAAGTATGCTTAGACACTTTTAAACCGCAGATTTGTATTCCGCCGAAAGACGTATTGATATTTGTTCATGAAATGGTTTCAGCGTAACAAGAAAGGATGCTTCGAATCAAATTCTAATTTGTTGTTGATGTAAAAAATTGACTGAAGTAGGTAGATCTCTCAGAGGGTCATGTTTAGTTGAAAGCAGAATAATTTTTGTATACAAAGAATTTATGCAAATAAACAAAACCACGTACTAATTTGCGTGAGCTTCATGAAAGCCTTGCGAAAAAGTTTGCATTTATTGCATTTTCAAGTTAGCAGCTTAAAGAGCAACTATATTAACGAAAAGCTGAAAATAAAAACGCAGAAATTAAAGCTTTCGATTTTCATTTGAAAAATCAAACGAGGTGAAGGTATTAATATCAATATGTAAAAAGAAATCTTCACGGTATAGCTTTCCACATTGTTATAACCACTTCTCTTCATAAAAAAACTAAAGCAAACCAATTGGAACCACAACTACCCAGAAAAAAAGGAAATTGTCGCTTGTAAAAAGTTACTAACCCCCGAACGTGACGTGACTGCATCAAATCATTTTAACATGGAAATGAGCATGAATCTTATTCATCTTCATTTCCTTCTTTATGCGTAGTAGGTAGTGATGATGCTTCAGGGCATTATTTAAGTTTGAGAATGAGTAAAAGTAAATGGTATGGTCTCTTCAAATAAAAGTTAAAGATTTGCATAATGTACCATATAAATAAAAAAGTGTTAACTACAGACCGTATGGTTATAGTATCTGAATATACATAGTACCAGTCAAAATATGTATATTTGCCTGTGCCCGTATCGCGTAAGAGTAAAGTGTCCACTAAATTAATTGATTATCGTTTAGACAATCGCTCTCTTTTTATTTCTGTATTGAAATTATAGAGACAGCTATAGTCAAAATGACAATCTAAAAATTGATAATCAACTATCACCTTAGCCGATTCCGCCCCTGTACCTGTTTTAAAGAATCAAAATCCTTGATGTTTTAAATGAGAAGATCATCGTACAGTCCATAAAACTCTTAAACATTGGCAATGGGAATCAAGTATAATTTTCAATGGCTAATACTGAATCTTTTATGCATTTATATTAAATACCTCTTTGATACTAAGCAAAGAACAGATATTGCCAAAAAAACTCTCAGCTATTCTGAATTTTGAGGTATTCCGAGTCTTAACCTAGTTAGAAATCCGATTAAGAAGAAGATTAAAAAACCCTTAAACATTGAAAAAATTTTCTAAGAAAGAATGACATATCGGCTTTTGCATTATTGCCCACATATTTTAGTAGTATACGTTTTTCCTATACACACACAAATTTCACTTTGTTAAAACTTCGCCGGGAAGGGCATTTGAGCAAAAACTTTATTGCAGTGACTAAACTTCTGTTCCTGTTTCAATTAATTTTGTAAAAAAAACAAATTTGTTTTCAGTGCAAATTGCATACACAAAAAGTTCTTGAGGACACGAAAGTCAAACCAGACCATTTCTTAGCCAATGTTATAAAAGTTTTAATTCAAATAATTGATTTTGTTTAAATACAACAAATATTTTAATAGATCTGTTTATACCTTACATACATATGTAAATAACGCGTACCTGTGTGAATAAAGTACCCCTTGGCATAATGGTTACTGCTTTGCACTGTCATACCGGAGATCTGGATTCGATGCCAGGTCGCTGCCACCTAAAAATAATGAAAATATTTTTTCAGGGGTACTGCCTCTTACCAAGAAGTAACAAATGCTTCTCATCTTAGTCGTTCATCTTTTTAGTACCTATCAATTCCTGCCGACGCACACACACATGAATATGAGATTAGTTTCAGGCTTTAAGTTATTAAATTCGCTGTAGTTAAGGATATTGTATATTGTGCACTACTGGCCCGTACATACTTACTGTTCTGTGCAGACATAGATAGATGTTATTAAGGACAAATATTTTTCATCATTTTTTTAATTGCTAAAAAAAATCCAAGTCTGATTTCTCGGACAAATGAATTCATCCAAACAAGATTATCAGATCGTTCGAGCGGATTTAAAAGAAAACAAACGGAATTACGACCTTATTTTGTATCGCAAGTAAAATTAAAAAAAACTTTGCATTTGTAAAAAAACTTATTTATTTCCAATTAAGTATCATTTTCTCAATTTTTACAAGTCCTTTTCACATATTTACACGTGTATATTGAGAGCGTGTAGGATGTACAGAGAATTTTAAAATTGTGTTAAGAATTTTGTCGAAGATAAATTTCATAAATCTTTTAACCTAAAATATTACCATAACTGCGCATTTTTGATATTAAATAATTGTATATTATAATATTTTCTATTTAACATCGATATCACAAAAATCGTCGGATAAACTGATTGAGTATCAATATACTAATTACCGCCCAGGGTGTTATAATGATTGTTTTTTCGGAACAGCTTCTAGAGATAAGATACTCATCTTCGGGTAAGAACTCTCTGATATGACGAGTCTTGTTCATCATCCAGTAAAACGCTTGCATGTTACCCTGTCTTTTAAGCTCATCGCCAACACGCTGACGAATTTTTCCATTATACTCATTCAACCAACGTTTCTAAAAATAAAAAAATCCAAAAGTTGATACAAAAACAAAGTTTTTTTTATAACCTGGACTTACTTCCTGTGCGCTGAGTATAGTTCGGTCTATCAATTTTGGTTCATAAGGGACCAATGTTACTTCGCTGAAAGCCAAAAATTTGGATCCTGATGGGTGTGTTCGTCCGGTATCTAAAACCTCTAAAACGTTCTCCAAGCGAATACCAAAGGAGCCACGCCGATAGTAACCGGGCTCTGAAAAAGACTGATTGCACTCTATACACGAAATTAAATGCTACAAGAATGCAATTACCATTCGAAAAATAGTATCCCTCTCTAAAATGAAATGTACTATTGTCCGCATATGATACAGCAATTGGAGCTGTAGAGCACGCCTGTTAAGTCTGTTTTCAAAATGCTAAATGAGATTCTACTTACGTTCCTCTACGGATAAATGAGATCCAATTCCATGACCCGTAGCATGTGGATAATCGCTCATTGCATCCCACACTGCACTACGGGAAAGAGCATCAATCTCCGATGGTCGCAAATCTGCTGGGAACTTCAAATGTGATAACCGCAAAATTCCTGATAGAACATTTGTATATGCCTGTCGTTGTTCTTTTGTTGGCTGACCGAAGTGGAAAGTTCTCGAGACATCTGTTGTACCATCGAAATATTGCCCACCAGATTCAATTACTAATGTACTCTGGTCAGTGACATCGATGTCTGTTACATTGCTGGAGATATAAAAAGGTAAAGCGGAATGTTTTCCAAAGGCAACAACAGTACGTAAGGATAGTCCCTTGGAATGTGGCTGTGAAAGGCGACTGCGTTCGACCTCAAATTTAATTTTCTCTTCTGTCCATTTTTCAGTTAGAAACTAAAAACGATATTAATAAGGTTTGGAATAAAATATTTGAATTATTTTTAAAGGAACCCAAAAAAGTAACAGGATTGAAATATATGCACACCTATGTACATATATTATATGTAAACATTATATACTTATCTACCTAAACATCAAAATTCTATTGAAATCAGAGTTTATTGGTTTAAATGGTTAAAGAGTGGCAATAAGTATTAAAAAAAAGAACAATCCGATTCAGAATGTTCACGACGTAGCTAAGCATTTGTAGTTATGATAAATTCATAAAATGACACACTGGATAATTGTTCTTATGTTACAAACCAAACCAGAATGTAAAGGGTAGTAATAAAGCTAATAATTGCTAAAATAGATATGTTTGACCTACCCTTTGCTCTAAATTACTCATTGCTTCACACATTGCAGCTCCATCCCGAATATGAGCTGCACGCATTCCCATTCGTTCTTCAAAGTTTTTCTGAGCACGCATGAATATTATTGGTGAGACACGTTCGTAAATAAGATTTTGTGGAATCGAAGTAAAAACCGCTTGAGAAGCTCCGTGATCTAGCGGACAAGGACCAGGCACAAGCACTCTTTTCCAGACCTGGTTAAATGTTCGGATATCACTCCACACTGCATTGTACTCCTTTATTCTTGGATATGAATTATTTTGTTTATATATATGAATTAATTTAAAATCAAAACTGAACTTACTCAACACAAACAGTACTATGACACAAATCAGCTTTTAAGTGAAGCAAGAGCCCTAGGTGCACTTTTACACGATCAGTGTAAAGTATTAATGCGTCTTGCGAAACAATCAAATAAGCCTTTAAAGCAACGAAATAAACATTTTATTACTTTTCATAAATCCAAACGAAATGAATACCTTAACTACTGGCGTGTAGGGTATATCCCTACCTCTTATATTCAACATGTAAGCAATCTCTGTTAGAGATGTCACAATCATTGCATCACACATTTGGTCTCTAAGAGTTTGTCGTAAAGTTTCTACTTTGCTTTGCCATTTTTCACCTGCAAACCTTAAGTCATGAATGTTAATGGTTATGTTTTGCGATGGCGGACGCTCCCATCCCCAAATCAGGTCTACTAAATTATTGTTAACTTTTACCAAAGTAAAAAACTTATCAATTAACTCTCTTTCCCATTTTAACCACGTATTATGTGGGACCAAATGGGGATCGGCACCAATTCGCATGTCGGGTTCTAAGTAAAACTGAAAAGAGATTAAAAAGCTATTTAATAATCCCCTTGAATAGTTAAAAAAAATATGTACTTCTACGAACCACTAGCCAATCGGCGATTTGAAATGTTTCGTTTAAAGGGTAAATATTCCAATTACAATCCAATTCGCCGTCAGCTTGTTGTAAATAACGACTCTCTGTCCATAGGGCAGAACCTTTATGCGTTATAACAACAAATGCATTTCTCCCTGTGAAACCGGTAAGATATTTTAGCCTTTGATCACGTACAGCTACTTCTTCATTAAGATGTTCGTCATAGGAAGTAAGTATATATGCATCAATTTCAGGTCCCTGTAGAGAGGCTCGGATTAACATTTGCTCACGGACAGCTTGGAGTCGTTTCCGATATTCTGTTACTGGCTGAATCTATGAGTGATTTAAACCTATTTATATAGTTCTTTCGTTCATATTATTTCTAAGCAAAAACTCACCAATCCTTTTCGGTTACATGATTCGCGTTCGAAACCTTCAGGATTATTTCGAAATGATTGAGCCGAGGAAAGAATTGCTTTAAATAAAAAATTAAAAAAACTTTAATTTTGCAATACACACTGAAACATTAGCAATTTAGCATTTTGCGAGGTGTTTGTGCCGTTTAAATAATTAAATTAAGTCTATTAGTATCTCAGGCCATTCCGGAAGCAAGAACACAACATAACACAAACTACACCTCCCCAGCAGATGACCTTTTAAGTATTAAACATGTCAATGTATCTAATCAAAATGAACAAGTTTAATAAATTGTGAACACATAATCGATGGACAAAATCAAATTATATTCTCGTTATAATCGTAGCAACGTTATTTCATCCCAACTTTAGACCGCACACATCACAAAATATTCCATATTCCACACCCCTTTGTTGAACATCTAACCAGCTTATACGAGTATTATATGCACACGAGTTTGGAAGGCAACAATAATTTTATGATTTATAAATGCGATAAAAGGTGAATTAATATGCATTCATTCTCCATCAACACTGACTCGATTGCCGGCGTGGAGAACATTTCTGTGGTTGTGGTTAGCCAATATTTCAAGTACATCTGAAAATTTAGGAGATGCAGCATTGACATTATACATGCATAATAAACATGAGGCAATTAGATCATACTTTCTGAGTGCGAATTATCTTTAATAAAATAGATTTTATTAGAATAATATTTAATAATTTTTACAGTTTATGTTATGTATAAAATAAATGGAGCATATTGCTATTCAATCTGCTTTCAATATATTTTCGCATTTTTCTTTTTAGTACATATTTATGTATACCAATACAAAACAAAGAAAAAGAAAGGAACCTTAAAATTCCATTTAAGTAAATAAATAAATTTAAAAAAAATGATTTATCTTCCAACACAATAATTATTATCACATACTTATTGTTTTCGGGAAATATTTTTCGAGAAACATTTAACCTCCCACACCACATTTCTCAGATGTCAATTGCTCGTTTGTACTATAATGTAGGTATATCTTCACACTCGATTTGTTTTCTGACAGCTTTGCGTGTACATTTAATTTGTACACACGTTTAAAAATGTTTATACCACCAAGTTTCCTAATGATGATATAGTTCAAATAATGTTCTTAACCCTGCCATTGACCGAAAACATAATGATTCACAGTCTATTTAAACGAAAATTTGGCAGCAATAATATTGGTGACGTGATTGATTTTTGCGACGACTTAAATTTTTTTAACAAATACTTTGATTTTCCCATTTTGTAAGGCATATGAATTACTCGTATTGACTTGTGAATCTATGTACATATACTCGTTTGCATGCATGTTTATTTTTCATTAATTAACAAGTAATTTATTTTGTTATGTTTTTAACGAATAAAGAAGATGCGTTAATAACAAGATGCTAATAGGGTACGTTGTTAAGAATTTAAACATACAAAAGCCGAAAACAAAACAGTTAAAGCCATTTGATTACAGATCAAACGATATCGTAATTAAATTAATCCTTTTAATTAGGATACTAAAATTAAGTTAAAATATTGGAAAATTATTGCTTGTACTTGCACTGTTCGTCGAATATAGAAAATCATCGATTATTTTATTCTTACCTAAAATACATAACATCAGTTGGGTTAACTTTTCTGACATCTTCGATAGTCGATATTAAATAAAATTTTTCCGCTTTTAATTTGATTTAAATGAGGTTACACAATTGAGTCCGTTTAAGTATATAGATATCCTTTACGGTGCAGCAAAGTCATATAGAGAATCCTATGAATATTACGTTCAATTAATAGAACAGTTAATTTATACAAAAAACACTGAGATTTCCATTATTTATTAGGATTACAAAATACTCAACATATGCTATGTGTTTATCAGATTTTATTTCTTTGTATGTACTATATGTGGACTGCAATGTGAAAGAAGGCTTTTTTATACTTGGAGGGTTGTACTTAGATTCGTAAAAACATAATAAATTAATTTGTCACTCATTTCATTTAAATCTGAAGGTCGCTCTTATGAAATACATAGCAAGAGACACAAATAGATATCTGTTTAACAAATCTGAAGAAATCGCTTGCAACTCGAATCCACTGAATTATTAATTAATTATAATTATTTTTTATTAAAAACATATTTCAATGCACTTCATAAAACACAAAAAATACTTTTCGCTTCACATAGGCGGACAAAAACCTACTCCGGGCGCAATATCACAAAGATTAAAGAAAATATAGCATCTGCCGACCGATTACATTTAACTGACTAACAGTGATGTTTTGTTAAAACTAAATTGTTCATTAAAACTGTTCCATTTCAATAAAATTTATTTTCCAGATGAACTAATTTCAATAAAGTGAATTTCAAAATAAAAAAAATGTAATTCCATGTTTAATCATTGACTTATTTTTGGAAAATTATAAACAAAATTCAATATAAAGAAAAACACTTCAAGAATAAAAATTCATGGAAACATATTTACTATTTTTTTTTTCTCTGAGTGGACGCACGCAGCTTTTCTATAATTTTTTAATGTATGTCAGAAATTCAATTTGGTTTGAAAAATTCTAATTTGCACTCTTCAAGTAGATACACCATCATATGCCATTTTAATGCCCGGTTTGACAATCTAACTGCAACTGAATCAACTATGAAACTGAAATGTCGCCGATTATAATTTGCAGCAAGAAAAAGATTGTTTAGCTTTTATTTTCCGCTTGTTAGGGTTTTCACTTCCACTCGTATTTTGTTTAAATATTTATATTTTTCTTTTCATTTTCTTCACAAGATAGACTAATGCGAACATCGCATTACACATCGGTTTCGAAAGTTATCTGTCGGAACAGATCTCATTCTGTGGTGTTCTCATCCCCATCGGATTTTATATTGAGTTATATATTTTTATAAAATAGAGTGAACATTTTTGAATCTAATGATTGTTATTGAAATGACGCGACGACGGGCGACGCGAGCAATGCATGCTAGCCAACAAGCTCTTGCCGGAAAAAAAGAGGTTAAATGGAACATTAGTGGGCGCAATCGATGCAGGATGGTGTCATGCCCTTCCATCGAACTATTGATATGGCTTTACTTTTGTCTTTGTAACTTTATTTTTATAATATTTTATTTACAAACATATGCTAGATTGGATTCCCACGGTCAAGTACAAAGCTGCTGCAAAATCTACATCGAATGATATTTTAAGCGTAGGTTCACTTAATGAAATTAGGTCACTTTGATCTATTAATTACAAGCGGAAATACATTTTACGGAAAATGTTTTTCTCCCAACATTTTTAAATTACTTTACGTCACAAGAAATTAATGTATAGTTACATTCATTTTGTTTAAAAATAGAACAAAAGTATTCAAGATCCATAATAAGATTAAGATTGTTGTTTATCTGTTTTGTTAGTGGCAAGGTCATACATTTTTTTGCAATATTGGGCGTATGAATATTTTGTTGAAAATAATTGCCTACATTTGTTTAAATTTGGAATTAAACGTATGCACTTTGCAGGCAGCTGATAATTAAGTGTTGTTGGTTGTATTTTAAATTTGGAATTAAATGTATGCAGTTTGTAGGCAGCGGATAATTAAGGAATTAGGAATAACAATTTGAATACGCAGGATTTTAATTCATTCGTCAATCATATGTAGTTAATCATTTGGTTTCTGTCTTTATAGACTCTCGCGTATTCACATACAACTTCCGTCTTTCACTAAATCAAAATTATCATACAATTGAAAACAATCTTCCCCCAACCTACATTCCCTATATTGAATATTGTAAGCCCGTAACTAATATACATATGTGCGTATCTCGTTGCTGAAGAGCCATGTTAGCAAACGATAAGCCAAATTTAATTGATGTTTGTTTTGTTAACATTCGCAACAAGCAAAAACGTTTGTGATAATCTGTGCATTATGATGTACACGCAATGCCTTCAAACCAAGCGATTAAGTCATTTATACTTATTTGCCATGACTATAGTAAACTTCATTTGTATAACTTAACCACTGCAGATTGCATTTGAAATGTATGCTGTTATGAAACTTTGTCCTAAATATCTAGGTTTATTCATTTAAGGAGAAACCATTGGTATCTCATGATTAAAAAAAGTCATAAATCGTGTGTGTTGAATTGAACATTTTATAGGTCGTTACTTTGTTAAACAAATATATTTCACAGTGAAAACCAAAAAAATATGGTTTATCACAGAGATTACCCTTAACCATTGGAGTCAGATAGAGAGGGACATACAATTCATGACGGTCTTGAACAGTTAATGATAAAATAGTAGTTTTTGGAATTTTCAATTTTCTGAAAAACTGAAATATGTAAATAACAATAACCATCTGGTTTTTGTACTTGACAAAAAATTAAATAAATATTAAATATTACAAAAAAAAATAAAACATTTTAGGTAAAATAAATTTTTCAAAAATAGTCCACATAGGTACTTACATGTTTATGCATACAATAATAAAGTATGATATTTTTAAACATTTCATTTTTTAAAACCGCCCTTCCGAGTACCTTTTCCTACCTATCATCTGGTTTAACGGATATACCTATCAACGGGCTGTGAAGTTTTCCTAAATAAGAAGTTAGTATGTCCATCAAAAACAACATAGATATATATACATACATACATACTTTGATACCTAAAATTCTTATTCCCCAAAAACAACAATCTTTATTGCAAAAATGAAACTCGGCAGACAAATTCTCAATTAAAGCCAAACATCAATTTTTTCCAATAGCCATAAAATGTTGAATATGTACTTCAAGACTCGTCTCTAAGATACTCCGCTTGTCGTAATCCTAGACGTCTCATAATACTTGCCAGCATGTAAGTTAAGTTAGGTGAAGACTTTCTTACCACATGAAAATGGAGTCAAAGAAGATGGGCTAAAATAATCTCACAATGAATTTCATTATAACATAGCAATGACAGTAACATCATAATCTTAGCAAACCAAAAAATCTTTTTTTGGGAGGTGTAAGAAAAGTTTAATATACAGGGTGTCCCACAGTCACCGCCCCAAATGAAAACCATGGATTCCTGAGGTCATTTTAAGTCGAAAAACTTAAGAGGTCATTTTCTCGTTTTTGTCCCGTTTTCGAGTTATAACGGTTTTTATGATTTTTCCCTAATCTGGCTTTATCTTTGCCAAACTGCGTCCGATTTGTAAGATTTTTTTTATAACCAATCAAGAATTTATTACAGTTTTAGTTTGTCCTAAGACCGTTTTTTCTGCGGACAACCGTTTCTCCGCAATTTTGCATCAAACCCTATTTTTTCGTTTTTTAAGTAGTTTTTTCACTTTGGTATCATTTTATTCAAAAGACACGTTAATGAGTATTAATTTTTTTCACTTATTATTAAAGCCCAGTTTATTTTAAAAAAAAAATATTTTTTTTCCCTAAAAAGAATACTAAATGTAATTTACAAAAAATAAACAAACTAAGTGAATTTAAAAAAAAAAATAATTTTTAAATACAAAATTAACTTTTTCTGAGCTATTGTGGTTAAGAAAAGGACATATGTATGTACACATATTTAGATTTTAACTTGCACATAATGAAGTGCCTCAAATGTAAAATTGTTTTACATTTAATAAGTAGTTGAATATTGCTTTGTTGTCCAAAAACTCAAGGTTTTTAATTTAAAACCATTATTTTTCTTAATTTCTAAAACACTTTTCCAGTTTATGGTTACCCTTAACCTTAGGGTGTCAAAATGTCAATGTGGGACGACCTTCTCTTACCCTGCTCAAAATTAATTTTCATTTTTTACAATTTTTAAGTTTTAATTTGTATTCTGTTCTTTTTTTTTTTGGTTTTGAATCAAAATGCCAATTCAAATTAATATAAAACAACAATAAATACATAAAAACAACAATTTGTATACGGTGAAATACTTTTAATGTATGTATTGATTTTGTTCAACATTTCAAACATTTATAATTTGCTTTGAACAAAAGAGGCTAATTCTAGAAACAAGGTAGTGACTAAAAGGAATTAAAAATATACATACGTAGCCGTATTCGGTTGAAAGCTTTCATCTGCAGAGATAAATCTTGATTTCAAGGCGAAAAACATAAAAGCACTTCGTACATATACATATGTACATAGTGTCGTGCCGAGTATAACAATCCTTTATTTTTTATCCTGCCTTACACTCGTTCAGTGCTGTTTCTAAACACACTTCACAAGTCTCAAGTTCGTGCATATGTTTGTACTGTGCATTAGAAGTCTTATATCAAAGTAAGTTAATAATGGACATAAAAGCCCACACAAATTCTTTGGGGGATAATTTTTGAATTTTCATATGATTTTTGTACAAAAAACGAGCATCTATTGCGTGTTGCTTTATCTACTAATCACGGCGGTCAAGCCGTTTGTAGTAGCCAGCGATTTGTTAAACAATTAAATAATTGACTATAGACTTAGATCACATTTTCACTAATAAATATGCACGAGTCAAATTTTTGATCTACATTTATATTAAAAAGATTTACAACACATATCCTTTCCAAAATTCAATAGTTGTTCCCTTTCCTTATAGGAAAAAAGTTCAATTATGGTAAAATGATATTAATTTTAAAAAGAAAACAAAACTTTTCATTCATATTCAATAATTAAAGAATTAATAAGTGCCCATATACTCTATAATAAATTGTTTGGTTTATATCCTAAACTGAAGTGAAGCTGAGTGAAATTAAAAAAAATTGCTAAAACTAAAGAAATATATCATTAAAATGCACTTCTGACTACATTCAGAAAAAATTTTAATTTTCTGGTCTTCAATCAAAAAAAATTTTATGAAGCTCGCTAGAAATATATTTTAAAATCCTTTCGACGATATAAAAACTAAAATTCATCGTCAATCAACTGTAACTAAAACGTTATTTAAAATAGCTTCAAATCGAAACTTGCATACATATGTAGACAAATTTCTACTAACTTTGGTTTCAAAGTGCAAACTCACACACTATAACAGACACAAGTAGTGGGCTATGTTTTATGCTTAACGATTCGTTGGGTCGTATTTGGATACCCATTTTTTTTCTAATCACACTTTCCCATGCATAAAAACAAACTAGTCTTCTTAGAAGCTAATAAACATGATTTTTAATGTTCATTTTCAACGCATTGCCATCTTTCACTTACATGCATAAATCATTCCAAAGTTTGTTTACCAAGGGGAAACGTTAAATTCTGACTTTGTTTTGGGCCAAAATTCGAAATACATTATTGTATTTCTCTACCGTTTGCTGACTTTTAAAGTACAATGTGATGTATTGAGCTTTGGAATCAATGGATACAAGTTTACAAGTATGGTAAGGCTAATCATCGATACCATGAAATATTGGTTCTTTGAGGCTCTTAAGGCATGTGCTCGAAATTTTGAACGCCATTTTGTTTTTGCTATTAAGGAAAAAAAATTGTAATGTGTCTCAAACAGTTTAACCTGCAAGTAATTCTTCCACATATCGAATGAAAAATAAATGTTTTAAGAAAAAAAAGTTGTACTATTTGATAACGAAAAGTTGCCATTTCGAAGGAAGATCATTATAGTGACCTCTTGAGCACTAGGAAGTAGCCCGAAAATTAAATATTTAAAACAAAATGAAGCATAATTTGACTAGCTCTATTAACAGCTTCTAAACCGTTTTTCATTGGCCTACTGAGTTCATTGACTGTCTCTTGCAGTAATGTCCTATTCGTCTACCAGTGCCACTTTCAGTTCATTAATCGGTACATGAGCTGGATTTATGGCTTTAACCCTTCGCTTAAGCTCGTATCCATAACGGATCTTAGTTTTAAATGACGAACCAAAATTGGTACCCAAAACACAAATGTTTCTTATTTCATACATATGTTCACATCCGTCAGTGTTATGAAAATTTAGGATTGACTAGCTTTGTAGTGCAATTTCTAAAAGCTAGTTGAATTTTGACTACGAAGTCATAGTAATAGTAAAAAACAGATTTGTAAAAAAGGTATATCCCTCAAAGAGTTTTGACATGTGCTACAGGCAATTAAACTAGTTTTTTTAGTGATATAAGAAATACTTACAAAACAAGCCAAAAACATTTTCATTTCATTAAAATTCTCTTTGAAATGCTTCGTTTGGATATAAGAAAACAAATTCGTTTCCATAAACATTAACTAAGTAAATTGACAAGAAGTATACATATAATAAAATACTCCATGTATTTCGTAGCTTTATGTGTTATTGCTTTGTTTTCGTTTCTGCTTTTAATTCTATAAAAGAAATTTTCTTCCATCAATCATGTTTCTTATATTAGAAATATTATGTCTTATATCCGTTGTTTGCATATAAGAAAAAACTCGAATACGTATATGAAAAAATCGTGGATTTTCAGAGTTTCTTAAAAAATGCATTGCAGCCCAAAATTCTGTGCCAAAAAAAGATACGTCAGATTTATATACTGAGAATGTTGCTCATGTGTTAAGATTCAAACATTTTATTCTTTTCAAATTCATTTTTCAAAAGCTTATAGCTTGTAAGCTATAACACATTTCAAATTGAGCATTACAAGAAGTCAAAAACTTCTGCTTTATTCTGCTATCGATTAGATCGAAAATTTCCATTCAATAAACTTATTATTATTTTTTTAACATTGCTTCTATAGATTCAAAGCGCTACTGCTGTCAACATACATTTATTTGATTTTGACACAACGGTTCCCTTTTAACAAACATCAAAATACAAAGATTCAAACGAAAAAGGTACCAAAATAAGGATATATTGATTCTTATCTATGAAGTTTTTCTTATGCATCAGCGTTCATCGAATGTCCTTTGACTAATCTAATTATCTAAGTAATGGAAATGAGTGAAAAGGCCCTTAAGATCACACTTACTTTAAAATACGATACGAGTAATTGATACACATCAATAAAGACCCAGCTAAATTATAATCCTCTCAAGTATCATCTAACTGTCGTCATAAAAACATGTCGTTAGTACCTTTTTCTTTGAAGCTCCACTTCGCAATATTTTCTTCTAAATAAAATAAAGACTAGATAACTGCAGGAATTAAATAAAAAGAAAATTGAGAGAGAAATCTTTGGCAAAAAAAATCTTATGAAAGCTTGTAGTTCTAGTCATTCGCCAGATAAAAAGAAATTAAGAATACGGATTACGCTAATTTGTACCTAAGCGCTCCCATTAATTGCAAATATCATGAAAGAGAAGAAAAATAACTTTTTTTCTTCTGATACACAATGATGCCCTTTGCTCAAGTTATTTCTTAATAGGATTTTGTATACGTACCTTATATTCCGAAGATGTTGTCGTTTATTAAACGTGATTGGAGTTCTTGAGAAAAATCAACCCACCAGTAGGCAATTGCACATTGTTCTTAATTTATATTTTTAGTTTAGATTGCGAATTTTTCTCTTATGTAAAAGAAAAGACAGCTATCCTTTGACTTTTCATTATAGACTAAGAGCCCACAGCAGTTTTTGGGTGTGATTGATAACAAAAAATAATTAGCATAATTAGATAGGCCTTTTATAGTTATTTACAAATGTGAAAGTCTTGCATACTCTAGTGGGAGCAATAGTGCATAATAATGCATCAAGTATGCAGTTCTTTTCAAGTCCAAATAATTTTGATAACAACTTTGCCAAAATGTAGAGTTAAGCCCCCTGATTGAAAATATCGAGGTCCAAGACGTTTTACAGGCAGCCTTCTGCCTGCCAGACGCGATAAGAATAGGCTACTTCTTGCACTAAGAAGGCCACCTTCAAAACATCTTGGACCTCGATATTTGCAATCAGGGCGCTTAGCTGTTCATTTTGAAGTTATGTCAAATTTTGTATCCAAATTTTTTAGAATTTGGAAAGAACTGCATACTTGATGCACTCTAATGCACTATTGCGCCCACTAGGGTATGCAAGACGTTCACATTCATAGATAACTATAAAAAGCCTATCGAATTATGCTAATTATTTTTTGTTATCAATCACACCCAAAAATTGCTGTGGGCTCTCGGTCTATTAGAGAGCCGTGGAGTCTAAATATTGGTTCAAACACGTTTTCCAACATCGAGGCCTTAGCGGTGCCTCTGGGTCCTAAGAATTGTAGTTATAAAATTTCTTGGTCACATCGACCCCTTAAGCTTGCCATCCACGATTGTTCACGATATAAACACTTTCTTTATTTTATTTTGCCAGTTTAACTTCAGTACTCCGTTCAATAATACTTAATAAAATAAATAAACGGAGAACACAAGATGCATTTGTAAATATTCTAAACCAAAGAAGTAGATAGGTTAAATTGCAATTTTTTGGCAATTGGACTAGTTGCCAAAATCCGAGTACGGACTGAAATTGAGGGCTTCAAAAACCGTCAGAAAAGTATTATTTCATTTCTTATACATACATACCATACATTTTGTTGCGTAGTGTTATTGAAATAAAAAAATATATAAATCTTGGATTTTAAATAAGCAGAGATACCACTGTACATAATACATACCAATAACAACATAAATAATAAATGGCTGTGTCTGCTTCTTTTCAAAGCAAGGATCTCGGTACGTCAACTTACCATTAAGAACCACTCTGATTAAGAATATACGTTTTATTTAGTTCCTATTTTTCCAAAGAATACAAACATTAACAATGAATATTATAAGAATGGTAAACTTATGCCAGTAGAATAGGTAGCGGTACAATTTTCTTGCACTTTTCTCAACATTCAGCATGCAAGCCATTCACAATGTGCAATCATCTCGATTATTTTCAACTGACATAGAAATTTCTCAACGCTTCATTTGAATGCATAAGGTGAATGGCAGATTCCCTTTTGGTCCTCCATCTAGCAAAACCAATGCAATACTACCTATATGCGAGTATGTATACGAATATACACGTTGATGTGAGAATCCTGGATGAAAGCCAGTCAGCTCTTACACACTTCTGCTGTACGATGCACATTACAGGAACAATGCATTAAAATACCTTTTCATTTTCATTCTATACTTAGTTGGCAAAAAGTTTCTTGTTTCATAGCTTTCACAACTCATTGACATTCGAAATGCTTTCAAAGTGCAAAAATACAAATGTATGGCAGCGAAATGCTGGGCGCAAAAGTGATGAATGCTAAACAACGATAGATTTATACATAATATGTCATGTCAATGGATTTGCTAAAACTCCTTGATTCAAAAACTATATGCAAAAGCAGTATATGAGGATTTTTATTACTATGTTATGTTTCAAAGAAAATTATGATCCAGACCTGCATTTTCCAAATATTTTTAATTATAATATTTATATAATGTATTATGTAAGTATGTAAGTACGAGTATTAGATATGTGCATATGTTATATATGTATATAAGGCGATTTTTGCTGTCTGCTCTTTTTTGATAAATGCTTTATCATTATTTTCTTCCTGGATTTATTTCATTGTAATACTGCACTTTTCTTTTTGTTCTCAAAGGCAATGAATGCTATTAAAATTTTAATAAAGGGAAAATCATTAAAATACCTACTATGAGCGCTAAAGTTATAAGGCAATAACCCGATAAGGGCATCTGGCAGCATATGAAAATGGTCTAAACTCATAATGAAAAAAGTTACTTAACAGTACAAAAAGTATTCTCATAATGAAAACTACAAAAAATACCAGCCTCATCGGAACTTCTCCTGAAGATTCTTTTCGCTCAACAACCCTTTGCAACTAATCAAAATTAAACACGTGTTGTCTATACAAAACTGCAAAAGTACGAATTGTTTAACGCTTGTTATAAGTTTTTGTTATTAAAAATTAAATGCATGATTGTGTCCCAGGTACTTTATTAACTTCTATATATGTAGTTAAGTATTTAAATGTAAAGGGTGGGTCAAATACCCGTTTCTTTTTAAAAATGCAGTAAAATGAACAAAATTAAATTTTGTCCTTGTATTATGGCTTTATTAGTACGTGCAAACATTCGATTTTATCCAACACAACGTCGTTCAAGTGGCTGGCTTCGCATTAGAGCATTATATCACTCCATCAAGCGAATAATCCGAGCCTGAAATGGTGCGATCGATGGCGAGTTGATGTTGGTGAATTGAGTCTAACACTCTCGGCTACACATCCTCATCTGTGCGCACCGTACGACGACGGGGATAGATTGTTGTCCACTAGCATATCAGTCTCACAAACTTTTTGCATTAACTTGCGTACAGCAGGCATGGCGGGTGCTTGATTTCGGCCAAAACTTCTTTTCAAAAAACGCATTGCTTGGGCTACACAGCACTCAATTTGGAAATAAGTTTTCAACATTGTTCAAGCGTAAAGCGACTCTTTCGTTCAGCGAAGGTATGATACTGACCCTAATTGCGAAGATCAACTATCAATTAATAATTGACATTTATCAATAAATTTTATTAAATGGTATTGTGGCAGTCAACTGTTGATCCATTGTTATTTTTTTAATAATTTTTTGTGAATGAAAAAAATCGGTGTTGTGAACAATAATTTTCATCGATTTTTTGTCAGTTGTCAATTTTCCTTTCAATCGTAAATTTGCAGTTGGTGAGTTCGTGCTGGTTAGAAAAATAACTAAAAAAATGTGAGTTTCGAATTAAATAAGTGATCAAATTTGTATTTTTGTTATGTATTTCAAAAGGTCTCAAAAGATGTAAGTAACAAAATACAACAGTTACTCGTATACAAATTGTTCCAGTTGATGGAAGAGAACGTGGAACTCGCAAAGTGGGAAATAATTGCTGTAGAGCTAAATAGCCTAGGTCCTCCAGAACGAACTTCAGAAATGTGGCAAGAGTATGGATCGATCTAAAATGCAAAATAAAAAAGAAGACAACAGAAAACAAAATAGAAGTCACAGCTACTGGTGGGTGGCCCACACAAACTACCAATTAAGCGATTCAGAAGAAGCTGTTGTAAGTTTATTAAGATTCACTACATGACTTTATCTACCTCGAAGAGAGTTTGGTTTAGAAAATGTTACCACCTCCAATGAAAATGATATTTCAACTGAAGACGCTGCACATGAACAATTTACAGATAGGAAGGAAAAATTTCAGGAAGATCGCATATCGAATACACTATCACGAAAATATGCTAAATATTTTAGGTGGTATTAAAAAAAGTAAAGTAAATCTCACCATAACTTCAAAACTGCTGCTGTACAGGACCATGGTCCTGCCAGTACTCACATATGGATCCGAGACTTGGGTGCTTAGCAAAAGGCACTCCGACCTCTTAGCTGCGTTCGAGAGAAAAGTCTTAAGGAGAATTGTTGGCCCCATATGTGAGGAATGACGATTCCGGAGACGGTACAATCATGAATTGTACGCAATCTACCTAGAAGCAGATATCGTGACAAAAATTAAGCTCGGTAGACTCCGGTGGGCAGGGCACCTAGCTCGCATGAGCGAAGAGGAACCTGCTCGGAAAGTTCTTTGTGGTACATTCTATGGTAGACGACAGCGTGGTAGACCATGCTTGCGCTAGAGAAATGGCGTAGACCAGGACGCCCGAAGCCTTGGGGTGCGCAACTGGATGGCGTCGGCTAGAGACCGGGATAGGTGGAGAGACTTGTTGAAAGAGGCCAGGACCGGAACCCGGTTGTCGAGCCGATGATGATGATGAAAAAAAGTATGAGTAACATACATACATATGTAGGTAGAATATTTTTCGAAAAAGCAGCTTCAAACCGCGAAATAACAATTTTGTTTTTAATTTTATTGATTTTCTTTGAAAAAAAAAACAAACATTTGTCAGGCGGACATTCCCATTCACAACAATAGAAGTATTTTAAAGCCATTTACTTATAGCACAATATTTTATCAATTAATTTTTACAATACCGATTTTTAATTCAATTGATTTTATCAACCGTCAATCGGTTGGTAGTTAAACTTCGCAATAAGGGTGACTGACTTTCTGTGAAGATTTCGAGCGGGAAACAGCTCTATGTCAAAATAACCTATGACTTAAAAAGAGACCACTATATGGCCCACCCTGTATATAAGAATAATATGAAAAGCCACACCATAGTTTTTTTCATTAAGAAAATAGTTTTGCTTAAACTTTTCTTATCATTAAATTTGAATACATTTTTAAAATACAAATAAAATAAATGTTTGTATTTGCTTAAAAGGCTCATGTATGCCAATTTGTATGGGATATAAAATCATTTAAATGTCCGCCGCGCTTTTGCTGGGTGGCACGCATCCGAAACGTTCAATTTTCTATAACTGGCTCATAAATCAGACTGAATTTAGCCAATGGCATTGATTATGTTGGCATTCAGGGCAGTGGTGGTTTGCGGGTAATTGGCATATAACCCATATGATAACCGATAGCGCTCGCCGTTGACGGTGACGGCCTAGCCAACATTTTTCTCAATGAAGTGTGATCGTCTCAAAGTGGAAAATTTTGTTTTGTGTCGAACCCATTCATCCAGAAATGGGCATCGTCGCTGAATATGTTTTTCTACTGAAATTGAGGGAAATGTTTCTCGAACAGAAGACCCACTTTCATCATTTGCACATGTTGACCACTCTCTCCATGTCGGACAAGTATGCAAGGCAGCCTTAATAAACCACCGCCACAGTAGCTTCAACAATTTATTAAAACAAATGGAAAAGAATAGATCTTTAAAACTACAGTATAGTTTTAGACCGGTTTTTCAATTGATCGATTTTTTGCACAAATTTTTAATGCAGCCCCTTACCAGCCAATATTATTGAACACCGTGTAGGTATGGGTTGTATTGCACGATGATTACGGTATAATACATTCAAAATCAAAACTTTTGGATTGTATATTGTGCATTAATATTATCTGGGCTTAGTCCCTCATTATGCACGTACACCTACATACATGTACGAGTTCACACGTGTTAACAAGCAACTTCTTTGTGCCTGAAGCTATAAATTTATCGCGTACAAACATATGTTCATATGAATGCATGTACATACGTAGGTCAGAGGTCAGACGTCACGCCGCTGTAAATCGACCTTCGAATGCGATATATTAAAAAAGTATAGCAGTTCCGCCAAGTGCGTTGTTACCCTTGAAACATAATTATTCTTATAGAGCATTGGAAAAGTGATAATGCATACTAAAACGCTAAATATTATTCTTGAAGTTCAAATAGGTATGTATGAAGTTTTAGTTAAAAAAAATCCTTTTTATTTAAATTTTTCACACAAAATCTCAAATTTCTATTAGAATTCAATTAAAAGTTTTTCCAGACATGAATTGAAAACTAGAAAACTGCTCCCAAGTTTGTTTTAATTGGACATTTAAACAGTACCTCCCATGCGGACACCTTTAGATTGAATACGATTGGTTGGTTACCGATGAGGATAACCATTACCTTAATTTGAATTAAAATTAACGAAAATTCTGGCAGTTCAATTCAAATAGTCAATTATGTTCAGTTCCAGAAGTTTTTATTGGAAAGGAACTTTCCTTCTTTTATCTGGCTTTCGAGTCTATTTCAAGAAAGTAGAATGTATACTGAAAAGAGTATTCTTTTCTCCTTTGGAAAAATATGGCTATTCCAAGGATAAAGGATATAAACTATAAAACTATTATGTAAAATACACTTGTGTATCTTAGAGGATGTACATAAATGTACATATTCGATAGAAGTGTTTATTTTGAAACGTCGAAAAGCCAGAAATGTAAATAAATTTTTTGAATTGTCTGATTCGAGAAACAGTAGAGATCTGACGCGGGATAAGACATGGTGTGGAATCTTGTTGGTGCTGTTTTGCATGATATAGGTATGCACGTTTACATTACATTTTTTTACAAAACATATTTTGAATTGAAGTACAAGAAATCAATTTAAACAGAAAAATTCAATCAGTTATAATCCTTAGGCTAAATAATAAATGCTATAAGAAAGTAAGGAATTTGGTTCACATTTGATCGCATTTCGAAAAAAAAGTAACCTCATAATCGGAGAGTAGAGTATTAATATCATCCTACTACATAAACAGGAATACATGTGAACACTTTTTCGTACTCCTATGCTCCTCGAAATTCTATGCGTAGGTATTTTAATATAAGAGATTTAGATTTGTTATTGCGAGATTTTAATATGGATTTAGATATGCGAGATATTTTTATTGCTTTAAAACTAAGGACGATATTTTGATAATGTGAGTGAGGATTCGCTGTGAGATTTTCAAAACTAAGTTATTTCTTCAAGCCAAGCTGTGATTGGTTAAATTTGTTCTTGCCTTTTACTTTCTTTTAATTCTCATTATTGATGTTATTGAGCTAAAATGACATCTACACTAAACAATCTTTGCTTATGGCATACATACTTATTTTTTGCTGTCGCTCGATTTTTAAATGTAAGTATGTATGTGTAGTACCCCTTCGCATAATGATTAGTGCGTTGGACTGTCAAGCAGAAGGCCTTCGGTTCGGTTCTCAACCGCTGCAAACAAATTTTTCAGAGATGTAGTGCCTCTGGCGAGGAATTGGCAAATCCTCTAAGAGTTTCTCTTGTCGCGAAAAGTGCTGCCTCATTAGCTGGTCGGAATCAGCAGAAAATTGTAGGTCCCCTCCATTCCTAGGTCCTGGTTCACTTTGAGCTGTTGCACCACCCAATTTAATTTAATAAATATATGTATGTTAATAAAACAAGTTGTGTGTAAGATATAGATTCATTTTTGTTTTTATTTGAAAGTAAATTGTGTCATTAAATTAGAATATAATGTCTTTCAATTTACTACCGCATTTTTGACCACAAGAAATTGCTTATCATCGATCTGTAGCGTTTGCAGTTGACAGCTAAGGCAATACTAATTTTGTTTTTAAAGAAGTACGGTACCAAGATTTCACCAGACCAAAATTCGCACCCAACAGCTACTTTTTCCGGGATTTATTTCGTTGTTCATCCATTCATGATTCATTGCTGTATAATTTTTTATTTTGAAAATATGAGATTTGTTTATGATTAGCAGACGTTGTTCAGCGTTATAACCTTCCATGACGATCAAAGATATAATATACTACTGAACAATTCACAAAAAAAATTGACAGATGTTGCTTAAAAAATTGGTTGCTATAACGTTATAAATTTCGAACATCCTATTTAAAGACCCTTAATATTTGTATAGTTATTGGTTTGGATTTTTGAACATATTTACATATACATTATCATTATTTAGTCAGGGGTACCACACATTTGAACTTCGTGATTTTTTAACTACATAATGTATATTGTTTATCAATTATTTTTTCACAATTACGCTACGTATCAAATTGGTTTTTCAGTCTCTAAAGAATAAGAAACGTTAAATTACCAAAATTGTATCTTCCACTTTTTTTTATTTTGAAATGATTAAATATTGGATCTTTTTGTGTATGAATTAAGTTTCTTTTAAAACTTAAATGATACTAAATTAAAATTCTGCTTCCTTAAAATAATTGCAAGAGGTTTTTAACTAAATAGTGTGATAAAAGTGAATTGTACCATACTAGTGCATGAGAATTTTAATCGAGTCAACGAACCACAAGGAAAAATTTTGTTCGGAAATGTAAAACATTCCAAATTATTTTTATCCTCAATTTATGATAGTGTAAAAAGGCAAAGGGTATTGGAAAAAAAATTATATAAATAAAGAGACTGTATTGTGTAGACCGTCCCAATTGAAGAGGGTATCCTTTTACTTAAATACAATTAAAATCTTTCATTTCTACCCAAGCATTAGAAAGTAAGTTAGAAGTTCGGAGGGTATCTATGCAGAATTCTCGTGGTGAGTTATAAATTGTTTAACCCCATCGCATTTTATCCCTGATAATAATTATTATTTCCCGGTACCATTAATAGGGTCTGTAAAGTGTATACGGGGATACGACCTGTATCTTTATACATACATATATAAAAGAATTATAAGAATGTTTAACAGTAGGGTCAGGTAATTTTCTAATCCAAGGCCCTGACATCGCAGCCCTCTTATTTTTTTCTAACTTTTTTAAGTTTTTATTTCAAATGGGTATATTTTGATAAGCAAGCGGAAATGCAAAAAGAAATAAAAAATAAGCACTTAATTATTTTGTCTAATATTTCAAGCACTTAATTGAATTAAAATTATTCTTAATAGAAAATATGACTAACAAATCGACCAACTTAACGCAATTTATTTTTTTTTTTAATTAATGCGTTTAGATAATATAATTGTTGAAAATACCTTCAAAAAATATTATATATGAGAAATAAAAAAAAGCACACGTTTTTTACGTTCACACTTTGAAAAGGTGTAATTTTGAGGTTTTGTTTTTATTAAACTTTAAAATAGATTAAGATAACCACCAAAATAGCACAAAGCTAAGGACGGTAATACATATAAATGTATGTGTATGTATGTGATTTTAAAAGTTTGATGGGGATAAGATACGATGTAGTGTTGTTTACGATATTTTAAACGTAAAATGTATGATTCTTCTTTATTGAATATTAAAAACTTATTTCTTGGAAGTTTAAAAATATTTTCTGTCAACAATTTTGTATTACAAATGTTTGTTTAGGAAATATTAACTTTGTATATCTTCATTTATTTGAGATTTTAAATATTGGTGATGTATTAGCTTACCTGACAAAACTTTTTTGGCTAACTCTTTCCAATTTAAATAATATCTACATACAACATAAACGGGCTCCAGTTGTGCAACCCTCGATATGTGTGTGCAGGGTGCGGTAACATAACTTCCTTTTTTGAAAGAAGCGGTTGAGAGTGGTCTCATTCCGCCAAGCTTAGCTTATTAGTATTGCTTCCTTCAATGTCAGTCAACACAATGCGTTGGAACAATAAGGTGGCGCGTTTGCCGTCGAGGCCTCTGAAAAAGTTATGTAGCCGCAACCTGTAAACTTAAAATTGTAAAAAAAAACATTTGCAATATCATATTAATCGAAATTCAGTTTTTTTCACGAAGCAGACGTTTAAAATAATTACTTTATTCAAACCTTGGTAGAAAGAAAGATACAATTCTAATTCTAAAAAATCAAAATATGTGTTATCGTCTAACGACGTTTATTCAATCTTTCTATGTACTTCGTCTTCGTAAGAGCACCGCTTCCACTTGTAGGATCCATCATGCGGTTCCAATCCGTTTGGCCAACTACGAAACCGATAGCTCGCATTTTGTCTTGGGCACGTTTTTCTTCAATATCGGCCCAGCGTACCTAAATATTTGAAATAAAAGGTCATTGTAAAAATGCATGCTATGTGCATAAACAAATATAGTTTCATCTTAACAAAATGCAATTGACAAATTACAATTTCAAGCAAATGTTATCTGAATAAAATTAATTTCTATAAATGTACTTAATTTATTAACCCAGTCTTTGAATTATTCTAAAAATGTTTGTACTTACTCTTTTCTTTCCATTTGTATTGGAAGCTGGTGGCTGCCAACCATCTATCTGAAGGTACTCTTCAAGTGTAGCTGTTCCACGTTTAGAGATCGGTTTACTGGTACCATCCAGTCGAGCTATAATTTTTTTTACAGAATTTAAAAACTATTTCAGAACGTTTTGTAATAAACTTACCTAAATTTTCAGTAGTTGGATCAGTGTCCCATTTGCTTTTCAGAAATTCATCATCCTTGTTGGTCAAAAATAAAAAAACATTAATTTGCAGTTAGTTTTACCCATTTAGGGATTTTATTAACAAGTTACAAATAACTCCTGCAATAAGTGATCAATCAGTGATCACTTATAACGTTTTGACAATTTAATAATACAAGCAATTTGTGTACTTTTCGTATAAAAGTAAGTTGTGGATTTAAGGGGTACAGTCTAGTCTCTCTTCTTAATCGACATTGTTTGATCAATTTGCCAACAATGAACAATAAATGTTTCCCTACGTTTATATTTGGGATGAAAGTAACATGCGAAATATTAATTTTCTGTAATCATAAATAGTTTTACATAGAAAATTCAATAAGATTTTTGAGAAGACCTGTTTAAAAAAATATTTTTTTTAAATCAATTATGAATCAATGAGCTCGTAATAATAAACACACATATATTCGTATACAAATTCAGACTGTTGAGAGAGAAATTAAGGTTCTATATTTCTAAAGAAAATATTTGCTTTATTAACAGATTTATTAAGGACGGATGTTTAAATTTAAATGAAATTATCAATTAAACAATATTGTTACCATCAATTTGGTCCTACATATATATTATAGGTTAGTGTCTTAATCACACAGCTACAGAGCTGTGAATTTTGTTTTCCAATGATTACAAAAAACGACATTCCGCAGTAAAGTATGATTATCCAAATCACATTTCACCAGGTACACAGTTGTTTTGTAATTATTGGATATTTATTATAAAATTATATTTTTTTGTCATGAATCATTTGAAATTAAAATTAAGAAGTTAAAAAAGAGAGTACACTCGGTTCAAAACAGCAATGTATCCCTTTTTATTTAGACAAGGGAATACAGTCATAGATGTTGAAGAGGACAATATATGTATGCATGTTATTAAAAATCGTTTGAGATGATGAAATCATTTGGATAATGTTGCAAAATGTTTATAAAATCTATATATCGCGGTCCAAAGGTAAAAGGAATGTTTCAAGGAAACAAGAATAAATTACATCAAATTTTAATCCAAAATCTCATTTTGCAAGATATTGACGCAAATATCGGACGTTATTCCCGGCAACGTTCTCTCTCTGTCACAACATCTGCGAAAGGTGATTTTTTGGTCTAAAATGTACATATATGTTTCACTCTATTTTCCTCTACAATTGCATTTCGTTAGTTTTACCTTTGAACGGACGATGTACAAAACTCAATGTGCCTATGTCAAAAGGTACGAGTATGCTAAGAACTGCCAAGCCCTCAAACCGATTGAACAATTCAGGCAATATTCGGCATTCGCCCCAGTGTTTCCGTGAAGCTTGGAAATAATCATATTCTTTATATATTTCATATATGTATATATATTTATTTTGCCTTGGGATTCAGATTAATATTTACATTAAGACCTTAAAATTAAAAGGATTTACTATTTAGAGTTTTAGACGGGGATCGATTAAAATTGAAAAGAACCCAACATTCCATAGAAAAAAACCAGCTTTATTATTGGCACCATCAACTTATTAAAAATGATTTAATGAGAAGGTTGTGCCAGAATGAAATTTGTTTAATTAATATAATTATTCCAGTCATAAACTTTATTTTGGTATAAACATATTTATAGTTTGTAATTACGATTTTTAATGATAGCTACATTTTTATGTAACTGGTTTCATGAGGAGTACAATTTGGGGAATATTTTCAAGTTAAACTCCTAAAGTGTGAACTAATTAATATCAATATTGGAAGAATTTATCAAATTGGCGTGTTTCTTTTTTTTCTTTAAAACAAAACTTACATTATTGTCACTTGCTTCATCTTCTCCTTCATCATCAAGCTCAATTATCTCGGAATCGGCCACAAAATGATCTTCCTAAAAATGAATTCAACCATAAATTGTATTAAAACAAAGTTAAAAGGTGTTTTTTAATTATTTAAAATTTAAAGAATAAACGGGAATAAGATTTGGATTTATAAACAAAGTAGACCATCACGATAGAGACAAACATGTTTGGTACCGACATTCTATCTGACTACATTCGTATATTCGTGTATAGCAGATTTTGGTATTAAAGGTTTACGAGTATGATTGGAAATTATTCTCAAATACTGTTCTCCAAAGGTTTTATCCAAACATAACATTATCTGTTATATGCATAGTATAGCCTTTTTTGCAAACAAATCCAAGTAAGGTTTATATTTCATCAAAACCAATTTAACAACAAACGTTTGCTGCTAAAAAGACTTTTTTTAACATTATCATTAAAAAATCAACAATATTTTATAAAATTGCATATTAAGTTATTTTTTATATCATTTTTATATGCGATAAATAAAAAACTCACCAGATCAGAAACATCTTCCATTTCGACAACATTTTCTAATAAATTAGATACATCGAGCTTTATGTAGTGTCCTGGACAATCCTGATAGTTCTCAATTATTTCCTTGATATCCTCTTCTTTTCGATTGTGAATATTTTGGTCAAGACAAGTCTCCAAATCGCATTTCAAATCGATGACAAATGGCTGTTAATCAATAGTTCATATAATTTCAAAATAAACATATATAATATATTTCAAGAAGAACAACAAAAAACTGCCTAAAACGGCACAGCGATATAACTTCATAAATTGAAGGATGGGACAGCAATATTATTATTATCATGACTTTGATGAAGTGATGTCACTGCACCTTCGAAATGTGAACTAAACAGATATTCAGATGTATTTCAACTTTAGTATTTTTTTTTTTAATTTATGGTTTGGTTTTGAAGTATTTATTTATTATTTATTTATTGCTTAAATTTTGTGGAGAAATTGGTAAAATTGAAGTATTTATTTCATTAATTCATTTACTTACTGAGAAATTGCCATCTCTAGCAGCGTTATAAAATTCATTGAATGTACGTAACGATTGATTACAACAGTCCACAATAATAAAGTCAAATAAATGGTCAGTAACTGTTTTCTTAAATGATTTAATCAGATACTGCATATAAGTTGATTCCATTTCTTTTTCGTATTCATAAAGTATTTCCTTCTTTGGAATCTGCAAATCATTTTTATTGAGAAGAAAAGTTTTAAAGAAATATTATATTATATTATTTTAACTATTTACTACTTTTTTTTATAGGTACTCGTTTTGTTATCTCACCTTTCGACCAGTTTTGGGACACTTTTCTTCATAGTCATTTTCAACCATGAAATAATCGTCTACACTTAACAAGCGTGGAGTCTGTCCACCCATTTCGACTTCTTTGTCTTTTATTAGTTTTGCTACGTGAGATTTACCACTTCCTGGTGGCCCACGCATAATAATTACAATATTTTTTGGTCGCGTCAGTCGTCCCGGTTTAAATAAAATCTCATCAATGGGAATAGTATTGTTATTTTCATTCGAGGGAATGATCATTGATGGGGTCTTATTTGAATCGGATACGGACGGGAACAGGGATACTGATTTCTTTTTTATTTGAGTGTTTTCTGGTGGAATGTTGGTGTCTTCGATTATGCTGCTGTTTTGATTAGAAACAAAATATAGAAAGTAGTTTTCTGGTTGTTTTATATAAATTGTCTTACCATTCATTATCAGATATTTCTTCGAAATTTTCTTCAATTTCATCACATTCAAATACCTCTGGCTGTGTGTCATCTTTTATTGGTTCTGGTTCTGACTGCGTAGAATTCCTCTTCCCTCTTTTAGTGGGTGGTCCAGGTCTTTGACGATTTTCCGCATTTTGCAGAATCCACTTATTTTTGGGGTATTCTTGCAGAGTCTCGGATTCCAACTCTTTAACACTTTCAGTTTTAGCCTGTAGTCATAACAAATGTATAAATGTAATACATAATGTTAGAAATATTCAAAATGTTGTTTCATTAAATCGTCTTTAAGGATTTTCTTAAACAAACATTTAAAAAACAATACGTACCAATCTTGATGATTCGTCAATTTTCTTTTCATTATGGTTTTCATTTTGCTGTTGGTTCATGACACTTGAATTATTGTCATTAGTATCATATCCTCTAGGGCCCTGAGATTGACTTAGTTGTTTTTGATGTTGTTCTTGATTTGTATCTTGTTCTTGATTCCATCTATTTATTTTTTTCTTCGTATAGTTATCATTTTTCTCTTGAAACGGGTTTCTATTTTCAGCGCTAGTTGATGCATGTCCATAATCAATCGTTTTAACTGGAACAAACTCACTATTATCACGACTGAAAGAAGTTGCTGGCAAAAGCGAAGATGGTTTGTGACCATAGTCGACGACTTTTGCTGGCTGCATTAAAGCTTCTGGCCGTGAACGGTTTTGATAGTCAAAAATTTGTGTTGGACGAAAGTATTCATTGTCACCAACACCGCGATCACCAAAATCGTTTGTATTATTCCGGAATCCGAGAGAATTTTTGAAACACGAATCGGGTCTATATTTATTAAAATTCAGTTATTCATTTCAGTTTAGCAAATCACTCAAAACAAAAAAAAAAAAAAAGACATGGGCCATTTAATGCCAGCTTAACATCATTTTTTAAAAGACAGGAACAAATCACCTGTTTAAAAACAAGTTATACAAAAGAGTCGAATTTTGTATAAATTTAAAAGAGCTGGCATTATAATTTTAATATTTTAAAAATAGTTAAAAAAGAATGTTCTAAAATCATAAAAAGAAGAATTCACCTTAAGATATTGTTTGAAAAATGAATCATATAACTTAAAAAAAAATAAATACAAATTTAGTTATTCAAAAAAACTTGTATATGTACATATATATACATAGTTTATTATATTGTTTCATTATATGAGAGACAAAATAATGTTAAAAGTACAAGTAAATGTTAAATATGGTATCCATCATTTTCACTTTCTGGAAGTTTCCTTTTATGAATATAAGAAGAAAACTGCTAAATAAGTAAACATTTTTTATTAAGAAAATGGGAGGATTTATGGTCCTTAGTAAAACAACTTTTAGAAAAGATATTTTTTTATGAACAATTCAGTACAGTTAATATCATTAATTCGGATTCGATTTTGGTTGAACTTATTATTTAATTATTTTACTAAGTAATATTAATTTTGAAAATGGTACTCACTTGCTGATTCATTCATCTGAATTTCATACCTCAAAAGGCGAAATGTAAAGATATATCATAGATATATATATTTCAAATGTTTCGAATTTTAAGACAGGATTTTTTGTAATTCGAATTAATTGGGGTTGAATGCGGTAAATTTGTGTAAAGTAAGAAAAACTATTTTCGAACTGGTAGGTTATAAAGTTGATTTTAAAAATTCAATTTTCATGAAATTTATTCATCATTGGATTTGAATTTATTTGAACTTAATATTTAACAATTTTAAGACTACCATAAATTGAGAAACGTGACTCACTCACTCTCAGACTCATTCATTCATTAGACTTATAATAGCAAAGCTTGAATGACACAACAATTTCAGACATTTTGTTTAAATTTCAATTTTCCAAAATTTTGTGTTCCAAACGGAGGTAAACAATATACATTTTTTGTTGCAATCGATATATATTTTCTAAATTTAAAAACATCATATATTCATGAGTTGGAAAATTTTTCAAATTGAGATATGAATGTCGAAAATCACAAAAAAAGTCGTTTAATTAATAATTCAATATAAAATGTAATGTTTGAATGAGAATATTTGCGTACAGATATGTAGGGAAAAACAATAGTTGTTGTTTAAGGAATTATTACTATATACAATATATTGGAACTATAGAAAGAGACCCGATTTATTCACTCTTAATTAAATTGAATTGGGAATAAATAAGGTGAGATGGAATCATTTTTTAAGTGGATTTTATAAAATCCAGATTTATTGTTATTGCTCTAGCGTGGATTTGAAAATTTTAAAATCACAAATAATGCTAAACAGCGACACATAACAATGTTTTATGGTATCACATACATACATATGTATTCATATTCATAATGCTTCTATAGAATTTTTAATTTTTGTTTTAATTTTGAAAAAAATTGAGATATTCCATTCAGGTGTTTGAAATAATGACGAAACAAGGTCACCTTAAAATTGTTCTAGATAAGATTGATCCAGCAGAAAGGCACATTCTAAACACACAAACAAGATAAAGATTTGTTACCATTTTTCTTAAAAAGAAATATATTTTTTCAGCTGGGAGAGATTATAATGAAAATACCTAAATAAATATAAATATCTATGTCCTATTATTGGTCTCAACGCCCCAAAGCTGTTTCTTTATAAAATTGTATTATTATTTAGCCCTATCACGAATTCCTTAGCAATTGGAAACTTTAACGAATTCTGAAAAAAAGCTATCACGAAATCCGTTCGTAATTGGAATCTATGTTATTTTCCATTACGATAGATTCTGGGATAGTGTTTCTTTGGGTTTCGTAGCAAGTTTCCGATGACAATGGATTTCGTGATAGGACTGATTCTATTTCAGTTTGAGAAGACTTTACTTAATTCAAATAAAACATTAATCAAGGTATTCAAAGAAAAGTTTTTTGTCTTATTTATGTTCTTAAAACATATGTTGCTGATATTGTTATAAATTAATCAAATTAAATGGTCGCCTGGATCGCAAGTAGGTACTTGCTCTTATGTACAACCACCTTAGATTTTTTTCAAAATGTATGTATATACATACGTTCCAATGTAGATATAAATACGATAAATATTATTATTAGAGACAAACGTTCAAACGCATTCTTTAAATTGATTGGCGTCTGATTTTTCGAACAAATAGAAATATAAATTTATGTAAACAAAATTTAAAATATTGTGAGAGCATTTTATTAATAATATGTAATTAATTTTTAGAATTTTATACATTTAAAGTCAAAATTTCAAAAAAAAAGAAATTATCAACCCATTTTCAAAAATCCAAAAAAATAAGTTCGAAGATCTATTTATAAAAAAAAAATCATTGTAATAGGCAAAGCCGTTAATGATATTTTTTTATTATTTACTATTATTATTATTACATATTATTATTATTATTATTTTTATTGTTGTTATTATTATTGTTGTTTTATGTATTAATAATATTCTAATATAAATGTATGTATTAATATAGAGCGTTATACGGATGAGATACAAAAAGACTGGATCGTGTAGGTTGCATCAATACAAGACAAAAACAGCTTAGAAGGGTGAAAATGATGGTTAACGGAGGAAATTGACTACAAATATAATACGTATCTTCAATATTATGTCATTTCTTATTTACAGCCAGACATATATTCTTTATTTTGTTATGATAAGTTTGAAAATAAATTCAAACTCAACATTTTGAAGAAAAAATATTTGAAACAAATGAAAGCTAAATGAGTTTTGATTTTAATCTAATATGTTATACAAAACATCTGAAAAGAAATTTCATTGCTTAAATTCAGATTGAGAACAAGGTGTCATACAATTATTTCGCGCGCTAAGTATTGACAGATATATGTATGTATAAGTGTTGTACAGTTAAAAAACAAAAATTTGTATTTTTATATGGAAGAGCTTTCGGTTAAAATAATGTGCTTAATTCTAGTTTGGCTAAACTTTGCAGAGAATTTTGTATGGGAGTTAAAGCTCGATCTGCGTTCTAGATTTTAAAATTTAAGAAACAATTAAAAGCAAAACATAGTTTCTTATAAATGTTTGTTTATTTTTACAATCATACTGTACTACGAGTATTTCGTATTCAATACTCATAATAATTTTTAGTTGAGTTTTAAAATGCTAATGGTTTTTATTTGTTTTAGTATTTATATAATTTAAAATGTTAAAAACTACTTTTTTTTTCTTATACAAATATTTTAGGTATTTTGAAGATGAAAAGTGTTGTCAAGGTCAAGAGATGGTGTTTCCTTTGGTAAAGGATTTGATTAATTTTAACAAAAAAAAGCATCTACTTTTTAATATTCAATTAAAAATAAATAAAGCCATTGAATACTTAAAGCTTAAATTGTATTTGAAAACATAAAAAGGATTAAATTTTTGATCAACACATTATGTTAAGACCTTTAGATGTGGAAAACATTTTTTTAATTTCAAAACAAAATAAAAGAATTAATTGCGCGTTTTTAATAAAACGCAATGGTATTATATTAAGGTGCTGCCGTTGGTTTTTGATTTTTTGTTTTGCCTGGCTGAACCCACTCACCGCATATTATTTCTTTCACACTATATAATTGTATAAATTAAAAAATGCATGTTTAGTGTTCTCCCTAACCGGTCAATCGATTGGGTAGTATTGGATGTCTTTGCAAACGCATCACCTAATTATCTTGTTTGACTACATTTTCAGACGAGTTTTAGGACAAATTAATTAAAATAATTTCATGTTTTTATTTACATGAAGATTGCATGGATGCGGGGTATCGAAACACAATTTTGGATTGGATTCAAAGAAACAATCACTTGTTATAAAAATAAGATTATACTCTTTCGAGATTTGCTTTTGAATGGTTCAAGCTTTTATTTGTATTGTTGTTATTAAGATACTGTTACATGAGAACTTTTATTGTTGTTGATTTCTTTTATTATTTTTATTTTTTAAATAATCTTATATTGCACTTAAAATTGTGTACATATTAGAATTTACTGGTTCGGCAAGAAAATACAATCTCTTTTCTCCAAGCTGTTATACATCCCTATTATGGCTATCAACTATCAACAAGATACTTGATACATATCAACAAATTGAATGAGTTGGTATTATGACTATCAACTATCAACATTTTTTTATAGACTGTGAATTTCATTAGATTTTATCATTATTGTGAGTGATTTTTTTGATAGACATGGTATGTATTACGGATATCAATAAAATGGATACACATCAATTTTCTTATCAACCACGAATTCTTGATTGATACAAATTTATTTGGGATTTTTAAACGCGAAAAAAATTAAAAAGAATAATGACTTCGATAGAATTGTTTTTTTTTAAGGTAGTTATGATGAATTTTTATAAGAACAATTTATATTTTCGCACAAAGAATTTTTCTTTTCGTGGCCGACAAAAAAAAACAAATAAATACTTCAAACGTGGAACGTCAAACAAAATAAACCAAATTCATTCACAATGAACTTTTTATAATTAGATATTCACAATCGGTCTAAAATTTCCAGTTGATACCCATAATACCAAATTATCAACTAATTGATAGAAATTATCGACTATCAAATTGATACTCATAATAGGGCTGATACATGTAGAAGTTGCCATAGCCGGACAAAATATTATAGTCCGATTCATTCGTTGTAAATGTATCGAATTTGTAGACATTAATATAATGAGATTCAAAATATTTTTTATTTATATTTGATTAAAGAGAACGGTTGATATTTTTATGAACGTTATTCCAAGATTGTTATAGACTTTCAGTTTCGAAAATTTTTAATGGTTGTACGAATGACAGTATATGGCTCCCATCCGTAAAAAAAAATTCAAATAGTTAAAAAAGGAACTAAACTAATCTTAAAGAACATTTTGAATAGCTTTAATAAAATAAAACTAAGAACTTAACTTAAAGAACATTTTGAATAGCTTTAATAAAATGAAAAGCCGAATAGATTTACATATGGTTTTCTTTTGTAACATGAGAGATAAGCCAGGATCATAAAAAAATTTGTTCAGACACATCTCAGGGCGCAGTTTTTGTACCTTTATAAATGACAGAATTGAGTTTTTAATATAATTAAGGGTAAGGTAAATAAAAGCTCATTCATTTCACAATTTTTGTTTTCTCTCATTACATATCTCAATTTTTTCAAATACTAAGAGTAAAGTTTCTTTATAAATAAACCAAAGTATGCGAATAAATAATATAACCTGCTTCTTATCAGCTTTTGTAGAAAACTCAGATGAATAACCATATTTATTTTACAGGTTAAAATAAAATACTGAGAAACGAAACAGAATTAAAAATCCTATATTTTTTAATTACATACATCAGAGCCTAGGAATTGTAAAAGATTAAATTGCACAAATAAAGACGATTCATCGTTCTAAGAAAATTAAGATAGAAACATTCAAGGCTCCTTAAACGCGACAAAAACAGAAACCATTGTTTTCAAATTCTTAATTTGAAAATGCTTTGGTATGAAATGATGTAGGCAAAATGGATAGTTGTTTTTTACCTCTATATAAAATATACTCCCAATATTTTACGTACCTATTATTGAAACTTCCTGCTCCTGAAGAGTTTCCTCCATCAAAGATGTGTCTATCATAGTTGTTATCGCGAGATTCGTCTCCACCAAAGTTATCTCCTCCTCTACTGACGTTCTCTTCATCAAAGTTTCTTCCACTGAAATTTCTTCCACCAAAATTTCCTCTCCCACTGCCAAATTCTCTACCAAAATTATCATTGACAAAGTTTCCTCCTCGTTGTTGCTGAGGATTTATTGGAGCTCTAAATGCATTATTACTTGTGTACCCAAAAGAGTCCCGTCCGCTTTCTGTAGTTTGAGAATCTATTCCTCCATTGCCTTTATCTTCAATTCCTGTACCACGGCGAAATGGATTTCGTGGATTTTTTTGGGGTATATCTCTGATGCCATCGGAAAACTTGAAATTGTCTGCTTTTCGGCTCGTATTCATCTGATCGTCGTTTTTATTGAACATATTATTATCAAACTGATTGCGATTTTGATTAACGTTTGCATTGAACCTGCTGCAGTTTTCATTTTGATTCAAATTCGTATTGAACCTGTTGTTAAAGTTTTCATTTTGACTCATATTTGCATTGAACCTATTGTCGAAATTCTGATTTTGATTTTGCCATTGTTGTTGGCGTTGTATCTGCGAATTATCCCATTGTTGATTATTAGAATTGCGTTCTTGTTGCATTTGAATAAGGGGCTGCAGTTTTTGGAGTTGTTGAAGAAGTTGATTTTGGTGTGCATTTTCTGTTGAATTTATACAACCAGTTTTTTGAGCTTGAGCTAAAGCTACGCTTAGTAGTTGCATTACATTTGGATCTTGTAAAGCTTTAGCTAAATCTGCTGCCTGCGGTGGTAAGTTAGATAGGTTCTGATTAGAAAGAGACTGTTGAGCACATTGGTCAATAGATATTTGTGATAGTGGTCGCTGAGCAGGTGATGCTAATACTTCACGATCTCTTGATATACTCCTTGAATGAGAATCTGGATTCTGCGGAATGTCAGTTTTTGAGGTTTGACTTCCCACAGGTGAAGAATTTCGCAGCAACGGCGAAGTAGACTTATTCTCGTTTTCTGGAGAAAGAACTGGCTTTTCTACAACTATATCAAAAAGAGATGGAATTTTTCGTTTCGGAGGTTGTGAATTTGGCGATTGAGAATTCGAAAACAATGACTGATTCGCCATTAAAGACTTAATTTGTGGTTGTGGAGTTGTTAATATCATCCCACTATTAATTGATGTTGCTAATAATTTAGGAGGCCTAGATGGTCCATCGTTATCCAATTCAATTATATTTGAAGATTTTTCTTCTTCATTTGGATTATCGACTACATCACCATCTTTGGAGCTAACCAAATCCAAGCCCGGAATTCCTCCTCCAGATTTAAACAAATCAGTCATTTCTTGTTTTTGAAAAATGCTTGTTTCTGATATATTTGAATCTTCTTTTTCTTTTTCTATTTCAGCCTCTTGAGAAGCATTGTCTAATTTCTTAGACAAAACCAAGTCGGACTCTTCGGGGTCACTTTGTTCCATATCGGAATTAGCACATTCTTGTATATCGGACGCTTTAACGGGACTTTGTGTTACAATTGCTTCTCCAGTAGACTTATCAGAATCATTGCTATAATTTTCTTTTTGAATAATCTGTGGTTTTTCTGAATGAACAATTTGTTTTTGTGGCAGTTTTGGTTGAAGTTGTTGATCTTGTTGCGGCAGATCCGGTTCAATAAGAGTTGGTTGAGGCGTTTGTTGCTGCTGAGCTACTAACTCTGTTTGTGTCTCTACTTGAGATTTCTGAAGCATTTCCATTTTTCTGCGTCTCATCTGTTCACGACGTTCCAACAATCGAACTCTAGTTTTCTCAAATTCTCTTTCATACTGCATGTACATAGTGCGATCGGGATGATTGGCGTTCTCTTTTTTCCAATTTTCAAACTGTTCCTCCCACATTCGAAACTGTTCATCAAATACTTTTTCGTCAACAGATCCACCTGTTTTTTGCGTTTTTTCATTGGGTGTAATTTGATTCTGAGAACTTTGTGTCTGTCTAAGATTTTCTGGTGTTCCAAAATTGCCACTCTGAGTATTATTATTCCAATTATTAGAACCATACTGATTAATACTCTGACCCATGTTTTTATTAAAATTATCATAACTATTGTCAAAACGGTTTGAAAAATTTCCACGATTTTTTCTTTCTCCTAAATTATCAGATTGCCAAGATTGTTGTTGTTGATAGTTGTTTCTCCCATCAGAATCATCAAACTGACGTTCACTTCCAAAGTTATTCCCGTTTCGACCACGATTACGTCCACGGAAATTATTATTCTGCCTATTCCCTTGCCAATTGTTTCGTCCTTGTTCATCTTCTTGTTGATTACGGGAATGATTTTGGCGGCCATGTTGGTTATTAGTATCGAATTGTTGATTAAATTGATTATGGTGCTGTCTGTCGTTTTCATTAAATTGCTTTTGCTGCCTGTTTTGTTGGTGTTGGTGCTGCCTGCTCTGTTGGTTATACTGCTGTCTATCTGGTTGATTAGATTGTCCTTCATTTGTTTCATTCCGTCGACTTCCTGAATTTGGCGCATTAAATGGCGGAGGGTGGTTCCATGGATTTTCTTGGTTGTGTAAAGATTGTGATGGTATTGCAGTCTGTCCCTGCGAAAAAGATGCGGTTTGGGATTGCTCAGGATCGTCATTTGGATTTTGTTTAGATGTTTCTTGCTGAGGAGGTGGTGGAGGAGGAGGCGGCTGTTCATAAAGTTGGGCTGTAGCTTTAATGCCCTTCGAATTAGTGTTGTCATCTGGTGGAGGTGGAGGGGGCGCATTAACTGGAACTGGTGGTGCTTGATAAGGATTAGAGATCACTGGAGGAGGATAATTGTACGCATTGGCAACTGCAGTTGATTCGTACGGAACTACTGTTGGCTGAGGTGTATTTTGAATTGCAGCCATTTCACGTTTGTACTAAAAGTAGACATTAAAAGTTAGCATGAATATATTTTACGCAAGTGAAAACTTGATTGAAGAAAAAGAAAATTTTAATAAAGATTAATGACAATGTCGGACCAAATATTATTTCATGTCGAACAGACGAACAACTTAAAAGCTCATTGACATCTGCTTATGTTGTATAATAATTCTATTAGAAACATTGCCTTGTAAATATGCCATTTAATATACTCCCCAAAGCCAATCACGAGAACTCAATATAAACTAATCACGAATGTACCTACTGATTCTTTTTCACCCACCGGGAAACTATTGAACCTATTGTAGTTTAATATCACAAATAAAGAATCGTTTCAAAAATATTCAAAGAAACTTAACATTTTAATTTTAATGCCATTTACACAAGCAGTACCTATATCGTAGAATATTCATACATATGCTAAATTCAATAATAAAATATTCTCTTTTTTACTTCTTGTTCTGTACGTTATCTTACTCTCCACTGTAAAAGCGTGCGCTAATTTCTGCGCCACCACCAGGCTAGCGTTCGCAATACAAAATCACTCCCCATGATAATACTAGGTGTTTTATTCACTGCTGCATAGCTAGCGCAGCAAAATTTCCCTCGACAAACAACAACAATTTGATTGCTGGCGGAAAGCCAGTAAAAAAATGTCATTGTGCTGGTGATAGAACTTTAAATTATTGAAATGAAAATGGCGCTATGCATTAAATTTTAGAATTAAGCATAATATGTTCATACATGACTTGACATCAGATTTTGATATACATATTCTATAATAATTGCCAACAATGAATAAAACACAACTACTATATGTTTATATATACAAAGATAATAGTAAATAAAATAGAATTATGAATCGATTGTATAACAGTTCTATAAAAGATTAAAATAAGAGAAAAAGCTTCTTATCCGTAAAATGTGTACATAGATTTTGTTCTTTCGAGGGTTTGAAGATTAGTACGTTGTTTTGAAGTCACCAAAATTCAATTTCTAAATTCGAGAAGAGAGTTACGCTAGGTTCGAATCCAGATGTCAACTTTTTTTTTATGGATTTTTGTTGAGTACCTACCCAATACTGTTTTCTAGACGCTTTAAAAATAATACATACCTATGTTTTAAAAGTTCGCTTAATTAGGCGTTTTATTAATTATACAATTATTTATAAAATAAACACATGACATATGTATGTACATACATATATACATATACTTAAAAATGGCAATTTTCAAGATATGTACGTATGCAGGTACATACAAATTGAGAAATATTTTTGTTCAATTTATCAAATCATAATAAAGTATTTTTTAATGGCATTGCGGGTTGGTATACTTGAATTACAAAAAGTGAAACATCTTTTTATACATACTTGTTCGCCGTACTGAGCATGCCATTGTGCGTATTGTTGCTCATAAGCTTGCCATTGTTGCCAGTGTTGTTGAACGGCGTATTGCTGCTCTGGAGTCATTGCAGCGTATTGTGCCGGGGTGTATGAGGGAGCCCCAGATTGGTAAGATACTGATTGCACTGCTGGGAGAGCAGTTGGTGGTGCTGGATTGGATTGTGTTGGTGGTAATGGCCCAGAAGGTGTTGGAGGTGCTGCTGGCTGAACTGGTCCAATTAAGGGCGGTTGTGGATTATTAGAAGATGGTGGCATTGGTGGGGGCCCCGCTGGCCATTGATTCCACATTTTTGAAGAAATTTTTTCACTTTGACTTTAAATATATTTTTAGTGATTGTTAAGAAATATTGGTTAATGATAACTACAAACTTATTTGTAATAACTAATAATCTATTTTGTTAATGTCCAAGCTAATTATTTCTAATTTATTTCCTTCCAAAATTTTTTTTCACTCGGTACTGCGAGTTGCAACTGAAAAAGTAGCCATTTTGAAATATTTTCCATCCAGATACTCTGTCAAAAATATGACAGTGATATTCGTATAACAGTTTTTAAATGAGTGCATTCAAAGAAAATTGAATGAAGTATCTTTTTATTTTATTCTAAACGATGCAATATACCTGCGATATTTACGCCCAGATGTATGTACATGTGTTGACGAAATTGCTGAGGTAAAATTACAAAATGATCGTTCTCAGTTCTCTCGATTGTGGTTTTTGTTTATTGTTCCATTATGTTTCAGTTTCAATTTAGCAATTGCTCAATTAAGTAGAGTGGAGAGTGCAGAGAGATCACTCCTTTTCAGGCCATTATTTTCCAGCAGAATTTTGTTTTTCTTTAACTTTTAATGAACTTTACTTTATGAAAATAAAAACGAAAAATATTTGGGTATAAATGTTTTCACAAAGAAAAGAATCAATTGAATTTGATTGAATTTATTTGAAATTTCAAGATGTCAAATGATTGAAATTTTCGAATAAAATTTCTTTTAAAATTGCCTTTTTTTGACACAAAGAACTTATGCCAAAATTAGGCTTATGCATTGAGACAATTGGGGGAGCTAAAATTTAACACGATCTGCGTACAATTAAAATATATGTACGATTCGTGAATTAATTTCCATTAATTTTGTTTTTCATAAAATTGTGTACGTACCTTCATATAAAGATTATTCATTTATTTACTAAATATGAGTTCAACATTGATTAAAATTGGATCGAATCTAATAAAAAAAAATAATCGAAAAAAAAACAGAAAACTATTTTAAAATCCAAATTCATCTAAAAATTGAAAAATTTCATCTTAAGGAAATGATTTGGGAGATAGAGAACTAAACCAGGAGCCCACATTCAATTATTTTTAGTTTCGCAACTGTTTGGTTGCTAAAATGAAACATATTGGGTTATATGACACGCCGCGCACATAGATCAACTCGATTCGAACAAATAAAAAGTTTGTTTCTATACAAATTTTATGTTACATATATTTATATGGACCTCCGCGGACATTCAACTAAATAGTTGAACTTTTTCTATAAGCGCAAGAGAAAAGTGTGAGCGTGAGTGATTAAACTATTTGATCCCGATCTCAGTGAAGTGCGCGCCTAGCCTAAATTTACAATTAAGGATTATAAACAAACTATAGTTTCGGAAAAAAAGAACGCACTTCATAATATGCGTCACATGGGTAGCTCTGTCTATAATTGTTCACTGGCTACCGCCATCATCTGTCATGTAAGTGTGAAATGTGTTTTTTATCGGGAAATTGAAAGCAATTTAGCAAATTCTCAAAAATTTAATTTTCCAAATCTGTGAATCAAAAATCAAAAAAATAAACAAGCATTTTTTCTTAATATTTTTGTTTGAATTGAGCAAAACCCCATATTTTGAGTGCATAGCACATGATTTCTATCAAAAATAAAGCAACATGTCATATGAACAAAATTTTCGTATCGTCGTGGAAAAGATTTTTAATTATTGGCCAGATTTAAAACTAGCTGTGGAACACGGAATGGGTGGTCAAAATGGTCAACAGGTTCGTTTTTTAGAAGTATTAAAAGAAAAAAAAAATGATACAAAATCATTTATTGTAGACAGCCATAGAAATAATGGACTACACATATAACTACTGCATTAAAAACGATAAAATAACCCTAGGCGAACTTCAGGATGTAATTGAAGAACTCATGGATCAGGAATTCAATACCCTCTGCGATGACAACTCTATTCCAGGCAAACATACTTAAAAGATTATATTTTCTAATTCGCTTTCATGCATTTTTTATTATATAGAAATTTGTAGAAATCTCCTTCGCTACTTACAAATGTGTAAAGATGAAAAATATTCAGATATTGAAGCGGAATTCGAACGACTTCCACCTGGCAAAGAGTGGCTCAGAGGAGACGTAAAAATAATACCAGTTTGTGAGGAGGATAGTTCTAGCGATCAGCACAGTTCCGACTCTGAAATGGATGTAGACGAGAACGAAGCGAGTTCAAGCAGATCAGCTCCATCAAGAGAAAAAAGTCCTTTTGTTGAACCTGAACCTGGATGGACAACTGTAAGAACAAAAAAGAAAAATTAAATTACATACATATGTATGTATTATTTATGTAGATAAAACCGAAATACATTAAAAAGTTTCTCTGTAATAAAACTGGTATGGAAAGCGTTGTAATATAACATTTATAAAAAAAAAAAAATCTTTTAAGAAAACGTAACAACCCTTATGTCAGAATCGATAGGACATTTGCATTGCTATGGCAACTACCGTGTTGTAGTTTACGGAAAAAAGTATTTTTAAGCTTATATGAATCTGTTTAGTTGATTTTTTATAGCCAAGAAAATGGATTTTGCATTTAAATCAAATTATCCTCAAATTGCAAGAGAATCTGGATTCCGACTTCGTCAATTTAAAGATGGACCTCTTGATTGGCGATTAGTAGGTAAGGTTGTTCATAATTAATTTATATGTAAATTAACTTGCGAATAATAGGCTCGATGGAAGTAGATCGAATTCTTCGAGAGCAACAATTCGAGCATATTGATGCGATTCTCTTCCACCTTTCAGAAGCTCCGTTGGCATCTATGTTAGATAGCAATGTTTTAGATAGTGGTGTAGCCAAATATTTTACCCTATTACAACTGGCTCTACAATATATGATATTTTGTCGAAAATTTCTAGATGAATCTGTAAAAAATCTTCGTGAAAATATTATTAAACTAGAAACTCAAAATCTTCATTTAACAACAGTAAATCAAGAGCATACTAATAATATTCTACATCTTCACAAAAAATTGAGTCAGGTGGAAGCTATACATGAAATTGTTTTCCCATGTCATGTGTGTACCAAAAATTTTGTGAGCAATGATGCTCTTAATATTCATTTGAGTAGGAAGCATTTAAAAAGCCCATCGATTGACATTCAAGGAAAGAAAACAGATCAAACATTAATCAATACGATAAAATTAGAATTGGAAATTAAGCAGTTAAAAGAGCGCCTTAATGAAGCAGAAAAATACATTCGCCAAACAAGTGAAATTAAAAATGCAGTATCACCCGATGAAATAATTAAATTAAATTCCAGTACTCAGGTACAGATCCAAACTCGAAATGTGGGAACTCAAAGAAATGTTGATAACACAAAAAAAGACAATTGTTTTACAATGAAAGATATAGGAACTCAATGTAATTTGTTTGAAATTAAGGAATCCGACTGTACCGAGGATTTAGGAAACCATAGCATTTTGGATAATCTCAAAGAGTCTAACTATGATGTTAATTATATAAAGAGTAACAACGTTGATATTCTTTTAAATATACAAGAAAAAATATCGAAGTTGGAATCATTGCAAGAAACTTACAGCAATGGTAACCAACAATCCATTAATGAAATAAAATGCAAATTAGGTGAGATAACAGAGTTTCTTTTAATCCAAACAAAAGAAAATATAGAAAATGTAACAAAAAAAGATATCTTGTCAAGCACCTGTTCTCATCAAAAATTGACTTCAGATTCTATAGACGAATTGCATAAAATGTTATCAAATATGTTTTCTGAAGTTTCCCAATTAAATTTTGAAAGGAATAACCGTATTAAAACTGGAATAGAAAAAAGCTATGAACAAAATTTTTCTACCCTTGAAGTAGAAAATGAAAAAAAGAAATATCCGCAACCAAATCAGACATTTCAAAAATCCGACTCTCAGTCGGCGAATAAAAATGCTATTAAACAAACAGAACCAATCAAAGACGAAATAACATCACACCTTAGCCAAACAACTAACAGTGTTGAGGAAAGAAGTGAGTGTTCGAACAATAAAAGTTACGTTACATTCTTAAATAATAATCTTAATGTAGGCAAATATACTTCAATTGATGGACAATCTGATAGCCTTAGTTCCGATAGTTTATCTCATCACTCATTTCTTTTACGAAAAGAAAAATTCTCAGACGAGTAAGTTTACTTTAATGTATTATGCATATTAATTTTTTAAACGTGATAATACATAAATTTCAACAGTTTGAGTGCTTTTAATAAGCTTGAAAATAAATTGACACTCTATGGTTTGGATATTAACTCTAAGAGCATTACTGCACTTCAAGCAGCTAACATTTTAGGTCATTTATCAGAGCAAAGAAATGCTTTTAAGCTGGTAAATAAGTAAAATGTAATTTTTAATTATTATCAAATACAAAAAATTGTCTTTGCAGGTATATCCAACGTTTTACAAAACTAGAAACAGGTTGAACAAATTAGTTCAATTATTGATTTCTGAAAAAGAAAATTACCACGATAAGCTTAAGAAACACGAGAAAAATTACAAAAAAAATGTCGTAGCGAAGCAAAAGAATGAACTTCTAAAAATGGATGAAAACATTGCATCTAAAAAACGTATAGAGATAATTTTAGGGTCGCCTATAAAAAAACCAAAAAATTACTTTTCCCGGAATAACATAAATGAAACCAAACCAATCCCAATGCCAAGAAAACACGTCATGTTTCATACTGAAAATAGTTAAAAAGTTGCCAAGCAAATAAGATCACTTGCTTTGTATTTACAAGAAAAAGAAAATAAAGAGTTTTGACATACTGAGACTTAAATAAGATGAGCTTGTTCCTTTAAAATTAAATCCGATACTAATTGATAGGGAATTATGTGCTGTGAACCAGCCGCCAAATCTACTTCTTCGTCGTCTACACCGACCACAACTGCAGGAACTAAAAGAAATGATAGAAATAGAGATAGCAATGGAATTTTATATTACTTTTGTACTAATACCTGAAACTTTTGCTTTAATAAATACATGGCTCATTAAATTTGGACGGACAGCACGTTTGTCAGCATCTGAACGCTGCATATTGGGCATATATTGTAGTGCTACAACGTTCAAATAGTTCTCCATGTTTTGAAAGAACTCCTGGGCATAGATAGCTTCCTCGGCTGACAGCCTCTTTTCACTTTCTCCGCGAGCATTTTCTTCCGTAATAATGTGTTTTGCAAACGTTTCTATCTTTTGTAGTCGACAACGTAAGTAGCTGGCAATAATATATCGAATTCGTTCAAGTTCCATTTGGTGAGCAATGAAGCGGAAATCATTTTTATCTAATTCCTTCATATTTTCCTCCATATGAGCGATTTGGCCAAGCATTAGTTCTAACATTTCGCTTTGATGGCAAAGTATTTCTGGTGCAAATAGTTCATTTCCCCAAGCAACTTCAAGATTTTCCAGAACCTGGAATATAATACTTAATTTACTGGCGTTGATTTGCAGTATAAGTAATGTACTTTTTGGGCTGTTATAAGTTCATCTTCTGTTTCATCATAGTTGTTAAGATCGTCTTCATCGTTCATATTGAAATTTCATATAAATAATAATATAACAAAATTGTTTTATTTCCCTCCAAATCGGCTTTATTAATTATTTGCAAGACGTCGAGAAATGACAACTTAAATTGACATTTGATAGGATTTTTGAAAATTGACAGAAAAGCGCGTTCCTTCCTCAAAGTACTTGCGGATAAATAGAAATTGGGCGCATTCACTAACCTAGTCACTACGTAGTCAAAAAGTCAACTAGCTTTGTGAATGCAAAATTGCACTACAAAGCTAGTCAATTCAAACTGTCATAATAATGACAGATGTAAACATATAAAATAAGAAAAATTGTGTTTTGAGAACTTTAAATAAACTTTTTTTACAGTTTAAATTAAATAACATCAAATATAATATATAATATTAATTTGTTTAATAATTTCACTTCGAAAATATCTTCCTCCAAAAATTAAATTTGTATTTTCAACGAACAGCTGATTGTGAAATGTCAAAATTAATATCCACTAGATTTGAAGCAGAAATTTTTACACTACGTTTGAGGGGAAATTTCAACTAAATTTTTAGTTGTCTTTAGCGAATCAGAACGAGTTGACTACGTAGTGACTAGGTTAGTGAATGCGCCCATTGTTCTTTCACGGAATGTCATTGTTTAGGTTATTATTAAAAAAAATCTTTTAGTACAATACTAGTTAGAAAATGTTTAAAATTAAGAATGAGTTCGTAAACTACTATAAAGTTAGCAAATTGTTAAGTAGTATCATACTAATACCTTAATAATAGGCTGTTTAAAATATTGCGCCTTTGTGTTTTGACACAAACTAAACGATTGCCTAAAATGAGTTCGCTATTTTGTGTAACATTTAATTATATGCACCTGCGCGGACATTCAACCAAATATTTAATCTGTTTTCTATAAGCAACAAAACAGTTGTGCAACTAAAAATTGAATGTGCGCGCCTAGCCTTAAACTGTCATCTCATCTTTAAAGAACAAAAAACGAAAGTCTTTTTTCTGCACACCAAACAGAGTTGCGCCGAAAAGAGTAGGGAACCGCAGTTTCGTGGACGGATTCGTATTGAAACGAGAAACAACGGTGGAACCGCATGCAATCTGCAATATTGCAATCAGCGTTGCCGCCAAAAAAAAAAATCCGTACCATACTCTTTGAAAAAACGTGCCATTTGTGACATTTTCGTGCCATATAAAAAAAAAACTCAAGTTATTCTTTAAAAATAAATTTTAATTAAATACTATTACAAACAAATAAAAAAAAATCACTTCCTCTATTCGTGTACTATACATATTTTCCAGAAACAGGAGTTTTTGGCAAGTTCATAATAATAATAAGTAATAAAGCTTTGTTATAATAAGTTAATAAATTAGCTGGAGGTTTGAAATTTTGACAATAATTAGGCTTAATAATTTCATTATATGATATTATAGCATTAATTGTTTTGTATGACAGTCTGTTTTTGTTGTTTGTTTTAATATTATTTAGCCTTAAAAACACTCGCTCTGCTGATACACTTCCGTGAGGCAAACTAAGAAGAATCACCATAAATTTTGAAATATTAATGAACATTCCTTCGTCAATATTGTTTTTTAATTTGTACAACTTAACCTAGAACGTTTTTGAATCTTCAAGAAAAATACTTTCGGCTAGTCCAATTTCAAAAATTTTTCTTATTTCACCAAAAAGAACATCTTTCTCGAACTCTAATAGATGAGAAAATTCTGATACCAAAATATTGAAGTGTGGCAAAATACTTTGTATGTTTGGATTATTTTTTAAAAAGATTCGGTCAATTATCGTGCCATATTGAAACTTTTCGTGCCACCGTGCCACGAGAAAATTTCCGTGTCAAAATAGCACGATCGTGCCACATCGGCAACGCTGATTGCAATTCGCGACGAACATTTTATTTTCTTAAATTTCTCTCATTTTAGCAATTACAACGCAAATTTTAATAAATTAACATTAAAATTCTTTTTTTGCTTGTTCTTGGCATCTTTTAATAAATAGAATCATTTTTTAAGTTAAAGTATAAAATAAAATACATTTTTAATAAACAGTTTTTATGAGTTGCCTTTGGCGTTTGACGCAGAGCTAAATATTTCCCACATTTACGCAAGTATTGGTTAGGGGGTGTTCATGCAAACATGTTGCGGAAATTTATATCTTTCTGCAAAGGCGAAAAATTTCTCGTTGCATGAATACCCTTACTAATTAGATTTATATATTTTAATAACACAAACAAACCTAAGCGACGTGCTCGTCAACTGGTGTGTAATTTCTGAAGACAGTAGAGTAAAGTCGGGTAATATGGACCACCAATCATATTTTTGTTAATAAAACACAAACGGTGTAAGTTTTTTTTAAAGATATTTAAAAAAAACACATCAGTTAATTCTGATTAAAAAAGTAGCAACAAAAAAATAAATTCACTTAATAAAAAAATAACAAAAAAACAAAAAGTTAAGTAACTCTAAAACGTAAAAAAAGTGGAGGGTAATATGGACCACCTGGTCTTCAATCCATTGACGGTTATTTATCCAGTTTGGACTCTGACATATGCCTTGCAAAACAATTCACAAATATCCAAATCATCAATGGTCGATCATTTATCCTCATCCAGACCCGAAACTTCTTATATTGAAATGACGGGTAATATGGACCACTAGTCCATATACTCCTTTCCTCCCAGGGTCCATATTACCCGCAACATAATGTTTGGAAAAAAAGCAATTTTACTACGAAATGAGACTATTTACAATAGTTTTATAAATAAAAACCTTAAAACAAATATTCACTTCTTATATTTAAAAAATAAAAGGAGAACAAACTATATTTTTAACTATAGAAAAAAGGAGAAACACCTACGAAAAAAAAAAATAATCAATGCCTTGGATTTTCTTTTAATCCAAACAACTTCGTGACGCGCTACTCCTGACTACTCAAACTATACTGAGTTAAGTTTAAGCAGGTCACGCACAATTGCAACCAGTCGTCTCCTCGATTGCATTTGTGCAAGGCGAGAAAAGCTGGTGGTCCATATTAGCCGAGTGGTCCACATTACCCGACTTTACTCTACGCATACGCAAGTAATTTGCGGAGCAAGCTACTTGCTTTATTTGGAAAATCAATTCCTAAATTTGAAAAATAATAAAATTTTGACTTTTAATTTGACAAGAAGAAGGGAAACAAAAAATATAAAGAAAAACAATTTTGTTTTAATTTGACATTTCACAAAAGCGCTAAGTCATTTAAAGCAATTTCTTTATACAATTTAAAAAAAAATCTTTTTTTGTTTCTCCTTGGCATCTTTTAATCAACAGAATCAATTTTTAAATGAAAGTATCGAATGAAATATATTTTCGAAGTCGGTAAAAAAATATGAACAAAATGTAAACTTTCAAAAAAAAAAAAAATTGTTTTAATTTGACATTTCACAAAGGCACTAAGTCATTTAAAGCAATTTCTTCATACAATTTAAAAAAAAATTCTTTTTTTGCTTGTCCTTGGCATCTTTTAATCAACAGAATCAATTTTTAAATGAAAGTATCGAATGAAATACATTTTCGAAGTCGGTAAAAAAAATATGAACAAAATGTAAACTTTCAAAACTTTCTGGTCAAGTGGCCCCCGCCCACGTGGATTTCGGATTCGGTGGTAAAATGTAGTATAGTTCTGTATTATTGATGAGGGTCCTTGGAAATTGACCTGAATTACGAATCCAAGGAAATTTAAATTTGTCAAGATCGAAATGTTAGGTTCAGATGAAAAAATCACTAGAAGAATCGGACAGTTTTTGGATGGATCAACCGCTGTGAAAAAAGCTGTACTGGCTCTTGCGAGGAATTGACAAATCCTCTATAAGAGTATCTCTTGTCATGAAAGGTGCTGCTAATGAGCCGTTCGGAATCGGCAGGAAATTATAGGTCCCATCCATTCCTGATAAAACACATACAGAAATGCTTGAGAGTTGTAAGCCGTTCAGAAACATGAACAGGCAGATGGGTAAGAAAAATTGAATTAACTTTTTTTATAGTTGATAAGAATCTGTATAAATGTAACTAAAATTTGAATAAAAATAACTTATTTTCCTAGCGAAATATACAAGCTTTTATATTCATTTACTAAAGATTACAAAATATGTATGTATGTAATGCTAATACATGTTTATATACCATCGCTTAACAGCGACAAAGTGGTATCACTGGCCTCAAATATATCAAATCATCTCAGTATTTGTAAAGGGCGGACGAAATCAACATCATTTGGAAATATTATTTAAGAATATGAATAAATCTTACAACGTAAAATAGTTAATGATGTTAAAACTTCACATAATATTCCTATTTTGTTTGTTTTCTGTGGTGAAAGGTTCAGGTACATTAAAAACATTTTATTAATATAACATTCGTTGAAGCATCATTGCAGAACGAATGAAGAAGTACCTAAATTCAAAAATCGTTTATTTTTTTTTTATTTTGATTGTGCGCATGTCTAAAAAATAATTTTATTTCAATTTCCTATGTGTAATAAATTGCCTACCTTCTTAAATTTATTGTGAGCGATTTAAATAAAATTATTTTTTTACTCTACATCATAAACAAAGTGTGAATCGAATTAAATTTTATCTTTATAGTGGTTTCTTTTGAAGCAAATCCATTTTCCAAACGCTTGTATGATGATCTTCTAAGTAACTACAATAGGCTCATAAGACCGGTTGTTAATAACACGGAAACCCTAACAGTTTGGCTGGGACTCAAACTTTCTCAACTAATAGAAGTGAACTTAAAAAATCAAGTCATGACGACCAATTTGTGGGTAAAACAGGTGTGTTATTAGTAAGATTAACTAAAGATTGAAAGGAAAAGGTTTTCAGAATAATTGGAGTCACTCAATTTCTAGTTTCATCAATAAAAAAATAAAAAGCAACCAGAATACGAAGTTATGCTTTTTATTTTTTTAAGGTAGGTTAATTCTATGTTTAAATGCAGTAGTTAATTACCATTTAAAATGCAAAATATTTGGTGAGATTTGGTTGGGTCACTTGTATTATGAGGTAAATTTATATTATTGTTGTATTGCTTAACACAATGGTTAGATCGTTCAACTAGGTACAAACAGTTCAATAATAACTTCAATTAAAAAAAATTATATTCTTTACTATTTCTAAAGTTTTTAAATATTTTCGATAAACAGAAATGGTTTGACTACAAACTACGATGGGATCCCGAAGAATATGGCGGTGTTGAAATGTTGTACGTTCCCTCAGAACATATTTGGGTTCCAGATATTGTTTTGTATAACAATTGGGATGGAAACTATGAGGTAGATCAATGTTCTCAAAGTATGCATCACTCTATAATATCAAATAACTGAACTGTATTTTTTTGTTAACAAAGGTAACTTTAATGACAAAAGCCACACTTAAATATACAGGTGAAGTTTTTTGGGAACCTCCGGCCATTTATAAATCATCGTGTGAGATGAATGTTGAGTACTTCCCATATGATGAGCAGATATGTTTCATGAAATTTGGTTCTTGGACATATAATGGTGCACAAGTAGATTTGAAACATCTTGACCAGGTAAGTATTATAAAAACTGAATAAATAAATAAATTGAGTGGGGTCACAACTCGTGAACAGTAATAGAAGGGGTCTATAATTTTCTGATTAATCTTAACGACTGAGTTGGAAGAGAGATATTCTAAAGTAAAAATTAAAATTTGTCTTCAAAAAACTTGGTTCGGCTTCTGAAAGTATGAGTATCTCTACTAACTTTATTTTTTTTTTAAATCCTGTTAGGTTTTTCGAATATTTGTATTTCCACTACATCCTTCGTTGAAATTATTTATGAAATTGTAATACATATTTGAGAATCAAAAATTAATTAGGATCACACTAACACTAACAACCAACTAATTATATGTTGGAGACAAAATATGAAACTAAATAGATTTAAAGTCAATTTTGAAAATTCAGAAGCTGAAGACGTAGAGAGTTAGATATATACAGCTTATAAACTAAGTTGTTAGATTATTGAAAACACATCTTTTCATGTAATTACGTTTTTATATTCATGTTCGTTTTATTGAAAGCCTTTTTCTTTCATTAACATGATGATACACTTACAAATTTGAAAGTATAAATCATTATTTTATAATGAAGGAGAATGTTTTTCTCCCTGTTATCAATCAATTTATATTTGAGCACGATTCTGATACTAAATTGTTATAAAATATCTTCTATAAGAAACACTGACCTATTAGACAAAAATTAAAAAGCGCGAATTAATATAATGTACCTATACCCAATTGTTTTTGATGAGCGGACCCCGCGGATTAAGATTTTATCTATTAAGATGTACCAAGTATATGTGCATATGTATATGTATGTACGTTATTTCAGGTTCCTGGGAGTAATTTAGTACAAATTGGAATTGATTTAAGTGAATTTTATTTGTCTGTTGAATGGGATATACTCGAAGTTCCTGCAACAAAAAATGAAGAATACTACCCCGATACTTCGGAACCATTTTCAGGTATATAATTTATAATTTTAAAAATTCAACACGACATTTAAACATCTTTTATTTAACAGATATAACATTTAAACTAACAATGCGTCGGAAAACTTTATTTTATACAGTTAACTTGATTATTCCTTGTGTGGCGTTAACTTTTTTGACAGTTCTAGTTTTCTATTTACCAAGTGATTCCGGAGAAAAGGTTTGTTAACAACGAGTAAAACTCTCAAAACTTAAAATAGGTAGGTATATTTAATATAGGGACGTTTATTTTTGAAATGTTTGATTTCTTTAGTATACCTCTTAAAGTAGTCAAGGTATTGAACGAAAATTCAGTGTAAAACAAAACACGTGGATTTTTGAACTATTAAACAAAAGTTCAGTTAAAGTGTTAAAGTCGTTCAAGTATCTCTAAACTTTTAAGTATGTAGGCATTCAACATTTTTTTTTAATAAAGAAAAAACTAACTCCATTAAAGATATTATTAGATATCGTTGCTATGAGCTTAATATTATAAAGATATTGCAGTGGTTTCATACTTTACTTTCATTTTTAAGTTATTAGGCGTTTTTATTTTTCATCTCTGGAGCGGGGCAGAGAGTGGTATCATTTTATTTAATCAACAGTCCAAATTGTTATACCTTTGTTTGCAATATTGGTGTTTTTAACTAATTTCTGGCTAGTTCAAAATGGAAACAAAGCAAATGAAGTTTGCTTTTTGCTCGAATGGCTCGGTCGTTTTATTTCTTTTTTTGACAGCTCAGTGCGCCGCTAGAGCGTAAAAAAACGCCTATTGAAGGCCGCTAAGTGCATTCTATTATTCTATTAAAATAATTCTATATTATTTTTCAGGTTACTTTATGTATCTCAATTCTTGTGTCCTTGACCGTGTTTTTTCTACTTTTGGCCGAAATTATTCCACCTACATCATTAGCAGTTCCCTTACTCGGAAAATACCTACTATTCACTATGATGCTAGTTTCACTGTCGGTATGGACCACAGTTTGTGTTCTAAATATTCATTTCCGGTATATCTATTAAAAAAAAATAAAAGATGAGACCTGAATAGTATTGTTATATGTGTAAACCTTATTTCAGATCCCCTTCCACTCATAATATGTCTCCAGCGGTAAAAAAGCTATTTTTGAAAATCATGCCTAAATTGATGATGATGCGTCGAACTCAATACACTTTACCAGACTATGATGATTCAACACCTAGTAATGGATATACAAATGAAATTGATGTGAGGCATGTATATCATTTTTTTTTAATTTAAAATATTTAAATACATTTAAAAGTTAGTTATGTGAATAATACATATGTATGTATGTGAGCGATATATGTATGTATGTATATAGGTAGTATATTGCAGGTATACATGTGTTTAATGTTAATATTTCGTAAAAAAATGAAAGAGATGATAGGGAAGACAAAAAAGTGCGTCTCGCAGTTTTCTGTGATTTCGGCTGCAGCCTAGATGGGCTATTAAGAATCATCTTTTTTTGTAATTTTTCAGCCATAAACTATAGCTTTTAATTTTTCGAATAGTTTTGAAAAAAAGAAAATATTTTCTTATATTTAAAAAAAAATGTGGTCTTAAAAAAGGCAAGAATTTTATGAAATTTTATTCCACATATCTTGAATGTTCTTTTTACACAAATTGGTATGTGCTCATACATGAACATTTTCGACGCAAATGTTGAAGCAAATTATAAAAACGATTGTACTGGCAAACATTTCCCAGTTCTTCCCTCTTCATTTTGACACTGGCGCAAAATTTAAAACAGCTTACTATTAAGGTATTAGTATGATACTACTTAACAATTTGCTAACTTTTTAGTAGATTGCTAACTCTTTCTTAATTTTATGCATTTTCTAACTAGTATCGTACTAAAGGATTTTTTATATACTTATATATTTTTTAATAAATTGCTTCTAAACACACTTAAAGCAATGACAGTTCGTGCAAAAAACTAAGTAAACAGACCTTTTGTGGCGTTTATAAATATCACGATACTAAAAAAATAAAATATGTATTCGATGATTTTAACTTTAATAAAAGTGTAGAAAAAGTATGATGCTACATGCTTAAGTCGTACACAAATTTAAAAATGACGAAGCCAGAGATTGCCAATTTATAAAAATTATAACAGTTTATTATTTAAAAAAAATGCGCGTAACAACGCTCCTCAATCAAGAATAAAGAAATTCTTAGGAATGTCACTTTTTTCGACTTCTATATCGAAATGTCATATTCCATCAAAAAACTTTTTCTATAGTAGATCTACATACATATGTACATACATTTGTATATACATATGTATATCAAAAGTAAAATTTGAATAGCTTATAATTATTTTTAATTGATTTGTGATGAAGCATGATATCTTATTTAACTTATTAAACTTATGTTCCGGATAATGCAATGTTAATATTTTTAAAATATGTTTTGTTAGGCACTACTGCATTTTTATATATGTATGTATGTATGTACATACATACATAATATGATGTGCTTTAAATAACTCTATATTTTTTTAAAGGGACAGCATTAGCGACTTTCCAAGCGAATTTAAAGACAGTCAAGACATTAATTATGATACAATGGGTTCAGGACTTCCTCATTCAATAGGTACCATTGCGTATTGTAATATGTTTCAAAGTTCAACATGTTTTATTAAAATATATTAATGAGTTATTAATTAATATCAAGGACCTTGGTTGCGCATTTTTGTTCATTAATTTGATTTAAATAACAAAAATAATTTAAATCAAATTAATGAACAAAAATACTTGTAGATCCGTAAACAAAAACTGGGTCATTAACTATACTTTTTTTCCTTATTTAAAGACTCTGACAATGTAATTCCAAGAAATTTAACACCAGAAGTTCTCCAGGCATTACGTGCTGTAAGATTTATAGCCCAACACATTAAAGATGCTGACAAGGATAACGAAGTAAGCAAACCAAGTTTAGCTTAATGATCGGTTAGTTTCGTATAAAGGAAATGCAAAGAGCATGGTGTCCAAAGCTAAATCTTTTGATCCATTAGTCTAATTCACTTTGCATAATTTATTTTCAAATACATATGTTTTAAAAGAATGTTATACGATAAGATTTACGTACATAATGTACATTAAAGTTGACATTTTTTATTTACAGATTGTTGAAGATTGGAAGTTTGTATCAATGGTTCTTGATCGTTTTTTTTTATGGCTCTTCACGTTGTCGTGCATTTTTGGGACACTAGCCATTATATGTCAATCTCCATCTCTTTATGATACCCGTTTGCCAGTCGATCAAATGTTAAGCGAGATACCACTTCGCAAAAATAATTTTATGTTGCCTCCGGACATTGTTCGCCAAATTGTAAACTAATAAGACAAAATATTGGGATTGTCAATAAAATATAAGATAATTAATAATTATTTAATAATATAATATGATTAAAATTAAAAATTTTAATTTTTAAAAATTAAACAGAGATTTTACTTTTGTGTTTATTTTATTTTAATTTTTATTTTAAAAAATCTTAATATCAGAACTTATTTTATATTATATATGCATTTGTACATACATATAGATACGACACGCTTCGAAGAGGTTACTCCATCTTCTGGCGATTCACTTTTTGTTTTGATCGTTCGAGGATGAAGTAAAACACTCCGAAACGCGTCAAATATATACGAGTACAAACAGATACATATTCGTATACAACAAAATAAGTTTTTAAGTTTTTTTTTAAATTAAAATTTTAATTTTTTTTAAATAGAAAATATTTCATTTATATACATCATACTATTTGGAGACAAAAAGCCAACAAAATATAATTGTTAAGTAATAATTTAGGTATACCTGAATTGGGGAGTTATAATACTATAATAAATAACTTCACTTTTTATAATTTAATAGAGAGAATAAATAAATTAAAAAAGCCAGTCCTCAATCATTAAAAATTCTACTTGCGGTCATCATAGGATAGGAAAAGAGACCATAGCTATGCCTAGAGTTGTCCCAAATATAAATTATCCAAAGAAAAAAATATAAAAAATAACTCTCTCACGGAAAATGCTATCTTAAATGTAAATTGCAACTACCGAAACTATAAATAAAAATTATTGCGAAACATTTGCCATGACTTTTAATTACTTTTATTTTAAATGTTTATGTATTTTCAGCATATGGAAATGTTTAAATATATAGGATTCATGCAAAATTTGTAAAAACTCTCCAAAAACTTCAAAAATATGTATTTACCAACCACCAAGAAAGATGAACTATACACCTAAAGAAAAAACAACTTGGTATCTTCTTACCTTATAAATTCTTACTTCCTTTTGGCTTTACCGGATACGAGCTGCAAATCAAATTGTCCCACTGGTTATCACTCTCAAGCAAGTGATTCCAATGTAATTTCTGGGTTCGTTTAAATTCAGCCGACGAGTGATACTGCAAGAGACCGGAAATGTCTCGTTAAAATAAATTAACAAATAAAGTATGAGTCCCATTTTGTATACAATATGAGTGGTTGGACACCTAGTATGAAGTGCTTATTTCCAAAATTTAAATGGAAAAACTGCAAAATTGTCAAATTACAGTTTCAAGAAAAACAAATATGTGTACAGTAAAACCCGCTTAAGAGAAACGGAAAAATGTCACAGTATTTCTTTCTCTTAAGCGGGTTTTTCACTTAAGCGAACCCCGCTTAAGTGAAAAATAATTTCATTTAAGCGGAGTTCGGATAAGTGAAAAAAAAAAAATTTCACTTAAGCGGATTTAAAAATTCCATTAAGCGGAGATTTAATGCTAGAAACAATATTGTTTTTATATTTTGTACTTTCCTTGAAAGAAGTTAAATAAAACAACGATTAAATAACACAAAAATAATTTATTGAACAACGAAAACTAGCAAATTTTGTTCTGTTCGATTCAATTTTTTTTCACTTAAGAGAGTTTTTTTCAATGAAAAATATTAAAAATTAACTGAAAATATGTTTCAGTTATCCGGGTTTTTCACTTAAGCGAGTTTCACTTAAGCGGAGTGTTTTAAGGGAAATTGGTCGGAAAATACTTGGGCATGAAGAAAGTGTTTCAGGTAAGCGGGTTTTTCTCTTAAGCGGGTTTTACTGTAACTCATATTTCGAATAAAAATAATTTATTTCCTATCTGATAAATTCAATAAATGACCTTAATATTAAAAAGTCGCTTTACTTTTGTCCTTGGTTTTGAGGAATGTGTAGATTTGGGTGGATTTGGCGTTTAACCACAGTGATAAACTCACTCTTGGGCAGTATGGCTTGGAGTGTCGTGGTTAGTAAATCATATTAGCATATTGAGGTGGTTAACCATGTAACTACTATAGCTTCTTTGCCAAAAGCAGTACATGCTTATTGAGTGGGATTACATTTGCATCGTAATAGAGATGGTTAATTCTGTAGTGTTTCCGACGTTTTTGGTCGATGTGAAGTCCGTAGCAGATACTTAGCATTTTTGTTTCGAAAACTTAAAGTCTTAGAGATAGTGTACCAAACTGGAAAGATATAGCTGGTCACTAGTCTCAGGTTTTGATTGTAGATAAATATCTTTGTCTATTGGCTTTCTTATCAATGTATGTAGTCGTTAGAAGGTCCAGCTGTCTTATTTTATCACATTTCTTGAGTGTAGATTACATTGCAGGAACTCGTTAAATGCCCGGCTTGGAGTTTTAAAACAAGGCTTCTGCAATTTGGTGCTATGTGACTGTCTCTACTTGAAAACTGAACTACATTTCTACTATAGTACTTGCTTATTATGTATTCATACATACATACATATCTTTCATTTTATTTATAAAATAGAAGCTTAATTAAATATTTTTTCAATTCTACAAACACATTTCAATAGCTGCGATTCTTAAAAAATCTGCTCCAGTTGAATTTAAATAGAAGCTTCATTTAACCAAGGATGTTGTGCTTTTCAAAAGTGCTTTAGTTTTTATTTTTTCTATCAAAAAGATGGTTTTAATTACTAGTTTATAGTTAAGTCTTTGAGCTACCGTGGGATTAATGATATCACCAATATGTACAAGAATTATAAGTCAGTCTTGATAAATTACTGTTCGTCGTAGAACTAGCTTTCTTTGATCTAATTTTTATCCTTTTATGGGTGATTCTACAAACGATGGAATTTTCGGCGGCCCAAGAAATAAAAAATCCGTTCAATTATTTAATCTGAATTTTTTTTATAAAATTAAATTTTGATATTATATATATATTGATATCTACCTGGCCTATCAATATTATTAGGGTGACCTTATTTTTTTTTGCTCAAAAAATTCTTCAAAGTCTCAGTCCCCTGACGTGTCACCAGTGCGTTTTCGTAAAGAAAAATTATTACCGTTCTCTTATTTCAGGTGTCATACTAAGATGAATTTCACCGAAGTTACGCCAAATAATACATCTTTGCTACGAATTAAATAAATATTCTTTAGTAATTGATTTTATTACAGAAAAACTTAATTAAACTTTGTCCCCCGCATTTCATATCAGTCCCCTGGAATATTGAAACGATCGAAAAAATCAAAAACTAGGATATCGATCGAGTTTCCAGTACTGGCAATTTGAAGTACCAAGTCTCCTTACAATAAAATCGTAGTGCAACTCGATTCTGTTTCTTATGTTAGTATTGTAAAAAAGACATTTGTGCAAGAAGTCGTGGATTGTCCGTTTATTTTATCAGTCCTCTGGTGAGGTTTTTCAAAACAAATTTGTATGTAAGTAGGCAAATTTGTTAGCAGTATAGTATAGGTTTAATAAAACTTTAATATTATATATATTTTTTTGTTTTTTTAACCCTAGAAAGGTAATCATATTTTTTAGTACGTTAAAGGTAATAATTCGTCGAATCGACGAAGTAAAATTTAAATGCAATTTTTTCGAAAAGTTATTAACAAATTCTTGTAGATGTTAATAATTTATTTTTATCAAACCTTTCTTTTAATAAAAACACACTTTTCATTTTATTTTTTTAGATTTGTGACTTTTTATTCTCCTTAAAGATCTATGAAGAATCTATGAGAAATTTAAAAAAGAAAAAATGATGTTCGTCTAATCGACGAAGATTATCTTTCTAGGGTTAAGTAAAACCTTAATATCTTTTTTGCGCAAAAACCATTAAAAACCTCAGTCCCCTGGCCTCAGTCCCCTGCCTAATAAACGAAGACATGATATTTTATTCAGAATCCTGAGAAATTTTTAGTTATGTTGAACTTCGAACTTTATTGCGAAATATTTTTAAAATTTTTAAAAATAATATAATTTATTTTAAATTGATTCTAAGTATAAAAAATTTTTAAGTTATATTCTTTTAATAAAATGCTAAGTTATATGTATTAACCATGAATTTGTATGTTTATGAAGACTAATTAAATTTAATTCCTATATTTCAATGTGTACCCAAGAGAAAACACAAAAAAAAATAAAGATTTATTCAGTCCCCTTAAAAAAAATTCAGTCCCCTGAACATCCTTTTTCAAAAGGAAAAAAAATGTCCTTAAAATCGTCATTTTTTATTTTTTTTTACCGGCCGCTTTCAACAATGCAAATAGACGTTCTTCTAATGATCAACTAGAACATATTATTTTTCATTTAGACTGTCTAAATAATCGATGCCTCCTTTGCGAAAAAAATATTATCACTAGGGTTTTTCTGCTCAACTTTTAGCATATTTTTAAAGCAAAGGGATCGGGGGAACATTTTTGTGTGCACAAGAAGTGTGTGGTGGATAAAGTTGCAGGTTCACCCAAAATACTACTTTCCCCTAGTGATTTTTGGCCTTCTTAGACCTGAGCCTGAGGAGTTCATCGCATTCTCTGAGGTTGAGTCTACATTTTAGAAACTATATTTAATTTTCATGTCATTTTTGCATAAATCAAAAACACTTATCTTTGGCTTCGAGGCATACGCTTTAGTTTAAAATACATTCATATGTATGTATGTACATATATGCTCTTCAAAATTATTTCAATATGCAAGGAACCTAAAGGCTGTTTTATATATACTTACGTTCTATAAAATGAATATTTTATACAGTACGTACATACATACGTACGTATTTTACTATTCCGTTGAAGCTGGCAAGAACATTTTTGTGCTAAGTTTTCAGAACTCATGTAAACATTAAACAAATTTGATGAAGGTTTTTTTTTGAATAATTGACATCATGCTTTTTACACTGCTTTTATACCAAACAAAGTAAGAAAGCTATAGGGAGCACATGCAAAGAGAAGAATGTAAAAAATTAGAGAATGGAACATATTCACATAAAATTATCTTTGTACTGTCGGTCGTGTTAAAAAATCATAAGTAGGTAAGTAATAAACTGGATGTCATAAAGTGCATTTCTAATTATTCTTGTTTTTATTTTACATTTTATATGGATTAGTAAGTTTGTTAATTAAATCGATTTTTGCCGATGCTATACGGCTGAGGTTTTTTTTATTTCATATTGGTACGAGTAATACTCGTACTTAACACCTAGAAAAGTTTGATTTAACGAGTATTTTATACAAAAATTCATGTAAATTCCAGGTTTAAGTCGAACGACAGCGAAAATTAGTTTCGTAAACACACATAAATGCTTTTCATGGGTAATTCGTAGACTATACCTAGTCAAATATAAATTTCGTCGCTTACGACACATGAATATACACACATATGTATGTATGTAAAATAGAAGATGCGGCCGATTTTTTTCGCATTTACAATTTGAGAGTTTGAGTCTATTTAGTAGTTTCAATATGAAATATAAAACTATGCTCCCGCTGAGGTTTTTTATTTTTGTGAATTTCTTACGACTAATATGAATTTATGTCAAAACAAAAGTTTCAAATCATTGTAGCGATTTGAAAAAATAAAACATTTGTAAAAAAAATAAAATGCACGACTGGGTCGCACGAACTTGCTCCAATGTAATAGACTAGGAATTTTAAGAACGGATGTTATTAGAGAAAACTGTTCATAAGGATAAAATTAATTTTTTAAATTCTTTTATATGAATTTATGCAAGAACAAAAATTATAAGTCGTTGTAGTGGTTTCTTAAAAAAAAAGCTTTTATATACAAACTTTTTAAAAGAATTTTGAAAAAAAGGAAAAATTAATTTTTTTTCCAAAAATTCAAAAAATATTTATTTTTTTTATACTTTTTAGAAGCTTCTCTATAAAAAATTTCATTAAGATCCGTTATGCGAATAATGAGAAATTCAAAATTTGAAAAAATGGTTCTATGGTAGTTACAAGCTGTTATATCTAAATGGCAGTATGGCCGTCAGCTCCATCGGCTTTATTTGACTTGATATTCGATATAGTTATATTCAAGTCGCCTAAGTCGATTTATATTATCTTCCTAGCAGAGATTTTCTTTCCCTCATCGCGCTTATACAGTTTGAAAAAAATAATCTTTCCATATTCTTAGAATTGACTGTGGTTCTCCCACGATGCCCTCTTGATTGTAGATGCAAGCTTCGGCTCAGGGATTGTATCCTTTGTTAAGCTGTTTGTACATGCTTGCACTCATGCTCATAAAACCCAGAACGTCAAAAGCGGCATCTCTGATGGCAATATTGCCACTGGTTCTCAATACTTGATGCTGGTGGCATAGGAATTAATAACTTGTAACATAATAACTTTTGGAGGACAGTGAACCTAAGCGATTGCAATTGATTATGGAAACCTCAAGTGGCACTGACCATATCTTTGAATGAAGTAGACGTAGGTGAAAACTATAGTTTGTTGGCTATTTCAATAGAATATATTGTGTCAATGACCTGGGATAAAAATGGAGTTAAGTAGGTAGTGCATATGCGCATGGAAAAGGTCCTTTCCATCTCTTTCGATTGTAGCTGTCCAAAGTCGAACTTTCTTACAGTATTTTCTTGTTTTAACTTGGGGCGCAGCATTACCTTGGATATAATGAAGTATTGATCCGAGTCGATGTTGATTCCTTAAAACGTCTGGACATCCTCTCTACTGGAGAAGTAACATGCGTAGATCGTAATGTGGTCAATCTCGTTAACGGTTGATTGATCAGGAGATATGAGGCTTATGTTGGCGACTTTAGTCTTGATGCGAATCCTCGTGTGATGCTCGTTCACACAGTTGAAACTCAAGTCTTTTTGCCTGGGTCTAGTTCGAACAACAAATCTGCACCCAAATAGCAAATAGCAGTTGCCTCAATAGATATCGTAGACTTTTTTATGATTTTTATTTTCGTCTCCACAATCCATTCCATCGCATTTTCTGGATGGCTTCTGCTAAATGTTCGGCTGCACGTGCCTGATTTCTTTTGCATTGTTCGTAATCAGTAAATCCGTCCGTATCCGAATTGTTTTTGCTTCGGAACTAAATTATTTGATGTCGCCGGAAAGTTACCCCGATGGAACTATCCATGGAGGGCCAGCTCTTTAGTATAACCCCAAAAACAGGGAGCCGCATAAACCGATCCGTACATGTTTGAGCGCCGAACATCTTGTAGTAGCCATGAAAGCTATTCACTAAGTAGTTCAGCCTTACTGTATTTCACTTGGAGAATTCCTCCGCTGCCGTTAGGATAAAACTATAGATGCCTTTGTGGGAACACCTCTTTCCCAGCTCTTGTTTGCTGCCCTCAGAATTCTTCCATTATTGTTGGAACCCAATCTCAATCTCTAGGCACCTGGTCTTTAGCGCGAGGAGGAGGTTTGCGTTGCATTAAAATAAATAGCCATTAATTTTTCATATTTTTGCTTTATATACATATACATATACAAGGATACGCAACAACTTGTGGATGCAAATGTATGATTTTTTTTACATATCGGTTAGGTAGTTAAGTTTCCCTGCCTAAAATATATAAAGCGATCTATTACCTTTAAATATACATATCTATGTATATCAACTAAGGTAAATGTATTTATACGCCAGAGACTAGGTAAATAGAAATGAATATGAATTATCTATGTACATATATGAAATCTCCATAAAACAGATCGCTGTATCATTTCAGTAGATTTTTCATTTGGCAACAACCAGTTAAGCGAACCGTTTGGCTGTATGAATAACTGAATAACGGATTGGGTGGCTTTAACAACTTCTTAAAAAATTTTAGTTGGTCATTATTTTAACTCGATGGTGACATATATGCCTTTGCTGATATGATCCCAAATATCATTGATATGAAAACCAAAAACTCCACCAAATCCTCCATTCCTACGCTCATCGATAATGATATCTACTTCTGTTTTCAGCTTTTAAGAAAAAGCTCACTATAAAAAAAAAAACCTGAAGCGTAAAAAAAAGTTTAGTTTTGATTGTTGATAATAAAGCGTACAAGTTACGAACACAAGGCTCGAAACGGATTTAGGTTAATTACGTTTCATCTTATTTTGTAAAGTGTGATCTTAAAACAATATGAAAACAAATATGTGCCGATAAAGTTAATACACCGCGGGTTTTTTTAAAATTATTTCTTTACCTCTTCATATTTTTGCAATCAAATCTGAAATGAAATAGTCGATCATTTTCGCACCACGAGCCTGTTCTTATATAGTTCAAATATATTAGTTTTAAAGATTTTATATAAAATCATATGTAATTAGAGAAAATCTAAAAACCCATGAAATTCGATCCCTAACTTACCGAAATCTAAAGTAACATAGCGACGGTTAACTATGAATACCTCCTATGTCGCATTTTGTAAACTTTAAAGGGGACACAAAAAACTGATTATAGTCTCAAAATTAAAACGCATAATAATAAAATTTTACACATAATTATCAGTTTTGAATACTTATGATGTGAAATAGCTTAAATTTTAAAAATTCAGCGAAGCAGATGGAAATTATTATCGAAACTGCATCAAAAAGTGAATTTCACAAAAATATATGTTAGGAGATATTCATAGTTAACCGTCGATAGGTACTTATGCATAATTTGAAATAAGATAGATTTATAAAAAAATAATAAAACGAAATACTTACATCGCTAAGGTAGATCTAGATAAACTTTTCGTTAACAAAATTGAAAAACTCAGGTTTTTTTTTTAATATGGGATAATTTCCATAAAAAGTTCATTTTATTCAAAGCCAAATGATGAGGTGTTTCTGGATTTTAACTTTCGAATTTGGTTTGGCACGTCGATTACGAATAACTTTCAAATCAATTAAATGCGAATGTTTTAATAAAAAGTTACGATTTTTTCTCCGTCAAATTGTAGATTTGTTGGGCAATCACGGATAACTCAACATCAATTGGTTTTGTGTCATCATATAAAGATGGCGCTTCACATAATATAGCAAACGTTCCTACAATCGACGCAATGCTAAACAGCCAGAGGAATAATCGATCAAGTACCATAGCTACGAAACCCCAATCTTGGTCTTCCTAAAAATTATAAGTAAAACAAATTATGGGTTAATCTATATGCCTAAATTATGCCTAAAAATATATACGTATCTATGCATAGAAATACATAAATAACAAAATATGAGTGATGCTTTATTCAATAATGTACATGCTTACAAACCATTAATATAATTGTCTTATAAATAATTTTTTAAATGAACATTTTAAAAAGGATTAGACTAAGACATGACAGTTATAAGAGTTACAACAAATATTAAAAATAGGACGGGACCAGAGAAACAAAGTACCCTGGCCATGCGGGGAATCAAAATTAGTACTTGTATTTTCAAGTTTCTTGTTGCTTGAAAAATATCTGCGCTCTCGAAATATGCCTATCAATGGAAGAACTATAAACTACATATAATTATCTGAATAAACATTACTGACATGCTCCTAAATCACATCCATTTAAATATTGAATTCAAAATAAAAAATATTAATAAACAAAAATTGTTCTTATAAGAATCAAAAATATATTTTTGAATAGTTCAATGCGCAATATTTTTGAAGATTTGATTGAAATCCATTAATTATAAAGTTATACGTAATGTTTTTTTTTTACCAAAAACGAAAAAATACAAAATTACAGAATATTGCCCAGAATTTTTTCATTGATTCCCTTAATTGTGTACGTTTTTATTTTAAGCTCAAAACATCACTAAAAAAATGAAAAACTAAGAATTATTAAAATATATATATCCAAAAACACGCATAAGGCTCCATCTAATATATTCGGATGTACCACCCAATATTTTCTTTTAAAAGCAGTATTACGTATTACAAATTGTGTATTAAAAAATACATAATATGCGTATTTGTGAATCTATTTCTTAAATCATAAGTAAGTAGAAGTGAACCTATGTGCATCTAAGCAACGGAATCATGATAATTGTTATTCAGTTAACTATTTAATATTCAATTAAATAGTTAATACATATATGTGAAATTTAACTTACTGCGTTAAATTCATCCTGACGTTGCATATGATGCTGTATGAACATTACGTTATGTATTGCTTTCTCCAACTCAAAGGGATACTTTTTACGTTGTGCTACATCACTAAGGGAATCGTCTAATCCAGATAAAACGGATGGTAAGCCATTATATCCACTCAAAGTGCTTAATCCACCCCCAAGTGCACCCACCAATCCGCTAAATCTGTAAAATGAAATATATGATTATATGTATGTATGAATAGAAGGTATAGGGAAACAATTATTGTAGATGTAATCAGAAATATTTTATAATAATTATATTAAAAGTTTATTCACCAATAAATGTACAATTATTAATGGGAAAGCCCAAAATGAAAAAAAAAAAAACCATTCAACCTATCAAAATCTTTAGTAATTTTTTGAGATAACAAAGAGTTCTTGTCAATGGTTGTATTTTTGGAGCTAAAATAAATTTAAATTTCTCCTCTAGGGAATTACCTAAGTACCTTAAGTCTCAAGCTTAGATCGATTTTTAGACACATGAAACATACAGACATATGTGTGTACATAGCTATAGACAGCCATGCAGACGTACTGGCCAACTGACATCCAGCCATACAGAAATACAAACATACAGAAAAACAACAATACAACATTCAGACATACATACATACAATTTTTAGATCACGATTTTTGTATTGCTGAATTAATTATTTTACCTTTTTGTTTTTCTTCATTTGAATTCAATAAAACGCATTTCTTTTATTTTTTATCTATGTATATCTATATATACCTATATATATATATATATACAAAAATTACATTATTATTTTACACTTTAAATACTTAGTTACTTTATAAGAAAATTTGTTCAATGATTTAATTTTTCAATTTTTATTTTTTTAATTTCAAAACAAATGTCGAATATTAAAAAAACAGATTAGCCGTGTTTTTTTTGGAAAAGTTATCCGTAGTACAGTAGGATTTTATATAGTAGGATTTTAATAACAAATACAACATCCGCAGTAGGATCACTGCCGATAAAAGGAGAAGTGAAATCCTGCTGCGGATAGAGATTTGACGTTTATTAGAGTATCGGCAGTGATCCTACTGCGGATGTTGTATTTGTTCTTCATATAAAATCCTTACTGTACTACGGATAACTTTTCCAAAAAAACACGGCTATTGTTATCAAATAATTTATTATAAGTAATTTTGGTGATTTTTGTGTATACTTAAATTTCTTATGTATTTATGTTATTAAAACGCATGTATTTTATTTTTATTTTTATAGATACTGATGATGAGGCAAATAGGTCCTCGAAATATACATATATATAGTTTTATTGAATTCAAATGAAGAAAAACAAAAAAGTAAAATATAATACATACAATTATTCATACAAGCGTACATATATATACACATGCCAGGCATAATAAAAATCTCGAGTTCGATTTTAGTTTAAAAATCTAAAACTTCCGCTATAATAGTAATTATACATCGCAAGAACAAAGCGAAGGCAATATGTTATAGCCAAACCACAATCTCGCGTTTGGTCGGTCGGGCTTTGACATTTTGAATAAAAACAATAGACTCTTATGAGGCAATCTGAAATGTTACCTCCGGCGTTGCGACCGCTTTATATCGTAATATCGTAAACGTCAGACCAACGCCAGGCCAAAGCAAAAGTAGATCTATTTTCTATTCGGTCGGGCGTTTGACAGTTCATTGTCGGCCGTATTTTGTTTTTGTTTTCAAAGTTGAAAATTGAAGTGAAATAAGAAGTAATTGAAGTTCTTTTTTTATAAATAATTAAATCAAAAAAAGTGTGGTTCTGTTTTTATTTAAATAATTATATTGTTTCAGAAATCTTTAACCCGGCTGTATGAACCCTATTAACTTTGAAAATAGCTTTACAAATTAACTATTTTAAATGCCCAAAATTTAAAATACACAATATTATATACCTTGTAAATTAATAAACAGTAACAAAATTCATTGGAATATAACAATTAAGTAGGTACTTATCAAAGATGTCAGTCAACGCTCGAGGTTTGAAGCTAAATTTCGTTTTACAAATGCTACGGTCGCGCTTTTTGACACACAAAATCGTATATACGATCAAACGCCCATTTAACGCCGGACCGACGAACGCGAGATTGTGATTTGGCCATTATGGCTTAAGCCCAACAAGTTTAAAACTTCCGGTAATGTATGTAGTGTATATTATTATATAAAGTTTGCAGATCTTACCTATTGGTGGCTGTTGTTGAATGGAGGCCATTACATCCGCCTAGACCTCCACGAAGTTGCATTCTTCGAATAGAACCTGGACTTGATCCTCCTGAATTCAACTGCATCTCGTCAATAAGTGCTTGGCCAAATTTAGTTTTACTAAGTTGTTTACCATAATTTATTTTACTCGCAGCCAAATCCCTTAGCAAGTCTTTTGGTACTCGCATTAAGAGAAGTTTGGGAAGGCGTTTTATAAAGAAAGCCCTCACCCATGGTGCCATTTTGTGTGTACTTGGTTTGCGATAGTGAATGTTTAATATTATAATTGTTATGACAACACTAAGACCCACTAATAACATTGTAAATAAAAGATATTTTCCAAGCAATGGAAGCGCAAGTGATGTTGACGGTATAATTTCCGATATAAGCAAGAAAAACATAGTTTGTGAAAGAAGGATACTTATACAGAGAGCAATTTTTTCACCAGAATCAGCCGGCAAATAAAAAACAAGCACTGATAGGTAGGAAATACCTACACAAGGTATTATTAAATTGACAGTATAAAACAGTGTTTTACGTCGAAGAGTAATGTTGAAAAAGATATCTGAAAAACGAAAATTAATAAGTATTAAAATATTTGTTTTAAAAGTGCTGGTGAGCTTCTGCTGTACTTAAACAGCCAAAGCTTGACAGTCTAAGAAATCAGTTATACATTTTATTTTTTTTTAAATATTTGAAGCAGGATCAAATAAAAATTGAAGCTTTTCTTAAAGCGCATCAGCAACAAATGTGAAGCGTATTAAATACAATACGCATGAGAATGTTTGACCTTTCATAATTTAATAATAATTATTCAATGTCAATCTACATATAGTATGGACACGTCTAACTTTTAAATTTATGTATATGAAAAAGATAAAATAAACAAAAATTAGTTTTAAATTATTTTATATTTTAAGTTTTCTAAATCGCTACGCGTTTCGGAAATTATGTTTCCATCTTCAGGCGGATTTTAATGATTTTAAATTTAATTTTTTGTTCTAAAATTAGCCCTTATGCTGTCACCTTTTGGACAATCTTATCATAACATAGACCTATAATTATGATGCGGGTATAGCTGAGGAGTGATGATATTAATAAGATCATGGTATTTTGTATCTTGATTGCGGGCATATCGTTTTATGATTTAACCATCTTTAATTAAAACCATTTTTCTGCTAACATTGACCTTATCATTGACATCGTCAACATACAAGTCGACACCTTATAAAAATTAGTATTGGGTATTAAACCATCCTAATATACATAAATAGACACAACATTTTTAATCAAAATTGTAGGAGTCGTTTTTTGAACAAAAAAAAGACTTTCCTTAATGGGTTCCGTTAGTTTCGGATAAAAAGCATTAACAAAAATATGTTTTGGTACGCAAAACTTTTTTTTTTTAATAAAACGTTTTTGAGAAAAATTAGAAATTAATAAACAAGAAATGTATGGCAGGTAATCTTATTTTTGGTAAAAAAAATCGAACAGACAGAACTGGGAGGCCAACTTAACTTTTTCGCCCTATATAATCGTTTATAAAGATTGAAAATCAAAATTTCGTATTTGGTACGAATGCATAATATAATACTGAAATTATGTAATCGAAATTTTGATCGAACTGGTTAATGCGATGATGGTCTTTTGTGTGTATTTTTTCTGAAAATTAATAATTTTTCTGATTAAGGTTATATTTTCCTTAAAATTTTCTTGCGAAAAATGGTTGTATGCAAAAGTTTTAACTATAAACATTTAAATTATTATAAAAAGCATTTTATACCAAAGTTTTCAATTTTTTTAAACTTAGCACTTCGAAAACGAAAACTCCCATATTTTTGATAAAAATGTTTGCATGTACTAGAATTAGAGAGATCTATCGTTGAGTAGAAAAAGGCAACAACAAAAGCCTAATCAACAATACCTGTCATACAGCTTTTTTTTATTTTTGCATTTCTCATTATCGGAAAAACCGTTTTGGATGTCAGTAGGGTTTTTTTTACATTTGGTGTCAAACCTAAAGTACATAATATGTAAATATGTATCTATGTTGAGAATATATAGTATTTCTAGGTTTTTATTTGCTTGTAACATTTTGACAACAAATTATTAAAAATATGCTTTAAGAAAAGAAACAAGACCATAATTTAACTCTGAGGAAATGTTCACATTTTGTTGTTATGCATACCTGGATAAGGCTCTGCACAGCAAGGATAATATTTTTCGTGTCGTTCTGCTGGAACACCTAAAATATCCCATTCTACACTTGGGTAGTACTCTCGTAAATCAATACCAACTTCAACTTTATTATCTTTGTCGTTTTTCTGATTGATATGCTTGAGGTCAATCTAAGAAAATAAATGCATACAAAATGAGAACATGAATTTGTAATGTAGGAAATGATAAAAATATCTGGTAAAAATGAAAACGAAAAATATATTTATTACAATTTGCAAGTACAACACAGCGAAACCTTAGTACGTTTATGATAATAAAATATTTTGAAACAGAATAAAATTGTTTTTTCATTACTAAACTCTTCATCAATTAAGGTTTACGTTATTGAAAAATAAAAAAGAAATAAAAGTTATAAAGGCTTTACCTGATCTCCATCATATGTCCATGATCCGAATTTCATGAAACATGTTTGCTGATCAAATGGAAAATATCGTACATCGATTTCGCAAGAAGACTTAAAAATTGCAGGTGGTGTCCATACGACTCTGCCAGTGTAGTGGAGAATAGCTTTTGTCATTGTGGTTACAACATATTCACCATCGGCACTATAATGGGTCAAAAATGCTTGAAAAAAATATTTGATTGACAAAATAAAATTTAAAAAATGTTATAAAATGAAGTGAATTTAAAGTGGTCAGGTATATGGGAGGTAATCTATATGAGTTTATGTAATGTATTATGTTCAAACAGACTGTGTGATGACTACGAAATGAAAAACCTTTTAACTGAACATTTAAAAAAAAAATACATATATTCTTAAATTTAAATGTAAATTTAAGGGTTTGCAATCCTTATAAAAAATGCAAACACAAATACCCATAAAGCAGCTAATTTTCTTATAACCTCACAGTTAATTTCAAGAAATGTATGTGTTTTTTCGTTGGTGTTTTGTTGTTGAGGTACCTATATTAATATTTGGTTTTATATACAACGTATAACTTAAATTACAAACGATGATCCGGTTTTTAAATAAAATATTCGCAAAAGGGAAGCCTAAAAACAAGGTTCAACTATAAATAAATTTGGTACTATAATATACTTACTTATTGTATAAAACAATGTCCGGCAACCAAATATGTTCAGATGGTACATACAGTTCTGTAACACCTCCATATTCTGTTGGATCCCATTTAAATTTATGATCTTGCCATTCCTGTTAAACATAATTATATTTAAATAGTCAATATTTAAATTTCTGAAACACTCGATATGGACTTAAGTTTCTAAAATATTAAAACATAGGCGATATTGAAAATTTCGATATGTCTTCTTCCATTTTTCAAGCATTTTTTTCATATTCTTGTTATTTTGATTTGCTAGTTTTTTTTTAATGTTACTTACATGTTCCAACCATACATTTGTAGTAAGAATTTGATCCTTAAGATTCTGAAAAAAATATGGTTTTAATTAACTTATGTGTATATTGTAACTCACTTCACGAATGTATTTTGACAGCATTTATCAAATATTTTTTGAATATTTAGGTTTAAAAATGTAGAAGCTATTATTAATATTCTTCGTCCAAGTGGACACTTGTTTGTTAATTAAAAATGCAAGAAAGAAATATTAATTGCTAACTATAATAAACTTTGATTTTGGGGTAGATAATTTTCAGAGTTACAAACAACAACCACCAAATTAAGTTTGGAGTAAATATGTTTGACCTTACGCGGTCGGTACACCGACCACGATGAGGAAGGTAATATAACGATCGTTTCCCAGTACTTGTTAAAGTATATCTATAAAAAACTATGATGATATAGAATCCGAGTTTTAAGAAGTACAAATTGGATGCCAACGGCTTGTAGAGACCCTTAACCTGGTGACTTCTAAATATCAACCATTCCTGTGTAGGTATTAGCAGCAATGAAGGAGACCTACAATTTTCTGCCGAGTCCGAATGGCTTGGATGCGAAGCACTTTTCCAGAGATACTCTTGGAAGACTGTTCACCCTTGAAAATCATTTTTGCAGCGGATGGGAATCGATACCAGACCTTAAATGATACTATTATAGAAAGTTTGCTCGAGCTGAGAGAGGCAACGGCCTGCTAGGTCGATCCATGTTTGTATATTAATTATAGCACCAGGTACAATAAATACATCTATATATGTAAATAATTTAATACTTTTAATACAAACCAGATCAATAAGTTGAGATAATCGTAGTCCCAGTTTAACGAGCACTGTATCTGTGTTATTGCTTACAGGTCGTATAAGACGATTATAGTTGCTTAACAAATCATCATATAATCTCTTGGCATCTGGGTTTGCGTTCACACTTTCAATCAATACCATACAAAAAAAGATCACATAGACACATTTAAAACAATCCAAAAAAGAATAAATTTTTTTCGTCATCTTAAGCAGTTCTTTTTATCTGTACTAAGTTTTAGGTATCACATATTTTTTTTGACACATTTAAAAATTCTCAGTTGTTTTACTAAACAAAGTTTATCTTTAAAAATATATTTGCAGTGACAATCTGGAGTTATTTATTCCGTTCCGATTTGTGCATTGTGTATGGAAATTACAGTCTAACTGGTACGAAAAATATCTTTGTCATGAATTATTGTTATTGTAACGTCTATAGCGGCCTGTATTTTTATGTCTGTTAACTTATCAACGTGAGAAGAAAACTTAACACTTTAAGTTTGCAAAGAATTTAGATCGATTTTGAATATATGTACATTCATATATACCTCTCAATTTTTAAGGCGCATGGTAATTTTTACACGAACTCTTTTGAGAGTAACTCTTTTGGTAAGTCTACAATGTGTTTCTCATTTGATGTTTTATAAATAAAAGTGCTTATCACGGACCAAACCCAAAAAAGTTTAGGAAACTGTAAGTAAGCCTGCGTAAGATATGATAAAGCTTATTTTGTATTAAAAAAGTATCAGGTTAATGTTATCCTAGTTGATTTGAAGCATTTATATGGCAAAAAAATGCCTACTTCAAACTTAAAGCAGAATTTAAAGGTTTCACTCTCTTAAATTCTCTCAGCATTTAATTTAAGATGATTCTAACGGGATTAGTATAATCTGAGGGTGGGTCACATTATTTTAATTCCAGAATCTGCTCTTAACTTTGGGTTGGGTCCCTAAATAAAAAAAAGAAGTAATTACAGCCACAGCCCCACAGAAAATGTAGGATATCAAAAGTTAAGATTTTTATTTTTTTTTTTAAACAAAAGTAATTGTGTACTTAATAATGCAAGAAGATCAATTTGTATTATTTAAGGTACACATACATTAAGTAATTGTTCTTAATATACTAGGTACCTATCTATAGGGACTATCTATATATATTTGGGACTGGAACAACAAAATAGTAGCCCCCTAATGAATTTTTTTTATAAATTGTTCATCATTCTAAAAAACACTTGACTTTTCAAGAGTTTTTTTTTTCAATTTTCTGACTTTGATTTGATTGTTCATCATTCTAAAAAACACTTGACTTTTCAAGAGTTTTTTTTTCAATTTTCTGAGTTTGATTTTAATCTGTACGGTTTGTTCGCCAATATTTGAAGTAGAATAGCACAATAAACATATTTTTATAATCACAGAAGACATTCGATATATTTATTAATCCATTAGATTTTAAAACGTACCTTAATAGAAATTTAGTATAGTGCTATATATGATATATCCCACAGTATTTTTTCGATATGACTATTACAACATCATATCCTTGAATTAGTTTCGTCAGTGGCAAATAGATTGCTATTCAATAAAAAAATAATAATAATATAATAAAAAAGGCTTTTCTCGAATTCCTATTTATGTATTTCAATATTTGTTAGTAAGTTGCGATATATTAGGAGTGTTTTATTCACTGCTGCATAGCTACCGCAGCAAAATTTCCCTCGACAAACAACAACAATTTGATTGCTGGCGAAAAAGAAGCCAGTAAAAAAATGACAGTTGTGCTGGCAGTTGTGATAGAACTTTAAATTATTGAAATGAAAATGGCGCTATGCATTAAATTTTAGAATTAAACATACATATGTACATACATGTTTTGACATCAGATTTTGATATTTTCTATAATAATGGCCAACATTGAAATATAAATTGAAATTAACATATGGAGTGAGTTTGATCGTTTTATTCTAACTTGAATGCTGCGCTGGCTATGCAGCAATGAGTAAAACAAACCTTTTTTTTTATTGTTCAATTTATTATTACTCTACCTCAAATATTAGTTGGCAAACATCATTAAATTTAGGCTCATCTTTCTTTGGCCGTCAATTTCTTTTATAAAAACGGTAAAGTCGCATTCAAACGAAAAAACAAAATTTAAACAGGTACATAACAAATTAAACTCACTCCTTGTTAGCTGAAAGAAAGGCTTGCAGATAAGCATTGCGCGAAATACATTATTAAGAAAAAATGCCATTGACTGTTGGATAATTGATAATACTCATAGTTTATTACCATGATGATCCTTCAGACTGCATTATTATCTTGTCTTTTAAAGGAGTGAGATGTAAAATCTATGCCGAAGGTATAGACGTTTTCTTGTCAAAATTAGCTATACTTCTTTAAAACTCCAATAAGGTTAATTAAAATAAAGCTTTATTTAAACGTAAACAAACAAAAACAGTGAAATATGTGTGTACACAAAATGAGAAATGTGATTTTCTGTTTTATATGAAATAAGAGTAAATTCTGCATACATTGTATTGTCTCTTCGCAAAAACGAGTTTGAATCTCTCCAAATTTTGGAGAGAAAATTGTACTGCGCACAAATCTCCTTATAATGTATACCTTTGAAATGCGCAACTTTTGCAATGGTTAAAATCTTAATGTTTTAAACTCAGCAGTTGCTACAGAGCCCGCGGGTAGAATAAATCGCTTGGAAAACCGTTTCGACAACTGGGTTAAAGAATTAAACAACATTAAGGAGAGAATTTTTCTATCGCAGTTGCTTTTTTAAATTTTTTATAAATAAGTCGTAAAATAGAAATAAACCGTCACGGTATTGGGATGCATACCTTTAAAATTATATTAATATAGTTTAAATTCGAAAGCATACTTACTACGGGTTTGAGAAACGTGATACTGAAAATGAATACATTAACACCCAGTTTTCTTAAAAGCTGCCACTAAGCAGTTTAATTAATTGAAATGTAGTTTTATTTAATTCTCTTGTGTATACCTACACAAAATGAGAATTTTAATTAAATATGTTTATTAAAGCATTTTTTAATTCAAAACAAATGTTTAACAATTGTTTAAACATTATTTTTGTATTCTAATGTATTTATTTCAGTGGAAATTGAAAACTCGTAGTGTACCATAAAATAAACCTTAAAAGCAAAAATATGAAATTGGAAGGTGTGGTTCTTATAACCCAAGAAATAATAATGTACCTACAGTTCGAGTTTGCTTTTTTTTCAAGAAAATTTAGTTTGTTCTAAGCATCTATATCTTCTACCTTGGAGTTTATAATTTGATAAAGTTATGTATTTAATACTCATTGCTTGGATACAAATGAGCTCTAGTCGACTTTCAAAATTCCGTTTAAGTAAATGAATTCTTAAAGTGTAAGTGTTTTGAATTCTTTTAAAATTTTAATACCTTAATGTTGATAATGATTATGTGATGTTGATTGTTAAGATTTTTACACAATAAATTTACCAATGTGCCTTTCTTCGTGAGTTTGTGCGTTTTTATTTTTTAATATTTTTTTATAAATATTGTTAACTGTGTTTATTTTAATCAGCAAATTTACAGTTGTTTTTTTTTATAGTATGAATAATTCTCTGAAAATCTAGCCTTTAGCAGAGAGTTTAAGTTTGCGTCCTTTTCAATTTAAAATAATTATATAAATGTTGTTTATTTGCAATGAATATAACTACCGAAAAAAAGATTAATTAAAATTATTCTGAATGAATAAATAATAGAAAAAGTGATACATTAGTGACTATTCGTGGTATTCTAAATAAATTTCATAAATATTTATCGCTGGTTTCATAACACCGCACCATAAGGAAAAGCGCAGGAATTTCTGAAAAAAAAAACATATTTTATCCATGGATTAACTTTTGACTAATAGCTCAGACTCATGTAAGTATCTTTTTTTGTTTTAAATACAAAATTATTAAAGTTTATATAACATTTAAGCTAAAGATTCATATTTAGAAGGTTAATAATTCAAGTATACCGTAGTTTTCTCTCTTTTAATTCCTAAAAAAGATCTGCCATGACTCCCGCAATTTGATATTTCTCTTTACATAAAGCTCTGTATTCTAATGTGCTTTCTCTTTCTTTTTATTATTTTACTTTGAAAGTAATGCAAGGTGACATTTAACAAAAATAATCTTGCTAGTAACGGTGATTTAAACACAATTTATTGGTAGTCGTTAACAAATGTTAGTAAAAAAAATACACATATGAGTAACTGCATATTTGTTTATAAGTGTACATAACAATTTTGCTTGTTTGCTTTAAACGTATCATATAAATACATTTTATGGTTTATTTCTTATCAGAAAATACGAAATAAGACTGCTGGCTTGGATAATTTACAGTAACATAAGCAAATATTCAAATTTAAAGTTTTTAATAATTGTTTATTGGTGATAATTAACACATAAAAAGTGGAAATATTAATTTAAAGCACGAATAAAAATTTAGAGCAACGTTTAAAAAGTTCAGAAACAAATTTCCAAATGGTTTGTATCTTATCACTAACCTTAATCCTATGTTTTCAGTAATTTTACAGAAAATTTTAATAAATATTGTGTTTGCGGAGATGTTGCATAATGTCCTCTGAATAATGTTTTTAAAGTTGAAAAAGTTTATTGTATGCAAAAATTTGCTAAACCGGCTATGTAGTACTTCTTAAAAAAAAAACAAGTTTACTATATATATAAATATGTTCACACACATAAATAATGTTTTACACTTAGTAAATATTTTGTCAGAATCTAACACTCAATTAAATTGGTTAAAAGTTTGAAACGAGAATCTTGTACCTCTGAAACCGAAATATATATTTATATACATATTTCAAACTCACAATTGTCAAATTTTGGTCACTCCAAACATTATTTCGCTTATCCAGACAGACTTGTTTCCTACAAAGATATACGGACTTTATAAAACTTTCACTTTTTTGTTGTAATTGTTCTTGTGGAAAGAAAATACAATGAGTTGAGATACATGCGCGTTTGGGTAGATTGAAATTATTGTTTATCAGTTCAGTTTGAACTTTAAAAAGAAGAACTACGAAAATGTTCAAATTTGTGAAAGCGTATTACAGACTATACTATTTTATAAGTTTTTTTTTTTAAAAAGAAAATTAATTTTAACCTAATTATTTTCATGTTTATCTAAAGGATTGTGATTTGTAGCTGAAAACTACTCTGAAATTGTATGTAGTATTATAATGCAGCTCACACTAGGAATACGAAATCTGTTCTTTGTAAATTTTTTAATTTATGTTTTAAAAAACAAAAGTAGGTACAGTTATAATTTGTAATAACAATTCTTGTGTTTTTCATATTTTACTTTGCATTAGATATTTTTAACCAGCTACATTCTTCTTCATTTAAGTATATGTATTTAAAATAAATCATGATTACGTGAAAAATTGCTAAAAAACAGATTGTTATTCTGATAGGTAAATACCTACGTATATGTATAATCACAGAAAAAAATTATATAGATTAAATTCGATACAAAATAATTTCAGAATTATATGATTATAAAAATGAATTATTTTAGTTTAATACAACAATTTACAATATTGGTTTTATTTTCCAACGTAATGAAAACAGTCAATAATATAAAATTATCAGGCTTCAAAATCTATGATTTAAATGGTTTATACTTAGTACCCTTCTCCGATCTCTGCCTAATATAATTAAGTTGGCATTTCAAAAAACAATATTCTACCTGACATATTTATTCTTAACAAACGCTTTAGGAGATTAAAACACTTTATCTTCTATTTATTTTCAGTGCTTCAGTCCAAGGTGACCTCTGATCATTTTATAGCGCAGCTGCTACGAATAAACTACAAGCTAAGAAATAAAATAAATTTTCAAAAAAAAAAAAATCTTACTAACTTACACATAAAATCTTAAAGATATTCTTCTGAATCTCTAGATCGGATTATTATTATAAAAAATAAGTACAAATAAATATCAGTTCTTTGTTGACTTCATTTAAGACTAATGGCCAACAATCAATAAGACTTTGATGCATATCTCAAACAGCAATTTGTTTTTTAGTTGCCAACAATAGAACACCAAACAATGATACAACGAAACAAATTCCGATGCAAATATTTTTATTTCAGTGGCTTTCATCGGCTAGTTAGAAACATTTAAATCAAAATTAAATAATAGCGTTTATAAACACTTTTCTTGTGTGGAAAACTGTAACATTTTAACTAAAATATTTTCCGGCCAGACAAACATCTTTAAAAGAAAAGACTTATGCACAATAATAGTTTCAAAATCTGTAAAGAATGTTCGCGTAGTTTTGGAAAAGCAGTGGAATTCAAACATAAAACAACTATGGAATTGCACCTAGGTTTTAGAATCGCCTAACAAATGCAACTCTCCCATAATCTACGAAGCAATTCAAAACATTATGTTTATTCAATACGCCACATAAAAGAAATGTTAGTAGAATATGTTTAAAACGCAAGAACACACGAACACAATTTCATAACACACAAATTGCGGTCTCTTTTGTTTTGTCGTCAGTCATCTATCACACATCGAAACATCATCGCCTGCGCAATACTAAACGTCAATCTCGTTGCACTAAAAGCAGCTTTTATGGGAAATGTCGACGCCTAAAAGCAAATATCAAAGAATGGCTACAAAAACAAATAAAATAAATAATTAGATTCACATTAAAAAGCACACCCAACACTGTGATTAAAAAAACAAAAAAAAAAATATAAAGGAATTATCAATTTTGGAATTGAGTCTATGCACATAACAATAACAAACATACAATTATGATAAGACAAATTGAACATCTTTAAACAGACTTTCTTTACCATAGTTTGGGTTAACTGCAATTACATATTTAAATATGTATACTTGCCTTAAATTATACTCATATGGAATAAATTCAGCAAAATAAGTGAACTTATCTCATGCAATAACAATATAATTGTCTAATTGTTAACATTAAAAACAAAATATCATCATCCGGATGTAGGGGGGAAACTGGCGCAAGGCTGTCATTTGCAGGCAATGCACCGACTTGCGAATCGATTGTGAGTAATATTAATTATTTTTAGAAGCAGAACGATAAGTAACCACTTTTTAATTGTTATTTATATAATTTAAATATGAAAATTGTTGTTTTTTTTGTTTATAATTGGCTATGTTGACATCGTTAATCAATATTTCAACAAAAAAAATTTAATAATATACCTAGCGATTGTTTTACCCTATTTAGTAACAACTTACAACTACCGTATGTTTAATCTTAAAGTTTATTTGAAAAGGTATGTGATGACCACGATTATTTCCGTTGCTAGTAAAATCTCTTCAAAATATCCAATTGTCTATCCTCGCCAGTTACATACAACCATCTAAATGTAACTTAGAAATCGTGATTGGGTTAGTTTTCTTTCGAGCGTCTCATTGCTATACCGAAATTTAATTGCAATGAGATCCAAATCAGGTTGTCCAATATAAGTAAGCTTGTGACCACCGTTGGGGTGCTTTCCGATTGAGCGGGCATGTTCAAAGATTTAAAGTTATTGTAATCCAAAAATTAATTCCAAGATCATTTCATTCACTCGTTAAATCCGCACTTTAATCCAACTTCCTATTTAAATCTCAATTACTCATGTTGAATTTAACTGATGTTCAACTTTAATCCAGATTAAAAATCAGTTAAATATTAACTATATTTTCCAATTGGTTTTATTTGGAAGACCTTTGGATTAAGCGATTTTAATCTGGATTATGTGAATTTCCATCGGCGCAAAATTTTAAAAATTAAAAAATTACTCATTTTTGAAATAGAAGTCGACTTTTAAGATTACGAGCGAAAGCGAGTTTATTTTAAATGACGTAACGTTTACTCCAACTGGCTCTTCTCAAAAGTATACTTTGTCAAAATTGACAATAGTCATTTCCTATCAAAACAAAATGTCGCGGAAATGTTTTCGGATGTTTTATTATATGCCAAACAATCCAATTAACAGTCAGATTTGATTTTTTTAATTGAAAATAAGGGATAAAAACTTCTCTATTTAGAATAATGTAAAATAAAATTAAAATAACCAAAATCGATGTAAATATTTATTTTGTTGTGTTCATTTTACTTACTATTTATGTATTAGGGTGGTACTATATACTGTATGGCAAGATATGTGGGTCCCGCAATTCTGTTTGTATGTCTGTCTGCATATTAGACTACAGTCTAAGCAGCTCAGCGGATTTTCTTCAAAATTAATAGATAGCATAGCATATTTAAATTTTCTACCGACACGTTTTTTGCTATTTGTATAAGACGACAATTAACCGTACCTGTCATACATTTTTTTCGAAATATTTATTAGAAAATATTTTTTTCCAAAAACAGTTCCACAATTCTAAAAAAATTAAAAGAATTTCATTTATTGAAGCTAATGATTGAAAAACTTACAAAAAATGGTTATGAATGGTATCTCCCATAGTACCAATTTTTGTGTTCGATTTTTCTTCAAAAACTCAAAATTTAAAAGCTACAAGAAACAGAAAAAATAATGATCTTATACCCAAAAAACAACGGTACCCACCAACAAATGTTAAAAATAGTTTTCGAAAATCTAGTTTTTTCTCAAAAACAGCACCCAGAATTTTGCTAATTTTTTTTGTGTTTCGCTTAGTTTTTACGATCTATAAGTCAATAAACAAAATTTTGAAATTGAGATATTACATACCATAGAACCATTTTATATATTTTTGAGTTTCTCACTATGGGAATAACGGATTTGAATCTCAATCTCAACCAGTTTAAAAAAAAAACATTACATATCAAAATATAAAAACAATAGTCTTTTAATTTCGGTATTTTTTTCTAATAACATCCCTTTCCAAGATTCTAAGTTCGTGCGACACAGTCGTTCATTTTATTTTTGCTGTGGTTATTATGTTATATTTCTTCATCTGTCAAATTTAGTGTTGCACAACGTAATTTCCGTACTTGACGTTTGTTAAAAAAATTTAAATCATCAAAAAGTTAAACAAGGCCCTGTTACTGGACAACTCCGTTAATTAGAGTCGGTTTTCTTTCTTAAACGAGCAATGTTTATAATTTTGCGCGATTTAATTGTCTTAAATGTTTTTAATTGAGTAATTAGGATTTGAGATACATGTTGCGCATTTAATTATTAAGAGATTTCTCTAACGATTTGTAAATCTTTTTCCATGCATTCACATTTATTGAAGAACTAAAGGTATTAGGTAAAAGATGATATATTATGTATTTAAGATCAAACATTTTAAGCCATTTGAGCTATGAGACCAATTGTACGTTGTTGTGAGTGTCACAATAACGGGCTGTATTATGGATGTTATTTTTCTTCAATGGCTTTTGCATAAGTCTATAGTATATAGAAAGATTGACCTACAGCAAGAAATGTTCAAATTAAGCAGAAAATTTTGTCTCCCATGCTACTTTAGACTTTGATGAACATTTAAATGGCTGGTGCAGCCTTTTTTAAAAGTTTGTGATTCCTTATGTGCTATTTACAGATCCTATATGACAAGTTATGAATTAAAAAAAAATCTAAACGAACTGGGGATTTTCTGCTGGTAGTAAGAGTTTTTTAAGTCACTCCCGCATTTTTTAATTTCTTACGAAAAATGACATACATTTTTTTTTTAATTAAAAAGAAACTATTGCACAGATTCTTATAAAAAAATTCAATAAATTATTTATTGCAACGACTAGCTCAATGCATACAAATTATGAAAAATAGTAATCAAGGGTGTGTACCTTCCATAGAACCATTTTTTTTATATTTTTGATTTTTCAAAAAGGGTGTAACTGATTTTGATACAACTTTTGATGAAAAAGCTTGTAGATGGTCGTAAAGATATTGAGTATCAAAATTTTGCAAAAATACTGTATGGATTTTTAAAGTTAAGCTCCGTACTTTTTTAAAAACTCACTATTTCGAAAACCACACGCATTCACATATAAAGCTACCTCCCTTAAAAATGTTAAAAAAAACATTTATGGAAAATCTTTTTCTATTCGGAAACAGTTTCAAGAATGTCAATACAATTTCTGTATCATAAAATTTTTACGTATTCAGTATTAACAGAAAAATTTTGTATACACATCTATGTATGTATGTAAAGTATTATTTCAAATTTGAGACTTATCTGTAGAAATTTTCATCGAAAACGGATAGTGGTTAAAGAGAAAGTCGAAAATTAATATTAATAACAAGTTTGGTTAGTTTTATTTTGACCAATTAGTCTACAATAGTACATAGGTATGTGTTTGTGTAACACACAATTATTTTTTATCAAAATCGTAAGGCCGCTTTTAGAATAAATAAGAGTTTTCATAAAGGCTGTATGGCAACTATCTACCATTAATTTTGTAGCTAGACAAATTTCAATTTCTGTTCTAGGGAATCACTGAAAACCCTTAAGTACGAGGTTTAAGAAATTTGTTTCAAAGGTTTAGGTTGAATATGTCGATGTATGTACATACATACATACAGACGGTATTTTGAGACCCACTTTTTCATCGTAATGTCGAGCGGGATTAAAACCTCGAATTCGATTTTTTTTTTCCGAAAGCAATACAAAAAATTATTTCCATAATTATGAAGATTTTCCACTATACATCTTTAACATATTTTTTTTTAATTCTAAGTCTATTGAACATAAGCGCAATTTCGTGCGACCCAGTCTTGCATTTTATTTTATTTACTTTTAATGGATAATGTATACACATACCTACATAATTATTGTTAATAGTTTTAAGTTTAATATGGAACATTTTTTGAGTAGTAGAGTACATTTATCTCTTTTATGATAGCTAAATTTCAAACTACATATAGCTATCATTTTTGCAATGACACAACCCAAATAACAGCTAATCATGAATAAGGCTTTGTAAAAAGTTATACCCACTTGCCTACGCCTTTACTTGGAAACGGCATCACACAACGGAAAGCAACCCGATTGAAACACGATGCCGAATACTTGAATAATGTTTGGATGAGGTTGTGGGTGGCAAGTTTGAGGTAATATCCTTTGTGCCAGTGTCCTCTCTCATCAGATGTTCTCTTTTCTATACTCTTAACTTCACTGCCATCTATAAAATGAAAACAAAAACATTGTAGATATAAGGGTGTGGCATTTTATAAACGTATATTCAAGTATTTTGTTTTATTAATGTATGTACGGTTGTCGTAGTCATTTTGTTTTATCCGCAATACACAACACTGGGAGAGGGCTGGAATTTTTTTAAAATTTTTGAAAGTAGAGGTATTCATGTCACTTCGTAGTTCAATCGTATACGCTGTATTGCGGATGTGAAGAAAAACTACAACAGTACCACACAAATAATGGAACTACCAATAAAGCACATTGAACAATTTAGGTACATTCTCCTTCCTACATTTGTGCAATATTTGATAAATAATATTGAAGATTTATGTATTGCGCGACTGCAAATATATTATTGTTTTCTTTTGATTTTTCATTTTTTTAGGAGACTAAGACTTATTCGATTATTTGGAAAAATGAAACACGTTCATTAATTAATTATTTATTGCTACCAAAAAATCCGAAGAGAAGAAATCATCAAAAATCTATAGTTATTTTTAATTACCTGACAAGAATTTATCCTTATGGTTTACTTTTGCTCCAGTGTTTCAAAATTCTTCATTTTCGAATTTAAAAAATATTTTGCTTACATACAAACACATGTTTTGAACACTACATATCGACGGTTAACTATGAATACCTCCTATGTCGCATTTTGTAAACTTTAAAGGGGACACAAAAAAACTGATTATAGTCTCAAATTTATACATAATTATCAGTTTTGAATATCTATGACGTGAAATAGTTTAAATTTTAAAAATTCAGCGAAACAGATGGAAATTATTAACGAAACTGCATCAAAAAGTGAGTTTCACAAAAAAAGGATGTTAGGAGGTATTCGTAGTTAACTGTCGATATGTACATATACACAGTATGTAAAGGTCGATTATTTTTCTATTTTTCCGTCGTCCTAACTATTTACATATTGACTACCGCTCCAAAATCTTTTCAGGAGTTTTAACAATATTCTGTAGGTCAATTGTTTTGTATATACCTATATAAATATATTTATGTATTTTTGATTCATCTCACATCGCAATATTTGTAAGAGCAACCAGCAGCCTTGTGGTAATTTTATGAGTACTTTCAGAATAACATGTAAAAGCTTTTTTGTCAACAGCTGACCAAACACTTTAGATTTAAAAAAAATAAGCTTTATATTATATTCACAAAGTTTCAGTAGGCATAACGTGTGTTTATGTCAGATTGAAACACTGAATGTACGCCTCTAGTCTTGTAAAAACTTTTAATGTCATTTTAGCTGGTTATGTTCTTCTTTAATTGGATAAAGCACAATTTCGAAGTGTTCAGTTAACTTAAGATTTGGCTGTTCATTCTTTTTAGAGCGAATTAAAATGGAATCAAGAACTCAAACAAACTTTAGTACATTTGTACACGATAAATATTATTGCAAGATATTTGCTATTAAACGCAAAAGCACCTATAAAAATAAAGTGTACGACTGGATCGCACTTATTTATTCTTATGGTCCAGCTTGGAATTTCAAAAATTAGAACATGATTTATTTGGTAACAAAATTTAAAAATCATGAAATGTGACCTCAGAAAATAAATTGCAACGGGAATAATGACCGAAAATGCAACTATGCAAAATAAATTCTAAAAATTATTATATCAGTTATATTAATCATTATATTATATCTAAATAAAATGCACGACTGGATCGCACGAACTTGCTCTTATGTAAAAGTACTTTGGAATTTAAGATACATTTTATAAATATAAAACATGAATTTAAAATGAAATTGCCGTCTGATTTCTAGAAAAGTACGAATTTATGCAAACAAACTTTAAAAATCGTTTTATTATTAAATAAATAAATTTTTTATATAAAAATTTCTTTAAAATTTTTCAAGAAAAAAATGTGGGATGCGAATTTTAAGTATTTAATCACATTGATTTTTGGAAATAATTTCAAAAAATAATCGTTCATAGGTTTTGAAGATATTGATTTTTCAAAAAAAAATTTTTTTCAAAAAAACCCAACAACTAATTTTTCGAATATTTTTATATACAATATTATTTTAAACTTAGGGGGTCTCCTGCTGAAAATTTTTGGTTAAAATCGTTAGAGCCGTTAATGAGAAAGTCGAAAATCAAAAAAACGGTTCTATGACAGGTACCGTTAATAACATTTTGCCCCAATTTTTTTTTTACCAAAACGTAGTCCATGTCCATAATATCACACCTAATTTTTTTTATCAAAATCGTTAGAGCCGTTTTCGAGATAAATAAGATTTTGCATTACGGGTATATGGGGGGTACCGTTAGTTTTAGAGCTAAAAAAAAAATTTCAATTTCCCCTCTAGGGAATCACCGAAGACCCATAACTACCGAGTTTGAAGAAAATAGGTCCAGTGGCTTAGGCTCTAGATCGAGGTACAGACATACAGACAGACAGACAGACAGACAGACAGACAGACAGACGGAATTGTCGGACCCACTTTATTCGTCTTCGCTATCATCGTAATGTCAACTTTGATCAAAATCTCGAGTTCGATTTTTTTTCCAAATGCAGAACTTGCCCTATAGTACCTATATCGCAAGTAAAAATGTATTTAATATATTTACGAAAAATAGATTGGTATGTTAATTTTAAGAATTTAAGAATACACATTTACCATTTTATTATTCACCCATTTTCGAGTTTTCATTTTTTCAATTTGTGTAGTGTTTATTTAAAATAGGTGTTTCTTATCTGTAGGAATTTGTGATTTTATGTAGGATTATGTAAGTCAGTAAAAGATGGTGTAAACGAAGTTCCTTGGTTTAAGCATTAAACGATTTTATTTAAACATTATGATGCATTGCACATTTATACATTCTATGAAACAAAACACTGAAATTGAAACTGTTGAAGCTTCATATCATAGGTGCATAGCATCTAAATCGGGCTAAAATAAATTTGTTATAATCCACCGATAGTTCTTATGCGAGGCTGGGAATTGACTGCCTTGGATTCTCCTGCACACTCTTACAGACAGTCGCGATGATTTAAAAGATCTTGCGTTTCGTTGACGTACGACACTTGGCGTATTGTTCAACGTGCTGTGAACCTGTCGACTCGATGCTTTGGCGACCGTCAAATAGGCGAAGGAATCGAAATAATCCTCAAACTGAAGAAATATTTTCTTAAACGAAAATTTTAATTTCTTCGCTATTTACTTTATTAAAGGGTTTAAGAACCAAGTTCAAATAATATCGATAAAACGTTTCAAATGAAAAAAAGCTAAGCATATAACCAAAACATTTCGAAAATATTTAAATAGTCTAGTGTTAAGGTATTAGTATGATACTATTAACCAATTTTCTAACTTCAAGGCAGCTTAATAATTTTTTTTATTTTTAAAAACTTTTTTTAAGGCTATTTTTAAAGTTAATTCGAAAAAATCTACGTAAATTGTCTTAAAGTCGGTTTATGTTAATTCGTCTCACTTAGCAATTAAAATTTCTCATACAAAATGCAAACCTAGTTTTCACAGTACATATTATATTTAGGATTAAAAATGTTTGAGCTTGGCTTGGATTTCAATACAATTTTACACTGAATTTCTTCAATTACTTTGATGACTTTTAGAGAGCCGGAACAAAAAAAATTAAACATTTTAAAAATCAGTGCCACCTTATTACAGACGAACAAGGAAAGTTATTAATGTCGAATCAAAATATAAATATAGAATTTGGTATTCTTAACAAATTTGGTACCTACAAAACTGTTTTCTTGTCATCGTCTAACCTTCATTCTATCTAAAATTGAGATATTTCTATCATCTTACACATACATAAAAAAGACATAAAATACGAAAATTTTGTTTTAATTATTTAGATAAATAGTTAACAATGTTTTAATTGTTTGTTAAATTGTTATTAGGAAAGTGTCATCATAAAACTTTGCTCTTCAAAAAGTATTCTTTACATTTTACTATTCGATTTAAAATTATTAGAAATTTTATTTATTTTTATTTTATTTATAGAGGAAGATCTTTTAATTTTTATAAACACATATCTATGTTTTTGCTAGTTATGATAACTTTCACAAGACATTATCATCTTTTTACTATTCGTCTTTCTAAATCAAAGTGTGTATAAAGTGGTTTTTTTCTATATAATATCTCGAAAATTTATTATATCCCTAGTTTAATTCTATCATTTCAAGGGGTGGACCTGGCCTAAGATGGGGAGCTTGCTGTTTGCAGCTTTATTCATAGCGCTACATTTTGCCACCGGCGGCCTGGGCAACCCTGATGCAAAACGTTTATACGACGATCTACTTAGTAACTATAATCGGTTAATCCGACCAGTTGGCAATAACTCTGATCGTTTAACGGTCAAAATGGGTCTTAGACTATCTCAATTGATAGATGTTGTAAGTATTGAACAATGTTAAAAAAAAAATAATTTTAGTATTATTTAGTAGGTACTTTAAACTTTGATAGCTTATTTTAATAATTATAAAAAGGAGTATGTTTTGCAAGTGGTAAAAGTTGCCTAGAGGTTTAAAATTGTAAATATTTCTTGTTGATCTATTCCAAGAGATGTTTATCCTTTTTTGTAAAATTTCTAATAAAAAAGATATCTTACTATATACTATATATATTATATTTAGCACATCTTGGATATCGATAAAATGTTGTTAATAACTTATTATCTAAATAATTTTTATTATAAATGTTATTTTGAATACATTTAAACCGCTTTTACAATTTCGTTTTCAGAACTTAAAAAACCAAATTATGACAACAAATGTGTGGGTGGAACAGGTAAGCTTTAATTTATTCATACATTATTGTACATATAACCGCCAACTGGGGACGAATTCTTGGAATCAGCAATAAATTTTAGGTTTTTAATTTTGTAGTTTTTAGTACTATGGATACCAGACTAAGCAGGACTAAAGTCCTCCCCCGGTAAATAACCTTTGAGACTATGCCGTTCCAAGTAGTATTCTTCTTATTATAATGGCTTATGAAGTTAAAATTAGTGGAGTTTAACCCTGGTACGCATCCATCCATAGTACTTTGCAATAATCAGATACAAAAAAAGAAGTGATAAATATTCTCCCTGTGTTAATACATTATAAAGTTTCAAAGCTTACTTAACTTAAAAGTTTTGGTTGCATGACGCTACATGATGTTTTATTTTACAGGAATGGAACGATTATAAACTAAAATGGAATCCTGATGACTACGGAGGTGTCGATACCCTCCATGTACCATCCGAACACATTTGGCTTCCAGATATTGTCTTGTATAATAAGTAAGTTGTTAAATCCTTACTATTTTTAATATTTTTACTTTAACTAGGAATACAACTGTTGGCAGTTCGTATGGGTCTATTTTAAAATAGTGAGCAAGATATCAATTTGACAAATAAAATTAAACAACGAGTAATTTTAGATCATTTTTAGATATATGTATCTATGTTTTAAATTCAGAAACTGTGATGGAAGAACCTTATACCTTAAAATTCATTTATTTTTTCTCAGCATATGAACAACGAGTTTTTATTGCGCGCATGGTACATTTTGGACCACTTTTTACATGAATTAATGATGTTTTTTATTTTAAAGAATTACTTAGTGGGAGAAATTGGAAGGGTGATAAAACACACTATTAACAAACTTTTTCATATTACATATTCAAAATTTCAATAAATGTTTAAAAAAATAATGACTGTTTTTCAAAATTTGTATTGTAATTTGTGTGGGCTTAGAATGCAAATTTTTTAAGATATTTATTAGGAGTTTTAGGGACTTCTTATTAAAAATATTGACAAAGTTTATATTCGAATCAATTAAGTCTCAATTTATTCACGCTCTATTTAATCTTAAGTCGCCTTTTAAAAGGGGAAATTTATAAAATTTCGTACGAAAATTGTAATTTGGTAAAATATGGCTATTTTAACATTAAAATATTAATATATGTATATGTTATATGCGGCTTTATTTAACGTCTGTTTATATATATTTTAGCGCCGACGGCAATTATGAAGTGACAATAATGACTAAAGCAATTTTACATCACACGGGTAAAGTTGTATGGAAACCGCCTGCTATTTATAAATCGTTTTGCGAAATTGACGTTGAATACTTTCCATTTGATGAACAAACATGCTTCATGAAGTTTGGATCCTGGACCTATGATGGATATATGGTAAGATCAAATTTAAACTAACGTATAAACTTGATATTGTCCTAAAGTGGGCTCAAGGATCAGTTTTATAAATTAGAAATGGCCACGAAGAAAGGAAACATTAAATAGAACATATCAGAACTTACCAGGTCTTCATATAGTAGGTATTTATAAGCGTATTTTAAATTAAAAAATGATATTTAAATTTTGAAAAATATTCATATAAAATTACATTTTTATGAACTTCTCTCTCCACTAACTTCTCCACTTACTAGAATTTGAGCATATATACATACATATACATAATGCATGTATGATAGTGTAAGCTCCCGGATTGTTCGGAATCCTAGTAGCGGCCGAGATAAATTCAATTTATTCGATTCCAGACTTTTTAAATGCAGACACTAGTAAATACAAGGCGTATATCGTTTATCTCAAATATGTGTAATTGTGCAAAACAAAAGAATGTGATATACACTCCCAAATTGCCCACCATTTGGGTCAATGGCGTCCAAGCAAATATTTTAATAACACCGTTTTAATAATGCAAAGCGAAGTTGCGATTTTGTGAAAATTGGTATATAAAATTGCATTGAAAACATTAAAAATTATTCAAAATTTTTAAATTTCAAGCTAAAATAATTATATAATTGGCACTGAAGTATAACGTGTGTGTAGGACACTTTCTTCGTCTGAAGATTAGGGAGTTAAAGATTAATTTTATTCAATCTTCTATTTCCCATTCCCGAGTTTTTCAATGTATGTACTAGTAAATAGGCAGATGGTTGAACATAATCAAAACTCTGAAGAAAGCACTTGGTTTATTGCGTATTTATAAGTTCAAACGTTATAATTGTAAGAAGTTTTATCGGTCATTTAAAACAATTTAACACAAATTTAAAAAAACACACAATTCGAGTCTATAAATAATCGAAGAATGTTCTACTATTGACAAACTATTATTGTATGAACTGTTTAATAAAATTTCTTTGTAGTAATTCGCGGCATTCCAAAGAGTTTATCTTCTAAAAGGTTCTTTGAATTTATAAATGAATCATGTTGTGTGAGATATCCACTCATTTTTGTTTTTATTTGTTTTTTTTTTTTCGAACAGTCCAATTCTCGATTACTTTGCCGCATAAATCTATAACTGACTTTGCAGGATAGCTTTCGTTAGGCTGATTTTGAGCAGAACAAAATGTTTGTGGTTTATTTTCATTGACCTGCGATTTCAGTTGGTATCCATATCATTTTAAGGTAGGCCATATACCACAAGCAGTTGTCTTTTATCGATCTGTAGCGCTCACCGTTGATGGTTTTGGCAAAGCAAGTTCAGTCTTGGTATTGGAAGAAGTACAAGCCAATGATTTTGTTTTGCCTTTCGTCCCGAATTCCAAATTCCTTCAAAATTGTTATAGCTGTTGATGCAGAAAGTAAAAAACGGTTCTATGGATAACATTTTTAGTAAACTTTTTTTTTACAACAATGTAGACCATGCCTACGTACAATTTTTTCTTATCAAATATTTAGAAATATTTTCGGGATACATAAGATTTAAGTCTAGGCTGTATGTCGAGACAGGCGGAATTGCGGACCCAACTAGAAATATGCACTAAAAAGTTTTGCATATTTATTGTTGAGTTGAGTATTGTTTTATTTTAATCATTTTTTTATTTAATTATAATGGCGCAAAATTTTAGTCGAATTAGTACGATGTTAAACATGTTTTAGTATGAAACTAGGTAAAAATGACGACGCAAATTTTAATCGAATATAGCATTATACTTTCTCTACCCTTTTATTAAAGTTAAAATCATTAAATACTTATTTTATTTTTTTAGTATCGTGCTATTTACAATCGTCACAAAAGATCTGTCTACTTAAGGCGTTTTTCTTTTTTAGTTCAGTATAGAGCTCTGAACAGAGTCCGATAATGTCGAGCATGTTCCGAACATTCTCTGAACCAAGTGTGCTCTGAGCGCTCTGAGTATATTTTGAAACAGACCTGAACACTTATGTAGCTGTCGCCATTTTTTTTTAATTTCCATCTGTCAAATGCTTGTGTTAAGCATTTTACTCTGTCTGCTCAGTTATTTTATTCTGAGCTCATAGAGCGCACTCTGAACACGCTCAGAACATGCTCAGAACGAAAAAAGAAACAAATTTTCGAAACTCTGAACAAAAAAAGAAACACAATTTATTTTTTGACAACTCAGGTTCTGTTCTGAACTAAAAGAGAAAAACGCCTTTAGTATTTTTGCAGTGTGTTCAGAAGCAATTTATTATGAAAATTGCTTAAGTACCTACGATACTTGTTACAAAATTACAAAATGTTTGAGTTAGTAAACTACTTTAAAGCAGCAAATTGTTAAGTAGAATCATACTAATTCCTTAATAAAAGGCTGTTTAAAATTTTGCGCCAATGAATTCATTTCGCTTCAAATTAGAGGAACCATCTCCTTTACGTTTTTTGCGGTGTAAGGTTTTTAATAAAATTATTAAATGTAATTCGACCACAAATTTGGCTATTTTTAAGTTTTTAATAACTGATAATTACCAAAAAACGTTCTAATACCGTAGAAGATATTATACCACTAAAAAAATTGAAAGTACCCATTTCCATTATATAATCCCAAAACATAAGACTAAAACAAAACTTAAAGTAAACTATTTCACGTTATTCTTACTATTTCTAAAGGATAATTGATTTAGTTCATAAAGATAATTTTTTAGTTTTGTTCTTAATGTGCCAACAAAAAATTTGAACAATCACTTTTCTTCTTTTCATACATGGAAACATATTTGACTTCAAGGAAGAAACAGTTTATGTAGGTTGGAAAGTAGTAAGTTTTAATAGTTAGATTAATTGTTCAAAGCAACTTTGTATTTTGTAAGAAGGTTCTGTACAAACTATTTTTATTATCTCAAGCTTAAACCAAAAGAAGTTTTTAAAGTTTTTTATCCTTGCTTGTGTGCCAATTCTTTAGAGTAATACACCTGATATGAATTTTATGCAAACTTTTTTAATAAACAAACAAATATGTGTGTAAAAAATAATAATAATACATAATAATCACTCAACAGGTTGATTTACGTCATCTAAAACAGACTGCCGATTCGGATAACATCGAAGTTGGCATCGATCTACAGGATTATTATATATCAGTGGAATGGGATATAATGCGAGTGCCAGCAGTAAGAAACGAAAAGTTTTATAGTTGTTGTGAGGAGCCCTACTTGGATATTGTGTTTAATTTAACATTGAGGCGTAAAACACTTTTTTATACCGTTAACTTAATAATACCTTGCGTGGGTATATCATTTTTATCAGTACTTGTATTTTATTTGCCAAGTGATTCAGGTGAAAAGATTTCACTCTGCATTAGTATTCTTCTTTCGTTGACTGTGTTTTTTTTGCTACTTGCTGAAATTATACCCCCGACATCACTGACAGTACCGTTACTTGGGAAATATTTGCTGTTTACTATGATGTTGGTCACTCTTTCCGTAGTTGTGACAATTGCTGTATTGAATGTTAACTTTAGGTACGTTCTATTTGACCCTCTGTTCGTTTTTCAATTTCTATATTTTGTTTAGATCACCTGTAACGCATAAAATGGCCCCATGGGTACAGAGGCTGTTCATTCAAATTTTACCCAAAGTTCTCTGCATTGAAAGGCCGAAAAAAGATGAACCAAATGAAGATGAACAGCAGCCTGAAGTATTAACAGATGTTTTTCATTTACCTCCAGACGTCGAGAAATTCGTTAACTATGATACAAAACGGTTTAGTGGTGATTATGGAATACCTGGTAAGTGATTCAATTTATAGAAATACAAATACAAGAACAAACTCAAATACATAGGTGGTAAGCGTATATACGAGTACTACAATAATATGTAAATTAAACATGTCATGAAGCTAATAATTTTTTGTGTTCAGTAAACATCTGTAACCACAAAACTCAGAACTGGGACGGACAAATCCTTAGATCTAAAAGTTATAATAAGCAATGTAACGCTTAAAGACTATGCTACCGTCCTTAGGAGAAGGAAAATTTAGTATGAGGGAGGCATATTTGGAATCGTAAAAAATTATATTTTAAAATGGATCTTATCATATTTTGAAATGGCCATTTACTTCCCATTTCCTAAGCAAAGAGGCTTATCTGCCTTTTACTAAGTTAAAAGGGTCCATGTCCTAAATTTTTGTTTAGCTTAGTGTTACTATTTAATGGGTTCATGGGCCTTTTTGTTTAGTATCTTTGGTTTTCAGATCGTAAACTGGAATAATCCAAAATTAGTGGAAAACCCAATATAAACATTAAATTTAAAAAAAAATCATTATATGTAATATGCATGTGTATAATGTTTACCTACACACAAAATTATTCGAAACCATAAAGTATTACAGATTTATGTCCATAGTGACAAGTTGATAAAGTGATAATATTTAGAAATTACTGAAATTCATTTGGAGTTCCATAGTCCGCTTTATTAGTGTTGATTCTAAAAATAGTCATTATTATTAATGATTTTATTTGAAATTTTGCGCGCTTTAAGTTATACCTAGCTGCTAAGTTTGAGAACAGTGCGATTGTTATATTACGAGTATGTAGTATAATATAGATACATAAAACAAAGGCATGGAAACAATTATTTTTTTTTAATTTGAATTTCATTTGTTCCCCCTAAGATAGATAAAGATACATGCAAAATCTGTTAATCTGTGAAGAATTTTATTCAAATATATTTAAACACATGTACGAGTATACACACACATACATACCTGCACAGTACCAAGTTTAAAATGTTCGATAAAACGTTACGATTTAGACAAAATTTAAAAAAAAAAACACTGAAAGATACGTGTGTCTTTCTTGCCTGATTTAAATAAATGTTCAATAGAAATTTTTTTAAGTACTTTGATCAATTTTAAGAGGGAAAAGAAATTGAAATATTTCAAAAATAAGTCTACTACTTGTGATGATTGTAAAAGTATTTATGCTGTCGCTCTTATTTAATAGATTCTATAAACAGTGGTCACACAAATTTTAGGTAAGCATTTATTTGCGAGTATTGTCTTGAAACTAAATCATTATTGAAATAGAAAAAAATCAAAAAGTTAGCTGTCATTCATGACACTGGTATAATCTATTATTTATAATAAAATAATTACGTATTTTATGTTGCGCATCACAGAAAGTCTATAACATAGTGATATAAATTCTCAGGTTAATGACAAGAAATCCACCTAATAAAACCTTAAAGGGCCATGATTTTAAATATGCGATTCCAATAAAAATTAAGTTTTACAAATAATTTTGGGTTCGTTATCAATTGCAGCTATATCAACGCACCGTTTTGAAATCGCTTCTTCTGGTATCATAGGTCCATGTTTTGGTGACCCTCCATTGCCATCAGCACTGCCTCTACCTGGTGGAGATGATGATCTCTTTAGCCCATCGGGTAATGGTGATATAAGTCCTGGCTGCTGTGCTGCCGATATTAGTCCTACGTTTGATAAGCCATACGCAAGAGAAATGGAAAAGACAATAGAAGGCTCTCGGTTCATTGCGCAACATGTTAGAAACAAGGACAAATTTGAGAGCGTAAGTTTCTATTTTAGTTATTAAACTTAAAAAAAAAATAAACACTTAGTGGGGAAGAATATGTAATATCATATCATATCATATAAAATATTTTAAATCGTGCTCAATTATGTATACATTATTACTTTGCTTGAAAACAAAAAATACTTCTGCATGGAAAATATTTACGTGGGTGAGCTTAGAGTGAAACTCTACTGCTCGTTAGTCCACTTTTAATTATAAAATTGTATGTGCCTTAAAACAATTCTCATAAATACCCATACAAAACTACCAAGTGAATGTAAACAGTTTTTTAGTATATAAAGTCGCGATTTATAAAAGAAAGTTAGATATTATGATTATCAAAATTCACTTTTACTTTTTTTTTTTCAGGTGGAGGAAGACTGGAAGTATGTTGCGATGGTTTTGGACCGCTTGTTTCTTTGGATATTCACAATAGCGTGTATACTTGGCACAGCATTAATTATATTACAAGCACCTAGTTTATATGATCACTCACAGCCAATAGATATTTTGTATTCAAAAATAGCTAAAAAAAAATTCGAATTGCTGAAAATGGGCAGCGAAGATGTATAGCGACCACTAGGGTTCGCAGCCGGCTGGTGGAACATGATCCAAGGCTGGCTGCGAACTCTTTTTGAGGCTCGTGACGATGACAGAGGATAATATCCAATGAATTTAATTGCAACATCGTCTCTGACGACGATGTCGCCTTCATTTTCTTCTTCATCGTTGTTAAATCCTATTACTGAGTCACCATCGTCTTCGCAGCCATTGTTATCCTTTTCATCGTCATTACAACCACTTACAAGTCACACTTGAGGTAAATTTAGAAATAGGTTATTAGCATATAATATAATTGGAAAGGATGTATGAGCTGTAATTAAATTTCAATAGCATGAACAACGAACATCAGAAGAGAATATCCCTGACAGGTTTCCGTACAAAAAAAAAAACAAAAAAAAACAATCTGTAAATATTAGAATATTTAAGTGAATTAAATAATATATTCACAGATTATGTATTCACTTAACTATTGTTAGCTTTAAATTGAATATTTCTTCACTTAAATAGGAAACTGTGTGCTGTGTGTTATTGTGTCGTGCGGATTTGTTCATGCTATTGGTTGAAACAGTTGAGTTTGTAAGGTACTTTAAACAATAAATAGTATTCAAAAACGTAATAATAGACTAAAACTTTTGTTCAGATAAGGGAAAAGAAATACTTTTTTGGTTGCGATATTATTTGTTAAAACGTATGACGAAACACAAAAATTTTCAACCATTACAATATTTCGCTATAGAGTTATTCAGAAAACGGGGTTTATAAAGAGCTAAATAGCAGCAAAAATATAGACACTGTATACTTAAACAAAGGTTAAAGAGTTGTCTTCAAAAAGAAGCAAAGAAAACGAATGATTTTTATTATATTTGTATGAAAATTTTATTAAGATTTTTAATAAACGAACTCGATGTACATTTGTATATATATACATATGTTTAGTTTCCATATAAATATTTGTTTTTTGTTTACTTCTCAATATACAAATATATATGAACGAAGAAATAAGAGTATTATTAATATGGAAATGAGTTATCATTTTGAATACATCTTTCGTTAAATCCAATCAAAGTAATTTGTTTAGATTTTGGAAAAATAAAGTGTTTGAAGTTATTAAGCGGTTAAGTGGGTTCTTAATATTTTTATTATGTCCATAATTTTGTATTGGTTTTATAGTAAAACAAAGTTTTTGTTTGGAACTATATATATTTTGATAATTTAAACAAACGTTCTCAGTTGTTTTTTTTTTCTATGGCAAAAATAAATTTATTAATTGATATTATAAACATTTTGACATTCACATTAAAAAGTTGTATCCAAAGTAATAATTTTATGTTTAATTTTATATATATTAATAATATAATAAACTGAGCCTTGACTATGAATTTCGAATCAAGTATCTGTTTGGTATAAGATGTAGGTTATAAAAATGATTTTACATAATAGACGTGTTTTGTTGAGCTTCTTAATGTACACATTAAGAAATGTTACATTAAAATTACTGAAGAGTGAATGTGCTGTTAACTTGTTGTTGTTGTATTTACATGTGCAAAATAAGCTTAATGTGTAACATTTCTTAATGTGTACATTAAGAAGCTCAACAAAACACGCCTAATATTTATTTTAAATTTATCAGAATGTTAAATACGTTTAGTTTCCTTTTATTAATTTAGGAGTTACTTTTCAAAAGAGAGCATATTCGGCTTTACTTTTTTGCAACTAAGTAGATAAGCATCAGTGTTTCTATCTTTTTCAAGAGCCACAAATTAGGTACTTTAAATAGCAAAACACACTAAATAACTGGACAATGACTTTCAAATAGGCTTTTCACATAAAAGCTGATGGCTTGATGTGGTCCAATAAGACATCTTATGTTGGCAACCTCGTAAATTTTGAGCGAATGGGGACATCGCTAAAATGATTTACATGCTCACATTAAGTTCAATAATTGGTTCGTGTACGAAAAATATCTAGATATTAATTAAATTAGTAATTTTCGTCATACCGGTTGCAGTCTATGATGTCGGAATCCACTCTACATAGAGCTATATTTTTACTAAAAATGCACCAATTTTCTTCAAGTTCTTTCAAGTTAAGCAGGTATTATTCACTTGTATGCCATTTACTATTGGCAAAATTAAAATTTCTCTTCTCTTAAGATTTTGATTAAACTTTGTATCTATGATTCTCAAAGTGTCATATTGTCAATAAATATGCCAAATATCTTCAAAACCATTAGCATAACTGCGATTACTTCTTTTATTTACACCAAATCTGAATTGTCTAGCTATAAACGTCAACCGACATACTCGTATTATATGCTTACTAGCCGACCCAGCTCTCGAAATTCGAGTGCCAATTTATTTATTATTTATTATCTATTATTTATATTATTGGAAGTGTTTTCAAGCAAATTTATTAAATTAAATTTTATTTTATGTAATATGCAAAGTGTTCGACAGTTCAAAAACAAAAATGACCCACAGTGTGCAATTGCGTGTCTCAAGTATATTCTGCACATCTCCGTAACTGTGGCTTTCCAACCATATAAAATTTATCGAAATCGGTTAAATACTTTTGGAGAAAAGTGTACCACAAAAAACATGTTTGCCGTTTTATTATACGATGATATATCTCTAAAATTCAAATAAAAACATCAGGTTTTCGATTTTTGTGAAGAATTCTTACATTTTGGAAGACAATCATTTTTTAACTTTATAATGTACAAATCTCATATAGTTGACCAAATGTTATTTGTCCTTATAATAATGAATTTTATTAAGTGGATATATCGCACGTACGTATATAGGTTATCCGTTAGTTACACATATAATAAATACCTATATTTTATAAAAAATAATAAAAATATTGACGAATTTGTATCCAGTTCTTTGGTTTATTAAATTTTGTACGCTTTATTGAAAGAATTAAATAATATTTGTTTTGTTTACAACAAAATGGAAACAAAAATGGATATAAATAATACGCGGTCGAATTCATAGCCACTTTCCACTCAGGTTTATTCTCAGCTATAGTTGAGGGTTGCTTAATGAACAGAACTCCTATTCATAAGCAAAATGTTTACTTTTTATTTTAAAACAAGTCTATTGAATTATTTAACTATACAATTGGCTTCTAACATTTTAATTATTAACTATAAGAAAATCTCGGAAAACTGTATTAAACTTACTATTAAACTCAACTTAATTATCAGTTAGAGTTTAAAAATGATATGTATTAATACGCATCCAAACATACATATGTACATACGAACAGAATAAATAAATGATAATGATAAATGTCTTCTTCGGATACAGTAGAAGTAATTTCTAGGATAGGATCCCTTTCGACTCACATATCTCTTGTAGAGATACCTATGAAACAGAACTGATGTAATACAACAGGCAAAATTCTACATTATACTTGATGTAGTAGCCCTGAAATAGGCCCCATCATCCGAAACCAACTACATTGCCCCAAATCCCATAGCTAACGGTCTAAGGAATCAAATGTAGTGTACAGAAGTAACAGACTCTTCGACCTAGAGCCATTCGCCACATTGCACAGTGGTTTGGGTTGTATGGAGACGATGTCATAATTCAATAACTTTCGAACCACATGTCCGATTGTAAAGAAACTTTCAGATATGATATAACACAGCGTAAGAAATCACTTAAGAAAATTTCAGCCCACTGACGCCTACTTACTTGGTTACATTTGTAGAATGTAGAATGTAAATGTAGAATTTCCTTAAGCGGACACGGTATTTTTTCCACACTATTGCATTTACACAATAATATACAAACCAATAAAACGCAATTTTGCGATAGTGTTTAGTTTAAAACGATTTCACTTTCCTACCACTACACTTAATTACTCTATAAAAGAAAAGATGGAAGTGGTGAATAACGTCGCATGTTGCACAAAAGTGAAGTTCTTATGAGAAAAGGAGATTTTGTTTCAAAGACGTTTTCTACACTTTTTTATTTTTGTGGTACCAAAGTAAATAACCGTTTTCTCGGTTATTGGATTTTAGAAAAAACAGCGGTTTCAACCGAGATAAAAAAATTTTCGGTGAAAACCGGATAAATTGAAACAAAATAACCGGTTTCGGTCTTAACCGTCCGGTTTTTCCCATCCCTAACTTATATTATCCATAACGGTATTGAAAACCTGGGTTTTTTCACCCAAATCGTCGTTTTTCGTTGACCAAATTTCGCAGATATTCTTTCTTGATACCAAGCAAAAATACTTCGTCCCTAAAGAAAATTTGTACACAAAAAAGAAATCGTTTTTGCTCAAAACCGTGAAACTAAAGCATTAATTGTGCTGGTTGTGGGTGATTGTGGGTGCCAAGATAAGGTTTTTCTAAAAGCTGATTATTCACTCTATATAACACAAGGACTTTTACCGCTATGTGTGGCTAATTACTATATTAAAACTTTATTTAAACATTGAACAAAATGACAAAAAACACTAAAATGGTACACGGTTTGCTAACATTAATTATAAACCAAACATCCAAATATTGACAACGAATTAATAAAATACTCTAAATACCTTACTTTTGTAATTCCATTGCGAAAAAATGGGAATAATATAACTTTTATTTAAAAAAATTCACTTCAAACTACTCACAATTATTTAAATTTATTTTCACAAAAAATTAAATATTTGGCTCACTTTGAAAGCGAAAATAAAACAGATAACACGTGACATGTATGTCAAAATACTTGCAACGGTAAATATTGAACTGTAATCTATTAGAAAAATACACTTGAAACAAAAAACAATTGCTTTCATTTTTTTATTTTTGTCGTATGGGCGAAACCACTGTGCATTGAGGAAGAGATCAAGTTTTTGATCTTCATTTCCGAAAGTTTGACCTGATGAATGATTGTGCTTTAAGTTTGATCAGAGCAAGACATTTGCGGAGGAAATGTGTTTTGTTTTTCCTGCTGGTCCCTCCAGCTGGTCCGCAACAGGTATCGTAGCGTTCGGAGTTTATTATAGGTGGGCCAAATCTGCGTAGGTAATATGCAGTAAGTTAAACTGTTCCACCTTCGTGCTGATTCGTGTAGGTAAATTGATGTAATATGTCCTTCATAAATACGAGCGGATTGTTGACTCTTTCCGCCTTGACTGGCCGATCCTTGCCTGACCGTTTATTCCCATAAATGTAAATGATATATTTATTCTAAAATTTATTTTGAGAGAAATCTGATAACAATGTGATTATTTATTCCATTTACATAAATCAAATATACGCGAATTTTTCTATAAATCGTGGCAAAGCACGCAGGCTAGTAGTTCACAAAACTTATTTTACAAGTAAGGTGATAAAAAACCTTTTGAAAAATTACTCCGCAGATATTGCTTCTGTTATTCATTGTGAAATGCAAAAAATGTTTTTCTTTGCTTAACAGTTGCTTCAAACATTGTAGGAACTATCACATATTATTTTGTTCGACAGATTCTGCATTTAAATATTTGTGTATTGAGCGACATAACAAATTACCAACCCCATTCTTCTTTAGATGAGAATGTTTGTGTTGTAAAAATTTCATAAATAAAAATAAACGGGAATTTAAACATTAATTTTCAAAATTCTTATGCTAATAAAATCATTTATATAATGTAAAAAGTAAAAGAAATTAAAGGGTTAAAAGAAAATGTACTTTTAGTTATGCTTTTAGGCATTTTCAAATTTATGGGAGTAGGATACGAACATTTTAGCACTGAATTGTCTGTACCGCTCTAACACAAATCCGGTACACTTTGGCATAATGGTAAGTGCGGTGTACTGTTTGCAGATTTGTTTTTCGAAGGTGTACTGCCTTTGGTCAAGAGGTGACAAATCATCCATATCTCTGGTTATGAAAAGTGCTTCTTATATTAACCATTCGGATTCAGCAGAAACTTGTAGGTCCTCTCTATTTCTGCTTACACGCATGCAATAATGGTTGAGAGTTTTAAGTCAATATATTTATGCTCTTTAGGGATCTTTTGCATCTAAGGTCTATGTAAGCTATCAAAACGAAACTAAAACAGTATAAAGTTTTATAAATCAATCAGGCAAAAGTTTGTCTTGTAAATTTAATGTTATTTTCTACAAACAAATTATAAAATTATGTTTGTCCTTAAGTGGGCTCAAGGTCAATTTTTGTAATTTTTTTGAATGACGTTTCGGATGTGATTACACCCTTCACGTCCGAAACGTCTTAAAAAAAAAAACAAAATTGACCTTGAGCCCACTTAAGGACAAACATAATCTTATAAAAAGAAAAGGTCACGAAGAAAGGAAACATTTATTCAAATAAATTATATGCCCCAGGATGGTATAAAATATTAATTATTTTTCATTTATTTATCGTTAAAGATGTATGTATGTCTTAATTTTAAATCTGATGACAATATGTAACACAATACAATACTCAAAGCTTTGTGTATAAAAATATATGTACCTGTACAGGTAATTGCATATTTTTTTGATTCTGGAATACATTTAATAATGTCTTAAGTATATAAAATAACTTTTAATTGGCTTCTTTCATAGCTATGTTTTTTTTAGTTGGATATTTTTCTTATTGCTCAAATTTTCAAAACAATGATACAATTTATAATGTGATGAAACATCAAACCTATACAGAAATTACATAACCTTTTAATAATGTATATAACTGAACTCATTTCTTGGCCATTTATGAATTCAGTCTTTTATGTCAAAAAATATGTACATATATACAATCTACTTATTACCTCATTTATACTGCTTTTGTTAAAAGCTATTGTTTTTTGATTAATTCTAAATATATTTTGATATCTGTATTGTCTCTTTTAGTAATAGATGTAGGTCAATACACAAAAGAAAAACAGTTGAATGAAATAGATATATTAGAAGTTATCCATAGTACATGGTAATTGTTGCTTGTTTTTTTATTTTTAAATAAATTGTTGTAACTAATTTGTATTTAAATAAAAAAAAAACTAAATCAATTTCAAAAGGTTGAAAACCATATTTACTTTCTTTTAACTTAAACATATGTATGTATATCTCAATGTATATTTAATCTAAGCCACTAAATATAATATTTAATAAAACTATTATGCTTAAACACAAATAAAATATTAGAAACCTTTAAATAATAAACATTTAAATAAAAGACAATGGAAAACATATACAGTTAACATTTTAAAAAATTAGATAAAATAAGTAACTTAAAACAGAAGAAATATTTAATAAAAATTATTGTAGTTAAATAAGCAAAAGAGCTAAACATATTTTTTTTACTTAGTACCGTATTTCTCAATTAATCTTTATTTTTCGTTATGCATATCGCTTCAGCTGTATCTATCATGTTTTATTCTCCAAACAATTTATTCTTAAATGTTTTATTTGTTGGATATATTTTTATTTTAAAAGCAACACCAAGCTTCGTACACATGACAAAAATAATACCATAAAATATTGGCTATGACTGTAACGTACATACACACATATAAGATATAAGTTTTTTAAGAGAATCGCTCACAAATAATATGCATATGCAGGTATATAAAATTAAAAAACTTTCCGGCTATATAAAGTGTGTTAAATGCGGGAAAAATTGAAAAGTGGTGAAACAAACGCTAAAATGATGCCATTCATCCGATAACTTCCTATTTAAAATTATCAATGTGCAATTTAGGAATAAAGACTACCCAAAAACATACATTATTTCAAAATTTAATAAATTCAATACCAACTTTGTTTGTTCTTATACTAGGTAACGGTTTCTTAAGGAAATGTTTAATATCGCTTGCATATCATTAAGTTATACATATGTGTAAGACAGAAAAATTAAGCTCAGCTTTTATATGTAATCGTTGTAATATAAATTTTCCTTAGTGTAGCTACTATCATTGAGCCAGATCTTTGCCTGGGCAGATTTCTTTGAAACTTGGTAGGTAGATCAAAAATCCGAAATTCCCATCTCCAAGAGTTTGCAGAAACAATTTAAATAACAAAATCCAATTGAATACAAAAATATTTTTATATCGCAACAGCAACTTAAAACTGCAATTTTGTTGTTTGAGTTAAAATTATATATATTTAAAATTATATATATTTCAATTTGATGCGTTTTTTTGTATTTGTTTATTTTAAATTTCTATATGAGAAATGTTATTTCTTATAACCATGTTTAATAGTTTATTTAAAATTATATATATTTCAATTTGATGCGTTTTTTTGTATTTGTTTATTTTAAATTTCTATATGAGAAATGTTATTTCTTATAACCATGTTTAATAGACAAGATTTTTTGCTTCATATAATTGTTGTTTGAATATAAGAAAAACTCGGATAAGAAAGAAGTTTACTTAATTCATGTTATTGTACACATCACTTTTACAATCATAACCTCATTTATAATAGAATTGGAGAATTCTCAAATGTCAAGTGATGACCTTTTCAAAAATACTTAATTATTCATGAGATTTTCCTTCTTTATCTTCAAGAAAATTTAATGTGAAATTATCTTTAGCATATCTATTGATATTTTTTGATCTATGCGAAAAAGCGTAATTTTAGTGTATTTTCACTTTCCGATGTATGTGAGCATAAAATAGGTATATATTTTCATTATAAATATACATGCATATGCGGACATATACAAATATATAATTATTTGTCAACGAATTCTGTACGGAACATCTATATGTATATCTGCCTGGTTTGGAATTTACTTCCCCCGTTCACTTTCTTGTTTTAACCCCATTAAATCTAATTATTTTAAATATTAAACATTAACTTAAAGAACTGTGACAAATTAAAAGAATAAACAAAGTTGATACTAAATTTATAATGAATTTTAAAACTAGTTAGTTTTACGTTTCGAGTTTGATTCTGCTCTTAAACAAAATTTTATTTCATAAAAATAAATAAAACTCATAAATAGGTAAATCTTTTTAATAGAGCGCGCGGGTACTTTTTTTCGTATACTTCACATTTTTATTTTCCATATACATAAAAGAAATATCAATATTCACATAAACGATTTCCGTTGCAAAGTTTTATGCAAAAAACAGATACGCAGATTTCTTGGAAATATTATCTTGATGATTGAAAAAAACTATTATGGGGCTTAAGTGCATTGTGACTTATATATTGTACCCCAGTTTACAGCGAAACGAGACCGCCTATTCACAGCTCTTTCTCCAGATTATTTCCTTTGAGAAACATTATGTAAATGGAGTAGTTTCAGAAATTGTTTTTTGCCCCAGATATCTATGTTTTTAGTAGATGAGTGCATTACATCATCTACCTAAAGCTAAGTGTACACGATTGGTAGATCTTACAATATTGTAAGATCTTACAATGTCTGACAATTATCTACCAATGAGCTGACAATTAAGTTGTGTGTGTACACGATTGGTAGAAAATCTACCAATCTCTTACAATTAATTGTCAGAAGTTGGCTGACAATTCATTTTCAGATAGCCGGCTTAATACCTACCAATTAATTGTAAGAGATTGGTAGATTTTCTACCAACCGTGTACACACGCAATTAATTGTCAGTTTTTGTTGGTTATGGAAACTGACAATTAAACCTTGGCTGCAAATTTTCTGACAATGAAAAAATTGTATGATGCTAAAAAACGAACATCTTACAATTTCTTCATTGTCAGAAACGTCAGACAACGATAAAAATTGGCAGGCCTGACAATAAATTGTGTGTGTACACGATTATCAAATACCTTACAATTTACCGTCTTACAATTAATTGTCAGATACATTTTCTGACAATTAATTGGAAGATTACACGATTGTCAGCTAGCGTACACATGATTGTCAGATTTCTTACAATTAATTGTCAGCCAATGATCTAACAATTAATTGTCAGGCAAATTTTCTGACAATTAATTGTAAGACTACACGGTTGTAAGACATTGTAAGCATGTTTTTCACTGACAGATCTGACAATATTGTAAGATCTACCAATCGTGTACACTTAGCTTAATATGTGGTGAGGTGTTTTCTCATGAGTATTGCAGGATTATTATCTTAATTTTAACGGCAAAGTCTTATAATCAGCAAATCTATAAATTGTCTAGGCGATCAATATAAGACAGTAGTGTAAATATATATATATATACACTATATTTATATATATATATATATATACATATAAGTATACATATATACATACACATACACATTAAATTCTATTTTATGCGTTACTTGAAAGTCTAGTTATTATTTAAAATGCATAGATTGTCGAATTAGGAATTTGTACGATGAAATATTTTATTTTCATATTATACCTATCATTTTATTTACGTTAAACCGAATGCTTATAGTACTAACTTCATATCTCTTTGATATTTACAAATGTTAATAAAGAGTTGATATTATTTCAGATATACGTTTAGAAGGATTTTTACAAAAAAAAATCTTAGCACGCAACGTCCTTGAAAGTTTTTAAAATTTAGAAAAGTAAGGTGACTGCTTCAAAACCATTAAATAGGATGACTATGATATCCTAATAAATTAACAAGAAGTTGTTTAAGATTTAACGATTTTTTTTCTAAATATCTGTCCTATCAAAACTCACCCAAACTGCACTCAAAGAAGTAAAGCCATTCGCAAGACACGGTTTGATGCCTGGGTACCCTCAATCGTAACCTAATCTGCTTTTAAATATGTTACATCATAAAGCTACTTTGTTAACGTTTTTGTTCTCCAGAAGAATAGTAAGAATAGAACATCGCAAACATTAGATAAAATCGATTAAAAAGTAGAATGTTTGTATGTATATACAAATGTACTTTGAAGAGAGGTAAAATTTTGGCAAACAATAATACTATACTGAGCTTCACATATTTCATTACCCTTATTTAATGTAAGAGTTTAATTTGGTGATTCCTACTAATCACATGATCTTATACATTGTGCGACAACATAACATACGAGTACTTTTTTTTCTTAACGAAGGATCTTTCAAACAAATCGTCGACGAAAAACGCAAATTGTTAACCGTTCCAAGGCTGACAAAGGAAACATTTTAGTACAACGACTGATGGAATGACCGCCACGATACGACCTCCACATATGTACATACCATACCAGCGACACAGTGCGCTTAAATTACTGTAAAATGGCAATTTTCTTGTGATTATGAATACAATTATTAACATTGGTTGAACAACAAGGAGGGACGGATAATTTATTGAAGAAATCGCGGTCTTACCTCTCGAAATGTCCAAAAAAGAGAATTCAGAAGTTTCTTTTATCAATATACCATTACTGCTGAAGAATGCAATTTTTTCATTTTATTATTATAAAATTAGAATGACAAATAGGTCTTTTAGTGAAACCATAGACACTCCAACATCGTCGAAATGTTTCCTGCCTATCCCACTTTTATCCCTTTTTTACAAACAATTTTCTTGGGAAGTAGCGAGTTGCATTCCTCCCCTGAAATTTCACACAACACGTAAAACCAATAATGCTCATCAGTTTACCCTGGAATCCAATTTTGGATGGACTATAAAATAATGGAATTGGTTTTTCATCCGCACCACACCTATGTGGAATAATTAAATTAAATTAAAAAATTGATTTTCTGATTTTCATATAGGCGTTCCCAACATTGTATTTCTTTATTATTAAAAACCCCTCAAAATATATCTGTCGGCACACTATACTAACTATCATTTTGTTATTTCAGTTACTTGAAAGCTTTCTGACACCAAATATTTAAGTATGGGTTTAAGAACTCTGCTATGTACAAAGGTATATGATATAAAAAATGGGACACATTATTACGAGTTTGTACACATGAGTACATGTACTACAAAATGTATATAATTTTTCATTACCTTTAATTATCTTGTAATACGGTTTTTGAAACTATTTATTAAAATTGTTAAAATAAATGTTATGTTTTCATCAGGAACAAAACTTACTTATTAATATAAATATTAGATATCTTAAATTGATTCGTTATTTTATTTTTACTGTCTTTAATAATGTATTTAAATATCAATATTCATTGTTTTCAGTTTATATAAACGCAAAAATGTATTTTCGTTAGAAAAAAAAGATTATAAAAATTTAAACAGACTTATTTTTGATTAGCTTTTATAAATCCCGAATTCGCACAGTAAGACAATCAAAGCGCGGTTAAACTTTTAGTTCCAAGTTTAAGGCCTAATCTTACACAGGAAAAAATAATAGATTAGAAAAATACTCGATATCTTTCAAAGCACAATTTTCTCATAGGTTGTGTTTACATTATATCATTTTTTTATTACATTTATTCTGTGTTAATTGGTTCAATTTTGGAATTAATATAATTAATTACATACATGAATGGCCCTAGCGCAATTTAAAATAATCTTAAAGTAGATAGAATATAAAAAAGACCGTTGAATACTGCCTAAGAAAAGCGTTATGTAAAATTCAATAAAACAATAGAAATTCACAAAAAGATAGTCGGCTCGAAGTTAACATTGAGGGTAAGTCGTATTTTATATGAAAATAAACGAAAACGATAAAAAAGATATTTATATTATTTGAGAGACCAGCTCTTATAAATACATGTAAATATAGTTCATGGATTATAATTATTATAATGTATTGAAGGTAGGAATTTTAGTATTTTACTGATTTAGTTAAGTTTATGTCTATTAGTCTTCTTAAGATAAAGAAAAGGGGATTGTATCCAATAAGACTAGACGGAGAAAATAATTCGACTTCATTCCCATATAAGCTTTATGAAAAATATTATGTATATAGTTTTGATTGGATAAGATAATAATTATTTGATTATTATAAATAAAAAATTGCAGTTTCCAAACAGACATACATACGTTAATCTCATCATATTTTTATGCGTTTTTTTTTCAGACAACGAAGCATTGTTAACAGATGCTAATAACATTGACATATGTTTGTGAATATTTCATAAAATTGTAAATCAAATAAAATCACTATTTTTTGTTCACATTTATTCAAACATTCATACCTTAAAACAGATAAATGTGTACCCATACTTTTAAATTAAGTATAAATTTTGTAAAAATGTTCATGAATAAAATTATAAGAAAAATACCATATGCAACATGATCCCGATTTCAAATCAAATGTCTTCCAATTAAAGGTCATGTTTTCATTTATTCTGAATTTAAATAAAAAAGTCCTCACGTTTCGGTTCTTTATTTTATTTTTCTTTCTGAATAAAACTATTATGAAACGTGTTTTTGCAGTAGGTATAGTTCTTATATTGATACATTTTATCAATTCCAAATAAAATTAAATAGATATGTACGCCAAATTTTTGGTTAATAGACGTAGCAGATTATGTTTTCTTCTCAAATTTATACATTTTACAAATCCAATTTTGAAACCGGAACTTACACATTATAAACTTGATTAAATCCTCGTTTCAAAATGGATATATTTTGTTTGTCTGTAAATGATTCAACTTTTTTTTAACTATCTACGTACATAATAACAAAATGTGCTTAGCTTGTTTGCAGAATTAGTATTTTAGTTTATTGTGTGATGTAGGAATGGAATTATGTATATATTAAGTTATTAAGTCTTAACAAAGTGATAATCACACTTACTATTACAAAATTATAAGAAGAGCAGCCAAGAAATCATAAGGAATTCTCATAAGAAAACATTTGGAAGAACGGAATCGTTTTTTTTTATAAATGGTGTTTTTAAGAAATTAAATTGGCAACACTGATTTCTGTGACTGTGGATTTGAAAGTTCTTGATCGTTTTTAAATAAGTTTGATTTAAGAATTCATCATGAATAAATTCATGCTCATTATCGTCCGTCATAGTAATAAATTCGGAAAGGTATGGATCGTTTTCACAATACGTTTACTCCAAACAATACTTAATACCCATCCCGTAATACGTCGTACAATGCGTACAAAACAAACGATTGCTGATAATGTGGTGTTGATGATTGATAGAATTGTGTCAATTCGTCATTATTTTCATCAATTAAACTTGTGCCCTACAGACCGAGTACGTGTAAGGCGCGGCGGCCACATGCTCATATTCAAACATTAGTCCAGATTTATTACCGCCAATGATTCATGTAGATCATCCATTGAAAATAAAACAATAAGGATCATAGTGACAGCAGAGTTATAGTAGATACTTATGTTTTATTTTTTTTTTTCTTTAATTTCAGTTATTTTGTGTCTTTTTTCTTTGCCATCCACCCGGCGAGAGTAAGCACTAGTTTTTGGATGGTTGAAATAGATCCAGATAAAGAGCAGGATCCCAAATTGTTTTTGTAATCCGTCTTAAAAATTAAGCCAGATCATGAAAAAAATTATCTCTCGAAAAAAAGCCAATATTCAAAACTTTTGTCTGTGTTTCATTTCAAATTGAAGTTCTCCCTCTCCAAAAAGCACCATTCATTAGTTTCAATTTTTAGAAGACTGTTGATTTTTCAAAGATTTTTAGATCAAAAAAAGGTTGTTGTTTTCACTTTGAAAAAACGGCAACTTGTGCAGAAACTTGGTGGCTAAAATTGATACATATATCCATCAACAAAAAATATTAATAGCTAAATTTATTTACACAATTTCAATTTTTTTGCGAATCTGAGTAGGTAATCTAAAATAAATATAAATTTTGACCTATTGGATTGAAGTGATAAATTGAAAGCAATTTGAAAAAAGTTTTGTAAATATGTACAGTGTGTATTAATAGAGGATAATTAAATATAATCACAAAACCCAAAAACAGAGTAAAAATAAAATACACACTGGATCGCGAGAACTTCTGCGAAGCTTCTTCTTTAGCTTCGAAGACATCTATAACTAAGATTAGTATGATACTGCTTAAAAACGGTGATTTTTCGAATTTTAAATGAATTTACAATCATACTTTCTCAGCCATTATATTAAAGTTAAAATCATCAAATAACTATTTTATCTTTTAAGTGTCTTGCTTCATACATACATAATCGTTTTGACATTTACTAGTGTATTAAAAAAGCTGTTGATTAAGTTTTTTGCACGTAAGAATACAATTTACTAAAAAAAGGGACAGCACAATACAAGTTAGAAGTACATTTTTGCGAAATTTGAATTAAATCAGTCGAACTAATATCGATTTATAAATATATACTGGAATATTCGACAAAAACAAAGCGAAATCTCAACGACAAAAAACGTTTTAAAGCATAATTGCATCTTTAGAGTTTTGTTGCCAAAAAACTGGAATTTAGATTTTAATTGATACGAAAATTAATTAAAATCTATTATTTTTGGTCTTACAAAAATAAGCAAAAAAACGTGTGGGGGGGATTTGAAAATGATATCCAACAAGTTTCAAGAAAATCGGCCGAGCAGTTTAGGCTGTAGTCAAACAGACAGACAGACAGAATTTCGAGACCCACTTTTTTCATGTTCTATATCATCGTAATTTTAACTTTGATCAAAATCTCGAGTTCGATTTTTTGTACGAATGCATAACTTGCCTTATAGTACCTATGCTATAAGTTGCAAGTAAAAAAAAATCTGTATCCCATTGGAAACCGAACCTTGATATATTCGATCAATTAAAAAAAAAATTCTTTATCCTATTGGGAACCGAACCTTGAAATATTCGATTAATTAAAAAAAAATTTTTCTGCTATTGGGAACCGAACCTTGAAATATTCGATTAATTAAAAAAAAAATCTTTCTGCTATTGGGAACCGAACCTAGAAAAATATTCGATCCATTTAAAAAAATAAAAATAAAAAACTTGTTTACCCTACTGGGGACCGAACCTTGACATGATTGATAAAATTGATGACCTCTTAACCCGTTCCACCAACTTAAAATTTTTTTTCCGCGTTTTAAAACAATAACAAAACCATTCAATAAAATCACACAAAAAGTTAGAAAGTAATGAAAATTCGGATGAAGACTTTTATATTAAAGTATGGTGGAGCAGGTTGATGAGTCTACCTACTAGTATGGTGGAGCAAGTTCGATCCTTGTGCGGGAACAAACAAATTAAAATATAAACATTAATGTTACTAGAAACAGAGATTAGCGATATGAGTAACGAAAGTAGAGTTGGATATAGAAAGAGAGAAGGAAGGGGGGAGAAGGGGAGAAGAGGAGGGGTCGTAAGAGACATGCAAGAAAAATAAAAATAGTTTTTTGGCGGCATTGACAGCCGCGCCGCGGCTGTCAATGCCGCCAAAAAACTATTTTTATTTTTCTTGCATATCTCTCATTATTCTCCGATACCTAGCCACCTCATTTCTGGTAATAATTTAGTAGTTTTTACATAACCATAAACACAAAACTGTGTCTAGCGGCTGAACGCGTCGCCTTAAAAATACGGTCGATATGTCAGAAGATAGGTAATGAACAGGCCTAAATTTTGGTATAACTTTCATGGTTGCCAGATGCCGGGAAGTATTTTTTTGACGAAGGTGAAGGTTGCCAACTTGTTTTTTTAAAATATTTTTTTATATTTTTTTGTGCCTATCATCGGCGTTCTGCGTCTAGCGGCTAAACGCGGCGGCCTAAAAATATGACCGATATGTCAAAAGATAGGTAATGAACAGGCCTACATTTTGGTATAACTTTCATGGTTGCCAGATGTCGGGAAGTATTTTTTTGACGAAGGTTAAGGGTTGCCAACTTTTTTTTTAAAATATTTGTTTAGTCCCGTAATCACAAAAATCTCTCTAGCGGCTGAACGCGTCGCCTTAAAAATACGGTCGATATGTCAGAAGATAGGTAATGAACAGGCCTAAATTTTGGTATAACTTTCATGGTTGCCAGATGCCGGGAAGTATTTTTTTGATGAAGGTGAAGGTTGCCAACTTGTTTTTTTAAAATATTTTTTTATATTTTTTTGTGCCTATCATCGGCGTTCTGCGTCTAGCGGCTAAACGCGGCGGCCTAAAAATATGACCGATATGTCAAAAGATAGGTAATGAACAGGCCTACATTTTGGTATAACTTTCATGGTTGCCAGATGTCGGGAAGTATTTTTTTGACGAAGGTTAAGGGTTGCCAACTTTTTTTTAAAAATATTTGTTTAGTCCCGTAATCACAAAAATCTCTCTAGCGGCTGAACGCGTCGCCTTAAAAATACGGTCGATATGTCAGAAGATAGGTAATGAACAGGCCTAAATTTTGGTATAACTTTCATGGTTGCCAGATGCCGGGAAGTATTTTTTTGACGAAGGTGAAGGTTGCCAACTTGTTTTTTTAAAATATTTTTTTATATTTTTTTGTGCCTATCATCGGCGTTCTGCGTCTAGCGGCTAAACGCGGCGGCCTAAAAATATGACCGATATGTCAAAAGATAGGTAATGAACAGGCCTACATTTTGGTATAACTTTCATGGTTGCCAGATGTCGGGAAGTATTTTTTTGACGAAGGTTAAGGGTTGCCAACTTTTTTTTTAAAATATTTGTTTAGTCCCGTAATCACAAAAATCTCTCTAGCGGCTGAACGCGTCGCCTTAAAAATACGGTCGATATGTCAGAAGATAGGTAATGAACAGGCCTAAATTTTGGTATAACTTTCATGGTTGCCAGATGCCGGGAAGTATTTTTTTGACGAAGGTGAAGGTTGTCAACTTGTTTTTTTAAAATATTTTTTTATATTTTTTTGTGCCTATCATCGGCGTTCTGCGTCTAGCGGCTAAACGCGGCGGCCTAAAAATATGACCGATATGTCAAAAGATAGGTAATGAACAGGCCTACATTTTGGTATAACTTTCATGGTTGCCAGATGTCGGGAAGTATTTTTTTGACGAAGGTTAAGGGTTGCCAACTTTTTTTTAAAATATTTGTTTAGTCCCGTAATCACAAAAATCTCTCTAGCGGCTGAACGCGTCGCCTTAAAAATACGGTCGATATGTCAGAAGATAGGTAATGAACAGGCCTAAATTTTGGTATAACTTTCATGGTTGCCAGATGCCGGGAAGTATTTTTTTGATGAAGGTGAAGGTTGCCAACTTGTTTTTTTTTAAATATTTTTTTATATTTTTTTGTGCCTATCATCGGCGTTCTGCGTCTAGCGGCTAAACGCGGCGTCCTAAAAATATGACCGATATGTCAAAAGATAGGTAATGAACAGGCCTACATTTTGGTATAACTTTCATGGTTGCCAGATGTCGGGAAGTATTTTTTTGACGAAGGTTAAGGGTTGCCAACTTTTTTTTTAAAATATTTGTTTAGTCCCGTAATCACAAAAATCTCTCTAGCGGCTGAACGCGTCGCCTTAAAAATACGGTCGATATGTCAGAAGATAGGTAATGAACAGGCCTAAATTTTGGTATAACTTTCATGGTTGCCAGATGCCGGGAAGTATTTTTTTGACGAAGGTGAAGGTTGCCAACTTGTTTTTTTAAAATATTTTTTTATATTTTTTTGTGCCTATCATCGGCGTTCTGCGTCTAGCGGCTAAACGCGGCGGCCTAAAAATATGACCGATATGTCAAAAGATAGGTAATGAACAGGCCTACATTTTGGTATAACTTTCATGGTTGCCAGATGTCGGGAAGTATTTTTTTGACGAAGGTTAAGGGTTGCCAACTTTTTTTTTAAAATATTTGTTTAGTCCCGTAATCACAAAAATCTCTCTAGCGGCTGAACGCGTCGCCTTAAAAATACGGTCGATATGTCAGAAGATAGGTAATGAACAGGCCTAAATTTTGGTATAACTTTCATGGTTGCCAGATGCCGGGAAGTATTTTTTTGATGAAGGTGAAGGTTGCCAACTTGTTTTTTTAAAATATTTTTTTATATTTTTTTGTGCCTATCATCGGCGTTCTGCGTCTAGCGGCTAAACGCGGCGGCCTAAAAATATGACCGATATGTCAAAAGATAGGTAATGAACAGGCCTACATTTTGGTATAACTTTCATGGTTGCCAGATGTCGGGAAGTATTTTTTTGACGAAGGTTAAGGGTTGCCAACTTTTTTTAAAAATATTTGTTTAGTCCCGTAATCACAAAAATCTCTCTAGCGGCTGAACGCGTCGCCTTAAAAATACGGTCGATATGTCAGAAGATAGGTAATGAACAGGCCTAAATTTTGGTATAACTTTCATGGTTGCCAGATGCCGGGAAGTATTTTTTTGACGAAGGTGAAGGTTGCCAACTTGTTTTTTTAAAATATTTTTTTATATTTTTTTGTGCCTATCATCGGCGTTCTGCGTCTAGCGGCTAAACGCGGCGGCCTAAAAATATGACCGATATGTCAAAAGATAGGTAATGAACAGGCCTACATTTTGGTATAACTTTCATGGTTGCCAGATGTCGGGAAGTATTTTTTTGACGAAGGTTAAGGGTTGCCAACTTTTTTTTTAAAATATTTGTTTAGTCCCGTAATCACAAAAATCTCTCTAGCGGCTGAACGCGTCGCCTTAAAAATACGGTCGATATGTCAGAAGATAGGTAATGAACAGGCCTAAATTTTGGTATAACTTTCATGGTTGCCAGATGCCGGGAAGTATTTTTTTGACGAAGGTGAAGGTTGCCAACTTGTTTTTTTAAAATATTTTTTTATATTTTTTTGTGCCTATCATCGGCGTTCTGCGTCTAGCGGCTAAACGCGGCGGCCTAAAAATATGACCGATATGTCAAAAGATAGGTAATGAACAGGCCTACATTTTGGTATAACTTTCATGGTTGCCAGATGTCGGGAAGTATTTTTTTGACGAAGGTTAAGGGTTGCCAACTTTTTTTTTAAAATATTTGTTTAGTCCCGTAATCACAAAAATCTCTCTAGCGGCTGAACGCGTCGCCTTAAAAATACGGTCGATATGTCAGAAGATAGGTAATGAACAGGCCTAAATTTTGGTATAACTTTCATGGTTGCCAGATGCCGGGAAGTATTTTTTTGATGAAGGTGAAGGTTGCCAACTTGTTTTTTTAAAATATTTTTTTATATTTTTTTGTGCCTATCATCGGCGTTCTGCGTCTAGCGGCTAAACGCGGCGGCCTAAAAATATGACCGATATGTCAAAAGATAGGTAATGAACAGGCCTACATTTTGGTATAACTTTCATGGTTGCCAGATGTCGGGAAGTATTTTTTTGACGAAGGTTAAGGGTTGCCAACTTTTTTTTAAAAATATTTGTTTAGTCCCGTAATCACAAAAATCTCTCTAGCGGCTGAACGCGTCGCCTTAAAAATACGGTCGATATGTCAGAAGATAGGTAATGAACAGGCCTAAATTTTGGTATAACTTTCATGGTTGCCAGATGCCGGGAAGTATTTTTTTGACGAAGGTGAAGGTTGCCAACTTGTTTTTTTAAAATATTTTTTTATATTTTTTTGTGCCTATCATCGGCGTTCTGCGTCTAGCGGCTAAACGCGGCGGCCTAAAAATATGACCGATATGTCAAAAGATAGGTAATGAACAGGCCTACATTTTGGTATAACTTTCATGGTTGCCAGATGTCGGGAAGTATTTTTTTGACGAAGGTTAAGGGTTGCCAACTTTTTTTTTAAAATATTTGTTTAGTCCCGTAATCACAAAAATCTCTCTAGCGGCTGAACGCGTCGCCTTAAAAATACGGTCGATATGTCAGAAGATAGGTAATGAACAGGCCTAAATTTTGGTATAACTTTCATGGTTGCCAGATGCCGGGAAGTATTTTTTTGATGAAGGTGAAGGTTGCCAACTTGTTTTTTTAAAATATTTTTTTATATTTTTTTGTGCCTATCATCGGCGTTCTGCGTCTAGCGGCTAAACGCGGCGGCCTAAAAATATGACCGATATGTCAAAAGATAGGTAATGAACAGGCCTACATTTTGGTATAACTTTCATGGTTGCCAGATGTCGGGAAGTATTTTTTTGACGAAGGTTAAGGGTTGCCAACTTTTTTTTAAAAATATTTGTTTAGTCCCGTAATCACAAAAATCTCTCTAGCGGCTGAACGCGTCGCCTTAAAAATACGGTCGATATGTCAGAAGATAGGTAATGAACAGGCCTAAATTTTGGTATAACTTTCATGGTTGCCAGATGCCGGGAAGTATTTTTTTGACGAAGGTGAAGGTTGCCAACTTGTTTTTTTAAAATATTTTTTTATATTTTTTTGTGCCTATCATCGGCGTTCTGCGTCTAGCGGCTAAACGCGGCGGCCTAAAAATATGACCGATATGTCAAAAGATAGGTAATGAACAGGCCTACATTTTGGTATAACTTTCATGGTTGCCAGATGTCGGGAAGTATTTTTTTGACGAAGGTTAAGGGTTGCCAACTTTTTTTTTAAAATATTTGTTTAGTCCCGTAATCACAAAAATCTCTCTAGCGGCTGAACGCGTCGCCTTAAAAATACGGTCGATATGTCAGAAGATAGGTAATGAACAGGCCTAAATTTTGGTATAACTTTCATGGTTGCCAGATGCCGGGAAGTATTTTTTTGACGAAGGTGAAGGTTGCCAACTTGTTTTTTTAAAATATTTTTTTATATTTTTTTGTGCCTATCATCGGCGTTCTGCGTCTAGCGGCTAAACGCGGCGGCCTAAAAATATGACCGATATGTCAAAAGATAGGTAATGAACAGGCCTACATTTTGGTATAACTTTCATGGTTGCCAGATGTCGGGAAGTATTTTTTTGACGAAGGTTAAGGGTTGCCAACTTTTTTTTTAAAATATTTGTTTAGTCCCGTAATCACAAAAATCTCTCTAGCGGCTGAACGCGTCGCCTTAAAAATACGGTCGATATGTCAGAAGATAGGTAATGAACAGGCCTAAATTTTGGTATAACTTTCATGGTTGCCAGATGCCGGGAAGTATTTTTTTGATGAAGGTGAAGGTTGCCAACTTGTTTTTTTAAAATATTTTTTTATATTTTTTTGTGCCTATCATCGGCGTTCTGCGTCTAGCGGCTAAACGCGGCGGCCTAAAAATATGACCGATATGTCAAAAGATAGGTAATGAACAGGCCTACATTTTGGTATAACTTTCATGGTTGCCAGATGTCGGGAAGTATTTTTTTGACGAAGGTTAAGGGTTGCCAACTTTTTTTTAAAAATATTTGTTTAGTCCCGTAATCACAAAAATCTCTCTAGCGGCTGAACGCGTCGCCTTAAAAATACGGTCGATATGTCAGAAGATAGGTAATGAACAGGCCTAAATTTTGGTATAACTTTCATGGTTGCCAGATGCCGGGAAGTATTTTTTTGACGAAGGTGAAGGTTGCCAACTTGTTTTTTTAAAATATTTTTTTATATTTTTTTGTGCCTATCATCGGCGTTCTGCGTCTAGCGGCTAAACGCGGCGGCCTAAAAATATGACCGATATGTCAAAAGATAGGTAATGAACAGGCCTACATTTTGGTATAACTTTCATGGTTGCCAGATGTCGGGAAGTATTTTTTTGACGAAGGTTAAGGGTTGCCAACTTTTTTTTTAAAATATTTGTTTAGTCCCGTAATCACAAAAATCTCTCTAGCGGCTGAACGCGTCGCCTTAAAAATACGGTCGATATGTCAGAAGATAGGTAATGAACAGGCCTAAATTTTGGTATAACTTTCATGGTTGCCAGATGCCGGGAAGTATTTTTTTGACGAAGGTGAAGGTTGTCAACTTGTTTTTTTAAAATATTTTTTTATATTTTTTTGTGCCTATCATCGGCGTTCTGCGTCTAGCGGCTAAACGCGGCGGCCTAAAAATATGACCGATATGTCAAAAGATAGGTAATGAACAGGCCTACATTTTGGTATAACTTTCATGGTTGCCAGATGTCGGGAAGTATTTTTTTGACGAAGGTTAAGGGTTGCCAACTTTTTTTTAAAATATTTGTTTAGTCCCGTAATCACAAAAATCTCTCTAGCGGCTGAACGCGTCGCCTTAAAAATACGGTCGATATGTCAGAAGATAGGTAATGAACAGGCCTAAATTTTGGTATAACTTTCATGGTTGCCAGATGCCGGGAAGTATTTTTTTGATGAAGGTGAAGGTTGCCAACTTGTTTTTTTTTAAATATTTTTTTATATTTTTTTGTGCCTATCATCGGCGTTCTGCGTCTAGCGGCTAAACGCGGCGTCCTAAAAATATGACCGATATGTCAAAAGATAGGTAATGAACAGGCCTACATTTTGGTATAACTTTCATGGTTGCCAGATGTCGGGAAGTATTTTTTTGACGAAGGTTAAGGGTTGCCAACTTTTTTTTTAAAATATTTGTTTAGTCCCGTAATCACAAAAATCTCTCTAGCGGCTGAACGCGTCGCCTTAAAAATACGGTCGATATGTCAGAAGATAGGTAATGAACAGGCCTAAATTTTGGTATAACTTTCATGGTTGCCAGATGCCGGGAAGTATTTTTTTGACGAAGGTGAAGGTTGCCAACTTGTTTTTTTAAAATATTTTTTTATATTTTTTTGTGCCTATCATCGGCGTTCTGCGTCTAGCGGCTAAACGCGGCGGCCTAAAAATATGACCGATATGTCAAAAGATAGGTAATGAACAGGCCTACATTTTGGTATAACTTTCATGGTTGCCAGATGTCGGGAAGTATTTTTTTGACGAAGGTTAAGGGTTGCCAACTTTTTTTTTAAAATATTTGTTTAGTCCCGTAATCACAAAAATCTCTCTAGCGGCTGAACGCGTCGCCTTAAAAATACGGTCGATATGTCAGAAGATAGGTAATGAACAGGCCTAAATTTTGGTATAACTTTCATGGTTGCCAGATGCCGGGAAGTATTTTTTTGATGAAGGTGAAGGTTGCCAACTTGTTTTTTTAAAATATTTTTTTATATTTTTTTGTGCCTATCATCGGCGTTCTGCGTCTAGCGGCTAAACGCGGCGGCCTAAAAATATGACCGATATGTCAAAAGATAGGTAATGAACAGGCCTACATTTTGGTATAACTTTCATGGTTGCCAGATGTCGGGAAGTATTTTTTTGACGAAGGTTAAGGGTTGCCAACTTTTTTTAAAAATATTTGTTTAGTCCCGTAATCACAAAAATCTCTCTAGCGGCTGAACGCGTCGCCTTAAAAATACGGTCGATATGTCAGAAGATAGGTAATGAACAGGCCTAAATTTTGGTATAACTTTCATGGTTGCCAGATGCCGGGAAGTATTTTTTTGACGAAGGTGAAGGTTGCCAACTTGTTTTTTTAAAATATTTTTTTATATTTTTTTGTGCCTATCATCGGCGTTCTGCGTCTAGCGGCTAAACGCGGCGGCCTAAAAATATGACCGATATGTCAAAAGATAGGTAATGAACAGGCCTACATTTTGGTATAACTTTCATGGTTGCCAGATGTCGGGAAGTATTTTTTTGACGAAGGTTAAGGGTTGCCAACTTTTTTTTTAAAATATTTGTTTAGTCCCGTAATCACAAAAATCTCTCTAGCGGCTGAACGCGTCGCCTTAAAAATACGGTCGATATGTCAGAAGATAGGTAATGAACAGGCCTAAATTTTGGTATAACTTTCATGGTTGCCAGATGCCGGGAAGTATTTTTTTGACGAAGGTGAAGGTTGCCAACTTGTTTTTTTAAAATATTTTTTTATATTTTTTTGTGCCTATCATCGGCGTTCTGCGTCTAGCGGCTAAACGCGGCGGCCTAAAAATATGACCGATATGTCAAAAGATAGGTAATGAACAGGCCTACATTTTGGTATAACTTTCATGGTTGCCAGATGTCGGGAAGTATTTTTTTGACGAAGGTTAAGGGTTGCCAACTTTTTTTTTAAAATATTTGTTTAGTCCCGTAATCACAAAAATCTCTCTAGCGGCTGAACGCGTCGCCTTAAAAATACGGTCGATATGTCAGAAGATAGGTAATGAACAGGCCTAAATTTTGGTATAACTTTCATGGTTGCCAGATGCCGGGAAGTATTTTTTTGATGAAGGTGAAGGTTGCCAACTTGTTTTTTTAAAATATTTTTTTATATTTTTTTGTGCCTATCATCGGCGTTCTGCGTCTAGCGGCTAAACGCGGCGGCCTAAAAATATGACCGATATGTCAAAAGATAGGTAATGAACAGGCCTACATTTTGGTATAACTTTCATGGTTGCCAGATGTCGGGAAGTATTTTTTTGACGAAGGTTAAGGGTTGCCAACTTTTTTTTAAAAATATTTGTTTAGTCCCGTAATCACAAAAATCTCTCTAGCGGCTGAACGCGTCGCCTTAAAAATACGGTCGATATGTCAGAAGATAGGTAATGAACAGGCCTAAATTTTGGTATAACTTTCATGGTTGCCAGATGCCGGGAAGTATTTTTTTGACGAAGGTGAAGGTTGCCAACTTGTTTTTTTAAAATATTTTTTTATATTTTTTTGTGCCTATCATCGGCGTTCTGCGTCTAGCGGCTAAACGCGGCGGCCTAAAAATATGACCGATATGTCAAAAGATAGGTAATGAACAGGCCTACATTTTGGTATAACTTTCATGGTTGCCAGATGTCGGGAAGTATTTTTTTGACGAAGGTTAAGGGTTGCCAACTTTTTTTTTAAAATATTTGTTTAGTCCCGTAATCACAAAAATCTCTCTAGCGGCTGAACGCGTCGCCTTAAAAATACGGTCGATATGTCAGAAGATAGGTAATGAACAGGCCTAAATTTTGGTATAACTTTCATGGTTGCCAGATGCCGGGAAGTATTTTTTTGATGAAGGTGAAGGTTGCCAACTTGTTTTTTTAAAATATTTTTTTATATTTTTTTGTGCCTATCATCGGCGTTCTGCGTCTAGCGGCTAAACGCGGCGGCCTAAAAATATGACCGATATGTCAAAAGATAGGTAATGAACAGGCCTACATTTTGGTATAACTTTCATGGTTGCCAGATGTCGGGAAGTATTTTTTTGACGAAGGTTAAGGGTTGCCAACTTTTTTTTAAAAATATTTGTTTAGTCCCGTAATCACAAAAATCTCTCTAGCGGCTGAACGCGTCGCCTTAAAAATACGGTCGATATGTCAGAAGATAGGTAATGAACAGGCCTAAATTTTGGTATAACTTTCATGGTTGCCAGATGCCGGGAAGTATTTTTTTGACGAAGGTGAAGGTTGCCAACTTGTTTTTTTAAAATATTTTTTTATATTTTTTTGTGCCTATCATCGGCGTTCTGCGTCTAGCGGCTAAACGCGGCGGCCTAAAAATATGACCGATATGTCAAAAGATAGGTAATGAACAGGCCTACATTTTGGTATAACTTTCATGGTTGCCAGATGTCGGGAAGTATTTTTTTGACGAAGGTTAAGGGTTGCCAACTTTTTTTTTAAAATATTTGTTTAGTCCCGTAATCACAAAAATCTCTCTAGCGGCTGAACGCGTCGCCTTAAAAATACGGTCGATATGTCAGAAGATAGGTAATGAACAGGCCTAAATTTTGGTATAACTTTCATGGTTGCCAGATGCCGGGAAGTATTTTTTTGACGAAGGTGAAGGTTGTCAACTTGTTTTTTTAAAATATTTTTTTATATTTTTTTGTGCCTATCATCGGCGTTCTGCGTCTAGCGGCTAAACGCGGCGGCCTAAAAATATGACCGATATGTCAAAAGATAGGTAATGAACAGGCCTACATTTTGGTATAACTTTCATGGTTGCCAGATGTCGGGAAGTATTTTTTTGACGAAGGTTAAGGGTTGCCAACTTTTTTTTAAAATATTTGTTTAGTCCCGTAATCACAAAAATCTCTCTAGCGGCTGAACGCGTCGCCTTAAAAATACGGTCGATATGTCAGAAGATAGGTAATGAACAGGCCTAAATTTTGGTATAACTTTCATGGTTGCCAGATGCCGGGAAGTATTTTTTTGATGAAGGTGAAGGTTGCCAACTTGTTTTTTTTAAATATTTTTTTATATTTTTTTGTGCCTATCATCGACGTTCTGCGTCTAGCGGCTAAACGCGGCGTCCTAAAAATATGACCGATATGTCAAAAGATAGGTAATGAACAGGCCTACATTTTGGTATAACTTTCATGGTTGCCAGATGTCGGGAAGTATTTTTTTGACGAAGGTTAAGGGTTGCCAACTTTTTTTTTAAAATATTTGTTTAGTCCCGTAATCACAAAAATCTCTCTAGCGGCTGAACGCGTCGCCTTAAAAATACGGTCGATATGTCAGAAGATAGGTAATGAACAGGCCTAAATTTTGGTATAACTTTCATGGTTGCCAGATGCCGGGAAGTATTTTTTTGATGAAGGTGAAGGTTGCCAACTTGTTTTTTTAAAATATTTTTTTATATTTTTTTGTGCCTATCATCGGCGTTCTGCGTCTAGCGGCTAAACGCGGCGGCCTAAAAATATGACCGATATGTCAAAAGATAGGTAATGAACAGGCCTACATTTTGGTATAACTTTCATGGTTGCCAGATGTCGGGAAGTATTTTTTTGACGAAGGTTAAGGGTTGCCAACTTTTTTTTAAAAATATTTGTTTAGTCCCGTAATCACAAAAATCTCTCTAGCGGCTGAACGCGTCGCCTTAAAAATACGGTCGATATGTCAGAAGATAGGTAATGAACAGGCCTAAATTTTGGTATAACTTTCATGGTTGCCAGATGCCGGGAAGTATTTTTTTGACGAAGGTGAAGGTTGCCAACTTGTTTTTTTAAAATATTTTTTTATATTTTTTTGTGCCTATCATCGGCGTTCTGCGTCTAGCGGCTAAACGCGGCGGCCTAAAAATATGACCGATATGTCAAAAGATAGGTAATGAACAGGCCTACATTTTGGTATAACTTTCATGGTTGCCAGATGTCGGGAAGTATTTTTTTGACGAAGGTTAAGGGTTGCCAACTTTTTTTTAAAAATATTTGTTTAGTCCCGTAATCACAAAAATCTCTCTAGCGGCTGAACGCGTCGCCTTAAAAATACGGTCGATATGTCAGAAGATAGGTAATGAACAGGCCTAAATTTTGGTATAACTTTCATGGTTGCCAGATGCCGGGAAGTATTTTTTTGACGAAGGTGAAGGTTGCCAACTTGTTTTTTTAAAATATTTTTTTATATTTTTTTGTGCCTATCATCGGCGTTCTGCGTCTAGCGGCTAAACGCGGCGGCCTAAAAATATGACCGATATGTCAAAAGATAGGTAATGAACAGGCCTACATTTTGGTATAACTTTCATGGTTGCCAGATGTCGGGAAGTATTTTTTTGACGAAGGTTAAGGGTTGCCAACTTTTTTTTTAAAATATTTGTTTAGTCCCGTAATCACAAAAATCTCTCTAGCGGCTGAACGCGTCGCCTTAAAAATACGGTCGATATGTCAGAAGATAGGTAATGAACAGGCCTAAATTTTGGTATAACTTTCATGGTTGCCAGATGCCGGGAAGTATTTTTTTGATGAAGGTGAAGGTTGCCAACTTGTTTTTTTAAAATATTTTTTTATATTTTTTTGTGCCTATCATCGGCGTTCTGCGTCTAGCGGCTAAACGCGGCGGCCTAAAAATATGACCGATATGTCAAAAGATAGGTAATGAACAGGCCTACATTTTGGTATAACTTTCATGGTTGCCAGATGTCGGGAAGTATTTTTTTGACGAAGGTTAAGGGTTGCCAACTTTTTTTTAAAAATATTTGTTTAGTCCCGTAATCACAAAAATCTCTCTAGCGGCTGAACGCGTCGCCTTAAAAATACGGTCGATATGTCAGAAGATAGGTAATGAACAGGCCTAAATTTTGGTATAACTTTCATGGTTGCCAGATGCCGGGAAGTATTTTTTTGACGAAGGTGAAGGTTGCCAACTTGTTTTTTTAAAATATTTTTTTATATTTTTTTGTGCCTATCATCGGCGTTCTGCGTCTAGCGGCTAAACGCGGCGGCCTAAAAATATGACCGATATGTCAAAAGATAGGTAATGAACAGGCCTACATTTTGGTATAACTTTCATGGTTGCCAGATGTCGGGAAGTATTTTTTTGACGAAGGTTAAGGGTTGCCAACTTTTTTTTTAAAATATTTGTTTAGTCCCGTAATCACAAAAATCTCTCTAGCGGCTGAACGCGTCGCCTTAAAAATACGGTCGATATGTCAGAAGATAGGTAATGAACAGGCCTAAATTTTGGTATAACTTTCATGGTTGCCAGATGCCGGGAAGTATTTTTTTGACGAAGGTGAAGGTTGTCAACTTGTTTTTTTAAAATATTTTTTTATATTTTTTTGTGCCTATCATCGGCGTTCTGCGTCTAGCGGCTAAACGCGGCGGCCTAAAAATATGACCGATATGTCAAAAGATAGGTAATGAACAGGCCTACATTTTGGTATAACTTTCATGGTTGCCAGATGTCGGGAAGTATTTTTTTGACGAAGGTTAAGGGTTGCCAACTTTTTTTTAAAATATTTGTTTAGTCCCGTAATCACAAAAATCTCTCTAGCGGCTGAACGCGTCGCCTTAAAAATACGGTCGATATGTCAGAAGATAGGTAATGAACAGGCCTAAATTTTGGTATAACTTTCATGGTTGCCAGATGCCGGGAAGTATTTTTTTGATGAAGGTGAAGGTTGCCAACTTGTTTTTTTTTAAATATTTTTTTATATTTTTTTGTGCCTATCATCGGCGTTCTGCGTCTAGCGGCTAAACGCGGCGTCCTAAAAATATGACCGATATGTCAAAAGATAGGTAATGAACAGGCCTACATTTTGGTATAACTTTCATGGTTGCCAGATGTCGGGAAGTATTTTTTTGACGAAGGTTAAGGGTTGCCAACTTTTTTTTTAAAATATTTGTTTAGTCCCGTAATCACAAAAATCTCTCTAGCGGCTGAACGCGTCGCCTTAAAAATACGGTCGATATGTCAGAAGATAGGTAATGAACAGGCCTAAATTTTGGTATAACTTTCATGGTTGCCAGATGCCGGGAAGTATTTTTTTGACGAAGGTGAAGGTTGCCAACTTGTTTTTTTAAAATATTTTTTTATATTTTTTTGTGCCTATCATCGGCGTTCTGCGTCTAGCGGCTAAACGCGGCGGCCTAAAAATATGACCGATATGTCAAAAGATAGGTAATGAACAGGCCTACATTTTGGTATAACTTTCATGGTTGCCAGATGTCGGGAAGTATTTTTTTGACGAAGGTTAAGGGTTGCCAACTTTTTTTTTAAAATATTTGTTTAGTCCCGTAATCACAAAAATCTCTCTAGCGGCTGAACGCGTCGCCTTAAAAATACGGTCGATATGTCAGAAGATAGGTAATGAACAGGCCTAAATTTTGGTATAACTTTCATGGTTGCCAGATGCCGGGAAGTATTTTTTTGATGAAGGTGAAGGTTGCCAACTTGTTTTTTTAAAATATTTTTTTATATTTTTTTGTGCCTATCATCGGCGTTCTGCGTCTAGCGGCTAAACGCGGCGGCCTAAAAATATGACCGATATGTCAAAAGATAGGTAATGAACAGGCCTACATTTTGGTATAACTTTCATGGTTGCCAGATGTCGGGAAGTATTTTTTTGACGAAGGTTAAGGGTTGCCAACTTTTTTTAAAAATATTTGTTTAGTCCCGTAATCACAAAAATCTCTCTAGCGGCTGAACGCGTCGCCTTAAAAATACGGTCGATATGTCAGAAGATAGGTAATGAACAGGCCTAAATTTTGGTATAACTTTCATGGTTGCCAGATGCCGGGAAGTATTTTTTTGACGAAGGTGAAGGTTGCCAACTTGTTTTTTTAAAATATTTTTTTATATTTTTTTGTGCCTATCATCGGCGTTCTGCGTCTAGCGGCTAAACGCGGCGGCCTAAAAATATGACCGATATGTCAAAAGATAGGTAATGAACAGGCCTACATTTTGGTATAACTTTCATGGTTGCCAGATGTCGGGAAGTATTTTTTTGACGAAGGTTAAGGGTTGCCAACTTTTTTTTTAAAATATTTGTTTAGTCCCGTAATCACAAAAATCTCTCTAGCGGCTGAACGCGTCGCCTTAAAAATACGGTCGATATGTCAGAAGATAGGTAATGAACAGGCCTAAATTTTGGTATAACTTTCATGGTTGCCAGATGCCGGGAAGTATTTTTTTGACGAAGGTGAAGGTTGCCAACTTGTTTTTTTAAAATATTTTTTTATATTTTTTTGTGCCTATCATCGGCGTTCTGCGTCTAGCGGCTAAACGCGGCGGCCTAAAAATATGACCGATATGTCAAAAGATAGGTAATGAACAGGCCTACATTTTGGTATAACTTTCATGGTTGCCAGATGTCGGGAAGTATTTTTTTGACGAAGGTTAAGGGTTGCCAACTTTTTTTTTAAAATATTTGTTTAGTCCCGTAATCACAAAAATCTCTCTAGCGGCTGAACGCGTCGCCTTAAAAATACGGTCGATATGTCAGAAGATAGGTAATGAACAGGCCTAAATTTTGGTATAACTTTCATGGTTGCCAGATGCCGGGAAGTATTTTTTTGATGAAGGTGAAGGTTGCCAACTTGTTTTTTTAAAATATTTTTTTATATTTTTTTGTGCCTATCATCGGCGTTCTGCGTCTAGCGGCTAAACGCGGCGGCCTAAAAATATGACCGATATGTCAAAAGATAGGTAATGAACAGGCCTACATTTTGGTATAACTTTCATGGTTGCCAGATGTCGGGAAGTATTTTTTTGACGAAGGTTAAGGGTTGCCAACTTTTTTTTAAAAATATTTGTTTAGTCCCGTAATCACAAAAATCTCTCTAGCGGCTGAACGCGTCGCCTTAAAAATACGGTCGATATGTCAGAAGATAGGTAATGAACAGGCCTAAATTTTGGTATAACTTTCATGGTTGCCAGATGCCGGGAAGTATTTTTTTGACGAAGGTGAAGGTTGCCAACTTGTTTTTTTAAAATATTTTTTTATATTTTTTTGTGCCTATCATCGGCGTTCTGCGTCTAGCGGCTAAACGCGGCGGCCTAAAAATATGACCGATATGTCAAAAGATAGGTAATGAACAGGCCTACATTTTGGTATAACTTTCATGGTTGCCAGATGTCGGGAAGTATTTTTTTGACGAAGGTTAAGGGTTGCCAACTTTTTTTTTAAAATATTTGTTTAGTCCCGTAATCACAAAAATCTCTCTAGCGGCTGAACGCGTCGCCTTAAAAATACGGTCGATATGTCAGAAGATAGGTAATGAACAGGCCTAAATTTTGGTATAACTTTCATGGTTGCCAGATGCCGGGAAGTATTTTTTTGATGAAGGTGAAGGTTGCCAACTTGTTTTTTTAAAATATTTTTTTATATTTTTTTGTGCCTATCATCGGCGTTCTGCGTCTAGCGGCTAAACGCGGCGGCCTAAAAATATGACCGATATGTCAAAAGATAGGTAATGAACAGGCCTACATTTTGGTATAACTTTCATGGTTGCCAGATGTCGGGAAGTATTTTTTTGACGAAGGTTAAGGGTTGCCAACTTTTTTTTAAAAATATTTGTTTAGTCCCGTAATCACAAAAATCTCTCTAGCGGCTGAACGCGTCGCCTTAAAAATACGGTCGATATGTCAGAAGATAGGTAATGAACAGGCCTAAATTTTGGTATAACTTTCATGGTTGCCAGATGCCGGGAAGTATTTTTTTGACGAAGGTGAAGGTTGCCAACTTGTTTTTTTAAAATATTTTTTTATATTTTTTTGTGCCTATCATCGGCGTTCTGCGTCTAGCGGCTAAACGCGGCGGCCTAAAAATATGACCGATATGTCAAAAGATAGGTAATGAACAGGCCTACATTTTGGTATAACTTTCATGGTTGCCAGATGTCGGGAAGTATTTTTTTGACGAAGGTTAAGGGTTGCCAACTTTTTTTTTAAAATATTTGTTTAGTCCCGTAATCACAAAAATCTCTCTAGCGGCTGAACGCGTCGCCTTAAAAATACGGTCGATATGTCAGAAGATAGGTAATGAACAGGCCTAAATTTTGGTATAACTTTCATGGTTGCCAGATGCCGGGAAGTATTTTTTTGACGAAGGTGAAGGTTGTCAACTTGTTTTTTTAAAATATTTTTTTATATTTTTTTGTGCCTATCATCGGCGTTCTGCGTCTAGCGGCTAAACGCGGCGGCCTAAAAATATGACCGATATGTCAAAAGATAGGTAATGAACAGGCCTACATTTTGGTATAACTTTCATGGTTGCCAGATGTCGGGAAGTATTTTTTTGACGAAGGTTAAGGGTTGCCAACTTTTTTTTAAAATATTTGTTTAGTCCCGTAATCACAAAAATCTCTCTAGCGGCTGAACGCGTCGCCTTAAAAATACGGTCGATATGTCAGAAGATAGGTAATGAACAGGCCTAAATTTTGGTATAACTTTCATGGTTGCCAGATGCCGGGAAGTATTTTTTTGATGAAGGTGAAGGTTGCCAACTTGTTTTTTTTTAAATATTTTTTTATATTTTTTTGTGCCTATCATCGGCGTTCTGCGTCTAGCGGCTAAACGCGGCGTCCTAAAAATATGACCGATATGTCAAAAGATAGGTAATGAACAGGCCTACATTTTGGTATAACTTTCATGGTTGCCAGATGTCGGGAAGTATTTTTTTGACGAAGGTTAAGGGTTGCCAACTTTTTTTTTAAAATATTTGTTTAGTCCCGTAATCACAAAAATCTCTCTAGCGGCTGAACGCGTCGCCTTAAAAATACGGTCGATATGTCAGAAGATAGGTAATGAACAGGCCTAAATTTTGGTATAACTTTCATGGTTGCCAGATGCCGGGAAGTATTTTTTTGATGAAGGTGAAGGTTGCCAACTTGTTTTTTTAAAATATTTTTTTATATTTTTTTGTGCCTATCATCGGCGTTCTGCGTCTAGCGGCTAAACGCGGCGGCCTAAAAATATGACCGATATGTCAAAAGATAGGTAATGAACAGGCCTACATTTTGGTATAACTTTCATGGTTGCCAGATGTCGGGAAGTATTTTTTTGACGAAGGTTAAGGGTTGCCAACTTTTTTTTTAAAATATTTGTTTAGTCCCGTAATCACAAAAATCTCTCTAGCGGCTGAACGCGTCGCCTTAAAAATACGGTCGATATGTCAGAAGATAGGTAATGAACAGGCCTAAATTTTGGTATAACTTTCATGGTTGCCAGATGCCGGGAAGTATTTTTTTGATGAAGGTGAAGGTTGCCAACTTGTTTTTTTAAAATATTTTTTTATATTTTTTTGTGCCTATCATCGGCGTTCTGCGTCTAGCGGCTAAACGCGGCGGCCTAAAAATATGACCGATATGTCAAAAGATAGGTAATGAACAGGCCTACATTTTGGTATAACTTTCATGGTTGCCAGATGTCGGGAAGTATTTTTTTGACGAAGGTTAAGGGTTGCCAACTTTTTTTAAAAATATTTGTTTAGTCCCGTAATCACAAAAATCTCTCTAGCGGCTGAACGCGTCGCCTTAAAAATACGGTCGATATGTCAGAAGATAGGTAATGAACAGGCCTAAATTTTGGTATAACTTTCATGGTTGCCAGATGCCGGGAAGTATTTTTTTGACGAAGGTGAAGGTTGCCAACTTGTTTTTTTAAAATATTTTTTTATATTTTTTTGTGCCTATCATCGGCGTTCTGCGTCTAGCGGCTAAACGCGGCGGCCTAAAAATATGACCGATATGTCAAAAGATAGGTAATGAACAGGCCTACATTTTGGTATAACTTTCATGGTTGCCAGATGTCGGGAAGTATTTTTTTGACGAAGGTTAAGGGTTGCCAACTTTTTTTTTAAAATATTTGTTTAGTCCCGTAATCACAAAAATCTCTCTAGCGGCTGAACGCGTCGCCTTAAAAATACGGTCGATATGTCAGAAGATAGGTAATGAACAGGCCTAAATTTTGGTATAACTTTCATGGTTGCCAGATGCCGGGAAGTATTTTTTTGACGAAGGTGAAGGTTGCCAACTTGTTTTTTTAAAATATTTTTTTATATTTTTTTGTGCCTATCATCGGCGTTCTGCGTCTAGCGGCTAAACGCGGCGGCCTAAAAATATGACCGATATGTCAAAAGATAGGTAATGAACAGGCCTACATTTTGGTATAACTTTCATGGTTGCCAGATGTCGGGAAGTATTTTTTTGACGAAGGTTAAGGGTTGCCAACTTTTTTTTTAAAATATTTGTTTAGTCCCGTAATCACAAAAATCTCTCTAGCGGCTGAACGCGTCGCCTTAAAAATACGGTCGATATGTCAGAAGATAGGTAATGAACAGGCCTAAATTTTGGTATAACTTTCATGGTTGCCAGATGCCGGGAAGTATTTTTTTGATGAAGGTGAAGGTTGCCAACTTGTTTTTTTAAAATATTTTTTTATATTTTTTTGTGCCTATCATCGGCGTTCTGCGTCTAGCGGCTAAACGCGGCGGCCTAAAAATATGACCGATATGTCAAAAGATAGGTAATGAACAGGCCTACATTTTGGTATAACTTTCATGGTTGCCAGATGTCGGGAAGTATTTTTTTGACGAAGGTTAAGGGTTGCCAACTTTTTTTTAAAAATATTTGTTTAGTCCCGTAATCACAAAAATCTCTCTAGCGGCTGAACGCGTCGCCTTAAAAATACGGTCGATATGTCAGAAGATAGGTAATGAACAGGCCTAAATTTTGGTATAACTTTCATGGTTGCCAGATGCCGGGAAGTATTTTTTTGACGAAGGTGAAGGTTGCCAACTTGTTTTTTTAAAATATTTTTTTATATTTTTTTGTGCCTATCATCGGCGTTCTGCGTCTAGCGGCTAAACGCGGCGGCCTAAAAATATGACCGATATGTCAAAAGATAGGTAATGAACAGGCCTACATTTTGGTATAACTTTCATGGTTGCCAGATGTCGGGAAGTATTTTTTTGACGAAGGTTAAGGGTTGCCAACTTTTTTTTTAAAATATTTGTTTAGTCCCGTAATCACAAAAATCTCTCTAGCGGCTGAACGCGTCGCCTTAAAAATACGGTCGATATGTCAGAAGATAGGTAATGAACAGGCCTAAATTTTGGTATAACTTTCATGGTTGCCAGATGCCGGGAAGTATTTTTTTGATGAAGGTGAAGGTTGCCAACTTGTTTTTTTAAAATATTTTTTTATATTTTTTTGTGCCTATCATCGGCGTTCTGCGTCTAGCGGCTAAACGCGGCGGCCTAAAAATATGACCGATATGTCAAAAGATAGGTAATGAACAGGCCTACATTTTGGTATAACTTTCATGGTTGCCAGATGCCGGGAAGTATTTTTTTGACGAAGGTTAAGGGTTGCCAACTTTTTTTTAAAAATATTTGTTTAGTCCCGTAATCACAAAAATCTCTCTAGCGGCTGAACGCGTCGCCTTAAAAATACGGTCGATATGTCAGAAGATAGGTAATGAACAGGCCTAAATTTTGGTATAACTTTCATGGTTGCCAGATGCCGGGAAGTATTTTTTTGATGAAGGTGAAGGTTGCCAACTTGTTTTTTTAAAATATTTTTTTATATTTTTTTGTGCCTATCATCGGCGTTCTGCGTCTAGCGGCTAAACGCGGCGGCCTAAAAATATGACCGATATGTCAAAAGATAGGTAATGAACAGGCCTACATTTTGGTATAACTTTCATGGTTGCCAGATGTCGGGAAGTATTTTTTTGACGAAGGTTAAGGGTTGCCAACTTTTTTTTAAAAATATTTGTTTAGTCCCGTAATCACAAAAATCTCTCTAGCGGCTGAACGCGTCGCCTTAAAAATACGGTCGATATGTCAGAAGATAGGTAATGAACAGGCCTAAATTTTGGTATAACTTTCATGGTTGCCAGATGCCGGGAAGTATTTTTTTGACGAAGGTTAAGGGTTGCCAACTTTTTTTTAAAAATATTTGTTTAGTCCCGTAATCACAAAAATCTCTCTAGCGGCTGAACGCGTCGCCTTAAAAATACGGTCGATATGTCAGAAGATAGGTAATGAACAGGCCTAAATTTTGGTATAACTTTCATGGTTGCCAGATGCCGGGAAGTATTTTTTTGACGAAGGTGAAGGTTGCCAACTTGTTTTTTTAAAATATTTTTTTATATTTTTTTGTGCCTATCATCGGCGTTCTGCGTCTAGCGGCTAAACGCGGCGGCCTAAAAATATGACCGATATGTCAAAAGATAGGTAATGAACAGGCCTACATTTTGGTATAACTTTCATGGTTGCCAGATGTCGGGAAGTATTTTTTTGACGAAGGTTAAGGGTTGCCAACTTTTTTTTTAAAATATTTGTTTAGTCCCGTAATCACAAAAATCTCTCTAGCGGCTGAACGCGTCGCCTTAAAAATACGGTCGATATGTCAGAAGATAGGTAATGAACAGGCCTAAATTTTGGTATAACTTTCATGGTTGCCAGATGCCGGGAAGTATTTTTTTGACGAAGGTGAAGGTTGTCAACTTGTTTTTTTAAAATATTTTTTTATATTTTTTTGTGCCTATCATCGGCGTTCTGCGTCTAGCGGCTAAACGCGGCGGCCTAAAAATATGACCGATATGTCAAAAGATAGGTAATGAACAGGCCTACATTTTGGTATAACTTTCATGGTTGCCAGATGTCGGGAAGTATTTTTTTGACGAAGGTTAAGGGTTGCCAACTTTTTTTTAAAATATTTGTTTAGTCCCGTAATCACAAAAATCTCTCTAGCGGCTGAACGCGTCGCCTTAAAAATACGGTCGATATGTCAGAAGATAGGTAATGAACAGGCCTAAATTTTGGTATAACTTTCATGGTTGCCAGATGCCGGGAAGTATTTTTTTGATGAAGGTGAAGGTTGCCAACTTGTTTTTTTTAAATATTTTTTTATATTTTTTTGTGCCTATCATCGGCGTTCTGCGTCTAGCGGCTAAACGCGGCGTCCTAAAAATATGACCGATATGTCAAAAGATAGGTAATGAACAGGCCTACATTTTGGTATAACTTTCATGGTTGCCAGATGTCGGGAAGTATTTTTTTGACGAAGGTTAAGGGTTGCCAACTTTTTTTTTAAAATATTTGTTTAGTCCCGTAATCACAAAAATCTCTCTAGCGGCTGAACGCGTCGCCTTAAAAATACGGTCGATATGTCAGAAGATAGGTAATGAACAGGCCTAAATTTTGGTATAACTTTCATGGTTGCCAGATGCCGGGAAGTATTTTTTTGACGAAGGTGAAGGTTGCCAACTTGTTTTTTTAAAATATTTTTTTATATTTTTTTGTGCCTATCATCGGCGTTCTGCGTCTAGCGGCTAAACGCGGCGGCCTAAAAATATGACCGATATGTCAAAAGATAGGTAATGAACAGGCCTACATTTTGGTATAACTTTCATGGTTGCCAGATGTCGGGAAGTATTTTTTTGACGAAGGTTAAGGGTTGCCAACTTTTTTTTTAAAATATTTGTTTAGTCCCGTAATCACAAAAATCTCTCTAGCGGCTGAACGCGTCGCCTTAAAAATACGGTCGATATGTCAGAAGATAGGTAATGAACAGGCCTAAATTTTGGTATAACTTTCATGGTTGCCAGATGCCGGGAAGTATTTTTTTGATGAAGGTGAAGGTTGCCAACTTGTTTTTTTAAAATATTTTTTTATATTTTTTTGTGCCTATCATCGGCGTTCTGCGTCTAGCGGCTAAACGCGGCGGCCTAAAAATATGACCGATATGTCAAAAGATAGGTAATGAACAGGCCTACATTTTGGTATAACTTTCATGGTTGCCAGATGTCGGGAAGTATTTTTTTGACGAAGGTTAAGGGTTGCCAACTTTTTTTTAAAAATATTTGTTTAGTCCCGTAATCACAAAAATCTCTCTAGCGGCTGAACGCGTCGCCTTAAAAATACGGTCGATATGTCAGAAGATAGGTAATGAACAGGCCTAAATTTTGGTATAACTTTCATGGTTGCCAGATGCCGGGAAGTATTTTTTTGACGAAGGTGAAGGTTGCCAACTTGTTTTTTTAAAATATTTTTTTATATTTTTTTGTGCCTATCATCGGCGTTCTGCGTCTAGCGGCTAAACGCGGCGGCCTAAAAATATGACCGATATGTCAAAAGATAGGTAATGAACAGGCCTACATTTTGGTATAACTTTCATGGTTGCCAGATGTCGGGAAGTATTTTTTTGACGAAGGTTAAGGGTTGCCAACTTTTTTTTAAAAATATTTGTTTAGTCCCGTAATCACAAAAATCTCTCTAGCGGCTGAACGCGTCGCCTTAAAAATACGGTCGATATGTCAGAAGATAGGTAATGAACAGGCCTAAATTTTGGTATAACTTTCATGGTTGCCAGATGCCGGGAAGTATTTTTTTGACGAAGGTGAAGGTTGTCAACTTGTTTTTTTAAAATATTTTTTTATATTTTTTTGTGCCTATCATCGGCGTTCTGCGTCTAGCGGCTAAACGCGGCGGCCTAAAAATATGACCGATATGTCAAAAGATAGGTAATGAACAGGCCTACATTTTGGTATAACTTTCATGGTTGCCAGATGTCGGGAAGTATTTTTTTGACGAAGGTTAAGGGTTGCCAACTTTTTTTTAAAATATTTGTTTAGTCCCGTAATCACAAAAATCTCTCTAGCGGCTGAACGCGTCGCCTTAAAAATACGGTCGATATGTCAGAAGATAGGTAATGAACAGGCCTAAATTTTGGTATAACTTTCATGGTTGCCAGATGCCGGGAAGTATTTTTTTGATGAAGGTGAAGGTTGCCAACTTGTTTTTTTTTAAATATTTTTTTATATTTTTTTGTGCCTATCATCGGCGTTCTGCGTCTAGCGGCTAAACGCGGCGTCCTAAAAATATGACCGATATGTCAAAAGATAGGTAATGAACAGGCCTACATTTTGGTATAACTTTCATGGTTGCCAGATGTCGGGAAGTATTTTTTTGACGAAGGTTAAGGGTTGCCAACTTTTTTTTTAAAATATTTGTTTAGTCCCGTAATCACAAAAATCTCTCTAGCGGCTGAACGCGTCGCCTTAAAAATACGGTCGATATGTCAGAAGATAGGTAATGAACAGGCCTAAATTTTGGTATAACTTTCATGGTTGCCAGATGCCGGGAAGTATTTTTTTGACGAAGGTGAAGGTTGCCAACTTGTTTTTTTAAAATATTTTTTTATATTTTTTTGTGCCTATCATCGGCGTTCTGCGTCTAGCGGCTAAACGCGGCGGCCTAAAAATATGACCGATATGTCAAAAGATAGGTAATGAACAGGCCTACATTTTGGTATAACTTTCATGGTTGCCAGATGTCGGGAAGTATTTTTTTGACGAAGGTTAAGGGTTGCCAACTTTTTTTTTAAAATATTTGTTTAGTCCCGTAATCACAAAAATCTCTCTAGCGGCTGAACGCGTCGCCTTAAAAATACGGTCGATATGTCAGAAGATAGGTAATGAACAGGCCTAAATTTTGGTATAACTTTCATGGTTGCCAGATGCCGGGAAGTATTTTTTTGATGAAGGTGAAGGTTGCCAACTTGTTTTTTTAAAATATTTTTTTATATTTTTTTGTGCCTATCATCGGCGTTCTGCGTCTAGCGGCTAAACGCGGCGGCCTAAAAATATGACCGATATGTCAAAAGATAGGTAATGAACAGGCCTACATTTTGGTATAACTTTCATGGTTGCCAGATGTCGGGAAGTATTTTTTTGACGAAGGTTAAGGGTTGCCAACTTGTTTTTTTAAAATATTTTTTTATATTTTTTTGTGCCTATCATCGGCGTTCTGCGTCTAGCGGCTAAACGCGGCGGCCTAAAAATATGACCGATATGTCAAAAGATAGGTAATGAACAGGCCTACATTTTGGTATAACTTTCATGGTTGCCAGATGTCGGGAAGTATTTTTTTGACGAAGGTTAAGGGTTGCCAACTTTTTTTTAAAAATATTTGTTTAGTCCCGTAATCACAAAAATCTCTCTAGCGGCTGAACGCGTCGCCTTAAAAATACGGTCGATATGTCAGAAGATAGGTAATGAACAGGCCTAAATTTTGGTATAACTTTCATGGTTGCCAGATGCCGGGAAGTATTTTTTTGACGAAGGTGAAGGTTGCCAACTTGTTTTTTTAAAATATTTTTTTATATTTTTTTGTGCCTATCATCGGCGTTCTGCGTCTAGCGGCTAAACGCGGCGGCCTAAAAATATGACCGATATGTCAAAAGATAGGTAATGAACAGGCCTACATTTTGGTATAACTTTCATGGTTGCCAGATGTCGGGAAGTATTTTTTTGACGAAGGTTAAGGGTTGCCAACTTTTTTTTTAAAATATTTGTTTAGTCCCGTAATCACAAAAATCTCTCTAGCGGCTGAACGCGTCGCCTTAAAAATACGGTCGATATGTCAGAAGATAGGTAATGAACAGGCCTAAATTTTGGTATAACTTTCATGGTTGCCAGATGCCGGGAAGTATTTTTTTGACGAAGGTGAAGGTTGTCAACTTGTTTTTTTAAAATATTTTTTTATATTTTTTTGTGCCTATCATCGGCGTTCTGCGTCTAGCGGCTAAACGCGGCGGCCTAAAAATATGACCGATATGTCAAAAGATAGGTAATGAACAGGCCTACATTTTGGTATAACTTTCATGGTTGCCAGATGTCGGGAAGTATTTTTTTGACGAAGGTTAAGGGTTGCCAACTTTTTTTTAAAATATTTGTTTAGTCCCGTAATCACAAAAATCTCTCTAGCGGCTGAACGCGTCGCCTTAAAAATACGGTCGATATGTCAGAAGATAGGTAATGAACAGGCCTAAATTTTGGTATAACTTTCATGGTTGCCAGATGCCGGGAAGTATTTTTTTGATGAAGGTGAAGGTTGCCAACTTGTTTTTTTTTAAATATTTTTTTATATTTTTTTGTGCCTATCATCGGCGTTCTGCGTCTAGCGGCTAAACGCGGCGTCCTAAAAATATGACCGATATGTCAAAAGATAGGTAATGAACAGGCCTACATTTTGGTATAACTTTCATGGTTGCCAGATGTCGGGAAGTATTTTTTTGACGAAGGTTAAGGGTTGCCAACTTTTTTTTTAAAATATTTGTTTAGTCCCGTAATCACAAAAATCTCTCTAGCGGCTGAACGCGTCGCCTTAAAAATACGGTCGATATGTCAGAAGATAGGTAATGAACAGGCCTAAATTTTGGTATAACTTTCATGGTTGCCAGATGCCGGGAAGTATTTTTTTGACGAAGGTGAAGGTTGCCAACTTGTTTTTTTAAAATATTTTTTTATATTTTTTTGTGCCTATCATCGGCGTTCTGCGTCTAGCGGCTAAACGCGGCGGCCTAAAAATATGACCGATATGTCAAAAGATAGGTAATGAACAGGCCTACATTTTGGTATAACTTTCATGGTTGCCAGATGTCGGGAAGTATTTTTTTGACGAAGGTTAAGGGTTGCCAACTTTTTTTTTAAAATATTTGTTTAGTCCCGTAATCACAAAAATCTCTCTAGCGGCTGAACGCGTCGCCTTAAAAATACGGTCGATATGTCAGAAGATAGGTAATGAACAGGCCTAAATTTTGGTATAACTTTCATGGTTGCCAGATGCCGGGAAGTATTTTTTTGATGAAGGTGAAGGTTGCCAACTTGTTTTTTTAAAATATTTTTTTATATTTTTTTGTGCCTATCATCGGCGTTCTGCGTCTAGCGGCTAAACGCGGCGGCCTAAAAATATGACCGATATGTCAAAAGATAGGTAATGAACAGGCCTACATTTTGGTATAACTTTCATGGTTGCCAGATGTCGGGAAGTATTTTTTTGACGAAGGTTAAGGGTTGCCAACTTTTTTTAAAAATATTTGTTTAGTCCCGTAATCACAAAAATCTCTCTAGCGGCTGAACGCGTCGCCTTAAAAATACGGTCGATATGTCAGAAGATAGGTAATGAACAGGCCTAAATTTTGGTATAACTTTCATGGTTGCCAGATGCCGGGAAGTATTTTTTTGACGAAGGTGAAGGTTGCCAACTTGTTTTTTTAAAATATTTTTTTATATTTTTTTGTGCCTATCATCGGCGTTCTGCGTCTAGCGGCTAAACGCGGCGGCCTAAAAATATGACCGATATGTCAAAAGATAGGTAATGAACAGGCCTACATTTTGGTATAACTTTCATGGTTGCCAGATGTCGGGAAGTATTTTTTTGACGAAGGTTAAGGGTTGCCAACTTTTTTTTTAAAATATTTGTTTAGTCCCGTAATCACAAAAATCTCTCTAGCGGCTGAACGCGTCGCCTTAAAAATACGGTCGATATGTCAGAAGATAGGTAATGAACAGGCCTAAATTTTGGTATAACTTTCATGGTTGCCAGATGCCGGGAAGTATTTTTTTGACGAAGGTGAAGGTTGCCAACTTGTTTTTTTAAAATATTTTTTTATATTTTTTTGTGCCTATCATCGGCGTTCTGCGTCTAGCGGCTAAACGCGGCGGCCTAAAAATATGACCGATATGTCAAAAGATAGGTAATGAACAGGCCTACATTTTGGTATAACTTTCATGGTTGCCAGATGTCGGGAAGTATTTTTTTGACGAAGGTTAAGGGTTGCCAACTTTTTTTTTAAAATATTTGTTTAGTCCCGTAATCACAAAAATCTCTCTAGCGGCTGAACGCGTCGCCTTAAAAATACGGTCGATATGTCAGAAGATAGGTAATGAACAGGCCTAAATTTTGGTATAACTTTCATGGTTGCCAGATGCCGGGAAGTATTTTTTTGATGAAGGTGAAGGTTGCCAACTTGTTTTTTTAAAATATTTTTTTATATTTTTTTGTGCCTATCATCGGCGTTCTGCGTCTAGCGGCTAAACGCGGCGGCCTAAAAATATGACCGATATGTCAAAAGATAGGTAATGAACAGGCCTACATTTTGGTATAACTTTCATGGTTGCCAGATGTCGGGAAGTATTTTTTTGACGAAGGTTAAGGGTTGCCAACTTTTTTTTAAAAATATTTGTTTAGTCCCGTAATCACAAAAATCTCTCTAGCGGCTGAACGCGTCGCCTTAAAAATACGGTCGATATGTCAGAAGATAGGTAATGAACAGGCCTAAATTTTGGTATAACTTTCATGGTTGCCAGATGCCGGGAAGTATTTTTTTGACGAAGGTGAAGGTTGCCAACTTGTTTTTTTAAAATATTTTTTTATATTTTTTTGTGCCTATCATCGGCGTTCTGCGTCTAGCGGCTAAACGCGGCGGCCTAAAAATATGACCGATATGTCAAAAGATAGGTAATGAACAGGCCTACATTTTGGTATAACTTTCATGGTTGCCAGATGTCGGGAAGTATTTTTTTGACGAAGGTTAAGGGTTGCCAACTTTTTTTTTAAAATATTTGTTTAGTCCCGTAATCACAAAAATCTCTCTAGCGGCTGAACGCGTCGCCTTAAAAATACGGTCGATATGTCAGAAGATAGGTAATGAACAGGCCTAAATTTTGGTATAACTTTCATGGTTGCCAGATGCCGGGAAGTATTTTTTTGATGAAGGTGAAGGTTGCCAACTTGTTTTTTTAAAATATTTTTTTATATTTTTTTGTGCCTATCATCGGCGTTCTGCGTCTAGCGGCTAAACGCGGCGGCCTAAAAATATGACCGATATGTCAAAAGATAGGTAATGAACAGGCCTACATTTTGGTATAACTTTCATGGTTGCCAGATGTCGGGAAGTATTTTTTTGACGAAGGTTAAGGGTTGCCAACTTTTTTTTTAAAATATTTGTTTAGTCCCGTAATCACAAAAATCTCTCTAGCGGCTGAACGCGTCGCCTTAAAAATACGGTCGATATGTCAGAAGATAGGTAATGAACAGGCCTAAATTTTGGTATAACTTTCATGGTTGCCAGATGCCGGGAAGTATTTTTTTGATGAAGGTGAAGGTTGCCAACTTGTTTTTTTAAAATATTTTTTTATATTTTTTTGTGCCTATCATCGGCGTTCTGCGTCTAGCGGCTAAACGCGGCGGCCTAAAAATATGACCGATATGTCAAAAGATAGGTAATGAACAGGCCTACATTTTGGTATAACTTTCATGGTTGCCAGATGTCGGGAAGTATTTTTTTGACGAAGGTTAAGGGTTGCCAACTTTTTTTTAAAAATATTTGTTTAGTCCCGTAATCACAAAAATCTCTCTAGCGGCTGAACGCGTCGCCTTAAAAATACGGTCGATATGTCAGAAGATAGGTAATGAACAGGCCTAAATTTTGGTATAACTTTCATGGTTGCCAGATGCCGGGAAGTATTTTTTTGACGAAGGTGAAGGTTGCCAACTTGTTTTTTTAAAATATTTTTTTATATTTTTTTGTGCCTATCATCGGCGTTCTGCGTCTAGCGGCTAAACGCGGCGGCCTAAAAATATGACCGATATGTCAAAAGATAGGTAATGAACAGGCCTACATTTTGGTATAACTTTCATGGTTGCCAGATGTCGGGAAGTATTTTTTTGACGAAGGTTAAGGGTTGCCAACTTTTTTTTTAAAATATTTGTTTAGTCCCGTAATCACAAAAATCTCTCTAGCGGCTGAACGCGTCGCCTTAAAAATACGGTCGATATGTCAGAAGATAGGTAATGAACAGGCCTAAATTTTGGTATAACTTTCATGGTTGCCAGATGCCGGGAAGTATTTTTTTGACGAAGGTGAAGGTTGTCAACTTGTTTTTTTAAAATATTTTTTTATATTTTTTTGTGCCTATCATCGGCGTTCTGCGTCTAGCGGCTAAACGCGGCGGCCTAAAAATATGACCGATATGTCAAAAGATAGGTAATGAACAGGCCTACATTTTGGTATAACTTTCATGGTTGCCAGATGTCGGGAAGTATTTTTTTGACGAAGGTTAAGGGTTGCCAACTTTTTTTTAAAATATTTGTTTAGTCCCGTAATCACAAAAATCTCTCTAGCGGCTGAACGCGTCGCCTTAAAAATACGGTCGATATGTCAGAAGATAGGTAATGAACAGGCCTAAATTTTGGTATAACTTTCATGGTTGCCAGATGCCGGGAAGTATTTTTTTGATGAAGGTGAAGGTTGCCAACTTGTTTTTTTTAAATATTTTTTTATATTTTTTTGTGCCTATCATCGGCGTTCTGCGTCTAGCGGCTAAACGCGGCGTCCTAAAAATATGACCGATATGTCAAAAGATAGGTAATGAACAGGCCTACATTTTGGTATAACTTTCATGGTTGCCAGATGTCGGGAAGTATTTTTTTGACGAAGGTTAAGGGTTGCCAACTTTTTTTTAAAATATTTGTTTAGTCCCGTAATCACAAAAATCTCTCTAGCGGCTGAACGCGTCGCCTTAAAAATACGGTCGATATGTCAGAAGATAGGTAATGAACAGGCCTAAATTTTGGTATAACTTTCATGGTTGCCAGATGCCGGGAAGTATTTTTTTGATGAAGGTGAAGGTTGCCAACTTGTTTTTTTAAAATATTTTTTTATATTTTTTTGTGCCTATCATCGGCGTTCTGCGTCTAGCGGCTAAACGCGGCGGCCTAAAAATATGACCGATATGTCAAAAGATAGGTAATGAACAGGCCTACATTTTGGTATAACTTTCATGGTTGCCAGATGTCGGGAAGTATTTTTTTGACGAAGGTTAAGGGTTGCCAACTTTTTTTTAAAAATATTTGTTTAGTCCCGTAATCACAAAAATCTCTCTAGCGGCTGAACGCGTCGCCTTAAAAATACGGTCGATATGTCAGAAGATAGGTAATGAACAGGCCTAAATTTTGGTATAACTTTCATGGTTGCCAGATGCCGGGAAGTATTTTTTTGACGAAGGTGAAGGTTGCCAACTTGTTTTTTTAAAATATTTTTTTATATTTTTTTGTGCCTATCATCGGCGTTCTGCGTCTAGCGGCTAAACGCGGCGGCCTAAAAATATGACCGATATGTCAAAAGATAGGTAATGAACAGGCCTACATTTTGGTATAACTTTCATGGTTGCCAGATGTCGGGAAGTATTTTTTTGACGAAGGTTAAGGGTTGCCAACTTTTTTTTAAAAATATTTGTTTAGTCCCGTAATCACAAAAATCTCTCTAGCGGCTGAACGCGTCGCCTTAAAAATACGGTCGATATGTCAGAAGATAGGTAATGAACAGGCCTAAATTTTGGTATAACTTTCATGGTTGCCAGATGCCGGGAAGTATTTTTTTGACGAAGGTGAAGGTTGCCAACTTGTTTTTTTAAAATATTTTTTTATATTTTTTTGTGCCTATCATCGGCGTTCTGCGTCTAGCGGCTAAACGCGGCGGCCTAAAAATATGACCGATATGTCAAAAGATAGGTAATGAACAGGCCTACATTTTGGTATAACTTTCATGGTTGCCAGATGTCGGGAAGTATTTTTTTGACGAAGGTTAAGGGTTGCCAACTTTTTTTTTAAAATATTTGTTTAGTCCCGTAATCACAAAAATCTCTCTAGCGGCTGAACGCGTCGCCTTAAAAATACGGTCGATATGTCAGAAGATAGGTAATGAACAGGCCTAAATTTTGGTATAACTTTCATGGTTGCCAGATGCCGGGAAGTATTTTTTTGATGAAGGTGAAGGTTGCCAACTTGTTTTTTTAAAATATTTTTTTATATTTTTTTGTGCCTATCATCGGCGTTCTGCGTCTAGCGGCTAAACGCGGCGGCCTAAAAATATGACCGATATGTCAAAAGATAGGTAATGAACAGGCCTACATTTTGGTATAACTTTCATGGTTGCCAGATGTCGGGAAGTATTTTTTTGACGAAGGTTAAGGGTTGCCAACTTTTTTTTAAAAATATTTGTTTAGTCCCGTAATCACAAAAATCTCTCTAGCGGCTGAACGCGTCGCCTTAAAAATACGGTCGATATGTCAGAAGATAGGTAATGAACAGGCCTAAATTTTGGTATAACTTTCATGGTTGCCAGATGCCGGGAAGTATTTTTTTGACGAAGGTGAAGGTTGCCAACTTGTTTTTTTAAAATATTTTTTTATATTTTTTTGTGCCTATCATCGGCGTTCTGCGTCTAGCGGCTAAACGCGGCGGCCTAAAAATATGACCGATATGTCAAAAGATAGGTAATGAACAGGCCTACATTTTGGTATAACTTTCATGGTTGCCAGATGTCGGGAAGTATTTTTTTGACGAAGGTTAAGGGTTGCCAACTTTTTTTTTAAAATATTTGTTTAGTCCCGTAATCACAAAAATCTCTCTAGCGGCTGAACGCGTCGCCTTAAAAATACGGTCGATATGTCAGAAGATAGGTAATGAACAGGCCTAAATTTTGGTATAACTTTCATGGTTGCCAGATGCCGGGAAGTATTTTTTTGACGAAGGTGAAGGTTGTCAACTTGTTTTTTTAAAATATTTTTTTATATTTTTTTGTGCCTATCATCGGCGTTCTGCGTCTAGCGGCTAAACGCGGCGGCCTAAAAATATGACCGATATGTCAAAAGATAGGTAATGAACAGGCCTACATTTTGGTATAACTTTCATGGTTGCCAGATGTCGGGAAGTATTTTTTTGACGAAGGTTAAGGGTTGCCAACTTTTTTTTAAAATATTTGTTTAGTCCCGTAATCACAAAAATCTCTCTAGCGGCTGAACGCGTCGCCTTAAAAATACGGTCGATATGTCAGAAGATAGGTAATGAACAGGCCTAAATTTTGGTATAACTTTCATGGTTGCCAGATGCCGGGAAGTATTTTTTTGATGAAGGTGAAGGTTGCCAACTTGTTTTTTTTTAAATATTTTTTTATATTTTTTTGTGCCTATCATCGGCGTTCTGCGTCTAGCGGCTAAACGCGGCGTCCTAAAAATATGACCGATATGTCAAAAGATAGGTAATGAACAGGCCTACATTTTGGTATAACTTTCATGGTTGCCAGATGTCGGGAAGTATTTTTTTGACGAAGGTTAAGGGTTGCCAACTTTTTTTTTAAAATATTTGTTTAGTCCCGTAATCACAAAAATCTCTCTAGCGGCTGAACGCGTCGCCTTAAAAATACGGTCGATATGTCAGAAGATAGGTAATGAACAGGCCTAAATTTTGGTATAACTTTCATGGTTGCCAGATGCCGGGAAGTATTTTTTTGACGAAGGTGAAGGTTGCCAACTTGTTTTTTTAAAATATTTTTTTATATTTTTTTGTGCCTATCATCGGCGTTCTGCGTCTAGCGGCTAAACGCGGCGGCCTAAAAATATGACCGATATGTCAAAAGATAGGTAATGAACAGGCCTACATTTTGGTATAACTTTCATGGTTGCCAGATGTCGGGAAGTATTTTTTTGACGAAGGTTAAGGGTTGCCAACTTTTTTTTTAAAATATTTGTTTAGTCCCGTAATCACAAAAATCTCTCTAGCGGCTGAACGCGTCGCCTTAAAAATACGGTCGATATGTCAGAAGATAGGTAATGAACAGGCCTAAATTTTGGTATAACTTTCATGGTTGCCAGATGCCGGGAAGTATTTTTTTGATGAAGGTGAAGGTTGCCAACTTGTTTTTTTAAAATATTTTTTTATATTTTTTTGTGCCTATCATCGGCGTTCTGCGTCTAGCGGCTAAACGCGGCGGCCTAAAAATATGACCGATATGTCAAAAGATAGGTAATGAACAGGCCTACATTTTGGTATAACTTTCATGGTTGCCAGATGTCGGGAAGTATTTTTTTGACGAAGGTTAAGGGTTGCCAACTTTTTTTAAAAATATTTGTTTAGTCCCGTAATCACAAAAATCTCTCTAGCGGCTGAACGCGTCGCCTTAAAAATACGGTCGATATGTCAGAAGATAGGTAATGAACAGGCCTAAATTTTGGTATAACTTTCATGGTTGCCAGATGCCGGGAAGTATTTTTTTGACGAAGGTGAAGGTTGCCAACTTGTTTTTTTAAAATATTTTTTTATATTTTTTTGTGCCTATCATCGGCGTTCTGCGTCTAGCGGCTAAACGCGGCGGCCTAAAAATATGACCGATATGTCAAAAGATAGGTAATGAACAGGCCTACATTTTGGTATAACTTTCATGGTTGCCAGATGTCGGGAAGTATTTTTTTGACGAAGGTTAAGGGTTGCCAACTTTTTTTTTAAAATATTTGTTTAGTCCCGTAATCACAAAAATCTCTCTAGCGGCTGAACGCGTCGCCTTAAAAATACGGTCGATATGTCAGAAGATAGGTAATGAACAGGCCTAAATTTTGGTATAACTTTCATGGTTGCCAGATGCCGGGAAGTATTTTTTTGACGAAGGTGAAGGTTGCCAACTTGTTTTTTTAAAATATTTTTTTATATTTTTTTGTGCCTATCATCGGCGTTCTGCGTCTAGCGGCTAAACGCGGCGGCCTAAAAATATGACCGATATGTCAAAAGATAGGTAATGAACAGGCCTACATTTTGGTATAACTTTCATGGTTGCCAGATGTCGGGAAGTATTTTTTTGACGAAGGTTAAGGGTTGCCAACTTTTTTTTTAAAATATTTGTTTAGTCCCGTAATCACAAAAATCTCTCTAGCGGCTGAACGCGTCGCCTTAAAAATACGGTCGATATGTCAGAAGATAGGTAATGAACAGGCCTAAATTTTGGTATAACTTTCATGGTTGCCAGATGCCGGGAAGTATTTTTTTGATGAAGGTGAAGGTTGCCAACTTGTTTTTTTAAAATATTTTTTTATATTTTTTTGTGCCTATCATCGGCGTTCTGCGTCTAGCGGCTAAACGCGGCGGCCTAAAAATATGACCGATATGTCAAAAGATAGGTAATGAACAGGCCTACATTTTGGTATAACTTTCATGGTTGCCAGATGTCGGGAAGTATTTTTTTGACGAAGGTTAAGGGTTGCCAACTTTTTTTTAAAAATATTTGTTTAGTCCCGTAATCACAAAAATCTCTCTAGCGGCTGAACGCGTCGCCTTAAAAATACGGTCGATATGTCAGAAGATAGGTAATGAACAGGCCTAAATTTTGGTATAACTTTCATGGTTGCCAGATGCCGGGAAGTATTTTTTTGACGAAGGTGAAGGTTGCCAACTTGTTTTTTTAAAATATTTTTTTATATTTTTTTGTGCCTATCATCGGCGTTCTGCGTCTAGCGGCTAAACGCGGCGGCCTAAAAATATGACCGATATGTCAAAAGATAGGTAATGAACAGGCCTACATTTTGGTATAACTTTCATGGTTGCCAGATGTCGGGAAGTATTTTTTTGACGAAGGTTAAGGGTTGCCAACTTTTTTTTTAAAATATTTGTTTAGTCCCGTAATCACAAAAATCTCTCTAGCGGCTGAACGCGTCGCCTTAAAAATACGGTCGATATGTCAGAAGATAGGTAATGAACAGGCCTAAATTTTGGTATAACTTTCATGGTTGCCAGATGCCGGGAAGTATTTTTTTGATGAAGGTGAAGGTTGCCAACTTGTTTTTTTAAAATATTTTTTTATATTTTTTTGTGCCTATCATCGGCGTTCTGCGTCTAGCGGCTAAACGCGGCGGCCTAAAAATATGACCGATATGTCAAAAGATAGGTAATGAACAGGCCTACATTTTGGTATAACTTTCATGGTTGCCAGATGTCGGGAAGTATTTTTTTGACGAAGGTTAAGGGTTGCCAACTTTTTTTTAAAAATATTTGTTTAGTCCCGTAATCACAAAAATCTCTCTAGCGGCTGAACGCGTCGCCTTAAAAATACGGTCGATATGTCAGAAGATAGGTAATGAACAGGCCTAAATTTTGGTATAACTTTCATGGTTGCCAGATGCCGGGAAGTATTTTTTTGACGAAGGTGAAGGTTGCCAACTTGTTTTTTTAAAATATTTTTTTATATTTTTTTGTGCCTATCATCGGCGTTCTGCGTCTAGCGGCTAAACGCGGCGGCCTAAAAATATGACCGATATGTCAAAAGATAGGTAATGAACAGGCCTACATTTTGGTATAACTTTCATGGTTGCCAGATGTCGGGAAGTATTTTTTTGACGAAGGTTAAGGGTTGCCAACTTTTTTTTTAAAATATTTGTTTAGTCCCGTAATCACAAAAATCTCTCTAGCGGCTGAACGCGTCGCCTTAAAAATACGGTCGATATGTCAGAAGATAGGTAATGAACAGGCCTAAATTTTGGTATAACTTTCATGGTTGCCAGATGCCGGGAAGTATTTTTTTGACGAAGGTGAAGGTTGTCAACTTGTTTTTTTAAAATATTTTTTTATATTTTTTTGTGCCTATCATCGGCGTTCTGCGTCTAGCGGCTAAACGCGGCGGCCTAAAAATATGACCGATATGTCAAAAGATAGGTAATGAACAGGCCTACATTTTGGTATAACTTTCATGGTTGCCAGATGTCGGGAAGTATTTTTTTGACGAAGGTTAAGGGTTGCCAACTTTTTTTTAAAATATTTGTTTAGTCCCGTAATCACAAAAATCTCTCTAGCGGCTGAACGCGTCGCCTTAAAAATACGGTCGATATGTCAGAAGATAGGTAATGAACAGGCCTAAATTTTGGTATAACTTTCATGGTTGCCAGATGCCGGGAAGTATTTTTTTGATGAAGGTGAAGGTTGCCAACTTGTTTTTTTTTAAATATTTTTTTATATTTTTTTGTGCCTATCATCGGCGTTCTGCGTCTAGCGGCTAAACGCGGCGTCCTAAAAATATGACCGATATGTCAAAAGATAGGTAATGAACAGGCCTACATTTTGGTATAACTTTCATGGTTGCCAGATGTCGGGAAGTATTTTTTTGACGAAGGTTAAGGGTTGCCAACTTTTTTTTTAAAATATTTGTTTAGTCCCGTAATCACAAAAATCTCTCTAGCGGCTGAACGCGTCGCCTTAAAAATACGGTCGATATGTCAGAAGATAGGTAATGAACAGGCCTAAATTTTGGTATAACTTTCATGGTTGCCAGATGCCGGGAAGTATTTTTTTGACGAAGGTGAAGGTTGCCAACTTGTTTTTTTAAAATATTTTTTTATATTTTTTTGTGCCTATCATCGGCGTTCTGCGTCTAGCGGCTAAACGCGGCGGCCTAAAAATATGACCGATATGTCAAAAGATAGGTAATGAACAGGCCTACATTTTGGTATAACTTTCATGGTTGCCAGATGTCGGGAAGTATTTTTTTGACGAAGGTTAAGGGTTGCCAACTTTTTTTTTAAAATATTTGTTTAGTCCCGTAATCACAAAAATCTCTCTAGCGGCTGAACGCGTCGCCTTAAAAATACGGTCGATATGTCAGAAGATAGGTAATGAACAGGCCTAAATTTTGGTATAACTTTCATGGTTGCCAGATGCCGGGAAGTATTTTTTTGATGAAGGTGAAGGTTGCCAACTTGTTTTTTTAAAATATTTTTTTATATTTTTTTGTGCCTATCATCGGCGTTCTGCGTCTAGCGGCTAAACGCGGCGGCCTAAAAATATGACCGATATGTCAAAAGATAGGTAATGAACAGGCCTACATTTTGGTATAACTTTCATGGTTGCCAGATGTCGGGAAGTATTTTTTTGACGAAGGTTAAGGGTTGCCAACTTTTTTTAAAAATATTTGTTTAGTCCCGTAATCACAAAAATCTCTCTAGCGGCTGAACGCGTCGCCTTAAAAATACGGTCGATATGTCAGAAGATAGGTAATGAACAGGCCTAAATTTTGGTATAACTTTCATGGTTGCCAGATGCCGGGAAGTATTTTTTTGACGAAGGTGAAGGTTGCCAACTTGTTTTTTTAAAATATTTTTTTATATTTTTTTGTGCCTATCATCGGCGTTCTGCGTCTAGCGGCTAAACGCGGCGGCCTAAAAATATGACCGATATGTCAAAAGATAGGTAATGAACAGGCCTACATTTTGGTATAACTTTCATGGTTGCCAGATGTCGGGAAGTATTTTTTTGACGAAGGTTAAGGGTTGCCAACTTTTTTTTTAAAATATTTGTTTAGTCCCGTAATCACAAAAATCTCTCTAGCGGCTGAACGCGTCGCCTTAAAAATACGGTCGATATGTCAGAAGATAGGTAATGAACAGGCCTAAATTTTGGTATAACTTTCATGGTTGCCAGATGCCGGGAAGTATTTTTTTGACGAAGGTGAAGGTTGCCAACTTGTTTTTTTAAAATATTTTTTTATATTTTTTTGTGCCTATCATCGGCGTTCTGCGTCTAGCGGCTAAACGCGGCGGCCTAAAAATATGACCGATATGTCAAAAGATAGGTAATGAACAGGCCTACATTTTGGTATAACTTTCATGGTTGCCAGATGTCGGGAAGTATTTTTTTGACGAAGGTTAAGGGTTGCCAACTTTTTTTTTAAAATATTTGTTTAGTCCCGTAATCACAAAAATCTCTCTAGCGGCTGAACGCGTCGCCTTAAAAATACGGTCGATATGTCAGAAGATAGGTAATGAACAGGCCTAAATTTTGGTATAACTTTCATGGTTGCCAGATGCCGGGAAGTATTTTTTTGATGAAGGTGAAGGTTGCCAACTTGTTTTTTTAAAATATTTTTTTATATTTTTTTGTGCCTATCATCGGCGTTCTGCGTCTAGCGGCTAAACGCGGCGGCCTAAAAATATGACCGATATGTCAAAAGATAGGTAATGAACAGGCCTACATTTTGGTATAACTTTCATGGTTGCCAGATGTCGGGAAGTATTTTTTTGACGAAGGTTAAGGGTTGCCAACTTTTTTTTAAAAATATTTGTTTAGTCCCGTAATCACAAAAATCTCTCTAGCGGCTGAACGCGTCGCCTTAAAAATACGGTCGATATGTCAGAAGATAGGTAATGAACAGGCCTAAATTTTGGTATAACTTTCATGGTTGCCAGATGCCGGGAAGTATTTTTTTGACGAAGGTGAAGGTTGCCAACTTGTTTTTTTAAAATATTTTTTTATATTTTTTTGTGCCTATCATCGGCGTTCTGCGTCTAGCGGCTAAACGCGGCGGCCTAAAAATATGACCGATATGTCAAAAGATAGGTAATGAACAGGCCTACATTTTGGTATAACTTTCATGGTTGCCAGATGTCGGGAAGTATTTTTTTGACGAAGGTTAAGGGTTGCCAACTTTTTTTTTAAAATATTTGTTTAGTCCCGTAATCACAAAAATCTCTCTAGCGGCTGAACGCGTCGCCTTAAAAATACGGTCGATATGTCAGAAGATAGGTAATGAACAGGCCTAAATTTTGGTATAACTTTCATGGTTGCCAGATGCCGGGAAGTATTTTTTTGATGAAGGTGAAGGTTGCCAACTTGTTTTTTTAAAATATTTTTTTATATTTTTTTGTGCCTATCATCGGCGTTCTGCGTCTAGCGGCTAAACGCGGCGGCCTAAAAATATGACCGATATGTCAAAAGATAGGTAATGAACAGGCCTACATTTTGGTATAACTTTCATGGTTGCCAGATGTCGGGAAGTATTTTTTTGACGAAGGTTAAGGGTTGCCAACTTTTTTTTAAAAATATTTGTTTAGTCCCGTAATCACAAAAATCTCTCTAGCGGCTGAACGCGTCGCCTTAAAAATACGGTCGATATGTCAGAAGATAGGTAATGAACAGGCCTAAATTTTGGTATAACTTTCATGGTTGCCAGATGCCGGGAAGTATTTTTTTGACGAAGGTGAAGGTTGCCAACTTGTTTTTTTAAAATATTTTTTTATATTTTTTTGTGCCTATCATCGGCGTTCTGCGTCTAGCGGCTAAACGCGGCGGCCTAAAAATATGACCGATATGTCAAAAGATAGGTAATGAACAGGCCTACATTTTGGTATAACTTTCATGGTTGCCAGATGTCGGGAAGTATTTTTTTGACGAAGGTTAAGGGTTGCCAACTTTTTTTTTAAAATATTTGTTTAGTCCCGTAATCACAAAAATCTCTCTAGCGGCTGAACGCGTCGCCTTAAAAATACGGTCGATATGTCAGAAGATAGGTAATGAACAGGCCTAAATTTTGGTATAACTTTCATGGTTGCCAGATGCCGGGAAGTATTTTTTTGACGAAGGTGAAGGTTGTCAACTTGTTTTTTTAAAATATTTTTTTATATTTTTTTGTGCCTATCATCGGCGTTCTGCGTCTAGCGGCTAAACGCGGCGGCCTAAAAATATGACCGATATGTCAAAAGATAGGTAATGAACAGGCCTACATTTTGGTATAACTTTCATGGTTGCCAGATGTCGGGAAGTATTTTTTTGACGAAGGTTAAGGGTTGCCAACTTTTTTTTAAAATATTTGTTTAGTCCCGTAATCACAAAAATCTCTCTAGCGGCTGAACGCGTCGCCTTAAAAATACGGTCGATATGTCAGAAGATAGGTAATGAACAGGCCTAAATTTTGGTATAACTTTCATGGTTGCCAGATGCCGGGAAGTATTTTTTTGATGAAGGTGAAGGTTGCCAACTTGTTTTTTTTAAATATTTTTTTATATTTTTTTGTGCCTATCATCGGCGTTCTGCGTCTAGCGGCTAAACGCGGCGTCCTAAAAATATGACCGATATGTCAAAAGATAGGTAATGAACAGGCCTACATTTTGGTATAACTTTCATGGTTGCCAGATGTCGGGAAGTATTTTTTTGACGAAGGTTAAGGGTTGCCAACTTTTTTTTTAAAATATTTGTTTAGTCCCGTAATCACAAAAATCTCTCTAGCGGCTGAACGCGTCGCCTTAAAAATACGCTCGATATGTCAGAAGATAGGTAATGAACAGGCCTAAATTTTGGTATAACTTTCATGGTTGCCAGATGCCGGGAAGTATTTTTTTGACGAAGGTGAAGGTTGCCAACTTGTTTTTTTAAAATATTTTTTTATATTTTTTTGTGCCTATCATCGGCGTTCTGCGTCTAGCGGCTAAACGCGGCGGCCTAAAAATATGACCGATATGTCAAAAGATAGGTAATGAACAGGCCTACATTTTGGTATAACTTTCATGGTTGCCAGATGTCGGGAAGTATTTTTTTGACGAAGGTTAAGGGTTGCCAACTTTTTTTTTAAAATATTTGTTTAGTCCCGTAATCACAAAAATCTCTCTAGCGGCTGAACGCGTCGCCTTAAAAATACGGTCGATATGTCAGAAGATAGGTAATGAACAGGCCTAAATTTTGGTATAACTTTCATGGTTGCCAGATGCCGGGAAGTATTTTTTTGATGAAGGTGAAGGTTGCCAACTTGTTTTTTTAAAATATTTTTTTATATTTTTTTGTGCCTATCATCGGCGTTCTGCGTCTAGCGGCTAAACGCGGCGGCCTAAAAATATGACCGATATGTCAAAAGATAGGTAATGAACAGGCCTACATTTTGGTATAACTTTCATGGTTGCCAGATGTCGGGAAGTATTTTTTTGACGAAGGTTAAGGGTTGCCAACTTTTTTTTAAAAATATTTGTTTAGTCCCGTAATCACAAAAATCTCTCTAGCGGCTGAACGCGTCGCCTTAAAAATACGGTCGATATGTCAGAAGATAGGTAATGAACAGGCCTAAATTTTGGTATAACTTTCATGGTTGCCAGATGCCGGGAAGTATTTTTTTGACGAAGGTGAAGGTTGCCAACTTGTTTTTTTAAAATATTTTTTTATATTTTTTTGTGCCTATCATCGGCGTTCTGCGTCTAGCGGCTAAACGCGGCGGCCTAAAAATATGACCGATATGTCAAAAGATAGGTAATGAACAGGCCTACATTTTGGTATAACTTTCATGGTTGCCAGATGTCGGGAAGTATTTTTTTGACGAAGGTTAAGGGTTGCCAACTTTTTTTTAAAAATATTTGTTTAGTCCCGTAATCACAAAAATCTCTCTAGCGGCTGAACGCGTCGCCTTAAAAATACGGTCGATATGTCAGAAGATAGGTAATGAACAGGCCTAAATTTTGGTATAACTTTCATGGTTGCCAGATGCCGGGAAGTATTTTTTTGACGAAGGTGAAGGTTGTCAACTTGTTTTTTTAAAATATTTTTTTATATTTTTTTGTGCCTATCATCGGCGTTCTGCGTCTAGCGGCTAAACGCGGCGGCCTAAAAATATGACCGATATGTCAAAAGATAGGTAATGAACAGGCCTACATTTTGGTATAACTTTCATGGTTGCCAGATGTCGGGAAGTATTTTTTTGACGAAGGTTAAGGGTTGCCAACTTTTTTTTAAAATATTTGTTTAGTCCCGTAATCACAAAAATCTCTCTAGCGGCTGAACGCGTCGCCTTAAAAATACGGTCGATATGTCAGAAGATAGGTAATGAACAGGCCTAAATTTTGGTATAACTTTCATGGTTGCCAGATGCCGGGAAGTATTTTTTTGATGAAGGTGAAGGTTGCCAACTTGTTTTTTTTTAAATATTTTTTTATATTTTTTTGTGCCTATCATCGGCGTTCTGCGTCTAGCGGCTAAACGCGGCGTCCTAAAAATATGACCGATATGTCAAAAGATAGGTAATGAACAGGCCTACATTTTGGTATAACTTTCATGGTTGCCAGATGTCGGGAAGTATTTTTTTGACGAAGGTTAAGGGTTGCCAACTTTTTTTTTAAAATATTTGTTTAGTCCCGTAATCACAAAAATCTCTCTAGCGGCTGAACGCGTCGCCTTAAAAATACGGTCGATATGTCAGAAGATAGGTAATGAACAGGCCTAAATTTTGGTATAACTTTCATGGTTGCCAGATGCCGGGAAGTATTTTTTTGACGAAGGTGAAGGTTGCCAACTTGTTTTTTTAAAATATTTTTTTATATTTTTTTGTGCCTATCATCGGCGTTCTGCGTCTAGCGGCTAAACGCGGCGGCCTAAAAATATGACCGATATGTCAAAAGATAGGTAATGAACAGGCCTACATTTTGGTATAACTTTCATGGTTGCCAGATGTCGGGAAGTATTTTTTTGACGAAGGTTAAGGGTTGCCAACTTTTTTTTTAAAATATTTGTTTAGTCCCGTAATCACAAAAATCTCTCTAGCGGCTGAACGCGTCGCCTTAAAAATACGGTCGATATGTCAGAAGATAGGTAATGAACAGGCCTAAATTTTGGTATAACTTTCATGGTTGCCAGATGCCGGGAAGTATTTTTTTGATGAAGGTGAAGGTTGCCAACTTGTTTTTTTAAAATATTTTTTTATATTTTTTTGTGCCTATCATCGGCGTTCTGCGTCTAGCGGCTAAACGCGGCGGCCTAAAAATATGACCGATATGTCAAAAGATAGGTAATGAACAGGCCTACATTTTGGTATAACTTTCATGGTTGCCAGATGTCGGGAAGTATTTTTTTGACGAAGGTTAAGGGTTGCCAACTTTTTTTAAAAATATTTGTTTAGTCCCGTAATCACAAAAATCTCTCTAGCGGCTGAACGCGTCGCCTTAAAAATACGGTCGATATGTCAGAAGATAGGTAATGAACAGGCCTAAATTTTGGTATAACTTTCATGGTTGCCAGATGCCGGGAAGTATTTTTTTGACGAAGGTGAAGGTTGCCAACTTGTTTTTTTAAAATATTTTTTTATATTTTTTTGTGCCTATCATCGGCGTTCTGCGTCTAGCGGCTAAACGCGGCGGCCTAAAAATATGACCGATATGTCAAAAGATAGGTAATGAACAGGCCTACATTTTGGTATAACTTTCATGGTTGCCAGATGTCGGGAAGTATTTTTTTGACGAAGGTTAAGGGTTGCCAACTTTTTTTTTAAAATATTTGTTTAGTCCCGTAATCACAAAAATCTCTCTAGCGGCTGAACGCGTCGCCTTAAAAATACGGTCGATATGTCAGAAGATAGGTAATGAACAGGCCTAAATTTTGGTATAACTTTCATGGTTGCCAGATGCCGGGAAGTATTTTTTTGACGAAGGTGAAGGTTGCCAACTTGTTTTTTTAAAATATTTTTTTATATTTTTTTGTGCCTATCATCGGCGTTCTGCGTCTAGCGGCTAAACGCGGCGGCCTAAAAATATGACCGATATGTCAAAAGATAGGTAATGAACAGGCCTACATTTTGGTATAACTTTCATGGTTGCCAGATGTCGGGAAGTATTTTTTTGACGAAGGTTAAGGGTTGCCAACTTTTTTTTTAAAATATTTGTTTAGTCCCGTAATCACAAAAATCTCTCTAGCGGCTGAACGCGTCGCCTTAAAAATACGGTCGATATGTCAGAAGATAGGTAATGAACAGGCCTAAATTTTGGTATAACTTTCATGGTTGCCAGATGCCGGGAAGTATTTTTTTGATGAAGGTGAAGGTTGCCAACTTGTTTTTTTAAAATATTTTTTTATATTTTTTTGTGCCTATCATCGGCGTTCTGCGTCTAGCGGCTAAACGCGGCGGCCTAAAAATATGACCGATATGTCAAAAGATAGGTAATGAACAGGCCTACATTTTGGTATAACTTTCATGGTTGCCAGATGTCGGGAAGTATTTTTTTGACGAAGGTTAAGGGTTGCCAACTTTTTTTTAAAAATATTTGTTTAGTCCCGTAATCACAAAAATCTCTCTAGCGGCTGAACGCGTCGCCTTAAAAATACGGTCGATATGTCAGAAGATAGGTAATGAACAGGCCTAAATTTTGGTATAACTTTCATGGTTGCCAGATGCCGGGAAGTATTTTTTTGACGAAGGTGAAGGTTGCCAACTTGTTTTTTTAAAATATTTTTTTATATTTTTTTGTGCCTATCATCGGCGTTCTGCGTCTAGCGGCTAAACGCGGCGGCCTAAAAATATGACCGATATGTCAAAAGATAGGTAATGAACAGGCCTACATTTTGGTATAACTTTCATGGTTGCCAGATGTCGGGAAGTATTTTTTTGACGAAGGTTAAGGGTTGCCAACTTTTTTTTTAAAATATTTGTTTAGTCCCGTAATCACAAAAATCTCTCTAGCGGCTGAACGCGTCGCCTTAAAAATACGGTCGATATGTCAGAAGATAGGTAATGAACAGGCCTAAATTTTGGTATAACTTTCATGGTTGCCAGATGCCGGGAAGTATTTTTTTGATGAAGGTGAAGGTTGCCAACTTGTTTTTTTAAAATATTTTTTTATATTTTTTTGTGCCTATCATCGGCGTTCTGCGTCTAGCGGCTAAACGCGGCGGCCTAAAAATATGACCGATATGTCAAAAGATAGGTAATGAACAGGCCTACATTTTGGTATAACTTTCATGGTTGCCAGATGTCGGGAAGTATTTTTTTGACGAAGGTTAAGGGTTGCCAACTTTTTTTTAAAAATATTTGTTTAGTCCCGTAATCACAAAAATCTCTCTAGCGGCTGAACGCGTCGCCTTAAAAATACGGTCGATATGTCAGAAGATAGGTAATGAACAGGCCTAAATTTTGGTATAACTTTCATGGTTGCCAGATGCCGGGAAGTATTTTTTTGACGAAGGTGAAGGTTGCCAACTTGTTTTTTTAAAATATTTTTTTATATTTTTTTGTGCCTATCATCGGCGTTCTGCGTCTAGCGGCTAAACGCGGCGGCCTAAAAATATGACCGATATGTCAAAAGATAGGTAATGAACAGGCCTACATTTTGGTATAACTTTCATGGTTGCCAGATGTCGGGAAGTATTTTTTTGACGAAGGTTAAGGGTTGCCAACTTTTTTTTTAAAATATTTGTTTAGTCCCGTAATCACAAAAATCTCTCTAGCGGCTGAACGCGTCGCCTTAAAAATACGGTCGATATGTCAGAAGATAGGTAATGAACAGGCCTAAATTTTGGTATAACTTTCATGGTTGCCAGATGCCGGGAAGTATTTTTTTGACGAAGGTGAAGGTTGTCAACTTGTTTTTTTAAAATATTTTTTTATATTTTTTTGTGCCTATCATCGGCGTTCTGCGTCTAGCGGCTAAACGCGGCGGCCTAAAAATATGACCGATATGTCAAAAGATAGGTAATGAACAGGCCTACATTTTGGTATAACTTTCATGGTTGCCAGATGTCGGGAAGTATTTTTTTGACGAAGGTTAAGGGTTGCCAACTTTTTTTTAAAATATTTGTTTAGTCCCGTAATCACAAAAATCTCTCTAGCGGCTGAACGCGTCGCCTTAAAAATACGGTCGATATGTCAGAAGATAGGTAATGAACAGGCCTAAATTTTGGTATAACTTTCATGGTTGCCAGATGCCGGGAAGTATTTTTTTGATGAAGGTGAAGGTTGCCAACTTGTTTTTTTTAAATATTTTTTTATATTTTTTTGTGCCTATCATCGGCGTTCTGCGTCTAGCGGCTAAACGCGGCGTCCTAAAAATATGACCGATATGTCAAAAGATAGGTAATGAACAGGCCTACATTTTGGTATAACTTTCATGGTTGCCAGATGTCGGGAAGTATTTTTTTGACGAAGGTTAAGGGTTGCCAACTTTTTTTTTAAAATATTTGTTTAGTCCCGTAATCACAAAAATCTCTCTAGCGGCTGAACGCGTCGCCTTAAAAATACGGTCGATATGTCAGAAGATAGGTAATGAACAGGCCTAAATTTTGGTATAACTTTCATGGTTGCCAGATGCCGGGAAGTATTTTTTTGACGAAGGTGAAGGTTGCCAACTTGTTTTTTTAAAATATTTTTTTATATTTTTTTGTGCCTATCATCGGCGTTCTGCGTCTAGCGGCTAAACGCGGCGGCCTAAAAATATGACCGATATGTCAAAAGATAGGTAATGAACAGGCCTACATTTTGGTATAACTTTCATGGTTGCCAGATGTCGGGAAGTATTTTTTTGACGAAGGTTAAGGGTTGCCAACTTTTTTTTTAAAATATTTGTTTAGTCCCGTAATCACAAAAATCTCTCTAGCGGCTGAACGCGTCGCCTTAAAAATACGGTCGATATGTCAGAAGATAGGTAATGAACAGGCCTAAATTTTGGTATAACTTTCATGGTTGCCAGATGCCGGGAAGTATTTTTTTGATGAAGGTGAAGGTTGCCAACTTGTTTTTTTAAAATATTTTTTTATATTTTTTTGTGCCTATCATCGGCGTTCTGCGTCTAGCGGCTAAACGCGGCGGCCTAAAAATATGACCGATATGTCAAAAGATAGGTAATGAACAGGCCTACATTTTGGTATAACTTTCATGGTTGCCAGATGTCGGGAAGTATTTTTTTGACGAAGGTTAAGGGTTGCCAACTTTTTTTTAAAAATATTTGTTTAGTCCCGTAATCACAAAAATCTCTCTAGCGGCTGAACGCGTCGCCTTAAAAATACGGTC